>OX459039.1:30765845-32180528 GCA_949775005.1 Orthosia gothica | reverse complement strand
CCCGCTGGGCTGGTGCACCCTGGGCACCGTCAATAACTTCCCATTCGTGGGTTCTTGTTGGCGGTGGCGAATACCTGACGGGGGGGTGGGGGGGAGGCGTCGCTCTGGGTGTTCCCGTAATTAGCAGGGGACACTCCAGATGCGACGAAGGGGTAGTCTGGGTAGGTAGGTTAGGTGTGTTAGGAAAGCAGTGGGGCTCACTTCTTGGCCTCTGGGCGGGCCGCCTTCCCCTGCGGGGGGGAACGCCCGGGGCACCCCAGCTCTGCACCCTGCACTGCCCGGCTCTGCAGTGACCGGCTCTGCCCGCTCTGCACCTGGCTTTGCACTCGGCACTCGTGCGGTTTGAGTTGCCCGAGTGCACTGACCAGCTCTGCACCCTGCTTTGCCCGGCTCTGCATCCGGGCTTTGCCCGCTCTGCACCTGGCTCTGCAGCCCGGAATCTCTCCTGCGGGTGGGGGTGGCCGCGGCTCGGGGGCGGGAGGTGGGCCCACGAGGAGGACGACTTGTCGTTGCCGACCCTCCTTTAACGTGGGATGGTCGGCAGGGACAAGTCGGTGGTAGGAGAAGGCGGCGGAGCGTCGGTCTCGACGCTTCGCCGCACATGCGGAGGGTGGCGTCTGGCCTTCGCGGGCCAGATGCTGCATCGGAGGGGACCGTTAGGTCCAGCGCGGTGAGGGGCACGGCGTGGCACACCGTCTAGGTGTGCCCAGCGGGGGCGTAGCTGCGCCGTGCCCTGAGGAGGAGGTTGTATGGCAGGTCCTCTCGCTTCCCGGTGTGGTAAATCCATGCTGGGGAGCGGGAAGGCCTGGGCGGCGGTTGCCTCCTTTTGCGAGGACGCCATGTCGCAAAAGGAGGCAGCGGTGGGGGTGGGAGAGGGCGGTTGTACGATCGCCTGCGCCCACCTCCTGGTGGTGATTAGCGGGCGGCAGGTGCGGGGGCGCCTGTCGTCTGCATTGCACAATCACCACCCTCGTCGGGCAGGAATGGCCGAGCACTCACAGTCATTCCCGGGCCCCTCCACTGAGGGAGGGGCGTGCGGGCCAATCCGGGACCATACTCTTTCAAACAAAAAACGAATCATCAAGATCGGTTCAGATGTCTCTGAACAAACATACAAAAAAATACGAACCGCCTCCGTTTTTTAAGTCGGTTAATAAACATAAAATATCTTTAATTATCTTAAATTTCATTTTTATGTTAGATTGACACATCACATAGCACGTCTATTTCTATCTATTGTATACACTAGTTAAAAAAGTTTAAAGTAATGAAGTATGTCAAAAAATCATAAATAAATAGTTCTATAACCGGATATATAGGATATTACCGTAAGTCTAGCGGTTCTGGAGATTTATGATTTTATTACATAAATCCATACATTTTTTTCCAAAAAAATGTTTTCTTGCCAATTTGCCTAGCAGATTGCAACCTATGAAATATATAAGCATGATATAGGCTATTAGAAGCCATTTTAAGCACAAAAACCGAAACTTTTAAATTTAAGTCTTCTAGAGCCGTTTTTATATCTTATCCAAAGCAATATTAATTGTTTAATATGTAATAGTACATTGTTTACCGAGAGGAGAAAGTGACCGATTACCGTCGAGGGTGTCGTTTGAAGCCCAAGCCGTAGGCGAGGGCTTTAAAACACCCGAGATCGAGAATCGCACTTTCTCTCGAGTGATACATAGTGCTTTATACTACACCTACGAGGAAAATAAAAAACTAAATCTTTACTAATTGAAATTTATATCGAAATTGTTGCAGTTAGTGAAGCTTAATGTAACACTTTTTCCATTAATGTTTGTTTGAGATGTTTGCGACAATGTAGGAGGAATAACTGGCTGTGCTGTTGGCACTGCGCTCGTAGAAGGCTGTGGTGCCAAAGGGGCAACTGGCTGCTGAGGGGCATCTGGCATCGCCGCGCTCGTTGATGGTTGAGGAGATTAGTCTTGATGCACATTAATCGATCCCGATATTTGGTTATTTATTCGTGTTTTGTTTTCTACGGAATTCTCTATGTAGCTTTCTGCAACAGCGGACGATTTCCAACCACCGTGACGTTTTATTGTGGTTAAATCAGCACCAGTATCGGCAAGAATAGTCGCTGAAGTTCTGCGAAAGCAGTGGCCAGTGTATTCTAGTGGATTGAGTAAATTAAGGTAGGAAGCTATTTCTCTTGGCACAGTACTTATTTTGTTTTTCCCAATTACTTGTTTCGTACATTTTTTGTTTTTATACATTGAGATAATATGTACTACGTACTAGAGAAGCTATCCTTAGCAAAATACATGCTCCATTTTGTCAATTTTGACAAGAGTTTAAACTAAAAATTCGCTGCAGCGCTGAAACAATAATTAGTCGTCTAACAAAACAATATAAACATGCAGCGCTAGAGCGCTTCTAAGGTGTAGTTTTCTCGCGACCAAAAAGACGGAAGCGCCGTGATTTTCATGGCGCTTACGCGTTTCGTACAACGTTCTGCAACACCTTGTCATTCATATAGACTAAATTGCTGACTGACTACAGAAGTGACATAGCTTTATACCTAACAAGCTTCATTAGAATGCACAATTTTTCATAAGTTAAAATAACCTTAACAGTGTAAAATAAACTTTTGTATTTCTTTAATTTAAATATATACAATACGATAACAATAAGTTGAAAACGTATCAAATCAGAATAGGAAATTTTACAATTCGCTTGAAACACGAAGCTTCTGTAGGTATATTTTTATTATAATAATTATGTTTATTTAGTTACCCCTAAACAATATAAGTTTAGTAAACTTTTGACGCTTTGATAAATAATTATTAGTCTGATCAATTTTAGCTTCGTGCTTCAAGCGAGTTGTTGTGTATTTGTTTATGATGGCCCGTATCAAATGTGTTCGGTGATTTAAAGTGCTTGGTTGATCAAAAGAATGTTGAAGCAAAGATGTAAATACTTCCTTGTGAATAAAATATTCCAAAGTATTAACAGTAATGTAACTGAAATGGTATTTAGTAGAGAGACTGATTCCACCACTTTGTTTTATAAGTTTTCTTATTACAGTTTCAGTGGCGATACATATTTTATAAACCTTACCTTAAACTTACCTTTTGGAAACATTAAATAAACAAAATGTAAATTAAGATATGTAATAATTGTTTTCCATCTTTCATTTTTTATCTTTTTTCATTGAATAACCACAGTCAGTTCTTTTTCTAAATATTTATTTATTTATTTAAACTTCATGTACAATGGTGATACATAGGCGGACTTAATGCAGCAAGGCATTCTCTACCAGTCAATCTTTGGGTTAAAAAGAACACAGCAGTGGTAGGAGTCCAAAAAAAATTATTAACAATAATTAAAATTAGAATGAATGGATGGAATGGATTAATATATGTTAGATTATTATTTTCCTCTTTGAAAAGAAACGTCAGCTAATTCTACCTACACTTGTTACACAAATTGTCACATCATAATTTTTAGTCTATATGAAAAATGTCACAACATGACGTCCACCAAATATTTTGTTCAAATTATATTTTAAAATGATTATCTAGTTGCTCACCGATGAAAAGTTATTCCTTTGCACTTCGCCGTATTAGTTGAATTATTAGTGCAATATCTTAAAACACACCACGGCATATTTAATGCGTCTGAATGTTTTTTTCGCTTAAAAACCAAAAATGACTTAAGCTGTCAAGATCTAGCAAGCAAATGAGTGAAATGCGGCTAGAAAACCGCAATTGTACTGCACGCAGTAGTGATGTGTGATGACTTCTCTAGTGCGTAGTACATTATTACCTCAATGTTTTTATATTGTAGTAAAAACCGATTGGTTTTGGGGTCACTGGGGCGAATTTCGTTATATTTCTTCACTATCTCATAAAATAAGCCCGATATAACAAATGATCGCTGAATTTTGGTTTCTGTGTTAGGAATATTGACGATCATTCCATTTTCGAGGATTTCGATATCGTCTGTTGTATATCCACAAGTTCTTGCGAACGACAGGCCCCATTTACTCCTAAAATCAAAATAACCTGTAAACAAAAATATCAAACATGAAAACCTAGTAGATTTCTACTCATAAATAGGTACGTAATAAATCATAAACCAGTGCATTTTGTTCATAAACTTACCTTCATCAACAAATATTTGTCATCTGGAGCATTCTGCAAAAAGGAATAAACATCCTTTGTAGTAAGCACTTTTGATTTCTTACTACGGAATCCCTCCGACTTTCTTTTCAGAAATGCTGTAAGTTTTTTGTATTCTTGAATATTTATGTCGTTTCTTGTCAATATAGTACTTTTCAACATTGAGTACATAGACCATAACGTACTTGGTTTGTATTTTTGCGCTTTTTCACTGAAATAAGCTAGCAAAACAGTTTCAGAAAAAGATGCCGCATTTTTTTCACTTTTCCATTGCAAAAAATCGTCATAAGTTTTATTATATTTTTTAATTGATTTCTGTGGTAAAAGGTTATCAATCAGTAATTTTGCTGTTTCCTTCAACTGCGGCGGAGTTAAAAAATCTTCATCATCACTATCACTACTTATCATTTTGATAGTTTTATTTTACTTTTCTACGAAAACTGAATCCTCAAACAACACACAAATTGAAAATGGCGCCAATGGCGTCTGCAATTTTCACATGTTCTTTTTTCAAATTGTTTGACACCATCCAACACACAGCTAGTGGCCAGTGTCATTTTGCGAACTTGGAGATAAAAACTCACTGTAAAAACTTTTTGGCTTTTGATATTTAGGTTACCAGCGCATAGTCTTTAAAAATTAAAAAAGAAAACCACGTAAGAAATGGATTTTCATACACTTTTCTCTCCCGCTCAGATGCGTTTTCTCGCCGCATATTTGTTCGAATGCAATGACGTACTTTCTACCGTAAATTTGATAAAGTATCAATGTACTTTCCGAGCAGGTGTAGTATAAAAAGAATTACAGAGTAGTAGGTACTTTAATTAACTTATCTTAAAACTATGCTTTGAATTGGGCGGTTGACGCAGTGATTGAGCGACTGACTGCTACGCTGCGTGTCGCGGGTTCGATTCCCGCACGGAACAAATATTTTTAAGACCTAAAGATAGTTTTTCCGGCTCTGGATGTTCTGCATGTGAGTTTATATGTTTGTAATCGCACCCACGATACAGGAAGAAATTCCTAGTGTGGAGAAACGTTTTTTAAAAATAAAAATAATAAACAAAAAAATAATTTACATTAAATCGGGATGCGCAGTAGCGGCCCTAGGACGGTAAGAGCGGTGCCACCGCGCCAGGCGCCGCACAGTGGATAAAATGACAACCAAACTAAAAATAAAACATATAAAAAAATTACAAAAAAATTGAATACAAAAAAAGAGAAACTGGCATTTTTATTTAAAAATAAAAAAAATAACTATTGATACAAAGGCAGAATATTAACAAAAAAAATAATCCATGAAGTAACGTGTAAGTACATCACGTTAAACCTATAATAAAGCAGTTTGCGTGATCTAAAGCCGCGTGGACGAGGGGTCAAGCTTCATGAATAACTTAGTACGGCCAGTAGGTTCACCATGATACCACCCGAAATAAAATAAAAAACACCATTTTCAAAAATATAATTTCTGTTTTTCTTTCAATTTTATAGCAATCTCACCAAACTGTATTGTATACAACTTTAGTGTCAACATGCCAATTCAAAATAATAATATGAATTAATCCACTGTTATGTAATCTCCAAACGATGACTGTAGGACACAAAAACACGCAATGAAAGTTCAACGCTTCTTAAGACGCAAGTACCGCAAAATTAGCGTGGTCGACACCCTCTATCCCCATAGCGACAACAAATCGATACTAACCAAAGTATAAGAAATTGGTGAAAATAAGAAAATGTAGAAAACTGTTTCTTACTACCCTCAATTTTAAACTATTGAAAACCAATGGTCGTTAACGGTTATTAACTGCTGATAGTTTAAAATTCCAGGATTGTGATATATATTTCTTCTACTAAACATGTTGAGGTAGCAATAGGAGAGGTTCCCCTCATAGTATGGTGACGTCACTCATTGAGAGATCAACGACAGCGAGCTGGGGCGCGGCAAGTCTGGTCCCTCGCGCGTGCGCCAACACAAGCCTGAAGCTGACGCAGGGAAAATGAACCATTTTGTGAGGTTTATCCCTACAGCTCAAACATGTTAGAATAATCCTTTTCGCGAAATATATTTAAAAAAACGCCCCATTAATTAAAATATATTTATTAAACTTAAAGTGCTTCAGAAGTGTCAGTTTGAATTTTGAAGTAGTAGTAGTTTAACCAGATGGCGTACCGACGCTGCCGCTCCGCTACCAGCGGCATCACTGGGGCTACAATAATTACAGTACAGTAGTACTATCGCGACCACGCATCAACTGACAACCGCTCTAAAAATAGCTTCATAAACTTTTAATTCAAAAACTTTGCTATCGTCTCGAACTTTATTTTAAACAACGTATTTTTTTAAATAAATGAATAGTTTTAAATATGTTTGACACTGTTCTAATATGTATCGGCGTTAGCTAGATATTTCGTGTTCTTGTGAGTGTCGTGAAAAGAAACAGTGTTTTAAAAGTGATCAAGTAAATTAATTTGAAGTTTGCACCGTTCGAGATTAATTTGGCGGCTACTATTGCAATTTAAGGGTGAGTCACCTGAGTTTTCATGAAATTAGGTAATAAATATTATTATTTAAAACCGTTCTCCTGTTGAAACCTGTAAGTTTGTGTTTATTTTTATCGCATATTATTTCGTAATTTAGTTATTTAAAAATATTTATAAATAAATCTAGCTTAAGTAACTAATTTTCCAATATTATTGGAAGTGCATACATATTTCATAGAAACGTTCAATATTATTAGCGTATTAAGGTTGTGTTTTACCAACTATTTAACCGATATGAGTGGAATTTCTTAGTATTTTTTTACTGGAATTTTCTTACACAATTTGCAAACACATCGTCTAGCGTTAATAATTCTGAAACAATACTCTCGACGTTTAAATACGTTTTACTATATTTTCATAGTAATTATTTTAGTTTTATATCCAGCGGACTTTCAGTCGCCAGACAAATTTGTTTTGGGACTCCAGACAGAGGGTATAATATTGGTAGGAATTGAATTTAGACCAGGCTTTTAGGACTGCTAATTTTATCTTATTACTTGAAAAATTGGGCGTTTAACTTTGAATTGATTAGAAAATATTCCATTATCAATTTATTAATAAATAAACTAGAACATATAAAAAATAACAAATAAGTAAAAATATTACCTAATTATAGTACTTAAATGGTTTTAGGACCTTTGTTCTTAGACAATTTATTCGCAATCGATAAGAATGTAGATTAGTTTCCACATTTTGGCAACCATATTGTTGGAGATAATTACGTAATATACTGCGGATATTTTTGCGATAGTCTACTTTCGAGGAACAGTTCACAGCTTTACTAGGTATGCGGATTTTGGTAGAAACGAGCTCTTAACAATTTTACGTAATATTCGTCGAATATGGAAATGGTCTTATCCGATTTAAAGGGTGGTTTCAGCACCGCGCCGACGGCGGATGTTGAGACTTCTGTTTTGTAATCTGCATTATTTTTTATAATATCGTAATCTCTATGAATCAGGACTTTATTTATGACTTATCTTGTTAGAAACTCGAGCCTAATGACGATTATATTTGTAAGCAAGTGGCGTACCATATTGCTGACACCGTGTTAAGGTTTCTGCAGATAGACGCGACTCGACGCGTGTTTTAAGAAATTATTCTACTTCAGGATCATTTCTATGAAAATTCGTTGTCGCATTGTCGCGTTACACCTGTTTATGGTGCCTTTATATTGATGGTTTTAAAGAAATTATTCTCTTACAGAATCATTTATATGAGAAAATTCTCTTACATAATTAATTTACAGGGGCCTTTACAATGTTGGGTACTACAACGATGCATATAGATGCTCAGCCACCATTCAGTCTAGTCTCTCCCTAAAATTTACTCCCAGACTAAAACTGGAACGGTGAATTGGATTATTTAAATAGGAAACGCCACAGAATTAATTAGGAGATAACTTCATCATGTAGGATGAAATAACGATTAAAATTCCTAATTGATCTAACGTTATTATCTCGCTAACACTAAATTCTCTGAACTGAACAAATTAGCCGACGTATGTTGCATGCATACAGATAACAGCTTAAACTGTACGCAATGCATGTACAGATTATACCAATACCAACTTATGTATGGGTAAAAATAAACATTAACTCACGCCTTTTTACCATGGGGGGTAAGCAGAAACTACAGAACTCCACCTGCTACGATCCTTACATACTACTTTTGTTTCATTTACGTTCAATAATCTAGTTCATTCGTTCATATACTTATGTAAGTAAATTAATAAATATATATTTATCAAACTAAAATCTCATTGTGATATTGACAGAAATGTAAAGAAGTGGGCGCCATTGACAGAAAATTTGTAAAAGGCATTGTTTGTGTTTGTACGAGTGGGATTATAAGAGCTAAGAAAATAAATAAAAATGAATGGATTGTATGATGAATGATATGGAAGAAGATAATGTGTTTTACCTCAAGTAACACGGGGTCAGGGATAGAAGAAGATGACAGAAGAAATTGAATTTAGAAAAATATCATAATGAGATATTTTTTAATAATCAAATAAATAGAAGTAGTTCGCAGCTTGTTTTTGTTTGCCCCTCAAATATTCTGGTCGGTTTAGATAAATTAATGTGGGCGAGATTAGTTAGGATTTCAAGCCGTTATAACATCATGTGCTGTTCAGATAGTAATCGGTTAACTGTTTTATTTATTTAATATTTTAATTAAATTCTTCTAAATCTCGAATTCGCAATAAACAACATTTGAAGGATAGGCGGCATCGAGTTCTCAACGTCTACAGGAGTAGGTGTTGCGAAATCGACGCCAGTTTTGTCTCGTTGATCTTACTATTTTACTCTTTCTAAGCTTAGTAATAAAATAGTTCCTCTAAGGAAGACACCAATAAAATAACATTTCAAGTACAGCTTCCTTACTTATCAACAAAGTTTTGTGTAAGAACAGGGGTCAAAAGTGCAGTATAGATAGTTCAACTCATCTTTGCGCGCGGCGCTATGTGTGGGTAGTTGTTTGCTCGGAAGACGACTGTCGCGTCACTGCCACACAAATGCATAATGTATAATTACAAGCGCACGCACACATGGCGCCGCGCGCAAAGATGATTCGAACTATGTATACCACTTTCCAAAACATGAAAATAACATATTAGGCATATGATTTGATTATTCTTAATTCAAACTAAAATTCCAGCCTGTTACTGTCCCACTGCAGGTCACGAGCATTAATCACCACGCTTGGCTAATACGAGTGGCGATTTCAAATTTATATTAACTAGAAGTCCAGCACTCTGATTGCGTAAATGAATTCGGCAATGCGAAGGATTTGACCCGATCAATCGACCAATCACACAGACGGAAATCCACAAAATCCACGTCTTTCATCTTGCACGTGATTTGTCGATTGATGGAGTCATATCCTTCGCCTAGCCGAATTCACTTACGCAATTAGGCTGCAGGTCTCCTTCAACGTTGTCAACGATGACTAAGATAACCTTAGAAAGTGCATAAGATAATTTATAACAGTGACATATTTCTCCGGTTTTGAACCCACGCTCTGAAAGTACTAACTAGTTAAATCTAAGTGTACCAAAGATTAAATCAGTCGTAGAGCAAAGAAAGTTTCAAAGTTCAGTGTTGGCCGGTGCAAGAACTCTGCAACTTTCATTGCTCATTGTTGGCTCGATTGTTGTTGGCTTTCATTGCTCATTGTTGCTGGATTTTGGATTTCAGCCACTCAGACTTATAGGTTCGAAGAATTTCAATATTATTATGTTTCCATATTTACCGGATCTGGTTGGATTATCATTTTTAACAATAGTTTTGCCTGTACGCTGTCGTATTTACTCATGGCGTGAAAATCATGTTTATTTATTTTCTATCGGTTGGTGTTTTCACATCAATTTGTTTGGATATGGTTTTCTGTCGGTTTCATCATTTTGAAATATTGTTTGGGGTTCTTAGCTTCAGTGCATAAATCAGGCAAGCAAATACTACACGACATACGATAACATTGAATCTCATTAGAAACCAGAATTGCCATCCCGCAGAGCATGAGTCCTTGTGCAGTCGGAGGTAAATTGAAGTTCTATTTTTTAGTGCTCTCGGTTTATTTTCGAGTAACGACGGAAACATATTTAATCATGTTTGCGTTATGGAATATTCGTGCTTGGTTAAGACCGATGTATTTGGCGCCTCCAATTGTTTTCTCTCGTACTAAACTGCATCCTCAATTTTACCCTTTTTATGCGTAACGTTGCCCTACAGTTGAAATTTCTGCTGTATCGTCGCAACCGATTAAGATGAATTTTGGTATATAGATAGTTTGAGGCCCTGGGAAGGACATTGGATGGTTTTCATCCCGGGACTATGTTCTTTGTTCATTGTCCTTGGGCTGATTACAGACTTTAACGCGGGTGAAGCCGCGGGCACAAGCTAGTTGTTTAATGTTTGGTGTTCTATCAGAATACGTTTCATATTCATACAAATTTGTGGTGTACCGTGTATAATATAAAAATATCGCGTTAGCCGAATTATAACTGAATGTAATAATTAATTCACAGAAATATCTGTCTGATTAATAAATAACTCAATAATAAAATTAGTATTGCTCATTTCAACGCTCTTCTTGTTATACATGAAATAACCACAAGCTTAATAGAGAACCTAGTAGAATCAGGAGTGAAGCGAGGGGTTCAAGCTGCCCATGACAAAGACAGGCTTTATCCCAGAGGAGCATACTCTACTTTTCACACCTTCGGTGTAATGTGTGTATTGATTTGAACATTGTGTTTGATGATTATTGTAAACCTGAGCATTGAATAAATGCACCATGGGCTGCTTGACTTTCGAGTTTCTGCTTAATACATACATACATAAACTCACGCCTTTTCCCTATGGGGTAGGCAAAAACAACAGAACGCCACCTGCTACGATCCTTACATAAATGTTTTCAATAAACTAAAAGAAGGAATTCCGACACAGTCTTGACTCCTACTTTTGTTGTTCTCCATTGAATAAAATCGTTTCTGTGTTATGATTTTTCCGGTAGTAGATTAAGCGCCTGTTTTGATAAACTCTGAGGTAGAATCACTACCAAATTCAAATCACTTTAGTCCCTTGGGAGTTTCATACAACTTTACTTACCTTGGGAGGTAATGCGTTTGATATGTTATTGGGCATTATTGATCAGATGGTGTGAAAACTGATCTTACTTGATACAAATTGAATGCAAACCACAACTCACAGGCAGGTTAACGAATGAGTGATCGATTGAATTTAAACCTCGCTACTGCCAGTTGGATTCTCTCGTTCCACTAGAATCCCCTATTTCAGTCCCCCAGGGGATTCTACAGCACTCAATGTTGGGTTTCCAACGACATTTCAGAATTTAAGCCCATGAAAAATATAAACAATAAAAGTTAAGTAAAATACTAAAGTAATTAAACTGGTCAGTGAATAACTTAATTAAATTAAGTTTTATTTTATCCTAGTAAATTGCCTTGTACATTTAATTATAAAAGCGCAAATAAGACTGGTTTAAAAAAAAAATGGGCATTTGAAAATTTGATTCTAGAAAACAGATTTTCCCGGCAAAATTAATGTCTAAAGTAAATACTACGTTTCACGTATTCAGCCATTTCACGCAAATCAAAATTAATAAAGTTATAATAGGTATTCAATCATTGAATTGAATACTAAATAGTTATACAAGCAATTTACGCTTATTATTTTTATAATAATTTATCCATAGACTTATTATTCATACCAGACACACTTTTTCCAGACAATAAGCCTCTGAAGCTAAATTAAAAAATAATAAATTTACGGATATATTAGGATGCTACAGGATGTCTTATTACAGGTACTTAACAGCATCCTGCTACACGGGAAGTCGCATCCAAAGTATTTAGGAATAAGGCTAGGCATATTGATTTTGGTTGTAGAATTTTATTTGCAGACGAAACGAACGAAATACGTTTAAAAAAAATTAGGACCGGGAAAGGATACAATACACAGCCGTAATGTAAGAAATGATACCTCAAGAAAAACCAGCATTGGTCATAAAAGCTGATAGTATTCAGAAAATCAGTTTTCCAAGTGGTGCAAACAATTTATTTATCCGTTCATTGAAATCCAAATGGCTTCAAACAAGCACCTCGTTGGATCGCCTCGACCTCTAATTGAATTACAGTTAAGCGTTTGCCATCGCATCACAAGTCTGAGACGTGAAGCAATAGTAAAAAAAACAATATATTGCATTTATTATTCTTTATTATGGTTGAAGTTCATTCGTCGTTCTTCTTGCTGTTCGTGTCGACTTGTATTTTTTTTTGTCGACCAGGATATTCCCACTTAGATAGCTGGCGTTGGCTTTGAATTAAATATTTATAAAATTATCTAATGAACTAGCTTCTGAATGTATAATTAACAAGCTCGTGAATGGCAAAAAATATCCCGAAGAAACATATTTCCGGGGTAAAATGTATTCTATCTGATATTCCTAACTGTAATCTATCTGCAATTGCTTACAGCCTTGATTGCTAGATGTTTAGGTTAAACACTGATTGGCAGATTCATAAATAAAATTTATCATATAGAATTTGAATTTAGAATCAGCTATACCTACTCTATTTCGGCCGAAATTATGATGATGATGAAGCAGGTACTTTATTCAAAGGAGATGTTCGATTTTGGGCCATCTATATGTACACATAAAAATACTAATAAATTAATTTGAAAAAGGGTACAGGCGTAAAAAATGATCATTTGATCAATTTTTTACTAAGATAACCCCAAAGACCTTATACGAGTAAGAAGTATAAGGTCTTTGGATAACCCTATTTTTAGGGCAGCCATGACGGTTGTGTTTGACATGACGTTCGACGACTTTGACAGTTTTAAGAAGTGACGTTGAAGTGAATTTTGCAACCCAGTTTGCTACTACGGATATTGATTAATTGATTCTTTGTTGCAATTGAACTCGTGTTATTTTTTATAACGCAGATTTTACAATGACACGTCAATCAAATGTCACTGTCAAAATGACATTATTCGCATACTACTGATCTGATCCACCATGTTTAAATAAATGGTGTGTTGCTCTACTTGACAAAGTTAATTTGAATTTACTTTGAAACGAAGTGAAATTAAAGAAAATTAACATTATAAAACGGTTACTATAATACATAATGATTTTTACATAAACTGTAGTTAGAGCTGGCCCAGGCTCCATACATTTCTGGAACATCTCCTTTTGTATAGATAATTTGAATTTAGAATCTGCTATTCAGTTGCTTAATAGCTTAATTTTTTTTTTTAATAAATAACAGTAAATAGAAAGAAAGAGGGAAAAAAGTTTACTTGTGCCAAGTATGACGCATACAATAAAATAAAGTAAAACTATGTTTGTAAATCTATGTTTGTTCCATCTATCTAAGTCAGCCGAAACGCGGCCGTTACTACGCCGGACATCGCACATGACCCATCCCCACGCGCTTTGCCCTCTCCTGCGGTTGCCCGTTAAGGTGCCCGAGTTCGACCTTTCCTTAAAATCTATCTCATCTTCAACTAGGTTGGAGAAAATTGGGTTTCGGAACGAATACTTTGCTGACATTATTATTGCATTATTCATCTTCCACAAAGTTATCAAACCATATTTTTCTAGAATTAAAATATAACGCAAAATTCTTTTTGTGTTAAAAAAATATGTTTTTGTCTAGGTGCCGATTTTTGAAATTAAGGAACTGAGTCCATAAATTAATAGCAAAATTTGACAATACAAATTCTCAGGCAAAAATAAAGTTTAAAAATACTGAACTTCAAATTACTTAACAAATCGGGTGTAAAACGAATTATAATTTTTTTATGACAGACCCCGCGCTGTCCTAAATTGAAATTCAATTTAATATTCAATAAGAGCAATTTCTAAGAAAATTCTAGAGTAGCTTCATCATCATCACCAGCCCAACTTTGCCCACTGCTGAGCATGGCATGGGCCTCACTTTTCTTATGCCAATCCTGACGTTTCTGAGGCAGCTTCATCCAGATTCTGCCCAATTAAATATACAGGCTTTCATAAACAAATTACAATAACGTGTAGCAACATTCTAAACATCAATTTTGCATAATGTCCACATCACGCTAACGAGCGGTGTCTCAGGTCTCTGGCAGCACGCAGCGTCCGATGATTTCCAAACCTAAAAAAAACAGTGAAGGTAACCAAAAACGTTCCTTCACTGTTTGACAGGTAGGACAATAGCGTCTGAGATCTGAGCTGTACAAAATAAGATAAGATTGCATATATTGATGCACCCGACTATTGATAACTTCATTTTATTTCATTGAGAGTAAAATCATTCATTTTGTGCCATCCTTAAATTACTCTAAATAGAATCAAATAAAAATATATAAACAAAACCAAAAATAAAAACGACTCCGTATCAAAGGTCCCATTCCCAAAAAGTCCTATCTTGCTAATCACACAGTTTATTTTAATAAAAAAAAAGCTTTCAAGCTAATCGTGCATTCTTATGCAAACCGAACATGGAGGAAATTTTCAGCTCAATCGGTTGGGGATAACTATTTCAAAACTCGGTTGTAAAACTTGACCGACGCAAACTAACGACGCAAGTGAAATAAAAAGCCCGACGACATTCGACTTGACCGCATTAAAAACGACACAGAAAACAAAAATAATCCTAAAACGAAACAGATAACAAATTAAATCCCTTCGCTAACACTAACTGAGGCTAGAGACTTTGCTTGCTCCCGACCTCAAAGGCCACTAAGTCTTAATGAGTTCATTCAAGCATGTTTCAATAGTTCGAGCTTGTTGGCAGCAGCCGTACATTCTACCTGAGTTGGTCTCAGTACAGATAATATAATACTAGCATACAGATGCCTCGTCCCATACAAAGAAACCGTGCCGACGTAACTAGCGTTTTTCTTCTGATTATACCGATTTTTTTTTTTTATCGATTGCGTTCGGTTCCGTTCCACGGCGATAGATAGATCAATCCGGAACGGAACGAAACGGAAACGAACGGGATCGATGTATAAAAATAATCAGTATAGAACGTCGGCACGGTTTCTTAGTATGGGATGAGACACCACTGGTCTCAGGTGATACAGGAAATTCCTAGTGCAAAAAAGTACTGGTTTTCGACCAGATGCGGCTAGGCAACCTTACAGTAATCTATTCTACTAAAAAGAATTGTTCAAAAAATCTAGTTTGATTAAAAACAAAATACCTGCAGATTTTTGCAGTGGGAATTTATGCATTATCTATTGCAGCCTTAGTCTTTGTCCTTGTTAAACATTATCGCTGTCTCCCTCACGTTGTATTTGTCGTCGGGTTTAGAATGTAGGTTTCAGCCTCGTCGTCGTCTGTTGTTCACCGGAGCGGAATGAATGGGCAAGACAAAGATGAGTCGTGTTCACCTGCACAGAAAAGTGCCCACCTACGTACGAGTATGACGGCCATTTTATTTATAGACTACTAGCTGCCACCCGCGGCTCCGCCCGCGTTGTGTTTGTCCTTCCCTCAATATCCTAATAAATTATAGCCTATGTGTTGTGCTGATGTATATATATAACTATATTACTGTACGTGTTTCATTAAAATCCGTTCAGTAGATTAGATTGTGAAAGAGTAACAAACATCAATCCATCCATCCTCTCATTCATCTGTAGTTTCTTATAAACACACATGACTAATAACAAAGCACAAGCTCTATTTAATTATTATATCGATATATTTTTATCACATCTCAGTCAAAACAATGTTAGTGGTTATTTTCTAATATAAAAAAACAATGATAATTATGTTATGCGCTACTATACTGTCTAAAACATCTACTCCTTTTTTGGGGATTTAATTTTTTCTGTGATTTCTTGTGAGAAGCCGAATTATTTTCAACATAACTTTTAAATACTGCTAGAAAACAAAAAAAAAAAAACTTTATAATAAATTCCAATCCCTCAGATTTATCAAAATCTACATGATTTTCCTTTACATCACCCCTTCATTTTGATTACAGACTAGTAGCATAATAAATGAAAATGCCTTCCTGCAGCTACAAGGGTGGGAGACATAATTCACATAATGGTGCACAAAGACCGCTGGAAACGGTTTGACATATTTTAAAAATTCATCGATATTTATTGAAAGTATACGCTACATGGCCATTGCTTGCCCGCTGAATATTTGAGCAGTGAGTGGTAATCGTGAACGTTTAGTTTTAAGTACACCAGTGATCTTTATAACAGTTAAGCGAACTGTTATATATTCAGCAAATTGTAGTAGGTAAATGCGGCTGTGATTTGTATTAATGTTTTACACGAAAAATTACTAAGACTATTATAAAGACTAGCAAACCAAGAATACAGAGTGAAGATTAATCATAGTTTTTTTTTAATGGCTTTTTAATATAATGCATTTTTGTAATTATAATTTTTAATGTGTATTAAATATTTTTGATTTGATAATTGATGGCATCAAACCCAATGTGTATTTTTACACCTAAAGATAAAATTATTATTTTTAGATTATTTTTAAATTATCTTATCTTAAAAATTTTAGTTTTAGGGCACCCTACCTACATACTATATATGTTGTCACAAAGTATGTAAGCGGCGCGGCGGCGGCGCGGCGGCGGCGCGCCGGTACCTTATAAGTACCAAGATTCTGTGTTAATAGGGGATGAAATCTCGGGTGTTCAATATCTACCAAAGAAATAAGTGGCGCTTATAACAGATATTATTTTCAAAAAATTTGGGCTTTTTGGAATCCGCATTATTTTAACAGGTCTTGCGATATTAGGACCAACGAACGAAGGCCTTTCATTGCAACATATTTTTTTATAAATAAAAAAAATACTCAGTAACTTCTTAATTTAATTTCAATAACTCAATTTCTAATTATTATCTTTAGTACATTGAATAATTAAAATAGACTTAATAATTTAAAATATTTTTATTTCAATTTATCAATTACATTAAAGCGGAAGTACTTACCAAAGAAAGTCCACTAAGTAGAGACATGGACTCGTATCGTATCCTATTCGAAATACAATTTGGAAAAGTTATAGAGAACCATAGCAAAGCAAACCATAAGTTAACCGATGCTGAATATTTTTCTAAAGATTGTTAAAGTTTATTTCTTTTTGGTAAGTCCATTAAGAACCTATTTAAAGGTGACTTGCCTATGGTAAACGCAAGCTCATGAGCACGTGCATTCGGCCTGACCAACGCCCAGACTTGGTCGTTGACTAACGTCCAGGGGGGTGACCACAAGCTCTTAGAGTAAGGTTACTTTGAGTGTGTGTAAGGGACAGATGTATATGACGTGTATACATCTGTCACTTACTCGATCTCAAAATAACCTTACTCTAAGAGCTTGTGGTCACCCCCCAGAAGTTCAAACTCAAGGTGTCCCCACGAGCAATGAGGCTTAGAATACTAGGCGTTAAATTAACTGATCGAGTTCGAAACAATACTGCGTTCCCAATCTTCAAAACACCAAAAACATGGCGTCTAAAACAGACAACAATATAAAATGGAAAACACCCATAAAATCCAAAGAAAACTTATGTCTACATAAATAAACTCATTTTCTACTTATCTTTAAAATGCTGGTACATCAACTGGTATTAAATTATGTATAATTAAACTCGATTGAGCAAGCTTTTTTCAAGAATTTATTACCGAAATTTTGAGCTTACAATTTGTTAACCTCAAAATTTCGCCCGTAGACATTGATAGTAGAGTTATAGAGGTATTGCCATATTGTAAAAAAATATTTCTCTGTAACTAGAATTCAGAATATTCTACTGTTAAAAGAAAACAAATATTTAAGCTACTGATTTATGTTAAAATTTCGATCCATTTCACACCACACTTTTTATCCACTAGCAACTATTGAGTTAAAAGTGGCGGCACGGCGCGGCGGCGTGACAGAGTGTGACGGGAGTTTCTATCACCTCTCGTGATGGCTGCGACACGGTGACTTATTCACTGACAACATTTCAGGAGAAGAAAATTATATTTATGAATACGAACATCTCTCACTATGGGTTCAGCTCCGAAATCTTGAAAAATAATTAGTAGATCTCGCTATATTTTGTCGATCTAAGTGAACAAAAAAATTCATGTAGGCTGATGGTTTTTTAGGGTTCCGTAGCCAAATGGCAAAAAACGGAACCCTTATAGATTCGTCATGTCTGTCTGTCTGTCTGTCTGTCTGTCTGTCTGTCCGTCCGTATGTCACAGCCAATTTTTTCCGAAACTATAAGAACTATGCTGTTGAAACTTGGTAGGTAGATGTATTCTGTGAACCGCATTAAGATTTTCACTCTAAAATAAAAATAAAACAATAAATTTTGGGGGTTCCCATACTTGAAACTAAAACTAAAAATATTTTTTTTCATTTGTCCCATACGTGTGGGGTATCTATGGATAGGTCTTCAAAAATGATATTGAGGTTTCTAATATCATTTTTTTCTAAACTGAATAGTTTGCGCGAGAGACTGCCAAAGTGGTAAAATGTGTGTCCCCCCCCCCCTGTAACTTCTAAAATAAGAGAATGATAAAACTAAAAAAAATATATGATGTAAATTACTATGTAAACTACCAGCGAAAATTGGTTTGAACGAGATCTAGTAAGTAGTTTTTTTTTTAATACGTCATAAATCGTAAACCGCAATTTACCAAGTACGGAACCCTTCGTGCGCGAGTCCGACTCGCACTTGGCCAGTTTTTTTTTGTATTACGTACGTTCCATGATCGTGGAACGCGTTCCAATACCAGAAAACAGACGTCGCTAAATTATAACCCAACCAAGTGCTTGTAAGTTTCGTTTTACACGTAGGTTACTTTGAGCTGATTGAATTTGGGATTATTAGTTGTTGTTTGAATTGTCACTACACAAAATTTATAGCTTCTCTTGACGGGGACTTTATATATTTCAATTTAATCCTCATACGACACTCCAAATTTGATCTTTGATATTGATCCGCCTGCAAGGGAAGATAGATTTTAGGTTATCCGAAGGTTGATTTAAATTAAGACACAATAGGCCGAGATGTGTAATTTTTTTGTCCACATTCAGTGAGAAACTGCAGTGGATTCCACATGGCACTAGTGCAATATTCGGTTCTATGATTTATTTTTCGAAAGATGTATTTCATAAATGATACTGTGGCTGTTTCATAGACTTGTAACTCGGTGAAAGAAATTAGCGATTTTTTTCGTACTCTAGACTGGTTAAAATCTTTAAACACAATGTTTCCTTAACGACGCCATGATACTGTAATACTGTTATCCAGTCAAAAATCAAAAATATTCATTTTGTTTACTTACACACAGCACGACAAAAAATAGACAATCTTTAATGAATCTAATGTAGATAAGAGAGTAAATAAATTGACATCATCGGTGTGCAACATAAATTGATTCCAGCGAGTTTAATAATACCTTTTAATAAGAATATCCATTATTTAAGGTATTAAAAGAAAATTGATCGTTAACTTTTTAACAGATATAATAAAATTGTGATAAAAGAAAGCCTGTTGCTTAGAAACGAAACCACTAGTAAAAATTTTACCGCGTAAAATCTTTTAAAATGTGTTTTTTTAAAGCTTTCTTACCGTAGATAACAATTACTATCAAAATATAAATTAAGGTCAGATTGTTCAATGGTCAGTTTAACTTTAATTTCATGAACAAATCTGGCAGTTTGACCTATTTCTGTACCTTTTTCTGTTTATTCCTCAGACAAGTCAGAGAAAGTAAACAATATACAGACTATAGAAAAGAAGATCATTAGAAATTTTATGTGCAGAAAATAAAAATCCAAACTCAAAACTAGAACGCCCCGGGCGTTCTAGTTTTGAGTTTGGATTTTTATACCTATTTCCTACAGGACATTCAATTAGGACAACAAATACAGGAAACATAGCAAGTAGCTATTAATCTTACTAATATTATAATTGTGAAAGTTTGGATGGATGTGTGTGTGAATGTATGTTTGTTACACAAACACGCTGGAACGGCGGAATGGATCTAGATTAAATTTAGCATGGACATAAATTATAGTCTGGAATAGCGTATAGGCTACTTTTCATCCCGGTATAATGTTCCCTTGAAATAAGAAAAAACTTTTCACGCGGGCGAAGCCGCTGGCAGAAGCTAGTTTACATCTAATTCAGACCTAACCCCGTCCGAGACCTCGTCAATACCTGAGCCTCGACCGGGAATCACGCGCCTGTACGCGCGTAGCGGCGGGGTACGGGTCAGCCGGCGGGGTTAACGACACCTAATGCTCCGGACACCGTACGGAGTCAGCGCGGGTGGTACACTTTACTGCTAGGCCGCGTATTGAAAATTTAATATGAAACCGGCGTTTGCGTTCGTAGTTAAACACTTGTAGTTAGTGTTTTTGTAAAACACGTTTATTTACTCTAAGGATTACGTCTAACTACCGACACTTTTTTATAAAAAAATCGTAGTTTTGTATTTGTCAATCTCTATTTTACCCAGACAGCCTGTTTAAATTTGGCATTAAAGTAGGGTATGACACGTTCTTAAGCCCGATTAGAGATTAGAAACCCGTCCTGAGCCAGTAGTCGCCAAATCGCGTCCGCCACCGCGCTTGCACCTTAGTCAACGCGCGTTCACTCTCAAACCTCGTTAGATTGCCAGCCTCCGCACCAGTAGCGCCATCTGTGCAAAATAAACGGTCTAGTTGTAACTACTACTACAAGATTGCAAACCGTTGAAGTCCGGTGAAGTTATATTAGTTTCCGTTTGCATCGCATGCCATAGGTGGCGCCTGTGAGTTTGCATTGCCCTCACTTTTACGTATTTCTGTTGGAATCACAGATGAAGCTTTCAAATTAGCTTGCTCTGAATAAGTATAGATGACGTTATTTACAAGAACGTTGCAGTATAGCTGCAAATGAGTTTTAATGCGTTTGATAGATGTCACGACGTTCAACTATGACGATTATCTCGTGTTCCGTTTTGGCTACCATTCTCAAAACAGATAGCCTCATCACTTTTTCGGATTATGAATTTACCAAATATTAATTTCCATAAGAAAAGGATAAACTTTATTATTTTTTATTATTGATAGGTTCGCGCTTGACCACTATCTCACCTGGTGGTAAGCAATGATGTGGTCGACGATGGGGCACGCTTACCTAGATGAAAACTATTCACTCTTGACTCCCAGGTTGTAGCTATCAGGAGATATAGACTCCGGAGTAGAGTTCGAATCCTGCTGTACGCATAATAATAAAAATATTTGATCAGCCTAATTTTATTCTTGTTAATTATCGAAAATGATTAACACGACGTATTCAAAATATTCCGGCATTAAGTTAGTTATTTCTGAACATAATACTCTCAAGTCTTGTGTTTTTTGTAGCGCGTAGCAAAGTTCGTAGCAGACCCGTAGCCGCGTAGCAAATACCATAGCCGAGCGTAGGTAAAACGAGTAACTGTATAAGGCCCGAACTCCACCAAAGCGGAGATGTGCGGAGAAGTCCATAGCGGAGACGAAATTAACTAATAGAATTTCGTTAATCACACATCTTTCGTCTCCGCTTTGGACTTCTCCGCACATATCCGCTTTGGTGGATTCCGGGCCTAAGAGCATCTTTCGTCGGATCTGACGCAGAATGTCCCATTCGCAAAAAGTCCCGTTGTCGCAGAAGGTCCCATTCGCAGAATGTCCCATTCGCAAAAAGTCCCATTCGCACAAAGTCCCATTCGCACAATGTCCCAATCGCACAATGTCCCATTCGCACAATGTCCCATTCGCACAATGTCCCATTCGCAAAATGTCCCATTCGCAGAATGTCCTAGGAGCACCAGTCATAAAAAAGGAAATCGGCTGTTCCATACGTGGGACACTCAGAAAGTTTTGCGAAACTAAAAAAAATTGTTCTATACGTACATATATTTTTATTAAATCTTTTCAAAGTACTTTCCACCAGCCTCTATACAAAGATTCATGCGCCTAAACCAGTTTTCAAAACACTTTTTCCAGTCCGCCGCAGACACCTCGTTTACAGCCTGCTCGAACGCAGCCAGCGCATCTTCCGGCGACGAAAATTGTATCCCTTTGAGCTGATTTTTTATTTTTGGGAATAAAAAGAAGTCACACGGTGCTAGATCAGGGCTGTAAGGAGGGTGACCCAGGAGTTTGACTGGCGTGCTGTCCAGGAAGTCCCTCGTTTTGAGTGCGGTGTGCGCAGGTGCATTGTCGTGGTGGAGCAGTAGCCCGCGGAGCCCTGTGTTTGGTCGCTTGTTGCTTATAACAGAGAAAACTTCTGGCAAACATTTGGTAGTATACCATTCGGCATTAATGCTTCTTTGATCCCGTAAGGGAATTGATACCAAGTGGCCAGTCAAATTAAAAAAGCTAGCGATCAAAATCTTACCCCCCTCTTCTAGATCGCTTCACTTTGGTAGGCGTTGGCTCATTTTGAAACACCCAAACAGTCGACTGGCGCTTGGTTTCTGGGTCGTATTGATAAATCCAGGACTCATCACCTGTAACGATGTCGTAAACACGCCGAGACGAGCCTGCTTCAAATTTGTTAAGCATATCACGGCACCATTCCAC
This sequence comes from Orthosia gothica, assembly GCA_949775005.1. Taxonomy (NCBI): domain Eukaryota; kingdom Metazoa; phylum Arthropoda; class Insecta; order Lepidoptera; family Noctuidae; genus Orthosia; species Orthosia gothica. Next base: position 32,157,735 of record OX459039.1, on the reverse strand, counting down.
CCGGGCCTGCTTCTGAGCATCGGTGAGGTTGTGCGGCACCCAGCGTGATACTATCCTCCTCACGCGAAGATGGCTGTGTAGAATCTCGTGAACGCTTCCCGATCCAATCTTCAATATGTGTTGAATCTCCTGATATGTAATTCGCCTATTGTCTTGGATTAAATTTTTCACTGCTAGCACGTTTTCTTCGGTAACAGCCGTCAAAGGGCGACCGCTTCTTTCGTCATCCCCCAAAGTTGGTCGACCGCGCTTGAATTCGTTATACCAACGATACACGGTTGCCTTGGAAGGGCCTTCATCCATGAATGCCATTTGAAGTCTATCGTACGATTCATCCGGTTTCAGGCGACACTTGAAATCGTATAAAATCATAGCTCTAAAATGTTCCCGGCGCAGATCCATATTTCAGTGAGACACAATACTTTGAATTAACTCGCAAAAAATGTGGAGGGAAATTTTGAAATTGGAACTTACTTATTTTTACTTATAAATAATCATATTTTCGAAAAACATTATAACTGGCCAGTCTCCCATATATAAAAACTTTTTTTCGCAATACTTTCTGAGGGGCCTGGTACAATGATTTCATTTTATACCTACGAGACCAAAGGAGGGTAATGTGTTTATCAATCAAAAAGATACGTTAAAAAAGAAAGCGACTGCCGAAATTGAAGTTATTTTTCACTTTGCATTGTTTTTATTAAGAGTTCGGTTGTATTTTTATTGTTTTTTTTAAAAAAAAAAACACATTTTAGTTGTGGCACTAATGGGCAAGTTCTTCTTGTAAAGTCTTCTTCTTCTCGTGCCGAGAAACTCAAATTTTTACTCAACTATTCTCAAATTTTGTCTGACCAGTATGTAACCACCTGGACCGCTCTGTCATTTGCCACGTTTAGGTCCTGAAAGATACAGGTGGCTGGGCACGAAGGGCAGACAAGGAGGAGGGGCATATCCTGCGACCGGGCCCCACACTGGCACAGTGTTTGTGACTCCATTTCGCCAGATGTTATCTGCAGCGACCAACCTGTACCCGCAATCGGTTTAGGGATTTCCAGATTGGCCACTGCAGTTCGTGTCCAGGAGGCAGATTCTCTGCCGGAGTGATGGAGTATGGAGGGGTAGGATGTGCGTTTTTTCACAGTGTAGAGATCTCTCGTCTGTTGCGCTGGCTTCCAAGGAGGACGTATGTCTGAAAAAGCTTTTGTGGATTTTTAGGCGTGCTGGTTGGAATTGATGTTTAAATAAGGGATGGCGACTGCCCCGTTTTTGTTTCCTCTTCTCGATGCGGCTGGCCACTTCGCGCCGAACATCTAGTGGAGCTATGCCCGTCAGTGGATACAACATTACGAGCGATGTAGGTCTCAAACAGCCAGTTATGATGCGGTATGTATCATTTAGCACCATGTCGACTTCTCTAGCGTGGGCGGATTTGTAAAGTAAGTCGGCAGAAAAAGCGTGAGCTGGGGTAGTGGCTAAATATACGTAAGTACCATGTACTACAAAATATTCAGTATTCGTAGGTTTATATTCGGGAACATTTATTTGATTTATACTGTGCATCTCTAACTCTAACAGAAAAAAAATTACGGGGCGTATACGCCCTGTACGTCATTTTTTGTTTGCCATTTTTTAGCGAAACCCGAGAGGTACACTTTTTTTCATTGAAGGTACTGAATAGAACAATATCCTCAAAAAGTTTCAACAAAATCGGAGACTAGTGACGTACAGGGCGTGTGACGCCATCTGGGTTGTATCGTGCATTGGTATTTGACACATAATATACGAATTTATGCAATTGGGACCTTTTGCGAATGGGACCTTTTGAGAATGGGACTTTTCGAGAATGGGACCTTTTGAGAATGGGACCTTCTGAGAATGGGACTTTTTGAGAATGGGACCTTTTGAGAATGGGACTTTTTGCGAATAGGACGTTTCGCGAATCGGACATTATTTTTCACCGTGACATTTTGCGAATGGGACATTCTGCGTCAGATCCCTTTCGTCTCCGCTTTGGACTTCTCCGCACATCTCCGCTTTGGTGGATTCCGGGCCTATGAAATGAACTCTGGAGTTAAGAATTTTTCAAACCCTTCTTTAATTTAAGTTTGACAAGTTTTCAGAATAAAGTTATTTCTCAACATTTTGTTACTATTGTGTAAAACAATTTCAACTACAATACTTTTTCATGATTAGGTCCCTATTAAAAATAAAAGAAAAGTTTAATAAAATAACTAAATTTATTGCAGTTTACACATTTAGAATAGAATTGAGAAAAAAAGCTAGAGAGCTACCAACATACCAACTATATTCAATTTTCAAGTACCATAACGACTAAAATTCAAAACAAAAGTCAACACAAAACACTATTAATTATTAAATATAGTTATTGTGATCTGGGGAGTGGCCATAAGCTCTTAGGGTTATTTGGAGGGTGTGTAAGGGACAGATATATATGACTTGTCCCTTACGGACACTCAAAATAACCTTACTCTTAAGATCTTATGGTCACCCCTCTGGTCTAAATTATAATTTATGGTTATTTATCTTAATATTATCTTATTTCTTCTTCTTAGCGTGTCGAATGCAAATACAGTTTTTAAATACATAATTATTTCTTTTTACGGACACATTCTTCAACGCAACTCAAATTTAAGTGTCTTCCTAAGCCTAATTCAGACTAGGTTAGCGATATAATCGAGAGACAAGTGAATAGACATCCGAATAACAAACCACTGGCCTAGAATATAACTGAGTGAGCTATAGGATATTGAACCGTGAAGCCATGGACCTCCAGGAGTTACAAATTCCTTTGTTCAGAATTCCTATGTGTTTTTTATGGACGATAGGCTCGCGTTTGACCACTAACTCACTTGATGGTAAGTGATGATGTGGTCAACGGCGAAGCACGCTTGGCTAGAAGTAACCTAATAGTTTGTAGCTATCGGGAAACAGAGACTCTGGTAGGGAATGCCATTCCTTAGCTATACGCATAGAACAAGGCACGGGAAGGTACCAAATCTCTCTCGTAAGAATTAATGTAAGAAGATTAAAAAAAAACTGTGTTGAGGTATTCGTAAAGTCACAAAGTATGTCTACACGGTCACTCACTTTCGAGTTATTTGCTTCAGAAGATAATTTATAGCCCGTCTCGTCTTTCTGTAAATCTATTCTCGAGACCACAGGATTTTTTGCTATATCTTTCTTACCCCTCAAACAAAACCGCTATATTATTTTACACAGTTGACTTTGTGGCGTTGTTGACTCTTGATCTTGTGTCAGTACACAATGGTAATTACTGAATTAGACTGGCTTTAAGATGACAAAATATCACTAAAAGTAAAAGTAAATATCAAAAAAGAATTAGCAAAACTTGTCTTAAAACATTAACCGACTGTAAACATGGCAAATAAAGCAAATTAAAAAGAAACTACATAATTTCGAGAGTTTAAAAAAGCTTCAGATATTTTCCAATATACATATGTGCTCGTTCACAGAGGTCCGTTCCACAAGTCCGTATACGTTTTTATTTGGCAATGGCGTAGGAGTTGAGCGAGAGCGAGTTCACACCACACACCGTATTAAAATACTGATCCGTTTTATCGGACGTCCATCCTTGTAGAAAGGAAAGTTGGTTGCTGTGAACATTACCCCCAGTAGCGACGGATCCGTTAAAACGGTACTGTAAATGCAGTGTGAACACCAGATGTTCTGTGTGAACGATGTTTACAATAATCCGGTGACTCATGCATTCATAAGATTTCTCTAACAAAAACACGCCAAAATGCAGTTAGACCCATCGTAATGGCATTATTAAGTTTTTATTGATAAACTGAAGGATTCCAAACAATTTAAGCGTACTTCTACCAGTCTTTTCACCTCGAGTAATGGAACGATATGGTACAAATCCAGCTTTGGATAGAGGCGTTGGCAGCAACGGCTTACTTCGTAAATAGTTCTCCTACGTTTGAATCCTCCTTTCCATCAATCATAATGCGCGGCGAACACCAGACTGGTTCTCAAGTCAGTTCAGTTGATAGATCAATCACTGTCCTTTCACTGGCTTCGTTTACAAATAATATGTAGTATTTGAAGACAGTTCAGTGAGATGTCGCTGATTTTCCTCCTGAACTGAGGCTCTAGACTAAATGTAATAATGCATCAGTGATAACAACTGTTAAAAGTCGGGCATGTATAAGATTGATAAGCTTTACCAAAATGTAACCGTGAATAAACTTTTTGATATTCGACATTTTGGTATTACACCGATTGCGCTCATTCACATTGGCCCCTGGCATCATGATCGACGAGCAATGTTCCTATACTTTTATTATGCATCTAAGTGATGATGATTTTGATGAGTATAGTCACACACCACTTTTAGACAGACTCGACAGTTATATAGCCAAAGCGGGTCCCTATCATGGCTTTGTTCGTAAGGCCAAAACAGGGGTTGTCAATTTTTCTGAGCTTGCTGAAAACGCAAGCTAATAATTTTGAAGTTAATATCACAAAAGCTTTTTGACATAGTTACTAAAGAAATAAACGTGGAAACTTGATGGAATGAATGTATCTATGTAACAAATAGTCACATAAATTCCATCAAGTTGATGAATACGAGCCAAAGCACAAACAACTTTAGGATCATTGATTGGATATGTGATCACTTTTTGTTACCTCGATACCGCATACTCTTCAACTTTTGACTATTCGATTCGGGAGCTAGACGCACTGCTATCTAGTCTAAGTACCTCCGCGTTGCATATCCTCCAGACAAATTAACTTCGATAAAACGACGAAAGCGAGCGATTTCGAGCCACGCTTAAACGCAATTAATAGTTAAACCTCGACGCAGCAACAATCTAGCCGCAAAACCTCGGATAACCGATGCGTAAACTGTCGTGTGTGCTTTGGCTCTGAGGCGTCATAAAAGTCTAGATTATGGCAAAGAGTAATGATGCGACCCCAGCAGCCATCATGGATTTATAGCTAGTGTCATACACACTCTTCATATCCAAAAATTTGCCAGCGTTCCACGCGATGTAGCGCAAGGCGTTGAAGTAATGGAAGCAGAAGGGTGCACCCAGTAGTAACTTGATGAAGAATATCGTACCCACACCCATGTTCAGGCTTTGAATTATAGACACGTAGGTGTCGGCGCCGTTTGGGAGGAACAGTGAACCCCAGGCCAGACCCAAAGCGTAGGTTGTTATGAGGGCACCTGAAATAGAAAGAAAAAGTAAACAATTTATCTTTAATGGTACTTACTCGCCGGACGTGACAGATTGCCGTCCTATCTCACTTTCAAAGTGACGGAACAGATAGTGCACCTGTGTTTGCTCAAAATCTTGTGCACTATACATACTTAATATCTCCCGCGGCTATGGCTAGTCCTAGTCTATTAAATTTTTGCTGCCATGGCCGAAATTCTTACTTAATATTGATCACCATTAAAGCTACTGACGTACTACTTTACATGTTAAGTAATAAATGGTCAACGATACATTATTTCTTTAGAATTAACTTGATGGTGGGCTTATGTTAATGGCTGAAAAGAATGCCTTTTAAATAAAAATATAAACTTCCAACATTGACTTTTGGAAACATGCCAAACATCATCACAATACAAACATAATCATGAAAAGTAAAACTAATATTCTCGACCTTAAATTCATGATTATTTTGTTTTGGCTTTTCGGTGAAGGGTGTTTTCCTTCACTGAAAACTCAAGGCAAAATACTCGTAATACCTACGGTAATGTTGTAAGCCTTCACGTGTTGTTGATTTAGCCCCAAATCAATGCGCTAATTGGGAAAAATAGCTTTCAGGGGAAGGCGAATGAATTTATTGGAAGTACCTTAATTTAATAATAAATTACGTTTTGCAATATTCCACCGAAGCAACGAAGCGACTAATTTAGTAGGGCGAATATTGTGCATACTGGATAAATTACATTATTCAATTAAGCTTTTATCTTTAGGGTAAAAACTTTATTACGCTTTGACTTTAAAATAACTGTCTATTTTAAAAACTATAGAATTGGTTTGTTGAACCAATTTTTTTTTTGTAAAAAATGGATAGATCATATATAAGTTTTCATACAAAACTATTTTTAGTTTTTTTTTTTCACTGTAATTACAAAGTAAAATCCAATTGAAAATATTTTTTTGAATCCAGTACCGAAAACACCCCGATAGTTTGCCGAAGAAAACCGAGCCCGTGTGACGTCACAACGCTAATTTCTACTCATTGTAGCACATAGCTGATAAAGTGTTTTAACTTTTAACCGATTCAATCTTGTTATTATCGTCAATATATTGATGAATATCGAATATATTGACCATAAATATCAAACCTTAAAAGTTATCGTGCTTGCTTCGTACCATTATGTTCGAATACTACAAAAAGATCCCAATTATATGTGATTCGCGCAATAGCCTAGTACCTAGCAATCTACTAAATTTGAGCAGTGTTCTACGTCTAATTAGATTCCAATTACATATAATGTGTTAATTCTGTTGTTATCTTGTTCTAATTTAGTATTAAATTCGTATTAAATTCTTACTTTGATCATTAAAGACTGTAAATAGCAAATTTTTAAGGGAATTTTCGAGCAAAGTTGACATTGTTGTATAATTACGCAACTTGAAAACATGATTTTTTGTTTATGGTGATATATTCATTATTTTATACTTAAATGACAGATATAGGCGTAAAACTAACAATTCTGTTTGAATTGTTCGGTCGACGTATTTAAGAGATATTTACTGAAGAATTAGTGTAACGAAAATCTACCAAGTTAATATTTTCACGTTTCTTTTCTACAAACTTTTTAGTGTTTGTAAATATATAATATAGGCATTAGTGTTCAATATTATTGAGAGCCCTCCGGCCGTTTTCGCAACTGCGATTCGTAACCAGTTGCGAATTAAGAATTTTTATTCCGTGTTTGCAACCGGTTGCGACTCAAGCAAACTTTTTCCTTAACCGCAACTTGGTTGCGAACAAAGAATAAGAACTTTGAAAAGTTGCATAGTTGCGATGGGAGAAAAGCATTTCTTAATTCGGAATGAGTACCTAGCCACAAATAAAATAATACCAGTATAAAGATGCCTCATCCCATACAAAGAAACCGTGCCGACGTAACTAGCATTTTTCGTCTGATTAAGATGATTATTTTTATAAATACTTCGATCGCGCTCGATTCTGTTCCACGGCTATAGATGGTGTCAGCAGCAGCGACTTGCAAGTAAAAGGATTTTCTCGGTTCGTGACTAGGTGGCATGCCTCAGAAATTTAAAACCGCGCCATCTATTGGAATCAATTTTAAATGATCTGTTCAAATAATCATTGAAATGTGAATTAAGAGCCAAATATCCCATTTTTTTTTTCTTTCATGTTAATGACTTAATATTCTTGCTGTATTGAGTTAAAATTACAGCTACTTGCCCGCTTGAGATTTTCATATACAAAAAAAAAAACGATAGTCTCAAACGGTCACAATAGTATTTAACTATTGTGAAATAACTTACGACGTGAGCACGTCACGATGAATGCATTGTCAAGATTAATGATACCTAGTAATTATCTATGGATATTATTACAGCGGCCAGTATCCTCCTAAAAAGTTTGTATGTAAATCAACAAAATAGAGTGCCAACAAACAGATAACGAAGGTTGCGTATAAGGAATAAAAATCTTTTAGCGTAACTGGTTACGAAACTTAATCATCAGGAGGCCTAGTTACGGTTAAGGAAAAAGTTTTTATGATTCGGAACCGGTTGCAAACAAAGAATAAAAATTCTTAATTCGCAACTGGTTACGAATCGCAGTTGCGAAAACGGCCGGAGGGATTGAGAGATATTGTCAATCTGCCTAGCCTTTTCCCAACTATATTGGGGTCAGCTTCCAGTCTAACCGGATTCAGCTGACTACCAGTGTTTTACATGGAGCGACTGCCTATCTGACCTCCACAACCCAGTAACTGGGTAACACGGTACTAGGGCATGCAGAACCGTTGCCGGTTCCAGGTTTTTGAGAACCGGGTCTGGCAAGCAGTTAGAACCGGGCGCACCGGTTCCCCCTTCCGGCTGTTTCTTATTATTTTTATTTAGTTTCGGAATAAATCATAGAGAATTTGAAGGGATAAGCAATTACCACTAGGAATATGAAATAAATTGTTTAGATTTGTCTCATTCTCTATGATTTTCTCTTTCCCCGAAAACTTTCAGCTCGAACTCCAGAATCGTTTCGAGTACCTAGGGAGTTCCGTGGACGATTATAACGATGGTTTCGTGGAAACTGTCCATACAGTCGGGTCTAAGTTTTTGTAGATCTGTCGTGCAGAAAGGAACAAGAAACTATCCGATCCTACGCTCAAGCTCATGAAGGAGAGGCGTGAAATGATCCTGCAGTCTTCAGACGATGCGTGGAACTACCGGCAGCTCAATAGACAGATCTTGAAGTCCTTGAATAGCGACCTCCGCCGCTTTAACACTGAGCGTTTTAAAGACACGATTAAGAGGAATAAGGGCTCCAAGGTATTTGCAAGAGATCTGGCTATTGGGCAGAGCCAGCTCACGAAACTAAAGACCGACGATGGCAGGATCGTATCCACCAAACCGGAGCCTCTGAGGGAGATCCAGGGGTGCTATGGGCAGTTGTATACATCAATCAGCAAACCCGTTGCGAATCTAGCAAACGGCCCAAGAGCTAGATTGACCCGACACCATACTGAAGACATCCCGGATGTCAGTCTCTACGAGATTTGGATGGCCCTGAAAGAACTTAAGAACAACAAGGCGCCGGGTGAAGACGGAATGACGGCCGAACTCCTGGAAGCGGTGGACCGGTACTTAAGGCCCTTCAGAAGCGGTTTGATTCCGTCATACTCGAAGGGAACACGCCACAGGCATGATGCAGGGGTGTGGTGGTACTCTTCTTCAAGAAGGGCGACAATGCCCGATTGAGGAATTATATGCCCATCTCACTTCTTAGCTATGTATACAAGGCTTTAGCACCGTAAGCCACATACATACGCTACGGCAGTTTATACAGAAGATCGAAGAGTTTAACCTGCCTCTTTGTTTAGCGTTTTTGGACTACGAGAAAGCCTTCGATTCGATAGAGACTTGGGCTGTACTGCAGTCTCTCCAATGGTGCCAAATCGACTATCGGTACATCGAGGTGCGGAAGTGTTTGTACAAAAATGCCACCATGTCAGTCCGACTTCAGGATCAGACTTAGGAACCTATCCTTCTGCAGCAAGGTATGAGACAGGGAGACGTCATATGTCCGAAACTGTTCTCTGCTGCACTGGAGGAAGTCTTCAAGGTTCTGGACTGGAGAGAGCTAGTCATCAAAGTCAATGGCGAGTACATCACTCATCTTCGGTTTGCCGACGATATAGGGGTCATGGCTGAGTGGAAGGCCTCCCTCTAGGTGACGCAACGACCTGGTCAAGGTAGCGGCCGTCCGGTAAATGCAAAACGCACAGGAGCGATCAGTGTGGCGACTTTTGGGGGAAACCTATGTCCAGCAGTGGACGTCTTTCGGCTGAAATGATGATGATGTACTTTTCTTTATAATTTTGTTTGGCTTATATCGAAAACCAATGGACATTGGCGAATCTCATTTAGGACTCTTTTGTGCAAAATTGAACAAGGAATAAACTTGCTCCGAGCACAAACTGCAGGAAAATTAAAACAACAAGGATTAAACAAAAAACTGATTTCTGGGCTCTTTGACAGCCCATTTTTTGCGCTGTCACGGTGCCCGGCTTAACGTGCTTTCCGAGGCACGGAGGAAACTTGGTTTTTTGAAATGGTCACACATCTACGGACCAACCTCGTCAAACGTTGCTTAACCTTGATGATCGAACAGTGTGGCTGTTATTATTTAGGGATGAGCTCCTCTATTAAGGGATATGTAAATAATGGAAAAATAAAATAAAAATGGGAATTACCGAAAATTTTATGTGTAACTATGTGTATCATATTTAGTGGTATCTAATGAAGTTTTTTGATATCCAAAGTCAAAGTTTCGCGCCAATCGTGTTTGTTTACTTTTTATTTTACATCATTATCACCTACCCATATGTAACAAGTAAAATTTCAAAATTTAAAAATCCCCCGGCACATTTATCTTGCGAAAACACCCCGATTCAAACAGTAAAACGTCCATAACTTTTGAACGGCTGAACCGATTTTATTCAAACATAGCTAAGAACACTCCCGACAAAATTACCTTTCAAACAAAAAAAACTAAATCTAAATCGGTGTATCCGTTTAGGCGCTATGATGTCACAGACAGACACACAGATACACAGATACACAGCAACACACGTGAAACTTATAACACCCCTCTTTTTCCGGCGGGGGTTAAAAACGATTACGTTATGACAATTATGTTTCCTAATGTACCTGGTAAACAACAAAAACTAACATCGTCGGTCCACTCTCACGTATTATTCATTACGACTACTTTATTTATGCTCAAAACTTCCAAATCGTCCATCAGGTGGGTATATTATCGACATTAGCCTTTATAAATCCTTTATCACACATGACTAAATTAAATTTATTGTTTAATAATATTTTTGCACTCATTTTCGGATATTTTTAGTCAATCTACGTGTAGTTGACACTATATTGTCATGATTTCCTTGAACGTTATGACGTCACCAACATGGCAACCAATTGTGGCCCGTTTGTAGTCACGTGGTTCTTTTCAAAATTTTATCGATTTTCAATCGCTTATAATAAATTGAAAAAAATATTTAAGAGTTTCTTGAAACGACAATATAATTTAAAATATGTAAAGTATCGAAATACATAAAAAAAACGATTTTTTTTTTAAATTCAACAACCCAATTGTCAACTGAAGAAAACTACATTAGTGGTATAGTGTATCATTCAGAGGAGCTCGTGGCTAAATAACAATTGCCACACGGGTCGATCGCCGAAGTCAGTCCTTAGATGGGTGACCATCTTTACAAAACGAGATTCCTCCGTGCCTCGGAAAGCACGTTAAGCTGTTGGTTCCGGCTGTCATTTGTATATATTTGACAGTCGTTACGGGTAGTCAGAAGCCAGAAAATCTGGCACAATCTAGCCAAATGGTATTCCTGGGTGTTACCCAGTTACTGGGTTGTGGAGGTCAAACAGGCAATTGTTGCATGTAAAGTACTGATATTAAGCTGCATCCGTTTAGACTGGATGTCGATCCCAACATAGTCGAGATTCTTCTTCTTCATTGTATCGATCATGCCACAATAGGGATGATGACAAAAATATCTATTCTGTCCGTCAGTTATATAACCTAAAAATATTCTTATCATTTATTTTTTCTTTTGCAACGTAAACAAAAAAATACGTAATTTAATGTACACTATATATGGAGGTACAAACGCGTTCTTATCGCTGACAGCGATAGCTACCAGAACAGAACCTTTGGATGGACTGTAAAACTTAGAATAAAAACCGGCCAAGTGCGAGTCGGACTCGCGCACAAAGGGTTCCGTACTTGGTAAATTGCGGTTTACGATTTATGACGCATTAAAAAAAAACTACTTACTAGATCTCGGTCAAACTAATTTTCGGTGGAAGTTTACATGGTAATGTACATCATATATTTTTTTTAGTTTTATAATTCTCTTATTTTAGAAGTTACAGGGGGGGGACACACACATTTTACCACTTTGGAAGTGTCTCTCGCGCAAACTATTCAGTTTAGAAAAAAAATATATTAGAAACCTCAATATCATTTTTGACACACAACACGTATGGGTTTGATGTTTTTTGTTTTTATTTTCAGTTTCAGGTATGGGAACCCCCAAAATGTATCGTTCTTTTTCTATTTTTGTGTGAAAATCTTAATGCGGTTCACAGAATACATATAATTACCAAGTTTTAACAGCATAGTTCTTATAGTTTCGGAAAAAAGTGGCTGTGACATACGGACGGACGGACAGACAGACAGACATGACGAATCTATAAGGGTTCCGTTTTTTGCCATTTGGCTACGGAACCTTAAAAATGGGATAGTCTGCGGCGTACTGCTATTACATTAAAACATAAATATATACAAAATTATATTACTTTAATAAATACTATACATAAACTACACAACAACAACACAAGTGACAATACGGTGCGTTGAAATATCGTGTGACATCACGGTGTGCTACACTTTATATTGACAAAGTGACGTCACAAGCCCCCGCTCCTGAACTTGGATGCACTTTATCTTTGCCAATTGTATTTATTCGGTTAAGCAAAAATACGGGTCCAATATTATTTGATAATCTCAATGACGGAACTCGAATTATCATTTTTCTACCTAGGAAAAATCTCTATTATATAAGTTTTGACCAGAATAAATTCTCCACGTCAACAGCGTTTTCATTTGCCATACAAAGATACCTCATGATGCAGGTGTTGTTGCAAAGAGAGCACGTTAGGAGGTGATGCATTATTTGGATTATTTGGCTCCGCAATCGCACTGGGGGTAATTGGTGTACCCTAATCTAACTAAGTTGTGCCTGCAGCGACCCACTTGGCTTCGGATAGTCGGGATAAAGGCTAGGCAGATTGACTTTTCATGAAAGGGAGTAATCAGCTTATGTAAGTTTCAGCTAACTATGCTAGTTAGCATTTACATTTACCCAATATTCTCCGCACAACTAGTATGTCTCTTTGCTTCTTTGCTGGCGAGTTTGCGTGCCCACTGTGGCACCGATCTACTCACGCCAATCAAGTTTACACTATTCTAAATGAGAAATGTCGGATAATATCAGGCTACTTAAAACCAACTCCACTTAATTAGCTATATCGGCTAGCAGGCATAGCACCACCTGCCGTACGAAGCAAAGTCGCATGCGCGATGGAAAAAAGGACCAGGAATCCTCTATATGACTACTCGACAACTCCAGGTAGACAAAAAGAGTTGTAAGAGCTTCCTACGAATTACACAGACAATCCAGGACAGGCCGCCTGAGGAGAAGAGAAAGTTGTGGGAAGAGAAGTGTCCACCACTCCATGACTTTGTTGAGCCCAAGGAACATCTGCCGTTCGGTCTTGAATTGCAGTAGCCTATATGGAAGGCATCGAATCGGCAACGTACTCAAGTAGGACGTGTGGGATTGGTGCCACTGTACAGATACAGACTATACAGATACAGATACCACTTTCTTGATAGTTAATGCTATCGAATGAATATGGCATTCAATCGAAAAGAAGAAGAAGCATAAGCATAATCAGTATGAAATGTTCCCACTGCTGCACGAAGTGGGCCGTAATCCATCACGCGGGCCCAGTGCAGTCATATGTCTTAGATTTTAATGGTTCTAGGACATCGCGGTTTTATCACGCCGTTTTCCTTGATTGCATACTGGTTAAGTAAATGATATTTAAACGTATCATGTCAATACATGATACGTTTATGTTTATATGTCGTGGTGGCCCGGTGGCAAAGACCTCGCCTCTCGTGCTTGATTGAGGTCATGGGTTCAAATCCGGGCAAGTACCAATTTGACTTTTTCAAGTCATATGTACTTTCATGTAAACATCGTGAGGAAACCCGGACTTATATAGTGTATTTGTAAGTTTGTGCATCATTGGTGTAATTGCTGTAAGGCGTTCCAGTGCGAGGGTAAATAAATAAAATAACTGACATATTGTTTCTTAATTACTCAATAGTAATTACGTATCAATATGTCAGTTAATTCAATATATTCATGGGCTGGCTCGGTGATAACATAATTATGAGACAATACATACCTAATTGTCCGAAACGCGAAACCGTTAATTTTACACGCACAAAATAAAAAGTTTACATAAGGACCACTCCCGCTGTCCTCGAAAATTGTTACTTAAACTTGCCGGACTCACTAGGGTTGATACTATATTGAATCAGAATTTGAAGAAGAAGTAGATAGTATACGTTTTCAAAAACAGATCGATTCGTCTAAACAAACATCACACCATACTGAGATGGTAGACAGAGCATCAAATATCCATTAGAGATCACGACGCCACATACGAGAAGATTAGAGGGTAAAAAGACGGAGAAGCTGGAAAAAATAATAACCAGCCAAGTTTGGAGTCCGAAACGCGTGCCGAGTGTTCCGTAGGACTTAGGATTTTCGTTTAGGTTTTCCTGTAAATTATGAGTGAGGCCCTTTTTAACCCTCGCCGGAAAAAGAGGGGTGTTATAAGTTTCATGTGTGTTGCTGTGTATCTGTGTATTCGTATGTCTGTCTGTGGCATCATAGCGTCCAACCGGGTGAACCGATTTTGATTTAGTTGTTCAAAAGGTGACTTAATCGAGAGTGTTCTTAGCTATGTATCAATAAAATCAGTACAGCCGTTTAAAAGTTATGGGCGTTTTACTGTTTGAATCGTGGTGTTTTCGCAAGATATCGTGTCATAACTACGTGTTCAATAAATTGCCGATCGAAGCGTATCTACTATGTACTAGATAAATTATGTAGCATGAAATAAAAATGTGTCGGGGGTTTCATAAATTTTAAAATTTAACTTGTCATATTAATTAATGAGTGTAGTGGTTATTATTTGTAAAACAAGAAAGTGTATTTAAGTATAAAATACACCTCTGTTGTGTTTTCAAAAAAAAAAATGGCAGATTAGAATAAAATCTGACACAGGTTTTACAAAATATTAACTGAAAAAATTTTCGTCGATAGCGATCTTAATTAAATGCAAGATTAGTTAATTATTGTGATTAGTATTTTATAGTGTAGATAATTCGCATTCTCAGATAGTTTATTTAAATACATGAAGGGAAAATATGTGCAAGGCATTAAAAAAGTTAAATTTTGAACTTCTACCAAAAGACTCTTTAGTGCTTTGCAGTTGATATTATATTTATTATAAAAGAAAGATCTGAATTTATCTTCTATAGCTTCCACATATTTTCTTTTGATATAATCAACAAAGTGCTTCCTACATATTTACAACAATCTTTGTGAATGACAGACGCGACAAACTCGCGACAGCCGCGACTGAGCTCTGTCCAATATTGCCCAAGAATCCCTGTAAAATCATACCTTTGTCTGTAATGCGAATCTGATTACGTATCGCATTACGTCAGATTCGCGTTAGGTCGGATTCGCGTTAGTTCAGATTCGCTTTAAGACAGAATAAGTACGGACCGCAACATAAAGTTCCTTTGTTTTTGATTCGCTTTACGGCAGATTATTACACATAATATATCAATTTCGACGACCTTTTTCGCCGAACAGTCTAGAATCCAAACTGTCACGCAAAGGGTTCGAATCCTGCTAGGTGCAATATTTGTATGATAAATATGTAAGTATGTTATTTATACCCGAGGCATTGTCGTTTATTTTTATCCGTTATCTAGTAAACTCCAGTACTCATAATATAGGCTCTGCCTAATTTGAGACTAGATGCAATCATCTGTGTGTGAGTGTTTGACATATTGATTTATAAATTCAATATGGATTACGAACTAAGCGTT
The DNA here is from genome assembly GCA_949775005.1 of Orthosia gothica. Taxonomy (NCBI): domain Eukaryota; kingdom Metazoa; phylum Arthropoda; class Insecta; order Lepidoptera; family Noctuidae; genus Orthosia; species Orthosia gothica. The sequence continues at coordinate 32,142,237 of OX459039.1, read as the reverse complement.
AGGTATAATACCTATTTCCTGTTATGAAGTTACCTATCACGTTTCAATAACTTCTTGTAAATTGATATGCAAACTGGAACATACAACTAATTACTGGCTGGTTACTACGTAAATTACAAATGTAAAATCCTAATTGTCATAGTTTTGTGACATGCGGTTTTGTTTGCTCGTATAGGTCTACCGGAATCCCATGGCAAATGTGGAAATAAAAATTTGTTGTGTGCAATACTGGGGAAATTGGATTAAACGATCTTGATACTGTTTAATTTTTATTTTTGTCTTTAGTATTAATGAACATGAGGTACCTATATAATAGAAGTCACAGCGGATCATTGTGTCTTTGAACTTGGTCCTGCCAACCATTGCGTAAGAAACAGTTTGTCATCGAGTATACTGCATAGAGTAAGCGAGATAGGACGATTCGACATACATAAGCGAGTGAAAGAGACAGTTATACAATGCTATCTTCACCTTCAATATTGACACAAAAATAGCTACTGCGCGGGGTCTTGCAACCAATTCATAGACACAAAGATCCACTGTGATATACATATTATAGTTAAGTGTATGAAAAATGTTGTTATACATCGGGTTCTTAACATAGGAAAAATAAATCAATTGAATATTAATGTATTTACTAATTTATTATACATTTAAATCATACTAATAACTTAAAACCTCATTCAGAACTAGAAAACTAGAATACGATTGCATGAACTCCACTGGCATTTCAAAAACATGTATCTTTGTAGTTTTATGTCATCTCTCTCCATCAAAATGGTTCTTTTTCATTGGCATTTAACATATTCAAAACCAATCTCTTTATGTATAAAGTCTGTAAAAATTATAAATGTATCGTGTTACATAAAGTCATTCATCATCATCATCAGTCTATATATACTTTTTTTATGTAAGTTTTATGGCCTGGTTGCTAGGACCTTTTAGCCACGTCTTTGGAAAGAGTTTGATGAGATCTTATATTTATTGTTTAGTATGCATTAGAATGCGGATGTAACAGATTCTAATGTTTTTTGGAGTATTTGGCAGCAAATTGTATCGCGTCAGTTTTCCTAGTAAGCTTTTCAGAGGCAGTCAATACTACAGTAAAATACTCCGCTCCACTATCCCGAGATCGCTTCTCTCAATGATTTTACAAATTGTCCAGTTGCGTAGACAGTTGAGACACAAAACTACACCAATAATATATCACAATATCCACTAGGAATCAATTTGCAAATAATATTAACAGCCACTGAACTTCACTCGACCAAATCCCGCCAAAAACTCCCGTCTATGTACACATCCCACTGCAGGGCGCAGATTATTACTTAATATTTTTCTGACGTCAAAGATTCTCAATCTCCGTTAAAATCAATATCTTGTCGAAAAATTAGTAACAGTTACATTACTGTTGCCATTTCTTTCCGGCCATCATTCGATGTGCTCTGTGTATTTAACATATAATAGTAATGGAAAGAAATAAAAATTAAGTAAGAAAAATATAAAATAAACTAAAAGTATCAAAACAAGTCAGTCCAACTTACCGGTCCCCTCTACGACGCACTTTAAAATCAAAGATTGAGTTTAATTTACGCCTTCTTCTGCCCTTATTTTATGAAACACATTGAAAACAATATGTCTCGCTTGAGATCGAAGTGGGTTTTTCGACATTTTCACAAAAATAAAAAATTTTCAAGATAATATCAAAAAAATTCAGCAGCGTTTGATACATCAAGTACTTTGATTTGACAGGTGACAATTGACATTGCCATATGAAAATCACAATTTAAAAAAAATAAAAATTGCCATGAGATTCTGGTAGACCTATAGTTATATAATCTCAGTATATTTTGCGAAGTTATTTTAGATTAGTTTTTTTAAAACCATGGAGAGAGCTGGAACAAGCAGCGAAGTGTGGGACGTGAAATTTTTAAAAGTAAAAAAGGAGGTAAAGTGTTACTTCATGGTGGGCACAGATACAATTTTTTGCAGAATAATCAATCGGGAACTTCGAATTGGCGATGTTATAATAGGCAAATTTGTACCACGTCGATAACAATAGACACTTGTAACAAAATAGTAAAGGAGGAATACCATGCATGTTGTCCTAATATGGCCCGTAATTTAATTGATGGAATTATGGATGGTATAACGGCTTCAAATTTGGTACATACTTCTTACTTCTTGAAAGAAGTATGTACCAAATTTGAAGCCGTTCCAAAACTATTTGAGGGCTATGTACCAGGCCCCTCAGAAAGTATTGCGAAAAAAAGTTTTTATATATGGGAGACTGGCCAGTTATAATGTTTTTCGAAAATATGATTATTTATAAGTAAAAATAAGTAAGTTCCAATTTCAAAATTTCCCTCCACATTTTTTGCGAGTTAATTCAAAGTATTGTGTCTCACTGAAATATGGATCTGCGCCGGGAACATTTTAGAGCTATGATTTTATACGATTTCAAGTGTCGCCTGAAACCGGATGAATCGTACGATAGACTTCAAATGGCATTCATGGATGAAGGCCCTTCCAAGGCAACCGTGTATCGTTGGTATAACGAATTCAAGCGCGGTCGACCAACTTTGGGGGATGACGAAAGAAGCGGTCGCCCTTTGACGGCTGTTACCGAAGAAAACGTGCTAGCAGTGAAAAATTTAATCCAAGACAATAGGCGAATTACATATCAGGAGATTCAACACATATTGAAGATTGGATCGGGAAGCGTTCACGAGATTCTACACAGCCATCTTCGCGTGAGGAGGATAGTATCACGCTGGGTGCCGCACAACCTCACCGATGCTCAGAAGCAGGCCCGGGTGGAATGGTGCCGTGATATGCTTAACAAATTTGAAGCAGGCTCGTCTCGGCGTGTTTACGACATCGTTACAGGTGATGAGTCCTGGATTTATCAATACGACCCAGAAACCAAGCGCCAGTCGACTGTTTGGGTGTTTCAAAATGAGCCAACGCCTACCAAAGTGAAGCGATCTAGAAGCGGGGGTAAGATTTTGATCGCTAGCTTTTTTAATTTGACTGGCCACTTGGTATCAATTCCCTTACGGGATCAAAGAAGCATTAATGCCGAACGGTATACTACCAAATGTTTGCCAGAAGTTTTCTCTGTTATAAGCAACAAGCGACCAAACACAGGGCTCCGCGGGCTACTGCTCCACCACGACAATGCACCTGCGCACACCGCACTCAAAACGAGGGACTTCCTGGACAGCACGCCAGTCAAACTCCTGGGTCACCCTCCTTACAGCCCTGATCTAGCACCGTGTGACTTCTTTTTATTCCCAAAAATAAAAAATCAGCTCAAAGGGATACAATTTTCGTCGCCGGAAGATGCGCTGGCTGCGTTCGAGCAGGCTGTAAACGAGGTGTCTGCGGCGGACTGGAAAAAGTGTTTTGAAAACTGGTTTAGGCGCATGAATCTTTGTATAGAGGCTGGTGGAAAGTACTTTGAAAAGATTTAATAAAAATATATGTACGTATAGAACAATTTTTTTTAGTTTCGCAAAACTTTCTGAGTGTCCCACGTATATAATCATTCTAAAGAGTTAAACAATTGCGAAATTGAATTTTTCTTTAAAAAAGATACGTTGTACAGCAGCCTAATTGTGTAAGTAAATTCGGCAAAGGAAACAATCTGTTTCTTTCCCAAAAACGACTTTGCGCTGTACGAAAAGTCGTTTTTGGGAAAGAAACAGATTGTTTCCTTTGCCGAATTCACTTACACAATTATGCTGCTGGGCTCGCCGTAAATTTCTTGGTATGGAGAAAACTACTTTTCAAAAAAATTAGTGGAATATTTATTTTTATTTGATGAAGGTGAAGAGGGAAAGATTATATTATTGGGATCCCCATTAGCCAAACAAAATATAAAATGCATACAAAATACTATGGTGATGGTACATTTAAAGCGACGCCGAAAACATTATACCAAATTTATTCGTTACATGTTAATACAACAACAAATGAAGTAAAGTTTGTAAATTTTGTGCCAATAATTTATTGTTTGTTTCCAAACAAGTCTCAACAAAACAAAAAAACAGTACGAAAGAATGTTTAGAATCCTAAAAAACAATTTTTCATTGGACATTGTCGAATATAAGTGCGATTTTGAAATGGCAACAATTAATGCCGTTAAGACTATATATCCAAATGTCCAAATAAAGGGCTGTTTTTACCATTAATTAAATGCAATATGGAAAATGAGTAAGAAAATTGGCCTGGATAAAACAAATGAGGGCAAAAATATAACAAGGATGTTTACTAAATTAGCACTATTACCTCCAAATTTAATCCCTGAGGCTTACTTAACTTTATTATAAGCTGGCCCTGCTACAGAGGAATTTGTTAAGTTTCAAAACTATTTTTCGACCCAGTGGCTAAAGAAAGTCACTTCTGAACAATTTTCTTGTTACGGAGAAAAGATCAGAACAACAAATGGAGTGGAGGGATATCATCGTAGACTGAATTCAAAAATACCGCCCAAACCAGCTTTATATTATTTTATTCAGTTGCTTAAAAAAAGAAACTGAAATACAAGAAAGAAAATTAAGTTTGAGTATTTACATTCAAGGGAAAAGACGAAGGCTAGAAGACTTAAAAAAGGATAAAAAGATTGAAAAAAATATTAACAATACCTTACAGGGACGAATTTCAACTTTAAAATGTTTAAAACATTTAGTGAATTTGGTTAATATAGAATAAAATTAGGATTAAATATTAGTCTAGGGTATTTATTTTTGGTTAGTAACGATGATTGGAATTTTTTTTTCTCTTATGTTTCGATTTAATGAATAAAATCACTTTTTATGTGACTATACTTCTGTCTTAAAGCGAATCTGTCTTAACGCGAATCTGACCTAACGCGAATTTGGCGTAAAGCGAATCTATCCTTACGCTAACAAATGAAATCATAATGTCAATATGTGCGTGCAAAAAACAAACCTTCTTCAAACAAAAAAACACTACAAAGCGAAAAATAACTTTATTTTCTGAAGTCGGTGTCGAAACACGAAAAACAATAAGTACAAAGACACCGACTTTGTAAAAGAAAGTAATTTTTCGCTTTGTAGTGTTTTTTTTGGAAGAAGGTTTGTTTTTTTTTGTAAAAAGTTTTTATTTATCTCTTTTTAGTTTTGTTAAGTACCTCCATTGGGATACATTGGTTTTATTTCGAAGTTCCAGTGCCTACCTGCTGATTTCATCGTCAGATCAGTTCGATGGTACCATTTTCATCAGTACTATTTATTCATAAGTACTAGGAGGGATCAAAAAGTAGTGAGAACGACATACTCCTTGGTAAGAAAAAAATAATAATTAATATTCATTATATCAAATATCAAAATCATATCAAAAATTATTTCAATATGGATTGAAAGTATTCAATCCATATTTATTGAAACAATTTTTGAATATGAGAAAACTCTCCGCAAGATGGGTGCCGAGAATGTTAACCGACAGTCAGAAACAAAATTGGTTTGACATTTTGAAGATATTGTTGGACAAGTTTCAAGAAGATTCTGAAAAATTTTCGTCTCGTTGTACAAAGACACCGACTTTGTAAAAGAAAGTAATTTTTCGCTTTGTAGTGTTTTTTTTGGAAGAAGGTTTGTTTTTTTTTGTAAAAAGTTTTTTATTTATCTCTTTTTAGTTTTGTTAAGTACCTCCATTGGGATACATTGGTTTTATTTCGAAGTTCCAGTGCCTACCTGCTGGTTTCATCGTCAGATCAGTTCGATGGTACCATTTTCATCAGTACTATTTATTCATAAGTACTAGGAGGGATCAAAAAGTAGTGAGAACGACATACTCCTTGGTAAGAAAAAAATAATAATTAATATTCATTATATCAAATATCAAAATCATATCAAAAATTATTTCAATATGGATTGAAAGTATTCAATCCATATTTATTGAAACAATTTTTGAATATGAGAAAACTCTCCGCAAGATGGGTGCCGAGAATGTTAACCGACAGTCAGAAACAAAATTGGTTTGACATTTTGAAGATATTGTTGGACAAGTTTCAAGAAGATTCTGAAAAATTTTCGTCTCGTTTCATAACAATGGACGAAACATGGGTCCATCATTTTGATCCCGAGACAAAACAGCAATCTTTGCAATCGAAACGGTCATCATCACCGACCCCGAAGAAGTTTCGTGTCGTAGCATCGGCTGGTAAGGTTATGGCCTCAATATTTTGGGACTCAGAAGAGATATTGTTGATTTATTACTTGGAGCGTGGAACCACTATTACAAGCCAATATTATACAGCTTTAATTCCCAAGTTGAGGAAATAACATAACTACAATCTGATGCCCTAACTCTGTGTGTAAGTTTTCCGCACATTATTTACGTATTGTGGTGCGTACATGTCACATACTTTTCTAATAAAACAGATTTTCTTAAAATTGTACCTATTTTTATTCAAGTACGGGGGAGGGATTTCGGCCAGAATATCATCGGCAGACTAGGATATAATTCAATATAGGAATTAATACCCAACATCATCTTTGTATCAAATGACGTAGATTAGGGACCACACAAGAACTGGCAGACATGTTTTTTCTGTAACTACCAATATAGTGCTATTTGATGCCACAAGTATCCTTCGGTATCAAATGGCGTAAGTGCCATTTATGTTTTTTCACCAGCAATGGTATTTTTTTTCCGGCCAATTCTAATTTTTGAAACCGATTTCTCGAAACTTAGCATCACTGTTATGAACATGTACCATGAGGCTTATCTTAGTATCACATGACGAAGTGGATCTTGCGGTCGCCGCTCCTACTATTATACCCGTGACATACATAGCATTAAGGATTTTCATTGTCCATCTGTCGTCTTCTTCAGCAGATCCACTTCACCAAATGATACTCTCTGAGTGAAATTGATTGCATTGTTGATGAAAATACCAAAATCGCTATTTATATATCTATGCCTATAATATTTGAGGAGTTTCCTCGATTTCTTCAAGATCCCATCATCAGATCCTGACCTTATGACTATGGGACCAACACTTTCAAACAAAAGAAGAATTTGCCAAATCGGTCCAGGCGTCTTTGAGTACCTAATCGGGGAAAATAAATAAAAAAAAAGATTCCACCGAGTTGAGAACCTCCTCCTTTTTTTGAAGTCGGTTTAAAATGGCACTTTTTCTTAGTGGGCTCTCTGAATGCGGCACGCCGCCGCAAACGTACTTTGGACAGTCGTGGTTTGGGTGGTTTCGTTTTAGGGTAGTCACTTTTCGTACCCAAAGGAACTTAACGACTAAAAACGTGCGGCATAAAACAGGGGACAATGTGCAAAGCAGGTAATATTGTGACTTACAAAAATAATGCAAAGAATTACTTAGACTTTGTATTGTGTTTTCATAAAGTTACGAACGAAGTTGTGGTAATAATAGATTTAAGAAATACCGATCTGAATCTGTTGAGCGAGCCACCAAATCGGTGGTGGTGGTGTTACGATATTACAACTCGGGAGATAAAGCAAGATTTTAAACATAGTTTAAAGTACAAAACATTTGAATAGAATAAGCATTTTGTTTGTAAATTCAACTCTCGCTATCAAATTAACTAACAAAAGATTATGAGTTTCAAGAAACAAAAGCACTTTTCTCAAAAATTCAGTACAAAGGTTGTCAAGTTTTTATCAGTAGTTGTTTTTACGCGCCATAGCTTTATATTGTCAGAAGAGAAAACAACACACCTTACAGGAAACTTCTGTTTCAAAGAAACAAGCTTCATTAGAAACAACTCACAAAACACTCATTGTGGACAGTTCTTGTAAATTCTTTCACATTTTCGTTCAAAGCTTTCGTGCCGGACCTTGTTTTCAATTTCCTATTGTATTTACAATCAGCCTCCGTTCCACGTTCTGGGTACTTACAAAAACCGGCTAAGTGCGAGTCGGACTCGCGCACGAAGGGTTCCGTACCATTATCGCAAAAAACGGCACAAAAATCACGTTTGTTGTATGGGAGCCTCCCTTAAATATTATTTTTATTCTGTTTTTAGTATTTGTTGTTATAGCGGCAACAGAAATACATCATCTGTGAAAATTTCAACTGTCTAGCTATCACGGATAATGAGATACAGCCTGGTGACAGACAGACAGACAGACAGACAGACAGACAGACAGACAGACGGACCGCGGAGTCTCAGTAATAGGGTCCCGTTTTTACCCTTTGGGTACGGAACCCTAAAAACTTATTAAACTATTAAAGCTTGAATTTTTTAATAAGAATCACTACACATTGCAGATGTTTTAAAATCTATATATATAAAAGAAAGTTGTGTTAGTTACACTATTTATAACTCAAGAACGGCTGAATCAAAAAACTTAAATTTGGCTGAAAATTGGTGGGCAGGTAGGGTAGGAAGGGTAGGTGCATCACACGCCCCGTACGTCACTAGTCTCCAATTTGTTGAAACTTTGTGAGGATGTTGTTCTCAAATTGTTCTATTTACCTTTAATGAAAAAAGTGTACCTCTCGGGTTTCGCTTAAAAATGGAAAACAAAAAATTACACAGGGCGTATACGCCCCGTACGGATTATTTTTTTCTGTATTTCTTAGAGATGCACAGCAAACGTCAAATAAATGTTCCCGAATATACCTATGATGCACCTATTTGAAATTTGATTACCACATCTAGGCACTGCAAAAATCTTTAGGTCTGTGTTAGTGATGTTGAGTTTAATAACATACAACAAACATCCTTACAAAGTTTCAATAAAATCGGAAACTAGCGACGTACGGGGCGTGTGACGCGGGTAGGTAGGCAAAACAAAGTTTGCCGGGTCAGCTAGTATAAATTAAATGAGAACTCCTTTCAAATACTATTTAAAGGTTTTCGCTGTAACTCAGCTTTAAGAGTGACTCTATACTATGCTAAGAACGAGTACAGTAACTTTTGAATAACTTTTGAATACTCAAATAGAGGACCGGTAACTGAAGACTCCTTTCCTCTGAATTTCTTGTCCGTATGGATTGAGGAGCCACTTCAGATTTTGTAAAGGAAACTCACGTTCTTATTTAGTAGGAAAGCAAATAATTTTATAGGTCAAGTTATGAAATTTGTAGTAAAATATATCCCAAGTTATTTCAATGTGAAAGTGGCTCCTCAATCTAAACATCTGAATTGAGGAGCTACCTGGAACTCGGAAAGCCAAAAACACATCTATGCCGCGTTCTAGAGCTCTAAATGTTCCATACCAAAGATGACACGGGAAGTTCCAAAGCGGTTTAGATGTAGGTACTGTAGTACGATTCTGTAAGAACTCGCTGTAAAAACTTAGGTAAAGAAGAGAAGAGTTCACTTCACTAAAGCCATCACGGTGAAATGTCTACAGGGTCGACCGGTTCATTGGTGCGTTACCACAAGGAATATGCGAGGATGAGTAGCAACTGACGTGATCATACGCATAGCACAGTTTAGTACTGCCGCAACTCTATAGGATTGATACTGGTTTTCTGTGCTGTGGAATCCTGTAAAAACCAAATGAAAAAAAATGGTTAACTTATTTGATCAGTGTGTATTGTGTGTAATCTCAGGCATCAATTCATTAGGATCATTTATTCGACGATTGTGAAAATTTGAATATTTACTAATCGTTATTATTGCATTTTAATAAAAAAATTAAAAAAAAACCCGACTGTTTAAAAAGCGAACTAAAAAGACGTAAACAAGGAGAAAATCATGCTGTGCAGGCGGAGGATATATCTGGTTTTGGTCAGCCAGCTTGCGAATTTGTATCCTCTGACGGCACAGCATGATTTTCTCCTTGTTTACGTCATTTTAGTTCGCTTTTTAAACAGACGGGTTTTTTGATTTTTTTTATTAACTTTTTTTATTTGTTATTATCTTTTTAGTTATTTTTTTTTTGAATTAGGTACATTGAAACATATAATTGTTATATATTTTTGAAATCACCTTTTTATACCCCACACGATGGGTTTGGAATAAAACAAAAATGTGGGCCCCCACAATATGGCGCCCAAAGTCCGCTATTTTTCTATATTCCAATTTTAATGTAGTGACACTCGCAGGGTTAATTCAAATCGATTGATGTACGAATCATCAAAATCGGCCAACGCTGGTCTCTAGAACGCCATATAGGAACAAACATACATACATAGACTGATCAACACATTACCCTCCTTCGGCAGTCGGGTAAAAAAATAACGAAAATGGAACCTCAAAGTTTGCATTCTTCAAGAACGATGTTTAAAACTATACCATCACGCTGGCATGGTTCCTATAATATATATCTAGATATATCATGTTAATATAAACCGCTTCTCATATAATTTAATTAGATAATCTAATATCCTGTCCATTTGCCCACCTCATTAGGTTATAACACGTAGGTTATTATGTTAATAATGGTGTGTTATGATTATATTAGAGCGTAATGTGGAAACTATTGATACATTTGAAATTAAAGGTAACCTTTAAGGTTGGCGCTTTAAAATCTTGCCCAAATTCAACAACGTCAAGTCAGAAACAGACAATATTATTTTTATAAAAAGAAATCATTTTGACTAAATCATTTTAGATTCTATACATTTATATACATCTTTTTTTAGGGTTCCGTAACCAAAGGGTAAAAACGGGACCCTATTACTAAGACTCCGCGGTCCGTCTGTCTCTCTGTCTGTCTGTCACCAGGCTGTATCTCATGAACCGTGATAGCTAGACAGTTGAATTTTTCACAGATTATGTATTTCGGTTGCAGCTGTACCTAATCACAAATACTAAAAACAGAATAAAATAAATATTTAAGTGGGTCCTCCCATACAATAAACGTGATTTTTTGCCATTTTTTGCGATAATGGTACGGAACCCTTCGTGCACGAGTCCGACTCGCACTTGGCCGGTTTTTTTTTATTATAGATAGGCTCGCGTTTGACCACTACCTCGCCTTATGGTAAGCGATGATGTGGCTTACCGTGAAGCACGCATGCTTAGAAGTAACCTATTTACTCTTCAACTTAAAGACCGCAAGGTTATAGCTATCAAGGTACAAAGACTCCGGAAGGGAATTCCACTCCTTAGCTGTGAGCACAATGAAAGTATTAGCAAAACGCTTTGTGCGTATGGGTGGGATGTCCACCATGTACCGATGGCGATGTATGATGGAAAGGGCTAGGCGGAATCAAATTGTGCAGTTCCGTTGCACACTCCCCGAAATGTAACTGATAAAAAACCGACATACGTGGGACACTCAGAAAGTTTTGCGAAACTAAAAAAAAATGTTCTATACGTACATATATTTTTATTAAATCTTTTCAAAGTACTTTCCACCAGCCTCTATACAAAGATTCATGCGCCTAAACCAGTTTTCAAAACACTTTTTCCAGTCCGCCGCAGACACCTCGTTTACAGCCTGCTCGAACGCAGCCAGCGCATCTTCCGGCGACGAAAATTGTATCCCTTTGAGCTGATTTTTTATTTTTGGGAATAAAAAGAAGTCACACGGTGCTAGATCAGGGCTGTAAGGAGGGTGACCCAGGAGTTTGACTGGCGTGCTGTCCAGGAAGTCCCTCGTTTTGAGTGCGGTGTGCGCAGGTGCATTGTCGTGGTGGAGCAGTAGCCCGCGGAGCCCTGTGTTTGGTCGCTTGTTGCTTATAACAGAGAAAACTTCTGGCAAACATTTGGTAGTATACCATTCGGCATTAATGCTTCTTTGATCCCGTAAGGGAATTGATACCAAGTGGCCAGTCAAATTAAAAAAGCTAGCGATCAAAATCTTACCCCCGCTTCTAGATCGCTTCACTTTGGTAGGCGTTGGCTCATTTTGAAACACCCAAACAGTCGACTGGCGCTTGGTTTCTGGGTCGTATTGATAAATCCAGGACTCATCACCTGTAACGATGTCGTAAACACGCCGAGACGAGCCTGCTTCAAATTTGTTAAGCATATCACGGCACCATTCCACCCGGGCCTGCTTCTGAGCATCGGTGAGGTTGTGCGGCACCCAGCGTGATACTATCCTCCTCACGCGAAGATGGCTGTGTAGAATCTCGTGAACGCTTCCCGATCCAATCTTCAATATGTGTTGAATCTCCTGATATGTAATTCGCCTATTGTCTTGGATTAAATTTTTCACTGCTAGCACGTTTTCTTCGGTAACAGCCGTCAAAGGGCGACCGCTTCTTTCGTCATCCCCCAAAGTTGGTCGACCGCGCTTGAATTCGTTATACCAACGATACACGGTTGCCTTGGAAGGGCCTTCATCCATGAATGCCATTTGAAGTCTATCGTACGATTCATCCGGTTTCAGGCGACACTTGAAATCGTATAAAATCATAGCTCTAAAATGTTCCCGGCGCAGATCCATATTTCAGTGAGACACAATACTTTGAATTAACTCGCAAAAAATGTGGAGGGAAATTTTGAAATTGGAACTTACTTATTTTTACTTATAAATAATCATATTTTCGAAAAACATTATAACTGGCCAGTCTCCCATATATAAAAACTTTTTTTCGCAATACTTTCTGAGGGGCCTGGTACATAAATTCACACCATTTTGCCATAGGAGGAAGCAAAACTACAGAAAGCCATCGGCTATGATTCTTGCGAACTCCTTCTGATTCAATAACGTTCATACATCTAGTCATACACGCACGCCTCTTATGACCTACCTACTACGTACCTGGCCGTATAGATTCTATCATACACCTAAAAACTAATAAAAATAATAAAATTGATTTTTTTTTTTTAAATTTGCTGTTCAACAGCGGACGTGAATACACACCGATCCGTCATTTAAGTAACATCGAAACATTTTTAAAACTATAGTGTTTGTAGATATGTGCACACATTTGGCAAATAAATTGATGGATGACATACTATGAGTGTGTTAGGGCCGGTGTCTGAATTGAGTAATTGAAGTCAAGAACGTGTCAAGCTACAAAGTTTTCGTCAGTGTAGGAGCTTTGAAAATATCTAATAAATTGTAACAACTATTTTGTAAAAAAAAATTTTCAAATTTCCACTTTTTATTTGTACCTAATATGCAAGTTCTTAGGTACCTATAATGCCAGAATAGATTACCCGAATAGCATGAAACTTGAACATAACCGGTGAAATGAGAGGGTACTGAGGTGAACTGTACACATCTGCGTACCCATTTAGAGCGTACTGGCGTGATGTTATGTTATGAAATGGTATAAACAATGAACAGACATGCGATTGCAGCAATCCCGAGAAATTTGCCGTCATTTATTGAAGAGTTCTGTTGTATATCGCCTAAGATCTTCATCAGATTTTCGCCAAATTAAAATGGGATATACTAATAATTATTAGTTTAAAATAGTATTAGTATAGATTATTAACAAGGCAAAGCCGGGATAGGCCACTAAATCCTTATAAAACAAGGTTTTCTTTGGAAGGAACAAAATTGTTTTCGTGTTTTTCGTGTACCTATAGGTTTTCCCGTACGATTCTATGTATCGCTAGAAGGTACAAAGATGCTTTTACAAGAAAAATAACATGTTCCAGAAAATAATACGTGTTGGACACATGTCACATGTCTTCAAAATTTTGGTTCTAAGACATGCCGGTTTCCTCACCATGTTTTCCTTCACCATTTTGAGAGCAGTGTTACCTGCCGGGGTTTCGAACCCACGACCTACAAATTGTAAGACGCAGCCTTTACCACTGGGCCACCACTGGTCTGGTGAATATACTTAACTAAACCAATTAAGTATAGCCGATAAATATTTAGGGATAAAACAATACTTGTATGTGATAAAACAACGAGTTGTTTGCTTTAGAGCTATGGACAAATAGTTTTGTAGTTCAAGAGGAGCTACACTGCGATAACATAGCTAGAACTCCGATAGCTACAACCTTGGGGTCTTTAAGTCAAGAGTGAATAGGTTTCTTCTAGACAAGTGTGCTTCACCGTAGCCCATCAGGCACTATCTGTGCAAAAAACTTCTACAAGGTTAGGCAAAACTATCAATTTACACTTGTTTGAAAGTCGACTACACTAGCTGATAGGTCTCGATGTAACCACGTAGAAAGAGAGAGATATACTCGTATTTATACTGGTCATTCTGTATAAAACCTTCTGAAAAGATCAAAGTAAAACTCTTTTATACTAAAATGTATCTGATAGAATATATTGAAAATTGACCGAATTTCGAATTTGAATTTAGAATTCTTGTACGTAATAGAAATTTCGGCGCGAAATTAGTCACGGTTCCGATATTTTTCTTTAGATTCCGGTAATGCCTATAAACGGGTTTGTTCTAATTTTAAAACAACACATTTTTGTAAAACACTAATTTATTTAAATAAACCAAATCAATCGAAATAATTTAAAATAATTGTTTGATACATCGATTATGAGACGGGTGAATGGACAGCACAAAAAAAACAACACCAAAGAAATGTCATGATGCAAGGTTGCATCAAAATTTTAAGCAAAATATTGCCAGAATTTTTGGCTAATTGAGTCAATAGATTTAAAAAAAATCGATTGCTAAAATCGTTTTGGAACCACTACCACTACCCACTATTACAATAAAAAAACAATGTCGTTGACGAATTGGAGCTTTTGAACATAGTACAACAAGTAACATCAAGTAGTGGTGATGAATTTAACGTTTTATTGGACCGTTGTTTGTTTATTATGTTAAGATCTGGGTTTCTTCTTGTTATTTATTAAATTTAGAGACATAATTGTCATATTTGTAACCATTTTTACATGTGGGTGGGTGATATTTGTGTAAAATAAAAATGTAAACAAACACGATTGGCGCGAAACTTCGACTTTGGATAGCAAATAACTTCATTAACACTAAATATTTAGTTTGAAATATAGATGAATTCGTCAAATAATTTAACGATGAGCAAACCACTACCCCTGCAGTGGAGTTTGGGTGTCCCAAATATGCATTTTCTCATGTTTATTAACCCCGAACACCTCTGTCATCAAAATGGCGATTATTGCATTACCACACTTGTATTTAACAAAGGTAAATTAATAAAAATGTGCGCTTAATATAAAAAAAAATTGGCGCTCACATGTAAGTTTTTAATCTAACTATTTTAATTAACGCCCCGAAATAAGAATCGTTAGGCATCCTTATCAATAATTACGTTATTAATTAGGATGTCATATGACCTAAATCTGGGGTCAGAAATGAGCCGCGGCTGAGCCAGCGGAGGTATGCTTGTCGCGCCTCAAAATGTACCCCGTCCGAACTATACGGTTAAAAGAAGATGATCAATTGTTTTTAATTATGATGTATGAGAATAGTCTGCTTACCAGTAGCTCTTTGGGCAATCGACGTCATGGCCGGCAAGGTTGGCGCGTAGTGGGTCACATGTGGAGACATTGGCCTGTTCAGTTTCATGTTCTTGTGGTCGTGGTCTGGGTCGTAATGATGCACGTACGGCACATACTTTATGCTGTTCCCGCCAGACTTACTGCACAGGGAAGTTAGGACGCCAGGGGCCACACGAAGCAGGCCTCCTCTGAAAAAAAAGAACATTATATCACGCCTGTATGCTCCGAAACGTTAGGCAGAGGTGCTCCTAATAGTACACCAACATTTCGCCAGTTATGTTTAACAAAATAAAGAATAACAAGTTACCATAAAGTATGTAACTTGCAACTTGTATCGCCCAGAGGCTCTATACTTGAGGTTCACTCTATCAGTTACAACACATACATAAAGTCACGCCTTTATCAACAGAGAACCCACCTGCTATGTTTCTTATATACTCAGTTAAATCAGTTTTCTCAAAAATGGTATGTAATGTTGCCATAACATCTCTAAAAAGTATCCAGAAAGTGAACTCTACCGGAGACTTTTTTTGTTCCTCCTTTGGCTTCGCACGGTTTGTGCATTCAACCAATGTCACGTCAGGTTGTTTGATTAAGAAATAAAGGAAGGGGAAACCAAATTAAAAAAAATATATATATAAAATTTAACGTAATTTAGGAAAGGACGGATATTGGATCAGTATATTTTAATGGTAATGGCATAACAAGTAAATAATGAGCAAATTACAATGAGGAACATTAAAGCTTAATATTATTTAAGGTGATGAATGAGACTATACATTTATACACTGGAAAGCTATTTGTACAAAGTAAAGAAAGTATTGAGGTAGGAAAAGAAATACGAAGGGGCAAGAGGACACAGAGAAAAGAAGAACGGTCATCTAAAGAACAGGAGAAAAATATGTGATCTAAGTCACCTACGTCTGTGTCACACGAGCAATTGGGGTCGTCGATGATATGGAAGTTTGAAGCAAGGTGGGCTGGAGAGCAAACATGACCCAGTCTCAACCGTATTGAAATGGAGGTCTCCACCTTGCCAAACTTTGCCCTGCCAAACCACGGTTTTCTGGAATCTCGGGTTGGATAAAAGAAAAGTAACGGCCTTTGGATTTTCTGCTGATATCCCAAGCTATCTTCCAAGTGTCCCAAAGAAAATTGTTTGGCAGCGTCTCGAGGCCATAGCTAAAGTTCTTATATGGAACTAAGTCCCCACATTGCACCGCGTAACCAGCGAGTGCATCAGCTACATCATTGCCATGAATTCCTGAATGGGCCAGAATCCATGTAAATAGTAGTGTTTTACCCTCAGAGATGGTTCTGAACGCAAGTTCTCTTTTGACTGGACTAGATCCAACTTTTTAAAAGCCAAAACACTAACAGGTTCTAGAACGAACAATCCATAATTCAGAATGCTTCTGATGATTGCGTTGTAAATGAGTTTTAAAGAAAAGGGATGTGCTCCCAACCACACACCTGAGAGGCATCTGAGCATATTTGAATGATTTTAACATTTATTAATAATATGGTCGCAATTAGGAACCCAACTTAATTTAGAGTCAAATATTACACCTAGATATCTGAATTTATCTTTAACTGGAATAAGTATTCCCTTAAAGAAATGGTTTACTAAGGGAATAATTCTCTTCCTGGTAAATAAAACAGCCGCGCTTTTAGACGTGGACAAAACCAAACCATTTAAATATTACCATGACTCTAAAGTAGATAAAGCAGAATTAATAGCACGACTAGCTTGTTCAACAGAATGATTTGAAGAATTTAATAATAAATCGTCGGCATATTGAAGAACCTTAAACTAGTCAGGTTAAAGAATAGTCCAAATCAAAAGTGTAAATATTATACAGAAGGGGACTGAGCACAGAACCCTGTGGGAGACCTCTCCATACTAGATAGGAGACATCATGATCTCCTATTAACATGTTAACAGAGCGTTCAGTCAGGATGTTAATAATGAAATTCGTCAAATTCGAGGGAACCTGTAAGGCTTTTAATTTATTTTGTAAAACTGATAATATGACATTATCATAAGCTGCATTAATATCTAGGGAAACTGCAACGGTGGATTGGCTATCAGAGAAGGATAACGAATATCGGATAAAAAAATACTTTAGCAGTCAGTGGTGCTTTTACCTTTTCTAAAGCCATATTGTGATGGCGCCAAAAGACCTTACTTTCAACAAACCATTCTAGCCAATTCTTAATTAAGTGTTCAGCTAATTTGAACAGAATTGAAGACAAAATTATGGGCCGGTACGTGGCAGGATCCGATGGAGTTTTATTTGGTTTATGGAATGGCAACACCGTTTGACGTTTCCATTCAACTGGGATGTTTCCTGTATTCATAATAGAATTAATAAGTTATAAATAATAAATGAGGACATTGTCATTGTCATTCAAATTAGCAAAAAAGGAATACGGGATGCCATCAATGCCTGGCGCAGAATCCTTAGTTCTATGAATAATACCCTTTAATTCAGTGAGAGAGAAAGGAAGATCTAGCGTCGAATATGTGTCTGCAGGAACCCAAGGAGGAGCAAATTTAACTAAAAAGTCACTAGCTAAACAATCAGGAATAGGAGAAGGGTTACGATAAATAGACCTAAATCTACGAATATTGCGCCAGACAATCTAAGTTCGGTGAAATTGATGAGCAAAAGTTACAAGTTCAAAATTTTTCTTCTTAAATATTTTAGAAGTTTCATTAATCATGTTACTAACGGTTACAAAATTAATATCAGACATATCATGGTTATACTTAATCTAAGCCTCTTTACGTTTTTTAATCAATTCTGTGCACTCGGACTCCCACCATGGGGGTGAAGGAATTGTGCTCATGTTGTTATTTTTTACAGGAAAAACCTCATCCGCCGCTGCAATTAATATGTGTGCTATAGATTCAGCGCAACTATTTTCATTGATATCAGCAATAACAGGCAAGGTGTGAAGTTTTCTGTCAACAATGTTTCTAAATTTGTTTTAAATTAGATCGCCTTAATGGTGCCTTTGGTTTGGAAAGAGGATAAGATATGACTATTGGGAAATGGTCACTACCATAAGTGGAGGTTAGAATATCCCAAGTTAACGAGGAAGCTAAGCTTGGTTAACTTAGAGGCCAATTGCTCTTTGGTTCTGATTGGGAGTGAGTTCAAGATGCATAAAGTATGTAGGTCTATTATATCTAGTAATTCATCGCCATAACAAGTAGAAGTCAAACAACCCCACAATTGGTGATGGCAATTAAGGTCCCCCAATATTAAGAATGGCTTTGGAAGAAAAGAAAAGAGATTATTTATCTCTTGCAGAACTGAAGAAGAAGGTTGAGGAATATAAATAGAAACAATACAAGTATGGTGCCCTTTAACAGCTATAATTGAAATTTCCTCACTGTGAGGAGGCAATGTAATAGTAGAGAATGAGATGGAATTCTTGATAAGTATGCTACTCCACCATACCCATCAGATCTTAGATACTCTCTAATGGTTGAATTACAGTTTAAAAAAATATGATTAGGTTTGAGCCAAGTCTCTGCTAAGGCAAAGGCAAATGGCTCATATTTGTTTAAAAGATGTATAACATCACTCTTTTTGTTTATTAGACTGCGGCAGTTCCACTGTATTATTTTGGATGTGTTGTCCATTATGAATGGATTGAGATTCATAGAAAGATGGGGCTACGTTGGACGGTGAAATATTGAACTGAGAAAGAAGATTATGTAATGCAGAAAGAAAATCGTCTTTCATGTCATTATTATTATTGTTAGAAAAAGCACAACCATTTGATGGCTGGGGAATATTAAAATCCGTAATAATGGCATTATGAGCCACTTTATTATAACCTTGTACAGATTTAGGAGGGAGTGAGGTTTGAGAAAGACTGTCTTTTTATAGCTATTTGTAGCTGGTGTTTTTTTTGGGGGAGGGGTTAAAAGTGCATCCGCATATGATTCTTTTGCAGCTTCAGCATATGATACTGAACTTTGTGCCGTGTAGGTTTTAATTAATTTTTGCTTTGAGAATTCTGGGCAAGACTTATTAATAGCAAAATGTAATACAGAGCAGAGACCTACACTGAATTTTAGTGTGACCAAATGTACAACAATTAAAGCTTTGTATGGTGGGGAAAATATATTACTCTACAGGTAAAGCATTACAGCACATAAAAATTGTTTTTGGTAAGACCTGCCCGTCAAATGTTACAACTATGGATTGGGATGGTTTCCAAATGGTTGAACCAACAACAATGGTTTTAAAATTAAGACTTCTGACTTTTAAAATTGGACCGCAACCAATCGGTACTGATATATTATCAATAAATTCCTCCGGAGACCTTTTTGCAGGAATACCACGTAATAAGCCCATTCTAGTAACGTTAAAAGTAGGTATAAAAGCTTTAAAATTGTATTTTACAAGACTTTTGTGTGTAATAAAGGAATATGCTTCAAGGAAATTAGAAATGGATTATGAAATCTTATTGCAGCCGATTTTTTTGACGCTACCATTAATAATGTTTTGGAAGGCTGCTTTAAAAAATTGCCAAATGTGATTGTGTGCAATGTCGTACTATCATCTGGTGAAGTTATTATTTTTTGTACATGAATTACAAAATGCGCGCTGTCCGTTTTATCATAGGTTTTTCTATCAATCTGAGTGGGATTAACCATGGAAGGAGCGGGAATATCATTAGGAAATACATTAAATACTTTATTTTCTACATGGATAGGCGCAAATTCCACGACTTCAGCAGAGTGTGAGCCTATACAACCACAACCCGAAGACTCGGAACCGTGGTGTTTACGGGTACGACGACGTTTATTGCAATGTTTACAGACATGCACGCGGCTTCTTTTTAAATTTCGAGCAGAAGACGACCCATCAGTGGCCATACCCGATTCATTAGATTGAACTGTGACAAAAACGCCGGCCGGGGAAACAAAGTCCCCCGGGTCGGGCGGGTCTTTCCTTACACGCTAAAAAGAATTTTAGAAACTTTCCACTAACGAAGAATGTACAAAACTAAATCTTAACTACTACTACTACTGATCTTATATATAATTAAGAACTTCTCCCAAATAAATATTAATATAAACAGGTTAAAATTTTGTATTAAATTAAAATCCAAAAAAATACGCGTGCACCAAGTTGAAAGATTCCCGCGCTTTTCCCCTACCGGAGACTTATACACAACTGTCCAGTAAGAAGCGAGATTTTAAATTTGAAATCTCCTACTGTCCAGTAAGTAAGTATGTAATTTACTTACTGGACAGTAGGTCATCCTCTTTAGATATGCTTTGCAGTACCAGACACAGATTAGAGTTTAGCCATTATAACATGGTTATAGGAGGGAGGCTCTAAATATATATCTATATTTATTTTTGGAGCCTTAAACAGCCATTTTATAGTCTGTGACACTTAACGCGACGCAGAAAAAGTATGCACGTTGCGTTTTGTATTTAGTAATATTGTAGAAGTATAGTGTGGGATTTTATGTTTGTATTTAGTAATTTCAGTTTATAAATCATGTTGATTAAAACTTTCCATTCTAAAATTAACATAAAGTTTCAAAAACAATAATTTTCATTTTTTTACTAAAACATTAATGTAATGAAAAATAGAACAATGTTCAAAACTAAACGCAAACTTTTAGTAAAAGAAAACAATGACTGGCGGGTTTTCACATTCAATTGCGACAATTGTGTTTTAATTTACCGCGTGAACATAGATACGCCCAAAAAATGAGTTCAAGCAAATCTGATTCGGAAATAGAAGGCACTCCTCCTGATTTAAAAGCAAAGGCTCAGTTGGCTGCAAAAAAGTTGGGGATCCTTGCAAAGGTGAAACGGTACTTCACACTTCACGCCTGAACAGCTGCTCAAATTGTATAAAGCGCAAGTTCGGTCATGCATGGAGTACTGCTCTCACCTCTGGGACGGATCAGCCAAATATCAACTTGATGCACTTGAGTCGATTGACAAACGGGCCATGAGGCTTATCGGCAACGATTCACTGGTCGCCTCAAAGCTCCAGAGCTTTGAACATCGACGCCAAGTGGCCAGTCTGTCGGTTTTTTATCGTTTACATTTCGGGGAGTGTGCGATGGAACTGCACAATTTGATTCCACCTAGCCCTTTCCATCACCGGACAACAAGACGTACGGCAATACGCCACCGTTACATGGTGGACATCCCACCCATACGTACAAAGCGTTTTGCGAATACTTTCATTGTCCGCACAGCTAAGGAGTGGAATTCTCTGCCGGAGTCTTTGTTTCCTGATAGCTACAACCTTGGTGTCTTTAAATCAAGAGTGAATAGGTTACTTCTAGGCAAGCGTGCTTCACCGTCGACCACATCATCACTTACCATCAGGTGAGATAATGGTCAAACGCGAGCCTATCGATTAATAAAAAAAATAATAAAAACCATTTACTTCCTCCAAAATCCAAGGAGCGATATATGAAAACTTAAGAAAAATTATGAAGTTGAAGGCAGAAAAACAAGCCAACAGTTGGTCTGAACATGTATTCTTGGCATATTTCAGCTTTCTTCGCCAAACAATGCCGCCGACAAGTTTATCGGCCGTGTATTCTATGGTTCGATGTGTAGTGCAAAATAAACACGATGTAAACATGAATTATTTCAATTTAATCACTTGTTTGAAAAGACATCGCCTGGCTATAAAGGAAAAAAAAACAAATGTATTTACCAGCCAAAACATACAGAAGTATATAAATGAAGCACATAATGTTTATTTAGCAGTGATGGTAATATTTATTTTATTTATTTATTTAATATAACTAGTTGTGATGTAAGCTGTCTGTTAGTCGGTTGCAATACCTAATGCTATTAAATCTGGTTCCAATTAACAGAAACTTATTTTTATATTCTCGATTTAACATAGTTTTTTTCTTTTTAGGTTATTACAATTATGGGAGTTAATGGCGCCTGCCGAAGTATGGCGCTCTGAAATATTAAAAACAGTGAAGTTGAATACCATAATAAAATAATTTTGGTAAAAGTAAGAGTAACAAAAACTTAAATTGATCGCTCATTTGTTATACACAAGAAGTCAATCATATTGTAAGGAAATACCATGACCTGCACCCTGAAAATATTAAGTGATATTTTTTTTATCAATTATAGAAACGGGACATGCTTGTGGCAAAACATCGGTCGTCATATAAGATTGCCGCAATACCTAAACAAATAGCAGAATATTTGAATTTACCAAATCCAGAGAGCTATACTGGCCATTGTTTCCGGAGGTCGTCTGCTACCCTTCTTGCTGACTCTGGAGCCAATCTCACGACAATAAAACTACACGGGGGGTTGGAAATCGGACCGAGTTGCCGAAGGATACATAGAAGAGTCATTAGAAAATAAAAGTGAAATTACAATATAAATAAAAAAGTAAAATTGAATACTCAAAACACACCATCTTCCAGCTCCCCGCAGTCGTCTACATCGCGTCAACAGCAGCTAAGCCTGACTCTGCGCAGGTATCTACCAAGAACCGACCACTATTCCCCTGCCCGTAACATCATCGCAAAAATCCAACCAAACAACCAAATTAATGTTTCACAGATATTTACTGCCAGCCAAGTGTCCGTTAATCAAGATGTACAACAAACAAATATAAATGCCCCCGGTAAATTTATTACAATATCTATCAGTAATTGCCCTAATATGAATGTAACCTTAAATATTAATTAAACGAATTTGTTGTTAAACTTTATTTTATTTTTGAGAAAAGCTTTATACAAGTCTCCACAAGTAAGAAAGACATCCTGACTCGTATATATCCGGACCTTCACCTACGGTTCGGTCCGGTTAACTCATACTTGGCCAGGAAGGCTTACTTACTGGATTCTGTAGTAATGTACTAATAAAACACAAATTTATTCATTAAAAATCTTTTTCGTATTCTTCTCACCAAACCCTTTTATTTGATACCGATATCATTCCAGAGCACACAAAATTACTAGTCTGCCATCTTGGGCCGTCCGCCTATTGGATTGAGAATGACGTCTGCACTTAGCTAACCATGCACACACGTTTAGTTTGGATGACAATCATCCAAACTAAAAGCGTGTGCATAACTTCATCATAATCGGTGGAGGATACCTGCTTTAAAATTCAGTTGCAAGTTTTGACGCGAACACACATACATACGTGGTACATGTACAGCAAGTTGAATAAAAGCTTGTAAAAAGAAGAAAAGCAATTTACTATAAAGTTTGCAACTCCCAACTTGAATCGCCCAGAGTGCGAGTTTTAACTCACGATGGATTGCGTTAACGTAAACGTCAATTTGTATTGAAACTGGATGAGCGCCGTCTGGTGTTAGTGAGGAGAAACCACCATTTGTATAGAAATTGACATGAGATCGTTTATAACGCAAACGATATCATCTCAATTCGCGATCGAACATTACACAAGTAAAAGCCTACAGGTCAGAGTCAGGAATGCTATGACTCGTTGTTTGCTATTAGAAGCTGGGGACTTATTTTTATAGTTATTGCAATATGAAACTGAGATATAGGTGGAAAGTTGATAAAACACGGTTTCATATCATCATCGCGTTCCCACATCCCCTCCTAAAAATGTATACAATCATTTTCTAGCACCAATACATTTACTAACAAATGTTTGGCATTGTTAAATTCTGTTAGGAATTGTTAAATGTTTAAAAGTGCTCCTACCAGGGGCGGCTATACTTAAAGTTCACTCGTGCGCTGACTGCCTGATTTTAATAGGTTTAGAAAAAAACACAAAATATGTGTAAAATTATGACGAACCAATTTAAGCTTTTTGCTAAATTCATAAGACGTATTTTGCTGTAAAAAAACATACCCCGTGCGGTAGACTAAAGCGCACGGCGAGTGCTCAGACAACTTCTACTTCTTCTACGCGCGAAATCGCCTGGTGCGTGAGACAAAGATAGTTCAATAGAAAATGTACGGCAAAATATGACTGCACGCGTACGCCGCCCGAGCAACCCAACTTTTTGCTTCATAGAACATTCGTCACAAATAACAAAAATATTTTTTCATTCAACCGTAATTCAAATCATTAAAATTATATTGAAAATTGTTTGTAGCATTTAATAGCAATGCCACCAGAAAGAAAAGGTCAGCAACTTTTATTACAATTAATCGACGAAACAGCTCGTAATAAGCCGATGAAGATACTACAACGTTATGTAGTTCCTATAACAGTTGATCAATACAGATTGGGTGGCACCAAAAGGGGTATTGGACCAGAAGATCGACGTATGATTGGCTATCTCTTAGTCTTTGGTGCAGTGGGTATACAAATCCGGTCGCTTTCATCTTGTCAAAGGCCCAGTCCCCAGTATTCTAATTGGAATCCTAACTGTAAAGGCATGTAACAAGTCCAAAGCACCACACAGATTTGAGCGAATCTCTCGAAACTGTGCAGTGTCTGTTGTCAAAACAAATCCGTCATCAATAGACATTTAAGAAAACATACAAAACAGAGAGTGAAATAGTGGTCAAGCGCGACCCTATAATAATAACAAAAAAAAAGTATGATTATGTTTGGTGTGAAAAATTCCAGTTTACCACACCGCTCAAAGTAACGTATTTAAACATTTCGAAACATATACCTATGAGTACATTCAACTGTAAAAGGGTTGTGAAGAACTAGTTTTTGTAAAATAACGCGAAAATATGATATGTAAGTTTAAAATCCAATATCTCCGTAACCGTGGTATGATGGAACATGATTCCCTACAAGCAACCCATTTTAACTTTGACTTAAAAACCCCCAAATTAAAGCTATCAGGAAACAATCTGGCAGGTCATTCCACTCCTTAGCAGTTGTAAGTCATGGTAGAAATTCCTTTGAATTTATTATATCCTATTCAAGTATTACTTTGAAACTTTGTATTCCTTCACCTTCGTGTGTAGGTACATGAATTACGACATTATTGAATGACCGCACACAAGAAAATAAAAAAAATACTAGTGCTACTAGTTTCAGTAGTTACACATACTCTTTTACACATATTGGTCAAAAAGAGTTTATGTAGGCTTAAGGGTTTATTAAAAGAATTCGATTCTTTAATATCGACCGAGAACAACATTTTGATGTATTTATTTTCTGAGAAACACGAATTAAGTTCGCTCTAATCTAAACGTAAGAAGAAGAAGAATAAAAATCAAGAAAGAAATCGAACAATCTAGATTGTACTATGACTCGGGATATTTTATGTTCTTAAACTCTCTTTCATCTGTACTAACTCAGTTAAATCGATGTACAATAAACGCGACAAACATTAGGTATATTAGGTTCTTACCTATGAAATTGGCGTTTTGTCGTACTGGCCACTTTGATCTAAAATATCTCCTCTTTGGTTTGGAATGCCAATTTAAATGTATACAGCTATTTACTCATGCTTTTTTGTTTGGTCTTCGAATTTTTAGATCACACTTGTTCTTCACAATGTTTTCCTTCACCGTTTTAAGAGCACTGGCGATGGAATAATTTACACAAGGTAAAGCGCCTTAGGTTTTTTGCTATAGCAAATGTAACCCTGCCTAAACCTTCGGGGAATACTGGCGATATGCTGACACATATCGCAAGCTATGATTGTCAGAAAATTAATTCAATTAACATACAACGTAAAACAGCACATGTGAAAAATCAACACGTTTGGAACCTACAAAAACCAAACTAGAGAATATAGCCACAAGTCAAAAAAGAAGTCTCATAAAGACAAAAGATTTTCAAGTCAAAAGGTACTACATTATTATTTTGGCAATGTTACCGTAAAAACTAAAATGAAATAATCACAAAAATAATAACTGAAGCTGGGGTTCGAACTCACAATCTGCAATACATTATGTGTCATCCTTTAAAAATAACGTGGACAGGTGTAGGAAATACACACATAACACAATATTGCATATTTTATTAAATTATCACGCTATTCTTAATGAAGGATGCTTCATAAGGAATAGCGTGATAATTTATGCAAAATTTTAACAGGATCTTTTCAGTCGTTTTGGCGCTATTGCAGCAGACAAACATACATAAATTATTAAAAAAAGCTAATTAAAAAAAACAGAAAACCCGACTGCTTAAAAAGCGAACTCAAAAGACGTAAACAAGAAGAAAAGTATGCTATGCTGTCGGAGGATACATGTTCACGAGCTGGCTGACCAAAACCAGATCCTTATATACTTTGCTTCGTTTACGTTAATATATCCAGTCATACACGCACACCGGTTATGAGTTCCCTTTTTTAAAACATTTCTAACAATATTAGTATTCATGTATTAGTCGTGAAATGTATTATAAAAGTTTGGTATAGTTCGCTATTTGTTTTTTCCTGTTGATTTTGGAAGGTTGGATGTCCAGAAACGCTTCTCAGGTTTTGTAGCTTAGAGCCTCCGCATACTACAGACTTTTCTTTTATCAAACAATAGTTTAGTTGGGCCTTAAATCAGTATGACAAAGTATGCAAGTGTGCACATTACACCGATTTGGTAATGTATGTAATTTTCAATCCGACCAAACTATCGGCTGATAAAAAGTCTGTGTTCATGACAGACATAGACCCGTACCTGTAATACAGAATTTTTAAACCCGAAACATAACTTAAAAATAGTTTCAAGTGATTTATTTGATCGCCATACGAGCAAATAGGCGTTATATTTTAAAAATTGCTCTTTTTATTGCCCGAAAATGAGTGACATTTTGTCATAACATTCATTCACGAATCTATTCAGGCATATATTTTTGATATCAAAGGACACAATTAATTAAAATCACTCGTTTATTCGAATTGGACAAGTACGATACGGCACGACTCGGTTTGGACGTATTCATTGTTTATTGAAGCGCGGCGCGGCACACATGCCTCGATTGTTCATCAAAGGCAGACTGATTTTCTTTTCATTTACAATATGAAATTGGGTACGTAAAATAAAATTACAATGAGCGACACAAACCAATACGAACAAAATACATTTAATGATTTTTCATTATTACAAGCTGTATATGTATGACAGTCGTTACGGGTAGTCAGAAGCTTGAGATCTACCCAGTTACTGGGTTGTAGAGGTCAGATAGGCAGTCGCTCTATGTGAATCACTGGTACTCAGCTGAATCCGGTTAGACTGGAAGCCGACCCCAACATAGTTGGTAAAAGGCTAGGCAGATATATATATACAAGTTGTATATGTATTGCATTCGTATGTCACCGGCAGCACCTTCACTTCCTACCATCCGATTGATCTGATACTTGGCGTACTTTAGAAACATTGAAATAATATGATACTATTGAGCTGGTCTTATGATGGAGCCAAATTCAAATTCATTTATTTATTGTTTAACAGGTGAAAAGGTAGTTCTTACAATCTAGTAAAGCCGGAAGGTGGCCATAGCAACGCCTCAACCAGACCAGACAGCACCGTCATATTTAGGCTTATTGGATGTATTTTCAGTTCAATAAGCCTGGGCTAAAAAAAAACTTAGCAGGTACTTATCTATACTTAAAAGAGAAGTTTTTTAATTTTGTATGTAACGAATAAACTTTAAAAGCACCGATTTCCAAAATTCTTTCACCGTTGTGAAGGTACACTATCCCCGGGTGACATGGGCTACTTTTTATCCCTGTATTCCCACGGGAACGGCACTACGCGGGTGAAACCATGAAGCATCCGCTAGTTCATAATAAGCTTGCGTTTGACTATACGTGATGGTAAGCGGTCGAAGATACTCTTGCTTAACTGGAACCTATTCACTCACGACTTAAAAACTCCTACTATATTGCTAATAGAAAACAAAGACTCTGGCTGAACAAACAACATTGCAATAATTACTCCTTATCCTTAAAGTCCTATGTCCTGCTAGGACAGTATTGCACTTTGACAGTAGGTCCAACTATGGTTCATTGGTTCATTGTACCAATTTATTATAAAAGTAAAATTGAAACAAAAACTAAGAATTAAAGCAATATTGTTTTTTATGCCGAATCAAGCAACAATTATTTCATCACCACTGCTCTAAAAACGGTGAAGAAAAACATCGTGAGGAAACCGGCATGTCCATGAACCAAAAATTCGAAGGCATGTGACATCCGCCAACCCGCACTGGGCCCGAGTTGTGGGTTAAGGCCCATTCCCTCTCTCACATAAAGGAGACCTGTGTCCCAGCAGGGGGAAAATTAATAGGCTGATGAAGATGATAATGAACCGTCTGATGATGGTGTTACAAAGACATCTGAGGCTTTATACAAATGGCATTCGATGTCAGCGAAGGCGATAGTCGAAATATCAAAATGTAAGGGAATGAAAGAACGCTACTATTTGCCCAACTCAAGGTAATTTTTCGTACATTAAAACGTTGTCTTTGATCATTAATGTAAAAAAAACTTGTAAAAAAATATAGAAATAAGTGGAGTGATGATAGATTGCGAGAGGATAGATATGAGAAGTTAAAATATTAGGGAAAGAATCTCGGAATGAGAGATAGTCAGCTATAAAGTTGTATAAACCTTTATTTTCGTATCCTAAAATTTGTCTCAAAACCTACTTATCGTAGGGTGTCCGCGACTTTTTCGATAAATGCAATGTAATTTTGCAATAAAAGTATACAAATTGATTTTGACGTGACAACGTCTAATAAATCGATAAACGCCGGTTGCATGCTCGGAAAAGTGTCCCGTTATGCACATTGTGTTATGTAGTTTATGCTTACCAAAACTGCTACAAGGTGCAGCAAATTGTAAATGAACTGTAAGAGGAAGGCGCCTGTGTCTGTAACACAGTTTATACTAGCACAGACACAGACGTTCACTCTGTCTCAAATAATGTATAGTATTGTACATCATAACATGGCGTTTTTATGTTTAATTGAGATGGAAAAATTGTATTTGGCTTTTTTGATAATAAACTTTATTTATTATTTATTATTATATTACTAAACTATCGTCCATAAACCGACTTTACAGACAACCAATTTTTTTTACACTTTTATTGCAAATATCTTGTTTCCTATGGGTTTTATGCTATTTGTGTTTATTATAAATATTCTAGATGATAAAATTCTCTACAACTTTTGTTTATTCATTAAAAAAAAAACTTGAACCATTTTCGAGGTGAGGGGCAAAGAACCCGAAATCCTGGCAGAACTGGAGACAAATGTCGTTGAAGACGAGAACACAGAGGATTTGAAATTTTACAGCGATTTGAAGACGGTAATGAGGAAGAAGAAGAAAATTGAAATTAGAACTTGTAGCTTTTATAATATTTTTTTTTTAAATTTCTGCGTTCGATGTATGAAAGGTATTTTTTAAAGAAAAACATTATGGTAAATGTTTTCTTTTCTTTTTATTTATTTAGGAAGTAATTAGTATAAATAAGATTAGAATATAATACGTATTTCCCTAAATAACTTTATAATTAAACAAGAAGGTATAAGTGTTATTAAATGAATAGATACTGAATAATTGAAAATTATTATTAATTGTAACGTAATAGTTAATTAATTAGAAAATTAATAAAAAAAAACGCATATTAATTAGAAATATATATTTATCAATAATTTATAAACTTTATACGGCGTGTTTTAATCAGAACTGAAGGTTGACCTCAAAAGATACTCTAAATAGTTAAACACTGCGCGCGCTCTGCCCTCTATCTCAAGTTTTAGGGTGTTTGCTGACTATCTATTATTACCCCTAATTTGCCTGGACTATTTAAAAGAATTAATCCTCTCACAATCTACCTTTTGTTAAAATCAAATACATTCGTGATTTCAGCTAACACATTTTCCACGCTAACACATTTCAGTACAGGCTATTCAGACAAGCAACATTTCAATGAGTGACAGGTACAATATGGAGGCCGCACATCGTTTTCCATAGACGTTTGAGACAAAGGCCGTCGGTGAAAGCTTATTGATAACACGCGTTGAGGCGACATATCGCCTTAGCAGGAAACTCTGGTCCAATATGTTCGGAGATACGGTGAAAAGCATTTGGAACCCCTAAAGTAAATTGCGTTTCCAGTGGAATATATCAAGCTCCTATTATAATTGCAATACGTTGCTTCAAATATTCTCCATGGAACGTGTAACTGCTATTTTGCTTTATAATATTTGGAAATTGAAGTCCTAAGATTCCATTTACGAGGATTTAGCAAAACATAGCCATTTATGAATTTATTAAAGCAAAAACAAGTAAATTAGATACGTTATGCTTGAGTTGCACAGTCCGCTACGGCCAGTCAAAAAATATTTAGTGAATTGAATCTTTTATCCTTAACATATCTCCATTTTAGCAGTCAAATAACAAAACTTTTAACGGAATTTAACTTAAACTAAAGCCTAAAAAAGGTTTAAATAGATAGCCAACTGAAGCATACAATGTGGGGTTGATCTAGTGCCCACGATGGAGTATAATATAATCATCGTTCGCAAAGTGGATAACTGATTGAAAAAAGTTTTGAAAAGTCGAGATTTTATAACATGGATTACAATGGCCGATAGAAACGGAAAGATTAGTTGATAGGAATGCATCTAGGAGTTTCAAAGTTAATGCGTGATCTGAAATCTATGTCGTTATTTTCTCAAAAGATTGTCTAGACGCCAATTTGTATGGTTTGAGTTTGAAAACACCGACCTCATCTAACTTTTAAAGGTTTTATTTAAGCCAACTTACAAAATAAATATCATTTTAAACATAGGAACTCTATTCTTGACAAATCGGTAATGCAATTCTATGAACATTATTGAAACAAATATTATTGATTTGCCTTTGAAAAAATCACAAACATCGAGCCAGGCGCGTAAAGAATTATTTCCGCACTTTTTCGGCTAATATGTTGACGTTAGTCTGATGGATGAAATCCCGGCGCCCCATGCCTGAATGGGGGATTTAATTCGCCCACTATTAGGTTTTAGGGCCGGTGCATACTCGAGCTGGCCTGTCCCCTTGCGCCACCCCTCACATGTCGGGGCTAGTTAGAGCTGAAGTTACAATGAAACACATATCGCATTTTTTGGTTTTGTTGAATTGCCACTCCACGAGCCATTTTTGTTCGTACAAATATAGGGCGGTCAAATCCGATGCTTATGAGCATATTGTAAGTATCGTTTGTGCGTATAAAATAATATATATATATATATATATAATCTCGCGTTTGATCACAATCTCCCCTGGTGGTAAGCGATGATGTGGTCGACGATGAGGCATGCATGCTTAGAAGTAACCTTTACAGTTTTGACTTAAAGACTTGATGAAACAAAAATAACCAAATATTTTTCACTAGCTGTTGTGCTGTACCCGCAGCTTCGTCCGCGTTAATATAGATTTTGTCAATTAATTCTGTTTGTCGACATACAGGGTGAGAAAAACCCAATGTTGCAGTTTTAGTTTTAATCAAAATCGACCCCTTGGCTCCTTTCATTGTTTTGTGCCATTTTTCACACTTATTTTGTACACCCAACCCTATATGAGGTTCAGTTAGGGAATTTAGACAAATTATACGCTCACACTGGACTCCTAACTCGCTATCAGGTAACACATACTATATACACTGGGTGTCGTGGTACCGACCCCAAATTAATTAACTGGATAACTTGTAGATTTTCTATCGAGTATTTATAGTTTGTTTTGAATGTTTTATTGATATCATCACGTTTGTGGTGGTATCAATAAACTTATGTGTTTTTGCTGTTGTGTGTACCGTGCTGAAAAATACTTTCTATCTTAGATTGCTTCATTATCGACCACATCATCGCTTACCAATAGGTGAGATGGTGGTCAAACGCGAGCCACACATACCTTAATTAAACCGTAGAACACTATCCGGCAGATACAATGGATGCCGACGCTATTGTAAACAGCCCTACCGTTAGTATATTAGGTGGCTCCACTCAATATTACAATTAGGTATTACTTAGGTAATGTAGTCATTAAGTTAAGAGGTGTCTGTAACTGAGCTTACATCATCTATATATAATCTATAATATAAAAATGAATCGCAAAATGTGTTGGTAAGCGCATAACTCAACAACGCCTGGACCAATTTGGCCAATTCTTTTTTTTAAATGTTCGTTGAAGTTCAAAGATGGTTTTTACGGGGAGAAAAATTCTAATAATTGCCGGGAAAAAAATAAAAACAGCCCTTTTCTTTTTCCAATACAAAAGTTTTCTAACTAAAACGTAGAGTAAATTTGAGCTTTATTGCTATTGTATAAGCTATTTTAATGGTAATGTAGGGTAGTGTAGGGTAGTGTAGGGTAGTGTAGGGTAGTGTAGGGTAGTGTAGGATAGTGTAGGATAGTGTAGGGTAGTGTAGGGTAGTGTAGGGTAGTGTAGGGTAGTGTAGGGTAGTGTAGGGTAGTGTAGGGTAGTGTAGGGTAGTGTAGGGTAGTGTAGGGTAGTGTAGGGTAGTGTAGGGTAGTGTCGGGTAGTGTCGGGTAGTGTAGGGTAGTGTAGGGTAGTGTAGGGTAGTGTAGGGTAGTGTAGGGTAGTGTAGGGTAGTGTAGGTAGTGTAGGGTAGTGTAGGGTAGTGTAGGTTGTGTAGGGTAGTGTAGGGTAGGGTAGTGTAGGGTCGGGTAGGGTAGTGTAAGGTAGGGTAGGTAGGGTAGATAAATGTTTGGTGTTTTTATGGTAAAACAAAGTTTGCCGGGTCAGCTAGTTATATATAAAAATCAATGCCACTTTTCGTTGTTATTTTATAACTCAAGAACGGGCTAACCTATCCAATGATCCTCGGCGATCGCTTGCCATCCATCCGTAATTTGATGGTATCAGAGGGAGAGAGATAACTATGCCGACATCAATGGTCACTTAATTCGATAAAATCTGCATTTCATAAATAGATTTATGTTTAAAGAGACTTTACATTTCAAAATATTCACTAAATACATATTGGTATCATCGAACGTAAATCAAAACAGCGATCGTTCAAATAAAGTATTGAATCTGTTTTTTTTATTAAAGAAACAATATATTAAACATTTCACGATTCTGATCTCACTATTGCATCATTCATTACCGAAAAATCATAAAATTCACAATTGTTAGACCGGAAAATTTCACAGAATGAAATCCTATAATGTATTATTGGATATGAACGAGAATTTTATCCAATCAATTAAGAGGGCGCTTTTAAATCAATTAATGAAAGTATCATTGCTACAGGCAATGGAAGCTGAACGTTATAGGAAAATCGGATGATGGACTGCATCGAAAATTATATATTTTGTCGATACCAAATATTTTAAGATGAAATGAAATATTATTGATTATGAAGCAAACATGCCAGTTTATTAAACCTACGTCAGGTGGAATGGCATGCGGCGCGGCGGTGCGCTCGATACATTCGCACGGAATGTGTTGATAGAGTCTCTCCTGACAGCGATACACTGTATATTTGTAACCTTTGTTACAAATTGTATGCATATATTGGAACTTTGGGTCCCGAAAAATTATATATGCGGCTTCATCGAAGTTCGGTAAAGCACGCTGCGTAGCACCACTACGGAATTTGCTACGCAAGTGCTACGACAACCTACACGGCTAAGAAATATCACAAGTGAAGAAACTTGATACAAACATGCCTCGATCTTAAAACATATTGCGAATCTTAAAATTAACGAGGCATTTAAGCTTCAACAAATTGTGAAAATACAACTAATTATACCTAACAAATATCCAACAGTATTAGACGCTTTAAAACCTGTACGAATCTTGCAATTGAAATAAGTTTTTTTAAGTTACGGTAGACGTTTTGGGAATACTTCTATTAAGCGTACAACTGAGTGGAATTTTCTGCCGGAGCGTATATAACCTTTCTCAGGATTTTAAACACTCTCGCTAAGGACTCCATACCTGCAAATACGTATAATATTTTCTATATGTGCGCGTTTATAGACCACATCATCGCTTACCGCGAGCAGATGGTGCCAGTGCCAATGTTAACTTCGGCTCCGTAATTTTTAAATTATCTAACTCGTATTTAAGTGTGAATTAAATAGTGCAATAGCTTCAGTGTATTCCGATAAATAAGTGACAGTGTAGGCAAACAATCCTGTCAAATGAATACTAGTGATATAAGGTAAATTATAAGACAATGTGAACATAGTGTAAACAAAAGTAAAAAAAAAATATATTTGTATAAATAAGGATTTAAAACAAGCAGTGCTAAACCCTGGTGACTATTTGATCGTTTTACATTATAAATCATAAAAAGCAACAAAAAGCAAGAAAAACCACCAAAAACACATTTTTTCAAATCGCGGTTGTTGTTACAACAACAAGAAAAAAGGATCAACTCAACAATTCAAAAATGAACGTTCGGCTAAGCTGCCAAAAGGTGGGTCGATTTTTAAGAGTCGTTTTGCATGCTCGAGGCCCGGGTTCAAACCTAGCCAAAGTAAAGTTATATTTCGATTATTTCTCAACCTTTATCAGCAACAAATATGGAATTCTTAGAAAACATTACGTTTCGGATGAGAAAACGTGTCACATCACTGTCAAACGACACAATAAACGAAAGTACGCTTAATAATTCTGCGAACTAACCACTAGATAGCACATCTACTTGCCTACCTCCTAATATATCCGATTATGAAAGCGACGAAGAAATCTTGCAGCTTAAAAATGAACTACAAAAAGTTAATTTACAACTAAGCGCAGCTCACGAAGAAATTAAAAGCTTATCATTAGAAAACATGAAATTAAAACAAGACATTAAAATTTTTGATGTAAAGCACAAGATAATGAAACAAGTTACAAGTAAATTAACATCTGAGATAATCGTTACCCCAAAGAATAAATATACTATCAAAGTCATGTGCAAATGTTCCTACTACTCCTCCAGAAATTGACATTCCTTCACAGTCAGCAACAACCAAGGAAAAGCTCTTTGGACAAAATGGACACACTGAATACTGCACTTCAATCCCAAGAGACAGAACTGTCTATCAAAACTGTCTGTGAAGCCTAAAAACAACAAACATAACCTGTGTATTGTGAGTACATATAAAAATAACAAGATTTTTTCTATTGCCGAGAATTCATTTCAAAACTGTGAAATTTGTGTGTTTTCTCGAATTGTGACACGGAGCAGCTTATCAACAACTTGGAGAAGAAATTAATAGAATATACAATTAATGATTTCTACATTATTTTAATTGGAGAAAAAGACTTCCATAAAACAGAAAACTATGTGCATATAATAATAAACAGAGAAAAATTGCAGAAAATACAGCACACGAATATTATAATATGTGTTCCTACTTTCAAATTAAGTGTTTATTCAATATTGTTTAACTGGCGTATAGAGGCCTTTAATAATCTACTTCATTTAGACTTGCAGACATACAACTATGCAATGACGTTTGACTCAAATTTAGACTTGTGTTACGATTTTACAATGTTACCTAAGTTCAGTAGGAAAATAAACAATCGTGGTATGCGAAATGTGTTTTATAATCTGTCGTTAACTATAGCTGATTAAAATTCATTTTCTCAACAAGAAAGTATAGCTCACAACCAAACAAGCATATCGTCTCCACGATGCTATTTTTTTCTGTAATCATAATTATGAACATAATGCATAATATAATGCATCAAAATATTGCCTGTCTCTTAAGCAAGGCCGACTTACTGGCTA
This sequence comes from Orthosia gothica, assembly GCA_949775005.1. NCBI lineage: Eukaryota > Metazoa > Arthropoda > Insecta > Lepidoptera > Noctuidae > Orthosia > Orthosia gothica. The sequence continues at coordinate 32,106,246 of OX459039.1, read as the reverse complement.
TTTATATACAGGAATTGTTATATAAAAAGATGGGTTACTATAACACTATATATATTTATATAAAACCAACTCTCTACTCGTAAATAACGCGATATTTCAAGTTTTCTATTTTGTAAACTGACTGGCGCAAAGTAAAACCAAAAGAGGAAAAAACAAACAAATTACGGTTTTCCAAACACAAAAGCATGAGTATAAATTTAAAATTTTAATTCTACACCAAAGAGGAGATATTTGAGATCAAAGTGGCCGGTACGAAAAAACGCCAATTTCATAGGTAAGGGCCTATTTTTTTTTTTGGGCTTTTTAATGGCTTATTATTTTTGATATTTTAAAGAATTATTATTATGAGTAAATAGCTGTATAAATTTAAAATTTTAATTCTACACCAAAGAGGAGATATTTGAGATCAAAGTGGCCGGTACGAAAAAACGCCAATTTCATAGGTAAGGGCCTATTTTTTTTTGGGGCTTTTTAATGGCTTATTATTTTTGATATTTTAAAGAATTATTATTTTTGGTATTTTTAAATTAATTAGCATTTAATTGATGTGATGGTTATTGTATATGTTGTTATAATAGTGGATACCCACAATTATAACAACATATACAATAAATATATTATTACTATATTATTAGTATTAGTATAATTTAGTATTTAGTGTAGTTATGGGTATTTATTAAGGGTGGGTTGGGTATTTATCAAAGTGTGATTTGTTATGATAAGTGCTGTAAGAAAGTGGGCGGGCTGAAAACCAGCATTGAGTAGCGTAGTATCCATGCTGCATCCTGGTCAGCATCTGCTGAGCCCGCTCCTTTTTAACCCACGCCGAAAAAAGAGGGGTGTTATAAGTTTCACGTGTGTTGCTGTGTATCTGCGTGTCTGTGTATCTGTGTGTCTGTCTGTGGCATCATAGCGCCTAAACGGATGAAGCGATTATGTTTTTTTTTTTGTTTGAAAGGTGATTTTTTCGAAAGTGTTCCTAACTATGTTTGAATAATATCGGTTCAGTCGTTCAAAAGTTATGGGCGTCTTACTGTTTGAATCGGTGTGTTTTTGCAAGATAAATGTGCCGGAGGTTTTTGAAATTTTACTTTTGCCATACTGGAAATACTGTGCTATAAAACTATCTTGTGTTTTGTTTATGCTGTAACATTTCTTAAAGGCAATAGATGCTTTATTTCTTTGTTAATTTTACGCAAACGAATCCCTGAATCGAAAAATGGTTTTCACAAAACCGTAATATTTTGAATGGCCTATCTAACCATACCCTACACCAGGGATGGCGAACCTTTATTAGAATACTTATTTTTTTATGTGACAAAGAAGTGCGAACAAAATTTTTTGACTTTGAATTAATTGACAAAAAATAACTCTAAATAACTTAATAACCTCATTTCAGCGTGCCCAAAATTTAATTTTTTGTCGTGTGCCACCACAGGCACGCGTGCCATAGGTTCGCCATCACTGCCCTACACCATGGGATAGACGAGAATAAAAACATCCCCACTTTTCGTGTACACACACCATCGGATGACCAGAGAAAAAAATAACCCCTAGTTTTCGTGTACAGGAGGAAAAGAAAAGAAAATCTTTTTATTTTACCACTTTGTCGGTGTGATTAATATGTATATTCATGCCAAATTATAGCTTTCTAGTACTAAGAGTCTCTGAGCTAAGCTGCGGACTGGCGGACGGACGGGCAGATGGACATCGCGAAACTATAGGGTTCCTTGTTGACTTCGGAACCCTAAAGAATCTCTGATATCGAAAAAAAAATAAGCAGTATTTGTGATGGAACAAAAAACCAGTTACGAACATTCTTTTGTAGTACCAAAAAGTACCTGTCCATAAAATACGAGTAATTTACGTACGTTTGAATACCAAATACTTACTTCGCTTTCCTGGGCTGTAACAATGTTTGCACCGATGCTAAATTCTTCAGTTTAATATTAATATATTTGTGTAGCAATGTATTTTAAAATTCAGTGTGTGTTACGCCAGCAATTCTTTTTAAATTGTCAATGTCACTGAATCACGTCGCGAACGATTTATAAAAAATACCGGCCATACCGACAAAATTTTGTCCAGACGACGATCAGACAGACAGACGGACACGTGAGTGACAGCAATAGGGTTCTGTTTGGACCCTTCGGGTATGGAACCCTAAAAAGACATATGGCCGCAGATTTTCTTCGCGGTTGTTTCTCGCAAACGTGTACCTACGCTACAGTACATTAAAAACACGGAGAGTCGCTGGATGCGAGAATCACAGATAAGATCGATGCGGCGACTTTGGTAGGCCTATTTCCATTATTTTGCAGCAGTGGACTTCTTTCGGCTGCAATGATGATGAAGGAAATCAGCGAGCAATGAAGTACCTAACCAATATTGCATAAAATAATATTACTTTAATAATAAATATAAACTGAAATTTCATTAGTAATCGCGTATTAATATGAATCAAAATTTAATAAACGTTACAAATTAAATTAAATTACCAAACGGTTCGCAATAAATATAACTTTCAATCATTTCATAGTGCTCGTTGAAATCGTAATATTGCACAATAATATTTTCATTAATTGATTGAATTACCGGCCGCTTTGGGAAACAGACAACATCGTACTTGATTGTCATGGAGTGTGCATCTCAATTAAATAAATACATGTGGAAAATACGGGCCTAGTTCGCGGTAGAGTTGAGTAATTTTGTGGCTAGTTATTGAAACGTAGTTCTCACAAAGCTCCCTAAGAAAAAACTTGGCAAGTATTTTATAGGGCTCAGTCACAATATTGATCATGATCATTTCATTTCACTCTACATGGTGTTTACACATGTACGGACGGAAAAATCGGTTTGTTCACCGATTTCTCCGTTATTGCGGATCGATTTTGAAAATTCGTTTTATTTTTGAAAGAGTATGTTCCAAAATTGGTCCCATTTTTTTCATATTTAATAATACGGTCATTTTAAAGCAACGGGCATTATAAGCTCAGAGAAATGTGTTATACCTTATTTAAATGTAATTAAAGGACCCCGGCAAAACATTTAACCAAAGTCAACAAAATGGTTTCATTCGTAATACGCACTCAGTGCCGAACAATCTGAACAAAGTGTCAACCTTCATACTTGTACAGATTTGTACTTAAGTGAAGCATTTTCGTCTTTTTAGGGCGGAGATGATACCATCCCCTCATCCTCTGGGGATGAACATGTAGTCTGGACTCGTCAGTCCAGAGTCAGATTGCCGATTCGAATAATATCGGTTTGGTCTTTGGTCACACTTTGGTCACCTCCAACACTTACCGGAACAATTTGGTCCGTAATCATCAAAGAATGCTAAAAAACAACTGAAAAACACTGACACATAAGTTTTCTAAAAAGACACCGTGTGTTAATTTAACACAGTCACTTAACGTATTGCCAAACTTAATTTTTAACTTTGTAAATTTGAGTTTATTTCCAATCAAGGGACGGTTATGTTTTTCACAGTACGTGAGCTTCGATTGCGAACGAATCGTAAATAATAAATTACATAAGTGTTTTCAATTAAATGCAATAAACTCGTTAGTGATCGTTTAAAGATAATTTCAATATTGAATAATGCAAAAAATGCATGAAATGGAGAATTAATACTTGGGAAATATCCACAAGTTGATAGGTACAATTATATTTTTTTTCCTCATCATCACACTACTAAATCATTAACTTATAGTCTCAACGCAGGCGTAAATATCGATAGTAGAGCTTAAGGGCATTAAGTGAGATGAATTTGTTTGACCCAACCATACGCGCCTTCGCCTCGCGGCGCCAACCGCGCCGAAATAGAGTCTACATTCCAAATTAACATGAGGTAACCGCCTGGACACCGTGTAGCGGCCGCAAAAAAATCGCCCGCGTTATTTAACCGAGGTCTAATTAGTTGCAAAGCTATGAGTGACAAAGTAGAATCCTTTGGCCGTTTTCCCAAACCTATATAACCGAAATTCTATTGCCTTTGAAATCATATTTTACCTCTATGTAACAATATTCATTGCACCGGATTTCTAGATGAACAACCTGAGAATTCACCGATTTCGAGCTCGTGTTTAACCGTATTTTCGTTAATAACAGTCTACCTTCCACCATCCGCACTCCCTGACGAATAAATTCCCTCTGTGCAAAAACCTGATTCCGCGTCTGATCGATTTGATTTCAACTAATTATTGCTCGGCAAAATTGCCGAAAGTTTCCAATATTGCCGGCAATATAAAACGATATTGCCGGAAACTTGCCAGATTACATAGGGTTTTCAAATGCCATTTTCATTGTTTATGCGCTCATGATGTTGTATGTAATAGTGTTGTTGTACGTATTATTAGTAAGCCTGTATTATTAATTGGTAATTAAAATTAATTTATAATTAGCCATGCAAATATGAGAAAATAAAGTTAAAGTATGACACTGGTTACTTCATGATAGCTGAGCCCACATTTTTTTTAAGAATTTCACCCGTAATTTTATAAAAATTAAGGTGTTGATTCCGAATTAAACTATATTACTTAAATGTTAAGTACTACGTACCCCACACTAGTCGCGTAACCACTGCTCAAATCAAAATCGGTTCAGTAGTTTTTGAGAAAATAACGAATATACAAACATACATTCGGATATAATAAATAAAAAAGACCTCCTTTTTGAAGTCGGTTAAAAACGTCATCTTGTTGTTGCTGATCAAATCGTCTTGCAAGGTTTGACGTTTTTATACATAAAGATATGTATACACATAGATGTATTATACTTTCATGAAGTGACAAGTGAAGTTAAATTTAAATAAAACCGCCCAAGTGCGAGTCGGATTCGCGCACCGAGGGTTCCGTACAAAACTCAGCTTAAATGTATTATAGACCTGAGTATTTGATATGAATTTCAATTTAATACCTCTACGCGTTCATGAGGAAAGTGGTTGTAAGTTTAAAATTATTAAAAATATTTTTATTATATGATGTAACAAAAAATTTACGGTTTTCGCAATTATTCCTTTATCTGTGCTATAAGACGTTGCTAAGTACCAAATTTCAAGATTCTGAGTTCACGGGACGTACCCTGTAGGTTTTGATTCCCTTGCGAGTGTCGAAAATTTGCGGCATAAAAGGCGGTATCTTTTGATTACGTTGGCTTAGATGTTAGGTTTTTCACAAAGGGACAGTAGACCTGAGTATTTGATATAAATTTCAGATTGATACCTACACCCGTTCTTGAGGAAAAGGACAACAAAGTGATCCTATAAGGGTTCCGTTTTTGCCTTTCGAAGTACGGAACCCAAAAACTAGAAAAGATTAAATTACGATGTCTCTAAAATAGTTATGGTTTCATCACCGTTGAACTTTCATGGAGAGCTTGTTTGTTTTCTTAAATTATCAGTAAGAAAAAATATAATAACTAAAATTTTCTGTTGGGTATTGTAGATAAGCATAAAAACAACCGCCCTGCAGACCGCAATTTTATCCTACCTAGCAATTATTTTAGTAAAACTTATTTTATAACTAAACGTTTCTTGCCCATTGTTGCCGGCAAGTTTGGAAACATTCCCGGTAGTTTTGGCAACTTTGGCCATATTGCCGGCAATTTTCTGGCTACTAGTAATCAGAAAATGCAGCTTTGGGATAACAACAATTAAACACAGTATTGAAAAGAAAATAGCAAGACCATTTTCAGAATCGTATTGTGAACGCTGAGAAACGAACTTTTTTATAATAACCCCTCGTCTGTCCAGGTTGGCCGTTTATCTGCTTTCAATACATCATCTTTCCAATCAAAATAACCCGTTAATTAACAAAGTCTGCTGAAATTTGGCCCGAAAAAGCTTTGCAAGCCAACCAACACCGTGGAAATAATATTCCATGTGCGATACCTACTCAGAAAGCCTTTCAAATCTAAAGCGTGCCAAACTGCAAATCGCATAGAAGAAAGAAAATCTGTGAAAAATAATAATGTCAGATATCAACTCACCGGCCGCATGTTTCGCCAGCGTGCAAAAGACTTGTCGCGCGAATGTATCGAAAAAACATTATCACACACAAAAAAATCGACAATTATATAAACACAAAATGTTTTAACACATCTGACACGATTGGAAAAAACTGGGAAAGACGTATGAAAAACAAAAAAAATATTTGAAATGTCAAGAAAATGTAAGCAGGTTTTATAACTTTTGAAAAGTAGATAATATAGGTTAAGGTTTTATTCGTTTTGGACCTATTTTAATATCTAACCACCATTTAATTTATTTCCACATATAACTTACTTTACTGTTTGTACTATTGCTGTAAGTTATACACATATAGGGAACAAGAAGATCAATGACAAAATCTTAGTTTGCAATGAGTACAAAGTAGGTGCCTACATCTAATCATCATATCGTTTTCCTTCCCTTGTCGCAAATTACTTGGACTCACAATACCCACGCTATGGCTTAAATGGGCGAGACATGGGCCACTGCGACCGCATTTCTAATCGTGATTATGAGCTCAGATTTACTGCTCTGTTAAGTACTCCATATCCAACTTTGGCTGGAAAACGCCGAGTTTTAGCTACACGTCAGAACGGAAATTGAAGAAAGGTAATTGTTGGTGGTCTGGCTTACAGGTCGTCGCTTTTTTTGCTTCAATTCCGACCTCTTTTGTCTTCAAAGGGCAGCACCTGCCGCTGCATTCGACGTCTCGATTTAAGATTCTAATAAAGCTGAAGTTAATTATTATCATAATAGTCTCTTGTGTCGAACTCAGAAGGACACTGTTGAGTCATAATTTAACGGACAAAGGCTACCTTCTGATAATTAGTACTAAGCATAAATTGCAATTTCCTTGACAAAATAATTACCGTTTTTGCGTAATTTAAGTACCATAACTGATAGTGTTGCTTTCCATATCAGAAAACGACAATTTAAATGTTAAACGGCTCTCTTGAGCATAAAAACATAATTACCATTCGCACTGATTAAGAACAAAAATAAACACAAACAAAACTAATTATTTTGACTCATATCTCGAAAACTAATGAACATTAGTGAATATTGTGACAGACGTTTTTGTGAAAAATTGAACATGGAACCAACTTGCCCTGAATATAAATTGCTCTAAAATTAAAACTTGACGAGAGTAAAGCAAAAACCTGATTTTAAGGCCCTTTGACAGCCCTTTTTTTGCTTTGATGCGATTTTATCGGCTTTTCAGGCAACGGTGACGGTGGTTTGTTTGTGGAGATGAAGTTTGAGGTACTGGTACCGCGTAACGAATAGTTATCTTCAGAGCCGCTATTATGTTAAAATCGAGATGTTAAATTTGTAAAATGTTATTGGAAAACCATGACGGTAGTTCCGGTTTTAGCCTCTCGTGAAAAACTCAAAATATCTAAGTGACAGTGGAAACCTTTTTTTTCTTTCGTTGCGAATGTAGCTATGCAATTTTCAACCTTGTTATCATTTCATTAAGCATGAATTGCCATTTAGGTACCGCTGTATCGATTTGCTTCGCTCAACAGTTGGATCAAGTAAAGCGTGCCCGTGCCGTGTAATATCCGAATGGCTTTGTAAGTGTTCGATGCTACTTAGTTATGAAGTAGCTTTTTTTGTAAATAAATAAAATAATGCCGTTGACTTATAAGTAGTAAGGACAGAGCGGACCGCGTTTTACGACGCCAAAATTTGTTCATACTTTAATCTAAAGATAACTTAATTTTAAAAAAAACCGCGCGTTTTTCTGACGCTACATATTGGTCATACTTTGGTCTAAAGAGAACGCGGACCATGCGTTTTTCTGACGCCACATTTTGGCAGTGTTTCTTTCAGGCATAAAAAACTTTTTTGCAAAAAAATACTACCGACTTCCAAATGAAAAACTAGAAAGTGAAAAATAACTTAATTTTTTAAGTCGGTGTCTTTAGTAGGTAAATTTTTTTGGGATATGGACACCGACTTAAAAAATTAAGATATTTTTCACTTCGTAGTTTTTAATTTGGAAGTCGGTAGTATTTTTTTGCAAAAAAGTTTTTTATTTTTCTCTTTTTAGTTTAATAATATAAGTTTATATTATATATTATAATAAATAGGCAAGTTGTTTAGTAAGGTCCCTATAACGCCGAATAGATTACCCGAATAACATGAAACTTGAACATAACCGGTGAAATGAGACATCTGTGTACCCCTTGAGAGCGTACTGGTGTGATGTTATATTATGAAATGGTATAAACAATAAACAGACATGCGATTGCAAGAATCACGAGAGTTTTACCGTTATTTATTGAAGAGTTCTGTTGTATATCTCCGAAGTTCTTTATCAGACCTTCACCAAATTAAAATGGGACCAATTTCAAAACATACTCTTTCAAACAAAAAAAGTTTTTTTTAAATCGGTTTACAATTGACGGAGATATCGGTGAACATACACAAAAAAAAAAACAAACATAAAGTCGAACATAGAACCTCCTCCTTTTTGGAAAGTCGGTTAAAAATTCACCAGTGGGGCGGTGAAGAGATCTGGCGGGGGCGGAGTAAATAAAGGAAACAAAGTATTATTATAAGTATATTTAAAATCTATTCCAATTATTATTAATATTTTAATGAATAGAAGATGCTATAAGCTGAACAAAAGCCACGAAGAATTATATTCATTACAAAAATCTTCGTGGCTTTTTTCTTGCGTACAAATCAACACCATTTCTAGAAATTTCTGTTTAGAGTGGGAGGGAGAGCCTTATGGGATGGCGTTAGAGGAAAAGGGATGGCGATATTCTCGAAAGTGTGCCGTTCTTTCTAGACGCTATTCTGGTTTCTGATTGGCTACTTTAATAAGTCATGCACTACTCAATTTCTGATTGGCTGATTGAGTGCCACGTCACGTCAATAAAGGGTTTCCAGCTCTAAAATGATACAAGGTTTAAATAATTTGCCAAATTGTAGGGAAATTCATCGCAAATATACGTAAATCTGCTGTAGACGGGTGAAAGTGAGCGAGCGGCAACCTATTGTTATTGACTAAGTTTTAAACGCCCGGGGGGCATTAAGGCTGAAAGAAACACTGCAAATTCGTCTCACTTTGGTAAAAAAGCACCGGACGCAACTCATAATCAAACGCAAAATTAAACTCCAAAAATAACAAATCCCTACCGAAATCAATCTGCAGTCTGTTTTCAAACAACGGATCGCAGTAAACTTTAATGAAATAGTATGTAAATGATACTTTAGCAAGGTATCAATTAGTAAATACTCCTGTTAATTGCAACTCACACCGGCACTTACCCAGAGTTAATGGATCGTTACTCATTGTATTAAATTTCTACTCCCCTAGTCGTACTAATACAATAAACGTGAAAGACTGTACATTTCCATGTTTTTTATTCAATCTCGCATTCACGTCCCCACGACAGAATGAATTTAGACTGACACGCAGGATGACCGTAACCAGGAATGAAGGCATAGGATTTTATTTCCCAATACCCCGTTCTCGTGTCTAACCTGATTACTTTTGACTAGCATGTGGGTCACGTCGCAACCAAAAATGAAATTTGGCACATATGCAAACATTAAGAACTCTTTTTTGTTTACTACTGTTGTGTAAATAACATACTAAATAAGTACACAGTTTATACTGCTTAAGGTTTACACTATTCGATCATTCTTCCATACAAACGTAGTCTGGCGATTACACCACTATTTGACGATGTAAGTACGTTCTAAATAAAAAATTATATCAATTTGTCTCATTATTATTGAGGCCTTGGAAACAAAAAGGAAAAAAATATAATTTGAGCGTTGAAAGTTCAACACTAATTTTAACGCATATTTGGGCGGAAATAAATATCATAAGAAGAAGGAAAATTGCAAAACAGTCACCATACAGGGATAGATTAGTAGTTCAACAATGCAAATAATTTTATTTTGAAAATATTAATTTAGTCATTTTTGCATGATATCTAGTCTCGCAAAGGTATGTTACATGTTACTCCCACATCGATAACACCTCGATAATCAATGGAATTGTATTGGACCGTATCCCGCACTGGTCCTATAATACAATTACACTGCGCACGTCAGTGTCTCTCAAACTCCCAACCAGTTTGCCGTCAATATTTCCTCCGATTTTATGGAAAACTCCCATACCACTGTTAGATTTTTCCTTTTAGAGCCTCAGCAGAACCTGTGAACACAATAAAAATGAAAAGAATGATAAAATTAATCTGGTGTTTGTGAGATTTTCGTTTTTTTGAACTTCGACATTGTTAATTTTTCTCTATTAATATTGGTTAAAAAAATCCATCAGCTTGATGTTCTACAGAGACTTGATTTATATATATATATATATGTAGGGAAGACTGTGTAATTGCCAGGAAAGGCCATTATTTGCATGGGTTCTTTCGGGCTAGATGTTAAACAAACCAACTTGTTTGCTTGTCTGTAGGCTCACAATGTAACTAATCACGTTATGTATTGGCGAATAACTTAAACGACATTTCACTACGCACGTAGTTTGATTTACAGGAACAATCAGTAATTCTCACTATATTTCGCCTTTTTTATCACGAATTCACAGCCCAATCCAACTCGCCATATTCTTACTTGATATCTTGTGTTAATTCCCCATGTTCGCGCCAAAAACTAGTGCTTAGAGTTACGTCAAGTTGACATCTGTCAAAGTCATTCTAATCCATAACTCCTCAGAAGGTTTTGGCGGGCACGTGATGGCGTCTATGTTGCTTCTCTGTTTTATTTTCCTAAAATTGTGTTTATCTGAATATTAATAGTGTAAAAATGGTGGTGTTTTGTTCTAATAATATTAGTGACCGTGCACGAGTGTGGGAAAGTGAAACACAGCGGTAGAACATGAGTTTGTTCATGTTGTCGAAAAAACTCCGTGGAGGCTTCCAATAAAGTTACCGCCATTTTACTGGGGCCTAACTATTATGTATTAGTCTATGACTAGGACATTGGACTAAAAACTTAAGAAACTAGAACTTCTAAACTTGACACTGGCTAAATGCACAAAACGTGCGAAGAAAAAACAAAAAAAAAAAAAAAACTCCTCCGAACGAAATGTTTAGAGATGCCAACTTATGCTTCTTTGCCGTTTTTTCAATGAATATACTTAGTTTATTGACTCAATATATTGATAAAGATATTGACTAAAGACTTGGCTATCGGATTATTTGTGCGTCTTTAAACATTTGAGACCATCAATCAACTCAATTCAGGTAATTTTTTGACTAAGTATTAATCAATGATTTAAACCATTGACATACATTCTTCTGATAGACAAGAAAACTCATGAAAACCATTTGTTCAAATGCTGGTGAGTTAGAATTAAAGTTCGCTGCAGCAGTAAAACATCATCTATGTTGTCCAATCAACGACAGTCTCTCGTTTAACACCCGCGTGACCCAAAATTCAGTTGCGTTTTGAACTTTCCTTATTACTCTGTAACTTAAAAACAAAGTCGTAGGTCGAAATGTACATAATTAAATTGTGATGGTGTCAATTTCATTAAAATACGCCCGGCGGTTATGGTGCGATTGTCGTTTTTTTGTCCGTGTTAGACATAACTTAACAAATTAATTACACTATGGCATACGAATAAAACAATTTTTTTTTTAGATCAAATTATTAAGAAATTGGTTTAATATAAACACCCCATATATAAAAAAGATCGACTGGCCGTTTAGACGCGATACCCTTAATAAAACCAGCTACTGAGGGGTATCTGCGCCGGTTAAAACATGAAGCGCTAGATCGCTTGTAGAGTTTAGTTTACTCGCGATCAAAACGTCGTAAGCGCCATGACTTCCATGGCGCTTACCCGTTTCGTTCAACATAATGTAAAAACAAGGTGTACGGATTGCAGTACAGTTCAGTCGAACAGTGTGAGTGTTCGGATCGCGAAATCTAGTGCGTAGTACATAATTATATATTATCGATGGTTACCGTTTACTTTGATAGTCATTGCAACCTGGTAGTGCTATTCTCTAAGGATACAGCCTTGAGCGCAGTGCTGTGCCAGCGACGAATCTACAGTTTGGTATTCGCTAAGCCGCGAATAGCGACACTAGCGCTCTAAGCTGTGACGGCCGTGAGTTAGAACTACTCAATGTCGAGCAAGTTGACAGTTCTTCATACATTTTGGTATTCCGTAAGAAAAAACAGCGTCGAAAAGGCTCACAGCCTGGCTTACAGCCTCGTTTTTATCTGTCAAATCCAAAAGCCACTATTTTTGCGCGTAACGTAATTCTTCTTGGTTTTTAATCTAACTTTTAATAAAAATGTGAAAGTTTGGATGGGAAGTTTTGTTGGTTTGGATGTGTGTGTGGATGTATGTTTGTTATACTCAATGAAACTGGATGAAATTATGCATAGAAAATAGAATAGAATATTCTTTATTGTACACCATAAAAGTTATAAACATTTACAAGGAAAACTTACCAATACGGGTACAAAGGCGGAATAGAGATAGATTATAGCTATAAGAACGGCGAAGCGAAGAACGGATGGCTGATGGTGTAGAAAGATTCTGGAGTGGCGACCGCGAACCGGAAGACGTTGCGTGGGAAGGCCTTCCACCAGGTGGACCGATGACCTGGTGAAGGTTGCGGGGATCAGCTAGTTGCGAGACGCACGGGATCGGTCAATGTGGTGACGCTTGGGGGAGGCCTGTATCCAGCAGTGGACGTCTTTCGTCTGATATGATGATGATGATAGCTATAAGATTAGCAGAAAGGCTACTTTTCTGCCCAATATATTGTACCCTTAGGATTAGAAAACGCTTTTCGTGTGGTTGAAGCCGCTGGCAGAAGCTATTATGAAAATATTGTATTAAAATAAGCTATTTCGATTAATTAAAAAAAATGGCAGCTTGGTTAAACTTAAGCAACATTTATTAAAAGAAGCTAAGAAAATTAATGATTTTAACAGAGCTCGACAGGTGAGAGAATTAGCAACGTTGAAAACAACATTTGGGGATAGAGACTTTATCCATAGTTACAGGCTTTCTCAGCATTTAATAACATGTTGGAAAACGACTTAGCTCTTAGCGTACAGGCGTTTAATGTTTCATGTGAATTTATATATTATGTAACTAGCTGTTGCCTGCAACTACCTCTGCGTAGCATTAGTACTTTGAATAGCCAATTTTTTATATAAGGCAATAAAATTTTAATTCACTATAAAAACTTCCACTCCCTTAAGGAAGATTTCCATAATAAAAATTATCCTATGAAGGACATAAGATAGTTACCTACGGTCTCAAACTGTTTCCATACCAAATTTCATTTAAATCAGTTCAGCGGTTTAAGTGTGAAAAGGTATCAGACTGGGTTACTTTCACATTTATTATATTAGTATGAATTGCATTGGTAGCTTCTATAGTTAAAATTATATGTCATAAATATATTTGAGTACATTAAATAATATGTTTTGTGATGATTTGTCCAGCTATATCATCATCATCATATACGCCGAATGACATCCACTGCTGGACATAGGCATCCACCAAACGTCGCCACATTGACCAGTCACGTGCATCTTGCATCCAGTGGAACTTCGCAACCTTAAAAAATAATTAGACATAATATACATAATGACTAATAAAACAATCTCAAAATTATAAAACTCAGATTTATTTTATAAACAATTTTCCAGTAATATAATTTTATTCTATAATTATTATTATTTTAGCGCACGGTTGGCGCAGTGGTTGAGCGATTGACTGCTGCGTGTCGCGGGTTCGATTCCCGCACGGAACACATATTTGTATGACCTATAGATAGTTGTTCCGGCTCTGGGTGTTTGTGTATGTGAGTTTATATGTTTGTAAACGCACCCACGATACAGGAAGAAATTCCTAGTGTGGGGCAAAGTTTAAAAAAAATAAAAAAATAAAAAATATATAGACCGTTTTTGTTTCTAATCTGAAGTATCTTTTTTAGAATATTTTATAACTATTTAAGTTAGTATAATTTAAGTAATTTACACCACATAGTAGTGATAATTTGCCAGTACTTGCCCATAAATTTGTATTAAAATTTCTTAACATCTCTCATAATCTAAACTATAATTTAATCTAAACTATAATAATATCTATATTTATAATTTATATTAAAATCATGTTCCATGCATTCAACTTCCTCTTCTGATGAATGCACATAAATCATGCAGTGCTCAGGTTTCTCTTGACCACTTGCTTATTTCCTTATACATATCCAATTTCGTCTACTGGTTGCCAATAAGGAGTTGCTGGTTTTCCAAATGCCTCTCTTCAATAGTTAAGCTCCATTTGTGTCTGCTTTTGTGAAGGTTGTTGAGAAATTAGAATTGGATTAGATGGCCTCTTACCGTTAGCAAACACCGCCTACGAGGAGCTGTAAACATAAAAATGCAACAAATTACTATTAGAGGTAAAAATATGTGCAGGATACTATGTAAACCAGCATCACATTTACTCTCTTTCTGAAGGAAAGAAAGAGAGTACATGTGATGGATGGATGTGATGGATGATTCAGATATTATAGGCAGATACATTATAGTATTGCAGGTTAATTGAATTTTTGGCTTCTGTTAAAAAAAAACCCTAACAAAATGGTCCAACCTGGGTATGAAAAATGCGAACACTATTTAATTATCTAGAGCTTCTTACACTGAACCAACAATTAAGCTAAACTTACATAAAGAGGCAATTGAGGCTTCTCTCTTATGAGGCACTGCAGGTGGTCATCTAGCCTCAGACTGAAATACGATATATAAATAAATTAGAGAAATACAAAAAATATAACATACCTATTAAGACTTTTCTAAAAAACCTCACCAATTGTTTTGTGTTCGGCTGGTTTTCCATTGTCATATTGTTCTTATGCCAAGATAGCCCTGGTTTACATCCTGCAAATGTATTTCAACGCAGTACTATTATATTTTATCTAAAGATAAACTTATTATATATTTATTGGACAACAATAATATCGTCACATTTTGCAATACTTACATTTCACACAGTCACAGAACTATGTTAAAATCAATCGCTGTGAAAGCACGTCACAGTTTTTCAACTTGAAAATACTTTAAATAAAAACGAACAAAAAATTATTAAATAAGTCCTAGGGTTCGCCCTAGAGTCAGGCCTAGAGTTCGTCGACGACCATAACCGCGCTAGAGAATACCGTTTGAATCAGCGCTGCACCTTCGGTCGATCTCAAGACTGTCTCGCTGACGAGCTCGTCGACGAGCACAGCCAAGAAACTGTCTCTTAGAGAATAGCATGGCAGTGCAAGCTACTGTCAAGTAAGTTATAAGTCCCATAGAAGACACTATCTTCAATATTCAAAATACGATAAATGATTAGTGTACATGAAACATTTGTATGGCTTTCATATTTAATTTATGGTATGAGAGTACTGACGACAAAATACTTAGTTTTTTTACTGATTGAGCGAGTAAAGAGCAAATATTTTAACGAAGAGTGATTTAAAGAACTTGAAAAGGTATTGCGCTTTGAATGTATTCGAGAGAAAGAAATTATGAAAAATTAAAATTGTATAAAATTCTTATAGACAGAATGTGATAAAACGTCGACAAAATGCCAAACCTTTCAAATCACTGAACCCACATGCAGATGCCTTTTGTGTCTTTTCTTCTTTTTCCCCAAAACTAGTATGACATACCTGGAATAACCTTATTTGATACTTTAGAATTATTAAGAGAAAAAAAATACGTCGTTGTCGTTTTATTCGTCTGAATGAAATGCTATAGGTATTTTACATAATATGTATCTACAATCCGAATAAAAATAAACAACAGTATACTATAATAATTTTGGTTTATTCACTATCATAATCAAAATCTGAATCTAAGACTTCCATGTGAAAAAATTAATTAGAGTCACTGGAATCATCACTATTTCGTACATTATTATATATCTGTCCCTTTCATTATATTGATTTTCAACATGTACTCGTATGACATGATCAGTCATTTTCTTCCACTCCTTTGCTAGCAATTTCACCCAAGTACTGGTTCTGGGTTCTTATCCTATCTTTCTGCTCTAAATCCGTAAGTTTTCAATAGTTTTCACTATCTCATTAACCCCTGCTACATCCTAAAGATCTTCTGTAAATAAAAAACAAAATGATAAAATTACAATCCAACATTTATAATGGTATGATCAATAACCATTATACATTATTATGAAGGTGTTTAACTTTTTATAAAATGAATGTGAATAATAATAGAGAAATAGTTTTTGCATTTGCCGAAAAAATCGGGGGCAGCTCAAAAAAAAAAGCTGTGAAGAGAGATAAAAAAGTGTCTCGGAAGAAGAAGGCTTTGCTTTCTAAAAGCCCTTTCGCTTCAGAATCAGAGTCTGATAGCGACGGGCTTGCAGTTGCTACAACACTAGCTCCAAAAAGAAAACGGATTTCCATCGTTTCAGACTCTGAGGTAAGATTTTTTTCAATTTTTTTAATTTTTAAACATTCAAACGTTAAATTTCCATTTCATTTAGAAACATTCATAAACTATCAGTGTTTTTGCAGTGTGCGATTTCTCCATCAAATTATACTTATTTGCTACTCTACTACTTCAACTACTCGTAGGTCCATGCGTTTAAATAGACTTTTCTAAAAGATTATTTATAAGTATTATAAAGGTAGATTAATCGACGTGGTGCCCTTGCGTTTTATTATTTTTATTAAAACTAGCTATCTTATGTATTTCAGGAGGAATCATCTCGACCGCTGGTCCGTGCTGCCACACTGAAGAGCTGCATCAGTCAGCGAGTGGCTGATGGTTATACTTTTCAATCAGACCCGGGCAGGGTTGGAAAGTATTATTTTGAATTAAGAGTTTATAATACAAACGAAGTGGAAAAGCTTGCCCCAAACGAGCGTTGGAAACAATCTCTTGTAACGTTAAAATTATCGACCGATAAAGATAATGTTGTGTGGAAGGCTTTGACACACCTTGTGAATACTGGAAAGGAAGAGTTTAAAGAAATTCAGCCTGTTCTATACAGTAAACCTTAAATTAAATTAAAATTAATTTTATTCAGTTTCTATGCTCTCTTTATGTGCAAGTTTTTTTGTAATTTGCGAATAACTTTAATATAAATTGTTTAACCTTTTTTTATATAAATCTATTTAATCTCTTTTACATATTTTTACAAACTGATTTTATATTAGATACAGTCTTTATAAAGAAATATGAGAACATTTATTTGATTTAGAATAATAATTTTAATACATGTACCTTTTTTTTCAGAGTTTCGATGTAAAATCGAAATTGAAAAATAAGAAATTTAAAAACCCGAAATAAGATATTAAAAACTAAGAAATTTAAAAACCCGAAATAAGATATTAAAAACTAAGAAATTTTAAAATGAGAATTTACCATCTGTTAAATAAAAATTGAATTACTGTTATAAAAAATATAAAGAATAGAATAACTGTAATAAAAATACAAGTACATTTAGTAAAAAAAAGCTTTTTTTGTAAATTTGAGATAAGTTAAATGAACATGTTTTTTTGTAAAGACTGTAATATTTATGTATCAAAATTAACAGCACACAGTAGAACAAATATTCATAAATCTAATCGATTACTCTGCTCTGAATTCGAAAATATTCAAATTATTGCTACTGCGTTTAAAAATAGAATCATAAGTTACAAAGTGAATCCACTTAAATCTAGTGAAGATACAATAATTCCAGAAACGTTTTTAAATCAAATTTCAAAATCTGTATGTGAAGTTATCAATCTTATGATTCAAAAACATAAAGCAATTAAAGTTAATTTTGAATTATTTGTGTCATACAATTTGCCAAAAAATAATGAAAGCTCTATGAAATCTTTCAACACTAAATATATGATAGCAGTTCCGAACACAAATATTTATAATATGTATTTGAAATGCTCTGAAAAATTAATATCTAAATGTTTAGAGTTTGAACTTGCTGAATCTGGTTGGGCTATTAATTGTATAAACCATTTGGAAATAAACATAAATAAGTACAATCTTTTAAGAGCTGGAACATATTTAGAATTGCCTGCGGTTATAAAAAACACAAAGTCATGTTTGAATATACGCAACAATGACAATAATTGTTTTTTGTGGTGTATTATTGCTCATATGTTTCCGAAAAGAGTGAATGCTAATAGAATGAAATCGTACCCACACTATACGTTGCTTTTAAACATAAATGATATGTCTTTTCCACCAAGTTTCACTGATATTAAAATCTTTGAGAAAAATAATCCTTCTATAAGTGTGAATGTTTATGGTCTTGAAGCTAATAATCATGTAACGGGTCCTCTATATTTAACGCGTGAACGAAAGCTTACACATGCCAATTTATTGTACATAACTAAAGATGGTAAAGCACATTTTTGTTTAATAAAAAACTTTAGTCGCCTTGTGCACCGACAATTAACCAAACATAAATCTAAAGTATTTTTATGTGATGAGTGTTTTTTGTATTATGACAATGAATATAAATTATTAAATCACAATTGCGGTAAAATAAAAACAGTTTTGCCCAATGAACATAGCAAATTACAATTTTCAAACATTGAGAGAACCCAGAGAATTCCAATTGTAATATACGGAGATTTTGAAAGTTTGCTTTGCAAATACTCAGACAAAAATAAATCTCTTTTTACTGAATCTGTACAGTCACATCAAGCATCATCGTATGCTTATTATATTTGTTGTAAATCTAAACCTGAATTAAATGATTTTGTTAGTTATAGAGGTCCAAACTGTGCACAAACATTTGTTGAAACCATTACAAATGACGTAGAAAGGTTGTATACAATTTTACAAAATAAACAGCCAATGCTGCCTCTTACTTCTGATGAGTTAAACTCATTTAAAACAGCTCAATTGTGCCACATATGTAAAACCAAGTTTGTACAAAATGATAAAAAAGTTAAAGATCATGATCATTTCACAGGTAAATATAGAGGTCCTGCACACAATGCTTGTAATTTAAATTTGAAACAATGTCAATACATACCTATAATTTTTCATAATCTATCTGGATATGATTGCCATTTATTTATAAAAGAGCTGTCTGATATAATTGGCAAAATTACTTTAATTCCTAAATCAAAAGAAAAGTACATATCGTTTACAAAATTCATACCTATTGATAATAAAAATATAGTTCAGTTGAAATTTATTGATTCGTTTAACTTTTTAAGTACTAGTTTAGATAAATTGGTAAAAACGTTGCACTCGGATGATTTTCTAAACATGCGCTTGTTTTTCAATCATGATCGTTTATTTAATTTAGCGTGTAGAAAAGGCGTATATTGTTATGACTATGTAGACAAATGGGAAAAATATGATGAAACGCAGCTGCCTGAACAGTCAAAATTTTTCAGTAAACTATCGGGAGAAAATATTTCAACTGAAGATTATCAACATGCTTTAAACGTATGGCAAACTTTTAAAATAAAAAATTTGGGAGAGTATACAGACCTTTATTTAAAATGTGATGTACTGTTATTATGCGATATTTTCGAAAAGTTTCGAGAAATGAGTTTACTTTATTATAATTTAGATCCATGCTATTATGTTTCATCACCATCGTTAAGTTGGGATGCTATGCTATTGTACACTAAAGTAGAGCTTGATTTAATATCGGATGTAGAAATGTACCAAATGCTAGAAAATGGAATTCGGGGAGGCCTTGCCCAATGTTCATTAAGATATGCCAAAGCTAATAACAAATATCAATCATCGTATAATAAGGACAAGGCAAGCACATACCTTATTTATCTTGACTGTGTGAATTTATACGGCTTTGCAATGATGCAGAAACTTCCAATGCGTAACTTCCGATTTCTTAGTGATAATGAAATAAATAAGTTCAATATAAATGATGTTAACAAAAACGGTGATGAAGGATACATTTTAGAGGTAGATTTATATTACCCCCCTAACATTCATAATGCTCATTCGGATCTGCCATTTGCTGCCGAAAAATATTCTCCTATGCAAAGCAAGTGTAAAAAGTTAATTGCAAATTTATACAGCAAACATCACTTTGTTATCCATTATGCACATTTACAAGAGTGCTTAGAAAATGGTTTAATATTGCTGAAAATATATAAAATATTATCATTCTATCAAGATAACTTTTTAAAACCTTATATAGTATTAAATACTTCTCTCAGGCAAAAAGCTAAATCTGATTTTGAAAAAGATTTTTTTAAGAAACAAAACAATTCTATTTTTGGGAAAACAATTGAAAACAAACGGAAACAAGTTGATGTTAGGCTCGTAAAATTATGGAAAGATAAGTTAAATACAACCAACAAATTGTTTGGTGCTGAAAGGTATATTAGCGCACCACATTTTAAAGATTTGTCAATTTTATCCGAAAGTTTAGTAGCTATTCAATTAAATAAGACAAAAGTTATATTAGATCGTCCTATTTATATCGGATTTTCTATTCTTGAAATTTCTAAAACACATTTATACAATTTTCATTATTCTGTAATTAAAAAAAAATATGGAAACAATGTAATTTTATGTTATACTGATACTGACTGAGTGTCAAAATAACGAATATTGTTTTTCATATCCTCATAAAAATCATCAGTTTTTACAAAATAAAGCAAACTGTCAGTCAGTTTGCTTTATTTTGTAAAAACTGATGATTTTTATGAGGATATGAAAAACAATATTCGTTATTTTGACACAAGCAATTTTGAGGATAACAATATATATGGGTTACCTAAAGCCAACATGAAAATGCCCGGCTATTTCAAAGACGAATTGGGTGGAGAGATTATTTCAGAATTTGTAGGTTTACGAGCTAAGTTGTATTGTGTACGCACTGAAAATAAAACAATAAAGAAAGCAAAGGGAGTAACAAAGCCAATAACGAAAAAATTGGATATTGAAAAATATAAAAGGGCATTAATGTTTAATGATAACCTACGAGATGATATGTATGTTATAAGATCTAAAAATCATCAACTTTTTACACAAAAATTAAATAAGCTCATACTTAATAGTGATGACGATAAAAGGCAGAGAATTGAGGATTGTTTCAACACTTTACCATGGGGACATTATAGTTCAATACTTTAGTACTCTATTTGTTCTACTGAGCTAAACCTATATCGTAAGATATAAAAGCTACTTAAAATTTTAAATTTATATAAGTATGTAATATGTACATGTCGACGCAAGGCTAACTTAAACTTAAAAAATATCAACTTAAAGTTCATTTTTAACAGTTAAATGTGACTGGATAGGTCAAATTAGTTTAGATTTGATTATTGTAGTCAGTTTGCTACTTTTTAATGAAAAAAGCTGTGTTTTGGTTTGCTGTTATAGTAACCGCAAATCATAATGCTGCTTTTTACATTGAAAAGTAACAAAACTGACTACGATAATCAAATCTAAACTAATTTGACCAATCTAGCCACATTTTACTGTTAAAAATGAGCTTTAAGTTAATATTTTTAATGTTTAAGTAAGCCTTGCATCAACATAAATAATCGAATAAAAAATGTAAAAAAATGAATGTAACTATAATCATATAATCAATAAATGTATAATCTATGTTCATAAAATGAATGTAACTATAATCGTATAATCAATAAATGTATAATCTATTTTCATTTGTTTTTGTTTTCCCTTTCCGAAAGATTTTACCTCTTATTTATAAACACTGTGCATAGATGATGACATAGTTTTTATTTATATAAGTTTGTCATAACTATATGCAGTGTTTATTAATAAGAAGTTTCATCTGTTCTAATTTATTAGGCGATTAAAACACATTATGTAGAATCAATTTTAATTTATTATTACACATTTAATTAAACAATAACATACGAACTGCATTTAAGGTCTATCTGTAGGTGAACTTAATTTTTAACTAAATTTAAACATTTATTTTGCTTTACCAAGAATACATTCAAATAATAACTAAATTAACTTTTTACAATAATAAAACATTATACATTAGATTTGCTTAACTTTTGCACTATTTTACTTACTAAATGATCAGTTTTGTCAACGATATCGTCATAGTCACTTGTCACTAAATACTGCACATTCACACTCGCATTATCAGTTTCAGTGTCTATTTCTTCCATATCACGGCCATCCAGATCAAAGACCATAATTTTTATTAATTGGTGAACACGTCCTTGCTCCTTACGCATGATAAAAGAAGAGTTTTTAAAAGATTTACTTTTTTTCTTCTTCAATCTTCGTTCCTCTATTTATTTTTTTCGACTCTCCTCACATGTTTTAGCTGCTACTTCCGCATACCAGCTCTCCCCATCTTGAGCATAGTAAAACGGATTGGTGACAGGGTCTGAGTCTTCTATCGCATTCTGAAAGAATACCAAGAATATTATAACTAAACAGCATGAACTATGGATTTAATGTTTGATTTAAGATAATCTTAATAGTTACATACCGCTAAATTTTGTGGGGCGGCCATATCTACAACAGGGCTGTACGATGGTGAGTGTGACATAATTCTGTAAA
The DNA here is from genome assembly GCA_949775005.1 of Orthosia gothica. Classification (NCBI taxonomy): domain Eukaryota; kingdom Metazoa; phylum Arthropoda; class Insecta; order Lepidoptera; family Noctuidae; genus Orthosia; species Orthosia gothica. The sequence goes on along the minus strand of OX459039.1, from coordinate 32,083,721 downwards.
AAAAGAGATGCATGACATAATTATTATTATTAGTTTAAATAATTAATTAAATAAATTAAAAAAAAAAATACCTTACCTTGAAAATATAAAATCGTTAACAAAAACGATCTGCTTATGCATAGAACACCAGCTGAGAAGTGATCGCTTATTTTTATAACACATGCAAAAATTATTTGATTTGCGATGAGTAATATGGATCATTACGTAGCTCTTATTTATACATGCCTATCTTGTAAGATGAGACTAGAACCATTCCTGTTGGGACAAGTCTAAAGATAGTCCCCAAATAAAGTATATATGTTTATGTTAGTTAATAATTAAATTAATTGGCAAGATGAAGTTGATCAAACAACCCATATCACTTAACGTTAAAAATATAAATCTTGGTGAGTCTCCTCAAGAGATTAGACATAGCGCTTTGTTGCCAAATACGATTCGTTGTATAATTTGCGGCCCCTCAAATTGTGGTAAAACAAACGTTGTGATCAGTTTGTTACTGCATGAAAATGGGCTCAAATTTCAAAACCTTTACCTTTACTCGAAGACTAATTTTCAACCAAAATATTGTTTTTTACGGGAAGTATTAAGAAGAGTGCCTCAGATAAAATTTTATGAGTTCAATGACGATAAAGATGTCATATCTCCGAGTGAAGCTTTACCAAATTCTGTATTTATATTTGATGATGTTGTATGTGAAAATCAAACAAATATCCGTAATTATTTCTGTATGGGTAGACATAAGCTAATTGATTGCTTTTATTTATCGCAAACCTATTCAAAAATCCCGAAACAGTTGTTACGCGATAATGCTAACTTTCTTATAATATTTAAACAAGATGATGTGAACTTAAAGCACATCTATGAAGAACATGTCAACTCTGATGTACCGTGGAATCAGTTCAAAGATATTTGTAAAAGTGTTTGGAGTAACCCTTACAACTTTCTTCTTATTAACAAAGATTCATCATTAAATAATGGAAGGTACAGACAGAATTTTGTTTTTTTTTTTAAATTTGAATGAAAGCAAATACATGTACATATAAATGAATTGTATACAAAAACATTGCTAGTGTTAGTCCTCTCTTAGTTGAACACAGTTGTGGTTACATAATATGGAGAAAAATATTAAAATGGAATTAATGAAGTCTGTTGACTCCATAAAAAATAAAATAAAACATATGAAAAATCAGGAACATGCAATGAACTTGTCACTTGATAAAATGCTAAAACCTGTGACAGATCCTCTTCAGACTTTAGTTAATTCTAATAGATCTGCAGAAAAAAATACTAAAAATGATAATACAACTCTAAAAAATTTTGGAGGAATCGAATCCGATGAAAATAATGCTAGTTCATCTATAAAGATCAATGACTATTACGATCCAAAAATAAAATCTACCCAATTAGTCGAACAAAATGCTAAAAAGGAATCGATTGATAATTTAGAATTTTCATTAGAAGGTGATGACATCTTTGGTATTTATGATGGTATTAGTATACCGTTTGGAATTAGAAGTGAAAACAATACTTTATTGATGGGTAATTCAACAGTATCATTTTCTAAAATTGATAATTTGAATAACGAAAGTACCATTTTAATTAAAATCGGTGACAAAGCTTACAATTTAACTGCTGGTCTAAAAGAACTTTTACTCCGAAGAAAACCTGATTTAAAGTTAATATCGAGCGAAGATAAACTTGTCTATAAGGATATGTTACATTATACAAATGCACATAAAAGAGATTTTAATCCTAAAGGTCAAATAAGAGGTGACAAAGGTATAAAATATTGTAAAATAATCAAACACCTATTTTCCGAATCGTCAAACGATGATAAACTTGTTCACACTAAATTTGGAGGAAACTTGCCAAAGTTAAAGAAGTACAAAACCAACACCGACTTGATATATTGGGATGATCCCAATGAATTGGTTGAGAGATTAAAATTATTAGTAGCTTCGAGAGATGCTGGCAATACCAATCATGATAATGAAATTTTATCGATAGTTGAAGAATTAAAAGAAGCTGACATAATTCAATAATAAATAGTGGAGATACTATGGTTTTTATTCAGTATCAATGGTGGGTTCAAGACAAATGTTGATATACTGAATTAAAGATATGAGTAAAGCCGACGTAGTAAACGAAATTCATAAAAATGCAAGGGTAAACTTTCCGCGAAGACATGTTATTATGAAAGATATAGATGATTTATGGCAAGCGGACTTAATTGATATGCAATCAATTTCTAAAGACAATAAAAATTTTCGATTTATTCTTGCTGTTATTGACACATTTTCAAAATATGCATGGATCTTTCCTTTGAAAAGTAAGACCAAAGATGTTGTATGCAATTCTTTCAAGATTTTATTGGAAAAAGGGCGTATGCCTAAAAATCTGCAAACTGATAATGGGGCAGAGTTTTATAATGATAAATTTTAAAAACTTGTGAGATCTTATCATATTAATCATTATTCAACCTTCTCAACAAAAAAAGCTTCAATTGTTGAGCGATTCATCAGAACATTGAAGTCTAAACTTTATAAAGAATTTAGTCTAAAAGGAAGCTATAACTGGATCGATAATACTCTTAATAAAGTTATTTATGAATACAATCACACCTATCATCGCACAATTGATGAAATCCCCGCAAACGTGGACAATACTAATAAAAAACGCATATTACAAAGATATTTTAGGCTGGTAAAAACCGATAGCATAAAAAGCAAGTTTAAAGAGGGTGATTATGTACGCATTAGTAAGTATAAGGGGACATTTGAAAAAGGATATACTCCCAACTGGTCGACAGAAATATTTAAAATTCAAAAAATTCAAAAAACAACTCCTATCACCTATTTAATTGAAGATGCAATCAGGGGCCAGCCCATTCTAGGTGCATTTTATGTACAAGAGCTTCAAAAGACAAAAAATCCTAATGTATATTTGGTTGAAAAAGTTCTTAGAAGGAAAGGAAACCGGGTTTTGGTAAAATGGTTAGGCTTGCCTTCTTCTGAAAACAGTTGGATTGATAAATCGAATATTTATTAAGTGTTCAGTCCAAATGTTTCAGTCTTATGATGGGTATTGAAGAGAGTAGTCTTCTCAATTGGATTATAAATCATTTACCATTTGAGTTACATTTACCGGGATACAATTATTGCGGGCCTGGCACTAAATTAATTAAAAGGCTTGCGCGTGGAGATAAAGGTGTTAATAAATTAGACGAATATTGCAAACAACACGACATTGCCTATCACAAGTCTTCAAACCTAAAGGATCGCCACAAGGCAGATTTAGTTTTGTTAAATATGGCTAAAGAGCGAGCACTTGCCTCAGATGCGACTGTAGGAGAAAAACTGTCAGCACGCTTAGTAAGCAGCGCTATGGCAACAAAAATCAAAACTGGTTTTGGCCTAAAAAAAGATAGCAAAAAGTGTTCTCCCAAAATTAAACCTGAAAAAGCATTAAAAAACAAATTTAAAAATGTTATTAGAAAAACGAAAAGACATATCAAAAAATTAAAACCGAAATGCAAGAAAGTGGCAATAGAATTAGCTATGGCTGCTGCTAGAAAATTAGCTGATGATTCATCCGTTAAACTTCCTCGTGTTATTCCTATACCAAAAACTGGTGGAGTATTGCCTTTGATTCCGATTTTTGCGGGCTTATCTGCGGCGGGAGCTTTAGCAGGCGGTGCAGCCGGTATTGCTAAAACCATAAATGAATTCAAGATGGCAAAAAAATTGTTGATAGAATCGAGGAGACACAATGAAAAAATGGAAGCTCTCTGCATCGGAAAAGGACTACACCTTAAACCACATAAAGGTGGACTCGGAATTTTTGTATCGAAAGAAAAAAACTAAGATATCGGCTACCCAATCGAGCCTTGAGTAATTTAGACATTTTGAAGTATGGAAATAATATTCCCTATTTCAGAGGCGTCTTTATGAGAGATAAGCTCCCTAAATACCCTTTTAAAAAAGAATGCGGTGTTATAAATTTAGATAGCTCTAAAAATCTTGGTTCTCATTGGGTAGCCTATGCAAAATACAATGATTATATTGAATATTTTGATAGTAATGGAAATCTTAAGCCTCCAAAGGAATTTATAAAATACTTGGGATCCAAAGTTCATTATAATTATGATAATATTCAACGTGATCACCCTTATAATTGTGGACATCTTTGTTTAAACTTTTTGAAGAATTTTTGGTGTAGTGGGGGGGATAAAATAAACAGGATCTGTCGAAAGAAGTCAGTATAGAAGCATGTCTACTACGTTTACCATCTCTGGACATAAATCTGAATTGGTTTCATACTTTCAACCACCGCTGCATTTGACAGATCAATATGAGTGCGGTTTGATATACTTTTCAGTATTACAATCAACACCAAATATCCCCATTATTAACAGAGGTCTGTCTGTAATCAAAATCGAATGTGATCTTGTTCACGGTTCGTATTGCAACGGATCACCAACTCATTTTATTCACGAATTCGTGTCTGATACTACTCCAGGTCATCAGTGTGTGGAAATACCGCAAAATGTTATTTACTTTCCAGTAAACAAAAATATAATTTCATTAGTATCGGTTAAGATTGTAGATCAATTTGGCCACTGTGTTAACTTTGGAGGGAAACAAATTCAGTTACGTCTTCATTTAAGAAAAACAAAATGATAGTATATTATAAAAACACTCAAGCGAATGAAAAACGACTTAGTTCTTCTGCGATTGCTAAGGTGCAAAGACGCAAGAAAAAAGTTAAGAAATTGACTAAAGTAAATAAAGATTTTCTTAAAGCTCTAGGATTTAAAATATGAATATACTACAGATTGCTGAATTACCGCACTTTGACACTTCGATCGAAAGTTATGAAGTCCATTCATACAATCCCTACAATAGCAGCTTTAGAGAAAACGATGAAATCAGAATTCCCATCCACCAGCAAGACATATACGTGCTACCATCAGCCAGTTCAATTTACATCGAAGGACAAGCGAAGCTCTTCGGTAAAGATGGGAATCCAATCAAGAAAATTGTTGCGTTCACTAACAACCCTGTTATGTTTTTGTTTCAAGACATTAGATACGAAATGAATGGTATTGAAATAGACCGCATAAAAAATTCTGGAATAACGTCAACAATAAAATCATATATCTCATTAAATGAAGCAGAAAATAAAGTTGCAGCCCTATGGGGTTGGTGTTTAGAGGGATTTCAAAGTGATGGGCATTTTAGTGCTGTAATACCACTAAATAAAGTTTTAGGGTTTGCAGAGGATTACAATAAAATAGTGATAAATTGTAAACATGAACTTATACTGAACAGAAGTAACACTAATTTAAATAGCGTTATCCTTACTGATGATGTTGTTAATTTTCAAATAGATGTGCAAAGAGTTCAGTGGAGGGTGCCGCACATAAAAGTATCAGACCGAGAACGACTGTCACTTTTAAAACATTTAGAAAAAGATAAACCTATTCAGATGGCGTATAGAAATTGGGATTTATATGAGTATCCATTACTACCTAAAACCACAAAGCATTCTTGGTCTATTAAAACTGCTTCACAATTAGAAAAACCCAGATATGTAATTTTTTGTTTACAAACTAATCGAAAAAATAATAAAACTAAAGACAGTTCAGTATTCGATCATTGCGAAGTAACAAACGTTACGCTCTTTTTGAATTCACAATATTATCCATATGAACCTTTAGGTTTAAAGTTTTCTGAGAACAAATATAGTATATTATACGAAATGTTTGTGAAATTTCGTCAGTCGTATTACAACTATCCAGTAGACCCGTTGCTTGACCTAAAGGAATTCAAAGAAAAAGCCCCTCTCTTTATCTTAGACTGCTCAAGACAAAACGATAGCCTGAAAACTGGTCCAGTGGACGTGAGGTTGGAAATTGAATGTTCTACAGCAATACCAGATAAGACGACTGCATATTGTTTGATTATAAACGATCGACTTGTAGAATACAAACCTCTCAGCAACATTGTGCGCAGGTTATCATGATTGCTATTGTGGATATTCAAGGCTTTAAAACAGAAACAAATGAATTTATAATAAAAGAAATCGCTATATTGTATAATAAAACATTACAAATATTTTTAATTAAGCCACCATTTCCATTTTCAAAATTAACGAAGCAAGAAAAAAAACAAGTAAGTTGGATTGAACGTAACAGAAAGATATGCTGGTGTGAAGGATTTGTTCCCTATTCTAATTATCAGAATTTGGTTATAGATATTTTAAGAGATAAATGTATCTATGTTAAGGGTTTAGAAAAAGTGTTGTGGTTAAAGCATATTTTAAGAAATAGTAATTGTAATATATTCAATTTAGAAGATAAAGGATGTTCAAGTTTGATAAGCTTATACGATCAATATAAATATTCTCAAGATTTATATAACTGTATTTATCATGACTCTGTATGTGCTTTAAAAAATGTATTGTGTTTAAATAAGTGGTGCGTTGACAATAAAATTCTAAAATAAATATTTTATTGTTTTTATTTCTGTAGTTAGGTGAAATGCATCTTAGTTTTCTTTCCCCTCCTCCTACTTCTGTCCAGTCTTTATATGTTGCTGACAAAAGCTGGACCATACCATTATACGTTTGTACCTAATTGAATTAGAAAGTCAATAAAACATGTCTCAAAATGAATACAAACCTCGTTATGACATGTATAACACATTTAAAATGCGTGAATTTTCATTTAATTATTACTGGGGGACACTTAATAAAAAGAAAAGATTAGTGATGGAAATGGCTGACGCAGGATTCTTTTATTATGGAAATAGTATAAATGATATTGCAGCATGTTTCTCATGTGGTGGTGTTATTGAAGATTGGGAGATTTATGATGATCCTTGGACGCAACATGCCATACATTTTCCTAAATGTTTTTATTTAAACGCTGTGAAGGGCACAAACTATATTACAAAAAAGTGTTTGGAATACTTACCCTATTAAAGTGTATATGTATAGGATGTCACATTGCACTTAAAAAGCGAGTCTGGTGAGCATCTTCGCACATTCGTTAATGTTAGCAACAAACAGGTTGATAATGAACAATGGGAGACTACTAGACACACGCAGGTTTACAGGTGTAAATGTTATAGTAGTGTATGATTGGGGAGTTCTGGATCACGCGCTCGAGCAAAGCGAGAGCAAGTGATCCAGAACCCCCAATTATACACTACTAGCGTCCTGCTTACTTTTAATCTAACACCATACGTAAACAACCTTGTTTTTGTTTGAATTCGGCGTCTTTCTCCTGTTGTTTTTCATGATATTTAAATAGAGACGAGAGATGTTGTTTCGCATGAACAACATCTCCCGTAATCCAGTTTTAATTGTTTTATTAATTTTTCACTGATTAAATGCTATTATCAAGACCACAACAAATCAAAACAACACGCCATCTTCGTCATCATCTTCTTCTTCACGTCCGTATTTATAAGTTTTTCTGAGAAACACGACATCTTTTTTTGGAAAATTGAGGTTGACATTAGTTTAGCATTGTCTTAATATAAAAAGTTGGCAAATAATTCGATTGACTACTTTCGTTAGCCAGAATCTATGCCACAGACAGATGCACTATTACGCAAACACACAGGAACAAAATATCGCCTCTCACGGTACATTCTGATTTTAAAATGGTTTTCTGTGAATGCAACAAGATCAATACGAGAGATGTGTCTTGTAGTTGAAATCTTTCAGTGGAATTCATTTTTAAGTCTTAGTAAGTACTTACCGACTGAAGTGTAGGCGTAAAGTAAGAGGGGATTCCCCGCTGTTACCACTTTAACGTAAAACGTTTTTAAAGAGACTTTTATACTGAGATCCCGCCAGAGTTCTTACTTCGACTTCCGAAATTAAAGTTATTAGAACTTGGTGGGTGCGTATTTAATGTATTGTGACACAAGCCTGCCATAAAAGCCAGGGTACAAATAGACCCGACAGGCAAATAATTGAATTATATTGTAGTTTTGTTTTCAATTTTAGATTTTCAATGGTTTTGAGAATCTATGGTTCTGTCTGCTGTTGCCGTGTTATATATATATGTGTATATATATAACATATGTTATTATTATATTTGCATTCTGGAGTCTTGACCTAAAACTGGTTTTAGACCTTTCGCTGATCCTAGGGACAGGCGAAGATCTACGCTAGGACCAATGCTAAGTCTAAAACCATATGTAGAAAAATATCAATTCCTATATCAGTAAATGTAAAAGGTACATTGGAAAAGTCAAACACAAGTCACAGATGTATTGATATAACGGGTATTTACATGTATAAGTAGTATTAAAGTTAGTTTAAGCTATTTATATTTATTGTGTTAAGTGTTGAGGGAAGGGGGGGGTGCTGTAAATCAGCGTTGACCAGCGTTGTGGCTGTGATACACTCTGATCAGCATTTGCTGAACCCGCTACTTCTACCACACTGAATGTACTCTTATTGCCACATCTGTATTTGAAACTATTAGTATTAAGATTGTACAGGTAAAGTGCTAGGTAATAAATATTTTCTTTCTTCTTTCTTCCTCCCTCTGAATCAGATAAGAGTAATGGAAGATTAGAAGATAAAGGGAAGAGCATCAAATATAACATGATAATAAAATTACTTGAGTTTATCCTTAATTTCCTATGGTCTTCTTTACAGAAATGTCTCAAATCGTTGTCGAACTGCAAATGATGTCTTCTGGTCTTTGACCGACAAGATTTTCGATTCTTAAATGTACCACCACCTATCAAAAGTTAGACAGGCGAAATAATCCCTATAAGCCAGAACAAAGTGACGTTAACTGGTGTCGATAACATTTTCGTTGAACTAGTGATCTCAGGTTAGCTACCCAAAAGACTTTACTAAAAGTTCTACACAATGTTAATTGTGTGTGAATAAATAAATCAAATGAAAAGACCTAGATATAATAAGTTGTGTTTTAAAACTATTCGGTGTGTCTGTTAATTGCCTTTATTTATATTTTTAGCGTCAAATTATAACTTTTTCATTCCTCTCGGTAAAATATGGCCGAACCTACTTTTTATCTGTTTATCTGTACTGTACCCATATATGCAAAATAAAGAATTACTTATTTACTTCCTTATAAGCTTCATATTAACTTTAAAACTTTCGCGTTTCATAATTGAAAAATAAATATATCACGGGCATTTAAAGCAATAATTTCGATTGTTTATTTACCTATTTCATTAAAAGCTTCATATCACATCAAACAATCTGAAGCGGAAGTTTACTATCTGGCGAAAATCTATTCTGAACTCATAGCTTAAAAGTATTTTGTACGAATCTTCGAACTTCAATTAACCTCTCACACAAATTTGTGAATTTTGTGTATTTATCAGCAGCATATGCGAAATATCAAGAAATACTCAAAACTACTTCATTAGTTCGCTGGCAACGATTCTTGGTATCATTAGGATCTGCCTTACCACCCCATAAAACGGTACCTCTCTCAGACTTCGAACTACTTTTGAGCACTTAAAACTTCTAATAGCTGGAACCACTCATCGAATTTGCAAAATTTATGTTTGAATTCATAGATTTGTGGTTAAACCTTAATCGAGAGGAGTATATTTATAAAGCGTTGGCATAGTCTGAACATAATGTTTTCAAGGATACGCCTTGCCGTTGCAACTACTTATTGGAGTAGCTTATTGAATTTTATTAAAATAATACATATGCTCACCTTCAGAAATTAAAACGTAATTAAGTACGATATACGCTTGCCTAAACCTAAATAACTCAAACTTAAGGATTAAGGTACATTGAAACAGTCGCATTCTAAAATGCGTTTATCATATTATCTGGATACAAATGTGTGCATTTCATAGTGGAGATAACCATAGACTATACACTTATATACAAGGAGAGATAACGGTCAAAATGCAATGAAAATTTTCAGTGCTTCGCTTTGAGTCTAACAAAAACACACATACATGCAACGTATAAATCACTGCAATATTGGCAGGAGGTAATTATAACAAAATTCTAACGCATATCATTGGTATAATACTTCCCTTTTTAACCATCTCCAAGCCATCGCCAACCCCTTTCTCAATCATCGGGAAGTCGTTTTGTTATACTTATTAGTTCAATTACAATATTTCGCCTGGCAAAAGACAACATAAAATCTAAGAGAAAAAAACAATTTGTTATAATATCTTAGCCTTAAGCGGTAAACGGTTAAAATACAAAACCAGGACCATTTCCATCAATCGGATTATAAAATTCTGCGCATGTTGAAATTGCTTTTTAATTAAAATTAATAATTTGGCAAATAATTTATTTTACTAAGATGTAAACCGCTTCCGCTGGGTGTAATTAACGAGCGCATATAAGAATGTTAATAAATGCTAATGTTATTAAATGCTTTACAAAATACTGAATAACAACATTCAGCTTTTCGTCTTCTGAAACAAATAGCCAAATGCTTTCATTCCATTAATTGACATGTGAATGTTTCGTGGATATGATAATACTCTTTTCATGAATAATAATCAAAAAACGAATTCTTTATTTTTAAAGTTTTTATTTTATCTACCCACCTATCATCTTCCTGCCTTTGTTCCACGTTACTTGTGGTCGGCGCAATACATTTTCTTCTTCCAGACTGTCCTGTCAACCGTCACGCTACCTCTGATTCCCTATTCATTCAACTAACTACTCAAACGAATACTCAATTCGAATGTATACTAGTCAAGTTTGGAAATCTATAATTTATTCAGCCTACAAAATAAAATAGGAAACTTAAAAGACTCAGAACTGATTATTACTCTTAATATCATGTTTACTACAACACATATATTTACAACGTAATCTATTCTCGGCATTTTCCAAATAAGAATCAATCGATTTTCATCCTAAATCATCATCCTAATGATGTACTTTCACAAATGCAAGCGCACCTGCTATTAAATTTAGAAACACTAAGTATCCTTTTGGTTTTCAATTTGCAATTTGTGCTCAACTTGAAACCAGTTCATCTTGAATTCTACTTAAAGTAACAAAGTACGAACATAATGTCGATAAATTATGTCAAGATTCTTTGATGGCACACAATGGCTACATTACTATTCAATTTTATAAAAAAATTACGTTTACCAATAATGCTTCGTATCTCCGAACTACAATGTCTTGGTTTCTTCGATGAATCTCATAAATCCTTACATAATATAAAACAAAGTCGCTTTCCGCTGTCTTTCTGTCCCTATGTTTGCTTAGATCTTTAAAACTACTTGCCAAACTTCTGGGCCGCCCTGAAGTTCGCTTTCCGATGCGCAACGCAAGGATTGGTGAAGAATTTTGTGTGGCGGATTTTGGCCGCCATTTTGTGAGGGATTTTTTTTTTCTTCGAAGCCCATCTTGTAGGGTATCAAAATAAAGGGTTTTAAGAGATGATTTTAAAAATATAAAAAACTTGTTTATTTTTAAATTAACCTAATTCTTAAAAAAAAATCTATATAGTTGTAAATAAAAAAATCAAGAAACCCGACTGCTTATTTTCTTCTTGTTTACGTCTTTTTAGTTCGCTTTTTAAGCAGTCGGGTTTTTTGATTTTTTGAATTATTATTTTTTATTATTTTAATTAGAATGTCTCTTACTTTGGAGGCATTTTTGCTTGCTATCATTAAGGTATTTGACCGGTTCGATAAGTGAATATTGATTTAATAGAATAATAACTCGGCAGTACATACAGAGCAATTAGTAATATTATGCACAGTAGCGTTCTATGAAATCCTGCCTGCATTCAAATTTGCCGGCTCACATACCCAATGGGAGGGCTAACCAAGCAAATGGATCACATTTCCATAAAAATTTGCGTATGTAGGCTTTCACAGTAACCATCCACATTCGTCTAAAAATATTCCGTGAGTGCTTTGGAAAGCCTGGATCACTACCGTGTAGGTCTATCTTATGTTCTCAATACGTTATTTTCGCAAAAACTTGGAATTTAAAAACAATTATTCCGTCCGATTGAGCTATTTATATACCGTTATTGAATTACGTTTGGTTTGGATGATAATGTCAGCTAAGTGACATCATTTACACCGCATATAGATTAACCTTCAAAGTGTGTGTATACACACTTTGAAGGTTAAAGGCTGCACTGTACTGCCAGTAACTTCCAGGTATCAAAGTAAAAGGTAACCTAATAATAAATGCGCCTACAGTCGGGTCTCAAGTTCTGTATGTATACTACTTATAATCTGCCTGTGCATGCCGAGATTGGCAGATCATTCAATCGACGTAGGCATTTGCCTAAAACGTAACTTTCGACTATGTTATACCATGTAAACACATGGGCTGGGTGAAAATCTTGTTCAACTAATAATAATCAATTAACCCCACCGCAGTATCTCGACGTTGACCTCGTGGTGGGGTTTGTGCGCTTCAATGACCCCTAGGTTTGTGCCGGTAGATTCTGCTTTGGTTTGTAAAATGTGGAAGGAAGAGCGTGTTATAAAAGTTTTGTATATGGTAGTATCCACAACCATCCTCTGCATGACATACCCTACCGAAAACAACCGCTTTCCATGATTCGATATTCTTCTTTGGTCTTCTTTTCGTAACGATAGCAAACTCTTTCGATATTTTGTGAGCAGTAGGCAGCCACACCAATAGCAGCGTCCGTGGCGTTTATTAGTTCCTCTAAAGTGCAGGTAATTTCTTCTCGACTATGAAAAACCAATCGCTAATTTTATATTATACTTTATTATTGGGCAATTAATGAACAATAGAACAACAATTTTTTTCACCACATTTTTCTCTACTTATGTAAATAAAACAACGTGTGGTATAAAATTTAGTAAATTATTATCAGTGCATCGAATGAAAAATCAATTTAGAAACCATTAAGTGATGTAGTTTAATTTGAAAATAATTATAGACGCTATTAATTGGATGATTGGTGTAAATAAAGTAAACATTGTGGTTGGCGCTGAAGTATTTTAAATAAATAATGCTGAAGTATTTTATTTATGTCCACCAACAACAAAGAGAACTTGATCATTGGATTATTTTTATTTTTAACCGACTTACCAAAAAGGGGGAGGTTCTATGTTCGACTTTATGTATGTATTTTTTTTTGTGTATTTTCTCGCATATCGCCGTCAATTTTGTACCGATTATGAAAATTATTTTTTTGTTTGAAAAGTATGTTTTGTTTTTGGTACCATTTGAATTTGGTGAAGATCTGATGAAGAACTTCGAAGATATACAACAGACCTCTTCAATACAAAACGGCAAATCTCTCGGGATTGTTGCAATCGCATGTCGGTTTATTTTTTATACCATTTCATAACATCACGCAAGTTCGTTCTTAAGGGGTACGTAAATCTTTTATTTCACCGGTTGTGTTCAAGTTTCATGATATTTAGGTAATCTAATATAGGTACCTTACTAAACAACTTGTCTATTAGGTAGGTACAACTTAAATTTAAAAATAATAAACTTTTTACAAAAAAATACTACCAACTTCCAAATATAAAACTACAAAGTGAAAAATAACTTTATTTTTTTGATGTCGGTGTCCGTAACGCAAAAAATTGGTTCATACGAAAGACACCGACTTTCCAAAATAAAGTAATTTTAAACTTTTTTTTATATTTGGAGGTCGGTAGTGTTTTATAGTAATAAGTTTTTTTTAATTAAAAATTAAACCGACTTCCAAAGCAAAACACTACAAAACGAAAAATAACTTTATTTTCCGGTGACTGTGATAACTGCTGGTTTTTTTTTTTGGTAAATCTTTTATTATTTTCTCTTCTTAATTTGGTACCTCATATTACTATGAAAATCATTTATATCCAGAATACATGAATATTCAAGAAATCCAAATACATCTACGATACATTGGCACCTTCAGGCTTCATCATCATTAGGTCAGGTCGATGGGTCCATTTTCATCAGTATAATTTATTTATATGTATGTCATTCATTTATTGTTTTGCTACATTGTAGTCGGTTAACTATTCGAAATATCTTATACCCGTGACATACTCATTAAAGAATTCCAGTTCCCATCTTTGGTCTTCTTCATCAATTCCATTTCACTAAATGATACTTTGGTGTTGATAAAAATATCAATTTCATATTTCTATATGTATGGCTGTAATGCTTTCAGGATGTAATTGAGACTGCCCCGTTACTGTAGCGCGTCGGAGATGTTTGCGCAAGCCCGTACAGACGGTTTCTACGCTGCTATACGTAAAAAAAGGCATGCACACGTCTCACAACGCACGCCTTTTCTTTGATTTGAGTTTTCGTAGCACTTTTTCACCATGAATATGAACGTCCACACACAGCGATGAGCGCCGTGCACTGCGCACGCCTCGCAATGTCTGTATCCGCGTTTACCTGAGTGGTGAGCAGATGCATAGCTGGCTCGGCTTTGTGAGGCAGTTATCCTGATTATCATAAAGCACCGAGACGGTATTGACAAACCTTTTCACATAAACCAAGTGTGTGAGTAAGTGTCAACGTTTACTCATAGAACTTGACGTTCCGTGACTGTCATAACTATGCGTATGTCAGCCGCAAAGACCTTATACTTCTTACTACTAGACTGTGCACTATGGCGCAAAAAACGGTCCGAGCGAGAGGGCTCCCGTTGGTAGTGTGTCTCTTTCTAATGAGGTGACCATGACCAAACATAACACGGGACAAATTGATTTTAAAAACAATAGTGTAAGTATCCCGGTATATGTATTTATGTTACCAAACTACGCTACTTAACCTACCAAATTCAATGAAGAAAAAAAAATTGTGTGTATATTTTTTGGAATCTACGTCACTTACCGTATGCTGTCGGGCGTAAAGAATTTCAACATCCCATGTTTTTCCATTTGTGTCGTAAGAGGCGACTAAGGGACAAACCAGAGAATGGGCAGCAGCGTTCTCTGTGCATTTGTATCAACCATACTGGGACCGCCAACCCGCCTGCAAAGCACTCCCCATGAATAGCACAAATAAAACATAGCCCCTAGTGCCCGGCAGCCTGCCTAACCTCGACTACGGTAGCGGTCGAGGTTACGGTATGGCAAGGGGTGCAAAGAATCCCGGACGAGATTCGGCTACCCCAACAAATACCGACGACAGGACCTGGCAACGTACAACACGCGCACACTCCGGACTCCGGACCGACATTAAGATCACCGAACTCGAAGAGGAATAGAGCAGTTTACGATGGTGTATTATAGGGTTACCTGAAGTTCGAAGAGAGGAGGACTCGATAATCCTCAAATCCCAAGTCAGCTTAAGTCTTATTCTTTAAGACCCATCGTATAGATAGGAAAAAAATCTCTCTGATCTTACTCTCAAGCTCATCACGGAGAGGCGTAGATGATCCTGCAGTCTTCAGACGGTGCTTTGAAATACCCCAAAGGATCTCAATTATTTCTCATATTGTCCAGTTGCATAGACAGTTGAAAAACTTAACTTCACCAATTGTATTCCACTAGGAATCAATTTGCGAATAATATTAACAGCCGCTGAATTTTACTCGAACAAAACCCGCCTAAAACGCCGCAAACCTGGTGGTCCTACATTTAGTATTACCAGGCCCAAACATTGAAAAGTACTACTCTTACTCAGTATTAATGAATTATTTTTTAAATACAATGAATTGTTTAATTAAAGGAACTGTAAAAATATTTAAATACGCTTCAAAGTTTCATAGACTTTGAAACGTATTTAAATATATTTTTTATTCGTTCGTTTTGGTATTACATAAAAAAAGAAAATATAAAATTTTCTACCATTTCTACCAAACCCAATGATTAGTTGAGCTGGCAAGATGTCAGACAAGGACACACTACCAGCGGGCACCCTCTCGCTCAGGACCGCTTTTGGTTAGCTACCGCTTATAAGGGAATAGCTAACCTAGATGTATGGTAATAGATTTCATTTTAGCTATACAAACATTTTTGGTGCACAGTCTAGTAGTAAGAAGTATAAGGTCTTTGGTCAGCCGAAACTTGTGCCCAAGGCACTTTGCACTCATGCGAAAATTTTAGTTTATTTCACCGTATAAGTAGGTGGTAAAATACAAAAACAGCCAGCAAAATATATTACTTTCCTGTATTTATTGCAAGCATACAAATCTATGAAACTAACATCCTAAATACTTTCGAGGCTCTCGCGTAGCATGTGCCAAGATACTTTCATCCTCTACGACTACGTAGGCCCGCGCGTAGCAAGTGCTACGAAACTTACACCCTCACCACTTCGTAGCCTCACGCGTAGCACGGCAATATTACAAAGAAATTTTAAAACGTCGCGTCGAGGAAAAGTGTATGTAGTGCTCAGATATTAATATATACGTAGGTGAAACTAATAAATAATTATAAACATCCCTCTATCAAGTCTAAACAAAACCTAAGGTAATCGGGACGAGATCAAGATCGCCAATCCACCTTGAGCAAGCTTTCTCCTTACAATGAGCCACAAAGCAAAAGTGGCTAGTGTAGTGCTATTAATCATCCAAGATATTCTCGAGCCAATGGAATATCTGTGCAAATAAACACCGAGGAAGCTTTACAAAATCTATTGGAACTTCATCTTCTCTTTACAGAAATATTGATGAATATCTAACTTTTAAAAGGTTTCGGTTGAAAGCAATCTGTGTACACTCGAAGTTGTGGACGATTATGTCTACCTGGGACCAACGGTCCAGTTAGGTAGGTCCAAATTCGAGAGAGAGGTCAACCGTCGAAGCCGACGGTTCATTTTTCATACCCCACCTACCTATCTACCAATTTGTTCAACTATTTATTTGAATAAGAATGAATACTACGATACGAATGTAACGAACTTTTGTATCTACCGGCGGCGGCGATAATTAAATTTTAGAGCTGCTATTGTGTCTTAACTCTGATAGTCAGATCCCACGGACATTTTTGTAGATAATAATGAGTACTTTAATCATGTAGTACATATGTTTTATGTATCATCAATAGTTTTATCAATTATGTATTTTATAGACGCTCTATTTTTCTTTTATTTATTATGGCCTATGTTACTTGTAAATAATTTAGCTTTCTATTGGTGAAAAAATGGTTCAAATCGGTCTAGTAGTTTGGGGGCCTATTTAGTACAAACAAACAAAAATATCTTTCCTCTTTACAATATTATAGTATAGATAGTATAGAAGGGTAACCCAATGTTCACTTTAGTTATTTATTGATAACCAACTGTTGTAAGCCTGTTGTATCAATGAAATCAAATCATTTATTTAAATTAAACCATTTAAAAGGTAGTTTTTAATTGTCAATCCAATTCTAGTTGCACATTCGCAAGCGTCAGTAGGTATTTGTATAGAAGAACGTGCATGCGACTTCACGGACACTAACAATGAAAAATAATACCAGCAGTAGACAATGAATATCATGACAATGATGATTGCCTTATTAATATAAAGCAAACATCCCGTTATATAAAATAAAGAAAAAACAAAAACTTACTGAGCTATTTCACCTATATCTAAGTAAACCTAAAAGTTAGATGTTAAGGTCCGCAAATACTAGTACCTCGAAGGCGGTAACCGGTTTATGTAAACGCCCATCCTTAGGTATATAAAATTCAAGTAAGTATTTTCTTATTCAACGTCAACCTGTCATCATAATTGCTGTAATTTTGCATATCTTACATAGCTCGGTCTTCGTCATATATATTATATTTAAATTTCTGTTTCGTTTAGAATATAGTATTTATTATAATATTTATTAGTCTATTGTTTTAGAAATTATTTATGTATTTTATTAGTTAGATAGTTTATTATCCAATTTTAATTATTGTTCATTTTTATTTTTATTTTGGACTCCTACCACTGTTGTGTTCTTTTTAACCCAAAGGTAGAGAATGCCTTGCTGCATTAAGTCCGCCTATGTATCACCATTGTACATGAAGTTTAAATAAATAAATAAATATCTCTGTTATTCTTTCTCGTTATATTTTCCACTAGCTTCTGCAAGCGGCTTCGCCCACGTGCATGTCAAAAATTAGCCCGAGGGCACATTGCCGGGATAAAAAGAATCCTATGTGCTATTTCAGACTATAAATCTATGTATGTACCCAAATTTCATGCAGATCCGCAGGCTTATTACGTATCATTTTGCAAGAGCAAAATGATAGCGATCAAACGCTTTATGTCATAACTCATTAGCCGTCCTGGCGTGATTGAGTAACAAACATACATCCACACACACATCCATCCATCCAAACTTTTACATTTATGATGTTATAGTAAGATTAGTAAGAAGTAAGATGTAATTTATTCGTTAAAATGCTTTCTCGACTAGAATTTGCATTGTTAAGTTTATTAATACTGTGGTTCTTGAGCGAAAAGTAGGTACAATTGGCCAACTAGCACACTTGTGAAAAATGCAGCTTTCCTTAAAGCTCCAGTATCTATAGGGGTGGCATAAGGGAGTCAGATTTAGGCACGAATTCGATAACAGCTGATAGATATTTTTGTGATACCTTAGGGCACCTTTAACTGCACATTAGTTAGATTTGTATCTTTTTTGCCACTATCAGTCGCATAATGGTTTCGCATGGCATTTTAGACCACCATTGACTGCACTGTAGTTTACTTGCATCTTTATTCGCACTTTTAGTTGCATTATGGTCTCGAGTGATCTACTTTGCCACGCTGTTCTGCGTAAGATAAGAAATTGTGACTATTTTACTTGCTATGGTTTCTATTATGCATGTGAGGTAAAATTAACTCTTCAGCTTGTAAAAATAATTTTTGTAGAACTACTATAGAGTCTGCAGTGCTTTATGTTAGGAAATAATAGCTTTTCAATATAAATTGTGTTAGGTACGCAGTTAGGAAGCGTGAAGGAAGTCCGGGCAAGTGCAAGTCGGACTCGCGCACGAAGGGTTCCGTACCATTATCGCAAAAAACGGTAAAAAAATCACGTCTGTTTTATTTAGGGAGCCCTACTTAAATATTTATTTTATTCTGTTTTTAGTATTTGTTGTTATAGCGGCAACAGAAATACATCATCAGATTAATAAAAAACTTTTTTGCAAAAAAATACTACCGACTTCCAAATGAAAAACTACAAAGTGAAAAATAACTTAACTTTTGGAAGTCGGTGTCTTACGTAGGTACCATTTTTTGCGATATGGACACCGACTTCCAAAAGTTAAGTTATTTTTCACTTTGTAGTTTTTCATTTGGAAGTCGGTAGTATTTTTTTGCAAAAAAGTTTTTTATTTTTCCCTTTTTAGTTTTACCTACCTAATAGCAAGTTGTTTATTAAGGTCCCTATAACTCCAGAATAGATTAACCGAATAATATGAAACTTGAACATAACCGGTGAAATGAGAGATCTACCCCTACGTACGACGTACCCCTTTAGAGCGTACTGGCGTGATTTTATGTTATGAAATGGTATAAACAACAAACAGACATGCGATTGCAGCAATCCCGAGAGTTTTGCCGTTATTTATTGAAGAGTTATGTTGTGTATCTCCGAAGTTCTTCATCAGACCTTCACCAAATTAAAATGGGACCAATTTCGAAACATAATCTTTCAAACATAAAAAGAATTTTCAAAATCGGTCCACAATTGACAGAGATATCGATGAACATACACAAAAAAAAAAAAAAAAAAAAACAAACATAAAGTCGAACATAGAATCTCCTCCTTTTTTTGTAAGTCGGTTAAAAACATGCTTAGACAAGGGAACCGGCCACTGTCACAAGTCCTCGCGCAAATATGGGAGAGGCGCGAGGAGGCGAAACTCCGTTACCGCGACAAATCACGGCTCGACGGACAGAGCTCCAGCAGGATCACATGGCGACATGAAGAGGGTGACTGTCGCAACCCAGTGCTGGGCACGCCACAATTGTGGCGATAAGCCCCCTCTTTGAGGAGTGGCTTGAGAGGCGTCACGGCGTCTTCACCTTCCGCCTGACGCAATTCCTCACCGAAAACGCTGTTTCGGGAGGTTCCTCTTCAGGCTAGGGCGGAAGGAAACGCCCGGGTGTCACTACTGTGTGGACCGCTCGGAGTACACGGTGGAGGTCTGCCCCGCTTGGGTGGAGCACCGGCGTGTCCTCATGGAGGCGATCGGCGGTGGCGACCTCTCACTTCCGGCCCTGGCCCAGGCCATGGTACGGAGCGAGAATATGTATCCTCCCTCTGCGAAGCAGTAATGCAGTTCGCCGCCCGCGCCGACCTGCCACAGACACCGAACCGAAGGAACACGGGTGGGTTTTAGTCAGTAAAAGTCTGACACGCCCTCCCGCTTCACCCAGAGCGGGCAAAGTCATTGGATGATTACTAAAGAAAAAAAATGGCTTCTGTCACAGGTAGCCAAAAGGCTAAGAGAATGTGTGGTGAAGCAGTTATAAATGATACTTTAAACCAAAAAGAGCTAGTGTATCCATTTGTAAAAAAAAAACATAAATAATCATAAACTGGTGCTTCATTTTAAGGACTTCATTTTATCAGTAACGATGGCAGATAGGTATTTTTTAACTTACAATGGCGATATCATGGAAACAAGATACATTGAAGTACAAGAAAATACAATATTTATTCAATGTAATTTAAATCGTAAAATAATCGTGTTTCAACAACCTTTTAATTATTTGTATCTTAACATTTTCAAATGTGAGTCTGGTTATAACACAAAAACAGAATGTCTATGTTCTCCGAAAGAAATAAAATGTAAATTAGTAGGTATCCCTTACAAATCTGAATTATATTGTTTACCTCTACTGCATGCTTTATGAGGTGGTATTCATACATAGTTGTTACTTTATAATAAAATACAAGTTTTACAAATTAATATGTTTTATTGAGAAAAGACAACAAAAACTTTCTCCATTCTAGCTATCATAACATCATCTGTCGTATTTTACGAGACATTTATAATTATTGTGAAAACGATTTCACATAGCCGCAGAGAGTATGTATTTTAGCAAAAGATGAAGCTTTAAAATGTACCTATAAAAATCTTAACGCACAACACCAGAGTTGTAAAAATTATATTTATCTATTTTAATGTTACTTTGAACACATTACAGAACTGTTTATTCTCAGTCTTTGTTTTAAATGACACCCTAACAAACAAAGTTATCTTCTGAAAACTTAACTCAAAATGTAATATCTTGTGAAAATATCACTTATCTATTTAATCTCACAGATGAGCCACTATAATCATAATTATCATGTATCACTATACAATAATGTAATATTATTCGGTCAAAGATGTAAGCGCATCAGAAGTATTATTAGTATTGGCGTCATGTTCTTGACCTGGAAGTAAATAAAAGGTTAATTCATATTTTGTGCATTCATTTTTACAATAATTAATGTCCTTTACTATCTATTTATACTATATCTATTATTAAACTTTACAAATATTCCAGAATCATTAATGTACAAAACATGGCTTTTTTTAAACAAAAACAAAATCCGTTCAGTAGTCTTTGCAAGACCGCGAACAGACAAAATAAAAATTGAGTAGGTTTTTGGAATTTTTGTTTTTGATTTTTTTTGGGTTTGTATATTTATCTACACTAACATTATAAAAAGAGGCAATGTTAGTAAGTTCGAATGTAGGAGGTAATTCCGCAACTGCTCATCAGATTACAAAAATTCTTTCACCAATATTTAGAATAGGTGGGGACATATGCTCTAATATTGGTCAAGCGCATGCCGGGCGTAGCGGGAAAATGTTAATATGTCGACGAATTTGCACCGGGTCTGCTAGTTATTCATAAAGTTACAAACAAACATCCAAACTTTCGTATTTAATATCATCTAGTAAAATAGTTCGCAGTGAAATTTACATACCATCATGTTATTAAAATCCGGCTCCATATTATTAATAATTATGCCATCTCTGCAAGCATCAACAATTTCAATATTAGGTACCCTCTTCTTCTGTTTCAGTTTGACTATGCATTGATTCTAGCTCTTGGTTTGCATCATCGTAACTTGCCAAGTTTGTCCTTTTTATAACACAGTCCATAATAAAACAACCGGGCTCTGGCATTGAATTCTCAGATTTGCTTTTATTGCCGCTTTTCTTTTAGGCCGACTAAGTCGACCCCCGTTTTCCCAACCGTTTGGACATACGCATTATTGGGGTTTCCCATCTTCAATCGTCTCAATAATTTTACAATGCATTTTCTCGAAAAGAGTGGTTTTCCAAGCAGCCAAACTGTGCGGAAAGTGTCACTTTTTTCACTAGTGCTTTTTACTTTCCTGTACATTTTAATTTTTAACTCCAACGTCAGCCCGACGCATAGAGTTTTTATTATTCGAGAAAAGTTTTAAAAATTAGTTATGTACAGATTATCATTCATATAAAAGGTAAAATAAAACTAATACTTTATTTTAGGAGTTTTTAATTATTCTAGATTTAGATTTTGATCAATAAATTAATTTTAAATATTCATTAAATATGTTTGGCAGAACGTATATTTTGCTCGTGCCTTATTGCGTTACGATGTGACAGCTATTCGCACAAGCGCAGTAGATATGCCCGAGGAACTATTAGTTAATCTGTGGATATGCTGAACGCGCTTGAATAGGCCCGCCATTTTATTAATTTCATTTTATAAATTTATTTATTTCCTCGCACAATGCATGGTAAAATGCTGTACGATACACGAACGTAAGATGATTTCCGACTCGTGTCGATTTATCCACTCACTCGCTTCGCTCGCTCGTGAATAAAAATGCCACTCATCGGAAATCACCTACCTTCCGCACTTGTAGCATAAATAACTATTTCAATACAGTTGTTAAACATGGCGCACTTTCAGAGGCTATAGTTATGATTCGACAATCAAATCTATTGCACAGGCATCTTTCTGTTACGCGGTCGTGACTTTTGTTTACGAGCTCGATCATTAGTTTTGCAGTTTAGTTTAGTAGCAAGGAGTTTTCATACATAAAATAAAATGGGATAGATTGTATACGAGGAAAAATGAATGAGACCGTACGTCTTAGCATTGAATTCTCAAAAGTCTTTTTGATGGATGTTTAATATATTGAATTAAAAGTTTTAATTTAATTATTTTCACATCAACATTTGTCAAAAATCGAATAGGCTGTATAGGCTGTTTTCGTTTTCTGAAAATTTTAATTTCATGTGTGATAAATTGATTATTTTTTTATAATGAGTTCAAGTACAAGTGATGAAATAGAATTAACTTTGCCCGTTATTTTATCTGAGGCAAAAACTGCGCAGGATGAAATTTTGCCCAAAAATCTCAAGAAAGATATATGGCGACTCACGATAATTTTATTTTATGGACAAAATAAATTTAATTCTTTGATTTGTTTTTACTAATTCCCACAACGTGAAAAAAAAAACTGTATTGAAAAACGTCGTGTGATACACGGGTGTGTAGGTTATTGCAAACGGGCTGTCATTAACAAGCCCGAGCCGAAGGCGAGGGTTTTTAATGACACGAGTACTTTCCACCCTTGTATCACAATGTACTATTAAAAGGCATTCTGAAAATAAGTGAAAATATGCTAAGTATCATGTGATAGGGTGTCAGAATTAATAGTTTATTAATGTCTTGGTATGTAAGCAAATCCACCAAAACTTTATTTTCTGAAAATTAATATTATCAAACATTGTTTTTTTGACGATTAATTTTTAAGTTACAACCTGTAGGTGCTTTGCCCTCTAGTTGATTTTCAGAGATCATAAATAGTTAAGTATACCAGAAGAAAAGCAACGGTTTCTAGCATTATTTTGAAGATCCCTAAATTACTATTATTGATATGTACTGCAATTCAGGTGCGAGCTTTATCAATCAATCTATCTGCCGAGCCTTTTCCCAACTACATTGGGGTCGGCTTCCAGTCTTACCGGATTCAGCTAAGTACCAGTGTTATACACGAAGCGACTGCCTTTCTTTCCACCACAACCAAATAGGACGAAGCAGAAATAAAATAATTAAAATTATATTTTGGGACGAAGGAAGCATATTGTTTGGGACGAACCAGTATTTTGGCATTTAGGCCGAAAATCAGTGGGCCGAACGAAGAATAAATCCCCAATAACTGGGTAACATGATACCCCTTGACAAGACTGGTGTCAGATCTCAGGCTTCTGGCTGCCGGTAACGACTGTCAAAGATCTTCAAATGACAGCCGGGACCAACGGCATAACGTGCTTGCCGAGGCACGGAGGAAACTCGGAATGTTGAAATGGTCACCCATCCACGGACCGCCCTCGTCAAGCGTAGCTTAACCTCGATCAACCCGTGCGGCTGTTATTATTTAGCCACGAGCGGCTCTAGGTGCGAGCTTTATATGATATCAAATTTACACTCCAGGTTATAATATTCACTCTACTCGGCTTTGAATTGAGGTTGAAGTTCTAGAATAAAGAATTTAGCAGCATTAATGGAACTAGAAGCTTCTGAACACTGATTTTATCACCCAGGTCTGCAAAAGGGACTACAGTAGCAAAAATTAGAAACCAAGGCTGCAATAATAATATATTGACGCCATTTTCTGAAACAATTACTTTGATCATATATTTTTATTTATTTAACACACAGCACAGTTTAGTAAGATCGCAATCATAATATTATCGTTAGTTATCCTTATATAAACATAAATCAGCGTAATAATTATCAAAACTAAGACAAATATTTTGGACCTGCAGCTACAAATTCATTATATTTCCATAAGATCTTCAATTAATTGAGGGCCCAACAATTTTATGCCAAAACACCATACATGTTTCACAGTAAATTAAATTTGCCGATGTTTTACACCTAAACAAGTCGCGTAACTCAAATCTTTATTTACACAATAAATAAATATGTCGCCATTTTATTATTGTAATACAAATTCAATGATATACTTACATGTAAATCACGAACAACAAAAACACAACACAATATTTCACTGCAAGCTGCAATCTACGATTTGGAAGAATTTAATAATGAGTGATTGTGACGTTCATCGTTCATTCATTTAGTGTCAATATCAGTTTGCAACCGCTATTTTCACTTCATAGAGTGCTAAAGGTGTGAAAATAGTGGTTGTAACAAATTACAAGCGCTATTATGCAACTTATTAGGATCTATTAAATAGGCGTTATAAGGCGCCCCGTTAGGGCTATAGCAGCTGCAGAAGGGTTGCACAGCGCGCTTTGCAGCTAACTCATGCAGCTTCTAACTGTAATTATATACGCTATGAAGCTCTTAAGCAACCTTTTTGTGCTAATTGCATGCTAGTTCTAGTTCAAAATTTTTCTATGTTCAAAGTAACAGTTACTAATAATAATAGTTATTTATGCTACAAGTGCGGAAGGTAGGTGATTTCCGATGAGTGGCATTTTTATTCACGAGCGAGCGAAGCGAGTGAGTGGATAAATCGACACAAGTCGGAAATCATCTTACGTACGTGTATCATACAATATTTTACTATGCATTGTGCGAGGAAATAAACAAAATTAATAAAATGAAATTAATAAAATGGCGGGCTTATTCAAGCGCGTTCAGCATATCCACAGATTAACTAATAGTTCCTCGAGCATATCTACTGCTCATGTGCGAATAGATGTCACATCGTAACGTAATAAGGCACGAGCAAAATATACGTTCTGCAAAACATATTGAATGAATATTTAAAATTAATTTATTGATCAAAATCTAAATCTAGAGTAATTAAAAACGCCTAAAATAAAGTATTAGTTTTATTTTACCTTTTATATGAAAGATAATCTGTACATAACTAATTTTTAAAACTTTTTTCAAATAATAAAAACTCTATGCCTCGGGCTGACGTTGGAGTTAAAAATTAAAAAAGTACAGGAAAGTAAAAAGCACTAGTGAAAAAAAGTGACACTTTCCGCACAGTTTGGCTGCTTGGAAAACCGCTCTTTTCGAGGACATGCATTGTAAAAATCATTGCATTTTTATTTTTAGCTAGCTGTTACCTGCAGGTTCGATCGCGTTACTATAGATTTTGTCAATCAATTCTGGTTGTCACAGTATGAGAAAGCCCAATGTTGCAGTTTTAGTTTTAATCGAAATCTGCCTCTTGACTTTTTTGATTGTTTTGTGTTATTCTTCACACTGATGATTTATCTATCCACGCCCACTTGGATGCATTAACGTAAAAACGATTTACTTATTCAATTGAAGACTTTGGTTAATACAGGTAAAGGTTAAATAGTTACAAAATGAAACAAATAACTACAGATTCATAGGTTCTGCTTTGCTGCAAATTTAAGATGTATCATAAATTGTATCTTCAGTTAATTTACATTCCTTTAATCATGGGTACAACATTTTATGACGCTGCTATATACTATGTCCTTTCATTTGATGCTAATACATAGATACAAATTCTGGGCTTTGAACAGACGTGAATATCAGCTGCTACATGTAGCTGGTCGTGTGTGAAAGCATGGCTTTTCGAAATGCAACCCTGCTACCATTGAGCTTTGTTAATAGTTATACCAAAACTAAGTTTGAATAGAAACGGGAGTCTTTTGAATTGAAATGTTAGGTCAGTCGCAATAATTGGGATTCGACGTATGAACACGCTTTCCCCTTTTCTCGTACCTATTAATATATTGACACCTATTATATTTTGCCCTTATTGTGTTATACCAAGCCTCGTCCCAATACATGTTCTAAATAAATATGTAGATCTCAATCATTTGTTATCAAAAACGTGCCTGCAAAGATTCAAACAAATCGGAAGCCGCAATAAAAAGTTTCATACAAAGTTGAGTTTTCCCCATTTATCCACTTAAAATTAAAAATTTACAAAAATACTTTCTTAACTAACGTTTACTATCTTTATACTACCACCTGCCAAAATTCAGCTTCATAAAGAAAATTTGTACATCTTAACTTTACAACCCCAACCGAATTTAAAAAAAAAACAATTCACTTTAATTAATTGATAAGGAATTATTTGCGCAAAGTTTCAAGTAAATCGATCTTTATAATAATAAGTTTTATACAAAACTAACCCCTCCTCCTCCCATTTCTCCCCTTTCGTGTTTTATGCAAAAAGAAGTAGCCAAGTTCTTCCCAAGGTTGTGGTATTTATTCCACATATACTTACGATTTTATAACACTATACAATCCATCTTCACATCGTTTGATATTTTATCAATTTGTGTAACTCATTTTTATTTATATTCTTTGTATTATTACATCTGGAAAGCATATTTAGTTATCTCTGACTGTTTTAAATATCTAAACTTAAATTATATTCGTAATTTATAATTCTTGTAATATTTTTCTACTGTGACATTTCCATCTGGCATGACATCTGTCTGTCTTTTTTATTTTCTTAAAGCCATAGACATACCATAGGTACCATGGACTACCTAGACCTTTCCTTAAGCTAGTTGTACATTATTGTAAGGTCAGAGCAGATTGACCCGCCTTTGTAAACCCGTTTTTATTCGTTCTAGTCTTATTGAGATTTGAATTTGAAATTTAGAAGGGATGGCAGATCGAATGAAAAACGGGCTTCAGATTTTTCCAGTCTAGAATCTGGTCTGAACGCCAGGAGTGGGTTTTACTGTGTACTGAAATATGAAGTGTATTTTCTGTTCTGAAACTCTTAAAACGGTGAATTGTCATCTTATGTAAAACTATTATTATTTGAAGTGCTCCAATTAAATATATATTATGTGTGGTTCCCGAGAACATTATTTCCTGAAAACTTACCCTCAACGGCCATCTTGTGGCATCAAAGGCCTCGCTGTTTGGCGTATTGAGCCATAGCCAGCCTCCACACACACACCCCTCGGAGCCTCCACTGAGCGTATAGCTCCACTGAGCTATACGTAACGCCACAAGGTCTCGAACTATCTACATACCAAATTCCATATAAATCGGATAATCGGTTATAAGCCCTAAGAGCCCTAAGAGGCGAATTAAAAAGACGTAAAGAAGAAGAAAATCATGCTGTGCAGTCGGAGGATATATCAGGTTTTGGGTAGCCAGCTCGTGAATATACGTATGTATCCTCCTTCCAGATTTATTCTTGTTCAATTAGCTTTTTTTATATATTTCTATGATTATGACCCACTAATTTTCACAGCGCGTAAGCCTGTGTTCCAGCAGTAAACACATTTCAGGCTGATCATGCTATGCTCACCACCCCCGCCATCCTCGAAAATTTACAGCTAAAGTTGCAAAACTCACTCGGGTTGCTTAATGATTCTGAATTAAAAAAAGGAGTAGATAGTATAAATTTACAAAACATACATCGATTCGTCTACACATACATCATATATAGCTTACGTGCCTTAGAGAGTAGACAGATCACGACGCCACATATGACGAAGATTGCAAAATAGCAAGACGTAACAATAGTGTAATAATAATCCCACTAAAAACATAAATGTGAAAAAAAGTTAATAAAATCAATAAATCCGACTGCTTAAAAAGCGAACTAAAAAGATGAACTTAAACAAGAAGAAAATCATGCTGTGCAGTCACGTTGATGGAAAGACGACATAGTCAAAACGGCAGGTAACCTTTGGGCAAGATCAGCCAGACTTAGAGAAGAATGGAAGCATTTAGAGGAGGCTTTTACTGCCAGAGGCGGTCCTTACACGGAAATCACAGACAGCTTAAATACTAACACACAACACTAACAAATTTTAAGTTAATTTATTTATTTATTTTACTAACATACTAATATAATTTAAACAGACTTTGTGTTCAACCATGATATAAACTGATATAATTGTTTGTTGTAAGGAATCAATAAAAGCTTTATTTATTTTATTTAGGGCCATAAACCACACGTTCGCAATAACATTACACACTAGTGCGTTATAGAATTATCCCTATAAAGTTAAATTAGTACCTTTCTGCAAGTTATATGCGAGTAAACAGAGCATTTTCAGTTTAACCGGGAAATGCAGTTTTCTTTTTTTAGTAACGACAAAGAGGTTTTATGCCGCTGAAAATCCATATAAATTATTGGAATACATAAATGTGTACATCCTTAATTAAGTCAAACAAACATTAATTATTAACAAATTATTCTTAATTCACAATAATTTGTTATAAAATATTTGCATTTTAAAACTTAAAATTATAATTTTGAAGTAGGCTGTATGTTCA
Source organism: Orthosia gothica (assembly GCA_949775005.1). NCBI lineage: Eukaryota > Metazoa > Arthropoda > Insecta > Lepidoptera > Noctuidae > Orthosia > Orthosia gothica. The sequence goes on along the minus strand of OX459039.1, from coordinate 32,054,578 downwards.
CTCCACTTGCATTAGGCACGTGAAAAAAGTTTGCGAACAAATTACCATAATTTTCATATTTTGTTTTTATCGTTGTTGTCACTATGTGGTAAATTATTTAAAAAATGTCAAGTTTAAGATAGAGATAAACCCCGCCAGAAATACCAAATGTAGCACGAAATGCAAGCGATAACCTAATCCCCACAAAATCTAAAGAAAAGTGCTTAGTTGCCTACGATAGTTTCCTAATCATTTTCTGAAAATGCTTTATTGGCGTATTTCTTTAAACTCGCCAATACATAAAAGCCCAGCTCCCTGTGGTGCATCTATTCCTGGTGGTGCTCAAACATGGTGTTGATATGAAAACGTACTGTAACCTGTTGAAATTTATGAAGAGACGGCTCGGACGGATATATTGGTCGGAAATCTGTTTTGTCACCAGACGACGTTATTTTTTTTAAAAGTGGGGCCGGATAATCAATACAAAGGTATGTTGAATATTATAAATCTAAACGTATCTAAATAATTGCGTAACCTTAGCATAGTAGTTATGTATTTTTATTATTTATATATAATAATTTCTAGGCACTTATTGTACTTTTTTTTTATACTGTTTGTATTAGATATTTTTTTTTTCTTTCCTTGTAATTCTACACACTGTGTCTATGTTTCATATCCAACTCTCCTGTCGCAGGTCTGCTGGAAGAAATTTCTCTTGAAATAAGCAGCACCTTTGTGCTCTTCTATCTTTAAATGTATTTTCTCTTTTAAGTGTTTTGTGTGTACATAAATGAATAAATAAATAAATAATAACTTCTTAGAACTAATTAATTGATTTCTGTGCAGGTTGCCTTAATATTCAGTGTTACTTGTGCGTGTAGACGACAAGAGCTTTATAATATTACAACAAAGGATATATAAACCCGAAAGGAGACTCTATTCATAACAAGGCGAAAATCAGCGACAAAATAACACAAGCCATTAATTTGGAGCCAATGGCAAAAAAGTTTTGTCCCGAACCACAACCATGTACATCTCGTAGCATGAGTTATTTGTTTCTTACTGTTCTATGATTTGCCTTTGTCGCCGACATATATATAAGTAAAACGAAAGTATCAACTAATAAAGAAGTGGCAAACACCAATGTAGCACAAACTGTGAAATTGACATCCAAATCAATCCAATATCGTTTTGAAAATTGTACGTTCACCAATTGTTTTAATAATTAAACGATATAAGCAATACATGTTTGTGTTTTCTTCATAAATGTTTTGAAAAACGTCGTAAGAAACACGTGAGCTCTGCTCGTTACACGCTCGGCTGAATTACGCCCTCGCCAACGGCTCGAGCTGCAACCCACAGCCTCGTGTGTAATGAGCAACTTAGCTCACTTATACAATTATCGTGAGAGCTAAGAGCTTATGAAAATATTATCTTCTAATCTAAGATTTATTCTAAGTTATAATTATGAATTTGATTAACACGCTTAAGCTATTCAGAATTAATTATCCTATGTGACGGCGAAATCGCAACAAAACCCATTGTGTTGAGAAAACGAAGCGGTCACAGATCACATGAAAACGGAGTCGCGTTTTATACTATGTATATCTATAAATCAAACCAACCAAGACCAACATACCAACCAAAATAAGACGGAACCATTGTTTGCAGCAGCTCAGTAATATTCTTGTCTTTGGCCAGGCTTCCTCGAATCACCACAAAAAAGACGGATGCAATCTACTAACGTGGTGATACGTCAAAACATTGATGTTTATTTGTGCCACAGCTAATTTAATACTAGTTTAAAACATACATAACCCATTCGAAATAAAATCTTTATATAATGCAGAAATAAATAAATAAAATTAAATTGAAATCCGCATCAAAATCCACCGTGTAGTTTCGAAGAGCCAAGCTGTCACTAGACACAAACTCAAACATGAAATCTTAACAATAGTTAGGTACAATATTTCGATAAACAATAGGCGAATCCACCTACATAAAAATACGTCACCATCCAAAATCCATATTTAAAATAATACCCTTTTGTGAGACAGGCTTCCTCGAATGACCATCAGAGGCCTTAGTGCGAGTTTTTACTCACGCGTGACTCACGCTCACTTGTGTTACGTAAACGATATCTTATGTCTGATTGTCTGATGTATGATTATTAGATAAATTCTATACCAATCGAAAGTATGAAGCCCATAGAATATGCAAACGCTAGGTTGCCTATTCTTTTCCGGTCACAACTATCGGGTTGCCAGGTATAAACAGGTAAATCTGTACTAGAATTTTCCAATGGTCTGTTTATTGAATGAAATTTAAATGAAATTAAAGATTATTTTATTCTGAACACAGTGGGCGAAAAATCAGTCCAGAATTGCGGTTGTCGGATTTAAAAAAGTAAAATATTGCTCCGAGTGAATGTGTGCGAATGAGAGGTCCCAACCGACCATCCCATGCGATAGAAGAGGACGCAGCATAGCAGCTGTTTAAAGTCCGCCCACTTAAAGAAAGAGAGTGTGCATGCTATTTGGGCTTGGAAAAGAAAAGGATAGCGATAGACTCGTATATACTATACATCATTTTGGAGTAGTTTATTATTTAAATAGAGAAATAGTTATTTATTTTTTAATCAATTAATTATTTATGTGTATATTTTTATGTGACACTAAAATATATATACATCTTTAGTAAAAAAGAAGATTATAGTGATACATATATAATACTACACTGATTAAAAATATTGATTGAAAAAAATTAAAAAAAATTACTACATGCAAATTATAAATCTATAAATGTAAACAGAGAAATTGAAATCAATTGAAACTATTGGAAAAAATTCAAAACCCATAAAAGTGAATTTTTTTAATCAGGGTAATCTTGCAAATTTTATTTTTATTAAAAGAAGACAAAATAAAAAACAACAATTAAAAAATTACTTCTATTTATTGTAAAAAAATAAAAATACAATTATTTTTTGAAATTATTCTGAATCCGAGTCATCGGACATAAAACTACGATCTTCAACTTCTGAATCTTCTTCGTCATCACTCTCTGTTTCACTTTTTCCGACAATGTCTTCTATCTTTAAAGGTGTATGATCCCCAATGAATCCTACTGGTTTTAAATATTCATCTAAGAACCATCCGCAGTTCTCAGGCTCAAGTTTCACGCATATTGGATCCGTTGCATTAAGCCACATGGAATTTACGAAAATAGTTCGTAGAATTTTCTGTTAATGATATCCGGCATGGTGGTATGGAGTTGGAGTCAAAGCCTTTTTTTTTTTTTTAAAGTGCTCGCTGTCTTCTTTAGCAGAGTAATTTTTCATAAAAATACGATGTCTCGCATCATTCACACTGGTGCAGTTCCTGATACCGTACATACTAGCCGTAAATTCTTGAACGGTCTTCATTTTTTCATCAATGAAAATATCAGCAGCATCTGTTAATGATGCAAAAACTGTTTGATATTTTTCATTTTTCGAGAATTGCTGAAAAGGTTTTACCTTCCCTTTGTTGTAAAAGGCTGCCGTGTAATCGCAACCTGTAAATGCATGGAAGGCGGGAAGACTTTGGCATAATTTAATTCCCAACTTCAACGCTAAATCGGTGCAATTAATGCAATCAACAGTTTGATTATTAGTCTTTCTAGTTGCTGAACAGGCAAGCCAAATTTCTGATTCGATAAGTTTGTGCATATTTCCTAACAAAATTATCAAAACGTCAGTATCAGAGGCTTTAATTAAAATCCTTGAGCCTGGTTCCGCTTTAGAAGCATGAAAAATAATCCTTGTATCTGCCTCTTCGTGATGACATTCATAATTAGTTTCTTCAGTTTTTTTTTACGGAATTTTCCTGAACTTGATAAGAGTAGCAGTGATGGTCGACGGTTAAAAAGATTTTTTGTTATGGATTATTGTTACCAAATGGTCATTTTCCCAATAATCAGCCAGAAACAGCACCAGAGCCTCTTTAAAGCGATAATTTTTAAGGCTTTGCAAACAATTTTTTGGTCTAGTTTGCTGAGGTCCCGAAATTTTGTACGGAATATCGAATTCTTTTCTGCTCTCACGTTCGCAATCTTTGATTGACGGTGATAAGTAGCGATCAAAAATCAAATGTATTTCTGTAGCGTTTGTTGAATATATTTTTATGAGTATTGCCTCAGCAATTTTATCAAAAGTTTGAGCTATAGAAGATCCGATTAGATGCAAGTAATAAAAACCATCTATTATTTCAACGATGATATGTGTTGGCTCAACCATTTTAGTTTTGGATTTCAAAACCTTTGCTAACGTTGATTTTGAAGTTTTTAACATCTCTAAGGTACATGGAAAAAGAGCAGGGGGCAATGGTGCTAGTGGAAAAGTCAAGCAAAATTCGAGATTAATTTTTTTGTTTAGGCTTATTGCCAAAAGTCGCCCAAATACGTATCGTTCCATTTTCAATAATACTTTCTTGTTCTTGTCTTTGTTACTCAAGACTTTAGTCATACATTGAGAAGCAAAATTGCAGATTTTGTTTCGTTTTATTGGTTTATCGAATCTTGCAGGAGTTGAAGAGCATTCTGAGATTAAATTTAATTTTTGTTGATAGCCTGCTGTTTTCACGTTCAGCAGGAAATCAGCAACTTTTTTAGACGCAGCTTTGCCGGTTGAAATGTTGAATAATGTATCTTCGTCAATAGTGTCATCAAATGGATATGAATGGTCGGTTGGGACCTCTCAGTCGCACACATTCACTCGGAGCAATATTTTACTTTTTAAAATTCGACAACCGCAATTCTGGACTGATTTTTCGCAGGCAACCCTATACCACCGTGTTCAGAATAAAATAATCTTTAATTTCATTTAAAAATGTGCGGCACAAAAATCGCCCTCCGAGTGTCACGAAAACCTCATCCTAGAACTTAAGGACCGATGCGACCGTGAGAAGAATATTGTGATTGTGGGTATATCGGAAATAAACGATAAAAACTGGAAATCGAGACAACATCACGATTATCAGGAAGTTAATAACAATGCTTTCTGAAGACTGCACGGAGCCGATAAAATCTATGAGACTAGGAAAATATGTGCTTACTAGAACCGACCCATAAAAGTTCACTTCTAAAATTTCGGGACTGCGAAATACCTGTTAAAAAATAGAACTAAACTACCTGAAAATATGCAGTTTTTTTTCTGATCAAACCCCAAAACAAAAACAATACTTAGAATATCTGAAGGAAGAGCTAATTAAGCGTACACAGGATGGCGAAAAAATCCTCACTATTAAATATGTGAAAGGAACGCCTGCGATAGTTGCTGCGAACCAAAAAAAACAGTAAGTATCCCATTACGAAATGCCAAACCGACGGATAGTTCAAGGAAATAATGCCACCAAATAGTAAATAAATATGAAGACATTCCATAGCACCCGTCTCCACTAAGATTACTTTATGCGAATTTGCGCAGCACTCACAGGTCTGGGAAGTTCGATGAAATAAAATGCATTCTAAAAGCCATAAAAATGACTACTCATCTATTGATTTTCACTGAGACGTGGATTAACTCAGAGTCTGATGCGAAACTATAACAACTACCTGGCTATAATCATATCTATAACTATAGACAGAATTGTAAAGGCGAAGGAGTCTCCATTTATGTGCACGACAGTATTAAATATGATATAACGGAAGAACTATGCGAGAACGGAAACCACTATTTATGGATATATATATAAATAAACTATCATTAAAAATCGGAGGAATATTTAAACCAGGGGATACAAACGTAAACAACTTTCTAGAAACATATTCATCCCAATTGGAGCGGCGAAGAAGATCAATAGTTTTTGGGGACTGGAATAAAGATTTACTTAGTTCAAACAGTAATGTATCAAAATACAAACATGAGATCCAAGAAGCCGGCTATAGAATAATAAATAAAATCAACAAATCATACAGCACACGTGACACGGCCACAACAAACACAATACTGGACCTTGTATGTACACAATCACCATATATACGCAACAATTCTCTCAGCGTCTCGATAATTGAATCAAGTCTCTCGCAACTATAGACCAGTGTCAGTGTTGCCTGTAATGTCCAAAATATTTGAACGCGTATTAAATAGTCGCCTAAATAACTATTTGACAAACAAAAAAAATCTAATAAACGAACAATATGGCATTCGCCCTAAATCAAGCACTCTCTCGGCTGCAACGGATATAGTTACCAAAATTAAAACCTATTTAGATCAAGGGAACTATGCTTTAGGCACATTCATCGATTTAAAAAAGCGTTCGATACTGTGAGTCATCAAAAACTGCTACAGAAGCTAGATAACAAAGGTGTTACAGAAACAGCACAAAATGTTCAAGTCATATTTAGAGAACAGGCGCCAAGTTGTTCAAATAGGAAATACTCACACTAGCTCGGTCCAAAATATTTCATACGGCTGTCCTCAAGGCTCTATTGTCAGTCCATTGCTTTTTCTAATTTATATAAATAATATTAATAAAATAGGACTAACAGGACACCTAACACTTTATGCAGACGACACCTGTCTCATTTACTTTGACAAATCAATTCATAACATTATAAAGGACGCTCAACATGATCTTGACCTATTAAACGAATGGTTAAAGTACAACCTTCTTACAATTAATACGTCGAAAACCTCATTCATGATCTTCACCAATAAAAATAAGCGTATACCGGACTTCTCGCCTCTTAAAATAAATAACGAAATAATAAAACGATCAACTAACGAAAAATATCTTGGATTAAGAGTAGATGATAAACTAACTTGGAAATCACTCGTTGAGCTCTTAAGTAAATCAACATCGCAACAACTCTCAGAAGTAAATTAACATCGTTATTGGGTGCATTACGGAAGGTTGCAAACTGTATCCCAAGTAAAGTGTGCACTTTGATTTATAACTCTTTAGTCAAATCGCATTTAGAGTATTTGATTGAGGTATGGAGCTCCGCAACAGTTACTAATTTAAACTCACTTCAAAGAGTTCAAAACAAAATAATTAAAACTCTGTTCCACTAGCACTATCTCACTCCAACAAAGACCTTATACGAAAAAACTAAACTATTAAATATTAGATAGCTATACATCTACTACACCTGCATTCTTATTAAAAACATATCTACAAACTCGATAAAAACTAACATACAAATAAAGAAAAAAACAATGTCATATAACCTGAGAAATAGATATAAAAACAAACTAGAAGTAATCAGCGTACGCACTAATTACGGTAGAAGGACTATATTATGTGAAGGAGCACAGCTGTGCAATGAATTGCCGGACGAAATAAAGGAGTGTCATAACGTAAATACATTTAAGAATAAGCTTAAGAAACATGTATGTACATTATAACTTCTAAGGCTGTGGAGGAAATTGTATTGTATATATATTATAATTATTACTCTGTATCTCATTATAAGCGGACTGTAAGTTCTTATGAGAAATAAATGTCTTTAAACCGAAAAAGGCTTCCTTGAATGCCCAGGAAAATGCCTAGGCGTACGATAGCCTAGCAATTAAATGTGATACTACTGTAATGCACTAATCACGGATTAATCAATTGAACATAGGGACACGTGATACTTGATATTTTAATAGGGAATAAGAGGTTAAATAAATCACATAAATAAACTTTATTTTAAATAAACTTCGATAAATGCATGCAAAATTTCAGCTCAATCAGTTGGGAATTAAACTGTTTTAAAATACTGTTGGAAGATTTGACACACACAAACTTCCAAGGCAACTTAAACCAAAACTTTTAAAAACACCGTTAAGTAGAGCAATCATTCAATTGTTTTTTTTTCCGACGTCAATAGCTGGGCGTTCGGCCCAAACATACGAGGGCTGCACTAAAAGTATCGGGAATGGAATATTTCCACTGTTTCTGTCATATTAAAATCTTTTTAATTGAAAACTCCTTGGTTTTAAAAATCGAATACCATTTATTTATAAAAAGATTCTCGGTCTTGTCACAAGGTTTTGTCAAACTTGTTTAGTCGTTGAGAAAATGGAATTGACTCGAGAAAATTTAAGAGCGATGATTTATTATGACTTTCGAAGTGGTTTAACACAAAAACAGAGTGTTGACCGGATGATTTCTGCATTTGGTGATGACGCCCCATTCAAAACCACAATGTATCGCTGGTTTGCTGAATTTCAACGTGGACGTGTCAAGCTCAGTGATGATCCCCGTCAAGGTCGTCGAAAAACTGCAGTCACCCAAGAAAACGTTGATGCTGTGCGTAAGCTGATTGAGGAAGATCGACATGTAACATACCGCGAAATTCAGGCAACTTTAGACATTGGCATGAGTCAAATACAAATAATCTTGCATGAACAATTCGGTGTAAAAAAGTTGTATTCCCGATGGACACCGCATTCGCTCTTCACAGAGAGCAAAAAGCGGCTCGCGTTACTTGGTGCGTCAGAACTCTCGAAAGATTCCACGCAGGATCCTCAAATGCTGTATACAACATCGTATGAGGTGACGAATCCTGGATATACGCGTACGAACCCGAAACAAAAAACCAGTCACGAGTTTGTGTGTTCGAAAATGAGTTAAAGCCAACAAAAATTGTTCGTTCACGGAGTGTTGCAAAAAAAATGGTGGCCACGTTTGTCTCCAACTTTCCAGTGCCGCTCTCGTACATATATTTTATAAATAAATTTAATTTTGTGTGTTACATTAGTTTTCTTTAGAAAAACACATTTGTGATTGTCTTTACAAATTTAAACGAAACTTATCTTTCTTTAGGGTCATCAGCAATTTGCACGTTTATGAATTAGTTTGTGAATTTTGAATTTAACGAAAACACAGAAAATAAAATATTAAACATAAAACTAAGCATAAGATAATTCTCAAGAGTATAGTTTACATACAGGCTAAGATGCATCATCATCGACTTACGAATTCGAAGTTAAGTATTTTTCAACTACAGCCTACTGCTACTATTTTTTTAACAACTATATAGCCTAAAAATCTGTAAAAAAATGGTATTAAAGTAGTGAGCCTAACTCTAGAAAGTCTCATTTTAACAGCGAAGTCCATTTTCATAATGCCAAAATGTAAAAGATTGATCACGTGATAGTGCGTGATAGTGCATGATAGTGCGTGATAGTGCATGATAGTGCATGATAGTGCGTTATAGTGCATGATAGTGCTTGATAGTGCTTGATAGTGCGTGATTGTGCGTGTTAGTTCGATAGCGCTTGGCAAATACGTACCTTTTGGACATTTTACTAATCGGTATGGCGGCGCTATTGTTGAGAACGTATTTGTCTAAAGCCTTTAGACATTTTTTAACTCCAAATATTTAATACAGAAATCCGCACAAAAGATATACCTCTCTTTAAACTCTTCTACATAACATTCATTACTTTTAATGCAATTAACGTTGAACCTCGTTGGAAGTTGTCCGAGTCTTGTCGGTTCAACATGACACTGCATAGCGTCGCCGACAAATGTCACTCTAAAAATGATTTAAAAGCTGGATAGTTGTCACACTTTTTGAAAGCACTCTATATCTCTGAGTACAAAAAAGCAAAATACTTGATTTTTGGACATCTATCCGACATGGGGATATTGCCAATTTCAGGACAGACGCCCCCGCAAAAAAAAATGATCGCAACTTGCGTTCCCATGCAATCGCACAGAGATAGGAGATCAGGTCAACTAGCGTGCGATTCATCCACAAAACTAGAGTAATAATAACTATAAAAAAAAGGTCTACCAGAATCTCATGGCATTTTTTTTTTTTTTAAATTGTGATTTTCATATGGCAATGTCAATTGTCACCTGTTAAATCAAAGTACTTGATGTGTCAACCGCTGCTGAAATTTTTAGATATTATCTTGAAAATTTGTTATTTTTGTGAAAATGTCGAAAAACCCACTTCGATCTCAAGCGAGACATATTGTTTTCAATGTGTATCATAAAATAAGGGCAAAAGAAGGCGTAAATCAAACTCAATCTTTGATTTTAAAGTGCGTCGTACAGTGGACCGGTAAGTTGGACTGACTTGTTTTGATACTTTTAGTTTATTTTATATTTTTCTTACTTAATTTTTATTTCTTTCCATTACTATTATATGGTAAATCGTAGGTCAGGGCACATCGAATGATGGCCGGAAGGAAATGGCAACAGTAATGTAACTGTTACTAATTCTTCGACAAAATATTGATTTTAACGGAGATTGAGAATCTTTGACGTAAGCAAAATAATAAGTAATAATCTGCGCCCTGCAGTGGGACGTGTATATAGATGGGAGTTTTTGGCGGGATTTTGTCGAGTGAAGTTCAGTGGCTGTTAATATTATTTGCAAATTGATTCCTAGTGGATATAGTGATATATTATTGGTGTAGTTTTGTGTCTCAACTGTCTTCGCAACTGGACAATTTGTAAAATCATTGACAGAAGCGATCTCGGGATAGTGGTGCGGAGTATTTTATTGTAGTATTGACTGCCTCTGCAAAGCTTACTGGGAAGACTGACTCGATACAATTTGCTGCCAAATACTCCAAAAAACATTAGAATCTGTTACATTCGCGTTCTAATGCATACTTAAGAATAAATATAAGATCCAAAACTCTTTCCAAAGACGTGGCTAAAAGCTCCTAGCAACCAGGCCATAAAACTTACATAAAAAAAAGTATATATAGACAGATGATGATGAATGACTATATGTAACATGATACATTTTATTATTTTTTACAGACTTTATACCTAAAGAGATTGGTTTTGAATATGTTAATTGCCAATGAAAAAGAACCATTTTCATGGAGAGAGATGACATAAAACTACAAAGATACAAGTTTTTGAAATGCCAGTGGAGTTCATGGAATCGTATTCTAGTTCTGAATGAGGTTTTAAGTTATTAGTATGATTTAAATGATATATAATAAATTAGTACATAAATTAATATTCAATTGATTTATTTTTCCTATGTTAAGAACCCGATGTATAACAACATTATTCATACACATACCTATAATACTCACAGTGGATCTTTGTGTCTCTGAATTGGTTGCAAGACCCCGCGCAGTACCTATTTTTGTGTCAATGTTGAAGGTGAAGATAGCATTGAATAACTGTCTCTTACACTCGCTTATGTATGTCACATTGTCCTATCTCGCTTACTCTATGCAGTATACTCGATGACAAACTGTTTCTTACGCAATGGTTGGCAGGACCAAGTTCAAAGAGACAAAGATCCGCTGTGACTACTATAATATAGGTACCTCATGTTCATTAATACTAAAGACATAAATAAAAATTAAACAGTATCAAGATCGTTTAATCCAATTTCCCCAGTATTGCACACAACAAATTTTTATTTCCACATTTGCCATGAGATTCTGGTAGACCTTATACAATCGGGGAAACTACTAGGAGGGATCACAAAGTAATGAGAACGACATACTCCTTGGTAAGAAAAAAAATACTGGCAGGCATAGCTCAGATACATATTTGTAATATTAATAAAGAAAAAATCTTCGATTCTCTTTTGTTTTTTTAGAAACATTCAGAACTCGGAACGTGTTCTCGAAAATGGAGAAAAACGAAGTGCGAGCCGTTAAATTTTAATACCTTTACGGAAGACGAACACCGTTGCGGCCGTCCAGCGACGTCAGTCACCCAAGAAAATGTTACGAAAGTCGAGAAAAATGTATTGAGCGATCGAAGAGTTACCATCCGATACTTAATTCAAGGAACGGGCATTTCATATTATTATGGCAGTATTCAATCCATATTGAAACAATTTTTGAATATGAGAAAAGTCTCCGCAAGATGGGTGCCGAGAATGTTAACCGACAGTCAGAAACAAAAAAGGCTTGACATTTCGAAGATATTGTTGGACAAGTTTCAAGAAGATTCTGAAAACTTTTTGTCTTGTTTCGTAACAATGGACGAAACATGGGTCCATCATTTTGATCCCGAGACGAGACGAGACGACGAGAGAGCAATGGAAACGGCCAGCATCACCGAACCCGAAGAAGTTTCGTGTCGTGGCATCGGCTGGCAAGGTCTCAATATTTTGGGACTCAGAAGGGATATTGTTGATTGATTACCTGGAGCGTGGAACCACTATTACTGGCCAATATTAGGCAGCTTTAATTCCCAAGTTGAGGAATGCCATCAAAGAGAAAAGGAGAGGGAAACTTCGAAGGGGCGTCCTGTTTCATCACGACAACGCACCCGCGCACAGGTCGGCAGTTGCGATGGCTGCCATTCAGCAAGCTGGCGTCTAATTGGTTGACCACCCCCCTTATTCACCAGATCTGGCGGCTAGCGATTTTTATCTGTTCCCCAAATTGAAAAAATACTTAAGGGGAAACAGGGACGAAGATGATAACGAGGTGTTGGATGCCGTGGAGAGCTTTTAGCAGGACCAAGATAAAACCTTTTTTTGTAAAAGGGATTGAAGCCTTGGAAAAGCGCTGGACTCGGTGTGTAGAGAGACTCGGAAACTATGTAGAAAAATAAATTATTAAGTTAATAGTCATTATATTCTATCTCATTCTCACTACTTTTTGATCCCTCCTCGTATAATCCTGGGGCAATTATCCTGGTTTAACCCTATACCAGCGATAATGAAAGGAAGAGTACCATAAACTGAAATAAATACAACTATTAACACATTGTAACTAATGTGTTTGCCAATAAGGTCGGTTTTTGAGTTATAAAACAGTCATCCCGCTAGCAAACTTATGGTAAACGCACACCCGCAGCTTCGCCCGCGTTAATATAGATTTTGCTAATCAATTGTGGTTTTCGACATACAGTGTGAAAAAAACCCAGTGTTGCAGTTTTAGTTTTAATCAAGTAGTAATAGTAGTAGACAAAACTGTAAACGGTTTAAAGTACTCCTAACTACCCCTATTAATTCGGTGACACGAAAGCTTGCCGGCGTCGATGTGACACACAATACAATCAACAGGTTTAGGCCGTATCGTTTGTCAACAGCAACTTAGGGACCGTTGATGATGATGATGATGATAGGGTCTGCCTGGATTCTAACACACGACCTACAAATTGTAAGTCGCGCTCTTTAACACTGGGCCACCACTGCTCTCATTGACTGTTAATGTGTTTTGATGTGGAGGAAATGTTATGAAATGGCTAGAGAGACGGACTTCTGAGATGGCAACTAATTGAGAAATTCACGTGAAGAAGACAATACTTATGTTGTGCCACCCACGTCAAATAGGTACACTTACTACTTCTTCAGTTGCGTTCGTTTAATTCTACTAAGAAATAAGGACAGATTCTTTAATTAAATTCTAAATCTACTACATCATCATCATTTCAGCTGAAAGACGTTCACTGCTGGAGGTAGGCCTCCTCCGGGCGTCTCCACATTGACCGATCCCGTGCGTCTCGCATCCAGCGCCTTCCCGCAACAAATTTTGTGTACTAAAAAACAAACAATCTGCCATGTTTCAATGGGTGTCCGGAAATAATGTATAAACCACGACGCGACGCGTTTTTGCCGGCCGATTTCGCGGCTATGAGCAAGAGCGGGAGTATCTTGCGACATAAGTTTTGAAAGTACAAAAGCGCGCGAACCGCGGCCGCCCGCCGCCGCCGCCGCCGCGCCGGGTACGGTCACATAGCTCTAAAAGAAATTGATTGGTAACGAGAATCCAGAAGACATGAATAAACCTTTGACTTTCGTTTTCTTATGGAGAAACTTATTTTCAATAGTCGTGTTTAATTCTCATCTTTAAACCCTTAATAGTTGTCAATTCTCAGTAACTGATATTAAACCAAAATCCTGATTTGAGGAGCATAAAATGAAGCTCGGATTTTGATTGACAGAATATTTCTGATTGGCCAGTAGGAAGCTACGGTTAAATAACTTAACCAATGAGAACGCGGCGCGGTGCCTGCAGATTTCATGCAAGTGTGCGAGTTCACCCACACACGTAAAAAACATAATCGTTACTGGCACTGTAGGTAGGTGTATTTCCGTAGGGCTGTCACGTCACACAAATAAAATGTCCGAAAAGCAAACTTCTTGAAATGTTTCACGACTTGACGACAGAGGTTGGAAGAAAGTTGCACAAAAGTTTAAACATAACTTTACTTTACTTATAGCAACTTGTTATTAAGCGTGGTATAATTTATTTTAAAAATCTGTTAATTTACTCTAATACCTATGTAATAACTGGTTACAAAGTAACGTAAGATACTATAATAAACCGGCCTAGTGCGTGTCGGATTTCGCAAATTTAGAGTGCGGCACTAAAGAAAAATCTGATTTTTCAACATAGGGTATTTGTTAGTAAAATAACCGTAATAATAAACATTATCACCAAATTTCAAGTTCATAGGTCAATGGGAAGTTAAAAATTCTTCGGAATAAAACGGTGTGACTGACGACGGACAGACAGACAGATGGACAGACAGACACGTGAGTGACAGCAATAGACAGTCTTCTTTTGGGCCTTTCGGGTTCGGATCCCTAAAAAGACTTTTGAAGAGGTTTGAATACTTTTTTTAACTTTAAACTTAATTTTAGAGGTTATTTTATTTACATAATGGAACAAACAATTTAAAAAATACTAACAATAAAATCATTAGATACGTAAATTTTAACGAAGGTTAAGCCCTAGCAGGAAGGCGGGTCTTATGAAATAGGCGGGACGAGATCCTGAAATAGCATCAGCAATCCATCGTCCCATCCTCAGCGCTGGTTAGCGGTGCAGCTATCGGCCCTGGCTCAGTGTCGCTTGGGTGATACTCCGCAGCACACGCTTTTTTGGCCGAGCTGTAGATGTATCACCGCGACTTGCTCTTCTAGAATATTTGATACCTTGCGACCCGACGGAAGTATCTCGTGAATAAAATCCAACGCTTAATTAAAACAAATAAAAGCCCGGTTCGTGAAAACCCGTGTTAAATTTAACTTTCACGTGTGTAAATCCATAAAAACAGGTTAGATAACTTCGCAGAAAAATAAAAACTAAACAGACATGAATCTAAATACCGAAGAAGGGCCTGCTTAACCCTAACTTCGTACAAATTTGGTGAACATAGATATGTAGTACAGGCAAGGGTCAAAAGTGCAGTCTCCCAAAACTCAAATGGCTAGTCAGTAGACTCCACTTTTATGCACACTATTAAGTTTTTGTCTAATATATGATCGAATAATTAACTGCATTGGTTAGCATATTCAACCATTGGTTGAGTTAACTACCGATTAAAAAACTGAGCCTTAGTGATCGCTATCAACGACACCGCGCGGTTAGTTAGTTTTATTCTTTTTAATGTTTTTCATTAAAAAACTAGCAAAATGGCAAGAACGGTTGGCACATTTTGCTAGCCGGATGTATACCTCCGTTAGAGATAAATATATTATATTTTTCTTACAGTTAAAACTTTATTTCCAAAAAATATAAATTAGGTTCCATAGATTTATCCAAATAATTATACAGGCATTAAAACAAGCAAAATCGGTGTATCTAACACCATGTTTGCCTTTTTTAATGGAAGTTATGAGTGTTTCGCGTATTCACAATGTTTCTAATAATGTCTGACAAAGCGTTTTTTATGTGCCCAATTATTTGTTCAGTAATTACTATTAGTAGTAATATGTAAGCGGCGATGGCTCAGCTGTTAAAACGGCCGCGAAGCCGTCTCTCTGGCAAGCAGGGGTCTTGGGTTCGAACCACACCTTGTTGCGCAATCACAAAAGAAATAACTTTTGTTACAATGTTCTACATGATACTAAAAATTTCATCACTGCGCCACTTACAAAGAAAAATACAAATACTTTTACAGGATTTAAGAAAAACAGATTAAGAACTGAACCTGAATCACTGGGATAAGCTACTATTAAAATTTCAGCTTAAAATTACTGTTACAACCTATGTTTTCTTTTGTTGGAATATTTTATAGATCAGTTTTTAAATTGGTGTACTCTAAAGTTCAAAATACTTGAGTATCTTCCTAGCAAACGTTTCATTTCATTTGCAACTGGAAGCTTGCCACGAATTAAGAAAACTGTAAAGCTTACGCTACTATTTCGAACCTTTAGTTTTGCCATCAATTCTCGAAAAGCCCCTTGCTTGGACAAATAACATAACTATAATATATAAGCGTATTTACAGCTAACACGCAAATACTCTCACATAATGAATGCCAAAGACCAACTATAAAAGATATTAAATTACCAAACATCTAATTGGTCTCACTCAATTTAGTTTTAAAACCAATGGAGTTCTCCTGAGATCCATTGACGCGCCACAGCTATTGACGCGCCGCCATCGTCCCGATATTAAGTCAATCAGTATATCATCCTCTGACCCTACAATGACTCCAGGGTCTTCGTAACAAAATAGGCGGCGATATTCCATGCCGCAATAAAATCAAATCTACTGAAAATGTTTACGAGTTGAGCTTTGCTTTGTTGGTAACCACAGAGTTTGTAGATGTATGCAATTGGCCAAATAGAGCTACTCTCTAAGATTGGCAGAGGCGAATTATCCAACTTGATTAATTTATTTGGAGCTTACCTTTTATAGGATTAGTCAGTTAAACTATTCACTACTTACCTAGTGCTTATCATGAAAATACATAATAATTATTTATCTATTAAGCAGAGATTTTCCAGCAAAGATTGCGCGAACGATCTCCCACTTGCTACACCTCTCATGTCTATAACGGTGGTATACGTACGGATCACAAAAAGCACCGTCCGTTTTATGCATTTTGCTAGTTGACCTAATGAAAGACTTGAAAAGAAACCGTATTGGTTTTCACCAATACGAACTACCCGAGCGGTTTCGCGGATTCTCAGTATAATTTCATTTAAATGCTCTCGCAGATAGGCGCAATGCAACAATATGTGTTCATAATAAAGTTAGTTCTATGAATATTATCGAATGTTTTTATTTGTAGAACAACTTCTATGAAAACTGATGAGATGATCTCGCCTCATTTTAATCGCTATGACTCATTAAGGAGTGTCCTAAGTGCACCCATGAAGATCTGAAAAATGCATCCGACAGTGACTTAGACACTTGGGCGTGAGAGTAGGTTTAATCCTGAGCCAAGCCCTAATAGTCTTCATGCAAGTAGTATAGATGGAAAGTCCATACGCAGAAACTCACTTATTTCAGTTAACCAAGCATCACCGGCCAGAATGAGTGTCTATAATAGACCTTTTCACACTCGTGGGACTAATATGTTGTTAAAAAATGTTTATTAATTTAAAGTTGAATAAAAAACAAGTGTAATTAAAATGTTTTGCATTCATCATTGCATGAGATTTATGTGCGGTTTCGGTAAGTATTTTTTGATTTGTTTTCTTAATGGTAGATTATTTATAATTATTTTTATTTATTTTGATATTGTATAAAAAAGTTGTCGTTCGTACAAGGTGCGATCATGAGTCCATTTCAAAATTAACTTAACATAACATTTCAGGCATTTAAAAGAAATTATAAGCATACAATTATTTCCATTCATTGTGTAAATGGAACTAGGAGAATAAAATAAGATTATTTAGTTTTACTGACTAATTGAATCTAATTAATTTCTAGCGGGCACTCGAGAAGTTTATTTGGTTACAGTTCATAGATTTAGAATAGCTTTTGATACTAACAAATGCAATTGTGTATATGTTAATATGTATTTAATTTTAGGTACCTAATAGTCATTGGAATACAATAAAATAATTTTGATTTGTTAGATTAGTTATTAAACTGCTGTTATTTTACTTTGCCGTGTTTTGTTAGGTACCGTAGTCATCAGTGAAATAAAAAAATTGTGTCGGAAAACTTTTTAATCGTGAATGTGGAAACTAGTGTTGCTACGGGCGGTCAGGTTAGCAGAAGTGGAGGCATAGTTGAGAAAACTTCGAAAAAAGTAAATTTTACCATTTTAGAAAGAAAAATGTCGGCCTATTCGGTACCTTTTTTAGCGCTTGTTTGACGTCAATGGATTCGCAATTTATAAATAGAACTTGCACTATAAAGATACATACACAAATAATAACGCGTCCAAACACGATATCTTTAAAAATTTGCGTACAAAACATTTTAATTAAACAGCCTATATACAAAATAATATATACGCATTATTAATTGTAAAAGTACTCAATCATATTATTGCCATTTGCCAGTTAAAACTATCTCTAATTAAGAGCCATGACATTCCCTGTCGACGAGCAGGATGATGTTTTCATATATCACTTTACAAGCTGTTATTAACGGATTAAAATCAGCGGTCGTTCATAAATTCTGAAATATTATGTTAAAATTCGCTGTCAATCTTGATGTTTAACATTCGAATTTGGTTATAAATCCACCTTTGTTGATTTTAAAATGAACGCCAATTAAATTATGCATTTATAACTTTAACTATGTTACTGCATGTTTTGATGGATTCAGTTTACCGAATGCTTCATAAACTGGATCTTAAGACGGTACCCTGACCAAAAAATTGGCATGAGATATGAGCATTCCTATTGGCCTAGCGGCACTGGTGGCGCATGAATTACAGAAGTGAATACGCCCAGATTTTAGAATAAAATCTTTATATAATCGAATTTTGATCTTTTAAAAAAAAATACTACAAAAATGTTCGTTATTAAATTGTCTATCTATTAGTGTTTGTACAAAAAATAATTCATGAACACTTTACGAGGAGATGCATGCTTTCAATAATTATTTCTCATTTTTAGTTTTTTTTTGGAAGGAGATTAGTGAAATATATACAACATTTAAAAAAAACTTTTTCTACCATTTTAGAATCAATATTATGAAGAAATTTAATGTATTTTTATTAATTGATTTTTCTTTTTAAATAATGAGTAGATAGCTCCTAAAAACAGCACGAAAAACAGCTTGCGCGGCGTTTTGCTCAGGGTACCGCCTTAATAGGTTGGGGTAACACAATAACATGTAGATACCTGTTATAATATTGTCTTGTTTACGTACTTCAACATCTTTATGTAGAGGACAGTGGCTGACTTGGGAGCAAAACTTGCAACTTCGCTTATGTAGTTGGAGCCGATTTTAGTTAGCTAGATACTTGTGAACCCGAATATGGATGCGGTTACGATATTTTTTGCGGCATTTCAAAATTTTCTAAGTTTTTCTCCGTTTTGAAATAGCCCTACAACATCTGTTCATTACCTACGTTTTGGGTAAAAATTGTCGCGCATTTAAAGGCGTCATATTCTCGTTATACCAAGCGCGTAGAACTTCACTTCGGAACTTTACTTGAGAACTTTTATTCAGAAAATAACATAAAAATTTAAAGTGATTTTTCACTTATGAACTTTAGAACCTTACATATAAATTTTACGTAGGTAGTTCTTTGATACCATTTGTAATTCTAATGCCCAGCCCAGCCTGTTACACTCCCACTGCAGGACTCAAACAGAGACGAGCATAGCTTAGTCAAGGTGGGCGAGCATTCCAGTCTTGTATAGTAACTATAACTCCGGGTTTCCTCACGATGTTCTTGATGTCTAAGATTAGTTTTGCCCGCGGCTTCGCTCCCTTCAATTGCCTACCCTACCATCCCTGCTTACCTACCTACCTACCCTACATACCTTCTTACCTCAATTTTTCACTGAGAATCATAACACCGCCATTCAGAAAGTGACGTCAAATGCACAACGCCATCTATCAAATATGGAGTTCAACTGTCCGAGTATCGGAATTGCGTGTGTTGTGATATTTTACTTCTTGAACACTTTAAATTCATATAACATTTGATAGAGTGAACCAACTGCGATGAATCAAAAACTAAGTAACATTCAAGTTACGCACAATTTTTATAAATAAAAGTTATCTTCGTTGGTTTCGTACATTGTACGTGATGTGTGCACAAATAAACAGATAAATAGATAAACAGACAAACCGAAAAAATAACAAAAATGCTGGAATTGGATGATGTTGGTTATCCTTTAACACGCTGTCTATTTTTTTTTATATTTTCGAAATGCAAAAACGACATTCCTACAGATTTATTATATGTAGTTATTGGCGATAAAAATAACTGAGAGAGTAGTTACGCACTAATTACTTCAAAAACTTTAATTGGTACTTGTTCGGATTAAGCTTAAGAAGTGGGTCTTTAAGACACTGAAGCCATCGCAGTATTCATAAAACTACGCAACGGATTTAAAGGCGGTTTTCTCCATTATTAAAAGGAATCCTGAAGGATTTCACGTAGACAGTTATCTTGATATTTTAATATGACTCACGTAAATAGCACCCTAGTTAAGCACGGACGGTTCGCTTCTTATATAATAACTAGCTGTGCCCGCGGCTTCGCTCCCGTCAACTGCCTACCCTACTTACCTACTTACCTACGCCTTACCTACCCTACCTACGCCTACCTATCCTACTTACCCAACCTACGCCTTACCTACCCTACCTACCTACCCTACTTACCCAACCTACGTTTTACCTACCCTACCTCCCTACCCTACCTCCCTACCCTACCTCCCTACCCTACTTACCCATCCTACGCCTTACCTACCTACCCTACTTACCCATCTTAAGCTTTACCTACCTACCTTACTTACCCAACCAAAGCCTTACCTACCCTACCTACGCCTTACCTACCCTACTTATCCAACCTACGCCTTATCTACCCAACCTATGCCTTACCTACCCTGCCTACCCCTTATCTACCCAACCTACGCCTTACCTACGCCTTACCTACCCTACCTACCTACCCTACTTACCCAACCTACGCCTTACCTACCCTACCTACCTACCCTACTTACCCAACCTACGCCTTACCTACCCTACCTACCCACCTAACCTACCTGTACAGTACATTATTAAATCTAGGTAGAATATCGACTTTATACAAAAAAACCGGCTAAGTGCGAGTCAGACTCCGGCACGAAGGGTTCCGTACCATTATCGCAAAAACGGTAAAAAAAACACGTTTGTTGTATGGGAGCCCCACTTTAATATTTATTTTATTCTGTTTTTAGTATTTTTTAGCGGCAACAGAAATACATCATCTGTAAAAATTTCATCTGTCTAGCTATCACGGTTCATGAGATACAGCCTGGTGACAGACAGACAGACAGACGGACCGCGGAGTCTTAGTAATAGGATTCCGTTTTTACCCATTGGGTACGGTAACCTAAAAGAGTAAAGACAGTTTTGCGATGTAGTAGCTCTCCAGAACACTACACCGAAACGAAAACGTTGATTCGAAGTATAGAGTTGACACCCCCTGCCTACCTGCCTACCCTAATTGACTTGCTACTTATCCTTCCTACCTACCAATTTTTTTCAAGTATCATTCTGCCGCGGAGAACATTATCACCGCCATTCAGAAAATGATGTCAAATGCACAACGCCATCTATCGAATACGGAGTTCAACTGTCCGCGTATCTGAATTGCGTGTGTCACAGTTCAGAGAAATGGCGTGTGTTGTGATATTTTACTTCTTGAACACTTTAAATTCATCTAACTTTTGATAGAGTGAACCGATTGCGATGAAACAAAAACTAAGTAATTCGCCAAGTTACGCATAATGTTTATGTATAAAAGTTATCTACATTGACTTCGTACATTTTACGTGAAGCCTCAACAAATAATCAGACAAACAGATAAACAGTTAAACAGATAAACAGATAAACAGATAAACAGATAAACAGATAAACAGATAAACAGATAAACAGATAAACAGATAAACAGATATATATAATATATATATGATATGATAGATATAATGGGTTCTGTATATTGGTTCGTTATCCTTTAACACCCTGGCTATTTTTTATTTTAATATTTTCAATGCACAAAAACGACTTTTCTACAGATTTATTACATGTATTGATTGATTAAGAAAGCAGTTAATTGAGTATTTAAGAAAAGTAGTTAATTTTTTATCTCTTATTTACTTAGACTTTTTTTTTAATGTATTAATTTAATGTACTTTTATTATTAGTCATGCACTTAGTTCGTTTTGCAAGTATGATCAGTTTTGAAATCGTAAACTAAAAACAACCATTATTTTAAATGATTATTTATATTAATAAAAAATGTGTTTTTTTTACTTTAGTATTATAAATATTTTTGCACATTCTCAAAATTGACGACAAGCTGAATCGGTTGAAAAAGAAATTTATGAGAAGTGCCAATGCCAAAATGACTTCAAAAAGGTTTTTCGTGTCGTTTTTTTTTATTGATACACTTTTTTCGGTCTATTCCTTCAGCCCGCAAACAATTCAGAACTAATACGGGCGCTTAGGAACACCGTTCCAAAAAATTACGTAACAGTATTTAAACTGCTTTCGTTGGTGACCGTTTGTATCTACTATTTATTTTTATACTGCCTTTAGTTTGACTATTTGTCTGTGAAGGAAAGTATCCCTCTTAGCACTTCTATCGCTCGCCAATTCTACCTACAATTTGGAAAATCATAATGAACCCCAATTAAACACCTACTTAATATAATACAACCAACATTTTATCAAAGTATTTTTTGCGATTCTTAATGCACAAAACAACAAATATTCCGAAACTTTTAACACACGAATAACAACATAATAATAACAAAATAAGTTAGTTTTCATACGAAAAATCCACAATTTCTAATTAATAAGAAAACTACGTCCACAAGTTTGTTTACCGATCAAGAAAAAAAACTAGAAAACTCAGTGTCTGCTTCGAAATCCAGATAAAGCTATTATTAATAACAAAACAAATAAATATTGTGTTTTGCAACGTGTAACTGAATACTATTAATGGATATAATAATGCAACGTTCATTAAGCCAACAGAAAAAAAAAATATTGGTTTAAAACATATACACTTAGTACACGTAGTTAAGTACGCACTTAGTTAAGGCGGGTAAAATTGACTATCTAAACGAACGCAAACAAAAGAAACACCATTAGCTCTGAAGAGACCTTCCAGTTGGGAGTTGGCCAGAGTAGTGTGCTCGGACCGACATTGTTCCTTGTGTATAAACAAAAATTGTGGATGGACACATTCTTTCATACACAGATGGCACTGCTATAGTATTTAATGCCTCTACCTGGGACAACGTCCGTGCAACTGCCGAGCGTGGACTGGCAAGGATAGCGGCCTGGCTTGACCTTAACCTTGAATACATCTAAAACCAACTTCATCTGTTTTACAAAGCACAACACCCTCAACCACTTCCAAAATTCAAAATTAAGATTCATAAATGCCATTATCTCTCTCTGGGTCACCAAGATACAGGTTATGCCTAGTTTGGGACCCATTAATAACACGTCAAGGTCATTGTTAGTTGTTAGGTTTAATATATCTACGTTAATGTAATCTGTCATAACTGTGTATGTTTAATCAATAAATGAAATGAAATTATCCCCGAAACCCAAATTGCTCGTGCAGGTAACTGAATACTATTAATGGATAAGTATAATAATGCAACGTTCATGAAGCCAAGAGAAAAACAAAATTACACACTATATTACTAGAGTGGAATCTACCAAATACCTAGGAATCATGGTTATTCAACGTTTATCTTGGCACAATCAAACGGAATTAATAATGAAGCGAATTCGGAAAATAATCTGGGCCTTTAAGACTTTACGTCACGGAACCTCGAAAAAAACTCCTGCTACACATTTGAGATGTAAATGTGAAATATAACTTGCAAGGCAATATTGCCTTCTTGTCTGGGGAGGTGCTACTAAAATTAAATTCCTAGACCTCGAGAGGGCTTAAAGGTCTCTACTGAAAGTTATATTTTTTAAACCTTTCATATTTGCTACTAAGAACCTATACCGGAATTCTTCTATCATTTAGGAAGCTTTACGTACTTAATATAATTCTAACTAAGCACAAAACACTATCGTACAACCCACAGAAGACAAAAGGCAGAAGGAAAAACACGGTTGCCCCCACTGTCCCAATGAAGTCCATATTCGCAAAAAGACAATATCCTAGGCAATCATCCCATTTATACGATCTTCTTAATAAAGAACTTGACATATACCCTCTAACCTACCGCGAATGCAACAACGCTTTGTCTAAATGGCTTAAGTCAAATAACTATGACGAAGTGGAAAATATGATGCAATCGATGAGATTATAAATACACATAATATAATTATTCTACCATGATATTCCTACCGCAAATGGAAGATAATGTCCTACATTATTAACCACTAGAAAAAGTCTATGATGATGCAATCGATGAGATTATAAATACACATAATATAATTATTCTACCATGATATTCCTACCGCAAATGGAAGATAATGTCCTACATTATTAACCACTAGAAAAAGTCTATCGGCATTTTGCCTCATATTATGGTAGATAATTAATCGCCACCATGTAAATTGTGTAGGTACAACCCTCACTCCCACACTTACTCACACCCACTACTCACATACACATTTACTTCCACACACATTAACCATCACATAACACACACATCCTAGCGCGTTTTTTGCCTTAGTAAAAATACTGTGTTCCCATTTTATTATTTCGTTTTATTTTTGTTTTATTATTATTTTTATTTTAACAACTTAAGAACAAATATGTAACCTGGGGATGGGCGGAGCATCGTAACACAAGCAAACTATTTGCTTAAAAGGATTTTCCCCATGTAATTAGAATAAGTTATTGAAGTTGATGCAATAAACATTTTTATTTCATGTTTATTTTATTATTTAAAATTTAACTTTTTGTTTTATGATAGCAATGGTTTTGTGAGGTAGTTTTTATGAACATAATAGCCCTCTATGCATTTTTATCAAAGCAAACCTAACTTAAAGTATAGAACAATTGCGCGATTTTCCTTACGTTATCTAATCATATTATGTGGGTACTATGTATGTATGCACTTCCACTATTAAATTATTATAATGTTTGTTAGCCTATTTCATTGTTATTTGCATGTGCTCAAGATCAGTTGCCGTTGAAATTACTCCTTTTCAAGTATAAACTATGAGATTTAAAAAAGGAATCTCAATTGAGAAATTTGGTAAATTAGGATACTATTTCGTACCTAGTAAATATACTAATAATACCTACTAATAAGTAGGTATTGTAACTAGGTACGAAACAGTATTCTCAAATGAGGAAAAAAAGTGGTGGTTTGACAGCTTTTGTATGGAAACCATGTCTTTCCATTAAAAGTTATCTGGTGGTTGAAAAATCGGAAACAACCTAATAAGTAGGTATTGTAACGGGTGTACTACGCCAAATCGAATGCCAAATAATCGAATTCATTAGGTACGAAATAGTATCTAAATTTGCCAAATTCTTGTCGAATTCGAACTTTTTTTAAACTCGGAGAGTGAAATATCTATTACAGTGTGTACTGCAGTGTTCCCAAAAATTATTTAAGAATTCCACATCCAGTTGGCATATTGCGTGTGTGTGTGTAACGGACAGATTTAAATGACTTGTATACATCTGTCCCTTTTTTACAATTGATTTGATTTTATATTTTTGCGTTTTGACACGTCAGGGTACGGGGCCGGGGCCTTATACCACTTATAGCTCCGTTCTGCTCCTATTGCTCCTTTGTTTCTATGATCCTATCTATCAATAAATATCTAAAATCTTTTATCAAAATCGATATGATTCATATATGTTTATATTACACTATCATACACATATGACTCATAGATCTGTGATCCTAGATATATGATAGTGTAATACCCCTTAGAGACACCCATTTTATGTTAGTGTCATATAAACATATTAATCAAATGGTCTTTAAAATTTCTTTGTCTTTTGATATTTTGGATAAGATCCTATGTATGATCCTATATAGGATTTTGTAATACCCAGTGCATGAATAGAATAGAAAATATACTCGTGTATAAATTTCGGACAGTTTTACATATCATGTTTTTTTTATTAATAGAAGACGTATCCGTGCCTGGCCGAAGACCCTCAGAAGTAAAGAGGCTAAAAAAGGCATACGAAACTCCCCTGAAGATCCGCCGCTCTGAAGAAGTAGGACACAATCTCTTCCCGCCGGGCTACCGCGCTGATGACGAGAGTGAGTCTGAGGAAGAAACAAGCGTTTATGAGAAGAACACCCCTTCACTCTCCGCTGCTCAAGCCCAGAAGAAACGTGCAGCCCTAAACAACCAAGTTCATAGGACTTCGGGTGCAACATCTCCTCCACGTTTTTGTCATACATGGGAGATCCCACGTGCAGCGATCTTTAAAACTAAACCAGTTTCATCGAAAGCAGCAACACGAAACGTACCACAAAATAAAACAGTAACTGGCTCTCAAGTCAGTACACCTGTTCAGAAAGCAAGCCGACCGGGAGCTGCGAAAGTTGTTTCCAGACCGGGACCATCTCAAAATAAAACAGTAACTGGCTCTCAAGTCAGTACACCTGTTCAGAAAGCAAGCCGACCGGGAGCTGCGAAAGTTGTTTCCAGACCAGGACCATCTCAAAATAAAACAGCAACTGGCTTTCAAGTCAGTACACCGGTTCAGAAAGCAAGCCGACCGGGAGCTGCGAAAGTTGTTTCCAGACCAGGACCATCTCAAAATAAAACAGCAACTGGCTTTCAAGTCAGTACACCGGTTCAGAAAGCAAGCCGACCGGGAGCTGCGAAAGTTGTTTCCAGACCGGGACCATCTCAAAATAAAACAGTAACTGATTCTCAAGTCAGTACACCTGTTCAGAAAGCAAGCCGACCGGGAGCTGCAAAAGTTATTCCCAGACCAGGACCATATCGACCCACTTCGCAGGAAGCAAGTCGACCGGGAGCTGCTAGAGCTGGGCCACCTAAAACTCCTGTTAAGAAAGTAAGACAACCGGGGGCTGCCAAAGGACCTAGACCATGTCGTTCTAAACAAAATGTCCTGGAAGCAAGCCGCCTGGGAGCTATACAATTAGAACATCCACTTAATACATCAAAACAAGATGTTGAGGAAGCAAGCCGATCGAAACCTGTAGAATTAGATGCCCAACCGGGTACATCAAAACAACATTTTCTGGAAGCAAGCCGACCGGGAGCTGGGGTATTAGATCCCCATAAAAATCCATCTAAACCTTTGCCGGCTCCTGCCAAGCCAAAAAAGTATTACCAGCAAACCTGCGACAAACCGCTGGATCGGTACATATTAGAAATAATAGCCGGTGCAACCGTAGTAGCCTCTGGTGAGCGTCATAGCTTCACCCCATTAGAAGACTTAAGAGATCTTTATATAGATGTTCTTTATCAGAAGTTCTTAGAAGAGCGTAACGCATCCTTGGGTAATCCTCCGTCACCCGCGCCTCAAGACCCTGAGCTTAATGCTTTGAGGCAGGTCTATGTTGACGGCTTCGAGGGCTTTATACCAACACTAAACTGGCTTAATGCCTTTCAAGATCAGCGGATCATCGATTACATATTAGAGCGGGACAAGCCTGAGAGTATACGAAGCCTCCTTCACAAGAAATTCCTGCCGCGACTCAAAAGTCTTCCTAATATAGTAGGCTATAGGTACAAGCACCGTGAGGTGTCGGGTAATCTTTTACCCGATGAATATGATCGACCCATGAGAATAGAACCAATCACAGAAAATAAAGGAAAGAAGATTAATAAAAATTACGGAGGTAGTATAGTTCGATCTAGATCACTTCCTTGTTACATCGACGATTATTTTAAGAGTATACACGAAGAGCCATACCCAAGAGAGCACTTCTACGACAGGGCTCATTGGTTCCCTGAACCATCCGAAGAAGATATTATATTTGATCAAGAGAAAATAAGAACCCCAACTACCACCGAAACCCACAGAACCTACTTGCACTCTTCTCCAGAACCCAGACCTTAAACAGCTTCAGGTAATTAAAAAAAATGCATCTAATAAATTATGGGAAATAATAAACCTTCTGAAAAAAAAATTAACTTCCAACGATCTGCGGTTGACTGTAATACTAAAGTAAGTGTGTTAAAATGAATTAACGAAAAATTTATAAAAAATTCACCGACGAAAATGCCTGTATTTATAAAAACAAACATGAGCTTATTCAAATAATAAACTAAATTTCCAAAAAAATACCAACTACCGAAAATATATACTAAGTTTCCGAAAACATAATTATGTTCTGCTAAAATAATCGTTATCTTAAGGTCTATAGAAACCAGCTTAATTTTTACTATTGGTTATAGAATACCTTTTTAACTCTCAGTTTTAATGAAAATAACTTTTTAACTACCTACCGGTCGGCTCGCACGGGGTGTATTTTAAGCAACTATAGAATCGGTTTGCATAAAATAATATTTGTAAACAGTATGGTTAGGTTTATACGGATAGGTTAGGTTCGATGCGGATGACGGGAACTGAAGTGAGCGAACTCAACGCCCGTTATCTCCTACATGTTAGGTTACTTTAGACCCTGCAGACAGAAATAGTGATACTCCGTCGACTTTGTTGCTGAAATAGTAATCGTACTCAGTCAATTACATATGTTGGGTTAGTACCTATGCACATATTTAAAGGTGTACTTAATGAATGATATTGATTACAAGCACCTAGGAAACCTTCAAAAGGCGCCTGGACTTTTGGGGAAAAGATCAAAGAGTGTGGGGTGTGGATCTCTCACCCAATGCTATTCAGGTATTTTACTGAAGCAACCGTGCCCGGTCATGTCTTGGAGATCGGAGATGCACTCCTCTCTTTTTAGCCAGGCTTCGAAGTACGGCAGGATAACTTTGACATTGCGTTTGCGCAAATATTTTAGCTGCTGTAGCCACCATTGCTCGGGTGTGTGGCGCCTTACTAAAGCGATTCCTGGCACGCTTTCACCATTCTAGCTGATGGCGTGGATGCAGTTATAAACCCTCGCGTTCATGTCTGCCAGAATATCCAGCGGAGGAAAGCATGCCAGGAGAGTTGCCGCCTCTAAGGATATCGTTCGGTAACCTCGATGGCCATTTTCCGCTGCAGGCTATTAATTTTAGTCCTGCAGTGACACCTGATAGTCTGCTTGACCAAACAGGTGCCCAGCTTAGAGGTGGCGAACTTCTGCCCGAGATCCCCCGAGGTTAGACAGCCGTCTGTGCAAAGCCCACACTGCCTTTTGAACACCAGTTGCTGGAAGCGCTATTCAAAGCCCCACCAACCATCCAGGCTTAGGCCAAGATACTTTATATATCAACCCTCCTGGTCTTGCGCATCTCCAACAGTCACTGACGAGCTGGGAGGCTCTCTGCTCCTCGGTAGTTTATGGAGCCATAGTGCCTTAGTTTTATGAGGCGCTATCTCAAAACTTCTTTGGAGTATCTATGGAATCACTTAGTTTTTTTTTATAATGTGTTTAACAAGCACCACAGATTATGAAATGTGTAAGGTTATTTTTAAATTTATAATAGGTGAAAATTGAATGAAATTTACTAACTGTAGTTTTCGGTAAAACGCAATTGGCAAAAAGCCGGTGGAAAGATATAACGTCAGCAAATGTATTTATTTTTCGGCATTTAAAGTATTTTATTCGGTCGTTTCTTTATTTGTATTCACATTTAAGTTGTCGGCAAATTAGTACATCAAGCAGTAAATTTAATATTTTGAGTAAGCTCAAATAAAATATTTTTTCGGAGCTTTTATTACTTCCTGTATATTATCCTGTAGTCTACCCCTCTTACTAATAAACACGGAATAAAGTTATACCAGGTATAACAAAGGTATAACCATACATTTTCATAGGTTTATACCTGGTATAACTTTATTCTGCGTTTATTAGTAAGAGGGTACATGTATAAAACATCTGTCTGATAGTGCGTGCCTAGATCCGATTCCGTTAGCATAAAACCTTGTTGTTTCAAAACATTTTTGGCCTTCAAGTGTAATAATTCAAAATGAATCGTTTTACTCTGGCGTAGATTGAACGAAGAGATATGACTTTCAAACAGTTACAATTTCAAACAAGCTAAGGCACTTGTCCCACCGCCGCGCCGGCGACGAAGCGATTAGCAAGCCGAGCAGTAAAACGATCGGAACTACACACTCGCTACTCGCCAACTCGTTTTTAGTTTCTAGCTTTAGTCGCTATTCGCTGTTCGTCGGCGGCACAGAGTACATTATACATACGGTCGGCGGTGGGACAAGTGCCTAAGATCTTAAGATCTTTAACTTAATTCCTAGGAATTATTCAGAGTCGCCAGGCAAGTGTACACCAGTCCAGTCAGGGAGCAGCCTCTGAGATCTTGCCTGAAACGAGACAGAAGCGAAGCAGCAGAATCACTAGTATATTATACACCGAGGTTAAACGAGAGTCCTCTGCGATAGCCAGAGGACAGTTCTAACCTGGAGGACAGAACGGCACACATCTCTCGGCACCGACGCAGCCGCGAGCGGCGACGCAGGAAGATGGGGCGCATGAACGCGTTGAGTGAGCATGACAGGAAGATCATCATCGAGTTCTGTCACCTCTTGGAGAAATCCAAACAACTCTTTAATGGCTTACGGTAAGTGCTACTGCTAGTTGAACAGCGAATATTTAGTATAATGTTTCCGGAATCGTCTATTTTTACCCGACTGCCGAAGGAGGGTAATGTGTTTATCAGTCTATGTATGTATGTATGTATGTATGTATGTAAGTAAGTATGTATGTATGTATGTAAGTATGTTTGTTCCTATGTGGCGTTCCAAAGACCAAACGCGTTGGTCGATTTTGATGATTCGTACGTCAATCGATGCGTCTTAACCCTGCGAGTGTCATAGGCTACATTAAAATTGGATAATAGAAAAATGGCGAATTTAGGGTGCCATATTGTGGGGGCCCAAATTTTTTTTTTCTTCCAAACCCATCGTGTGGGATATCAAAATAAAGGGTTTTAAGAGGTGATTTCAAAAATATATAACACTTATATGTTTAAATGTATCTAATTCGAAAAAACTAACTAAAAAGTTATAAATAAAAAAACTTAATTAAAAAAATCAAAAAACCCGACTGCTTCAAAAGCGAACTAAAAAGTCGTAAACAAGGAAAAAATCATGCTGTGCAGGCGGAGGATACACCAGATTTTGGTCAGCCAACCCGCGAATATGTATCCTCCGACTGCACAGCATGATTTTTTCCTTGTTTACGACTTTTTAGTTCGCTTTTGAAGCAGTCGGGTTTTTTGATTTTTTTAATTAAGTTTTTTTTTAAAATCGACTGGTTTTGTTTGCTAGCAGATATTAAGTATTCATTCATTTCAAAGACTAGAACATTTCATTAGATGTTTTTTGTGAGCTATAATACTCATTTACTTGTTACTGTTGAACAGATATTTAAACAATAAAACGAATAGGGAGCGGCGCGCGGCGCGCCGAGACGGGTGAAGGCACGGGGGGCTGACACTTGTTACGTCTTGCGGCAAGAGACCGCGCTGAGCCAGCCGTGCCGTGCCATTCATGTTCAACCTACTATATTTATGAAACGAGTTTCAGTTAAAGTGGTAGTTGGATTTTTATCTCTTACATTCTCTGCTGCGGAGTTTAGTGCGATACTAGGAGTTGACAGGTGTACGTTTAGTGGGCTGAAGTTGGAACTTTTGACCCTAAAAAATATAAGTTCCAGCCTACTTGGAATAAATACATTTTGCCTATTTATAAAATATTAATATTACCTTGCTTTCGTATGTACTAGTAATCTGTTTTTCTAGTACTTCCTGACAACCGCTTAAACTGAAGCTTGGCGTAGGTTTAGGGCAAGGCTTTGGAAACATTTAAATAATATATGGTATTATGGAGCTGGTCTCATGATGGTGGCCATAGCAACCCCTCAACCAGACAAAATAGCACAATCGTGTTTGAGCTCATTGGATGTGTATTGACGAACAAACGAAGCGATATTACATTTCGTACTCTTTAGTTCATTTAAAGCTTGTTTTAAAAGATTTTTACTTTTAATTATTTATTATTAACTCTTCTTTGTTCGATATTCTTTCAAAGTTTTTTCAGAGATTTGCTTTCAAGTACAGAATGACACTGCGATTGTTACTGACTTGTAAATGGATGCCAATGCGACTATAAACATGTGTTAAAAGTGCTTCATATTTAGATAGTGTAGGAACTTCCTGACTCTATACTTAGAGTGGTCCTTACCGTGAACTTTTACTTGCAGGGAAATGCCACAATACGGTCACAAGCAATGGCACGCCTATTTCGGAAAAACGTTCGATGTGTACACCAAACTCTGGAAGTTCCAGCAGCAGCATAGAGCCATACTTGACAACAAATATGGCTTGAAGCGTTGGCAGATTGGAGAAATCGCGTCCAAAATTGGACAGCTTTATTACCATTTCTAGTAAGAACAAATATATACGTATACCTATATAAATTATTTCATTTCTGTCTATAACTTTTTCTAGAACAGTGTAATTTGTAGTATTTAATTTTTTAGTTTGAGGACTAGCGACACGGCTTATTTAAACGAAGCGTTTTCCTTCTACTACGCAATCAGAGGCAGGAGCTACTATACCCAGGCCTGTAAGGAGGACAAATGTGAACTCATGGTAAAGAAACTCCGTTACTATGCGAGATTCATAGTGGCAAGTTTGCTGCTGAAGAAAGTTAACTTAGTAAACGAACTGCTTAAGGAGCTAGACAAGCAAATTATTGAATATGGCAATGCTTACGAACCCGATGATCAGAACGAATGGCGTATCGTGGCTGATGAAGTAAGGACGTTCATAGAAGTTGAGACGGTCGTGGAAGTCATCCATCCTAGAGAATACTCTTGTCAACTATCACACCGGTAAGATTATATCTATTGCAAAATAATGAAACAACTTTTTCTTTGATTCATACTGACCATTGACTTTCGTGCAATACTAAATCTCAGTCTGTTTTCAGACTGAGTCCTTCAATAGGACCCCATAACGCGTCCGTGCTCGATAGGGCGTCGCCAGTCACTCTAACGCTTCGCGAAGCTCTGATCATAGGCAGCAACTCCACCCAGCTGAAGTTCTCTGAATTGACCATGGATATGTATAGGATAATGCAGACTCTGGAGCGTGAACCGAATACAGATATCACCCATCTCTACGATCGTGATGAGTCGCCACGACAAAGAAACCCGCCGACCCCAAGTGCATTCAACCACAAAGGTAAATAAGGTATCATTGCTTTAGTTAGTTAAGACTTATTTTAACTGGTTGATTCTGATTTCAAATGCAATTGTTTTAATGTAATGTTGCGTGTTTTTAAATGTAGCGCCTGCGCAATTAATTTATTTTTGACAAACTAATTAAAATAAGGTATAGTATAGTGGCAAAAACAAATAGGCTTTCATAAGGTAGGTAAGGTGTCTTCCAAAATGTCCATACATACAGGTGATGATAAGCTGGCGCTTTTGGTAGTAGTGTGACTACTGACATCTAGTGATGGAGCGAACGTAAACAGGCTTGCTTCTATCTCAGCGAATAGTTTTGCGGTTTTTATTTCAGAATTTTTGTAATATTGTAGCTGGGTAAAGGGGCTTAAGAGTTAAGGGGCCTATGGACAAAGCGGCCAATGAGCAAGGGGCCAATGGCTAAAGCGGTAAAAAGGCCCAATGGGCAAAGGAGCCTATGAGCATAAGACCCAGTGGGCAGTATGGCAGTATGCCTTTAGGTGAAGGGACCTATGACTGAAGAGGTCAATGGGTGTAGGCTCCTAAGGATAAAGTAACTTATGGGTAAAGGGGTCTCTAGAGAAAGGGAGAGAGAGAGTGTTAGAGGTATACGTTAAAAGAAAATCTTAAAAAGTAGTGGTAAGTATAAGTTAATTAGGGTTGAGTGGACACGGACCCGTATTACGTAGGGCGTATTTCTTGGTATACGTACTTAAGTGCCATTCATACGCATGCACGACGCGGCTTTATACAAATCATCCTGAAAAGTGGCAACAAACCTCCGGACGACATGAAATCGGACCGGCCCATAACATTAGAGCCAGCAGTTCTTCCATCTTTGGAAGAGCTCCTGGCGCGCCTTATTGTTCCACATTTGCTACCGGACGGACAAAAATTTCATAACAATCAATTCGGTTTCACTATGGAAAATCTACCGTAGACGCGGCCCTTACTGTTAGGAAAATTAACTGTAAGGTCTATTTTAATAACAGTAAGGTCCGTCGAATACATCTGAACACAGTTACGTAATTGGGCTGTTTATATATATTGCCGGGGCTTTTGATAACGCGTGGTGGCCAATGCCTAAAATAAAAACTCGGGGCTATAGAAATATATACTATTTGGTTTACTCTTTCTTTTTAAATGGTTTCGCGAAACTCAAATTCGGCTATCATTCCATGTCGAAGTCTCTTACCATAGGATGTCCTCAAGGTTCGGTTATTGGTTCGTATTTTTGGAATTTCTGCTGTTCATTAACCGGTTAAGCGGTCTTCTTCTCATTCAACCAACTACTCGACACTCGCCTACGATAAATTTTAAAATCTCAATAGGGTGATGGAAGCCGTCTGACCTTTGCTCCGCACAAAACCTATCAACTCATTCTGAAAGTTAATCTGAAATCGTGTCCGACTATTAAATTTAATAACGTTCCCGTAAAAATGAAGCCGTCCGTGTGCTATCCAAATTTTGCATTTATAGACCATACTAGTTGTTGCCGGCGACTTCGTCTGCGTAGCATTAGAAAGAAGAAAGAAAGAAGAAAAAGAAAGAAAGTAAACTTGTACCCCCCTGTCCACCCCCTAAAGGATGATTGCCGGAGATAAAAAAATATCCTATGTCCTTTCCATGGTCTCAAACTATCGCCATACCAAGATTCATCTAAATCGGTTCAGCGGTTTAAGCGTGAAAAGGTAACAAACAGACAGACAGATTTAATTTCGATAATATTATTATATTCCACTTTAATATTATCCTACTCTACCTACCCTACCCTACGTACCCTTCCCTACATAGGAGTTTAAAAAATAGTTTACGACCGATTCTCAGGCCTACCAAATATGCACAAAAAATTTCATAAGAATAGGTCAAGCCGTTTCGGAGGAGTTTGTATACAAACACTGTGACACGAGAATTTTATATACGTACTAGCTGACCCGGCAAACTATGTTTTGCCATAAAAACACCAAACATTTATCCACCCTACCTACCCTACCTTACACTACCCTACCCTACACTACCTTCCCTACCCTACGCTACACTACCCTACCCTACACTACCCTACACTACCCTACACTACCCTACACTACCCTACACTACCCTACACTACACTACCCTACACTACGCTACCCTACCCTACCCTACGTACACTACCCTACACTACCCTACCCTACATACCCTACCCTACACTACCCTACCCTACACTACCCTACACTACACTACCCTACCCTACCCTACGCTACACTACCCTACCCTACACTACCTTCCCTACCCTACGCTACACTACCGTACACTACCCTACACTACCCTACACTACCCTACCCTACACTACGCTACCCTACCCTACCCTACGCTACACTACCCTACCCTACACTACCTTCCCTACCCTACGCTACACTACCCTACACTACCCTACCCTACACTACCCTACACTACCCTACCCTACCCTACACTACCCTACCCTACCCAACCCTACGCTACACTACCCTACACTACCCTACCCTACACTACCCTACCCTACACTACCCTACCCTACACTACCCTACCCTACACTACCCTACACTACACTACCCTACCCTACACTATCCTAAAAAAAATAAAAAAAATACGTAATAACCATCTTTGAACTTCAACGAACATTTAAAAAAAAGAATTAGCCAAATTGGTCCAGGCGTTGTTGAGTTATGCGCTTACCAACACATTTAGCGATTCATTTTTATATTATAGATATAATATATATAAGAAGAGAGATAGTTTGGACTAAAATAGTTGGTGAAAAGTCAAAAAAGAACTTTACGCCTTAACGAGAGTATCTAAATAGACGTGGGCCTGTCTTTTTTAATTTAAAGCCTATTTATGGGGTTACTTACTTGGGTTTTATGTGCCACGGGGCATCTGTTTGGGTTGATAGGGCCACCATAGGGACGGGACGGAGTAAATTACTTCAAAGTCAGCTTTTAGCTTTGATATTCTTATGCAAATCGTACAGGACGGTTACTACTGAGGCATTTTTCACCAAAGAATAGGGACCTCCCCTGCGGCCTCACCGCGTCCGCCATCAGACGGTGGCGACCTCGTCCAGGCTGCGGAATGTCCATACGACATCGCGGCCCGCCTCAGTTGCGATGTCACCTGTTACCAAGACGCACTGCAACCTACTTATTGGCTGCTATGTCGTCGGGTTAATCGGCAAAAGTCCTGACGAGCGGTTCCTCTTCGCTTCACTGTGGGTGACGAGCCACGGCTACTGAAACCCGCGCCTCGACAATGCGGGAACCCACCGAGGGGACTACTCATGCCTTACCGGTCGGTACTTGCTGGCGTACTGCCGGTCGATCTTGAAGTGCAGCGACGTGCTGCAATGTACTATTTCGCACGAGGGACCATGGACGCGGACTTTTTGACGCAAAGTGACTGTGTTAAAATCTCAACATTATTACGACAGACTGACCTTTATCCGAATGGCAATATAGGTTGCATCCAGAGTTATTTACTATATATACCACGGGGTCCAAGCACTAACAAAGAAAATTTGGTTCAAATAAATCACGCTAGATGTCGCGATATGTAACGGTTCGTTATTGAATTGTGTGTAAAATTAATATTTTCTAGAATTGATCATATATTTGTATGTTGTTTTTCATCAACTCTCCTAAGCACAAAATAATGAAATATTGGACTCTAAATTCACTTTTCAAAGATCATTTGAACGGATCATTCAAAATTTATTCCAATAGATGGCGCGTTTTTAAATTTCTAAGGCATGCCTCTCGATTTTTAAAGAACACATTTCGGTACAATGAAACTGTAAAAGCTAGCTAAAAAATATCTGTAAAATAAATCGTTACTGTATTTCAAGAAAAAATCGTCACGAAACGGGAGTTTTTTTTTTTTTTTATTTGTATTAGGCTTGCGTTTGACCACTATCTCACCTGATGGTAAGCGATGATGTGGTCGACGATGGAGCACGCTTGCCTAGAAGCAACCTATTCACTCTTGACTTAAAGACTCCCAGGTTGTAGCTATCGGGAAACACAGACTCAGGCAGGGAATTGCACTCTTTTGCTGTTCGTATAATAAAAGTGTCCCCAAAACGTTTGGTGCGTATGGGAGGGATGTCCACCATGTATCGATGACGCATCGCCGTACGTCTTGTAGTCCGATGATGGAACGAGCTAGGAGGAATCAGTTCATGCAATTCCAACGCACACTCCCCGAAATGTAATCGATAAAAAACCGACAGGCTGGCAACTCGACGCCGATGTTCAAGGCTCTGGAGCCTAGACTCGACCAGTATCTCATTGACGATAAGCCTCGTGGCCCGTTTTTCGATCAGGTGCATCCAGCTGGTATTTGGCAGATCCGTCCCAGAGATGAGAACAGTACTCACTGCATGATCTAACTTGCGCTTGATACAAGTTAAGCAACTGCTCTGGGGTGAAGTACCGTCTCACCTTCGCAAGAATCCCCAACTTTTTGGCAGCCAGCTGACCTTTTGCCTCAGTGAATGGACCAAAATTGAGGGTCGATGTCAACGTAACGCCAAGAAGCTCAAGTCGGTCCGTTATCGGCACGGTCATATCTCGGAAAGAAGGAGCCGGGTGGAACTGGCTCCTTTTAGCGGAAAAAAGACACGCCTGGGTCTTAGCAGCATTGAAACTGACCAGATTGGCATCGCCCCATTCGGAGAGAGAGGCCTCTCGCAGAGACCGGACCTGAGGCCCAGTAGCGCGCGCGTCGGAGACGTATCTCTCAGCAACAGTGCTGTCGTCCGCATACCCAAAGGTGCCAGGTTTTAGCAGATCGTTTATGTGAAGCTAGAACAATGTTGCTGAGAGCACCGATCCCTGAGGAACCCCAGTTGGTCAGACGAGCGGCCATCAATAACTACTCGGATGGACCGGTCCCTCAGGAAATCTGCAATCATCTCGCACAGACCACTGGGCAGACCAAATGAAGGAAGCTTACCAATAAGGCTTTCATGCCAGACCCTGTCAAAAGCCTTTGAGATGTCCAGGGACACGGCAAGCGCTTCCCCGTGCCTCTCGATGGCCTCACTCCAGATGTGAATGGCATACGCTAGAAGATCCCCAGTTGACCGATTTTGGCGAAAGCCATATTGGCGGTCACTGAGGATGTCATTAGCTTCTAGGTATGCCAGGAGTTTTGAGTTGAGTAACCGTTACATACTCTTGCAGAGGATGGACGTAATCGAAATGGGTCTGTAGTTGGCCGGGTCAGCTCGACTGCCCTTCTTGGGCACAGGCTGAACGTTAGCTTGCTTCCAAGCATTCGGCACTTTTCGAGTCTCATACGAAAGGCGAAACAGGCGTGTTAGGATCGGAGACAGTTCAGGCGCACAGGTTCTCAGAACAATTGCTGGAATCCCGTCGGGACCACTAGCTTTGTTCACGTCGAGGTTGCGCAGTACCCTACGAACGTCCTTTTGATGGATGCGAATGTCCGACATACTCGTCTCGCATCCATCAGGAGAAGGAGGGAGCCGCGCATCACCAGAATCCAGACGTGAAGATTCCGCAAAAAGCGAGGCAAACAAGTTTGCTTTCTCCTCAGCGGTGTGCGCTAGTGACCCGTCGGGTCTCAGCAGTGGTGGTAGTGAGGGATGGCAGAAGTTCGATTCAACCGACTTAGCCAGGGACCAAAACGCTTTACTACCAGCAGGGTGTGAGGCAAGTTTGGTCCCAATACGGCTTATGTGGTCAAACCGGGCCCTTCGCATCACCTTCTTGCAGGACTTGGCAGCTCTATTGAAGGCTCTCTTCAGCTGACTCACGTCGCTTGCTTTGCGCGTCCGAGCGTCGACCCATGCCAGGTACGCCTCATGTTTAAGCAAGTCAGCGCGTTTGCACTCGGCGCCAAACCATGGCCGGTCAGCGCTAGACATTGCTACGTCAGAGAACGGAATGTAGTACTCCATTCCCCGACGCAACACATTCGTCACGGCGTCCGCGCACGACGAAGCATCAGCCGAAGCGAAGCAAGTAGGCTGCCAAGGATAAGATGCGAAGAAAGAATGCATCCCATCCCAATCTGCTGACTTGTACCGCCAAACCCGCCGTGCGCCTCTTGGGCTGGGATCGGGCGGGGAGTGGACGGATACAGACTTCACCAGACAATGGTCGGAACTATCCAAAGGTGAAGATACCGACACCGAGTATCGGTCTGGATCTGTTGTTAGCACAAGGTCCAAGCAATTGGCTGTGTGCGAATCAACATCCGGCACCCTCGTTGCCCCCTGGACCAGCTGGGCGAGATTCAAAGCAAGCGCAAGCTTTCTCATCTCCCGCCCAGCGTGATCAGTGCTCTGGTACGGGAAGAGCCAATCCTGGTGGTTGGCATTGAAGTCCCCCAGTAACACCAATTGGGCGGAAGGATACCGTTGCTGCGCTATATCAACCGCCTCACTAAGGTACTCTGTGAGCCTGGTTGTCTCCTGATCACCGCTGTGCGAACGGTAGACACAGGCGTAGATAATTTTATCGTGGCCTGTGTCCACCAAATCCCACAGCACAGAAAACCTAGGGTCCTCAAGGTTTCGGAGACGCCGATAACAGATCTCGGGCGTACATGCATACACCAGCGCGAAGCTTAAAATTGTGCTCCAGGGTAAACCCTGGGTATGTAAGGTACGATATGTCTGACGGACATCTGATCTGCGTCTCCGAAAGGAAAAAGAGAGCCGGCTTATCAGTCTCGAGATGATGATGGACTGCTACGAGATTGGAGTGCAGTCCTCTGATATTTGTGAGGTGCACTTTGACTGGAAGGGGGTGCAGCCGCTGTTGAACTCTAGTTTGATTTTTCTTGTCATGTATGTATAAAAGTGAAGGGTGAGGTGAGTAGAAGGAACTGGGACGAGGTTCCAAGCTGTTAACCTACAGACACGCACTGATGGGACGCCATCATTGGGGCACTAGTCTGGAGACTGCGGGGACGCCCGAGCCCCCCTGAAATGTCCATCGGGTCCTCCCATCTGGTCGCCAACCAGCACGATGGTGCATTCCGGGATTTTTCGACAGTTGGCGG
Organism: Orthosia gothica; assembly: GCA_949775005.1. NCBI lineage: Eukaryota > Metazoa > Arthropoda > Insecta > Lepidoptera > Noctuidae > Orthosia > Orthosia gothica. The sequence goes on along the minus strand of OX459039.1, from coordinate 32,014,474 downwards.
GGTAGCCTTTCGTATGTGGCTAGCACACTACTTGGGCCCGCAACTACCTGCGGTCGGCCAGCAGCGCACCGTGCCTCGGATCCCGCTACCCTCCGCGACCAGTCTCCCGACACATCCATACCAGTGCGCGCCAGGCTGGTCTGCGTGCAGTGGAACAGCTGTCTCGACCTAACTCCTCTAGTTGGCTACACCGAGCATCGTACCGGAACACGGCTAGGCCACTTGGCGGTACGTCTTTGCCCGGTGGGTGGTCGCAAGCCCTCGGCCAAAGCCTACCACCAGTTGGTGTCACCTGATTTGCACCACCCGGGGACCACGTGTAGGGAATCAAATGGGGTATACTCCTACGGACGTGGGTGACTCAGTCCCCAAAAATTCAAAATCAGAATCAGAAAATCCTTGCATGATAACCCCTTTTCTTGCAAGTCGCTGCTAACACCATCTATAGCCGTGGAATGGAACCGAACGCGATCAAAGTACTTATAAAATTAATCAGACGTAAAACACTACTTACGTCGTCGGCACGGTTTTTTTGTATAGGATGAGGCATCTGTATGCTAAGTTTTTTTTTATGACTATACGGACCTTGTGGCAACTAGAACAAATTTTGGTGCGTTCAAGCGTTTACAGTACGCAATGTTAGGACCCATTAATACTAATAATAATTTTTATCCGTGGTGCTACCCAACTGGGCTTATCCCAGTTGTAAACGACCCCTTGTGCCTATTGGCCTTGTTTGTTCTGTCTCCTGTTTGATATGGAGGGAAGTGGAAATTATGTTTTTTTCTACTCCTCTGTTATTCGTTGCGGGATCCTCGACGGTTAAATTCATTCTCCGGGACTTCGTCGAGCTTCATTGCCTCGGCGCTTTTCTGGTGGTCGCCACTGTTGACAATGGCTTTCGGGAGTTGCATTGGTTTGGGAATAGTGTGGTAGGATTATCCCGAAAAAACAGTTTAGGTTAAAGCAATAAGACAAGTTTATTTTTTATTGCTTTTGGCTATTTCTGTTCACTAAGTTAATAGAAAACTAGAAATCTACAGGTAAAACATGGTTATTGTTTTAGGTTATAACTTAGATGGCACTTATAACACAGGCGAGGCTCCTCACAAACAGATGTTGTTCAAGCCTTCTCCAAACCAGATCTTCCTGTATTTGTCAAGTGCCATCGACGATCTTCCTCCCAACGGAGTTGTTCTTCTGTACATATCCGCTGAAGGACTCATAGTGCCCAACTCCAAGCATCTTGAAGAAGGTTAGTGGGAATCCAATGAAATAATTGCAAGTTTGTGGCAAATCTGTATTTACAAAAAGACAGTTTATTATTGCCAGATTTTGAAATTCTGTATAATGTTACACAATTTTAAAATCTGCTTAAGTCTTTCTTAATCTTGCCAAGTGAACTTTTAGATAGCTATTTTTGGATAAAAAATCACTACATCAGTAATCTAATTGACGATAAAAAATTATCTTGCAGCGGGTGGCTTCGATATAGGGGGTCTGATCACTACGTCTAAAACCGACGTCCTTCAAAGAGAAACATCTAGTTCGAAGGACGTAAAAGGGTTAGCCCCAAAATTAAAGGAGGCTCCGGTCCTCCACCCAGGGGACCTATACCCCTTCACTCGTCGCCCGCTCTTCGTCATAGTGGATTCGGACAACTCCTTTATCTTCGCCACGCTACCAAGGTTCTTCGGGCAGCCGCTGATCATCCTTATGTCACCAATTGAGCTCCCGACTACTTTGTACCGTAAGTATAGGCACAGTTGGTTCAAACAGGGTATTTGATGAAAAAACAATAATTAAAAAAAAAAAAAAAAAAAAAATGATATTTTTTGGTGCTCTCTTAATATGGCGTTGAGTTGCTTCCATTTATTCAATAATAGTTTTAATAAATAAATAAAAATACAATACCCTATTGTACATATTGGCTGCTTTTAAATAAATTTACTCTACGGGGCGAGTTGGACTTACCACAAAATGTTTCTCCATTCATAGCATGGTCGGCAGAAAAGAAAATTTCGCCAAAAGTAATGTCTACTCCCTTCTTTTTATTAAATTAAATACAATTAGTAAAATATAAGTATGCACATTTTATATTATACTTGTAATATACATTGAAACAAGGCGACGCCGACGTCTTCATTCCGCAGGATCAACGGTCAGCAAACTTGTCAGGTTTGTCATAGAAACCTTGTTTGTTTGTATTTTTTGTTTGCTACGTCCATCTTGTACATAAGTCGTGGCCATATCATAGAATTGACCCCTTCATGATGTGGCCGACCATTTCATGAAATGGTTGTATCTCTTGATATGGCCAGCTAAAACTAACTATATCGTTTAAACTTCAACGTTTAATGACGTGTCAATCCTCGTTTGGCCATATCATTAATAAAGGGTTTCCATGGTATCAAAGGTATATTTATTTTTGCATTTAAATCTTTCGTAAAAATAAAGTATCTTAACTTTTATCTTCAATTGGTGCATTGTTATTAGTTTTTTATTAGAATAATTTTCCGCCGCCATGATGCACCACAAAAACAAAACGATATCAGCGCCTCTAACGGTAGATTATGTAACTATTTTACGATAATGTCACTATTGTTTGACCATATCATGAAGCAGCTCTTTTTCAAAGACATTATTCATTGAACTGGCCAGACCATAATCATGATGTGTGCAGTGGGTATTTTCTATTTAATTATATACCTACAACAATTTCATGAATTGGTTGGCCACATCACGAAGTGATAAATTCTAAAATGTGGCCACGACATATATATATATTCATGGGTACAAGTTTTGGGTTCAAATCCCAACAGTTCTCAAATATGGTTCTCACGTACGGGTAATAAATACCGATATAGATAACTATTACCCGTACGTATATTTTACAGAGATAAAGTGTTATTTTAATTTAGTTTTATTTCGTTTGTAAGTATGTATGTGCGTGAATGTGTTTGTGTTTTTATCTATACAAATAAAAATTGGAAAAAAACAGTTTTGAATGATAAAAATATGTGTAAGTACTGACCAAACTACGTAACTCAGATTCAAATTAGATATAAGTATTTCATCTGCGTATCTACGGCAGAACAGCAGCCTTATTGCGTAATAGACTCGACAAGGCAAAGGACTAAGAATATGAAAAATCGACCAATCACATAGACGGAAATCCACATCGCGTCTTTCATCTCGCATGTGATTGGTCAATTTGTTTTACTCGTTGCGATTTGCCTTGCCGAATTCATAACGCAATAAGGCTGCTGGACAACGCAGGCTGTTGACTATTATTTGAGTAATAGAAATATCCTAAACACAAAGGTCATACAAAGATAGACCTAAAACTCAGAGTAAAGACAGATAAAAAATACAAAACATAATTCTCGATTCTAGAATAACTCTGACATGGCATTGAGAGGAAAATTAGTACATAAATGCATTGTTGATTTAAACTCACATAGACATAAAAACGGTACGATGAAAAAACTCCTCTAATTGTTTCAAATTGTTTCTGCACATCTTTTTTTTATTATTACACTAAATAAATTACCCATTTGCGAAATTATGACTATTTCCCTAATCCATTTTGAAGATTTACATGTTGTAGATCCTTTAAATTATGCTAATAATTTTGATACCCCTTCAGCTTTAAAAAATTTGCAAACACTCATGAGTATTGCTTCTAGTATAAAAACACCCATAGCTAGTTTATGTGTATTTTTATTCCTCTCTAGTCTCTCACTGAAAATATGTAGTAATATTTACGACCCACAAGTGTCTGTTACCTGCCTACATAACTAAAACTATAAAATATTACAAGTTTACGTACAAACATATTATACCCTGCATAATATTACAAAACTATAAATAAAATACACATACTTAAAATTCATCATAATCATACTTTTTATGTTCTAACTGCTGGGACACAGACTCTCTGTGAGAGAGAATGGTTGGAGGATGTCACAAGTCTTCGAATTTTGGTTTCCTCACGATGTTTTCTTTCACTGTTTTGTGAGCAGTGGTGATAAAATTTACACAAGCTAAAGCGCCTGCCTGGGTCCGATCCCACGACCTACAACTTGTAAGTTACGGCCGTTACCGTTGGGCCACCACTGATCCGCTACTGCTTATTAAAAATGATGCTTAAATTCAAGATATATTTAAATTTACTCAAGCCAACTTTCAGTATCAGTATAGTATAATCGGATAAACCGACTGTGAATTCTTCAGTGTCTTCCAGTTTCCAATAATTTTATAAAATAATCAACAAATCATCAAAAATTAAGCTTAAATATACAACATAAGGTTCTAGGACTCAGTATCGGATCTTAAATATCTCATTTTAGATAGTAACCTTAAAAATATTTTCAAATCGACTCCATAAATCGTAAATTTTATAATGTTTTAACTTTCTTCTCGTCACTGCCACACGTGCATATCGGCTAAGACGCTGAAAAACCGCAGGGTCCCGAAGCAATTCTTGTCATTTTGGTTAGATTTATGTTCTTACACCAGATTAAGGCTCGTTTAAAAAGACATAAAATACATAAAACATATCTATTATTTAACATCAATAACTCAAAACAATTAAATAAATAATAACAAGATTGCTAGCGCCCACGTCTGGCTGAGACTATTGAGAGAAATCCCCTTATTAGTAAGTAGACATAGGTAATATATATGTGTTGTGTGTAGATACATTTATTCCTAATGACAAAAATTTACTCTATTTCCTTTTCTATGGCAGTTGTATCTTACCCATTGGAAAACAGACATACGTCTTCAAAATCTAGAACGCTTTATGTGTATATTTCCTTCTTTTATCTACTTATTTAGTGGTTTTTATCTCGTTTTAAAACCAGACACTTATTAGCGTCTGTCGAATTATTGTTTAATATCCTAACTTTTATTATTTCGTTTTTATATTAAACTTCACTTGTAGGTAGTAGTTGAGGAGTTAATCCGGATGACTTTTACAATTTTGTCATTGTCTATCAAATTTGTAAAGAGTAGTTTTTGAATTAATCTCTTTTGAAATTTTAAATCTTCAAGATTGAATAGTATTTATTATTCACTTCCTATATAAATTAGTCTATACAATCCTATCAGTGATCAAAATCAATTTATTTGACGTCTATAAAGAGTCACTCAGAGGGCAACTGATATGCATACTTCCCAGTGCCCTCGTGATATGTAACTATTATACGGTGGATTATGTAACTATTTTACGATAATGTCACTATTGTTTGACCATATCATGAAGCAGCCGTGCGTTTGGCTCTTTATCAAAGACTGATTATTCATTGATCTGGCCAGACCATAATCATGATGTGTGCAGTGGGTATTTTCTATTTAATTATTTACAACTATTTCATGAATTGGTTGGCCACATCACGAAGTGATCAATTCTAAAATGTGGCCACCACATATATATAATATTCATGGGTACAAGTTTTGGGTTCAAATCCCAACAGTTCTCAAATATGGTTCTCACGTACGGGTAATAAATACCGATATAGATAACTATTAACCGTACGTATATTTTACATAGATAAAGTGTTATTATAATTAAGTTTTATTTCGTTTGTAAGTATGTATGTGCGTGAATGTGTTTGTGTTTTTATCTATACAAATAAAATTTGGAAAAAACAGTTTTGATTGATAAAAATATGTGTACTGACCAAACTACGTAACTCAGATTAAAATTAGATATAAGTATTTCATCTTCGTATCTTCGGCCGAACAGCAGCCTTATTGCGTAATAGACTCGACAAGGCAAAGGACTAAGAGTATGAAAAATCGACCAATCACATAGACGGAAATCCACATCGCGTCTTTCATCTCGCATGTGATTGGTCAATTTGTTTTACTCGTTGCGATTTGCCTTGCCGAATTCATAACGCAATAAGGCTGCTGGACAACGCAGGCTGTTGACTATTATTTGAGTAATAGAAATATCCTAAACACAAAGGTCATACAAAGATAGACCTAAAACTCAGAGTAAAGACAGATAAAAAATACAAAACATAATTCTCGATTCTAGAATAACTCTGACATGGCATTGAGAGGAAAATTAGTACATAAATGCATTGTTGATTTAAACTCACATAGACATAAAAACGGTACGATGAAAAAACTCCTCTAATTGTTTCAAATTGTTTCTGCACATCTTTTTTTTATTATTACACTAAATAAATTACCCATTTGCGAAATTATGACTATTTCCCTAATCCATTTTGAAGATTTACATGTTGTAGATCCTTTAAATTATGCTAATAATTTTGATACCCCTTCAGCTTTAAAAAATTTGCAAACACTCATGAGTATTGCTTCTAGTATAAAAACACCCATAGCTAGTTTATGTGTATTTTTATTCCTCTCTAGTCTCTCACTGAAAATATGTAGTAATATTTACGACCCACAAGTGTCTGTTACCTGCCTACATAACTAAAACTATAAAATATTACAAGTTTACGTACAAACATATTATACCCTGCATAATATTACAAAACTATAAATAAAATACACATACTTAAAATTCATCATAATCATACTTTTTATGTTCTAACTGCTGGGACACAGACTCTCTGTGAGAGAGAATGGTTGGAGGATGTCACAAGTCTTCGAATTTTGGTTTCCTCACGATGTTTTCTTTCACTGTTTTGTGAGCAGTGGTGATAAAATTTACACAAGCTAAAGCGCCTGCCTGGGTCCGATCCCACGACCTACAACTTGTAAGTTACGGCCGTTACCGTTGGGCCACCACTGATCCGCTACTGCTTATTAAAAATGATGCTTAAATTCAAGATATATTTAAATTTACTCGAGCCAACTTTCAGTATCAGTATAGTATAATGGGATAAACCGACTGTGAATTCTTCAGTGTCTTCCAGTTTCCAATAATTTTATAAAATAATCAACAAATCATCAAAAATTAAGCTTAAATATACAACATAAGGTTCTAGGACTCAGTATCGGATCTTAAATATCTCATTTTAGATAGTAACCTTAAAAATATTTCCAAATCGACTCCATAAATCGTAAAATTTATAATGTTTTTACTTTCTTCTCGTCATTGCCACACGTGCCTATCGGCTAAGACGCTGCAAAACCGCAGGGTCCCTAAGCAATTCTTGTCATTTTGGTTAGATTTATGTTCTTACACCAGATTAAGGCTCGTTTAAAAAGACATAAAATACATAAAACATATCTATTATTTAACATCAATAACTCAAAACAATTAAATAAATAATAACAAGATTGCTAGCTGCCACGTGTGGCTGAGACTATTGAGAGAAATCCCCTTATTAGTAAGTAGACATAGGTAATATATATGTGTTGTGTGTAGATACATTTATTCCTAATGACAAAAATTTACTCTATTTCCTTTTCTATGGCAGTTGTATCTTACCCATTGGAAAACAGACATACGTCTTCAAAATCTAGAACGCTTTATGTGTATATTTCCTTCTTTTATCTACTTATTTAGTGGTTTTTATCTCGTTTTAAAACCAGACACTTATAAGCGTCTGTCGAATTATTGTTTAATATCCTAAGTTTTATTATTTCGTTTTTATATTAAACTTCACTTGTAGGTAGTAGTTGAGGAGTTAATCCGGATGACTTTTACAACTTTGTCTATCAAATTTGTAAAGAGTAGTTTTTGAATAAATCTCTTTTGAAATTTTAAATCTTCAAGATTTAATATTATTTATTATTCACTTCAATAAATTAGTCTATACAATCCTATCAGTGATCAAGATCAATTTATTTGACGTCTATGAAGAGTCACTCAGAGGGCAACTGATATGCATACTTCCCAGTGCCCTCGTGATATGTAACTATTATACGGTGGATTATGTAACTATTTTACGATAATGTCACTATTGTTTGACCATATCATGAAGCAGCCGTGCGTTTAGCTCTTTATCAAAAGTCTAAAAAGTTTAAAAAGTCATAAAATACATAAAACATATCTATTATTTAACATCAATAACTCAAAACAATTTTAATAAATAATAACAAGATTGCTAGCGCCCACGTCTGGCTGAGACGATTGAGAGAAATCCCCTTATTAGTAAGTAGACATAGGTAATATTATATGTGTTGTATGTAGATACATTTATTCCTAATGACAAAAATTTACTCTATTTCCTTTTCTATGGCAGTTGTATCTAACCCATTGGAAAACAGACATACGTCTTCAAAATCTAGAACGCTTTATGTGTATATTTCCTTCTTTTATCTACTTATTTAGTGGTTTTATCTCGTTTTAAAACCAGACACTTATAAGCGTCTGTCGAATTATTGTTTAATATCCTAAGTTTTATTATTTCGTTTTTATATTAAACTTCACTTGTAGGTAGTAGTTGAGGAGTTAATCCGGATGACTTTTACAACTTTGTCTTTGTCTATCAAATTTGTAAAGAGTAGTTTTTGAATAAATCTCTTTTGAAATTTTAAATCTTCAAGATTTAATATTATTTATTCTTCACTTCCTATATAAATTAGTCTATACAATCCTATCAGTGATCAAGATCAATTTATTTGACGTCTATGAAGAGTCACTCAGAGGGCAACTGATATGCATACTTCCCAATGCCCTCGTGATACCTTCTGTGTCGCTAGTTACAAGGTCATTTATATTGCACATTTTTAAGTGTCTGTAGTTTTCACGAATTTAATTAATTACTAGGTGTTCAACAATTGTTTTTAAAACCTATCGCACAATAATATTTAGTTATTTTGAAGTTAGTCATACCACCGGATTCTATGAATGCACTTAGTATAAGTAATCGAATAAAAGACATGTGAAGGATATTTCTATTACTAAACTTTTAAAAAACTGTTTAATTTTTTTAATATACCCTGCCCTTTTATTAAATATGAATGGAGAACGATGGACATTCTTCAACTATCAGACTTTATAGCATTTAGAAAGGCCAGGTGAATGACTAGATGTATGAAAGTAAATTAAGTAAAAGGACTATTGTAAGGATCGTACTCACTGCCTACCATCATGAGAAAAATACATACCCACACACGTACATTAACTCACGCCGAGTTGGTTTACGTATGTGTTGTAGCATTCTTTACCTTAAGTGCCTTAAAACGAAAAATTTGTTATGTTTGCGATAATTATTTGAATGAAAAATTCAAAATGAAATGAAGAGATAGAACAGACCTAGTAGCAAGAGTTAACTTTTAAGTCAAACAATTAAGTACAGGATTTTCTGCGTCAAGCCGGTTTAGTAAGAATTCTAATAATAATAATAAAGACAGACAGGAGTTGTAAAAAACTGTATATAAATTTCAGAATATTTAATAATCCTGTGCTCAAAAATGAACAAATATAATCTATAGGTTTCGCTTTTTCATCAAGCTGCAAATCAAATTGTCATAGATCAACATACCAACCAATATTACGTACTATAAAAACTATTAATTTAATACAACGTTGTACCCTGCCTGCACTATGATTTTTGCAATTTTAATTGTCACCTCATATTCAAAGTAGAGCATAATCTCAATTTCTGATCAAAGAAATGAGAGCAGCCAGCACTTGGCACTTGTTAGCACGCTTCTATTGCCAGTATTTCACAATCGACAGGGCGAAGGGTCATTGCCGCTCATTTCGACTGCGCGCACGCACATTTTGAAATCACAAACATCGTTGTTATATTTTCTAAAGATGTACTTTAGCGTAATCTTTCACCTACATAGTTTGTGTGTAATAACTGACTTTGTATTCAGAGTCACGAAAGTCATCCATTGTCGGTGTTCTTCACCACCATCTTCCGAATACTCATCTTCATAACCATCAATTGCAGCACAAAAATGTTCACTGCTTAACGGTGGCTAGGCGTTGCCGCATCAACTGGTTATGTGCTTCTCATCCGGCGAATCTTCCTCACCAGGGTTGTTTATACGTTGTATGAGACTGAAAAGATATTTTGACGTGATACGTTTCCGTAATATATATAATATGACGTCACTTCTATGAAAGGTCTGTGTGGAAAATGACGTAAGTGTATGGCTCCAAAGGTTGTAAGTATAATAATATGATAAATGAACTGATAGTGGGGGAAAGTGCGATGTCTGATGCTTAATAAAATAAAATAAAAAACTGTAAGAAAGATAACGTTTAAAAAAATCTTAAGTTTTCAATAATTATCCTAGTCGCCCCGTAAATAATATCTGGAACAAAATTTAAATGTGTAGGATTGTTTTTAAGATTTAAAACCAACTGTATTGTATGGCTTAGTAATAGTTTAGGCTTGAGTGCGGATTCTGACGCTGAGTTTGTTTCGGTGCTTCTTCTCAGACCGTCAGTTAGCTAGGAAACACCGGCTTCACCACGAGCGTAGGGCACGCAGAATATCTGCCTAGTTTCAGCCGGATCTAAAACGCGTAACAATATTAACAAAGAAAGCAATTTATAGATAAAGCACAAACTTTTGTATTTACAAAAAAATCCAGTCATAATTCAAATAAAACAAAATCTAGAGAATTTTAAGCTAAAAGATTTCATTAAAAGCCTAACCTAGTAAGTCTCTTTATATTTAATAATAATAATATATCTTTATTTATCCAAAAACATACAGAGTTTCAAATACAGTTTGATATTTGGTATAAACATAAGCTTTTAGTCTTAGAATAATTTTATAGTTTATGTTGCAAATTCTGTACAAATAATACTCTACCTCTTAAACTAGGGTATACCTGTATTTTAAGAGGTCGTTTAGTTTACGGTCAAGGTTTACAATGATCAACATATTTGCTGTATGTTCTTATAAAGCAGTAAGTTGTAGTTATAAAAATAAAACTTTATCTAATACTAGCATCGGCTTCGCCCCCGTGAAAAGTGTTTTCATATCCCAAGGAACATTTTACCGTGACGAAGAGTAGCTTATGTGATATGCAAGTCTATCTCTATCTCTGTGCCAAATTTCATCCGTTTAGCCGTTCTAGCGTGATAGAGTAACAAACATACATCTATCCAAACTTTAACATTTATAATATTAGTTAGAAGTAATATTAACGAAAGGCTCGCGTTTGACCACTATCTCATCTGATGGTAAGCTATAAGTGATTAGTAAGAAGTAAGATTAGATACTAAAAGTTCCAAAGTCTTGATAAAATTATAATTGATATTCACCGATAACTGGAATTCTAACTTATTCGTTATTTATCCAAATTGGATAAGTACGGATCATATAGATAGATAATTAGCTCATTATCATTTTCACACGTAACATTAAATGTATCACAAAAGTGCATTTAAAACATATGAACGTTTTTACTTTTATGTAGTATTGCTATAACCAACTTCACGTACAACAATCGTAATCAGATGGCTTAAAAAACAACTAAACGATATAAAAGAGAGCTAACTTTAAACAAGCCTAACGATGTGCTCTAAGCAAGGCCAACATCAATCACTAATATTACAAATGACTGCCTGTTATCTTTGCCCGTCTTAACGGCTGAACGGATTTAGATGAAACTTGGCGTATGGATAGACCAGAACCTAGATTAGGGTAAATCCATTTCATCCCAGTATAATCATTGATGTATTAAAAAGCGGAAGATACGTTACGTGCCAACATCGCGATCAGAAAACCTGGGCTCGGCGCACGACTACATGCATCGAAACTCACACATCTGTGTTTAGTGTCAGCACCAGACCCAAACCTACAGTTACCGATAGACAAGGACAGAGATAGGATACGGCACTGTAGTGCAAGCGAAATGGCGTTAGCCGCCGAATGTTGTCCGAATGCTATGAATGAAATGACATTGCAATATGTGCGTATCGTGTCTCTCACGCATTTTTGTAATATCTATCTCGCTCTCACAAATATGGCGAAACAAACATTAAATATTATTGTAATTTTCAACAAATTAACATTTTTGACTGTACTTACGAGTGGTAAGTGATCCCGAGTGACTTATTTTTCTTTCTGGTATTATTAAAACACTGTTTAGCTACACAAGAAGTCATTTTGATACGTATTTATTGCAAGAAACTATAAAAACACTGAAATTATTGAGCTGTGGGATCAACCATGTGCCGTGAGCGACTGAGTGCCCGCTGCGGGCATTCACTTAGATTAGTAGGACCAAGCGCTGTGAGCAGTCCCGTATCTACCGCTTTTTAATAGGGGAATTTTTAACTGCACCTCTATTTAGAAATTTAAGCAAACAAAATATCTCCACTAATAACCTACTGCAAAACAATATTACTCACCGTAAAACAAAAATACTGATTTGCACACAAATTATTCAATTAAATATAAAATAAATGTGAATTAGTCCAAGAGCGAGCGAAGCGAGCTCGGGAGCTTAGGGCACCCCGACACGGATAGGTTAGGTTCGAAGGAGATGACGGGAGCTGAAGTGAGCGAGCAAAGCGAGCGAACTCAGCTCCCGTCATCTCCTTCATGTTAGGTTACTTTAGACCCTGCAGACAGAAATAGGAGCCCTGCGCAGCGGGGCTCCGTCGACTTTGTTTCGTTTCCCCCCCTCCTTTAAAACTTAAATATTTTGTTGCACTCGAAGAATTATTAGATTTACTTTTAGTTAACAGATAGTTATTCAGTAAAACAGTTAAGCTTTAAAGATCTAGCAGTATAGTATAATTCATTTATTTGATGAGCAAATTTAGTGTGCAATTCAGTATTTTTGGTAGTAATTTCGAATATTTTGATTGAAAAAAGGGGAATTACAGTTAAAGTATTAAATACCACCCTTTTTAATACATCAATGGGTATAATACTATTACATTAACAGCATTCATATACTTCGATTTATATCTAAGTAATAACTAATATTCAGTTAATATTAAAGATAGGCAGGCGGGTGAGCTGCATTAAAGCCAAAAAAAAAATTGTATTTGGCAGAAAATTTATTGGAAGTCAGAGAATATTTTGACTTTAATTTAATACAAATTTTGGCGAAACCCTTCAAGAATAAAGTGGTGCAGCTTAGCCAACGTAGGCTAATTAGGTTCAAAGGCGGGTAGGCTTATGTTGCCACGGCAATATAAGTCTACCCGCCTCTTAAAAAAAAATTACAGCGGGTACGGATGATCAGCGCATGGAAGGTAGCCTCTTCACCCTGTTCCTGCACGACCCCATGTCAGCCGTCTGCCTATGCTGCGACATCAAGAGAATCCCATTGGATGTGTGGGAGCAAGCCCGGAATATTGTTGACAGTTACTTGAAGGAAGCCGGGATACTCTTGTCACGGATTCGCGGTATGTTTTTGTAAATCTAACTATGTATATACTACAGTATAAACACGAAAGATTATGAGGATAGATGAATGTTTGTTATTAATTCAAGCAAAACTACTGAACGGGTTTAAATACTGTGAACACTCTACAGTAATATTGCTTGTGTATGAGAATAATATATCTTATCTTACTTCTTACTAATATTATAAATGCGAAAGTTTGGATGGATGGATGTATGTTTGTTACTAAATCAAGGCAGAACGGCTGAACGCATCTAGATGAAATTTGGCACCGAGATTGATTATAGTCAGGCATAGTACATAGAATACTTTTTCCCGGGCATATGTTCCCTCGGGATAATTTTCGATTTCACGCGCGTACTAACTTCCGTCAGCGGCTTCAACCGCGTGATAAATATTTTTTTATCCCAAAGGAAAATTATACCGAGATAAAAAGTAGCCTTTGTGCAATTGTAGACTATAGTCTCTCTGCGCCAAATTTCATCCAGATCCGTTCAGCTGTTCTGATTTTGATTGAGTAACAAACATACAACCACAAATCCAGACTTTCGCATTTATAATATTAGTAAGATGGGGGAAAGTACCAACTCAACGCGAGTGGAGCCACGAACTGCAGCTAGTTTGTTAGTATGTTTAAATTCAAACTAGCTGAATAAATAGAATACATCGCATGAAAGTGCCAATGTATCGATTAACTGAACCATGGTGCCTAGACAAAATTGTGTCACCGATGATAAAAATGTCAGCAAGCTCAAAAATAAATGGGATTGTCCTGCGCCACGTGGTTCTTCAATTGCAGAATCATGGTGACACATTGATATCGCTGATTGGCTGACTGGAGAAGAGAGTCACTTTGTCCCTGATCATCAATATCATTGCAGCCGAAGGACGTCCACTGCGGACATAGGCCTCCCCCAAGCGTCGCCACTTCAATCGGTCCTTTGCGTCTCTTTGTCCCCCAGTTACTTATAATTCTGATTGGCCAATTCCAGAATGCATGTACGTGATGTTCTTGAATGACGACTTCCTGCGGCTGTTGATTCTGCGCTTCATCTTCTGTGAAACGGTTCTGCGCATGCACCGTATGTTCCGTGGCCGGGCACAGCGCACTCGCTGCGCACCGGCCTTGCCTGACGACCTCTACGAGCACCCGGTACTCACCCGTATTGTCATGGAACTAGCGACGAAATTACAGGTAATTTAGAAAATAAATCAAAGCTAAATAAATCACGACAAGCTTTAATTTTCGACGTAAAGCGAAAATGTTCTGCCATAGCTATGGGCAAATGTCTTGTGCATAGTTATCCACAATTACGGCGGCATGTGAGTGCTTTTCTCCTTGTCGTTATATCACGACACCAAACACTGGATAAGCCACGTGTTTAATGTTTTAATTGTATTAAAACAATCACATTGCTATATAAGCAAACATAAAACTGCAAATTGACGCGATGCGTATTCGCAACGCAGAAAACAGCTAAGCAAAAACAAGCAACAGGCTTGTAGATTTTTCGATGCGACGTCACACCACACTTTTGTGTTTGAGCCCTTAGCCGAAGCTCATTAAACTATACTACAATACATTAATTTTGTTGCCGTCATTTTCAGGTGCGTGGACACTTCCACGACCCAGCTGCGGCTCAACGAGAATGATATAACCGACCCTCAACGGTGTCTTTTGCTGATCACTAAAGCGACAAAACCACACTAGATGAGGCGCCAAACGTTAATAATAAGGCGCCAATAGGTGAGGTACTTCGAGTTACACGATGCTAAGGAAGAGGTGCTATGTGGTAGTGAAGAGACTAACACACTCTTGTCTAGTTTGGCAAATACTGTCAGTCAAGTGACCTCTATGCAAGGATAGAAGTAATTGCGAAAATAGTGAAAATGGGAACGAATAAAGCTATCACTATAGAAAGACTAGGGTTTATGCAAGTGACCTATAGAGGTCACTTGCATAGGCACGGGAGGTATGTTAGATTGCGAGCAAACCTCTGAATGAACATGACATTTTTATTCATCCTTGTAAATCCGAAGTAAGTGATCACTGTGCATAGACCGGGTTAAGGTATCTAGTTTTTTAATGAGCATGACTTTTCTGGGTATGAATGAAACAAGTGTTCAATATAGGTAGAAGGACAAGGACTAGTGAAGTTAGAACTGACCATTTAGTGTTAATGACATTGCGGGGATATGAGACTTATAAGTGATCAAAATTGAAGACGAGGATGAGCGAAAAATGATATTGCCCTGGTTTGATTCAAGCAAGAGATTTATGGAAGAAGTATTCAGGAGTCAAGAAGAGTGGAGTGAGGGCTAATTACAAAGACAATGGAGCACCGGGTTTACTCTCTTTACTAAATAATTAAGTTCTGTAAATTTGTATCTAGATATAATTACCAGCGACAATGCATATATCTATAATTTTATCAAAGCTGTAGTTGCAGTAGCAAACAATTTTTTAAAGATATTAGTACAATTAGTGAGTTAAGAACTGCGATCAACAATAACCAACTAGATAACGGGTCACGTACAAATTCAATGCTAAATTCTGTCCGCGTCAATAATAAATACATACTACCCTACATTTACAATACCTACTATGACAAACTGAACAAAATAAGAGCTCATGTCTCAAGTGAGCTGTTATTTACCCTACCCTACTCGTAGTTGGTATTGTTGATCGAAGGATGAAAATAACTAATTTTAAATATCGGTGTCAATAGTCTCAATTGTATTTATACATTATTGTAAATAATGGTATCATATAGATTATTACAAATATTAATACCGACCTTCAAAAGTTAGTACCACAGTTTTGAAATTACAATGTCTCCCAAACTATAGAAGTCAGAGTATTGTAATAAAAACATTTTAGAAAATTCATCAACATCCTTTGAAATTATAGTTTAATATTTATTAGTAACGATTTACTTAAAAAAGATAGTATATGTGCTTTATTTCCAAAATAAGTTTTTGGAATTACTTAACATTTGTAGGTCCTACTTGTACAGTCAAGCAAATTGATTAATGAACCTGATGACGTGATGCAGAGCTCCAGCCTCATTTTTCAGCCTTTATTGGCCGGTTTGAGTGCTCGAAGGAAGTATGCAGTTATTCCAGTAAAATGCTGGTGGGTACTCGTCTTATAGTTTGGCTGGTAGACAAGCACATTTATTCTGTTTACTGATAATATTAGGTACTTTGACCCACTTGCACGTTTAGTCGGGTTAAATAAATAAATGTACAGTTTGTTAACTCGGAGTTAAATCATAAGGATTTAAACTAATGATACGCGTTGCACCATTAAGAACTAATGCCGGGTTTACTAACCCGGTATTTATATAAATATCTGTGCCCTGAAATGTAAACCGACCAAAAATAAATGAATGAACTATGAACGGAACTTACATCCGTGTCTTTTACACTACATTACTTAATACTCTATTTTCTTAATAGTCTTTGAATTTTGAACACGACATTTCAGTAAAATCGTATTTTATTGGTATCATTTCTTTCACCGCCCATTTGCCACCACGATTTTATTTTAAAATTGATAATAAATTGAGTTGTCATGCTTCTAATTTCACAACTGGTGAAAATGTACTTGATATAGTCACAATATAAAGACGTATCATAGAAAATTTCTACGTCCTCATCTAAAAACAACAATTCATTGATCATTACGATATTATAAATCAACCAAACCACATTTAAAATTACTTAAAACAATATATAATAGGTACAAAATAAGATTACGGCTGTACCTACTCATAACATCAATTTATTTTTACAATTCTTATACTAACCCAGGACTTAGGCCCACATGCGCCACCCTGAGTTCTGTCTCTTACTAACTCCGAGTTAGTTACCTAACCCGGCCTATTTTGTGTGACGTATTTGTTATTTAACCTTGTGTTAGCTTAGTTAAGTCTTTCGTGCAAGTGGGTCTTAACAACTAAACACTCCCACATCGGTGGGTTATATCTAGATTTACCTCTTACTCTTGGTAGTGCAAGATGAATTATCTGATTAACCCTGAGCTAGCTGTTAACACCGAGTTATTCAGGATAACCCAGGAACGCGCAAGTGGCTCTTAGATGATAAGGATAAAATCATATTCTAGTTATATTTTTAATTAAAATTACATTTAAATGCATTGTTTCAGGTTAAATTTATAGTTAGTTTAGCAAATTGTAAGTGTTAGTTTTAATATATTTTTAATAATTATAATATAGATGTAATTTAATTAATCTATTTAACTTTACTACTATCTAACTTCTCAATTCCTACACCGAAGAAAAAATATAAAAAGAATCCTGCCTCAAAAAAATTAGATATATTCAATTTGATATTTGTATTAGATAGGATCTAATAATGTCTTCAGCGATGTTTGCATGCCACTGGAAAGCAGTAGGCATTGAGGCAATAAATACGTTGGCAAATATTCTCGAAAAATATGAGCCTGATAAAGTACGTAAAAAGAAAGTACAAGTACTCTTGGTCCCATGCAAGTCAGTCAACACAAGTTCGTCTGTGCCACAAATTGAGAAGTGTACGTGGTCGCTATGTTCCTTTGACACGTGTCATAATAGAGACCAAGGCTGAAAATATAGCGTAACACTTTACGTTAATTGGGTTAAACAATATATATTTTCAGATCTTTGTTCATTGAGATGTCAATAACAAAAAAAATATTGTATTTACTCATTAATAGCAAATTCTGTTTGGTCCGCGCATGTAGTAAACGTCAATTCAAATGTAAAGAATGGAGCAAATAGATAAATGTGAGAAATTTGCTCAAATGTAATGTCACAAAATAATGCGAATGCTGACGCATCAATTTATATAGTATTTTTTTACTATATTGATTATCATGGCCTGTTTCACGAATTATGCGGACAGGCCCTCAATATTTATAAATGTTAGAATTCAATTGGGTATTAACCATTTTTGTCAAATTTTTAATATTAAGTATCATATCTCATTTCAAAGATGCTTTAAGTAGTTAATGTTCGGTAGGCTTATCGTTTCATAGTACTCATAGAAATATATTTTAAACAATTTATACACATTACAGATATACTGGATACTCTCAGACAAATATATTTTCAGATATATTTTCTTTAAATAATTATACTTATCAATCAGTGGATGAGATTGACGCATGCGCGTCATGGCTCCGATTAGTATTCTGTTTTTTTACCTACGCCGTATATTTATCGCGGGTAAGAAATATAACTTTAAACCCACACATTCATAATAAACTGAAGATTTGTGAGTTGATGACGAATCGAAATGGTTATTTCAGGTACTGTTCAAAATTAAACTTCAGAACGTCATATGAAACAAAATGAAATGACTAAAAGGCTGAAACGAATATATTTATTTGGTCACATCTACCTGATGTGCCTGTTTCCTGTGCCTGATCCACAGTCGTCAAAGTCAGGTTTTTCCACTGCAGTTAACAATATAACACCATGATTGTTAAATGCATTTTCTTATTTTTTTTCATCAACTTTAAGACTTTTGCTCTCTGCATTCCAATGAACGGTCTCACTTCTTCTATATGTATTGCAGCAGACATTCCTTTTTATCATCTATGCTGATTCTGTCAAAGGCACACAGTTGCTGCACAGCAAAACGAAAGGAATTTCTAGTATTTATTATATCTGAAATGTTAGAAAATAGGTTAAGTTTTCATTAATAAATACTAGTCCTAGATTTTAAATCTCTATTCTGTACAATTTTTTATTACAAACTCTTAATATTCCATACTTAATAAGGATTAATGAATGTTTTAAGTTCACTTAATTATTTAGTAATCATCGTCTTCGTCCATCATCCATGTTTGTTATATTATGTGGTGCCATGTGTTCCAGGATGCTACCAAGTAGGGATCTTGCGGAGGTGGTTTATCCGAGCCGAAGTCGGAGTCTGAGTTTAAATTTGGTTTGTCGGAGTCATAACTCGGAATTGGAGTCGGATTCGGATGTAGTGGCAAAAGAGCGTTGTGTTAATAGCAGCCCTAATAAAATAAAATAGTACAAACATTATCAGTCAGCACTTTTTAATTTCAAATAAAAAATAATAAACCTACACTATATATAAAGGCGTTGAAAATAAAAACAATCATGTTTTCAATAATAGCAAATTAAATCGAGACAATTGTCAGAAGTAGCAAGTTATATTTACGACCGCCGATTAAAATGTCCGATTTAAAGTGTCGCTTAAGTTAATTTGTTTTAAGCTGTAGTTGAAAGCGGAGGTGTACCTAATATCAATCAGAAGTTCCGACTTATCGCTGTTGGATTTAGCTCCGTAACTTAACCCTACTACCAACACACCAAGCAACACTGAGACCACAAGTCATCCATAAGTCATTTTGTACATTCTATCATTTTATACGTTGCCCATCATTCCATCATTGCTAAGCCCATTTCTCTTGCTATACTCCTTATCATATTATATCGTTTAGGTTCACTTGCGCGAAAAATGTAACTCAGAGTTAGTTGCTAACACGAGGTTAAAGAAATATTTCTTACTTATAATGACATAAATAACACGGGGTTAGCTACCAACTCGGAGTTAGTAAGATAACCAAGGCAGACGCAAGCGGGCCATAGTGACTTATTTACTATTTAGTCATTTAGTAATTATGTTAGTGAAGCTCGCCGGGTGGTCCGGCTACAATCCGACCACACCCCACCTCTTCCCTCGGGGGTCGCATCGACTGGAAGGGATTGTTCAAAATGGACAGGGTGAGCAATGGTTACTGCTACGTCGCCTATCAAATATACCGCAAAGAAGGATAAAGATTCTGACCGAGATGGTTAGACAGGATCTAATCCAGAAATTGTGGTGAACTCCTGTAAGATCAAAAAGGGTTCGCAGGAATAAAAGTAATTTCACGACTAGATTGTGATTACACTATTCCTTGAATATGGGTTCCGGTTCCCTACTGGCCTACCCATCTAAAGGGTAGGTCGCTTGTTCTGGTTCGCGAATCTTATTGTTCGCGGCGCAGACATGGTGACAGCGCTCTTAGTGATGGTTTTTAGGCAAATTCACTCTGTTGGCGCCGCTTTGGCGAGAGGTCATTTGAAAACGCAAGTTATGACATCAATATGACGCTATTTAATTCTTTATTTTACACTAAGATTAAAATTGATAAAAACAAATTAAACAAATGTCAAATGGTGTGAAACGTGCAAGGTAACAAACGACATGTCACGCCAAATCCTGGTCTTCGTCAACCGATGTCTTTGTCGCATCCTCAGCATATACTGGCCTGGGACCATCTCTAATGTAGAGCTGATGGAGAGTTAATACGAGAGTCCGATCAACCGACAGATCAATCGTCGTAAATGGAGATGGCTCCAGCTAGGGGACATAGGATCTTAAGTCAAGTCAAAGATGGACCTTACGTCTCAGTGCTGCCGCCTAGTGGACATAATTTCTGAAAACCTTCATTGGAGCGGACTAACCAGGAATGAAGCACCAGTATAATTGAGTACAAAATTTCTAATAACGTCTGCAGTTCACACTGTTCTGACGTTATCTCTTCTCTATACTAGCACTGATAACTATTAGTTAAGGTACTACGCTTTTGCACGCGACTATCTCTCTCTTACTTTGTACGAGTATGTTTCCCTCCCTGTGTACACGTTGAGAACTAGTGCAGTTTTCACGCGTTTTCCTTATTTTTTTTGTATATCGGTTCAGTGTCAGTTTGCAATGTTATTTAATTGTATTAGATTACTTTATTAACGCCATATCATTGGGTTTAAACCAATGATTTCATAGAAGAGACACGCAAAATCTGTAAGCAAACAAACCATAATTCACAGACAGCTTTTGAATTATTGGCAAAATACAGAATGACTAAAAAACATCTACTGGACTGTTCAAACTGACAGAAAACTAGGTTTGTTTCAGCAGAAGAGAACGTATTTTCTGTTTAAGCATTTCTTCTCCTTTACTTATTATTTGTTTTTGTATTTTTAAGGAATATCGATCCCAAGTAACATGGGATAAGGGAAGGTCAGTTTCATGTTTCCTCTCACGCCACATGCATTAGGTACCACACTTCGTAGACATTCCAAAACTCTTCCCCTTTAGATATATAGATACTTATATAATAAGTATATGTAATTAGAAAATTGTACACGAATTGTTGTTGTATTATTATTAATTCAAGTGTATTTTATTATAGATATGTAGTATTGTATCCAGCGCAAGGACTCAGTAGATGTTTGATTACCAATTACTGTAAACCAGTTGTATTTTACTCTTTACAATAGTCTTAAGTTATGTGGTTACCAAAATCTCGACTTTTACTGTTTTTTGCATTCTGAATGTACAATGAATACCTATAACCATAACTTCAATTAATATGAATTATTTATATTCAATTATGAAGACAATTATGATAATATGGATTTAATATACAATATTAAATGTAGTGTATGTTTTATTCGTTTTCCCCCCTTCCCTTTCCCTTCCGTCCTATTTGGTTCTCTCTCCTCTTTTTCTTTCCTTCCTATTTTGTTTCCCCCTGTCCTCTCCTCTCCTCTCTTTTTCTATGTTTTCTTCCCTGCCTTGAGATATAGACAAGTTCCATTCCACCAGTGATAATGATTGCGAAAATTCCAAAATGCTCGGGACTTACCACATGACATATCGGTAACGCATATCAATCCCATACATTCGTGCTTATTGACAGTAAGGGCTCTTTCAATTTAGACGTTTCGAATCGGATTGCTGCGGCGCCGCAGCGGTGCCGGTAGTACTGCGCACAACCAGTTGATTTTATCCATACAATTTATGCACACACATACTCGCCCTGCAGACGTGCGTGCGCTGATAGAATAATTTTATTTGTCTAGGTCTTCATGTAGAAAGATGAGCTGCTCCAAACCTGCTTGGTGAAGCCAGCAGTAACTTACAATCATGCTCCGAAAAACTAACATGTAGGAGTGTGCTGCTTTTATCACCGGTGTACAGAATTTTTTGAATCAAATGGCTTAGCTGTAGCTTACAATAATATAAAATGGTAAAAAGCTATTGTCATGACTTATCAGTAGGTAACAGCTGCTGCTGAAACCATCGCCTCATCCTTTCGTTGTGAACAAATTAATTTGCCTAGCCATTTTCCAACTATATTGGGATGGGGATTTGGTTTAACCGGATGCAGCAGAGTACCAGTATTTTACATAGAGCAATTGTCTTGACCTCCACAAACCAGTAACAGGATAACACGATACCTTTAGGCAAGACTGCAAACAGACACACACACACAGATTTTCTGGTTTCGACTATACGTAACGACTGTCAAATATCTATAGTTAGTGACAGCCGGGACCATGCTTTTCAGCACAGCTTAACGAGTCTAGGTATTAAAGAAATGGTCACTTATACACAGACTAGCATTCGATCAGTGTGGCTGTTATTATTAACGGTCCATATTCAACTACACCTAACCGACAAAAGCAGCCAATAGGCACAATGACCCCGAGGCTCTAGACAAGAGCCATTCGATGTCAGTAATGACGATAATCGAAATGTCAAATAAGCGATTGATCACGTGATAATTTGATAGCGTTTAAAATTCCCATACATTTTTGTCATTTTTCCAAACGCTATCGCCTCGCTTTTGTTGACAGAATGTCACTTGTCTAGAGCCTTTTGTCACAATCATCAACTTTAATATACAAACGTTTATCTCAACGCGGCCTGTTTACTTAACCTTTTGTCCTTATAATCTAACGCAATTAAGAATTCAACCAAAAAAATGCCATGAAAATCAGTCTACTTTAGAAAAGTACAATATTGTATTTTTTGTTTATTTTCAATCGACGTAGGAAGCAAATAGGTAGCGCGGTACACCTCGTACCGCCATCTACACAGCAGCATACAAACTACATACAAAAGACAATAAAGAAATCGTGCATCGTACAAGATGCGACACTAGCATGCATTCACTCAGAACGACACCAACAGTCGGGTAGTTGACCACCAAACACTACAACCTACAGGTCGAAGACCTTCTATCTCAAAATAATTATTTTTACTTTTTGGTAAAGTAGCAAATTGCGAAACGCTCGCTCAAAGTCGGTGACTAACAAAACTAAGTTTGCATTGTTATACGGATACGGATGTTGTCGAGAGGGTTCCCCCAGGAGGATTGTGTCTGCCTCTGTATATACATTGGTATGTTTGATACTAGGATATCTCGATTTAGGATAGCTACGTAAGCTCAGTTCATATTTGGTGCCACATTTGAGCTGGTATGTTTTAATAAACACTGTACAGGATGTGAATAATTGTGAATATAATTGCATGAACGGCTTGACTCCTTGACCAAATTGATTTTGTTATTGCAATTCGGACTGGTATCCGCAACTCCACGGCCAATTGAGTATTGTACTTACTGGTGGGACAAATTAGTTATTCAATCCACCCTAGCTTATCCACAAAAAAAGGAACATCTCCTCGGTATTCCTTCATACCTATTTAGCCTAGATCTAATCACTGCACAGTCTAGGAGAACATGTTGTCTCGTCTTGGTAGACCGTCATTTTGATAAGAAAATCATTTTTATCCAAAACCCCTTTCAACAGTAGGCATTATAAATCGCTCTACGGTTAGCTAACAATCGTGACGCATTGTTTCCCTGGGTGGGAAACCCACCTCAAATTAAAAACAGAGGGATTGTTTATTTTTTTAACCGCCGAAGGAAAAAGAGGGTTGTTAGAAGTTTGACGTGTGTACCTGTGTGTTTGTGTATATATGTATTTGTGTATCTGTCTGTGGCATCATAGCTCCAAAACGGATGAGCCAAGAGTCACGCTGACCAACGACGCTGGCCATCGGCCCTGAAGCTCGTCATTGGCGAGTCACTCGGCTCAGCGCTGACGGCCGTCAGACTCCACCAATGACGATCTCGCGGCGACCGTTAGCGCCAACGTTCAGCGTCGGTTAACGTGACTCTAAAATCAGCCTAAGCCTTGAAGATTGACCTATGAGGCAGTTATTAACTGCCTATTAGCCACCAACACTATTCAATTAATAATCCAACGACTTAAAAAAAGCTGTAGTACTCATCGAAAGTTTGTGTTGTTCACGATATAAATTGTATCTAATTAATTTGATAAAGATTTAGACCTAATTATAGAAATGTAATAATATAAATGTGGATGAATGGAGAGGAAGAGGTAGGCCAAAGGAAAGATATGAAAAAAAAAAGGGTGTCCGTGATAGCGTGACCGACCCTACGAAATAAGGGACAAGGACAGGATGATGATCATATGAAAATGGCGTGATAAAGACACAAGTATCTAAAAATTTATAATATTATAAATCAGGTAAAAACTTTAATTGGATTTCTAAAATTATAAAACAAATCAATCACGAACATTTATTCATGAATAAATCTTCGTGATTGATTTGTTTCAGATTATATAGGTACGATTTATAAAATAACATAACCACATAACGAAGTATATACGTGAATGAGACGTCACAAAAATAGTATAACAGGCAGGAACCTGCCTACTTACTTAAAAAATGTTTTCCCACCTGTTAAACACACATACGCTTACATAATGCGTGTGTACGTATAGCAATTACATACATAAATAAATAAATGTGTGAATGTAGCAGTCACGCGCGAACACAGTCCGCGGCCCGCGGCCCAACCGCACCACACTCTTGGACTTCGTTCAAGGTGCCAAAGGTAAGTCAACTCATCACTAACCCAAATATACCAACCGGCCCTTTTCATTCATTAACATAACCCCTGCTACTCTGATTACAAACCATACAGATAGCCTCCAAAATCGAGAACAGTCCTATAGTTTTAACTGATGACGCGAAATACTCACCAAAAATAAATTCATGCTCAGTCTTATATTTAGCACGCCTGCGCGGACTAAGACGTGTCGGCCAGTTGAACCGGGATTCAGTGCAGATCGCCAATCGGTTTGATCGGAAAAAAATAAATAAAACAAAAAAACGCGTCTAGTGCATCCTATGTCAACAAACAACACCAGGGATGGTGAGCTGAGGACTCACGACACAAGTGCCCTGAACGCGTCAAGGTAACATCGGTGCATTAGTCCAAAATAATCTGTTGGCCAATGATCATAGTACACAACTTATTCACACCTATTTCTACACGAGCCCACGCAAACATAACGTGTTTTCAGTCAGAGATTCTCACATTGAAACGAAATGTTGTGTTCTTAGTTTATACGGTGAAAAAGTGAAAATTTTGCGGGGTTCGTGCATTAATATTTCAAAATTATCATCATTATACAAAACATTGTGTCCTGAAAATCTTTTTTTAGAAAATATTTTTCAAGTTAATTAATTTCAATAATCAAACATATGGAATCTGAATTGTCACCAGATAAAGAGAAAGATTTACCACCAGTGCCTATAAAAACATATGAATGGGAAGATTTGAGAAGAGAACGTAAAGCGGGAAGGTACCCATGGACTCACCTACTAAAGGATCCACTTCAAGGTGAAATTACTGCAGAAGATATCATCAGAGAAACGACACCGAGAAGAAGTATGTCACGAGAATTTTCACGGTCTCGGACACGCTCGCCCGTGGACGGCGATGTTCAGAGGATACTGAACCTTGATTCTTCACCTGGGAGTAGTCGCAAGCATGGCGAGGAAGGTGAAGATGAAGGAGTGCATGTGCCGAACTTTTCTAAAGAAATATCGTTAGAATCTGAAGAAGATGTCATAAACCAGGCTGTGAAAGCTTATGTAGTTAAACGTCCCGAAAGTCAAGCTAGTACCCACTTAGCAACGCCTGTTGAAATTCCCAAAAATGTGTCCCCTAAAGGTATACTTAAACGCCGAGTTCCAGAAAAACAGTATAGCATAGGAGTAACATCAGAAACAAGAGAAAAAACAAAATGTTGTCATCCTTTAGTGAATAAAATAAAACATTTAGCAGACAAAACGTTACATAAACTTGAACGAAATGAAAATGAAAAATCGCCCATATCAAAACGCAAAAAAAATGATGAGGGTCAAGAAATAAGACAACTGAGATCGTCGCCTGGCGCCGTCAGAAGACAGAAATTCGGAGCAATTAAATTGGGCAGTTCTGATGAGATGAGTAAAACAATGATTGTAGACACACCACCACCAAGGAAAAAGAAAGAGCATATTTACGAAGACATAGAGGAAGGAAAAGATGTGCATTTCTCACCAGATGTTGATAAGCAGGGTGGTAACAAAGTGGATGATGAAAGTGGAACTAACAGCAACAAGGAAAATGAAAGCCTGTTGGAGAAGAAGTCGATCGCTTCCCAAGATCCTAGCTTAGTTATGGAAAATGCTAGTTTAAAATCAGAAGAACACGTCATGGAAAAATTGCATAAAATGGATAATGTAAATAAAGAAGCTGTAATTTTGGACGAAGAAATGGATCCAGATGAGCCCAACGTAGACGAAATATTTCAAAACCAGTTAGATGAAAGAGGACCAAGCAACGAATCTCCCAATATTACCATAACAGAATTGACAGGAGAAGATGCAGAGGTGATTGGGGACCAGCCTGCTGCGACGCCTATAGAATCATCACCTAGCCCCAGCCCTCACGACACCAATGATCGACACAATATTGAATACCCGAGAAAATGGTCTAAACCCAGCAGGTAGGTTTATTTTATTAATTAACATTTCTAATAACTCCATTGTAAGAAGTAGTACATCATACGTAACTGTGACATAACAACCGTGTCCAATACACGCAAAGCGAACGCGCTAGCTTCTGACTGTTTGATAAATATAGCTCGGTCCGACCGGTCTTCCTGCACATTGGGGAAGCTCTTTAAAATTGTCATCAGTGATCAGTGCTCGCGGCTGCTTTCACGTCTGTGATTATTTCATTTACTGACCAGCTTTGACAAACACGCTTAATGACTCATTGCCCGCGTGCTAATGACAGTTCGTGTAGTTTACGGGAAACGAGTAACTAAAATAAATATGCCCTGGATTCGGTAATCGGTAGTTATGACTACACTTCGGCGATGGACATCCGAAGGTGGCACTCCTATAGAGCGGCCAGTGAGGCCCACCCGAGAAGGCAGCGCTCAGATATTTACTCCAGACGTCCGATGCGGTTGTCAGTTCTTTCAATGTGACTCGCTTCTCCCGGAGAGAGTGAATCCAGTGGGTACTAGACCGACGTCGCGAGCTAGTAATTTTATTTCGTATGAGAGGTAAGTCCAGCCACCTACATTAACATTCGACGGTTTTCATGACATTTATAACTAAAATTACAAACTGCAAAATAATATGAACAACGTCTTTCGCCCGGTGGCTGCGGCTAAAACGAGCGGCGGCTGTTGGCCTAATTGTGACTCCGAGCAACGTGTGTGAAGTTTAAATATAACTCAAATCTTCTGCGACGAATCAAAATTTTTGCGATTTGCATTTTTTATGTTATGATATATCTCTTTACTCAATTTTTATGCTCTGCGACTGATTTACTGCTATTCAAAAAGCACTTTTACTATTTTTGCGAATGTATGTCATAAATATGCTGTGCTATAGTTACAAAATGTACTACTTTAAATTATAAGAGACTGTTGTTTTTTACAGTGATCACGAATATGAAATCATCGAAAAGCCACCACCGAACATTATTTACACTGCTCCGAGTGTAGATGAGAAACCAATCCAATTGGTTAAAACGGAGGATGAGTTGTCAAGTACCACTTCTCTGGAGAGAAAATTTTTACAGCATACAACAGATGATGAAGAACAATTAGATGAAAATTTACCATTGAATGATGATAAAAACGAAGAAATGACAAGCGCCGAAGCACTACAAAGAGACATCGAGGATAGGTATTTCGTAAACACACCCTCCACAACATCACGCACAGAATGTGAAGTTAGCACTAGTCAAGTTGACTCGTCTGCACTAGAACAGTTGCCATTAAAACGCGACAGCAGATCAAAGAATGCCGAAAGCACCGACAGTAAAATTCAACAGCGCATCAGAGAAGGTACGGGCAAATTGAAATCACAAGCTGGTAAATTGAAATCTAAATTACAAAGCATAAAATCAAAGCAGTTCAATATGCCTGACAAAACTAAATTTAGTATGCCTGAACGGCCTAAATTTAAAATGCCCCAAAGGCCTAAGATATCTCTTCCAGATCGACCTAAATTCACACTACCAGATAAAAGGAAGTTTAGTTTACCTGATCGGCCTAAATTTAATTTAGCTGAAAAATTAAATCGATCAAAGTTCACATTGCCAGATAGGCCTAAGTTTTCGGTTCCCGATATGCCTAAATTCAGAATGCCTGACCGGCCCAAGATCAACTTTCCTAGTCTTGGTAGGAAAAAAGAATACAATGTGACCAATGACTCCACGGATTCAAACGCGGAGCCTACTGATGTTGCTACAGTAGAGTTTGAAGCTAGAACTTATCCCAGACTATTCAATAGAAAGAAGAAGTCAGAGCTACCCAAAACATCATCATCGCCCACATTAAACAGAGAAGATACACCACCACCCACGTTCACCTTCACCCGGTTAAAAAAAAATAAAGATGAACCAACTTATATCCCTGATAGTCCTGAAGAGCCACGAGAATACGGGAATATGGAAAATGATGATGATACCAACTTTGAGATGGAAAACAGCAGGCGTATTGAGACCACCTATGATTTTGACAAAGTGGACAACGAATATATGGACGATGAACCTGAGCCTTCTCATCTGGAAGACGAACGTCACGCTTCATCTATACCCGACATTTCACCTTCTAAACAAGAATACCAACCCCATGTCATAACCGAAATTAACAATGACGAATTTTTTGTTCGACCGAGAGGAATTTCTCGTGAAGATATTCAAACAAGGGAATATTTGAGCGATGAAACCCGAAAAGCGTTCCAAAACCCGAAGAATATTCTCTCAATGATAGGGAGTTCGGGAATGAACGACGACAATATGTACGTCAACGATCCTGAGGCTGATCCTGAGCTGATGATCGATGACAACGAACCGATGAGGTATTCTACTGAAGATTTGAATGATAAAGATGATGGTTATTACACGTTTCCACCGGTAAGGCCATCGAGAGCTAAGCGGAAGAAGAAAGAACAGGAATCTACTCCGTACATGGATGACAGTGTTAACGCCAGTATGCAATTTAGTGAGGTAGACTTAGGTTTGTCGGAGGACCATCAAGATGAACACATATGTTGTGATGTGGAAGAAAATATTGACATGCACTTGAACAATCACCTTGATTTCACTCCTACCACTGATTTGCATTCTATACACGAATATGCAAATGATGACGTTATCCAATACCCGGAGAATGTTCCCATTCAGTCTCAAACTCTGCCGATGCCACCAAAGAGGAAGAAGAGGTTCAACAAGAAGGACTTCAAGCATTCGTCCCTAAACGACTTCAATAACATGGGCGGCTCAGAACTGTGGGAACAGCCGCAGGTACATGAGAACACGGATGATGTGAGTATTACCTTTATATATACATTTTACACCATAAAAACCCTATGAAAACCTACTGTCCACCACACTTCCATTGTAAAAATTCAACATTGGCATGCCTTATTTTCGTAGCATTTATAGTTCAGATACTACTGGCATGTCGTTGATTATACGAGCCTGAGCCGATACCTTCATTCCAAAACAAAATTATTACTAATTTACGAATAGTACTCGTATTTCTTAACATAAAAAAACAAAGGATAATGATGTCCCTCTCCTGTTCATGCATCTCTAATACAGCAGTCGTAATATATCACACCTTAGCGCATCGCAATCAACAAAACATTGATTTAATCATCGAACATATGAATTATTCAAACATTCATGATGCAATGGTTTTGTTATGATACCAATGGGAAAGCGAATGTTTACGTTACTTATAGAATAATAACACAACATCGCGTATGGCGTAGCGTAGGTTATAAATACACCCATAATTTTGGCAGTTATGTTTAGTCTCACGTAAAAGAAACAAGCTAATACCGTTATAATATAAAATCACGTCTGTATTCCCCCAAGGGTTGGGCAGAAATCCTTGGGCTCAAACCCAGACTCCAGCTTGCTATTGAGAAACTTCACATGATAAAACTCAATAACACTGCCCGAGCCGGAAATCCAGTCCAAGACGTCATAGTCAGCAGTAGCGCTTGCACCAATGAGACAGTCAATAATACTATTATCTGAACACAAATTTAGACCCCAGATGGCATAGTAAACATTTTATCAAAGTCCGAAAAGTATGAGGCACTTGTCCCGGCGATCGAAGTGATTAGCTATCGACTATTTTCTCGCTAAAGAAACGAAAAAAGATACAGATCCCGTGTCAATGACACATATATTAATAGTTGATCGCTGTCTGTTCACACTGCCGGCGAGTACTCTCTCACCACAAGTTTGTTGCAGCCACAAGAGCTATCAAAGTTATACTCGCGATCTCACGCCGAGAGATCAACCAACCAAAGCGTGCAGGACTAACCGCCCGAACGAGTGATGCGAGTAATCGCCCATCGCACAAAACACTCGCTTATAGCCGAGCGGTAAAACTATTGGAACTGCATACTCGCTTCTCGCTGCTCGCCAACTCGTATCGAGGTTCTAGCTCTACTAGCTGTTCGCTGATCTTCGGCGGCGGGACAAGTGCCTTTATATACTAAAATGTCACGTGGCTTTGCAAACAAAAACCAGTCGTTATTACTGTTAGAATGCACTCAGACTGTTACTGACCTATTATTATCGACACCTGACATCGACGCTTTGCCCTATCCACAGATTGATTCTAGGATACTCAAATAACTAACTTTATCAATCGTAAAAGACACATTATTAAAAAATGCATTCCAAAACGGTACTGGTTGAAATTGAAGCTCCCAAAAACAATAATATAAAGTTTTAAAATGAGTTTATCTTATTTATTTATATATTTTGTTACACAAAAACTACTAAAGCAACTCTGCTGGGCAAAGCTCCATGGCCTTTCACTCTTCCCGGTATTTCGCCTTCTCCGGCCAAACCCCCGCAAATGGTTCCAAATCATCACCACACACAGCGCTTCAAAGGTTTCACTCAGTGACGAGTGACGACGCCTGTTTTCTAAATAAATAAAAATATGTGCAAATAAATTATCACAAAGGTATTGCTTATTTCAATAGAAATACCTTGTTTATGACATGAAAATTTCCACCTAAATAATAATACCTATGTATGTATGTGTCAATGTTATAAATAAAATCGGTATACCGTTATTATTGATCGTAAACCATGTTCGATGCAAATAGTTTTAACATACTGTAGCCTGCTACGACCAAAATTGACATTACGATACGTTAGCGTACCAAAGTTATTTTCAATTGTTATTTTAAAAATTGAAAATTGGCTTGTCATCGTAATATTGTTCTCGCGGTCTCGCTGACCCGAGCTATCACAGAGGAACTTATACTTTCTATAATTGAAGATTTTAGCAAAACTATAGCATTCCATCAGAAAAAAACATTTTTGTATTCAGGACCTTACTTCCAGAAGTAACTCATTAAAAAAAAATTATTCTTTATAATAATAGAGTTCAGAAATAGTTATTTATGCTACAAGTGCGGAAATCATCTTACGTACGTGTATCATACAACATTTTACTATGCATTGTGCGAGGAAATAAATAAATTAATAAAATTAAATTAATTAAATGGAGGGCTTATTTAAGCGCGTTCAGCATATCCACAGATTAACTAATAGTTCCTCGGGCATATCTACTGCGCATGTGCAAATAGCTGTCACATTGTAACGCAATAAGGCACGAGCAAAATATACGTTCTGCCAAACATATTTAATCAATATTTAAAATTGATTTATTGATCAAAATCTAGAGTAATTAAAAACGCCTAAAATGAAGTATTAGTTTTATTCTACCTTTTATATGAATGATAATCTGTACATAACTAATTTTTAACACTTTTCTCAAATAATAAAAACTCTATGCGTCGAGCTGACGTTAGAGTTAAAAATTAAAAAAATACAGGAAAGTAAAAAGCACTAGTGAAAAAAAGTGACACTTTCCGCACAGTCTGGCTGCTTGGAAAACCGCTCTTTTCGAGGACATGCATTGTAAAAATAAATTTCGATTCAAAATTCACGATGCGACACGTCAAAATTATTCGTGCCAGGGCCGCGAAAAAATATAATCGCCGATCACCTTAGATTTCAGAGGCATTTACGTCATCTGTGCGAATGATATACTGGCGAAGTAACAAATATAAAGTTAGGTTTACAGAATAATATTCTCTGCAATCTGTTCTGGCGTGCTTCCAGTGAATCTATACGTGATGGACTCGGATTGTATTTTTGGACATTGTTGTTTCGTTTGGTTTGTTGACCTAGTTAACGAAAATATAAACAAATGGTGACTGCATAAGTTCAGACTCTATAATTATAGTTTATTGTAAATTTGTAACGATCCGGTATTACCGAAAGGTGTACCTAGACATTGCACTGATGTACAGCTATATTTCGCTGATGACGCAATAATTCTTAAGCTTTGGTCTGTTAGTCGGAACGCACAACCCTGTGGTACGCGGTGGCCGTTGCCAGACACTTAATCGTATGAAAAATGTCTAGTCAATGTGTGTTCCGTCGCAGTAGGCGTCAGCGGTGTGCGTGCCGGTCAAGATTTTAAATCTATAGGTAATAGGAAAAGTACAAAAGACGGACACCCTTGTGTCAGTCTTTTGTTACGTTTACAGTTCTCTGAGTTAGCGTCATAGTGTAATCATTTCGTTATTATTCTAGTTGGCACATTTGCCAACTGTCTGCCTTCTATTCTTCTGTTCGCGATTCGTGAACCGATTAAATATTCATACCTAACAGTTAGACCGCTGAGTTAGGTAGGTATTCCAATTCGGACCGAAATACATAACAAAGCATAGTATTCTGGGATATGTTTTATATTTAGGATTAACTGACTGACTTATTATAATATAAACAAACAAAAAGGTTTAAACCGTAAATACGTGGGACACTCAGAAAGTTTTGCGAAACTAAAAAAAATTGTTCTATACGTACATATATTTTTATTAAATCTTTTCAAAGTACTTTCCACCAGCCTCTATACAAAGATTCATGCGCCTAAACCAGTTTTCAAAACACTTTTTCCAGTCCGCCGCAGACACCTCGTTTACAGCCTGCTCGAACGCAGCCAGCGCATCTTCCGGCGACGAAAATTGTATCCCTTTGAGCTGATTTTTTATTTTTGGGAATAAAAAGAAGTCACACGGTGCTAGATCAGGGCTGTAAGGAGGGTGACCCAGGAGTTTGACTGGCGTGCTGTCCAGGAAGTCCCTCGTTTTGAGTGCGGTGTGCGCAGGTGCATTGTCGTGGTGGAGCAGTAGCCCGCGGAGCCCTGTGTTTGGTCGCTTGTTGCTTATAACAGAGAAAACTTCTGGCAAACATTTGCTAGTATACCATTCGGCATTAATGCTTCTTTGATCCCGTAAGGGAATTGATACCAAGTGGCCAGTCAAATTAAAAAAGCTAGCGATCAAAATCTTACCCCCGCTTCTAGATCGCTTCACTTTGGTAGGCGTTGGCTCATTTTGAAACACCCAAACAGTCGACTGGCGCTTGGTTTCTGGGTCGTATTGATAAATCCAGGACTCATCACCTGTAACGATGTCGTAAACACGCCGAGACGAGCCTGCTTCAAATTTGTTAAGCATATCACGGCACCATTCCACCCGGGCCTGCTTCTGAGCATCGGTGAGGTTGTGCGGCACCCAGCGTGATACTATCCTCCTCACGCGAAGATGGCTGTGTAGAATCTCGTGAACGCTTCCCGATCCAATCTTCAATATGTGTTGAATCTCCTGATATGTAATTCGCCTATTGTCTTGGATTAAATTTTTCACTGCTAGCACGTTTTCTTCGGTAACAGCCGTCAAAGGGCGACCGCTTCTTTCGTCATCCCCCAAAGTTGGTCGACCGCGCTTGAATTCGTTATACCAACGATACACGGTTGCCTTGGAAGGGCCTTCATCCATGAATGCCATTTGAAGTCTATCGTACGATTCATCCGGTTTCAGGCGACACTTGAAATCGTATAAAATCATAGCTCTAAAATGTTCCCGGCGCAGATCCATATTTCAGTGAGACACAATACTTTGAATTAACTCGCAAAAAATGTGGAGGGAAATTTTGAAATTGGAACTTACTTATTTTTACTTATAAATAATCATATTTTCGAAAAACATTATAACTGGCCAGTCTCCCATATATAAAAACTTTTTTTCGCAATACTTTCTGAGGGGCCTGGTATGTATCACTCGTCAAGGATTTGTTTACATCAACCCTTTATACAGCAACCGTGCGTTTCTATAGGAGCAAAATCATAAGTATCAAATATTTCAAAAATGGGTTTTTATAATTGTGTACTCAAATGACACACATTAACCACAAAACCAGCTCCCGCTTAGTGGTTAGTAGAACAAAGTAATGAACAAGAGCATTCGAAACCAATCTTAATAGATCAAAATTAACCCCTTTCCGCTGTTAAATTATTGCTCCCATTGGATTTTTTTTTTGCCATTTCAAACACAAGCTTACTGTCGCTTCACAGAAACTTTTAACCAAACCTGAAAAATTATTCGATTGTTGCCTGAATGGACCATATTCATGAATGAAACATAATTTTAAGCTAGTTTTCTAGTATTTAGCAAACGATGCCTTAATTTCATATCTTATGCTTTCCAGATAATTGTTTATCGCACTGAGCATGAGTACATCGTGCCACAAGAGTACGTGCAGTCTACGACAGGGCACAGCCCCGTGCCCCCCAGGCGCACCCGCTCCCGCAGCTCGCGGGGAACCTCGCTCTGCGACGACGACCGCACCTCACACGGCGCCGAGTCCCTCATCCTCGACACTAACATACCACCCCCAGAAGACATCGATATTGAAAGAGAAATCCGCCACGAGAGCCCCGGATATGCCACAGTTGACAAAGGCCCCTACGCGCCTAGCAAAGGTGTTCGACGTTCTAAAAGCAAGACCCCACCGAGACACCGTAAGAGCAATAGCTCAGAACGTAAATATTATACAGTTGGACCCACTAAACCTGTCGGTCCTGACCGGCCACCCCGGAAGAAGTCATCTACCAGTCTTATGACTTTGGACAGCTTTACTAAACGCTCGGTGAGTGGAGATTTAACGCAATACGTTGAAATAGATCAACCGTTTGAAGAGGTTCATAAAGACTTAAAATCTGGGGAAGTTGTAAACAAAATGAAGGATAGACCACTTCCTCCTCCACCCCGTCCGCCCAGAGGATCCAGGCGAAGAAAGAGGGATCTTCAGCGGAGCATATCTACAGATGCAGAGTCGGCAATGGGAGTTTCACGTGACTTTGAGGAAGATCAAACAAAGCAAGAAGATGTACTAGAGATTGAGGTTTCTACTCAGACTGATCCTCTACCAGACGATGTTGAGTTTGAATTAGGCATGGATGACAATTTAGAGCTGTCGATGTCAAGCTCATTGAGGGACATTATTGATGATGAGTCCATGCTGTCTAAAAGTCACGCTAAACTAGCTGAGACCCCTCGTGACTCGCGGCCTACATCTCGCACTGATAAATCATTAAAACTTTCTGATCCTAAGATATCTGAATTATCTAAACCGAGTCTTGGACGTACATCGCCTACGGTTATATTGGTAGAAAGACGTGTGTCGAGTCCAACTAGAATCAACGAACGTGATGTAATGTTAACCGAAGCTTCTTTAACTGTTCAGCCTATAGATATTGATGAATCTCAAATTCCAGATGTTCCTCCACTCCCAAGGTCAAGAGGCCTTTCGGGCACCAGACAAAGACCTAAAAATACCGCACAGCTTGCTGAAGAGCGAGCTCTTGAAAAAGTGAGTGACGCAAGCAGAGAAGTGCAGTTAGATAATCTGGTAACACAACGACTTCAGGTGAAAGATTTAGATGTTGGACGGTTAAACGTTTCAGAACTTCAGGCTAATAAGATTCTGGTGTCTGATATAGAAGGAATGACGTTGCAAGTCTCAGAATTAGATTCCAAGTCGGGCCACATTTCTGTAAGTGGGATTGAATTTTCCCAGTCAGTCATAGACGAGATCGTCAAGAAGTTCGCTGAAATATCGACAGCGCACGCTCCTCCACCCCCACCAACCCCCGCACCAGCAACTCTAGAAGTCATTGAAACCCCAAGGCCGATTAGTAGAGAGGAACATACACAAACTGATGACCAACCTGTTGAAAAATTAGAGGAAAAAAAAGAAAGTAAGAAAGTAGACGAAGTGAAAGCTCCTCTTGAGGAAGAGGAGCCACTTACACCACCCCCTCCTAGACCTCCTAGTGCGGAGGAAACCGGGGCCCCACCTCAAAGACCACCTCCTCCTGATTTGACTCCGTTGTTGTACTCATATCTCCAAGACATAACAATACCTCCTGCATCTTTCTTCCCAACTCGGTCGCTGCGAGAACGGCCACATTTTGATTTTCATGACCCTCAACACCAGACACCGCCGCCGCCAACCCGAAGGGCTAAGAGGAAACCCGCAGCTCAACATTCAGAATCCAGTTCCGATGATAGTAAACCTCGGCCGTCCCCTCGCCACATCGCGCCCCCCGTAAGAACGCATGAGCCCACGATAACCGAAGCAGGTGCGCAATTTTTGCGCGTCTGCCACTCGTCGATCACCAGGACCATAAGGAGTATATTCAACTCTTTCATGTCGTACATTAGCGGCGCTGAAGACAAGAAAGACATCCAGATGGCGATGGTTATCTTCCTCGTGTTGATCGCTGGACTGATCATGTTGGGACTGAGCGACAGTCGCGCGGTGCACCATCATCACTGGGAGTTCTTCAACCCACCAGACACGAAGCCGTGATCTTGGTGCCTCATCGTGTATATTGGTATAAACTCAAATTAACGTTGTAGATTACGAATTAGTTTTAAGTTCGACGGACTTGTTGGACGCGTATAAGATTTGTATTTATGATGAGGACCATCATTTACACGGCCTCTCCTGAAAGCGTCATGTATGTAAAGAAAACATTTATTTAATTGTCACTTGTGATATCTAGTCACCTTTTCTGTTATAATTTTCCGGATTTATGCTAGTGTCAAAGATTTTCAATGTAGCGTCCTAACAAGTCTGGTTTATTGTCGTGAACTGTATGATGCAAACATTTTATGAAAAGAAGTAAATACGCATTTTATGCAAAGCAGACTTTCCACTACAGTTTATTTATGAACACTATAGTTTTTATTTTAAGTTTAAGAATCTTAGTTTATTATTCAAGTTAGGTCCTGATGGTGCTTGATCCTACGGCAATTAAAATAATACGAATAACACTTTTGAATAGTAAATAACCATCTATTAAATAAAACGTATTATAATTATCTTAAACTATAGTTATGTTTTTGTAAGCGAGAAAGTAGAGGTAACAGAGATCGATAATATTCTAGTCAATTTTAGTCATTTCAAGCGATTGAAATTAGAATGAAATGAGCAATAAATATTGTTTAAAAAGGGATTTACAACACCAAATAAAAACACTACATATATTTGCTTCTTCAAGTTTTAGATAAAAAGAAAATAGCAACTTAATTAAAAGGCGTTGAAGGTAATAATTAACACAAGAACCCGAAAGCCAAAATTGAAAAACAATGTCAAAATGACATTGACAAGACAGTAGCTGTCACACCTAATTCAAAATAACAGCTGCATCGATATGCACCATGAGCACCATGGGTTCCACCAGTTGTCACCTTAACGTTGTACACAAACCCTCAGCATTATTTATAAAAAAATATAAAGCTTGTAACAGAGGTGCCAATAGTTTCAGGCCAGTTAATTTACTTCTAAAATAGTATTTACTTATATAAAACAAAGACTCAAGAATACTTTTCATTTTATTTTTCTTTATTCACTACAACAGAAGTACTTATTTTTCTTCAAGAAGCTTTAGTTTGTTTTTTTTTTGCTCTATGTTTAATATTATTTAATAATAAGAGTGTGTACTAAATCTATTTTTGACGTATTTTAGAAGAAGCGTTGTTCACTTGTTACTCATTCGGTAATTCAAATTTACGACCACAATATTCCTACATGAACTAAAGTTTTTGTTTTCTATAGGTTATAACTAGATGCTTATTTCACTATGTAAATTAACTGATCTGAAAATATAAGCACCCAATAAAGTTACATCAATTATAGGTAAGAAATTCGTAAAGATATAGATGACATTAAAAGATCAAGCAAAAGGTGCTATCTTGACTAGAAAACTTTGAAGTTCACGTAAATAATACCCTGCAAAGGTAGACTTTATTGCCTAGCCTTTTATTTGTTTCCTGTATGCGAGTATTAGATAGAGCTAGTCTTAATTGAAATGATGTGCCCACCACATATTGGTTTACGTACTTATTAGGTGCTTTTGCGATCGAACTAAACGTGATCCTTAGTCCGAGTCTGACAAGCTACTAAATGACCAATCACGATGGTGTTTTTATGTGAATTGCGTTCTTATTTAAAATTTGGTTGTGTTCGTAAATGCGGTGGCAGGGAGCGTCATTTAGGCTTAGACGAGCTCTACAGTATATTTAAAACACTATATTGTTACTAGTCATATATTATTATATTATTAACCACACTGTTAACGTAGTGTTTCAGATGGCGTTACTGCATTTTATAATTTTTTGTTGTGTAATTGTAAAGGAAAATAAAATTTGTTAAATAAAATGAATGAATTGCTTTTATAAAAACAATACAAAACTGAATTTTCAAAAGCTCTGTATGCTCTGTATCATCATTCAGTTATTGGATTCAATAACTGAATGAGTTGTTATTGTATTTACATATGCACTGTAACTTGGAAGAAGTAAAATGATAAAATGGGGTCGCTTCCCCTCCATCTCCTCTCATTATGGAAGCAAATTAAAGACATATTCACGTCAAAAATATATTCAGTTTAGACTATAAATCCGTTCTGCAGGCAATGTGCCCTGCCCAGTGCCACTAAAGATAGGCAATTCTTCGGCCTGTGTCGGTAACCTTGATTCTCTTGCGGATGTCTCATTTCTGATTCGATCACGCAAGGAAACAAGAACGGATGGCCGTTGGTTGGAGCCGAAAAGTTCTGGAGTGGCGACCGCGTACCGGAAGACGCAGCGTTGGAAGACCGCTCTCTAGATAGAGCGACGACCTGGTCAATACCGGGGTCCTCAGGTGGTTGCGAAACGCACAGGACCGATCAGTGTGGCGGCGCTTGGGGGTGGCCTTTGTCCAGCAGTGTAATTCTTTCAGCTGAAATGTTAATGATGATAACTATAAATACTCAGCTTCTTATGGAACGCGCAGAATGGTGGTACTACATTATTTTTGGAAAGTTGGAGGCAAGGTGACGACAAGGAGGGAGAGACTTTAAGCCTGCAGAGGGTCAGTTGCCACTCGGAACTAGCAGTAAGATGTTTACTCTTTTCCTACGATTTTATTCAAAAATAAAACATCTTTTGTAACTGCAAGTCTTTACACGGGGTGGAAAAGAAAGACGGTCATTGTTGTTACATCTATCTAAACACGTAGGTATACAAACCAATTATTCTGCTTAGCCCAACTAACTTGAGATCGGCTTCAGTCTAACCTGATGCATCTAAACCAATATTTTACATGAAGCGACTGCCTACCTGATCTCAACGCACCAATAACTGGGTAAAACGTTAGGTAATCCAATCATTGATTAGGAAAAGTCACTAAAACGAGACATTGATTGATATTAAACAGAGTAAATGCAACGAATTAAGAAAGGAATGGAGAAATGCCTTTGACCATGAGTGGGACAGAGAAGGCTAGCAAAAACAATATATAATAACTTCATTTAAAGATTTTCTATCAGCAAGTTTATTAGATGGGAATCAAACCTGTGATAACGGAAAACGAGAATATGTAAAGAGGTAGGTATATTGTGATTTGCTTAAAAATATCAGTGTACTAGCATCTGCCAGCGGCTTCGCCCACGTTAAAAGTGTTTTCTTATCCCAAGGGAACATTATACCGGGATGAAAAGTTGCCTCTGTGCTATGCTAGACCAAATTATATCAAGATCCGTTCAGCAGTTCTAACGTGATTGAGTAACAAACATACATTCTCACACACATCTATCCAAACTTTCATATTTATAATATTAGTAAGATTGACTTTGAATTTTATTTTAAAATAGGTACTTGTATTGCCTCTTGTCTTGAATGAGTATCCCTGGAACTTCCTATTCGGTTTCCTATTATTGAATAAACGTTAAAGTTACATAGGCTCCTTAATTTGCCTTTTCCCATACTTCTTCAGAATGTTACCTGCTACAATTATTCCTACAAACTCGTTTTGCTTCATTTTCGTCCATATATCTAACCATACACGCCGCGGGCGCGTTATGAAAACACCGGTTGTTACCTAATGAATTAATACTTTTTTTTAAATTGTGTCGACTGATACAATTTGAAATATGATAAAGAGACCCAAAATTAACCTCAAAATTATATTCATAAACCTTTCTCGTTTATCACTCTTTACATTAGTGTAAACCGTGTCGAAAACCATTAAATGGTTTCTAAGTAGTTAACGCAGAAACGGACAGAGACAGACAGTGCATGACTTTGTTTTTTTTTTTTTTTATTGATAGTCGAATTCCGCCATGTACCGATGGCGCATCGTCGTACGTCTTGTGTTCCGTCAATGGAATGGGCAAAAATTATTACTAAGAAAGAGAAGAAAAGAAAATACTAGTACTCTTTTAATATAGTACAGAGGTAAAGGTATTCCAAAACAATGGAAGCAAGTACGCCCGACTCTCTGACCAGATATATAAATAAACGTACCACATATATACCTACATGTGTTATCATTAAGTGATATATAAATAGGTGAATAGGCGGCAATGAACGCTAGCCAAGACGTAACAAAGCTTTGACCTAACCCCGTTTATTGGTAAGGTCATCGGTATAGTAACTAGCAACTGAAGGTAACGCAAAATTTACCATTTTTAATACGTAAGTAAATGAGTGAGGAGGAATCTTTTTACCCGACTGCAAAGGTACGGCACACAGGGTCGTTTACAACTGGGATAAGCCCAGTAGCCTAGCACCACGGATAAAATTAGTATTAAGGTTACACTAGTCGAAAATTCTATAATAAGGCGGCGATAAGGCCCCTCTTTGAGGAGTGGCTTGAGATGCGCCACGGCGTCCTCACCTTCCGCCTAACGCAGGTCCTCACCGGACACGGCTGTTTCGGGAGATTCCTGTTCAGGATTAGGCGAGAGGAAACGCCCCTAGCCACCGCAGGAGACGCCCTGGGCGTCGGGAGTCGCAAGCCGATTCCCGGATACCGTAGGCGCGGGCTTGCGGACGGCGTGTAATGGGTAGCTCGCCGTCCGATAAGGACCAGGCCCGAGTGGATGGCGCGTTGTGTTCCACGTGCGTCTCAAAGAGATGTCAGCGGAACTGACGGGGTCCGCGAGGGCCGATGCCTGTCTGGGTCGCGGAAAAATTTTAAAATGAGTTACCGCAGCCCTGACTCAAGCAACTGAAGGAACACGGGTGGGTTTTAGTCAGTAAAAGTGTGACACGCCCTCCCGCCTCACCCAGAGCGGAAAAAGTCATTGGATGATTGCCCACAAAAAAAAAAAAGGCCAAGTGCGAGTCGGACTCGCGCACGAAGGTTTCTGATGATTTATGACGTATTAAAAAAAACTACTAACTAGATCTCGTTCAAACCAATTTTCGGTGGAAGTTTACATGGTAATGTACATCATATATTTTTTTTAGTTTTAACTATTCAGTTTAGAAAAAAATGATATTAGAAATCTCAATAACATTTTTCAAGACCTATCCATAAATACCCCACACGTATAGGATTAATGAAAAAAATAACTAGTTTCAGTTTCAAGTATGGGAACCCCTAAAATTATTGTTTTTTTTCTTTATTTGTGTAAAAATCTTAATGCGGTTCACAGAATACATCTATTTACCAAGTTTCAACAGCATAGTTCTAATAGTTTCGGTAAAAAGTGGCTGTGACATACGGACGGACAGACAGACAGACAAACAGACATGACGAATCTATAAGGGTTCCGTTTTTTGCCATTTGGCTACGGAACCCTAAAAAAGGTTCCGTACAGTTATCATCGTTTGTTGTATAGGAGCCCCACATACATATTTATTTTATTCTGATTTTTAGTATTTGTTGTTATAGCGGCAACAGAAATACGTCATCTGTGAAAATTTCAACTGTCTATCTATCACGGTTCATGAGATACAGCCTGGTGACAGACAGACAGACAGATAGATAGACGGACCGCGGAGTCTTAGTAATAAGGTCCCGTTTTTACCCTTTGGGTACGGAACCCTAAAAATTATATCAATTTGTCTCATCATTATCTAGCCCTGTGTGGAAACAGAAAAGTAAAAAATAAATATATTTTAAAGTTATGAGCGTCGAAAGTTTCATATTTCAACACTAAATTTTAACGCATCTTTGGGCGGCAATAAATACCATCAGAAGAAGGAAAATTGCAAAACGGCCTCCATATAGGGAAATTGATTGGGCACGGTTGCTTCGGTGAGTACATAATAGGATTAAGTGAGAGGCCACGGTAAATTGCCATCATTGTAGAGGCAACTTGGATTCTGCACAGCACAAGCTCGAGGAATGCCTTCTTAGGCCTTTGAACGGTGGGTCTTAGTCGCCAGGATCGGCCGAGACCTGTCTCTGCCAGTATTAGTGAGGAATAATATGCTGGCAGAGATAGAAAACTTGAGTAAAAACTAGCCAAGGAGTGGAATCGTGAGAAGGCCAATCCCATTTGGAGAAGAAGGCATCGTGGCGGCAACCACCTCGATGTAGACACACCGAAACCCCGCCTGTATCATTTAAGGCAGGTGGAACACCGGGGTTTCGAGCGCTCAGAGTGGGATCTCTGTCCGTCCACCGAGTGACCACAGGAAAAACAGTGGCACAGTGATTACGTGCTGCCGTGCACAGCGAGGCTCAAGATACTCCTTTTGTCTCCCCAAGGATGTGGTATTGTACGAAGTGCTGATGGTGATCACTGGTTAGACTTTAATGAGGTAAAAATACCACACTGCCTGGTTTTTGTCCCCAAAAGTTCAGGCGCAAGTACGGGTGAAGGTTTTCCCCCGATAGCAAAAAAAATATAGGGCATTCCCAGCAAAGGATTGTAGACTTTGTCAAAGTATTCCCCTCACTGTCCACCATTATTTAAAACCTCGGTTTTATGAAATGGCCTTCTTTTACTCTTCTTTATTTATTTAACACCATGTAACCATTTTAAATATGTAGCCTTTGTTTTATTGTAATGTTAGCACACATGGTCACAAGGTGGCACTACGCAACGGTCTAATTGGCTTTAGATTCAGACTCATTTTCAGGTGATCCTCTTTTGGTTTCAACAATAAGTTTCATAATTATATAAAAAATAACATAATATTTAAATTAAATCCAGTTTCGAATTTAGGCATGTCAGTTTCGAAATTAATAAACATGAATAATTATGGTCGGAAATTTCGAA
The DNA here is from genome assembly GCA_949775005.1 of Orthosia gothica. Lineage (NCBI taxonomy): Eukaryota > Metazoa > Arthropoda > Insecta > Lepidoptera > Noctuidae > Orthosia > Orthosia gothica. The sequence goes on along the minus strand of OX459039.1, from coordinate 31,970,552 downwards.
ACTATGAAATTTCGAATAATAATAAAAATAATAATAATAAAATCGTTTATTTATTTCTTAAAGTACAAAATTTACAATAATTTGCTTATGTTCTAAAAAGTGCTGATGTATAATTTGCCTGAACTAGGTAGAACCTGTGCTTCAGGCGTAAAAGTGCTTATTTATATTTAATAATGTAGGTATTGCAATAAATTAACAATTTTAAGTAAAACTAGGACACTGCGGAAATATACATAGTAGTGTTATTTTTAATCATGCTTACGTAGTTTTAATCTAATTTTATTTTAATACTAGAAGCAGGTCTTCAGTCTGGTCATATGACAAACCTTGCAAATAGTTCAAAACAATGCTTTTACAGTTAAAATAATTTAAATTATATATACTTAGTATTCCATTTAATCTATTATATAAAAAGGGCCCTAAAAATGTAAAGAATCTATATGTAAATGCAAATTTAGAGGTAGAGGTTGAACTGCATACTATATCGTTTCGCCTTTTGTTAGTTATATCTAGGTTATATTTAAGCATTGCATGCTGTTTTAGTGTTATGTGCAGTAAATAAATTTGCCGAACAGTCAAGACTTTGCAGGATTTAAATAACTGGTGGGTAGGGAAAAGGAAAGGTAGAGAATTTGCTACTTTTAGAACAGCTCTTTGTGCTCTTTCAAGAGAGAGAATGATAGTTTTTGATGCTCCGCCCCATGAGGTTATACAATATTGAAGTATTGATTGACATAGAGCAAAATAAACTTGTTTGACTAAGTTAGTGTCGGCAATGGAGCGCAGTTGTTTGAAAGCAAACATCAGTTTACGTACTCTAGTAACCAAACTGTCAATATGTTGCCTAAACGAGAGCGTGTTATCAACAAAAACTCCTAGATACTTGAGGCACTTTGTTTCCAGGATCATAGGGCAGGTACAAGAAGTGGCTGACTGATTGTTACATTGGTGTGCATATAAATGGGGATTAGTTTTGTTATTAAGATTGCGCATGTTGAACTGAATATATTTTGTTTTATCTGCATTTAGTGTTAGTAAATTACAACGAAGCCAGTTTAGAACGATGTTAAAACCTGCCTGTGCAAAATTATACAGCTCGGAGTTAGTTTTTGCGGTGAAAATAAGCGCAGTGTCATCAGCGTACGATATTATTTTGCAATTTCCTACATTTAAATTACAAAGATCATTAATGTAAATGAGGAACAATGATGGACCAAGGATACTGCCTTGTGGAACTCCAAAACCTAGTGATTTTTCATCGTTACTAGTTATATTTCCTATTCGAACACATTGCGATCTATCGTTTAAATAATCTTCGAATAGTTTCAGCTGTGTACCTCTTATACCTAACGTTTCCAGTTTATTTAAAAGCAAAGGAACTGATACGGTGTCAAAAGCTTTTGCTAAGTCTAGGAAGATAGTCAGGACCTGGTTTCCATCGCCGAGTTCTTGTGCAACGAGGTCTGTCAGCTTTTGAACCGCATCTGCTGTGGACAATCTGCTTCTAAACCCGAATTGTGAAGAAGATAATAAGTTGTTCGTTTCCAAGTAATTGACGAGTCTTTTGTTAATGATTTTTTCTAATATTTTGGATAAAGAAGGCAGTATAGATATTGGTCTATAATTATTCACAACATCTCTATATCCAGATTTAAAGATAGGGATGACCACCGCTTTTTTTAGACTTTTAGGGAAAATTCCTTCTCGGAGGCACGCCTGAAATATACATGTTAACGGTCGGAGTAAAATGTGTTTAAAACGCTTAAGTATTTTATTATCAATATTATCCCAGCCGACTGCACAGTCATCTTTCAGAGCTGAGATGATTAGTTCTACTTCACTTTCGTCCGTATCCAAAAGTGCAAAAGATTTAGCACAGCTCTTGAGAGAAGTCTGAAAGTGCGCGGCAGACCGATAAGACGATTGCTTCAGGAGTGGCTCCGCGAGGGATTTCCCTACATTCACGAAATAGTTATTTACATTATTAGCTGATGATAGGGGTGAAGAGTTAGTGAGCAGTAAACTTGAAACGGGTTCCCGTTGTTTAGATCTGTAAGTCAAGTTTTTAATATGTTTCCATATCTGTTTACTATTTTTGCCTGCTTTCTGCAATTCGTTCTTATCGTATTCAATCTTAAGTTTTTTCAAGAGATTATTACAAAAGTTCCTGTACCTCTTGTATATTACAAGAAGCATTATATTATCAGGGTAGCGTTTGGTTTTCTGATGTAATTTGTCTCTGTGCCTTATACATCGAACAAGGCCCGGAGTAATCCACGGTTTAATATTATAATGCTTCCGATTTAATGTTATTACGGTCGTATTATGTAATATTGCTTGCTGGACGTTTTTAATTAAATACGACAAAGACAAATTAGCGTCAGGAGAATCGTAAACAGGGCTAAAATCAATGTTATGCAGGTCATGTTCTAGTTTGTGCATGTTTAGTTTGGACTTTGTCAGTGGACGATTTTGCTTAGGTAGCGTTAAGTTCATTGTTAGTAGGACAGCATTATGATCAGTAATTGTTGAATTAGTAACTAGGGTAATATATGGTAGGCTGGTTTTTATCATCATGTGATCGAGACACGAGCCACTCTGATGTGTTGGTAGCGTATGACCGATGAGAAGCCCATGGTATGAACATAAATTGAGGTAATTTTGAATTCCAGCATCGCAGTTTTCAGCAGTGATGTTTATGTTAATGTCACCTGTTAGTATGATGTGCTTAAAAGCGGAAAGATTACGACAGGCCTGGTTTAAGAAATATTGAAATGAGTCCAGATTTCTAAACGATGGGGATCTGTAGATAGCTAGTATTGCTATAGTTGTACCTATTTTAATTATAAGGCAGTTACAGTCTTGTTGATTCTGTTCTTCAACTGTGGCTATAAGCGATTGTTTAGCGTAAATCACGACACCATCATTTTGATTCTGGTTAGTAGTGCTATGGAACATGTTGTATCCCGTCATAGTAGGGATGTTTTCTTGGCGTTTTGATAACCAGCATTCGGTTAGTATTATGATATCGCAAGCTATGTTTAGTCTATGAAGAAAAATGTTAAAACTGTCAAAGTTCCTGCAGATGCTACGAATATTTTGTGTTAGTACTGTAAAAGGATTTTGGTATTCGGAAAGATATTGTTTGCAGTCTTCCACCTCACAAGTTTTTGATTCTGACAAAAAAGCGTTATCTATATCAGTAATCAAACTATCCATAAGTAAAAAATGTAAAAGTATGTACTCTGTAAAAATACGTTAGATCTAAATATAATCTAGAGTTTGGCGCTCTTAGGCGCCTTCATAATCTACAGAGTTGATATACCTGTATTCAGCGGCTTTTCTAGCTGGGCAATCAGTATCTCCTGTCTTGTGGTTGTGGGGTTTTTTGTAGCGCTTGCAGGTTGCACATTTCGGTAGTTCATCCTTCGAAGAACACTCTTGAGTCGCGTGGCCTTCCACCCCGCAGTGGCCGCAAGTTGAGATGGCGGATTTGCAAGTCTTGGATGCATGACCGTATTGCTGACACTTGAAGCACCGAGTCACCAGGGTGAAATCTCGTACCGGGCACGACGTCCAGTTTATATAAAGCCTGTTCTGGTTCACTAGGGCTTTCCGGACGCTGGCTGGCACTTCAACAATGTAGTTGCAGCTGTCGGCATCTCGTTTTCCTGACTTATGGCTTAATTTGATTGAGGTCAAAAATGTATCTTTGGTTAGTGTTGGTAGTTTATCGACGATATTTTGCTCATAAATACATTTAAATACCTCTTTCTCTGCCATATCAGTGGGGACCCCAATTATTACAATACGGGGCTTCCGCTTTTGAGGCTCATCTACAGTAAGTCCTGATGTGGAACGCTCGACAGTCTGCTTCAACTTTTGGATGTCGTCCTTGGTCTCCGTGCTAATGATTACACCTCCGTTTCTTATTTTCCGAAGACCTCGAACCTTCAGCTTCATTTCTTCAGGGCATACAATTTTTTGTATAAGATTTTTGGTCTCTTCACTGGTCTTGGTATTGTCGCTAGGATAAATAGCGACTGAGCTAGTTGCTTGAGGCCGAATAAGGCTTTTTGTCCCCTTCACCATGTCTGCAAAAGAAGTGCTTTCCTGTTTTTGCTTAGTCAGAGTTTCTTCTAATTTATGCTTGATATCAGTCAAACTAATGGCGAGGTCTTCATTTTCCTTTAAACTTTGCAGGGTGGCGTAGTTTTGGAGGGCTTTATGTTTCAGTGACTGATATTGCACTGCCATTTGGGAGACTCCGTGTCCGACTTTACGACATAGGCTACTAATTCTAAGCTTTTGTTCGGAATTCATTTTTCCTTCCGAAGCTATGGTCGACACCTCACTTAGGCACTGCTCAATGCTGGACATCCACGATTGAATTTCAGGAGTAGAAAAAACCTCAACCGTTTCATCCTGTGCTTGACTTCTAGGTGTTGTTGCTGGTGGTGGAGAGCGACGCGGCTGGCCGCCACGATTGAGGGGGCTGCTATCCATATTTGTAAATAATCACTTACTTTTGACCATATTCGCAATAAAAACTGTATAACACAACAAAAACGTCTATGTATCTAAAACTAGGTCACAATTAAAACTGTTAATTTATGCAATTGTTAAGTTGCTTTACTGAGCACGTCTGTATTCGTCGAGTGGTTCGAGCGATATGAATGCCCTAATCTAGATGAAATTTGGCACAGAGATATATTATAGTCTGGATATTAGTTGCAGTTGCTTTGGGAATAGTGCGGTTGGATTGTCCCAACAAAAAAAAGTCTGGAACAGCACATTTTTTTATTTTTTTATTTCCTACTATTACGCGGGCTAAGACGCTGGTTGAAGCCAGTCTATAATAAAACCGAATCAAAATAAAACAAACCTTTTACTTGCAATGGGTAACCTAACACATACAGAAACTGTGATTTCCTTTGACTATGCTATTAATTGTTATTTTTATTGACTAAAGGTATTTCTTGTAGAAAATCTTGACTAGGATTAATTTTGGCAAACATTAACCATTTTACAAATGCTATAATATCAATATTTAATTTGGAAAAAAATCGGATTAGGAGAACTACTGCTACATTCTGAAACAGAATTTTTAGATGATATAATTATGTAAGTAATAGGGGTTTAAGTAGGAAATTGTTGTTTTATTGTAATAGATACAGGTCTACCGGAATCTCATGGCAAATGTGGAAATAAAAATTTGTTGTGTGCAATACTGGGGAAATTGGATTAAACGATCTTGATACTGTTTAATTTTTATTTATGTCTTTAGTATTAATGAACATGAGGTACCTATATTATAGTAGTCACAGCGGATCTTTGTGTCTTTCAACTTGGTCCTGCCAAACATTGCGTAAAAAACAGTTTGTCATCGAGTATACTGCATAGAGTAAGCGAGATAGGACGATGTGACATACATAAGCGAGTGAAAGAGACAGTTATACAATGCTATCTTCACCTTCAACATTGACACAAAAATAAATACTGCGCGGGGTCTTGCAACCAATTCAGAGACACAAAGATCCACAGTGAGTATTATAGGTATGTGTATGAATAATGTTGTTATACATCGGGTTCTTAACATAGGAAAAATTAATCAATGGAATATTAATTTAAGTACTAATTTATTATATAACATTTAAATCATACTAATAACTTAAAACCTCATTCAGAACTAGAAAACTAGAATACAATTCCATGAACTCCAGTGGCATTTCAAAAACTTGTATCTTTGTAGTTTGATGTCATCTCTCTCCATCAAAATGGTTATTTTTCATTTGCATTTACCATATTCAAAACCAATCTCTTTATGTATAAAGTCTGTAAAAAATAATAAAATGTATCATTCATCATCATCAGTCTATATAATATACTTTTTCTTGTAAGTTTTATGGCCTGGTTGCTAGGACCTTTTAGCCACGTCTTTGGAAAGAGTTTTGGATCTTATATTTATTCTTTAGTATAAATAGAATGCGGATGTAACAGCTTCTAATGTTTTTTGGAGTATTTGGCAGCAAATTGTATCGAGTCAGTCTTCCCAGTAAGCTTTTCAGAGGCAGTCAATACTTCAACAAAATACTCCGAGCCACTATCTCGAGATCGCTTCTGTCAACGATTTTACAAATTGTCCAGTTGCGTAGACAGTTGAGACACAAAACTACACCAATAATATATCACAATATCCACTAGGAATCAATTTGCAAATAATATTAACAGCCACTGAACTTCACTCGACAAAATCCCGCCAAAAACTCCTGTCTATATACACGTCCCACTGCAGGGTGCAGATTATTACTTAATATTTTTCTTACGTCAAAGATTCTCAATCTCCGTGAAAATCAATATCTTTTCGAAGAATTTAAGAAATTACTGTTGCCATTTCCTTCCGTCTATTATTCGATGTGCCCTGACCTACGATTTACCGTATAATAGTAATATAAAGAAATAAAAATTAAGTAAGAAAAATATAAAATAAACTAAAAGTATCAAAACAAGTCAGTCCAACTTACCGGTCCACTCTACGACGCACTTTAAAATCAAAGATTGAGTTTGATTTACGCCTTCTTCTTCCCTTATTTTATGATACACATTGAAAACAATATGTCTCGCTTGAGATCGAAGTGGGTTTTTCGACATTTTCACAAAAGTAACAAATTTTCAAGATAATATGAAAAAATTTCAGCAGCGGTTGACACATCAAGTACTTTGATTTGACAGGTGACAATTGACATTGCCATATACAAATCACAATTTAAAAAAAATAAAAAATGCAATGAGATTCTGGTAGACCTATACTTACTTCGAATTGACATAGTACCTTCGTGGTTTGAGATTTTTGAGTGAAACTTTTTTCACATGGTACCTATGAAGTTCTTCTTTTAAAAAATGTGAGAAATTCGATTATCGACATTCAGTTGTCAAATGATTTGCCAGCCCCTAGCACAAGTTTCTGACGTTTTCGTATCGTCATCGTGACATTTTACCAGACGAAAACGTACTCGATGCTGCGACAAGTTATTTTGGCAGCACGAGTTCAAAAAAACGTCTTGCGACAACTCGGAAGTATAATAGTAATTGAACTATGGTTAATTAAGGCCGAGAATCCAATAGCGTTTGGATTGGTTTGTAGTGAATGGTGCGTTCTGAAAATAGAAGACAAAAAAGGGTAAGTTTGTCTTAAATAATTTAGAGACTAAAACTGAAAAAATATTTTTTATAAATACATGTCAAAACATATTTAACATTTTTATTAATTATATTTTTTAATAAGTCATTGAAAATTTCAGATTATTGGCGTTTTAATTTATAATAAATTGTTCGGTTTTGAACGGTCCCGTACATGACGTTTGACAATTGTCACTTAATGTTTGACGGTTTCCTTCAAATTACAAAAATATAAAACCGTTAGCACACTGATGCAAAAGCGTGTAGATGCAAAATTCACCCGACCTGCGAACTCAGTTATTAGTAAAAGTAGCTATTTTGCACGTCCACACCGAAACTTTCAATACCATAGAATAACTTAACCTAAATACATATTATATTCATAGTAGGTATTACAAACAATATAAACTTAACAAAATCAAAATACTTTATTTCAACTCAACCATTCAAATACATTTTTGAATAGTCAAACAAAAGATGAATCTAGTTGCACATTCGCAAGCCTCAGTAAGTATCTATGGAGAAGAACGTGCAAGAAACTCCACGGACACTCTTTGCCATCAATAAAGTTCAATTATAAATAGGTATTTGGTTACAAGAAAAATACATAGATATGTGAGAACGATGTAAAAAAACTTATACCTATATTAGTAACACAATAACAACAGTTAGTAACATATTTAAACAAACAAACATTTAACAATTACACACAGGCAACCATCATTGTTTCAGTATTCCAGCTGAATTCAATACAACACAGCCTGTCAGCAATCATGCCCAGAATGCTAGATATAATATAAATATACCTACCTAACTTATTGTTCACCATGACTTTCTACATAATCGTTCACATTTTACGCATAATAATATTATGTATAATAATATAATTAAATTAATATATGAATAAATAGATTACAAAAATGTATTCATCGGTTGGAGGATTTGATCACTTTTTATTCAATTTTAAATGCCGCGCGGTTTATGTGTAGTACCGCATTGCTTCTCGGTGTGAGCAGACTCTAATGTGTAAACGTCTATTGTTGTTTATTGTCATTTCAAATAATTATTTTAATTTACCAGCTTTTAGATTAAATCTGTTACGTACGACGGTTCTGTGATTTAAGAATTAACAAATCCCAAAAGAACTTGTTTCACTCGGTTCATCATCATGGTGAACTTCATAAAGAAGCAAACAAGTAAGTTTATTGCACAGATTTATACAATTATGCAAAATGCGCTTCATCCGCTCAATCCCATGAGGTCTCCTGTAGTAAGAGGCGGGCCTATTGCCGTGCACAGCACACAGAGTGAGACTCCGGGTTGCCACTAAGATATTCCTAATGGAAAGGTCCAATAACACTGCACGACTAACAATGTTGTATTTAGTTTCGGAATCTTTGTATTTTGTTCTATATCAACTTCTTTTACCAACAGGAGATGACGAGTAAAATATTCCTGGTACTAGCCAAAAGCCTTTCTCTAAACCGCAACAATATAAGCCAGCATTGCCACTAAGAGAAGACAAGCCATGCCGATCGCTTGCACCACCGTCTACAAGACTGCAGCCGTGATGTCTTCAAAGCCTGCAAGCTATACGTCTCTTTGTGCAATAGTGACATCCAACGAAGAAATTGGGGGATTATTTTATAACTTGCGACGTTAAACAGTATCTACATATTTACAACCGTTTTGGTACAAATGCTCTTCATGTTATTTCAAGCGTTTGGAGCAGCCATGAGCTATGGTTGGAATCTTACATACTCTACCAATTCATTATGATGAATACAAAGTTACAAGAACATTATATAAAACAAAGTTTTCTTAATTAAATCTGTATTTTATTTAATCAATGCATTATGTAAATTCATGATCAGCCCATAAAGTTTTTACTGCTACACCTAGCGGTAGGAACGGCAGGCGTTTCCTTTCAGAGATTATCTTGTACAAATATAGCAAACAAAATGTTTAGAATAGGAAGTTCCTAAGTGTTATGTAATTTTGAATGATAGATTGAAGAACGATGATGAGATAGAGAAAGATGTAATAAGACAACGTTGTGGTTTAAATTTTACTTGTTGATGTTATTATTCTACGAACTTTTTAATTGTTATAAAATGTGTAATTATTATTGTCGCCGTCAATAAGGGTTGTGTATACTAAGTAAAAAATCAATTCAAAGGTATTAAATAATGTATGTTTAAAAGGTTTATTAAATAAGGCTCTAAAGATTTCAGCTAAGTAAAGACGAACCGGAAAATGGCCTAAAACACATGCAACAAGGTTTTTCAAGAAAAAGCCCGCGTTTTATTTCTTTGGTCAAAACGTGGCTCTTGTATGTGGGTCGTCCTCGTAATACCTACCACTCATTCAAGTATGCGTGGTGGCGTGTGCCACAAGCAGAGTCGCCAGACTCAGAGCATGGAAAGCACGTCAAACAACAGTGGGATACTATCCCACGGCAACCGCGGGTACTTACACCGTCCGCATCAGATCTTATTGTGATGTTCTTCAGAAAGGCCAGCGCGTGCATGTAATAACCAGCGTGCGTGAAGCTGTATGAACGTGTATTCCATATTACGTAGCATGTGGCATTCTGTAGTTTCTACCTACTTACTCCTATCCGAAAAAAGCGTTAGTTTATGTATGTTTGGATTAGGAAAATTAGGAAAAACTAAAAATAGTCAATTCACGGCTACTTAAATACATATTTGAAATATAATAAATTCAATAAATATCAACAAGAAGTAGGATTTTTTAATAAAAACAGGCTGAGTGAGCCAACAAGGCTTTCCATGTACGCATACGGAACGAAATGACTTAGGATTCGATTATATAGTTTTGAAGGAGAGTCCTATCACAGTCCATTCTCTCCATCGATTTCTCGTCTCATAAGGATTACTCTGGATTTTGGAACACTGGCTGGCAGATGGCAATTACGATGGAAGTTTTGAGGATTTTTTTTTGCCCTCACAGGATTATTAACTATTGGGATCCAGTAGAAAAACACCGCCTTTTAGTACATGTTGTGGAGTATACGGTATTGTATAATTTATCTGAAAATCATTTTAATTTAAAAATTAAAACATTTAGATGTATTATAAAATATTTGGTAAATGCTTTATAGCTGAACACTCGAAAAGATCTCTACAGAAGACATGACACGACAACCGATTTTAATTGAACAACAGGAAGGTCTTTATACTAGACCGTTCTTCACGCTGCGAAGGGATTCTATTTCATTTTAGTCCTAGTAGTCTCTTTCGTTGTACATCTGTCTGTGTTTATCATCGACAGACTAGCTTGCCTTGTAGAACGCATTACGGTTTTTGCTACATAAAATACTGCAAACTGCAACCATTGCCACAAGATCTGCTGAAGAAGATGTTATATTAATACATTTTATGTTTGTATTGTTGTTAATAGGGAAGTCAAGAACATTTTAGCTGTCTAAATATATATATATATAGTAAATTCTAACCATTGAGGTAATAATGTAAAGATTCTAACCCATATTCCCAAAACTATCTTTTTATACCCAGTGAACGGAATTTATTTCCGTTCACTGTTTATACCGGTATAAAACGGTTGCATAATATAAAGGCATACGTGCATACTAGTATTGGGATAATCTCTAATTTATAAAGCATATCGCAGTTTTCTTCAATTCATGAATCTTCAAATGAGTCATGATAATTATTGAGCACCGCAAGAAAAACGTAGAGTTGCGGCGAATAATTCGCAAGAGATCATACTCCACCACGGCAGGAAGGCCGCTCTATGTGTAGTTAGCATCAATAACTTAAAGAAATGGTTTTTATAAGAAACTATTACTGTTTGTTCACAAAGAAAATGAAAATGTTACCTACCTCGTTTAGCATCTTCTCCTAGCCTATTTATTAAAAAAGGACGTAAGATAATCAATAGACAGCTGAGACAGCATGCCTTCCCCTTTTCTTCATGATTAAATGGCAAAATATTGTAAAAATACTCAAATAAATACGGAAAATTATTTGACGTGAATTGTCTCACCAAGAAAATGTCAGTGAGATAGTTTTCGACGTGCTTTCGTCACACCTTGCGTAAAACTCGATACTAATACATGTTAAAATGAAAACTCGTGCTACCGATTCCCATACATTTGAAGCGTTAACGCAACGTAAATTCGTAAACTCGATACGAAGGCAATTGTCAAAAACTTGTGCTACCGATTTGTTAGTTCCAAATACGGACACATGGCGCTGATTCATTTTGCATACAAAAATTGTCGGTGGCGATACGTTAACGTAGTCGATCCAATTACGCAGAAACTCGTGCTAGGGCCTCGATCTGAGCCCCTAGCACAAGTTTCTGACGTTTTCGTATCGTCATCGTGACATTTTACCAGACGAAAACGTACTCGATGCTGCGACAAGTTATTTTGGCAGCACGAGTTCAAAAAAACGTCTTGCGACAACTCGGAAGTAGTAATTGAACTATGGTTATTTAAGGCCGAGAATCCAATAGCGTTTGGATTGGTTGGTAGTGAATGGTGCGTTCTGAAAATAGAAGACAAAAACGGGTAACTTTGTCTTAAATAATTTAGAGACTAAAACTGAAAAAATGTTTGTTATAAATACATGTTAAAACATATTTAACATTTTTATTAATTCTATTTTTTAATAAGTCATTGAAAATTTCAGTTTATTGGCGTTTTAATTTTTGATATTTTTTTCGGTTTTGAACGGTCCCGTACATGACGTTTGACAATTGTCACTTAATGTTTGACGGTTTCCTTCAAATTACAAAAATATAAAACCGTTAGCACACTGATGCAAACGCGTGTAGATGCGAAATTCACCCGACGCGACCTGCGAACTCAGTTATTAGTAAAAGTAGGTATTTTGCACGTCCACACCGAAACTTTCAATACCTAATTATACGTAATTATTAATGGCAACAGGGCCCATAGAATAACTTAACCTAAATACATATTATATTCATAGTATTACAAACAATATAAACTTAACAAAATCAAAATAATTTATTTCAACTAAACCATTTAAAGACATTTTTGAATAGTCAAACAAAAGATGAATCTAGTTGCACATTCGCAAGCCTCAGTAAGTCTCTATGGAGAAGAACGAGCAAAAAACTCCACGGACACTCTTTGCCATCAATAAAGTTCAATTATAAGTAGGTATTTAGTTACAGGAAAAATACATAGATATGTGAGAACGATGTAAAACAGCTTATACCTATGTTAGTAACACAATAACAACAGTTAGTAACACATTTAAACAAACAAAGATTTAACAATTACACACAGGCAACCATCATTGCTTCAGTATTCCAGCTGAATTCAATACAACACAGCCTGTCAGCAATCATACCCAGAATGCTAGATATAATAAATATACCTACCTAACTTGGTGAACAATCACCATGATTTTCTACATAATCGTTCACATTTTGCGCATAATAATATTATGTATAAAAATATAATTAAATTAATATATGAATAAATAGATTACAAAAATGTATTCATCGGTTGGAGGATTTGATCACTTTTTATTAAATTTTAAATGCCGCGCGGTTTATGTGTAGTACCGCATTGCTTCTCGGTGTGAGTAGACCCTAAGGTGTAAACCTCTATTATTGTTTATTGTCATTTCAAATAATGATTTTAATTTACCAGCTTTTAGATTAAAATCTGTTCCGTACGACGGTTCTGTGATTTTAGAATGAATAAATCCCAAAAGAACTTGTTTTACTCGGTTCATCATCATGGTGAACTTCATAAAGAAGCAAACAAGTAAGTTTATTGCACAGATTTATACAATTATGCAAAATGCGCTTCATCCGCTTAATCCCATGAGGTATCCTGTAGTAAGAGGCGGGCCTATTGCCGTGCACAGCACACAGAGTGAGACTCCGGGTTGCCACTAAGAAATTGCTAATGGAAAGGTCCAATAACACTGCACGACCAACAATGTTGTATTTAGTTTCAGAATCCTTGTATTTTATTCTATATCAACTTCTTTTACCAACAGGAGATGACAAGTAAAATATTCCTGGTACTAGCCAAAAGCCTTTCTCGAAACCGCAACAATATTTACCAGCATTGCCACTAAGAGAAGACAAGCCATGCCGATCGCTTGCACCACCGTCTACAAGACTGCAGCCGTGATGTCTTCAAAGCCCACGGCAAACTATACGACTCTTTGTGCAATAATGATATCCAACGAAGGAATTGGGGGCATTTTTTATAACTTACGACATTAAACAGTATCTACATATTTACAACCGTTTTGGTACAAATGCTCTTCATGCTATTTCAAGCGTTTGGAGCAGCTATGAGCTATGGTTGGAATCTTACATGCTCTACCGATTCATTATGATGAAAACAAAGTTACAAGAACATTATATAATACAAAGTTTTGTTAATTAAATCTGTATTTTATTTAATCAATGCATTATGTAGATTCATGATCAGCCCATAAAGTTTTTACTGCTACACCTAGCGGTAGGAAGGGCAGGCGTTACCTTTCAGAGATTACCTTGTACAAATTTAGCAAAAAAAAAATGTTTGGAATAGGAAGTACCTATGTGTTATGTAATTTTGAATGATAGATTGAGGAACGATGATGAGATAGGGAAAGATGTAATAAGACAACGTTGTGGTTTAAACAAAGATGTATTATCTGAAAATTGTAGGTATGCTGAGATGGTTTGACCATCTTGAGAATATAAATAGGGAGATAGAGATAAAGATAGTATTTAGACGTATCCAAAGGGTAAAAACGGGACCCTATTACTAAGACTTCACGATTCGTGTCTGTCTGTCACCAGGCTGTATCTCATGAACCGTGATAGCTAGACAGCTGAAATTTTTACAGATGATGCATTTCTGTTGCTGCTATTCCAACACATACTAAAAACAGAATAAAATAAATATTCGGGGCTTTTGCTTATCTGTCCTTCTGCTGCAGAGGGTTAAGTAGGGCTCCCATACAACAAACGTGACTTTTTTCCATTTTTTGCGATAATGGTACGGAAATCTTCGTGCGCGAGTCCGACTCGCACTTGGCCAGTTTTTAAAGAAATTTTGTGATGAGTTCATGTCGTATAATTACGTAACTTGAAAACATGATTTTTGTTTATAGGGATATTTCAACGATTTTGGTGTCAAATGAAAAGTCCTTGAGGAAGGACACGTTTACGCGATATTCGCTTATTCAATGTAAAAAAAGAGTACCAAACCGGAATTTTTAACCCCCGCCGGAAAAAGAGGGGTGTTATAAGTTTCACGTGTGTTGCTGTGTTGGTGTATCTGTATATCTGTGTACCTGTGTGTCTGTCTGTGGCATCATAGCGCCTAAACGGATGAACGGATTTAGATAATTTTTTTTCGTTTGAAAGGTGATTTTGTCGAGTGTTCTTAGCTATGTTTGAATAAAATCGGTTCAGCCGTTCAAAAGTTATGGTCGTTTCACTGCTTGAATCGGGGTGTTTACGCAAGATGAATGTATCGGGGGTTTTTAAATTTTACTTGTTGATGTTATTATTCTACGAACTTTTTAATTGTTATAAAATGTGTAATTATTATTTTCGATGTCAATAAGGGTTGTGTATCAATTAAAAGTAAACAATCAATTAAAAGTTATTAAATAATGTATGTTTAAAAGGTTTTTTAAATAAGGCTCTGAAGATTTCAGCTAAGTAAAAACGAACATAAAAATGGCCTAAAACATATGCAACAAGATTTTTCAAGAAAAAGCCCGCGGTTTATTTCTTTGGTCAAAACGTGGCTCTTGTATGTGGGTCGTCCTCGTAATACCTACCACTCATTCAGGGGTGCGTGGTGACGTGTGCCACCAGCAGAGTCGCCGGACTCAGAGCATGGAAAGCACGTCAAACAACAGTGGGATACTGTCTCAGGGCAACCGCGGGTACTTACACCACCCGGCCCGGGTACCGTCCGCAACAGATCTTATTGTGATGTTCTTCAGAAAGGCCAGCGCGTGCAAGTAGCTGTATGAACGTGAATATTACGTAGCATGTGGCATTCTGTAATTTTTACCTACTTACCCCTATCCGAAAAAAGCGTTAGTTTATGTATATATGTTTTGATAAGGAAAATTATGAAAAACATATATTTTCTGTTTATTTAAGTATTTATTATCACATTTATATCTTAGTTAGTTACCTAGTCAATTCACGGCTACTTGTAAACATGTTAGAAATATAATAAATTCAATAAATATCAACAAGAAGTAGGATTTTTTAATAAAAACAGGCTGAGTGAGCCAACAAGGCTTTCCATGTACGCATACGGAACGATATGACTTAGGATTATATTATATAGTTTTGAAAGAGAGTCCTATCACAGTCCATTCTCTGCATCGATTTCTCGTCTCATAAGGATTACTCTGGATTCTGGAACATTGGCTGGCAGGTGGCAATTACGATGGAAGGCATTTATACTAGACCGTTCGTCACGCTGCGAAGGGATTCTAGTTCATTTTAGTCCTAGTTTTCTCTTTCGTTGTATATCTGTCTGTGTTTATCATCGACAGACTAGCTATACTTGTAGAACGCATTACGGTTTTTGCTACATAAAATACTGCAAACTGCAACCATTGCCACAAGATCTGCTGAAGAAGATGTTATATTAATACATTTTAGGTTTGTATTGTTGTTAATAGAGAAGTCAAGAACATTTTAGCCGACAATGTTGTATATCCCAAATTCTAACCCTTAGTCCCAAAATATCTTTTTATACTGGTATAAACCGGTTGCATATTATATAGGCATACGTGCATACTAGTATTATATAAGGGATAATCTCTAATTTATAAAGCATATCGCCGTTTTCTTCAATTCATGAATCTTCAAATGAGTCATGATAATTATTGAGCCCCGCAAGAAAAACGTAGAGTTGTGGCGAATAACGCGCAAGAGATCATACTCCACCACGGCAGGAAGGCCGCTCTATGTGTGGTTAGCATCAATAACTTATAGAAATGTTTTATTATAAGAAACTATTACTGTTTGTTCACAAAGAAAATGAAAATGTTACCTACCTCGTTTAACATCTTCTCCTAGCCTATTTATTAAAAAAGGACGTAAGATAATCAATAGACGGCATGCCTTCCCCTTTTCTTCATTATTAAATGGCATAATATTGTAAAAATACCCAAATAAATACGGAAAATTATTTGACGTGAAATGTCTCACCAAGAAAATGTCAGTGAGATAGTTTTCGACGTGCTTTCCTCACACCTAGCGTAAAACTCGATACTACATGTCAAAATGAAAACTCGTGCTACCAATTCCCATACATTTGGAGCGTTAACGCTACGTAAATTCGTAAACTCGATACGAAGGCAATTGTCAAAAACTTGTGCTACCGATTTGTTAGTTCCAAATACGGACACATGGCGCTGATTCATTTTGCATACAAGAATTGTCGGAGGCGATACGTTAACGTAGTCGATCCAATTACGCAGAAACTCGTGCTAGGGCCTCTGCAGAAACAAACGTGTGTTGTAACTTGTGTTGCATTGTTAAATCGATACAGAAATTAAGGAACATTGGATCGAATTGTGACATGTCATGAAAAGTGGATTCTTTACGATAACCGTAAGCGAAAAATGCAATGGCTGACCCCAGGTCCATCGCCGCAACAGTGTCCTAAAGCAAAGCTTACCATTAAAAAGGTAATGGTAACTGTTTGATGGTCACAGCATGGTGTTATTCACTGTAGCTTTCTCCGATCTGGTCAAGCAATAACGGCAGATGTCTACTGTGCCGAACTCCGAACAATGATAGCAAAACTAGCAGTGAAACAGCCCCGACTCATGAATCGGTCTTTACCATTATTGCTCCATGATAACGCGAGACCTCATACAGCACAAGAAACTGTTTTAACTCTACAGGAAATGCAATTAGAAACCATTCGTCACCCCACCGTATTTGTCAAACCTTGCTCCAACGGACTACCATTTTTTTCGTGATTTGGCCAATTTTCTACGTGATAAAAAGTTTTCTTCTTAGGAGGCAATACAAAATGCTTTCAAACAGTTTGTCGAATCTAGATCACGAGAGTTGCAGAGAGTGGCATAAATGACCTTTCTATAGATGGCAGCAATGTATAGATAATAATGGTATAGTAAAAATAATAATAATTAATTATTAATAATTATAATTAATAATTATTATTAATTTATATTATTAATTATAATTATTTTGATTAAATAAATATGTAAAATTTAAAATAAAAACTATTTTCAATATTTCAGTACAAATCAGCAATTTCAAACTTCACCCCTAATATTTTGCTATACATTCTCACCTACCCTTCAGTGTGATTCTATAGTTGATTTTTGTTGACTTAATCACTATGCATAGCGTTGTGCGAAGCGTGAAGGCTTGTATTTATCGTTACGAAATTTTGTAATAGCGTTTTTAATGCGCATGAAATCAAAATTGCCCTTCAACCCAAAACGTCTTGAAATGTTTGAAGAATTTAATCTAGTATCAAACAAATTGGCGAATGATTTCGGATCTATTTTATGTTCAATTTCAATTTCTGTGATTTTCAATTCAGACCTTAACCGTGCCAGCTTTTTGATTAAAGCGATGGTTTCCAAAGCATATATACTTTTAACCCTTTCAAGAATTTTAAGTGCATCATCCACTTTTATTCTTGAAGGTCCTGTGCTGTCAGCTTTTAATTCTTGTTTATTTGAGGCTTCTGATTTTTCTAGATTTTTTTGTTGATTTGTCTTGTCTAGTTGCTCTCCAACATATGTTCTGTCAACTATAAGTGTTGTCGTGTCTAATTCTGGTTCATTTGTATTGTCTGGTTACTCTCTAGTATCGGTTGTATCAACTGCAGATGTTATCTCAACTTCTGGAACCTTTATATTGTCTTGATGCTCGCCAGCATCTGTTGTGTCAACAGCAACTGTTTTCTCTAAATCCTGAAAATTTTCTTTACCATTAGGTGGCTCTATAGCGAGTGTTGTTTCTACAGACAATACAGAATCAATTATCCTGTAGCCAGCATGTGTTGTGTCCATTCCTTCCGGTGGCATGACCGGCTCATTATCACTTAACTGTATATCTTCTGTTTTCTGTTCTGCTTCGTTTTCGTTTATCTCACACTTTAGTGCACAGGTGATGTATACTATTAAAATAAGCAGTACGCTTTTCATTTTTATAATTTGTTTTACTAGGTAACGATTAAAAGAGAGCGTTGCTCAAGGCATTTTATTTTACAAACAATTTCATGGAGCTCAATATTAAATTTTATTCCATTTCGTAACGACATTTCAATTTATTTTATTGATGCTGTTGTTGTACCTACTTTTTGTTTACAGTAAGATTAGAGTAATATCGACATTCTATCAATTCCAATATTTTTACAAATACAATAATATTCATCCAGACCGAATTCGGGCACGGCAGCCAATATTACAGTGCACAAGTGAGTGCGCAAACACATGCACACTTTCTGGTTCTTCAGTCGCATAGTCCGATAGGACAACAATTCGAAACGACCGGTTAGGGATCCAGCTTAGGACCAACGATTTCACGTACTTTCCGACGCAAGGTGTTCTAGTGGTGGTCTTATGTGTAGCGTGCCTGAGAAATGTACTCAGGGGTATGCAATGAATTCCGGAATTCCGTAACAATTTTTCTGATTTTTCAATTCCGAAACAGAGTAGAGTAATTCCGGAATTCGAATATTCATATTTTTTTGATATTTTTATAAACTATTTATGAAAATGTTAAGGCTGGAAGGAGACTATGCAGTATGAAATGTATGTGACACGTGATACATCCTCACATTCATATTATTAATGTTTAATTCTACTGTGTGATAAATCGGGTCTCACAACATATTAACTCAGACGCCTTACATCAACCAACTGGGGGGCAAAATAATCCTCACCTTACGTTCTTCGGACTACTGAACATCTCTTCTTCAACTTCGGACTACACGCACTCGGCTGGCGAATATGCGTGTCCAGTGTGGCACCGTTCCACCCAGGCCAAGAAAGTAGATGTTGCTCTTAACGATACATGCTGTACAATTACAGCTGCCTACAACCAACCCCGGTCAGCGTACTATACCCCACGCCAGGATAGCACCTCCACACATCCGAAGGGAAGTTGCGAGTGCAGTCGAGAAACAAAAGAAGGAGCGTTACATCAGACACCCACTATTCGGTGCACACCTACCTTGCGGAGGTGATCTTCAAACATCCGACCCACGATAATAATGTCATCCAGACTAGGCAAATTTCACCAATCAGCCCAGTAACTACCCGTTCCATCAATCTCTCAAAGGTGGCTGGACCATTACATAATCCAAAAGGCATGACGTTGAATTGCCACAATCCTTTGCCTCTAGAGCATTCTCTAAGGAAAAGACAGCATTCTGTCTTTTCCTTATCTCGAGGGTCTATCTTGACCTGCCAGTAGCCACTCTTCAGATCTAAGGTAGAAAACCAGCTCGTTACCGTTAGCGTATCCAGCGTGTTGTCGATCCTTGGCAAGGGGTAACTCTCCTTCTTCGTGATGTCGTTTACACAGAAGCGCATGCTGCCGTCCTTCTTCTTCACCAACACTACCGGTGAACACCATGGGCTGGATGAAGGTTCAATCACGCCATCTTTCACCATACCCTTGATCATGTCGTCAACTTCACGTTCCCGTGCCACTGGCACACGTCTTGGATGACGATTGGTACCTCATTTTCTGTATTTATTCTATGTTGAACTAACGCAGTCTTCCCTATGTCGGCATCATTTGTCGAGAAAATGTCGGCGAACTGGTTCAACATCTTCTTATTTTCTCTTCATCTTCCGACAAGTTATCCTGGCATTTCTTCAAAAGCGATGATACATCGTATCTTGCAATTTGAACTTTGGCGTTGGTGGGGTGCTACGCATCCAAATCGCTCCTTCACAAGTGCCTAACATTGTGCCTTTCACCAGGTATCTGTCACTTGTGTTGAGTGCACGTACCGATAAAACTCTAGTTCCCCTTACCAAGTTGCGTGCAACCTTACATGAAGCATCGTTATCTAATTAGGGCATATAATATCGGACGTTTTTCAATTCCGATATGAATATAGGAATTGCGCTCATTTGTCAGATACCGCGTATATTTTTTTTGTTAATTTTACAAATTCGGTATGAGATTAGATTAAGTATAATAAATGGACACGTTTATGCCGAAACATAATAAGTAGATAATCGGGCGCTTATTTAACTAAACTTCACATTTGTTCTGCAGAAAGAATAACTACTGACGTCATGCCTTTCTGAAAAAAAGGACTATACTAAAAAAATAAAATAAATGTTTGTTGATCAATCTCAAAGTAGACCCGATTAGTGAGTAATAATTATTTATAAATTCAATATAAGTATCAGTAGGGAGCTCCTTGGACGAATACAGCGAAGGGTTCGTGGAAGCTGTCCATACGGTCGGGTCTAAGTTTTTCTAGACCCGTCGTACAGATAGAAACAAAAAGCTCTCTGATCCTACCCTCAAGCTTATGAAGGAGAGGCGTGAGATCATCCTGCAGTCTTCAGATGAGGCGAGCAAATACCCGCAGCTCAATAGAACACATCTCTAAAGCGGCGGAGGTCTCTTTTCAAGGACTTATCCTTGAAAAGAGACCTCCGCCGCTTTAATACCGAGCGTATTGAAGACACTATTGAGCGAAATAAAGGTTCCAAGGTTTCTTCAAGGGATCTGGCTATTGGGTAGAGCCAGCTCACGAAACTGAAGACCGACAATGGCAGGATCGTATCCGCCAAACCGGAGCTTCTGAGGAAGGTTGAGACATTCTATGGGCAGTTGTACACATCAATCAGCAAGCCCGTTGCGAATCTAGCAAACGACCCAAGAGCTAGATTGACCCGACACTATACCGAAGATATCCCGGACGTCAGCCTGTACGAGATTAGGATGGCTCTGAAACAGCTTAAAAACAACAAGGCGTCGGATGATGACGAAATCACGGCTGAACTCCTGAAGGTGGGTGGAAAACCGGTCCTTAAGGCCCTTCAGAAGCTGTTTGATTCCGTCATACTCCGGTTGTGGTGATACTCTTCTTCAAGAAGGGCGACAATGCCCGGCTGAAGAACTGTAGGCCCATCTCACTTCTTAGCCATATACAAGTTGTTTTCAAGAGTCATCACGAATCGTCTCGCGCGCAGGTTTGACGATTTCCAGCCTCCCTATCAAGCTGGATTCCGAAAAGGCTTTAGCACCGTAGACTACATACATACGCTGCGGCAGGTTATACAGAAGACCGAAGCGGGCAAACCTGCCTCTCTGTTTAGCGTTTGTGGACTACGAGAAAGCCTTCGATTCGATCAAGACTTGGGCTGTACTGCAGAGTCTCCAACGGTGCCAGATCGACTACCGGTACATTGAGGTGTTAAGTGTTTGTACAAAAACGCCACCATTTCAGTCCGTCTTCAGGATCAGACCTCGAAACCAATCCTTTTCCAGCGCGGCGTGAGACCGGGAGCCGTCATTTCGCCGAAACTGTTCACTGCTGCGCTGGAGAATGTCTTCAAGGTTCTGGACTGGAGGGGGCTTGGCATCAACGTTAATGGCGAGTACATCACTCACCTTCGGTTCGTCGACGACATAGTGGTCATGGCTGAGACCATGGAGAGCCTCAGTAAAATGCTCGATGACCTCAGTAGAGCTTCCGAAAGAGTGGGTCTTAAAATGAACATGGACAAAACCAAGGTAATGGTGAATGCCCATGTAACACCCACTCCTATCAAGATCGGAGACTTTACGTCTCTTGTAGACGATTATGTCTACCTGGGACAAACGGTCCCGTTGGGTAGGTTCAACTTCGAGAAAGAGGTTTACCGTCGAATCTGACTCGGCTGGGCGGCCTTCGGGAATTTGCATGGTATATTCTCGTCCAATTTACCGCAGCGTCTCAAGACAAAAGTCTATGACCGGTGTGTGTTGCCAGTGATCACCTATGGGACCGAGACGTAGTCGCTCACAACGCCTTATCAGAAAGCTTTAAGTCACCCAAAGGAACAATGGAGAGGGCTATGCTCGGCATTCCTTGCGTGATCACGTCGGAAATGATGTTATCCGCGGCAGAACCAAATTTACCGACATAGCCCGAAGAATTGACAAACTTAAGTGGCAGTGGGCTAAGCACAATGCTCGCAGAAAGGATGGCCGATGGGGCCGAAAAGTTTTGGAATGGCTACCGCGAACCGGAAGTCTATACGTTAGAAAGGCCTCCCACTAGGTGGACCGATGACCTGGTTAAGGTTGCGGGAAGGCGCTGACGCACGGGATCGGTTAATGTGACGACGCTTGGGGGAGGCCTATGTCCAGCAGTGAACGTCTTTCGGCTGAAATGGTGATGATGATGATGAAGTATCGCTAGCCAAACCCATTGGATAAAGATGTCTCACAAAATATTGAAATATTATTTCTGCTTATTTCTATTAAGTGAATTGTTTTTTAATAGACTAGAATAAATTCTGAGCGTATTCTTTTTCATTTGATGCTTCCTTATCAGGAGAATTATTACTATACATTGATTGGAATAGGTATAGTAGTGATCAACGATTACCGATTGTTGTCAGTAAAGCTTGAGCATTATTATTTAAGTAAAATGAAGCCTGGATTGCCAAGATAAATTTATTTCGTGCAACAACTACCATAAATTTAATAAAATATAGCAATGGTAAAATATAATTTTCCCATCTTTGTTTTATTCAAAATCAAAGGGAATATCAATAAAATCATTGATAATGAAGTAAAGTAGAATATTAATCCAACAGATTAGTGATCTGATAATCTATTTTGTTGTATTTATAATACAAGCGGAATACTTAAAAATATTAAGCTTTTATTTATTGAGGTTTCTTAGCAAGTAACAGAATAGAAATTAGAGAGAAAGTTTAACAATAATTGGTATTTGTTCCGAAACAGTCTTCTCAAAAGTATGAAAAAGAATCTAAGCGTTCATCATTATCATCTTCATCATTTCAGCCGAAACACGTCGACTGCTGAATATAGGCCTTCCCCAAGTGTCGCCACGTTGACGTGCGTCTTGCATCTAGCGGATTCTGGTAATCACCGTAGTCAACGGGTTTAACCACGGTATCGCGTTCGGCGCTTCACAATGATATAGGTGTTTTGCTGATGCCGAGATTCCTCTATTGCATCACTCAGTATCGGAATTGAAATATCGCAAATTTCGTTCCGAGATTCCGATATTACTGGATGTCGAGATTCCGATATTCATGCCCTACATCTAATCTTTCTATAAGTACACATCGGTTTTCCTGACTAGAATTTCTTGTAGACAAACTGGTACGATTGTTTCTAACCTTGGACGAAGAATAACCTTTTCCAGGTAGTACCTACACCTTACCCGATGATGCACCTTCCATGAAGACTTCCTCTGAGCCACACTTCAACACTCTTTGATGAACGTCGATCTCACAGTGATGTTCTCGCATGAAGTCCAAACCCAGAATGCAGTCGTCCAATATGTCGGCCACGATAACATTGTGGCGGTAAACTACGTTCCCTAACTTCATGTCCACCTCCTTCTCACCTCGGACGGCTATGTGCTGACCGGTAGCTGTTCTCAGATATATACATTCATGGTTCCCAAAGAAATCCCCAAGAAACCGTCTTGCTAGTTGGAAACTGATAACTGTCCGAGTAGCTCCAGCATCCAAAGTCAGCTTGCAAGGTAATATAATATCGTCGGGTGCAGCAAAAATAAAAGCGACACAGGTCCGTCGTCTACAAGCCCTTGAGCGAGACTACCCAGACCCAGTATATAATAGTAATCTCTGAGCGAGACCAATTAAAATGTACTCTGTCTGTGAGCGAGACTGAGAAAGTCTCGCGCAAGCGCAACGTTTTATAAGGCAATATTTATGCAATGTATTAAAATAAAATAAGTACTCAAAAATAAAATATAAAAATTGGATTCGATTGATAAACACCTCAAATTTCAAATTGTTTATCAGTTTTTTTTTGGTTCAACATATACTTACACGTAGGCGACGCTTTCGCACATGATAAAAATGCCTTTTTCCCGCATGGACAACATTTTTTTACCCGACTGCCGATTGAGGGTAATGTGTTTATCAGTCTATGTATGTATGTAAGTATGTATGTATGTATGTTTGTTCCTATATGGCGTTCCAGAGACCAAACGCGTTGGCCGATTTTGATGATTTATACGTCAATCGATGCGTCTTAACCCTGCGAGTGTCATAGGCTACATTAAAATTGGACAAAAGAAAAATGGCGGATTTTGGGCGCCATATCGTGGGGCCCAATTTTTTTTTTCTTCTAAACCCATCGTGTGCGGTATCAAAATAAAGGGTTTTAAGAGGTGATTTCAAAAATATATAACACTTATATGTTTAAATGTATCTAATTCGAAAAAAAAACTAACTAAAAAGTTATAAATAAAAAAACTTAATTCAAAATCTCAAAAAACCCGACTGCTTCAAAAGCGAACTAAAAAGTCGTAAACAAGGAAAAAATCATGCTGTGCAGGCGGAGGATACACCAGATTTTGGTCAGCCAGCCCACGAATATGTATTTTTTGAAATATGAATTTTTTTTCCTTGTTTACGACTTTTTAGTTCGCTTTTGAAGCAGTCGGGTTTTTTGAGATTTTGAACTAAGTTTTTTTTTTTAAATTACAAATACAATAAACTTTGAAAAACAAAACTGGTGGCTTACTAGTATCCTATATGCCCAGTCCATACCATTTTTTTCTGATGGTTATTCGCCACCAATAAGCTGAAAAAGCAATTGAAAAACCTGGTGTTTCGGGATTACGTAAAACGTGTGTTAGGAATTTATTTTTCTATTTTAATTTGAGTAGTTATCAAAAATATTTATTGTACAATTACTAGGTATCTCTATGACGCAAAAAAATGCATTATATGATTTATCATTTATCTTGTAGTTATTGAGAAATTTGCTCTGAAAAAGTAGCTGTAGTCTGTTTTTAGCTCGTAAAACTTATAGGGGCTCTTAAGACGTTAGATATGACCAGTAAACCAGCATTATAGCTTTCTCAAACATAATTGAATTTGTTGGATGGTTGGTTGAATGAATTTTGAACAGCCAATCACAGCAGATAACGCGTGCTTGACAATTTGTCACATTAATTCTCCGATAATTTAGAGCTGGGAAAGTCGGGTTTAGTAATAGGGTCCCGTTTTTACCCTTTGGGTACGGTAAAAACGATAAAGAGTAATATATGTACAGTTCTCGCCAAACTTCTTAGCCGCCCTGAAGTTGGTTTTCCGATGCGCAAGGCACCGGTCAGTGCTGTTTTTGTATGAGATTTACTACAGTGCAGCCATTGTATCCAACTTCAGGGTGGCCAAGAAGTTTGGAAAGAACTATAGTACCCCTGGCACGAGTATTACAAAATCTTATGATTAATTTAAAATAGGTACATATTTATCAAAAATAATTAGCAACAATATTTTTTCGGAAAACTCGTGTTTGGGGTTGGGGTATGATCAAATAGTCACGTATTAATGCGGGTTGTTAAAAATATGGGTGGTAAAAGTAGTCACGTGACCGTGGTTTTGGGGAATCTGAACCCATTGTTGGGTCACATGGCGCGCCACCGTACAACCCAAAGCGCGTCAAGTCTCCTCAGCGGCCACTGTACCGACGCCAATGTCAAAACTTTCATGTGTGTCAGCGAGTGTCACTGTTGACTCATATTAGTTGACGCCCATGACAATTCTGACTAGAAGCTGTGACCGCCGAAAATTGTGCTCAACGCACATTGCTCGAGCACGAATATTCTGAATATAATTCTGGCCGACGTGACGCCGTTGCAACGCTGTAGGTACTTGATTTGACCACCATTGCTTGTCAACATAAAGCCTTCAAGGTAAGCAGTCCAATCTAAAATAGACGGTCTCCATTGTTTCTAGGGTCAAGAGTAGGGGTAAGCTTGATCGAAGACATATTGGTTTATTAGAACCTTCTTATGTTTTTAATACCTACCAATAAAATCTTAGCTATCTATAGCACGAATATAGGATGCCCAGTATATTACGGCAGGCGGCGATAAGTTGAACGAATGAAGTGAGGTTCCTACTGAATGTAAGGTATTTTTGCAATATATATATAAACAATCTTGTACCTACATTATCTGTAATCAGCGTTTAAAATGATTAATTCTAACAATTTATTATTATCATTGAATAATCTCCCAAACTAAGAAGTTATATCTCTACAAATGGAAGGGGGAAAAGGGCTCATTGTGCATCAAAAAATTCGTCCACATCGATGGCAATACGTGCCCAGAACGCTGGCAACATTGCCACGTTGGATGGCAATGCTGATTCTAAAATTTATTGATGTTTTACCGAGGTTTTACCTAATGCTAATGCTGTGAGCTGTGAGTTACGTTTTGTATGGCATGGAACGCTTCTGAAATTTCGAGCACAATGTTGCTACCAAATAAAATGTACCATTATAAATACATAGTTTGACTTTTAGAAACAATTGAGATTTCGGTGTTTTATCAGGTGTTAGTAAAAATAAAATTATTATTTCCTAACTTAGTTTCATGATTACTTTTTTCACTTAAGTACTGATACAAAAATATGCAAATATTGACAACATTAGGTTTAGAGCTTGACAGAAGTTTATTGACATTGATTGTAAGGAATTACAACGCAAATGTAACAACTCGAATATCTAAGATTACCAGTTCTCATCGCAATTTTTCCTTTCGCTGTTAAAATAGTAATCTTATTTTTAATAGAGTGATTAAAAAGTGTTTTTAGCAGGCTCAAAACTTAAACTTATTTACTGTATTTTTTGAAATGGTGAACTCGCCTTTTAATTTTACTTTGACACATTTTTTAAACTCATTTGACAGTGTGATCTCAACAAAACTCAATAACTAATGTATTAATAATAAGACAGTAATAAATTCAAAATTCAATAACTATATGTTTTATCACAAAACATTAACCTATATTTTGGACTCACTCCAGGTACTTTTATGGCACCCTAGAATAGTATTGGTTTTATCGAAATTAATCAAAATTATTTATTCCATTAGCTGCGTTGGTTTTGATATTGCATCTAATTAATGATTACTGCTATGATGCAATTACATTTTAGCGTTATTTTGTGCTCATTGTAAAATCGAGAACTAAAATGGAATAAGTCTACGGTAGGGAGGTTTGGGCGCACGGTCGGCGCAGTGGTTGATCGATAGACTGCTGCACTGCGTGTCGTGGGTTCGATTCCCGCACGGAACAAATATTTGTATGATCTACAGATAGTTGTTCCGGCTCTGGGTGTTTGTGTCTGTAAGTTTATATGCTTGTAAATGCACCCACGATACACGTAGAAATTCCTAGTGTGGGTAACGTTTAAAAAAAATAAAGAAAGTCTACGGTAGGTCGATAGCTGTAACGGTATCTACTGTTTACAGATACATCTATGGCTACAATGCAGTACTACGAAATTGTTAGTTACGTTCGTGTTTGTTGGTAGATGGCAATGTAATGTAGTCTGGCACAGTTGCATTTGCTGACACTGTAATATTGTAAATTTAAGTGTTTAGGCTGACCTAAGGGTATACACTAAAGTTCTATCACTAGAATGGTTAAACTGGTAAAGTAAATTTTTAACTGACTTCCAAAAAGAACAAGGTTTTCAAATCCTATGGTCTTTTTTAATATTTTCGGGCAATGGGACCTCAAATATTAAAGGCAGACGTATATTTTAGTACGAGTAATTCTATGAAAGGCAAGCATTTGCACTAGGAAAGTATTATTTGGTGAAGTGAAACTGATGAAGAAGACCACAGATAGCCACTGGAACTCTCTAAAAAGATTTGTCATGGGTATTAGATTTCTCGAATAGTTAAATGGTTATCTATTTATATTTAAATGCATAAATAAATATCATTAAAATCAAGAAAGCTCTTAGTTGTTGTGGTAAAAACAAAACTGTAACTGTGTACCTACTGTGTTTATTTAAGAATTTTATAAGTGTCAGCTTTTACAACTCGGACGGTTTTAAATCTGTTCGAATGATACAATTTAATTTATTACTTTACAATGCATGTTCTCAAAAAGAGCGTTTTCCAAGTAGCCAAACTGTGCGGAAAGTGTCACTTTTTTTCACTAGTGCTTTTTACTTTTCTGTATTTTTACTCCAACGTCAGCCCGACGCATAGTTTTTATTATTTGAGAAAGTTTTACAAATTAGTTAAGTACAGATTATCATTCATATAAAAGATAAAATAAAACGAATACTTTATTATTTTCCATTTTATTAATTTCTTGTTTGGTTCAGATGTTTTTTATTTCCTCCGTTTCCTCGCACGCACAATGCATAGTAAAATGTTGTATGATACACGTACGTAAGATGATTCCCGACTCGTGTCGATTTATTCACTCACTCACTGCCACTCAAATGCCACTCATCGGGAATCACCTACCTTCCGCACTTGTAGCGTATATAACTATTCTAAAACAGATAAATCTTAAAAGTTTCTGAGACATAAGTCTAACATAAATGAGTGAAATAATAGAATAAACAGAAACGTATACATAGGGCAAGATATACTTAGCTATTATTTTTGAATTGATAGGTACTTAGTTGTACCCACAAAAATAATTACTTGGAGGGCTGGCTGAAAGTTCCGTTATACTTTAGAAGAATCCGGTAAAACAGCCTATATAGTATGTGTTTCAATATTAAATAAATTTGACAAGGCATTGCAAGCAAGCAGGAGGCACCAATCATAATAATTCGCAATGTAACATCGCTTGCATTTGGCTTTCTGTTTTGTTGCAGCGCGTATTCCTTCCGTCTCTCTCATTCGCCCAAGCTCCGGTTGTTCTGGTTTGCCAGAAGGCGGGCGACAAACCAGAGCGAACGAAGGAATGAGTGAGTGAGGAACGACCGTGTTCATTTGGATTCATTCGATCATTCGGTGCCTGTTCGTTAAGTTGTCACCACTTGGCTGGCGGCCTGCCGCGAGCCGTCCGACTTTGTAGTCGTTCGCCAGCACTGATATCAACTGTTATCGCGATCGCGTGTCTTACCGCAAATACGATAAATTCCAACTTAATTTTCGAAATAAACATGGGACACTCAGTGTCTCCCTAACACCCTGACAGATAAACACTGTTATTATTTATAATTTCCAAAAATGTTAAGATAAATTCAAGTTCTTGAAGTGTTTGAGATAAATCTCTTGTCGATACGATCTCGGCGATTCTCGTCTGAGAGACTTTAAACCCCGTGCTAAGTTTTAACCGTCACAATTGATAATAACATGCAAAAATGTGGTTTCTGCCACATGATATCAGGAGTGTTCCGAAGAGCTATGTGTGTCGGTAGCAGAAGAGGTAGTAGTGATTCATATTATCGAGAGCTTGGCGATCAGGATACACTGGTAAACATTTTAATTATATTTAACCGCATTTAAACATCACTTTGGTAGCACTGAACAGGTTTTGTTCATTCATATTATTGTTTATATCGATGTGTGAACGTGTCGTGCATTGCTGGCTATCAACATGTTTACTTGTCTCTAATTAATATGTGTAATCATATTCACTAGCGTAAACCCGTAGTATGCTAATTAAACATGTGTATTTTTATCAGAGCAAATATTTTGAAGAGCCACATGCAATATTTTTTGTAAAAATCTCATCTTTGTGCATGCAATTTTTTGTTGTGAACAAGGAGTGTTCTGTAGTGTTTATTCCTAAGTAAATATGTTGTCTATGCTTTATGTGTAGTGAAAGTGTAGTTTCTCTTTATGTTTAGTCACTGCTAATTGTTGAACTGCTAGCCTTATGAGTGTATGTAGTAGAATTGCTGTAGAAATACTTTTTAAAAGGTTTCTTTGATTGGAATGAGGATTGGTATTTGCATACTTCAAAATCATTGCCATTTATGGCCAAAGTAGGTAACTACTTCTTTATTTTTAAGTATTGTCACACATAGGTTTGTTAAAAACATTATTTTCCATCTTCAAAACATGGAAAACCCATTTTTCTTTAAATGATCTTGAAACCTCACCATTTATAACTATTGCACTTTTAGACAACAATATTATTAAGTTCAAACATCACCATTTAAAGAATTTACACAAAATCATACAAATTGTACTAAATTTGATCAAGGTATCTAATTTAATTAGGTACAGAACCTAAGTAATTTAAAATGTATTAATTATAAACCCTACTAAAATAATTTCTAACCAAATCATTGTATTTGTCATGTATCAGACTCTGCATGACTTTTAATAACTCTTTTTGCCTAAAATTTACTTTAATGTATTATTAAAACTTAATAAAACTGCTTCAAACAATAATTAGCATACTGTACATAGGTATTTGTAAATTGTAAAATCAGAAACATATTGTTTGGATCTTACTATTTTCCCACAGCCACGGCCGCACCCAAATAACTAACCTTCCTAAAATCTTCTAAACAATTAGGTACAAACACATATAATAACATTAAAAGTAATATGCTCATTTGAAAATAGAACTGCAATATGATGAGGCCTTGGCCGCCTGCTATTCTGCCAGGACACATAAAGTCATGTCAAAATGTATAATAACCGTCTAAAACAAGACACAAACGATATACTGTACATGTCATGTGAGGGCTAGCAACAATCTGGTAACAATTATACTTGGCTCAGTTTTACTATTTGACATTACACATTAATGCTATACATAGTTCTGAGTAAACAAGTTTATTAGAAATGTATTTTTGGAGTTTATATGTGCTGAGTTAGCGTGAGGACATTGATTTTCATAAGTATGATTTTAATAAAACATTGATGCATTCAAATTTCTTTGTATTTATACAAAATAATAATTGTATATAGGACTTACAATACAATATTATGTCAATAATAAAATTAAGAATCTAATAAGAATTGTATTGCAGTTGTCAAAATTCTCGTAGTAAATATTTGTAATCTCTTTTTATGACTCTTCACAAAATCTGGGATACAATGTCTCAAAGCAATGAATAAGCAAATAGAAACAGCTTTTAAAACAATAAATCGAGGCAATATACCTAGAGATTGTTTTCATAAACAGGTGTTAAAACCTGGAAACACATCCAAAGTAACATTATATTGGTTAGCGCATTAAAAACAGCATGTTTGCAAGTTTTGAAACATTGACCTACTTAGGATTATGATTGATGATCAACAACATGTCTAGTGAGCTGCTGTCAAACTTGGTTTTATAAGAAACTTTGATGACCTGAAGGAATTACAAATCTTGTGAGCGTCTCTGATTTTTAAAACTGCTTTTTGGTCTTTGATTTTACCCCATGTGTCTAAGGGTCTATATTCTCCATGGTTCTTCCAAAATAGTTAACAACTAGACCAATTTGAATTTGATAGCTAATTTCATGGTCAGTCTTCTTACCTTAATATTTTTCTGAAATGGAGAGCTATGAATATAAATGTGGATGGATGGAGAGGGAGGGAAAGACCAAAGAAATGGTGGATGAGCTGTGTGAGGAGTTGAGGAGAATGAATGAATGAAAAGGGAGTCAGTGATAGCGTGATGGGGGACAGGACGGTATGGAAGTAGAAAATGTGTTGCGCCGACCCCAAGTAACATGGGACAAGGGCAGAAAGAAGACGATGAGGTAGGAGCACAGGAATAAAGAGTAGGTAGTAAGCTATTACAGGAGCTGTAGGAAGAGGTACCCAAGGCCCAAACCCTGAGTCAAAGTACTAGTAATTATATTTAAAATATGACTCTTATATTATATATTTAACCTATGAATGTTCTAAGCCTTCTAGTAGTTTTTGCGTGAAAGAGTAACATACATCCATCCATCCATCCATCCTAACAAACTTTCACGTTTATAATAGCAGTAGGATTTACTACACTGTTACTACGCGCATAACTGCTTCTAGCGTAACCCCCTCCCCTCAGCCCCCACTTCTTGCTGTGTGCGCCTACGTCAAATTTTGGTAGAACGCATGACGTCAATGTTTTACTAAACCATAGTACTTACAAGATTACATTCTACAAAAGCAGTAATTCACTCCAGCCAGTACAAATAATAGAATCATTGATAATTACATAAAAGCAATTACTTACTCGGTTTGCATACGGAGGAAAATACTTATAACGTTAACTCATTTGTTGCTAGCATCTATAGTAAAAAATGGAAATTACTAAGTCATACGCTCAATGATAGATGTTTATGTACATACACTAATAAAATAATCAGGCAGCCAAGAGGCCAAGACTAGTATTTACACGCGGGTTTCCTTAATATTTAGTTATGAGATTGTATTAGCAATCTACGGAGACAAACATCTTACACAATAGAACAAATGTCAGGCTGCGTGGAAAAATCAAATTGTTGAATTACGAAATTCATTATTTAAACGTTTACTGATGACGTAAGCCAAAAGTATCATCCAACTTCCTCAAACGTCACATTATCTGCACGCAGCGGAATGATATTCAAACAAATATCCAAACAAGGGCATCGGGATGATAAATGGACTGAGTATTTACATGTGTAGGCAACATAAACCCTAACACTTGCAGTAACAGAGTGGCTCAAGGAGTCCGCTTTAAAGTCAGAATCCGCTTCAATAAGCATAGGAGTTGACCATTCCAAACATATCGTCTCGAAATTTAGAAAAAGACTTACCTCAAAACTTTCACATCCGCGAAACAGACAGAGCCTCTATGAATCATTATGTGGACAAGGCCTTCCCATATTTCACTAACCCCTTGGTTAATTAAGCGATGCCGAAATCAAACCAATCTTATGAACTAGAACGCAAATCTTCCACAAGTAATCAAAACTACTCCATATTATTAGTATTCAAACAAAACATTTCTCTATAAACAGTTCAGTTTCGCGAAAGTGTTTGCAAACAACAGGAATTAAACCTGCTAGGTAAATTGTATGAGAATACTACATCAGCTGCATGGCCGTGATGCCGATCACTCATCTGATACGCCGTGCACGGCATTAGTCAAGATCGGATTTAAGCTCCGAGGGTGCCATTCAATGCTCCAACGTGACAGAGACCGACTTCTGGTATTAATAAGCCAGATAAATGACAGTTCATATGCAACGCAACCTGATGAAAGCGTGTCAAAGTATTTCTGGTTGTTTGTTTCTAAAACAATGTTCGGCGGTTACAAAGTCCAGCTGCATTTACCGCGGTTAGCTAACGGGTAAACTTATTTTCTCATTAATTAATTTGCTTGTACCTTTGTGTAATCACATTCGTCCTCGGAAATAACTTTGTCAGTAACAACCGTGCTCAGTAATCAGCAACCCAAAATTAACCTGGATATTGGCAAGCTAAAGATCATGGCAACCGTTCCGCGTAAAATATTTAGCCGCACCTTCCTATTCTACAAGCCGACAGCAAAAACATTGAGAGAAGGGTTGGCAGGTGATGACGGAGTTAAATCCAGTTTTAATTAACCCAAACCCGGAAAAATATTGATAATATTTGTGGAGCCACATCTAAATTAAAATGCCTGAAGTTTAATGCTCAGGAACATAACACTTCCAGAACACGGTTTATTCTGGATGCAGTTTCTTCGGGAGTCAGTTATTGGTAAAATTTTGCTTGCGTAGTTACTTAGCCGTACGGATTTCTTTCCCGATTTGCAATCAAATCGAAAAGAAGTTGCAATGCCTCCTACGCCAAACATAGATAAGCCAGGAAATATTGAAATCAATAATTTTTTTTATTACGTATAGTCGTAATTATTTCAAAAAGTGGATTGGCTACGTCAACATGTGGACGTAACCGATAAGCTTGGTACAGGTCATCAAGCAATTTTGTTATCCTAAAAACGTATTGATTACTTCACTTTCAAGTTTATGTTGTTTCTGCTTATGGTTTAACAGTAGTATGAAGCAATCGCCTTATCTTTCCGGCATTGAGAGTTGTTTGGCGTATCAAAAGGAAAGATCACATAAAGAAGTTGAAAAACAGCCAGAGTGAATATTCCGTCGGCTAATACGGCCTACCTAAACGGACACCTCATTAACTGCAATCGATTCTTTAGTTAAGACTGACCGATATCATAAGCTATATGACAAATATACGAAATTCGAATATATTCCCTCTTCATAGCCTCATAAACATAGAGCCGGGTAAGGAAAGAAAAGAAATGCTCAGAGTGACGTAATCTACTATAAAGCACTTGTGACAATGGACCACTTTAAACAGTTATTATAATAGGACAATTAATCGGTCATGTCATTTACTGCAACCGATTCTTTAGTTTAGACCATCCGTTAACATTAATTATCTGATAAACATACGAATAGTTCCCTCAAAGCCTGCAAGATTTACAAACATAGCCCGGCTCCATCTCTTCTAAAAAGAAGACAAATGCACTTCTTTTTCCTATTCGGTGACCTCATTGCTGAAAATCGTGCCCGTCTTGGAAAGCTTTGACGGAGTCACTGAAGGAGTGACGAGTTTCTTCCAAGCCACTATGTTTTCGGCTCTTCTCAGGGCAGTGTACTGTGTAATATGTAATCGCCCTAACTACAAATGCACAGAGAGCAGTAATCTACTCGAAAGCGCTTGTCACAATGGACCAGCCTAAACAGTTATTATAATAGGGACAATATTTAGGACACATTGCCAGATTTACCCCATATCCCTTCTTGCGGTTTTGGAAAGAGTTCAGCCTAATGTTTAAACACACTAAAATCGATACCGCGGTCTATAACAATTATCATAGACATTAGCATGCATGGAACTCCCTAGAGCAGTAATAAAACAAAGTGGGCATATCCAAAACGTCTCCAAGACTAATTTATATTTAGATTCCTAATAAATTTATTGATTACGGCCCTGTGTTTATGATAACACACTATTAAATAAACGCTACAAAGAGCATCACGTTTTGCTGGCTTCTCGCTGTTTAAAATTATGAACTAAGTACTAGCTTTTGACATTGGTTTTGTCTAGAAAATTATCCCGAAGGAACCTACAACCCAAATAAAAAGTATTATATGTGTTAATTCAGGTTATAGACTATCTGTGTGCCAAATTATATCCAAACCTGTTGAGTAGTTTTTGCTTGAACGAGTAACAAATACCCATCAATCCATTCTCACAAACCATCGCGTTTATAATAGTAGGTCTTCAATAGACAACTCTATTGAAGACCAGTACTTACTACAAAGGTCAGAGTAACTTACCACTTTTACTTGCAGATTAATAAGAAAGAAAGTGATGCTGAAACGTAGTCTTCAAACTAGCGAGGTAGCGGTCTTTGCAGCTGCAAAGAACGACCAAATTATGTCAATATCACTTTCGCAATCTACGCCAATTCATTCACGGACCCTAGACTCAAAACAAGTGATATTGCTTCGCATAACCTGTACTGCTAGGTGTCCTACTAACAACGGCCGGTATGTGTAAATCAATCATAGGGACCTACCTTAACATAACTTTATCGCCATGTTAGCCATATTTATCGCTGAATTGTTTTCGCTCGACAAACAGTATTGTTTTGATTTAAAGTTCGCCTCACCTTCTAATTGACAACGGCGCATAAATTGCGCAACAAGTGCTCGTGTTATTAAATAATGAGTTTGGATTCAACATGACGTAGAAGTACCTAAAACAAAATACTCGCTTTAGTAGTTATATAAGCCGTATTGCTTCGATTTTTTTCATACCGTAATGCCCGCCATACACGATCCAGTTTAACGAAAAGTTTGCAGCGCGCTTGAAGTCGTGTCTGGTAAACTTGACGGGGTATGGCTATAGGTGTGCATGACAAGTCTACTTGAAGCAAAAATTGATGATCTATTCTGCCGACTGTTTTGCAGCGTCATGTATAGTTCTCGCCAAACTTCTGGGCCGCCCTGAATTTGGTTTTCCGATGCGCAAGGCACGAAACGCTGCGGTTTTTGTATGAGCAACTGAGCAGCCATTGTAGCCAACTTCAGGGCGGCCAAGAAGTTTGACGAGAACTATAAACTTGAACGTGTGTATGAGCCGTCAAGTATGCATATTGCATGACGTTAGTCTGCATCGGCAGGCGAAAACGTGGGCACGCACGTGACGAGCGCGATGTCGTAAATACTGCTCGCCATAAAGAAGTCCTCAGCGACTTTACATATATTAAGGTACAAAAATGAGCCTCGAAAATAAATAAATAAGTAATAAATAAATGGAATTATTCGTCCTAAAGCTTCTGGCGATATTAAGGCTGAAAATTATAGACACTTAAATCACTTGATCTCCCTGATGCAGTAATCAGTTACCAATAGTCTTTCACATGCCGAAATAGCATTTCTCATGACAGTGTCTTGTTTCTGAATTAGGGGATTCACCATAGATAAGAGTTTCAAATCAGTTTCTTCATTCATTCGTACTTACATAATTAGATACAATAATCTTTTGGTACATTACTCAAATCTTTTACTAAAATATATATAACATTTTTTTTTCGTGTCAATAACCAGCTTTTGCACCACCCTGAACGATCTTTCCTTTCTGTTTCCATAATTGCGAGCAATAAGTCTAGGATGGAGGACACGTCTCTTCGTCGCGCTATGTTTTCAACTGGTGCGGCATCATGCAAACTGGACGGCAAACTTGAACGTGACTTTATGGATGCGCTGCAAACTGGACGCCGCGCTTCAAACGCGCTGCAAACTTGACGGTAAACTGGATCGTGTATGGCTGGCATCAGCGTTGCTCGTTTCCTGACGTCAGGCAATTTGATTCGTTTAACACATTTTGCCGATGCAATTCCAGTAACCTGATGGTTACCTACATGAGTAATTAAAAATTCAGGATATCTCTTACTATTTAGTTTGTAAAATTCAGCTCGTAAATTATTTCGAAGTAAAAGTCAGTCAGGTCTGGAGATAGTTGAAGTCAACTATTTCCAGATCTGACTGACATTTTACATGGTATTTACTGCAGTTTTATTGTTTGAATCCTAACCCTAACGGACATAGATTGAAGTCCTCCTGAGTGGATCCTTACACAATTATGCGTATGAAGTCTAATAACGTTGCAGCCATTTCCATCATCCATTTGAGTGCTGCCACGTCGCAGAAGCGCCTCATTCCGGCCGAGTCCTCAAAGGTGTGCAACCCGGAAGTAAGCTGACTTGGGCGCCTCATGTGTCTCGTAGCAGTTTATATATATTATATCCTAACATACAAGCTAACTTCATTTCCGTTGTTCTGAAGAAAACGAGACCCTATGTCGACTAAAACTTTTTACAGGCCGGAGGTAATAGTTAGCTGCCCTGAAGTTGGTGCTGAATTACTGCTGCGCAGCCATTGCAGCAAAATTCAGGGCGGCCAAGAAGTTTGAGGAGAACTATACGCTAATATCACTTGTCAATTTATGGATGCAGCCACATAGTGGGGGAGCCTATATCCGGCTACGAGTCTTCAAAGGTGCAAGCAGCCTCGTGCGCTTCGCGTATCTAGTGGCAGTATATATCCCAACGAAGTGCAAGCTAACTTAATCGCCGTAGTACTGAAGAACACGAGACCCTTTGATACAGGCTATAAACGGTTTAAAGGCCGGAGGTTACGTTAATATCATTTTGTCCATACCTGTTTGATGTAGGTAACTGCATTGGTCTCCATTATCGTGTAAAAATAACCTTTCCTTTATGCTTCTAAAATAATTAGGGTGATGTTTTCATAATTTGTTTTTTTTCCCCGATACATAACAGAGTAAGAGTTAACTCTGTAATTTTATCTTTATTTAAAGTTCTTTTGCCTTTTCTGTTTTTAGTTTCGTTTGCATTGTGATTCGACTTTTTCTGCGAGACGCTTGTCAGTGACCTACTGCTAGGAAGACTAATGAATGCCGACCAGTAGGTCACTGACGGTCCTTACTGACTAGCGATAATTCTCTAGACAGCTATGCTTGCGCTTATAGGATTCCCAGTTCAATTCGCTGGTTCTGTTCAAAGCTTTTTCGCTCCCTGGATAAGTGTTTTGATGAAGATTCGCGACTATTGGATATTTCGCGTACTTGTAGGTTATGGCTTAACAGGGATTTAAAACAATCGGAGGCTTGAACAACAAGAGCAAACGTGTCGATGACGCTGATGAACAGACTCTTCTTAGTCAAATACTTTGTCTGGCCTAGTATTCAGCCACGGTGACGCCCTCCGCTCACGCAGTCATATATTTGAACAAGTTTTATAAAACTATTTAGGAATTAAAAACCACTTCTTAATTCCAAAAAAGTATTAAGCCGTAGAGATAGGCACTTTGCAACTCATCATTATCATAATCATCACCCTATTGATGTTCCCACTGCTGAAACAGGTCTCTCTGTGAGAGGAGATGGACCGTAAAGTAATCCACCACGCGGGCCCAGTGCGGTTTGGTGGATGTCACATGTCTTCGAATTTTTGGTTCTAGGACACCTAGGACCTTTGCAACTAACTGCAACATAACAAGCAGAAATGCTTTTATTGGAAATCTAAAAGTAATTACAACAAGCGGCATTTATAACGAACTGAAGTAAAACTATCACGGCTGTGAAGAAAACTGGTTGCCGAGTAATTATGAAGTAGTTTAATAACTATTAAAAGTTAGAGGACCGATACAAAATTAACTGCAATTATTAACATTGTGTCATTTAATCATGTTAAATACCTATTTATAGAACAAGATCCTGCTGGGATCTTGGGCCCCAGACGTTTCTGAGCTCTTTCTATCCTACACACAATTAATGGGATTGAGTAGTGTTAGCAGTTTGATAGCTAAGCCAATTTACAGGTGAGTATACTAGCGCAGGAACGTGGGGTTTGGTACAAGAAGTAAGAGGCCGATGCTCACCAGTGGGTGAAGTCGGGAATTCGGGATGTGGGTTATGATGACGATGGATAATACGCAAAAACATTGTTGATTTCTTTGTATGATAAACAGGATATTGATAAATCATCAATGTAGAAAAGTCGTTTTGAACATCAAACTTATATCTTAAAAAAAATAGCTAGGGTGTTAAAGGATAACCTGGATAACCGACAGACACCATTTCCAACATTTTTGGATTTATTGTCTGTTTAGTTGTGCACGCATCACGTTAACTGCCCGAAACCAGTATAGATAACAATTATGCGTAACTTGAAGTATTACTTAGTTTTTGTATCTACGCAATCGGTTCACTCTATCAAAAGTTAGATGAATCTAAAGTGTTCACGAAGTAAAATACCTATCACAACACACGCAATTCAGAATGTAGATACTCGGAAAGTTTAACTCCATATTCGATAGATGGCGTGTTATGCATTT
Organism: Orthosia gothica; assembly: GCA_949775005.1. Taxonomy (NCBI): domain Eukaryota; kingdom Metazoa; phylum Arthropoda; class Insecta; order Lepidoptera; family Noctuidae; genus Orthosia; species Orthosia gothica. The sequence goes on along the minus strand of OX459039.1, from coordinate 31,931,015 downwards.
GACGTCGTTTTCTGAATGGTGGTTTTAAGATTCGCCGCGGAAGGATGACCCTAGAGAAAAAATTGGTTTGTAAGTAGTGTAGGTAGGTCTAGCTAAGTAGGGTAGGGTATTTGCATGGTTTTTGATTCGTTGGATTTGTCTCCGCCCCGAATAGCAGAATACATCTTAAAATCGTAGGGTATACTGCGGGACACGTAAGTTGAACCAAAATGTATTATCGTTTTACTGAAATTAAACCATTTAAACCGAAATAAATCCCTTTACTACGACCTAACCGTTTACAATATACAATTTGTCAACGGTTAGATCATAAAGAAAAGACTGATTTCGGTTTAAATCGTTTAATTTCAGTAAAACGATAATACATTTTGGTTCAACTTACGTGTCCCGCAGTATAGGTAGGGTAGGGTAGGTAGCCAGTTGACGGGAGCAAAGCCGCGGGGGTCAGCTAGTAGTAAATAATTATACTAGTCTAAGAGTCGGTCGCCACCTTCGGACTGAAGTACTAGTCGTAGCTACAACCTAAGAATCTTTAAGTAAAGAGTAAATAGGTTACCACATCATCGCTAACCATCGCATGGTGAGATAGTGGTCAAGCGCGGACTTAACACAAAAATAATAAAAAAGATCCGCAGGGCAGCTTTGTGGCGAGTTGGTGGGCAGTGGCGACCCCACGGCTCTGATATCCAGGGAGAAATCTCGTTCCGCATCTCTGGCTTGTCTTTATTGGCCGCTTGAAAACTGACGGGGACCGAGCTCTCACCTCTCTCTTGCCTTAATTGGCTGGCTTGAGTGGAGATTCAGAAGAGCAAACGTGCTCGAAGAAAGGAAGTTAACACAGTAAGATGGTAGTAGGGATCTTGACCGTACTTCCAGGATTGTCCTGATAGCCATTGTCCTTATACTTCTCCAGTTCTCAAGCTACTCCGGGCTATGTTGCCCCCTTGACCCTTAATGGGGGCCCATTAATTGAGTGTGCAAGTCACCCCCTACCATTTTATAGCCGTGTGGTCCAACAGTGGTCGTGCAGAGGCCGATTGTCCTATAGTTATGGCCATAAGTTACCTACCAAATCCATAGCTCAAATAATTTTTTCCATCTTTTGCAATAGTCCTGCACCCACCGGGATTGTCCCTGGGGTGCAGTTGCGTAGTGCATAGATACAAGGACACGGTTGGTGTCACATTTCCTGATGCATGCCTAACCGGGCCTCTGCGAGTTGGCTTCGGCTCCTTGCACACCTTTCAAAGGACCAGGACCCTAGGGTCCCTAGAATGACAAAGAAACAAAAAAGTACTATTCGCAAAGCTGAAATTTGATCACAGTTTCAAGGTGTTAATAATCGAAAGTAAATAATAACACCACTCAATCGCACACATATTGAAAAAGTAAAAAGAAGTTAGTAACGTCTGGGGGTTCTGGGATCTTGGTCCATTATGACTTATCTTATCTTTTAAACTGAGTCTACACATTTATAAATGCAAATATCTACGCTTGACAAAGGCTGCTGATCTCTGCGCTTGATCAATTAACATACACGCACTTGTGCAGTTTTTTTTTAATTTTTGCTGCAATCTGTAGTTTGGTTGCATACATTCATATTTATCGAGGATCAAAGCGTTTACTGTCTTCTCTATTTGGATAAATTCAGACCATGCAGATCGGTATCACGGTTTCTTAGAGCAATGCAACTCTTTTCTTCAATTTGATCATAATTATATTAGCCGAAAGTCGGGCCAAGTGTCGCTTCATCGACCGGTCCTGTGCGTCATCCAGACGATTCCCGGCACCTTAACTAGGTCATTGGTCAACCTAGTGGGAGACCTTCCAGCGTATCGTCTTCCGACTCGCGGTCGCCACTCCAGAACTTTTTGGTCCCATCCTGTGGGTGTACTTCAATTTACATTAGTCTAAACGCTAAGATTGATATACCAATTTGATATAACTAAGTAACATAAAAATTTAGGATCGTTTTTACGAATACAGTGTAATGGTCAAAAAGACACATGGAGTCACTGGCTACCATTTTGGTGTTATAGTTTCAACAATACTGTTCATACAGAGACAAAGTACACACCATTCGAACTGGTATTTGGTAGAGCTAGTATAGTACCATCTAGAGTTAGTCAGTACATAGAACCATTGTATAATCCAGAAAGTTATCCTTTAGATCTTAAGTATAGGTTACAAGTAGCACATCAAGATGCTCGTAATAATTTACTTATAAGTAAACAAAACCGTAAGAGTTGTTATGATAAGTCTTTAAATAATGTGACATACAGTAAAGGACAACTAATTTTAATTAGAAATGAAATAGCTAATAAGTTAGATCCTCAATGGGAGGGACCATTTGTTGTTTTAAATGATTTAGGTGTTAATGTAGAAATATTAAAAAATAATAAAACCTATTTAATCCATAAAAATAGAACCAAACCTTTGGTAACATAAGAAATATTATTAAGTTATATTTACGTATAAAAAAAAAAAAAATTGTAAAATAATTTTTTTTTTCTATCACCCCTGAGGTGAGGTGTAGTAGTACTACCTATAGTATAAGGTCTATGACCCTATCCATATGAATGTATCTTCTATTAATATATTAACACACTTATACTCTTGCAGTCAGTAATTAAAGGTAATCGCTTGAGAACAGTTGTTTCAATAACACTACATCCCCACAATGACGTGTAACAACTAAATAATCTAAACAGATATACAGGAACATTCTAAAATTAAAACATACTGACGAGCATTGATTACGTCCATATTGAAACTGCACCTATTGCGTAGAGATACCTAAAACCGTATATTTATACTAATACCTACATTAATAAATGTTAAACATTCTCCTTGTTGTTGTTAATCCTACATGGTATTATGCTCCCACGCTCTAAGTCTTCACAAACCATAGGCTATAGTACATTACAGCAGAATCCAGTAAGTAAGCCTTCCTGGCCGAGTATGAGTTAACCGGACCGAACCGCAGGTGAGGTCCGGTTATATACGAGGCCAGGATGGCTTTCTTACTGGTTGAGGTTTGTATAATGCTTTTCTCAAAAATGAAAGAAAGTTTAACAACAAATTCGTTTAATTAATATTGAAGGTTACATTCATATTAGGGCAATTACTGATAGATATTGTGATCGATTTACCGGGGGCATTTATATTTGTTTGTTGTACATCTTGATTAACGGACTCTTTAATCCAACATGATTTATAAACTGAAATGACTAAATACAAACATAAAATCCCACACTATACTTCTACAACATTACTAAGTACAAAACGCAACGTGCATACTTTTTCTGCGTCGCGTTATGTGTCACAGACCCATAAAAAAAAAAAAAAAAAAAGTGTCACAGACAATAAAATGGATGTTTAAGGCTCCAAAATATATTATGTATCTCATAAAATGTCATACCAAAAAGAGATAGATATATATTTGGAGCCTCCCTCTAACCATGTTATAATGGCTAAACTCTAATCTGTGTCTGGTACTATGTTTTTTTTTTTCTAAGCAGATCTAAAGAGGATGACCTAAACCGTGCGAAGCCATAAAAAAAAAAAGGGATGAAGGATGACCAAGTGTCCAGTAAGTAAATTACATACTTACTTACTGGACAGTAGGAGATTCCAAATTTAAAATCTCGCTTCTTACCGGACAGTTGTGAATAGTCTCCGGTAGAGTTCACTTTCTGGATACTTTTTAGAGATGTTATGTCAACATTACATACCATTTTTGAGAAAAATACATTACCACCTTTTACCTTCGGTAAGTACATGATTGGCTACCTTGATAACCTGATAGAAATGGGGCAAGTTGAACTTAGTTTGCCAGAACTTGTAGTTATACCAATATCAACGAATTTGTAGAACAAATCGACCAATATCAACGAATTTGTAGAACAAATCGATTTTTTCTAAGTTTACAAAATAATAAAAAACTGATTCAAAAAAAAGCTTACACTGTACAAACAGCCGTTCACTTATTCAAAATATAGGTACCTAAAAAAAAACACGTAATATTTATTTTGTCATTGGCAAACTGATTTACGACTTCGCTGGGCGCAGCAAATTTTCCCTTATTTCTCAAAACATGACCGCGGTGACTAACGAACAATAATGAAAATGTGAATTACCTATATCAATCGCGTTACCTACTATAATTCGAATTTTAGGTAAACAACTAAAACCGCAACGAATGACGTAGTTACGGTTTAAAGATTACATTCGGAGGGTGGTTACTTTAGATGGTACAAAGAGCTAAAGTCACCGCCAGATAACATAAAACTAAAAACCTTTTTTACAAAAAATAAACAGACTTAATAAGGAACTGAAAGCAAAAAAAAAAAAAACTATTACCTAGTCTAGCATTTTGAGATGGCGCCAAAACAAACAAACATGCAAAATAATTACCTAAACCGTAGCAGTGGTGGCCCAGCGGTAATAGCCACGACTTACAAGTTCTAGGTCGTGGGTTCGAACCCAGGCATGCGCTTAACTTTGTGTAAATTATTTCATCAGAACTGCTCTCAAAACGGTGAAGGAAAACATCTTGAGGAAACCGGTATGTCCTAGAACCAAAAATTCGGCGACATGGAACATTCACCAAACCGCACTGGTTACGCGTGGTGGATTACTGATACTGCCCATTCTCTCTCTCACAGACAGGTGGCTTGTGTCCCAGCAGTAAGAACAGTAAAGGGCTGATGATTATGATGATGAAACCGTAGAATGATTGTAGCCAGGTTGATCTTCGTTGATGGTGTTTGGTGCCGCCTTAAAATGCTAGACTAAAAGGTTTTTTTTTTGCTTCTCGGTTCCTTAATTCGTTAGCGAATTTTTGTTATAAAAGTTTTTTTTCGTTTACTTAATTTTCACAAAATCGGTACACAATTGAAAATTCAGTGAAAAATTATCAATAAATCCTTTTTTTACTCCTCTAAAGAGATGGATTTTATTATTGAAATTAAATCGGTGCAACTTTGAGGTATACTTTCACCAGCAATTTTTTTTTGTATTGTCCGAATACAAAAAAAAAAACTCTATAAAAAGTTATGGTCATACATAAAAATATACATGTCGAATTGAGAACCTCCTCCTCCTTTTTTTTTCCTCGGTTAAATTGGCGTTAACACCTGTCTACCAATGTATTCCAATATTTCAAAACGATACGAAATAAATGTAAAGGCAGTTTCGCTAACACGATCAAAGCAAACGTATCGCGGTAAGGGGCGTCCTTGACCCTTTCACTTGGCATTCAGAAATTACTAATATCTCATAAACGCGCATCGCAAAAACCGATCTACATGATTTAAACGGATAAAATGGTTCTAAGCCTATACCTTTGATTTGTGACCAAAATTATCAAAAAAAAAAACATGTTTTCTAGTTACGAAATTTTTCTTATTGGTACTAGTCGGATCAATGACTTTTATTTCTTTGTTATCTGGCGGAGACTTTAGTGGAACTACAGTAAATCTGCGTAGCCTATTCCCAACTGTGTTGCAGTCAGCTTCCAGTCTAACCGGATGCAGCTGAGTCCAGAGTGTTCCAGTGAAATCGACCTACAACCCAGTAACTGGGTAAAACATAATACCCTCTGGCATGCCTGGTGTCAGATTTCCTGGCTGCTGAATATCCGTTACGCAGTCGTTCCCTGCTGTCATTCGTACAGTGACAGTTCAAAAATCTGCAAATGACACAGGGACCAACAGCTTATTCTTGATGATCGAACCGTGCGGCTGTTATATTTAGACACGAGTTGTAGTGCAACTACAAGTTGAACTAGTATCACGCAAATTAAGTTTGAGACAAATGTTCTTCGAAGAGCGTCTTCTCGGTCACACATGCATGACAATCTCTGTTTAAAACTTTTTGCTTCGGCCACGGACTGTGCTTTAACCATTGTAGATTACTGGATAAAACTCTTAAGACTAATTTGACTTTTCAAGCTATATCCATTATAAAAGCCGATTGCCTAACGAGAGGCATTCTACTTTAGCCATTGGTCAAGGCAAATGTACTAGTGACTCCACTAGTGATGATATAAATAAAGCGGTTTACGGAATTAAAGTCATTCGTGTAATTGTAGGCGGGTAAAAAATATCAGCGAACAGATTCAGGAAGATTGTTTGCTTTGCAGCTACAGCCTGCAGATTAGCAACACCCTTATTATCTCATCATCCGCTTCAAATAATTTATCAGTGCGTCTGCATCGCATCGCTCACACAAAAGCCGCGTTGTGCTCTTATCTCAACCAGGAGACTGTATGTCTCCACGTTTATCAGATACTGTCTAGTCTACAGTGCATGTATTATCCACCATTATACCACAACAATGTGCCGACGCAAGGCATCCTAAAATAATAATCAAGATAAAATTTTGACACGTGTACCAGCACTAGCAGCTATGCTAACACCTACATTTATTTTTGAAAACGAATTGAGTGAAGTTGTCCTCTAATAAAAAACAGATATTTTCTATTTATTAGTTCAGTTCGTCGTCTGTGATTTAAACCTACGCACAACTTATGCCATCTAAAAATAATTTTGATGAATGAATATTGCGATTCTAAATCGTTTCGCTTTCGACTGATTTTAAACTAACATGTGAATATATTCAGACTGGCTGCGAGTTTGTCATACACGAATGCGTCAGTGTTAATTTTTTGATTTATTTATTGGTGGCAGGTGTCAGAATACATAAACTGGATCATTAATATTCGGTTCCGGTCTTGTTTCCAAAAGCTTGTTAATCAGTTTTTACTGCTGTGAGTAGTCCTTGGCGAAAAATGTCTGGGCCAAGGAAGCTGGACTTATGCAATTCAGCATTGCAATCATTTGAAGGAAATTGGATTTGAATTGCCTTCTCTACACTATCTGCTATCTAACATCGACTGATAAGAAACCAACAATAAATACGCTAAAGGATTACAGCTTCACTTTATTGCGATGTTTATCGAAGCTTTTTATTAAGCTGCTGGCATAAGGCAGTAGGTATACATATACATACGCGTGACATACACCTAGCTCGTGCTGAGTAGATCAGTAGACTCAATTGTCCGGCTGCACGTTCCTCCACTTCACGTATCCACTTTATGCCGAAACCGCTATTTGCCCGATCGATGGACAATGCACCCTTTCAATACCTGCCAAGGGTAGCCTGGCATTTAAAGGCATTCAACAATAAGTTCATACTCACTTTCAGTGTAAGAATAAAAGGTATTATTGCCGAGGGAGCAGCGGGGTTCTAGTACTAAGTGGACTGATGCTGGGCTCCTAAACAGCGTTATTGAAGTAATCGTGCCATTAAGCAAAACTGTTTCTATCGACAATTACAGCGCTTGGGGGTGCTTTTCAAATGATTTTTCGTAAACATTTTGTTTGTTTTGTCTGCTAAAGTGGAACGTTTGCGATGTCAACCGTGGGATTGTTTGCTACTCGCATCTTTACTATTATCATCATTCCGCAAGAGGTATCATAGCTGGACGTGGGATTCCTTCAAGAATCGTCTATTCCACTGATCCTGTCCTTCTCGCATCCAGCGAATTCCGACGGCTTCCACCAAGTTATCAGTTCGATGATAGCCAATGATGATATGACATTTTTTGGAGAAGAAACCAATGCTAATATAACTCCAAGGTCCCCTGCACACAAACTTCCAGTAAATAAAACGCGATGTAACTTGTAGAAATAGCTGAAAATAAATTCTCTTTACCAAATGTACCACAACGTGACCTAAATTTAAATCTTGACGGCAAAAATCTTGAAGTTATAGTTGGAACTGTATTCTTAGGGATTACTATCGATTCAAAATTGCAGTAGAGCGCGCACAATAAAACTCTTTCGGGTAGGTTAAGTTCAGCTGCATATGCAGTAAGGAAAATAAGGCAGTTAACCGATGTAGCCACAGCTAGGTTAGTATACTATGCTTATTGCCACAGTATTATGTCTTATGTCATTCTGCTGTGGGGATCAGCAGTAGACGTTGACTCAATTTTCATATTACAAACAAAAGAGGGCAATCCGCGCGATCTATAAAATGGCTCCTCGCGAGACCCTCAGAGAAAAATTTAAAGAGATTGATATACTGACTCTTCCTTCACTTTATATTTTAGAATGTATTTTGTATGTCCACAAAAATCGAAGGCTTTTCAAAACTAGAAGCGACTTCCACAATTTAAATACATGCAGTAAACACGAAATTGTAGTACCCAAATTCAGATTAACGAAAACTAGCAAGCCTTTTCTTATAAACAGTATACGCTTTTATAACAAGTTGCCAAAGTCAGTTTTAGAACTGATCGATGGAAAGTTCAAAAATCACATCAAACGTGTCCTTATGAAAAAGCATATTTTAAAATCAAGGATTACATTGAAGTTAAAAAATTGGCTTTAGCTCCTGCGCATGCGGCTTCTCTGTTACAGCAGTATAGGACAACGCAGGCCCGACGATAAGTCGTAAGAAAATAAAAAATATATATTATATAATAAATAAACAAAAGATAAAAAAAATAAAACGAGATAAAATGTTTACAAGCATCTAGAAATCTAGAAGGCCTACAATGTTCACACATTTACAAAACAATCGGTAAAAGAATATATCCAAAGTATAACAAGACTAAATTTAACATGTGGCACAAATGTTGTTATCAGTGCTGTAACTATTCTTAGCAAAGGGCTTTTATAGCCATTTATACAGATGATTGAAAACCATTGTAAAAAGTCTTATTAAATGATTAAATGAAGAAAAGAAGATTGAGAATAGTTAGAGACATCCACATATTTGAGCCGTTTATGAGGTACCGGTCATCTGTCCACCAGACCGAATCGGATTAGAACAATGGTAATTTCTATTGTGTCTGGAAATGGACAGTTGAAGGTTTAACATGGAAATATTGTAAAAGTTTTTTTTTTTTTAAAAGCTTGTTAAAAAACTCCATGGAGTTTCTTGCCGGTTCTTCTCCATAGGAAACGACCAACACGAACCGTGCACCTTTTGTCGATGTTTTATAAGTGCCCATGTAGGCCTATGTGAAATAAAATTTATTGATTTTGTTTTTTTTTAATTAACTTTTTTAGAGTTCCGTACCCAAAGGGTTAAAACGGGACCCTATTACTAAGACGCCGCGGTCCGTCTGTCCGTCTGTCAACAGGCTGTATCTCATGAACCGTCATAGCTAGGCAGTTGAAATTTTCACAGATGATGTACCTATTTCTGTTGCCGCTATAACAAAAAATACTAAAAACAATAAAATAAATATTTAAGTGGGGCTCCCATACTACCAACGGGATTTTTTGCCCTTTTTTGCGATAATGGTACGGAACTCTTCGTGCGTGAGTCCGACTCGCACTTGGCCGGTTTTTATTTTAACTTTCTAGCTAACTTTTTATTTCGAATTCGGTACATTTAAAAATATAAGTGTTAAGTATATATTTTTAAATTACTTCTTAAAACCCTTTATTTTGATACCTTACAAGATGGGTTAGGCAGAAAAATAATTGGGCTCCACATTATGGCGCCCAAAATCAGGCATTTTCTATTTGCAGCCAGTGACACTCGCGAGGTTATTACGAATCGATTTTGACGTAAGAATCAAATCATCAAAATCGGCCCACGAGTTTGGTCTCTAGAACACCACATAGGAACAAACATACATACGTACATAGACTGATAAACACTTTACCCTCCTTCGGCAGTCAAGTAAAAAATAATTTGCTTGGAACGGGAAATATTTTAGCGAGATTAAATGAAAACATTATGTGGTTTTTACTGTGGATATCAGTGTAGTCGCCCTCGGCTTATGACCGGCGTTGTTGACAGGATCTTTTTCACGGCTTGGCCAATACGCGAGGAGGGGCTGGCTCCTTTGAGTAATCATTCACTTTATCACACACATCTTCAAAAAAGGGTCCTAGAAATAGCTGTACGCAATTAACGCTACGGGATAGTCATTCGCTAATTCAGGGCATTGGTAACATTTGACACAATCGGTTATTGTGACGGATTTGTCGGTTTAGCGGTATATTCCAAATATAGAGTTTTAGAATGGATACTGTGACGTTTACACACAGTATTGTGTACATTGATACCTAACTATAACGTTTTATTTCAAATATCCTCAAGTTTCTACTCTGTCAAGGTTTGTAGCCATTACGTACCGATATAATAATAAACAAAGGAGGTCCTCATTAAATGGTAATTTATTCTGAACTATTATATAGCTAATGCCTGTTTTGGGGTTTAGAATATTCTGCACCGTATTTAGTAGTTGCCATGGCGTCTTGGTTAACGCCCGCACTTGTACAAATGGTGTTTATTTATCATCAATCTTTGTAGTAAACACTTTGTATAGCTTTAAATTAAATGTTTCTTTTTGCATAATAACTTTATTTATTCTATGTCTTCAAGAACAGCACGTAAGTAGTTTATTAACAAAAGAATCAATATGAACATGTCTTTCTTTCTTTGCAGAAGATCGAAGACAAGTCCTCTGATCTATCAGACGACGATGCGGAGGAGGAAACGAGTAAGTACCTTTCTTATCTAAGTACTAAATATATGACACATCAAAGTTTCCAAGCTTTCACAAATAACGCAACTAGGTGTTGGGTTGTCAATCCTGCTAACAATTCTGCTGGCTGGTGGATTATTTGCTTCATTAATTATCGTATAGCATTTCGTTCTGATACGAGGGAAGACCTAAGCATTTTAGGATTTACGATACAAAAAACAAATTTTTGGAATACCAAGTTGGACAAAATTTTCGTGATATCACATTATCAAAAATGCTAATCACTGTAACATAAGTTCCTTATTGAAACAACTTCCTGTAAGTTTTACATTCAAGTTTATGATGGTGCTATTTCCAAAGTGTCGGCGCTCCCCGCTCGCTGTCAGCACAAAACATCGACCAGCCCACCTAATGGGCTGTTCATACCACCACGCTTCAATCGCGTGGCACGACTAAATATTCTTAGCAGGCTTTCATATCAAATACCAGCCATAGTTCTTGGTCTGGACGTTTAATCATAGCTGTTTCATTTGAATTCATGTTAATACGAATAAGAATTCTTTAGAAGGTTTAGTTTCGTCCGGATAATGCAGGAAACTTAGCTGTCTCTACCAGATTATCCTGTATCTCGTAACCTTACGGCATACCAGTCTTTCATATTTAATGTTTAGTATGCTGTATGAGCATACTATACATTAAATATACCTCAGTAATGAATTATTTAGTAAAGCTACTCCAATAGTACGCTCTGAGAATGTCAGATGTTTGCCGTGCCCTACTAACAAATCATTCATTAAATCGTAAACATCCTTATTTTGATTGCGAATCCATCTTAGCAACACGTTAACAAGTTGCAACTGACGATACAGCCGACAGTTTACAAATAATTCGCAAAATTGGTTTAAAGATGACTGCTATATTCTATTCGCATTTGATGCATTGCCAGAGAGCTAACTTATGCACCTTTGACTCGCATTCGGCCATTAATGTTATTAATTTGTGCTATTTTCATAAGATCGTAAGTGCATTCAACTGAAGTGAGCCTTGCATCATAATTCTAAATGAAATATCGTTGCGTTGGGTCAAGCATGGTTCAATTCGATTGACCGAACAATTTATTTATTGATCATTGTCTGGCTATAATTATTACATCGCGCAGATGAGTTCCGACCCTGAGATAAAGCGGTTAAATAAGTTGATCGTATTGTGTTGAGTTTGAGAATTTCTTCCAGTTTTTGACATACTGTGAAAATATGCATGTTTCTAAGATTGCCCGGCTTCTACGCAGTAACGCATTGTAGGTAAGTTACGGTACGCGGATAATTCGTCGCGCTGATTCGGAATTATTATTTTTGGCATTAACTTTTGCTGACAAGATATTGCAACTAGATTTTGTTCGTTTTTAAGCAATATATTTGGCGTTTAGATTGTAGTCCCGAAAAATGGTCATCCTCAACATTATTTATGTCAATAAATACGTATATTTATAGATATTGAGCACCTCGTGAAATCTGCTAAATCGTCTGACGAGGTTAGCATCATTGTGCTTTTAACAGACATGATTAAAGAAGGGTTCCCCTTAACGACGTCAATCATTTAACTATGAGCGACCCGAGCGATCACAACAATAAAACCAAAAAAAAAATACAGCGTTGCATAACCGCATTCTGTGTAAATGTTGCATTCGCTTAGTATTTCATCTAAAAGGCCAGACATTTACGAAAACGAGCCACAATTTTGCTCATTGAAAATGTAAGATATTTCTCTACATCATTCCGTAAATTAGTAGTTAGAAGTGTGCTTAGCAAATACCACATACTCGTTTGGGCATTTAGGAAATGTTAAGCGCCCATTTAGCAAGTCAATTAGCAAAATATTTGCTTGTTTGTCTAGCGCAGACATCCTAAATTAATATACATACGTAGGACATAAACTTAAGCCTTTTGCCCTTGGGGGTAGGCAGAAACTACCTTTTGCTTCGTTTACTTTCATACATCAGTGGCATTAATGAGTACGGGTTTTTATTTATAATCGATCGCGTTAACGCGAATAAATTTGTATTAGAACTGGTTAAGGGCCGTCTGGTGACAATAATGGAAAACCACATTTTTTGTTTACATATTGACATTAGATACCGTTTACGTTAACGCGGTCGTTTAAGTTAAAAATCTGGCACCAATGCATCTGGTAATAAACGGGCGCCGCGCCGGGCTTTACTACCTGTAATAGTCACAGCGGATCTTTGTGTCTCTGAAGTTGGCTCTGCCAACAATTGCTCAAGAAACAGTTTGTCATCGAGTAAGCGAGATAGGACGATGCGACAAACGTAAGCGAGTGAAAGAGACACTCATACAATGCTATCTTCACCTTCAACATTGATACAAAAATAGGTACTGCGCAGGGTCTTGCAGCCAATTCAGAGAAACAAAAATCCGTTGTGAGTATTATACCACAGATAATATAATACTAGCATACAGATGCCTCATCCCATACAAAGAAACCGTGCCGACGTAACTAGCGTTTTTCATCTGATTATACCGATTATGTTTTGTAAATCGATTGCTTTCGGTTCCGTTCCAAGGAGATGGATAGATCACCATCTAATTCCGTGGAACGGAACCGAACGCGATCGATGTACAAAAAATAATCAGTATAATCAGTGTACAAACGTCGCCACGGTTTCTTTGTATGAGATGAGACACCACTGATTATACGCACTTGGCCTATCTGATCACCAATAAAATCTGTGTATGTCTTTTACTACCAGTCTTTTAGATTCCAAACCATACATAAACTATGCAAGTAGATACAACAAACTTTTCTTGCCATACTTCCTAACGATAAACAGTCCATTACGAAACATTTAATGTATTATTCCATACAATAAATATTCTTGAATGCATTGAATTTAGATAAATGGTTCTAGTTTACTAACAGAGTAACTCGTGACGTCTAGCGAAACACTTATCCAATGTATTATGGAGGTATGTAAAGATGGCAAGATGGCAATGCACAACACGACACTCAAGTCTTGTACGGCGTCATATTTTAGTCGCCCGTAGTAACTTTGTCTACTACAGTAACTGAATGAGTTACTTAATTGGGCATTATGCTCGCAGTCAACCCTGTTTACAACTTTGTGTGCCAATTATAAACGTCGACACTACCAGACTCAAAGGTACTCAAGGTAACAGATAATACTGTGACATATAAATGCAGGCAATTGTGAACAGAATACTTCAATTAGGGTTGCCAACCGAGCACTGTAGAGTACTATCATAAAATAGTAAGTATACAGAAGGGCCACTCCCGCCGTTTAGAAAATTGACAGCTAAACTTGATAGATTCACTAGGGTTGCTACTATATTGATTCCGAATTTAAAAAAAGAGTAGGTTGTATAAGTTACATACATAAATACATCGATTCGTCTAAACATACATCATATCATGCTTACATGCCTTAGAGGGTAGACAGGGCATCGAATATCCATTTAATATCACGAAACATTTAATATTACGCCACATACGACGAAGATTGGAGAGTAACACGACGTATTAATAGTGTAATAATGAGCCCACTTAAAACATTAAATTGTGAAAAGCACCAGGCTCGACAAAAATATAAATGTGAAACAACAGGTACCTAATAAAAACAAAAAACCAAAGATGATCTTAAGTAAGAAGAAAATTATGCTGTGCAGTCGCAGGAAACATATTTGTAAGCTGTATGATTTGAACCTTATTATTATGACAAGTTCCCAATTTCGTCTATGGACTTAAAATAATTTATTAAAATCCTAGATACTGAATTTATAATTTGTCATCTTGAAAGATTTAATGACCTTTATAACTTAAAAATTATTGAAAGAAAGAATTAAAAACAAAAAAGTAATTTCGGTCTCTAACAAATAATAAAGGTAACCCATCTAATGCAACCAACCTCGTTACAGTACTTAATGTATGAATGACGTGAAAAACGCCCGCACAAAGCACTCATGACAGCCGCGACTGAGCTCGGTCCAATATTGCCCAATATTCCCTGTGAAATCGCAATGTCAAAGTGTGGATGCAAAATGACACTTTGTTCGTAGTGGCCCCTGTCTGCGGCGCGCCGCCGCTTATGTACTTTGTGGTACTGTACTTTATTTCGCTTTGGTGTACTTCATAACAAGGGCAATAGATTACGCTAAATATTGTATTTATTTGAATATGATTGTAAATTCATTTCACTGAAATAGTTTTCGTCTTTTCTGACATGATTGCAAAGCGATGAGGGCTTCATTGAAAAAAATGTTTTGCAATCGCATAATAGATTTAAAAAAAAAACCGGTTAAGTGCGAGTCGGCCTCGCGCACTAAGGTTGCCGTACCATTATCGCAAAAAAAACGACAAAAATCACGTTGGGAGCCCCACTTAAATATTTATTTTATTCTGTTTTTAGTATTTGTTGTTATAGCGGCAACAGAAATACATCCTCTGTGAAAATTTCATCTGTCTAGCTATTACGGTTCATGAGATACAGCCTGGTGCCAGACAGACGGACAGTGGAGTCTTAGTAATAGGGTCCTGTTTTTGCCCTTTGGGTACAGAACCCTAAAAACAGCAAAAAATGCTTATTTTGCGCAAAAAGTCTTGTTACTGATTTAAAAATAACAATGTGTGTTTTTATAAGTATGGTTCACTTCCGTATGGTGTCGGACGTAAATAATTTTACCATCCCTTAACTGCCCATGGGTGTTGAAAGAGGCGACTAAGGGGCATACCAGAGAATGGGTATCTGCGTTCTCTTCGCACTTAATAACAAACTGCGAACGCTAATGCGCCTGCCAAGCGTGACGATTACGGCAAACTCCTCCAAACCGATGAATAGCCCAACATCGAAATGCACCCTAGTGCCCGGCAGGCCGTCTACGCTCGACTACGGTAGGCGTCGAGGTTACGGCGTGGGAAGGGGTGCAAAGTATCGCCGGACGGGAACCGGCTACCAGAATACACATTTAACACGCGCACACTCCGGACGGACCGACGAGAAGATTATCGAACTCAAGGATGAATTGAGGGGGTTACGATGAAGTATCATAGGGTTATCTGAAGTCCGAAGAGAGGTGGTGGACTCGATAATCCTTCAATCCAGTAACCTGCTCTACTTCCGAGAGGGTGACCGGCAGTCCCAGGGTAGTGTCTGGTTTATCGTCCACAAGTCCCTTAGGACCAACGTTGTGGGGATCGAGAGTGTGTTGACCAGGGTGGCGTACCTTATACTCAGAATATTCTCCAGGTATTCGCTGAAGGCCATACAGGTCTACGCCCCGACCTCGGCACAACCTGACGACGAAGTAGAGACCATGTATGAGGAATTTTATAGCCATGCATGGTCATAAAACTCACTTCACCGTGGTCATGGGGGATTTCAACGCGAAACTGGGCAATTTGAATTTGGATGACGGAACCACCGGGGTCATCTACTGGCCAGTTTTATGGAGAAGGAGGGCCTCTATATAATGCACTCCTTCTATTTTTTTTCATTGTCCACAAAAATGGCATACAACATATAGGATTATAGAGTTGATGTCCTTCTTCAGAAAGCGTAAGCACAGTAAGTGGACCTGGCAGAGCCCTGATGGTGCAACGAAAAATGAGATAGACTTCATCATGTAGACGACGAAGCACATATTCAATAATGTCTTTGTGATTAACGCGGTGAAAACCTGAAGTGATCTGGCTATTGGGCAGAGCCAGCTCACGAAACTGAAGACCGACGATGGCAGGATCGTTTCCGTCAAAACCGGAGCTTCTGAGGGAGATCGAGAGGTTCTATGGGCAGTTGAACTTGTCAACCAGTAATCCGTTGCGAATCTAGCAAACGACCCAAGAGCTAGATTGACCCGACACTATATCGAAGACATCCCGGACGTCAGCCTCTACGAGATTAGGATGGCTCTGAAACAACTTAAGAACAGCAAGGCGCCGGGTGATGACGGAATTACGGCCGAACTTCTGAAGGCGCGTGGAAAACTGGAACCTGGGGCCCTTCAGCAGCTGTTTGATTCCGTGATACTCGTAGGGAAATGCCACAGATATGGTGCAAGGGTACACTTCTTCAAGAAGGGCGCCAATGGCCGATTGAAAAATTATAGGCCTGTCTCACTTCTTAGCCATATCTACAAATGGTTTTCAAGAGTCATCACATCGAATCGTCTCGCGTGCAAGTTAAATGATTTCCAGCCGCCCGAACAAGCCGGTTTCCGAAAAGACTTAAGCACTTAAGCACCGTACACCACATAGATACGCTGCGGCAGGTTATACAGAAGACCGAAGAGTATAACCTGCCTCTTTGCTTAGCGTTAGTGGACTACGAAGAAAGAAAGCCGTCGATTCGATTGAGACTTGAGAGCTGTATTGCAGTATCGCCAACGGTGCCAAATCGACTACCGCAGCCTAATTGCGTAAGTGAGTTCGACAAGGCAAAGGGTTTGACCGCAAGCAATCGACCAATCACATGCGAGATGACGCGATGTGGATTTCCGTCTATGTGATTGGTCGATTGATGGCGGTCAAACCCTTTGTCTAGCTGAATTCACTTACACAATTAGGCTTCCGGTACATCGAGGTGCAAAAGTGTTTTACAAAAACGCCACAATGTCAGTCCGACTTCAGGATCAGACCCCGGAAGCTATCCTTCTGCAGCGAGGTGTGAGACGTCATATCTCCGACTATTCTCTGCTGAACCGTTTATTTTATTCTCGAACCGTTCTCTGCCGCCCTGGAGGATGTCTTTTATCCTAGCTTAGGTATTGGCTGCATCTATAACTTACAACTCTACTTACATTTGGCCGAGTTTTATTGTAACCCATACAGTATTTTTTTCAATCTTCTGGACTGGAGAGGGCTAGGCATCAAAGTCAATGGCGTATATCACTCACCTTCGGTTTTCCGATGATCATGCTGAAACCATGGAAGACCTCAGTACAATGCTCGATAACCTAAGTAGAGCTGCCGAAAGAGTGGGTCTAAAAATAAACATGGACAAAACCAAGGTAATTTTGAATGCCCATGAAGCACTTATCCTAATAAAGTCGGAGACTCTATACTGGAAGTTTTGGACGACTATGTCTACCTGGGATGTACATCGTCCACCACTTACTTATGGTCCAGTTAGGTAGGTCCAACTTCGAGAAAGAGGTCAACCATCGAATCCGACTCGGCTGGGCAGCGCGGTATCTTCTGGTCCAACTTACCACAGTGTCTATGACCAGTGTGAGTTGCCAGTACAGTGTACTTACGGGACAGAGACGTGGTCGCTCACAATGGACCTCATCAGAAGGCTTAAAGTCACCCAAAGGTCAATGGAGAGAGCTATGCTCGAAGTTTCCTTGCGTGATTGAATCAGAAATGACGACATCTGCAAGAGAACCAAGGTTACCGACATAGCCCGAAAAATTGCCAAACTTAAGTGGCAGTAGACTATTCATATTGCTCGCAGAACGGATGGCCGTTAGGGCCGAAAAGTTCTGGAGTAGCGACCGCTTACCGTAAAACGCAGCGTTGGAAGGCCTCCCTTTAAGTTAAGCGACGACCTGGTCAAGGCTGAGGGAATCCGGTGCATGCGACAGGCACAGGACCGTTCATTGTGGCGTCGCTTGGGGATGCATATGTCCAGCAGTGGACGTCGAAATGATGATGATGATGATTTTTATAAATCTGTATCTGTACTCTTCATTTATCATCTCTAAAATCAAATATGACAGAACAATAATTTAAAAAAAAAACGGTAACTCTGATAAAAGCAGTAGCGAGAGCAGGATGTTTTCCGGTAGTCTATTATTTTATCAAGTTTCCATGGTAATGTAATGTTTAAACTATCACCTACATATTTACGTCGTGTTATCGTTATCGGGGCAAGTAGGGTTCATAACGAATCGTATGAAATCGTCTGTACGAGGTACTAGTACGTGCAACTGCAGAGAATTAATTGTGTGTGGTGCAAGGTATCAGCGATAGCGTTTCGCGTAGAAATATTTGTGGTAACTTAAAATGTCGTGAGAAAGTTTTGAGAAGGAATGTGGATGGCTATAAGATTAGGGGAAGATCAAAGAAACGGTGGATGGACTATGTGAAGGGTGATACTAAAAAGTGTTATTACTGAGAAGTGTGAGAATAATGGTTACAGTATGTAGGTATGTTAGGGTCAAAACGGGTATACCAGCGAAAAACCTAAAACAACTTCTCAGCACGAGTAGAAATAACCTTAGAATAATCATAGGAACAATTATGGGCCATAACCCCCTTAATCAACATCTGTTTAATATAGGCGTCACAAGGGCAAGGGCAGGCAGCTCGAGGAATCACCAGGTCACGTCATTCTGGAATGCGAGGCCTTGACTTCTTAACGTGAAGAAATCCTAGGATAGATGTGGTCGCTCCGCGAAGCCTATGAAGCTCCTTGGAAGCTTCTGTGCTTTTGAGCAGAGTTAAGCTGGCTATGTTAGCCAGAACCCCACATACAACGGACCGAATGAAAAGGAGAAAATGGAATCCCCATCATCATCATAGGGTTCTATCTCGCTTTCAAAAAGTCTGTCGACTTAAAAAATAGCCTGAAATCAGCTGTCAAATCGTAAAGATAAATTAGTTTAGTATTTAGGGTTCCGTACCCGAAGGTTCCAAACGGAGCCCTATTGCTATCACTCACGTGTCTGTCTATCCGTCTGTCTGTCCGTCGTCTGTCACACAATTTTATTCCGAAGATTTTTTTAACTTCCCTATGATATATGATATATCAACTTGAAATTTGGTGATAATGTTTATTATTACGTATATTTTACTAACAAATACCAATATATTGAAAAAAAATATGTTTTCTTTGGT
The DNA here is from genome assembly GCA_949775005.1 of Orthosia gothica. Classification (NCBI taxonomy): domain Eukaryota; kingdom Metazoa; phylum Arthropoda; class Insecta; order Lepidoptera; family Noctuidae; genus Orthosia; species Orthosia gothica. Next base: position 31,911,631 of record OX459039.1, on the reverse strand, counting down.
GCGGAACCCTAAATGTGCTTAGTTCGACACGCATTTCGTCGGTATTTTTTTTTAAAGTTCGTACTAAAGTCAAGATTTGTTTAATGAACCCCTCGCACACCCCTGAACACATTTTACTAGCTTTGCTATTAGTGTTTATAAGACGAGCTAGTACAAAAATACGGTTAAAGACCCACTTTTGGTGCAATAGGTAATCCCTTTTTTTAACCCCCGAAGGAAAAAGAGGGGTGTTATAAGTTTGATTTGAGTAGATAGTAGGGAAACCTGTGTGTTAGTGTCATTATATGTTTTTAACACCCGCCGGAAAAAGAGGGGTGTTATAAGTTTCACGTGTGTTGCTGTGTATCTGTGTGTCTGTCTGTGGCATCATAGCGCCAAACGGATGTACCGATTTTGATTTATTTTTTTTGTTTGAAAGGTGATTTTGTCGAGAGTGTTCTTAGCTATGTTTTAATAAAATCGGTTCAGCCGTTCAAAAGTTATCGTCATTTTACTGTTTGAATCGGGGTGTTTTCGCAAGATAACTGTGTCGGGGGTTTTTTAAATTTTGAAATTTTACTTGTTGTATTTGTGGCATCATAGCTCCTCAACGGATGAATATTTCTTGATTTCGTTTTTTTTGTTTTAATGGTGACATTATTGGGAGTGTTCTTAGCTATGTTTGATGAAAATCGGTTCCGCCGTTCATAAGTTATGGGCGTTTTACTGCTTGAATCGGGGTATTTTCGCAAGATATCGTGTCATAATTATATAGTTCTCGCCAAACTTCTTGGCCGCCCTGAAGGCTAGTAAATTTCATACAAAAACAGCACCATTTAGTGCATCTCGCATGTGGAAAGACTACTTCAGGGCGGCCCAGAAGTTTGCTCGCCAAACTTCTGGCTGCTATACGTGTTGGATAGATTGTTGATCGAAGCGTTTCTACTACTAGGTTATAAATTATGTAGTTTAAAAAGTATAAAAAAGATCGAGGTTTTGGAATTTAAAACAAGGGATTCACCAAAAGTACACGCAATTTATACACTTTATTAACACTAACAAACAGCTTGAAGCTGACATTGTACCAAACTAGCAACCACAATCCGCTACTTCCTCTGAACCTTACCTTCACCACTGACACACATACGGCTGTACGTATACTGCTCAGAGAAATAGCCAATAATAATGTTATGGATGCCGCAGCTTGGTCGATAGATAAATAAGCTGGAACTGATGTAGTTTTGTCGGGGCTGAGAATGTTCACTTCTCTCTTTGATTCATTATTATGAGGTCACCCAGACAAGGGGTTTTCTGTAAAACTACACTCATGTCAAAATGAAAAACCCATTTTTCAAATTAATCTATGCTCAGCATTTTTTAAATATCAAAATTACATGACATGTCAACATGGTTCCCTTCACCTTGAAACTAATAAGTCGTAATAAGCTGTCCTCTTCTCCGTTCACCCATACACAAGGGGTTTTCTGTAAAACTACACTCAATCAAAATTAAAAACCCATTTTTCAAATTAATCTGTGCATCAGCATTTATAATATATCATAGTTACATGACATGACAACATGGTTCCCTTCACCATGAAACTAATAAGTCGGTAATAAGCTATCCTCTTCTACGTTTCGCTTTTGACAGAGCGGTCGTCACGATCTATCATACTCGTATGCTATAAGTACTCTAGCAAATAAAGAGATTATTCATCTACGAGACAATCTCTCCAATAACTTGACTCCAAGCCCGCTCTCCACCAGTCCCTAGTGTTTTATCTGGGTGAATTTTGCGCAATAAACTTCCCAAATCACATATTATGTACCAATGAAAATCTTTTTACAAAAAAATACTACCGACTTCCAAATAAAAAAACTGCAAAGTGGAAAATTACTTTATTTTTGGAAGTCGGTGTCTTTCGGAGATACCAATTTATTGCGTTATGTACACCGACTTCCAAAAATAAAGTTATTTTTCAGTTCGTAGTTTTTTTATTGGGAAGTCGGTAGTATTTTTTTGTTAAAGGTTTTTTAACCCCCGCCGGAAAAAGAGTCGAGAGAGTAATTTTGTCGAGATTGTTCTTAGCTATGTTTGAATAAAATCGGTTCAGCCGTTCCAAAGTTATGGGCATTTTACTGTTTGAATCGGGGTGTTTTCGCGAGATAAATGTGTCGGGGGTTTTTTAAATTGTGAAATTTTACTTGTTTCCTTGTTATTTTTCACTATTTAGTTGCACCTACCTAATACGCAAGTTGTTTAGTAAGGTACCTATAACGCCAGACTAGATTACCCTACCCTAATATCTTGAAACTTGAACATAACCGGTGAAATGAGATATCTGCAGACCCCTTAAGTGCGTACCAGCGTGATATTATGTTATGAAATAGTATAAACAATAAACAGACATGCAATTGCAGCAATCCCGAGAGATGCCGTTGTTTATTGAAGAGTTCTGTTGTATATGTTCGAAGTTCTTCATCAGATCTTCACCAAATTAAATTAAAAAAAATACTCTTTCAAACAAGAAATAATTTTCAAAATTGTTCCACAGAGACATTGGTGGAGATTGGAGATATTGGTGAACATGCATAAAAAAAAACATACATAATGTCGAACATAGAACCTCCTCCTTTTGGGAAGTCGGTTAAAAAGAAGTTTTAACTTTAATTTGAAGTGATTTAAAATAAAAATAAAACATCTCGGTGTAATAATACTTCGGATGGCCGCATTTGTTTACTATATTGAAGACAAAAGAACAGAGAACAGACACGAAGTCGACTTGTTTACACTCAGACGCTCTGTTTGTCATCACCAGACAATTGCAATGAGTGATAAGCGTTGTCATCTTGACCAGACAACACATACTTAGCTCACGACTACTACGTTAAGATATTTTGGCATTGAATTATGCTAGAGTAAGGGCGTTTGCGCACTACATCCGATCTAAATCCTAGAAATGTCGGTTCCGACACACCAGTTACGCACTACACCCGAACTTCGCCCGAAAATTTTCGTTTGAATTCAGAACATCTTCAATTCGGATGGAACTTAGATCGGATCTTGTGCGTAGTAAGGGTAGTTAACATGTAAATATGTGTCAGAAATACTTGCATTAAATGCACGAATCTTCGCTTACCATCACCTGAGATAGTGGTCAAACGCGATCCTATAATCTACAAATAAAAAAAACGATCAGCCCTGATAACATCTTCCTAACTGGATGTTTGATCATATATTAACATCATGCCTGTATTAGAATAGAATATACTTTATTGTACACTAAAAGAACACCCAAATTACTATGGCTATTTGTAATTCCCATGTAATAGAAAACAAGCCTATAGCCATCAACAGAGCACAAGTGCAGACCTGCAGCCTTATAGCGTTAGTGAATACGGCAACGCAAAGAGTTTGACCGCTATCAATCGTCACAGACAGAAATCCAAATCGCGTCATTCATCTCGCATGGCTGCTATTGAAAATTCCCAATAAAAAAAACAATAACACTTTGCCTCACCTTAAAATCGAAACGCACAAAGTAGCTCATGCTTAGCAGTACCGTTAATAGTTGTTAGCTATACTTAAATACTTTGCGAGTATCGATACGGAAGCGGAAAGTGAGTCACCCATCCATGCGTATTTTTGATAACACAGTAGCGCTGAGCCGTCCAATTGTCCCGGTCTCCCGTCTCCGGCATACTCATACCTAAAATAATAATATTAATACTCGTAATTTATAGAATAAAAATAATAGTATAATATATACGAGATGTATTTGATTGTAATCTAGTATGTGTAGTAATTCAACCTGGGCATCCTCGTGTTGAGCGTCTTTGAATAACTTTGAACCAAGCATCGCATCGCTTGCAAACATTTATTCGCGATTTTCATCGGTTACCATGGTGCGATAAGGAAAAAATATTATTAATTTTTAGCCTGAGTTACACGGCAGGGCAAAGCCCCTTTTTCAGCCTCCCAGATAACAAATAAAAAAAACTAGTTCACACTTGACCAGCAACAGTCACCTATTTGTCTAGATTTAGTAATTATCAGTCTATATAAGACTAGCTGACCCTCGGTGCTTCGCTCCCGTCAACTGGCTACCCACCTTGCTTATCCTGCCTGCCTTGCCTACCCTGCCTACCCTACCTACCAGCTAATTTTTATATATCATCAATAGTATACACAGCGCACGCCAAAGAATGAATTAAATAGGCAACATTTTGCTACCTTGGGTTACATTATTGCAATTTTCATAAGGATCTCTAATTTTTTTGAAAATATATAATTGCCAATGACACTCAGGAATAATGTAGCTTTCTACTGATGAAAGAATTTTCAAAATCGGTTCAGTAGATCCAGAGATTACCTCTTACAACGTCACAAACTCACAAACTTTACCTCTTTATAATATTAGTAAAGATAAACACAAGAGACGTCATCAGTATTTTTACGTGCTGCGATTCAAGATAATCGCCGTGTAAATTACTGAGCACAACTCACCCCGACCATATTAATAATTGACTCTCGAGTATCGCTTATCTGTGACCCGCTCTTAGAAGGTCGCGTCTTGTATTACTCATTAGTACGTTGAGGGTATATATTACGCCAAAAGTGCCCTAATTACCGCTACGAAATTAATAATATCCGATCAGTTTCACTTGTGTTATTTCTACTTACTAATAATAGTACCAGCTTGTTAGGTTCAGGACAAAGATCTCTTCTCGTACAGAGACTGCACGAGCATTACAATATTTACAACTCGCAGGAGTTAACTTGAGACTCGAGCGAAACGAGCACTCCTTTCCCGACCCCCTCTCTTCTTACTGCTCTCTTAAATGTATAATTAAAAATATTGTTATATTTTTTCATTTTATTAAACAAATCCATTCCAATTAAACAAAAAAAATAATTTCGACAAATGATACTCTTTTGCTGTCAATATCGCGCGCTTACACGTCCCGAGAAAAGTCTGGTTGTCTCGATTTCGGTCTTAAAGTCCAGGTTTCCTCACGATGTTTTCGTTCACCGTTAACGATGTCTAATGGTCGATCCACAATATACAGACTTTGCACAAACTTTCATCAACTTCTTAAGAATTTTGTCTGTGCAAAACAGCAGTACAGACAAATGTCAGTGTATAAGCAAGGAAAAAGTCTGTGTAGTGTGGACCCACCACAACATTATTAACTTAGATAGTACATATCTAAATCTAGTATTTTTACTTAATTCTATGTTATTTTTCATTCATACGAGCAGGTACTTCAAGGATAGGATAGGATTGCGTCTAGCAATTTAAGTCTCGCCAGTTCTTATTATTAAAAACGTTTTCAGCGTCGAAAAAATATTTTCTCAGGTACTACATTTTTCACTCGGAGATGAAATGGACTCTCTCTGATTCTACAATGCCTTCTCCGTTTATTTGTTCAGTTTTAACGTTTGTTCCACGAATTCCTTCCTGAATTAATGAAAGGTGAAGCTTGTTTTATTAAAAATCTTAAGGAAACAAGACTAGTAAAAATAATGGCGGTTGAAACTTTCAGTCTGGAATGCTTCTAGGTCTACCTTATCGGCTCTCAGTTGTACTTGACCGAAAATTCGATAAAACTGGATCGAACTCCATTGATGACATCAGAGATCTAAACGACTGAATTGACTCATTAGAGACGATAATCACACATGGGCCTTTTTACAATCGACCACATTACCACAGACCTTTTCTGAACTCACGAACCTAATATTGGTAGGTTAGTCAAGTTTTTCTTATTCATACGGATCCTTTACGGTAGAAAAGTTACAACCATCGGTCATGTTGCTACAGTCTACAGTAATTACATGTTCAAGACATAATACAGCAATTTAGTCTAAGATGTTTAAATAAAGTATCTATGAAGACTAATTACTGTTCAACAGATCACACCTTAGCCATAATCGGTCTCCGCAATGACCTAGTATTTAAAGCCATTTGAGGCGACGTACTTACTTTGTAAAATCCGCTATATTTACTAACTAATCGCTTGCTACTCGGAGTTTGACCTCGTCCTATAAATTATAGTTTTATCTTTTACTTACCTTATAAGGTTAACCACTCTGTTTCATGTTCCTTGGCTTACCTATATTACTAACACTTTTACGACCGGAAGAAACATTATAATCGCTATAATGTGTATAATCAAATAATCAGTTTATCGTGATTCGATGTGTATTATTAGTATCGATGACACGAGATAGGTATTCAAAACAAGCCCTATGCCAGCGGCGCCAACGCCACAGCTCTGTATCTATCAATTCCTTCGTCGAATATAGCTTTGTTTACTCGTTCAAAAATATTGTTTACTAATCGACCGATCCAATATTAAGTTTTAATTTTCTTTAGCTCGTCCTCCCTTAATTAATTTTGGTCTTCATCATTCATAGAACGACCACACCCTCTGCTAGCCATTATGCTATCCTTTTTTGTGCCCATTCACATGCTCTACAACTTAATTTTCTCCTTTAAATAAATTTTACCCTAGTTACTCGTCTACGGTATGTACATAAGTTCCTGTTACACTGGAAAACGTAATACCCACGCAAAACTTTAAAGTCCCGATACATCCAATTTACCTCGGCTCTACGTTCTAGTACCAACGTTTACGTTCGGGAGACTCTCCCCTCTTCGCTTGTTAAACCCACACTAAGTTAAGCGTCTCCTTGCGTTTATCCATTCGTACCTTGCAACCTGTCATGTTTATTGTCATTCTAAAAATACGTATAGGTGTCAAAGCTGATATCTATAGCTGTAATCTGACTGCTAAAATTACTCCCGGTTTTAAACGACTCTTCAAATAATCTTTAGTCGAGTATCTCTTGACGTCTCGATGGGTTGTTGTTATTTTAGTCTCAACAACTTCTTAGTCAGTACGATTTGACAGCAGATAAGCTGATCACATAGCTCTTACAATTTCATTCATCGACGCTGCTATATTTAGCAAGCCGCTTTGCATTCAATTCAAAACGATTTTTTTTTATTATGTTCCTGTCTGTGCCTACACAGGCGTGATATTATTCAAACTCAGTATCCATCTTACAGACTACGGTAGATATTAAATGCCACTTTACTTTAGCTATACAGAAGCTGCTCTGAGTCCTATAAATTAAATCACGATCAGTATTTTCACATTTCTGAATGGCCCATCAATTGTTTGCTACGCCACTATGAATTTCGTGCAACAATCTTAATGATAACACCCATCAAATGATAAGAGATACGAACAAAAAATTGTTACACGGCTTTAGCGTAACGTTCGTAAAATTGCCTGTTTAAGTATTACGTTATAAGGCTGCTAGTCTGTCGAGACTGTTCCGTATAATTTTCAAGGTATCTATATTTTATAAGCACGTGTATTAAGATAAAATAACAATAAAATAAAATCTCTCTTGCGACCAAGTGCGAGTCTTGCCTACTGCTGTACTGAGGTTTCAGAATGATTTAAAATATCTACTAAACCGACATTGTCCCATTGGGTAATATTTCCAAAGATTGATGCCACACTAACACATAGGACGTACAAGTAACATCTCATTTTGATTTGAAAACCCGTACTAGGCTATCCCAATCTGTCAGTCACAAAAGCCACAATATTATTAAATCTGTTGACTGATAGAAATCCAATCAGATATATTTTTGTCAATTGGTACCTATGTAGAATTGTAGCCATCCTCTACCACCGAACCCTAAAAAAACTTGGTCGATATTTACGTACAGAATCAACAAAATATGGAATCCTAAAAGTAGTGTGCACCGATTACGTATCAGCTGGTTGATAACAATCGCTATCAGTAACATTTATCGATACAAATCAGCCTTGCTTTACTAAGACTATGAGTTGTAACACTTGTTACGATTTAGCGTGATAGCGCCATGTATAGATAGCAGGACAAAATGGTAGCGATTGATTAAATCTTCACTGTATCGTGTTGGGGACTAATTGGGTAATAATTCATCGATTGTGGATAAATGTTAAAGAGGTTCGCTCTTGTTTGTTGGTGAATCAATCAGTATCAAGTATCCATTATTTTATTTTACGATCATGAAGTAGCTTTTAGTGGATATAAATATATAAGCCTTACTTATAAAAATCTCGGAACTGTTTAGTAACTGGTTAGCAGATTCTTTATTCAATTTCTCTATTTATTTGAATAAAAAATTTTGCTAAGCAAACGCTGTAAATAAGGGTGCAGACGCTCTTTACAAGTGACATCCTAAGGCGATAGCGATTGTCAACAAGTAAAATTACAAAATTTAAAAAACCCCTGACACATTTATCTTGCGAAAACACCCAGATTCAAACAGTAAAACGCCCATAACTTTTGAACGGCTGAACAGATTTTTTTCAAACATAGCTAAGAACACTCGACAAAATCACCTTTCAGACAAAAAAAAACTAAATCAAAATCGGTTCATCCGTTTAGGCGCTACGATGCCACAGACAGACACACAGATACACATACACACAGATACACAGCAACACACGTGAAACTTATAACACCCCTCTTTTTCCGGCGGGGGTTAAAAATGCAAAATTGTATGTGATTGACAAGCGATATCGAAAAATCACGTGATCAATCCTTTACATTGTGGCATTCGATGTCAGCAAGCCACTTGTCTAGGGCCTCTGGTTTATAAGACAAATTCGAGGACAAATAAAAATAACTACATTAAATAAAATGTTTTTTTTTTTCCTGTATGTTTTTGTGGTGTACAATAAAGTATATAATAAATAAATAAACCGCTTTAGTGCCGTAAATCGGTTACTTTCTAAAGGATACTCCTTAATAACGGATAGGTTAAGAAGTTTGAAAAAAAATGATTACTGATTCATGACACATTATTTATGAAACATGTTTTTCTTCATGTAAATAAAAAAAAATAACAACACGATATTTTTCCGCAACTTTTGGATACTCCTCCAAAACAAAATGGATATTTAAAGAAATATTAATACAGAAAAATTTATGGCTAGAATTTCTTCATAAATGAAATAGCATAATTAAATTAAAGAATATTTTGCAAGCAAAACTGTCCAAAAGGAGGTTCAATATTGAAGTTTCGGGCTCCGAGCGGGTTATATTTATATTTGGGGAATATATACGCCTTAAGAAGAAAGGGGTTCGTCAAGCGATAATGTATTGTATTCACACAAACGTAGGTACTAAAGTTTCATAAATATGTAAATAGTGTCAGACGTTATCGTCATGTGCATTTACGCACATTTGTTGCAAGGCTGTGAATTAATTATTACGCGTTGAACTAAGTACTATTACTAGTTCTACTTATGGCACACATTATTTATGGCTTAGAGCTCCGATAACTGTGTTAATTTCTTGCCCAACACAACGCTCCTATCGCTGATATGAAAACTGCATTCATTAACATTCTTGTCCCAATGTATTTTGAGACGATGTTGCATGTCGCTTCTATCTTTTTTTTCAGTCATCTCAATAGTGACAAAAATTCTAACCATCCATCCTAATATTTAAGGTTTAAAGCCCAACTGTGGGCTGAAGTATGGTCCAAAAGCAGCTGTGAAATTCGGCCACTATATTTACTATACCGCCTTTCCTAGGCTATTTAGGTTAGCAGTTCTACTACAGCCACAAAAAAAAAACTAAACATATTATGCTAGTGCGTTCTATATCTATATATCTATGCTAATTAGTTCGTAAGTGTCATTAAAACTGTCGCTGTTTGCCGAATGCCCGACGAGGAAGCCATACTTCTAAATAAAATTATTCAAATAACTGTGGACCAACAGTTTACGAGCTAATATGGTCAGCTGTGACAGGTACACAAATATAACTTCATAAATGAAGTGCATTTTTGATGTCAAAGTTCATAGAGTTTAGTTTATAAATAGCCAAGGTACTAGAAAATCAATCCCGCGACTCTAGGTATCAATGCACGTATCGCAATTATCATTAGTATAATTTTATTAGCCGTTATACGTTCCCACAGCTGGGCAAAAGCAGGCAGAGGTAATTCAACATTAATGATATAAAATATTTTATTGTTATTATTTGTGACTGCATAATTAAGCTAGCTTACTTTGAAAATAGATAGGAAATAGTTGATTCAATACCAAAACTATCGCTTCTCGTTTTCGTGTCAAAAGACCAACTCAAATCTAGTCAAATTAGAACAACCAAGGCAGCTCTGTCGTCCCACTAGTTAAGCCATGTTGCCCATCATAAAGTGTGCCTTTCACAAAGCGTGCCTTTCACAAAGCAAGTTATATAGCCTTAGAATTAGCTATTGATAAATAAGATCAGGTTTAACGATGTTATGACTAGAAAAGGGACCACTAAAATATGGAAGTATGGAACAAAACACACACGATGTGTACAGCACCGTACACGTCTTTAACGGTTGTCATGGGAACGAAGTTCCTTTCGCTATATAATAACAGGGACAGCTAAAAAAAATAAAAAACCGTTAATACTGATAGTTTGACGTTAACCGAACGAGAATATCATACATCAGTTTTCAAGGCTTTTTCACACTGGCCATCTGTAAGAAAAATGCACGCAAAATTTAAAATTTCGAAGCCTTTCGGTCGGACAATTTCCCGTGAAGCGGTGAAGCTCCCATCCGCCCAACGCGCGGTAAGGAACTAAGTTCTAATACAAGTGAAATTTCAAAATTTAAAAAACCTCCGACACATTTATTTATTATATTCAAACAGTAAAACGCCCATAACTTTTGAACGGCTGAACCGATTTTATTCAAACATAGCTAAAAACACTCTCGACAAAATCCCCTTTCAAACAAAAAAAAAACTAAATCAAAATCGGTTCACCCGTTTTGGCGCTATGATGCCACAGACAGACACACAGATACACAGCAACACACGTGAAACTTATAACACCCCTCTTTTTCCGGCGGGGGTTAAAAATAGATTTATTGTGAGATTAGAACGAAGTTATATCTTTCTTAAATATGCCTAAATGTGACGCGTCCTTGAAATTTCATTCACGCACGTACAATTATCGAATCGCCCCCTAAGAATTTTCGGTGTCGGTAAGAATCAGTAACCTGTGAAGGCAAACATCGTAAGGCAACCGGCATGTCCTAGAACCAAAAATTCGAAGACATGTGACATCCACCAACACGCACCGGGCCCGAGTGGCCGATTATGGCCCATTCCCTCTAACAGAGAGGAGGCCTGTGTCCCAGCAGTGCGAACATTAAAAAGCTGATAATGATGTATCAGTTACGTTGGCTGTGAAACCGTGGACAGAAGCTCAAAGCCTGATAAAAATAACTTTTAATTAAATAGAGAAGCCTGTACCACACAATTATAAATGTATTAATAACATAAGTGCATTTTATTAATACATCAGATTATACAATGTTGACATTGAGGTTGTGACGTCACATTTTCAATTCAATTTATCCCTATCACGTGGAGAGATTCTCAAAGCTAAATAAACTAAATACTTTTTAGTAATTAGGTACTCTCATAACAAAAAATCTGTAAATATAATGTAGAGTACTAATAAAGAGAAATGGGATTACGGGTTTCGCAGCGTCTAAAAAGGCTGTCTGGCGTTTAGGTCTACTAGAACTATAATTAATTTTAACTTTGGCTAGCAAACTGTCTTTATCCGTATGAAATGGCTGTAAGATGGCTAATTGATGTATTGTGTCAAACTCCTTTTTGATCAATTTCTCGGATTATACATTAAAAATGAAATGGTACAGAATATTTAAATCAGTGTCCTAATCAGAGTTGGTGAAAACGGTAATCAAAATCGCAGTCAACTCTAATGAAATCCCGCGTTACCTCACTCAATTCGCGAAGCGTACCATTCCACACTAGGAATTTCCGTGCGGGAATCGAACCCGCGACACGCAGCGCAGCAGTCAATCGCTCAACCACTGCGCCAACCGTGCGCCCAAATGATATTCCGCAGCGGATAATTGTGTTTCCGATGCCCAGCGGTTGTGGTACTCGTGATGATATTTACAAATAAGGTTTTATAGATTTTGTCATCAGGAAGGAAAAAGCCCGCGTGACGAATAAACACAGATTTTTAATTCAACTTCGTATTAACTTGAGGTCATGACCTCACGTTTTAAGGATAATTCTGGATAGGGAAAATCTTAACTTCAACGTACGTCTTATTCACGTTGTTGCTGTATTGGAAATATATGTTGAGTACGGTCACGTGGAAAAAGATGTAGGTATAAATAGACACTTACCGAGATTCAATTGCCATTTTCTTGGAGTGTTGATTTAAATGTTGAAATTGAATTTGCTGTGTGCACTGCGCTTTGTAAATGCAAATCAACAGTTTCTAGGCCGTTTACTCATGGAGCTATAGAAAAGGTTTTTACAGTCGGTGGTTTTGACTTGATGGAAAAATATAGTTTGCGTATTTCGTCCACTGTTGAACATAGGCCTCCCCAAGACTCGCCACATCGACTGGACTTAGGCCTCTCCCGCATCCTTCACCAGGTTATCAGTCTACCTTATAGTAGGCCTTCCACTTCCAACTCTACGCCTTTTGCATATTAGACCTCTGGCAGACATCTGTTTACAGCGTATATACAGTTTCGCCAAAAACTTTGTTCTATAGTAATGAGCGTCACCATAAACGCTTAAGATAATAATGAAGGCAAACGCGTTACTAACAAACTGTCATAGCAAATCACTGCTCAGAATGTATCAAGATAAAGACGAGATTTGTCCCACTAACAAGTGGGTTGTATTAAAATAAGATAAGATAGTCTAGATAACGTGTTTATGTACTTACTTTCAAAATACACAATGCCGAGTCAGCTCTCGATATGGGGTCATCCCCGTGTTTAAGATGAAGAAAATATTAGACATAGATATTTACATAAACTAACTACAAGTTGAAACTACAGAACGCCACCTGCTACGATCCTTACATTCCTATCTTTTGCTTCAGTTACGTCCATACATCTGATCAGACACGCACGCCGGTTATGAGTACTGACTGCCTACTGCGCACCTGGCCTTTCTGAAAAACATCACCAATAAGATTCGTGTTTGTCTTTCTAAAGCGTCCTCTCCCATCGTTTCCACTCACTCACACACTTTTGAACAATTATGTGAACGCAAGAAAATAAGAAACATCCATTCCATTCACAGAGTACATTATATAAAACTGAAAATTCCATTTCAACAAGAAACGTACTTTCTTTCGCCGTCCACAACTGTAAATGATCCCAGCGAGAGCGTACATGGTCACTCCGAGCGCACACGTCTCGGCCGAGGCGTCTCAGGCAAGAAATAGCGAATTAGCGAGTGGTCTCGAGCGAGAGAGTCTCGAGAGTAGAAAAATATATACTGTGCCCCTTTGTTTTCATTTTTGATAATACATTATCTTTAGAAGCACTATGACCACCAAAAAAAATCAAAATTGCGCTGTCAACAGAGGCCTTTTTTTGAAATGCTCATGCATACTGCGCTACCACGAGGAGATAGCGCAGTTATGTGGTACTTCAACCCACTAAAACTGCACGGTGTCCTCCTGTGCCGCTTATAGCGGGAACACGGGCATCCCCCATCATCGGCACACCAGGACACATTGCACGCTGGGAACACACCAGGGACCAAACCAGCACATGGGCGCCAGACGACCCTTGGTCTCCCTGTGACGGGTTAGTTAAATGGCCCTGCCACCTACCAACGCAGGGGATTGAGACCTCCCCTGCGGCCTTACCGCATCTGCCATCAGATGACGTGGCGACCCCGTCTAGGCCGCGGAAGTTAGGGAGAACGGCCCACCGCAATACTCTAAACTCATCGCCCGCTGCGTTCTCCAACCGTCAGCCGCGATATCGTATGGGATCTGGGACGCTCCAAACGATATCGCAGCCCACCATGTTGTGATGTCGCCCGTTACCAAGCAGCACCGCAAACTACTTGTTGGCCGCTACGTCGGCGCCGTCGGCTTAATCAGCAAATGCCTTGATGAGCGGCCTCTCCTCGCTTTCCTCTTCGCTTCACCGTGGTGTCCAAGCTACGGCTACTGAGCCCTCCCGCCACGGCAATGCGAGCACCCACCGAGGGGAGGTAGGGGTCAACAGAGGATTAGTTTACAAATGTGACAACTATAAATGAATAAACCGGCCAAGTGCGAGTCAGACTCGCGCACGAAGGGTTCCGTACCATTATTGCAAAAAACGGCAAGAAAAATAAAGGGTCCCGTTTTTACCCTTTGGGTACGGAACCCTAAAAAAGAAAAACATAGAAGCACAACATATGTCTTTTTTATTCAATTTGTGAAAAATCTTTTAAATTTATCCAATACTGGAGACTTACGACTTTTTACTAAGGAAAGTCAGTCACAGCTCTCTGCCCGTATTTCCTCTTATTTATTGTAAGAGGCCTCCGGCTATTTGTGTCAAAGTTGGAACACTTTACTTGTATTAAATCTTGCTAAAAAGCTTTCATAATTGGTTCATACTTCAGAGCTAGTGAAAACTTTAAGCTTAACTGGTGTTGGAGAGTCAGATAAAGTTTGTTTTAAAAATAAACTTGAATCTGACTTGAGTTTATTTATATCACCGATATTGCAGCTGGAGGATCTAATAACCTTCTTTTATTAAATCTACTAAGTACTGTAAATACATTCTTCAGACTACCGATTCGTTAATTGGGACTTTGAGACGCAAATGAAAATGCTTTGTTTTGCCGACTAGTTATTGTTAGCAATATTCATAGTTAATCCACAACGGAAACTAGATTATTCCTAGTAACGTTTCTTGAAATAAATATCTAATAATTAATTGTGAAAGATTAAACAGGCGTTATATTTTGATTATTATAACCCATTGCGCGTATAATTACAGAGACAACAGAAAAACAGCTTATGCACCAAAGCTTGCAGGCTTTAAAAAAATATCAGTCAACTTTCAGCCAGCCTACTTGCGAGCCAAAAACAGGGCAAGCAGACTCTAATGCGTAGTCAATGTATAAAAATACGAATCACTAATTGGTCTTAAAAACCATACAGATATCACATATTCTTCACAAGTAAGACTTCAAAAAGAAAAACAAAGGCATGTAACCCGAGCTTAATTAGGTTGTTATGATATTGCAGTGATGTCCATTCGTTGCGAACAAGGGAGGCGGGTAACCACGTAATACCCGAATAAAACTTGTGGAGAGAGTCGAGAGCCAGAGCGCTCTTCACTCCGCCGCGCGCCGGCTTTCGTATCAGAATTTTACCAACAAATAACTGGATCGAATACGTAAAATTTCAAAAAAATACGTTTATTAAACTTAATTTTAAAGATATTGGATTTCTCATTTTTGTTTTCGATTCTGATTACGATATTGCCTCTTGATTATATACTGAAATTTGTTTGTATTTCAAGAATTTGAACGCTAATATAGCTATACCATCACACATTACAATACGTTTCAACAGCCTAAACAAAGAAAGAATTCCTCAATAACTAAACAACATAGCTATGTGCGTAGTAGTGGAAAAGATAAATATTTAGTCAATCTACTTAATTGATATTTCGCCAATCAAACAGTGATGATTGATAGTAACCAATTAATTGAATTGTTAGTTGTGTGTCTATGGCATAGAGTTAGATCTGAACTGGCGATAAAGTCACGAACTGAGAGGTTATTTAAGACTTCTAATAAACATCCATAGAACTTATCTCTCACAGCTCAAAGATCACAAGGTCGATTCAGGGTAGCTTATTCTTTAACACCGTTTTTTTTTTAATTTGTACGTAAAATGCAACCAGATTTATTGCACTGCCATGCAATTCAGTTGCAGTGATCCAATGAACTTAGTTGCCCGATGTTTGGCGACCACGGATCACCAAACATCGGAAAACTACGTTCATTGGCGCGATGAATGTGTGCTTAAGCCGATCCACTCTTTGGTCTACAGTTCCACCCTTATTGAGTTGTCCATTGTAATTAAAACCAACGGTAGGTACACCCTGCTTCCAATGGACCGCTAAAGGTTTCATCAGTTGAGCAGCTGTTTACTTACTGGCTAGGTTCATTTAATTTATTTTCTCCTTTATTTAACTAAAGTGCATAAATAGAAGCAGACCCGATACACAAAGTATGTGTCCAATTTATTACATGAAAGACGTCCAGTAGCGAGCAAAATAAATATAAATAAGCTTCCTCAATTCATTAGGAAAAAGAGAAGATATTACTGCAGTTTTTTATGAAATTCAAGAGATTCTTTTAATATGATTTCAAAGTTCGAACTGAGAGAAGCCGAGGGTTGCAGAAAAAGATGGCTGGCTGAAAAAATAACTATTGCTTTTATGAATCCAGTAATAGAAGATAACAAGGGGACGTAACCAGAGCTTAATAAATTGCTTTGAAGTCCATTCATTTCTTACAATAAGGAAGGCGGATAATAGAACAATGTGGCAATTAAAAAATACAATAGAAATGAAATATTTTCACTGCAACTTGTATTAAAAGAAACTTTCATCTCGACACTTTGTAGCGATCTGGGCGCATTCGAGGCAATCATCCGAGAGGACAATTTGCAGACAGGATTACTGAGTTACTTCTGCATAGCTTATTCGAGAAGAGAAATACTTAAGGTTGCCCTAGTCGACGTCACAAACTATTTTGTGCGCGAGGTTAAAATGCATGCTATCTCATCCGACAACTCGTGCGAAAGAGGTAGATGCTGTGATGAGCAGTTAGAAGCTAGTTCGCGTACGAATTAGCACTTTTGCAAATTTGTATCGAAATGGATGATGATTTAGGACGTAAACTAGCGCGCGAAATTTTATAAACAGACCTTTGGGAGTCTTACATATCATAAATAAAATATCATATCATAATCAATTAAAAATCATAAAAAATCCTCTCATGGTGGCATGCATGAACCTCTCACATGTTGAGAGTGAAGGCCTCCTCCAGAGATGACCATTGGTCGCAGTCGTTGGTTTCTGACATACCTACAGTTATTTATATTTTTCTTCACGACTTGTGTTTTGTGTTAGGTTATTGTTCTTGGATTCTAACATGATTGATTTTTTATCTCTGGGGGGTTGTGGTCTACTTCTCCCACGGTGACCGGCCGGATTGGGAGAGGTGGAGGGATGTCATTTAGTTATTTTTGTTTTTCTCACGGTTTTTTCCAGTCTTTCGAGTTTACAGCCAATGGGATCAGCTTAGATGACTGTGGAAAGGTGATAATGTTCTGGGATTTGCTCGGTTTTGTTATTTGTTTTGGGTTTTCTTTGGTTGCCCAAACCTTGGTGACCGTTGCTTCCTCTGGTGATTTTGACAGGTACCTAGTTTGTTTTGAAAAACACCTGGTTTCCCTCTTTTCCGGTGCAGCTCCTCTTGGAGTTCCTTCCTCTTCTGGAGTATCGCAGGCGAGTAATCCTCTTTTGTGAAAATTCTAGGGATTTTTTCTTTCGTAGCATCTCGAAATTCTTTAGCGTAGTTGTAGTTGTTATCTTAATTGGTGTTGTTTTCCCGGGTTTTCCCGATTCTTGCTACAGTTTCAATTTCGAATTTTTCGCAAGCAACCCCCATTTATATAATATATATCACGTCAAGGATTAATCAGATCCTCATAAGTTTTTTCTTTTTCTTCAAGCCCAAAAAATAAATATTTTTCTTCTTATTTGTCTATCCAACTCAAAAGTTATTTTTTGGTTTAAAATTTTCTTCCAACGGTTGTTGTTTTACTACTATCATATTAAATGACTCCTCCAATATTTTATTTATGCTCTCCGTGATGTTTTCTTCCATCGACTTCATATCCATTTTGTTTTGGTTAATGTCGTTTTTAACCCCCGCCGGAAAAAGAGAAGTGTTATAAGTTTCACGTGTGTTGCTGTGTGTCTGTGTAACTGTGTGTCTGTCTGTGGCATCATAGCACCTAAACGTATGAACCGATTTTGATTTAGTTTTTTTTGTTTGAAAGGTGATTTTGTCGAGAGTGTTCTTAGCTATGTTTGAATAAAATGGGTTCAGCCATTCAAAAGTTATTCAGAGCGTTTTACTGTTTGAATCGTTTTCGCAAGATAAATGTGCCGGGGGTATTTTAAATTTTGAATTTTTACTTGTCACTTCTACAATTGCTAATAACTTCTTTTCGAGTTTTTTATTTGTCGAAATATCTAGGATAGAGCCGAAGTCACCATAATTTTATCGACGTACCCTCTCGTAACTAAAAAGGTAGTTATAAATAAATAAAGGTAACGTAAAAATAAAAAATCTTGACTGCTTAAGAAGCGAATTAAAAGACGTAAACAAGAAGAAAATCATGCTGTGTAGTCGGAGGATACAATATGATTTTGTTCAGTCAGCTCACGATTGTGTATTAACTTTTTTATATTAGTCTGATTTCACAAATCCGCATTGAGTAAGTAAGCGTAATGATTAATGCTCATGTCTTCTCTATTTGAGAAGAGACTTATGCCCTGCAATGGATCAGTAACAGGCTGGTATTATTACCATTATTAATTAATATTAACCTTTATAGTACATTACTGCCGCGGTCTATAATGACTACTTTGCTGGTCGCGCTGATAATGGCCGACAGCGCAGCGTAGCGCAGCTCCAGGCCGACACAGCGCGGTCAGCGTGCAGCACTTGATGGACGAGCTAAGATAAAGCCTTTACAGCGAGGACAGCAAGGGCTGCAATGATGGCCAAGCTGAAAGGCCTAGAGCGTAGCTAGGCTAGCTCGAGGCAATCATAGCGTGACCAGAGAAGCAGTCATTGTGGGCCAAGGTTTGTATAGTGCTTTACTCAAAAATGCAAGTACCTAATCTAAATAAAACCAACAATTACAAATTACACAAGTAATTTAAATAAAAATATATTAATTAACTAGAATTTTAATTAAAATGACAATTATGAAAAGTATGGTTACTAAAATACAACACCGACTTGCCCGGTTTGATATTACTAATAGTTTGCAATAATTCTAATGCGGTGTTTGACTGCTGTATTATTGAAAAGAAAAACATTTTCGTATAAAAATTTAGATTTCCTACTGATTTTCCACTGCACATTTTTTTCATATGCAAGCTTATATTTTTCCTTTGAGTTTCGCGGTATCAAACTTTCAACCACAAATTAAGCTTCATCTTTAATGTTTGGCGGTGTTAAACACATTGAATCGAATGAATTTTCGCTTTGAGAGCTCATTTTTAGCAAAAAAGTCATTAAGTAAAAACTAAATTTTCGCTGAACCGCGCTTTTGTTACTTCTTTGTTTTTTTTTTTGAGCAATGGTAGTTGGAACTATACAGCCTAATATGGAATAAAATCTTTTTGTACCTATCTCTATGGATACAAACAGCTGTGTTTTAAATAAAATCTTTTTGGTTTTTAATTTTTTTAAACGTTGAAACGTCAAAATAGCGGCCAGCAAAACATTGCCGGCCTGTTAGAGCGGCCAGCAAAACTTTGTCGGCCGCTCCTTGACACAGAACGGCAAGGTCGACTTTGCTCAAACAAGGTGGTCAAAATAATGACCACATTACATGCATTTTTGAGTAAAATTTATAATTCAAATCAGATTATGTCGTTTGCCTGAAAAAAAAAGATGATCATGTTTTCTTGTGTTACGTAATAGAACAGAAAACATTGCGAGTAGTATTGTTTTGCATGGATATCGTTACCTAATTCAATTATTTCTCGATCCGATAACGGCAGCAGTTAGATTGCGCAGTTTGATTAAAATTCACTTGTGTTGAAGTTAGTTAAATGATTCTAGAAAAATCTCATATAAATGAGAAAAGCAGATAAAAATAAAACTCAGATTTTAGTAGAAGACAAAACCATGATAGATCATGCTAACTTATATTCTCAGGGCTAACTGAAAAACATCCCAGATGAATACATAAAGGTGAGTATAGAATATAGCATTTACTTGTAAGTAACAGAACACCGAGCATTCGCTCTTTTTTAATTTACTCGAACCACATTTCGAACATGACGCTCGATGTTTTGTTACAACCTGATTTTAATACCCAACGAGCATTTTGGTGTAACATTTTATCGAACAATGGCACGAGCGCGGGTGACGTGAAGTTAGGTCAATAATGAACGCAAGGTACAAAGAAATGTTACAGGCAATGATATTCAAATAAACAGATATGTTATAAGCGCGCGCATTGTGAAGACTCGAATAGTAGACAATTGTATGATTTAGTCTTTAGTTTATGTCACGCATGGCGAAGAGCGATACGCTTTGTTGAAAAAAAAAACAAAATTAAAAAAATGCCTTCGTGTGTATTTAGAAAGTGTACCAATTATAATACCAAATTACATAAAACAGAAGGGATCTCATACCATATGTAAATACGCAATACACCTCAATTTACTAATTTATTTCAACTTTTTTTTCCTAATTTTCTGATATTTGGCGGTTACAAAAAGAAAAAACATTGGTTGTCAGAATAATGTTTGTTTACATTCACACGCAAGTGACAAACACTAGCTGTCTCTTTTTTTCTTGTTTGTTTTATCAAGCCATCCCTTTCGACATTGTAGTGAAATGTCAGATTAATGAAAAGTGTGTAGTATGTGTGCTGCCGCTGCTGCGCGGAACACTTTTTTCAATTGTTTTGTGAGTGTATAACGTATCTGTTTATTTGAATATCATTGGTTACAGGTATATGCTCCACTCGCCTTGAGCATTACGTCAAACATTCGTAAGAACGTTACATTACATGAAAATGCTTTACGATACTGAGTATTTGTCTGTATTGTACCATTCGTAAGATCGTTACAATACCTTGTAAATCTCGCGAAAATGCTCTAGTGTATACTCACCTTATGACTTTCCTTTTGCCTAGTATGATTATCCTAGAAAATAAAGAGAGAAAAAGTTGGTTTGTTGTAAGTTTAAAGTGTAAAGCAGAATTAGACACAATAAAAAGAAAAAGTTTATGAAGTACTGGCCGAATACGTGTGTATTCGGCCAGTATTTCAGAAACGTTTTCTTTTTATTGTGTCTCACCTCACTGACTCACAACTATTTCTCTTTAAATACATACCAACCTTTAAGGTAATAACAAAAACCCTGTCTAGAGCTTAACATTTTACTATACAATACGCCACAGGCAATTCAACGAGGTTTACAAGTTCCATGGAAACGAAAACACGTGTAAAAGCAACACAAGGATACTCAAATATAAATAAACAGATGATTCACAAACAAAAAATACAGTTAGAGACGCGACAAAATAATAATTATATTAATAGTGCTGCGATGTGTGTATTTTGTATTATGACGGCGCGGCATTTACTACACACCCACCAGTATTGGCAAAAAGGTATTCTGATTAACGATTAAAATAGAATTAATCGTAATCGTTAATAATGATTAAAAATCTATTATTGTTATAGTTTAGACCAGTTTTGAGAATTCAAATCACTGATCATAATCATCAGCATTTCAGTACAAAGATTGCCCTTTGGATGACTTTAAGCCTTCTGATGAGAGCCATAGTGAGCGACCACGTGTTTATCCTGTAAGTCAGCGGTCGACAAAAAGGCAGTTTTGTAAATAAGTTATATATTCCAGAGCTGACATATACTCAATGGTTAATAGACCTTGGATTTTTGACAGATGTAACTCATGAATTAAATAAGCTGAATGTAAGGCTTTAAGGTAAAAAAAAATAATCTCTGATATGCATACAGACGAAAATGCTTTCCAAATGAAAATCAAACTCTTTATAAAACATACTGATGAAAAAAAGTTGATCATTTTCCGAATTGTAAAAAGGTTTTCGAGGAAGCTGGAATTAATTTTCATTGGAAAAGTGATAAAATGAAGGATATTTTAAAACAAAGCAAACTGAAAATTTTTGCAAACATTTTTCGTGTGATATTGAGTAAGTACCGAGTCATTTACAAATGAACCTGATTGATCTCCTATCTAATGATGCTTTCAAAAGCTATTTCTATGAAATCAATGATCTTGTTAAATTTCATGGCAGCTTGCCATAAAAAATTAAAAGGTTTGCTCAGCAGTTCATTACAATTTTTGGTAGCACGTATTTATGCGAACAAACTTTTTCAATTGTCAATTAATTAATATGCATCTCTTCTCACACATGAGCATTTGAGAGCCATTCTACGAAATGCAACTACAAATATGACAGCTAACATACAAGAAATAGCCTCCCAAATGCAACCTCAGACATCACACTGAAATTTATATAAAATCAGTTACTTATTAGTAGTTACTTTGTAGTTTTTATTTCTATTTTTCGGGTGTTATTTTTCTCTCTTTAAAGCCCAAACATTAAATGCCAATTTTAATAGTTTTTGAATTTTTGTATGGGATATGAACAATTATACGTAGGTATCAGGTAGAATCTAGGGTTAATATCACAAGTACCATTTACAGTCACCCACCTTTAGTTTATTTTGCCACCTTGTGGCCCTTGCCTGCCAAAAGGTTGCCGACCGCTGCCGTAAGTAATCGCTGGCAACACACACTGGTCATAGACTTTCGCCTTGAGTCACTGTGGTAAGTTGGACGAGAAGATTCCGCGCAACTTCCCGAACGCTGCATAGCCGAATCGGATTCGACGGTTGACCTCTTTCTCGAAGTTTTACCTACCTAACTGGACCGTTTGTCCCAGACATAATCTTCCACAACTTCGAGTGTAGATTCTCCGACCGGCAGGCTTCATCAAACGCACGACTCTCTCTGACAGGTACGCGTTTTGCCTATACGAGTTTCTCTTCACCGCACCGGTGTATTCAGTATGTGCGGTCTGCGTAAATATGCACCAGGTACACGCAGTCCAATCCTATTCAATAACTCTTGTATATCCGCCGATCTGTTCATTATTCTGAATAGAAACGTCAAATTTTCCTGCGCTCATAAAGAGGAAGAATAAGAAACTTCTTGCAGCGAGTGACATAATTGGGCAAATATACCTACTCTTGATCGGAATTGATAATACCTTAAAACAATTTGTTTTCGTTGAATTCTTTTTAATCGATTGATATAAACGTTGTATTTGGGGTCCACACTTGAGAGCCATACTCCAAGTGACTGCGGAGTAAAAAACAGTACAGTATTTTAATAGCTTTGATGCTTCTGAACTGTAACGAGATTCTGAGGATAAAGTCCAAGTGCCTTAGAGGCATTTTTGACTATGTTGTCTATGTGCGTGTCGAAGATAAATTTTCGAGTCAAAGGTTACTCCCAGGTCCGTTATAAGGTTTACTCTGCTTAATGGTGTATCCGAGATTTCATAATCAAAGTGGATCGGTTTTGGTTTGCGAGTGAACGAACACACATAGCATTTGGTACATTTAAGTCCAATTTATTGGTTTTGCAATAATTTTTGAAAATGTTAAGTCCTCTTGTAGTAAAAGGGCACCTTCTCTCTTAGAGACCAGTTTCATGATCTTCATATCATCTGGTTAAAGCAATATTTTCGAGTGTAGGAAACTGGACGTGACATTGATTGACACACATTGATAAAGTTGTCAAATAAAAGGGGCCCCAATAATGACCCCTTGGCACCCAGGAAGGAATGCTCATTGCTCTGGAGGAATAACCACTAAGACCAATCGTCTGACACCTGTTCTCAATCTAAGACCAGCGATACAGATTACCCCTTATGCCCATCGAGAATTCGAGATTCGAGTTTCTTGTTTAAAATATCGTGATCAATTCGGTCGAAACATTTGCTAAAGTATATAACATCGACTTGAGACCTTTGTGATATGGTCTCTGTTAAAAAGAAAGTCACTATACATACAATCAAGTTAGATGTTGTTGACCGACCCCACAAGAAACCATGCTGCTGCTCGCTAAAACTCTGCTTTGGAGCCGAATAAACCTGTCTATAGACGATCTTTGCTTAGACCTTTTTTTTTTTTTTTTTTTTTTTAGCGTGGAGAAATGCTCATGCATACTGCGCTACCACGGGGAGATAGCGCAGTTATGTGGGTCTCTAACCCACTAAAACTCCACGGTGTCCTCCTGTGCCGGTTATGGCGGGAACACGGGTACGCGTTAGCACTCACCGCGAACCCGCCGCGGCTGTCCGTCACCGGACCCTCCTCTGGGGGGTACCCCCCATCACCGGCGCACCAGACGCACTGTGCGCCGTGACCACCCCAGGGACCAAACTAGCACATGGGTGCCAGACGACCCCGTGTATGGCACCCTTGGTCCCCTTGTGACGGGTCAGGGTCAATGGCCCCGCCACCTACCATTTTTCGGCCGCAGGGGATAGGGAGAGCGGCCAACGCTATACCGGCAATCCTCTTCCCCTGCGGCCCCACCGCGTCCGCCATCAGACGGTGGCGACCCCGTCTAGGCCGCGGAAGGTAGGGAGAGCGGCGCACCGCAATACCGGCACTCCTCTCCTGCCGCAGCCTCCAACCCTCAGCCGCGATATCGTATGGGTATGGGAGACCCCATACGACATCGCGGCCCGCCTCAGTTGCGATGTCGCCTAGGCAACACCGCAACCTACATGTTGGCCGCTACGTCGTCGGCTTAACGGCAAAAGCCCTGACGAGCGGCCCCTCCTCAGGTTCCTCTTCGCTTCACCGTGGGTGACCAAGCCACGGTTACTGAGCCCCCCCGCATCGACAAAGCGGGAACCCACCGGGGGGGATCTTTGCTTAGACCTTAGCGTACACATACAACTTTGAGGTCGGTCTGTACACAGTAGTTCTCAAGCTGAGTTTTGGAGCCAGTTTTTGTGTATCGGTGTTATATACACCGACTTCCAGACTGCAGGTACTACACCGGGGTTGAGTCATCGTCTGAACAGAATCGAGATAGGGACGGAGAGGTTTTTAGCACAGTTCGTTAATGTTCGGTAACACTGACACCTACAAACTCAGGCATTCGCAGGCGTGAAATTATAAGATCGCGGTAACTTGAAAACAGTAATTGAAAGTTCTACTTAGTAGATGACCGTTGAAAAAGCCTTCGGGCTAGGCACGGAGCTTTGAGCTACGTAGTTTTTATAAAGAAAAGCTAGAGTGTCGGCACTTGTTATAAATGTTATAATTGGAATAGTAATAAATACTTTTGCTTTTAGTAACGGGGCCTTGAACATAACTTTTATAATCAAAGTATGGGATAGTAGCAGAAATCAAAAATATTTGTAACTTAATATGACAATTCTCAAGCTTTGCGTCTTCTGGATGCGAGAAGCACAGGACCGGTTGATGTGCCGATGCTTAGTGGTAGACCTATGACCAGCAGTGGACTGCAAATGAAATGATGATGCTGCACGCTGAGATGATGTGTCACATTACTTTAGTTTTGAAATAGCCAGCTACATTTTTATCATTTCGCTGTTGTTTTGAATAATAAAGATATTTGATTTCTCAAGTGTCACATATCCAAACTTCTGCCAAAAAAGCTCGTTAGTTGGGTATACGCGCCATTTCTTTCGACGTTTTTCTAACAAAAATCATAAATGCATTAGGTCCCGGTGTAATATATTCAGAACTTTTATGGCCTGAAGCTTATTTAGCGGAGCGTGAATTTATGAACACAATCCACTAACGTACGTACAATGGCGGAACGTAAGAACGTAATATGTAGAGATTTTCTCTGCCAGTTAGCCATTAGTAATTATCGATTAGGCGTTTTCTAATGGACATTCCATGACCCTCAATTATTTCTAAAATAGCTTGTTTGTTTACATTTGGGATAAAGGGTTTTGAAGATAGTATTTATTGCCATGATTAGAAAGAGAAGCCGATAGGAGTCCCTGGTAACTGTTACAACCCCGCTGATGTAAGAAAGCTCAAAGCTCACCTAAGGCTGTACGGAATGGACCGGAAGCGTCAATTTCGTCATTTTCGCACCGAAAGTAGCTGCGGGAATTTTAGAGAATGCGAAGTTTTCCCGACAGACGCGTGACCTCTGTTTTGGCTCGTATTTTTGTAGTTTGTACATAACACAATTCACAAAGTTTATTATGCTATATACAATTTTGATGCAAAATTTTCATTCCATTCCATTCCGCGGGAATGTAAATTGAGCCTTCTTATATGTTTAAATAAACATCCGCAAAGCTTAATAAGTCACTTATCTGATTGAAATACAGGTATCAAAATTGCGTGCTATTCCAAACATCCATCGAAACTCAGGAACACATTTATTAGCGCAACATGTGACTTGCAAGTAGAAATAAACATAATAAACGTGGGCGACTCAATGAAAAATGTTAGAGGAACTATTTCAGTACACACGCACGCGACTCTGTCGTACGAACGCCGTGACATCTATCAATACTGCTCCACTACGAAAATATTATATTTTCATCATCACTGATTTATTTTTAGCAGTGTTGAAATAATCTTTGACTGGCGTATGCAAAGTTGCTAACTCTCTCGTTTTCGACTGATTGAATACAAAGATTGACAACTGTCGGTATTGATATGTTGATGATGAACTGTGCTATATGTATTATGTAAGTAGAGCAGTAGATGAACCGTTAAGGATGTCAGTTTGTATATTAGGTACGGTTACGGGAAAGTCTTACGGAGAAAATCTTTTGTCTTGTTTGTAAAACGGTTTAACACAAGTATAAATTTTTAAATACCCCTTCATATTTTTATTTCATACTACATAATTTATCTAGTAGTAGACAAGCTTCGATCGACAATCTATATTGAACGCTTAATTATGACACGAAATCTTGAGGACTTAGCCTGATTCAAACAGTAAAACGCACATAACTTTTGAACGGCTGAACCGTTTTTTATCAAACATAGCCAAGAAAACTCTCGATAAAGTCACCATAAAAAAAAAAACAAAACCAGTTCATCCATTTAGGAGCTATGATGCCATAGACAGATACAAAAATACACAAACACACAGGTACACACTTCAAACTTATAACACCCCTCTTTTTTCGTGGGGGGTTAAAAACAAGAAAATGTTCATATAAATCCATACTATTATTATAAATGTGAAAGTAACTCTGTCTGTCTGTCTGTCTGTTACCTTTTCACGCTTAAACCGCTGCACCGATTTAGATGAAAGTTGGTATGAAGATAGTTTGAGACCTGGGAAAGGACATAGGCTATATAGGTAGGGTAGGGTATGGTAGTGTAGGGTAGAGTATTGTAGGGTCCGGTAGGTTAGGGTAGGGTAGGGTAGGGTAGTGTAGGGTAGGGTAGGGTAGTGTAGGGTCGGGTAGGGTAGGGTAATGTAGGGTAGGTTAGGGTAGGGTAGGGTAGATAAATGTTTGGTCTTTTTATGGCAAAACAAAGTTTGCCGGGTCAGCTAGTTTATTATAATATCATTGATAGAATCCTATAACACGTATATATTGTATCATTTCGGAAACATTATTTATTTTGGACCAGCCGCGAATTGTACCAATTGCGAATTGGACTAATTGCAAATTGGACCAACTGCGAATTGGACCAACCGCGAATTGGACATATTTTTCAACATTTCAGTCAATTCACAGTCCAATTCGCGATTGGTCCAATCGCGCCTAAAGGAAAAAAAAAAAACATCGCTGGTTGTTTTCAGAGCATCTGTTCAGCATCTGTTTTTATTTTTAATCCAAAAGCTTTTTTGTTCAAATGAACACACCTTGTTATTTAAATAAGCAGTGTCATTATTTGAATCGTTTCGAAATGTGAGTCGTTCAGTAAATGTGATGTTAGTTGGATAAAAGAGCTCTCTGGTTGTAAAGGACCGGCGACTGGGGGTTGACTAACGAAGCCTCGTCTGACATTATAAAGCGAATAGGAAACCTAAATATTTACTCTCAACGTTTATTTTTTTACTACTTATTTAAAATTAAATAAACTACAGAACTCGTCACTCAGCTTTTGTTGATTTATTAAGAATTCGAACTTTCAGAGCAGTGCATTGGTCACGTGCTTTATGGTTTAATGATAAAACAATCCTTAACAGAATCTGAAGTTAAATAGCAACATCGGACAGAGTTGATATCAAATATCGAAAACAATCGCAATGCTTTTAGCAAAATCTTTAAATGATATTTATTTTGCAAACTAGCTGTGCCCGTCTCGGCTTCGTTCCCGTCAACTGCCTACCTACCCTACCTACCTACCAATTTTTTTTCTAGGGTCATTCTTCCGCAGAGAATCTTAACACCGCCATTCAGAGAATGACGTCAAATGCACAACACCATCTATCGAATATGGAGTTCAACTGTCAGCCTTGCTAATTTTGTAAAAAAAATGATTTTTATAAAAATGGTAATGATAAATGATAAATGATTTTATTTCTGTAAGTTGGTTTGTACAAACGCTTTTACATGTCTAACATTTTTTTTTTTTTAAAACTAGATGAGGTCGGCGTTTCCTATCTGACTACTCTGAGAAGAAAGGCCGAAACAAACTCGAGAGGTCACAGTCTCTTTTAAAGTCCTGACAAAATCTTGGTTCGATCATGTGAAGACCATGTAGACTGATGTCTGAAATGGTCTTTTGAGGAAAGAACCAGCCAGATTGAGTGGACCTGTCCAGTCAGTGCACGCATTTGTCAATAACCGAGCAGCTCAACTCAGAATTTAAGGAGCTCAACGATTCGACGAACAATACCAAAGAAAGGACATTCGGGTAGGCCGCATAAACTACTCAAACTGCCAGACCATGATTAAAAACTAAGATAAATTAAAAAACAAAATAATGATCCACATAGTCTTCAAATTCACAATAATTAAAATAAAATAATATAATACTTTAAAAAGTAAATATTCTTGTCATTGCAAGAAAACAAATAAAAAAAAAATTAAAAAATAACAAAATTCATGGTGCAAAATATTTAAACAAAAAAAAACTAAATTAATTTAATTGGAGCAGCTCACTCCCAAGCCGTTTTATCCTCAACGTAATCTTTAATGCTATAAAACGCTTTTTGGCACAACTTACGTTTAATGAATGATTTAAATTTATTAAGACTTACATTTTGTACGTGGCTTGGAAGCATATTATAAAAGCGCACACATTGACATCTAAACGAGCCACCTATTTTCTTGAGCCTTGTTGTAGGTATTACAAATTTGTGTTTGTTCCTAGTATTTATATTATGGATATCACTGTATTTTTTAAACAATTTTATATTTTTATGGGCATATAAAAGATTTTCATAAATATACTGAGAAGGCACAGTCATTACATTAATCTCCTTAAATTTCTCTCTGAGAGAGTGTCTCGGGCTTAATTTATAAATTGATCGAACAGCTCTTTTCTGCAAAACAAAGATAGCCTGGATGTCGGCGGCATTTCCCCACAACAGAATACCGTACGACATTACACTATGAAAATAGCTAAAGTATACTAAACGGGCTGTCTCTATGTCCGTTAAATTACGAATTTTTCTAACAGCATATGCTGCGGAGCTTAGCTTCTTTGACAATTTATCTATATGTGGGCCCACTGAAGCTTAGCATCCAAAGTTAAACCTAAGAATACTGTGCTATTTTCAGGATTCAATTCTTCGCCCTTTATCAGCACGTCAGTTTTCACCTGCCTAACGTGAGGTAGGGTAAACTTAATGCATTTCGTTTTTTTTTCATTAAGAAGTAAATTGTTAACATTGAACCGGTGAACTACTTTTGAGATCGCGCTATTTACATCGTCAGTAACCAGCTGCTGACGTTTAAGTTTAAACAAAAGTGAAGTATCATCCGCAAACAACACTATATTATGGTTATCCTTTATGAGGTAAGGCAAATCATTAATATAAATAAGAAACAAGAAAGGACCAAGAATCGAGCCCTGCGGGACTCCCATTGCTACTATAGATCCAGGAGATCTTTTTCCATTAACGTCAACGCTCTGAATCCTATTACTCAAGTATGAAGTAAGAAGATCCAGAGCGCTGTTCCGTATCCCGTAGTGATAAAGGTAAATTGTTTTATTAGTCGTCAAGTTCAAATTCTCATCAATATTTGTCCAAAAAACGTTCACTCAGGAGCCTCTGAAACTCGCAAACATGTTACAACATGCAGTGCTGACGTAGTTACCCGAAAGCATAAGGTACAACAGGAACAGTGGAGACCGCTTATAATTGTTTGTGACAAATCTGCACCGGGTCAGCACTGACATTTATGGCGCATTGTTTGGATATCGCTTTGTATTTCACTTTGACGTACGCTGAAATTATGTTCATATTGCAGTAAAGTTTGTAACTGAAATGCATTTAAGATGCCATGATAGGTTGGTCGTGTTGAGAAGATGAATGGCAATACAGACGAGAGTGGAAACATACACAGAACTTCTTGGTGATGAATTATTATATAATAGGTTTTAATAACTTCTCATAACCGGTGGGCGTATATGACTAGTCGTATGAATGCTAATGAAGCAAAAGACGTAAAGATCGTGTCAAGAGGTTTTTTTGCTGTTCCTGTCTGTATGGATGGATTAAATCCAGCTCTTTGAAAATAAAGGCGAAAGGCGATCCTGCCAAAGCTCAGATGAAATCGGATGCGCTGAAAATATTTTCAAATAAAAACAAGATGTTCCAAATATGAAAAATTGCACCAGTTTTGAACGGTGCCCCAGATCGAGAAGAGAACGATGAAAATGAAGAAAACGAAACGGGAAATCGTGGAGATCGAAATAAAACGGGTGATCTGACAAAAATATTGCAGTAAGCCACGGCAGCGATCAAAGTTTTTTAATAGATTGTTGAGTGACATGGCAAAATCTCTTTTAACAGGAGCTGTGCTATTGAAAGATAAAAAACCGGCCAAGTGCGTGTCGGGCCACGCGTAGTAATAGGGTTCCGTAATTGCATAATAATGCGGACTAAGAATAGGGTTTTTTGTTGTTACATGAAATTTAAAATGGTTTCAGCGGCTCACAACGTCTTAAAACGGGTCCATATAGGAAGATGGTAACTGAAGGAGGAGTTATAAAATCCAACTACACAAGTGATTTCATTTATCAAAAATATATAAGCCTTCCATTAAAAAAAAAGAAATCGTTGTCAAATTTTTTCGTATGAAGAAATCAGGGATATATCGGTACTGCCAACGACTCCGCCCACATGAGCATATATTTACTATCTGTTTTACACAGCTAACAATGTTATTTAAGTAATTTTTCAATGGCATTTGTACAACATTTTACTGTTCCAAGTACATTTTATAAGTTGGTCGACTATTACTCGTAAATTTAAACGAAAAGCCCACTTAGCTGTGATAGTTTTCCTTTTAATTTCGTTATATATACTAATGCCTTGCATTTTTTACATAGCCAAAACCAACCATTTTGCTGGCAGGGGGAACACGTGACTCTAACGAAAAAATTCAATATAAAGCATATACATAATATTTTTGAATGGCCTATCCAACGATACCCCACACCATGGGATAGATTTTCTTGATTTTATTTTACCACTTTGTCGGAATTATTAATTATGTATATCCATGCCAAATTATAGCTTTCTAGTACTAAGAGTCTTTGAGCTAAGCTGCAGACGGACAGATGGACATAGCGAAAGGATAAGGGTTCCTTGTTGACTTCGAAACCCTAAAAACGGATTGTGTAATAGTCAAATATAAATAGACTTATTACCTACTACTAGATACGTTATCGCGAAGATCACTTCTGCAATAGAAATAGCTGTGAAGTTGTGAGCATAGCGGATGTGCGCCAGAAAATCTCCGCTCCATCCAATTGGCCCAACTCGGCTGTGTCAAGTTCAGCACTAACGTGGATTGGGCCTAGTTTACTGCTGAACTTAACATCATTAGGGCTCACAAGTGTTCTTGCTACTATAAAATTCAGGGCTCCGGTAATAACCTGCCATACTTTCTTTTTTGTAATATTTGAGTATCGTTTCTCAGGAACTGTCTTAAAATAATTGTTTCTCTTTCTCTAGTTCATTTAAATTATCTATATAAATAACTAGCTGTCTTCCACGGCTTCACGTCCGTCAATTGGCTACCTACCTACATTCCCCAACTAGATTAGATTAGGTAAGAGAGTTACCTACCTTATACCATGTTACTTACGTACAATTAGCCACACGCAAATCCGACTGGTAGTTCCAGAGATTAGCGCGTTCAAACAAACAAACAAACAATCAAACTATTCCGATTTATTCCATTATTATATTATATTATATGTAGTATAGATAAAAATGAAATGATATTCGATGCTAAGTGCATCACTTGAGAATAGCCATTTTTTAGATGTTTGTAATAGCTGGATTATGATTGATGGGAAAACTGGGAAAGATATTTGGAGAAAATAATTTAAAAAATCGTTTATTTTCCTCACAAAACAGTAACTCAGGTACAAAAATACAGGTATATACATATGTTCGTAGTCTAGAATGTGTGAGGAGCTGGTGTAGGCATAGGAATGCCTATATTACAAATCACCAGATCCCCACCCCAGAAAACAAAAACAATACAATTTTGTGGTTCCGGTTTAGTTACCTTCAATTTAGTACAGTTTGTAAGACAGCTCGACAGATAGAAGAAATCAGAATATTATAATTCCTGGGTTAACTTTACCAATACTTTAATATTACCTCTTCTGTTAGTCGAACTTAAAGAAAACACGTAAGAAAAACCATAACCATACGAGTATTGGCACTTTAAGGAGTGCCTGTCTTCATACTCAAATGCCCAGAAAATCATATTGAAATGCACTAGCATACAAAAATGATATAATCAATGACATCGAAGGTAATATTCTAATCTTTATGTTAAGAGTTATTTCATCCTGTTAAATAGTAATTAGGTATACATATTTATATATTCACTAAATTATAAAAAAAAAAAAAAAAAAAAATCCTATCATCGGGGCAGAAATTCCAACATTGCGTAATCTATGGTTTTTTTAATTCAGAAGTGCCAATGCCAGGAGGGGTGCCAGCGATAGCCCAGCGGTTTACCCTACTTGTATAACTATTTTTAAATTATTTTAGCTAACCTTAATCCCCTTAATCTCATACAGCTAACCTTAATCCATGTGACTTAGGGTCTGCACACCAATTCTTCTTCTTCAATTCTCGTCTATCAACCCTCAAGCTTTACAATTTGTATCGTATAAAATCTGCTAGTTGTAATTTCTCTGTAAAATATTACAGAGAAATGCTCATTTTGCAAGATTTTAGCGACACATACTAACCAACTAACTAAAAAGACAAGTTAAATAAAAGCTTGTAATGATTACCTACTTTTTTGAAGTCGGTAAAAATAATAGGCAATAAACGACATCCCCAAAAGTTTTTGTTTTTAATGTCCAATTATAGCATCTAAATTATATGTAGGTAACTATGATTTGCTCATGATTAATCCCCATTTAGCCGCGAGAAAGCTAGGAGTTCAAAAATAAAGTCTGCACTTTACCACTTCAAGTAATCCTTTTCGGGCCAACACACACAATTTGCGGACCAACGGCTTGCTCGGTTCAACCGCACATTTCAACCATCGTAGTCAAAGTGATACCTTACCGCTTATTAAAATCTGCCATTAATTGCCCCTGATCTTCTCGTAATTAATTGGAACGTAAGTAACAGACAACCTCGAGTATGTGAGAAGTTTGCTAAAAGCTTTGATCGTTGCGAAGACTCAAAGGGGAAACTCAAAGTATGAATTGGAAATGAGCCGAAGTACCTATTTACATTTTGCGAATCGATGCCATCCCAATACAGACCGAACTAATATTGGCTAGGAGTATGCTGCTGTTTGTGTTTAATTTCAGCTAGATATGACAAAAGTTGGTCGTTTCAAAGCTTTTGGATTGAAAGCACTATCTATCAGCCAATATTAGGTACGCTAGACTAGGCGAGCATAAAGGAGATTTATTTAGGAATGTTGTTTTTATTTCCTCAAATTAAACGTCGTCGTCGGAAAAAGGTTCCACCGGGATATCAAATCTAAAAACATTTGCCAATTCAACTACTACCGTAGTATTCGAAAGGCTGACTAAGAAACAGGCTTACCTGTGGTAACTTCACATCATGACATGTCTACAGGCATGTTGGCTCGTTTCATATGCGAGCAAATCGTGCTATGCGTTCTCAAAGGTAACCCGTACATTGCTCATGCACTTCGATATTTATTACTCGGGGGCTTAGATGAGGACACGTCTCGCGTTTCCAGAGACTGCATATCTATTAACTGCATCACACAAGCATTCCTAGATAAGGTACTGACATTCACTCTCTTCAGGGAATTGAATAGTTAATAGCGTTTATCACTCTACTCCTAATTGACCTTTTCAGTCAAAGCCTTAAAGATATATAATAGAATGTATAAACAGTTCGAACTTGAGGTTTTCGCTCCATCATTTTTAATCAAATCACTCATGATCATGTAAAATAACTAAATCCGCTATATAAACATTATTGTTATCAAATTAACACGAAATTATCGCAAGATAGTTTGCCAATTAACGATAATGTGATTAGACAGATATTTTTAATATGATATCGCGACACGTGGTGCCACTTGGGTAGTTCATTAGCTAAAATTATAGGACTTCCTGATAAGGACGGACGGATGGAAGGATGGAAGGACACGTGGGTCGTATGCGAATGATTGTGTGTCTGTAATCTTTTCATAACCACTGAACTGAAAAATCCAAATGAGGATGGGGACCGAAAGTGCACAACGTAAGCGAAAAATGTGGGCCAGGCTGATGCAACCTTTTTTCATTTCTATTCTTTGGATATATGCAATTGTTTTCGGCATCCACCAGCTGGCCAGCGATCCCTAACACAACTAAACACCATCACCATTCGTTTGGATTCAGATTTGTTTATTTCCGTAGTATTAAATACGGTCGCCAATCCGCTTCATAAATAACACATCTATGTTCGCTTTGACATTTTACTGCTGGAAAACACAAGCTTAGCGGTTTTAGGAGCAAATGCAGCAAAGCTACTTAAACATTTATCGCTGGGAAGTGTCGGTGTGGGCTTAAACGCATTTTCCTTTCAGTACTGACGTTTTTTACAGTTTCAAAGTCCATCATAAAAAACTACTTTTTGGACCACAATGGCTATTTCTGAAAGATAATAGGACAATGCCGTTGTAATCTTCGCCAGTGTTACAAAGAATATATTGGTGTTCTGCTGCCCAACAAAACTAGACTTTCTCGTTTAGGCAATCGAGGATGGATTCACTTCAAACAATGGTTTAGTCCATACTACAGAGCTTAAAGAGGCTCTCAAACGTATCAACTTGATAACGAAGCATCTGTGTACTAACATACCTGTATAAAACAGTTCCACAAAATAATTGATAGGCAATTAACAGCCTTATCCATTGGATGGATACATTAGTATCGAAGCTCTTAAAAGGAGTTTCAACTTCTTTTGTATCAACACGAACTATTATAAGAATTTGTAATGTGATAAAAAAACAAGCCAGCCAGCAAAGTGGTAGCGGGGTTGATGCCCAGGAAGTGACTGCTGAGTCCACGTCATATTTTTTTTTTTATTTGGAATGTGAAAGATATCGCCTACAATATTAATCGACCACATCAACGAAGAAGACTGCCAATACAAACAAACATTTCTTCAAAAAAATGCAATTAACGTGCCTGACGTCTGCTTTCAATTCAATATCAAAAAATAAAAGAGAGAAGTAAAATACCACAGATAGGCCGAGCCATGGTGTAAAACTATCTTTTTTTAAACTTCTCGACAGTTCAAACGTTGTGATTGACTTTGACTTCCGAGCTTTTAATTCTATTAGGATTTAGTGTGTAATAGAAAGATCTGAATATATCTAACTATGGATATCTAAAAGATTTAAGTTGCGAAGGACACTTCATACATTTTGTTAGAAAATTATGACGAATATTGTGGAAGAAACTGCGTAGGTTTTATTAGTAGTTTCGTACTTTAGGTAGGTACGCTAGAACCGTCAACAACGGACCTGAATAACACAGCAAACTTTTCAGACTCAAACTGAGCTTGAATTTCTACGTACTTAACCTTTTACTTTAAGTAGTCTTTGATGTTAGTATTTTTACTATAACATGAAAGTTTATAGACACACAAGGTTAAAGCCTAGTAATCATAATAAACGTAATAAAATAAATAGTGCAGAAAGCACAAGCGTTTACATTTCATGCGGCCTCGCTTCTTTCTGATTCTTTCCATAGAGATATTACATTCCACAAATTCCTGGACAGCTCTACTAGTAATTTGCCTTCGACGAAGAAATGGAAATACTTCTTTTGAAATAATTAGTTCGAGAAGCTTTTATGAAACGTCACGGTACATTTTTTACAAGGAATTATATCTTACAGCGATTACTATCCTACTAATACCTATTAAAGTTTGGATAGATGGATGGATATTTATGACTCAATCAAGCCAGAACGTCTGAACGGATCTGGATAAAATTTGGTACATATATAGATTATAGCGTAAATAGGAAATTTTCATTCCAGTAAAACGTTCCCTTGGGTAAAAAAATACTTGTCATGCGGGCGAAGCCGCTGGCAGAAGCTAGTGAATATATAAATTCGGCGTAAATCGTCAACCAATTTCGATTACGGAGAACTATTAAGGCTGAAGTTTGGTATCGTCACCAATATGTCAAGAAGTGAAGACTACACTATCCATTCCGCTGATAGAACAAAAACACTCATTGAGCAAAAATTTTTCCTAATATATGTCATACCACTGGATTAGCTATTAAGCTTCGAACTAGACGTAAACACGGATGCAAATTGAATACAAATTATTTAAATTCATCACAAACCCAATAACACTAACTTTGAACCCGCAAAACGCAAAGCAGCATTCATAATTCAACAAAAAAAACTTAAAGAAATAAATTCAATCAATATTTGTTCCTGCACTTTTGCAATTCGAAACTTTCATTTTGCTGCAATAAATTTTTAGCATCCAGTTTGAAGCTGAACTAACTGCTTTCGATAATTACATTTAGCTGTTAATTGACTCGACTGGGATCAAAATAGTTACGTGTTCATCGATCAAATAGCTTCTGCCTGACTAAAGAATTAACTTGAAAATGCAAGAATATGCGTATAATTCAAAGTATGCATTGGTATTTTACCAATGCATACGTGCACGGCCTTACGTAACTTTAGCAGCGTCCTTGTTTAATTGAGTAAACTTTAATCAAAGGCTGGAAATGTCATAAGCATTCGTTTATGCAAGTGCAGTCTTTGTTAACTTATCTGCCAAATAGTTGCTAGTTTCGTTCTTTGTTTACTGTAGTACTGACGGCTGAATTGGAAGCATAGTATTGTTTTGAAATAAGGACTATGAGACTGTAGAATAAACTTCTTGTTAGTATTTATGTTAGAACTCCAACTCAACTACCACGGACAGTAAAGGCATATTAGTCGGGTTCGGTTCTTAGTAACAGTACAATCAAAGCTCGGAACTCTAGAATTTATTATGATTTGCAGTTATTGGTGCAAAGCTTGGAAACTTAGACGTTGTTTCAAACATTATGTTTCATTTACTTTGTGGTATTTGTAGATAAGTACCAGCATATACCTAACTAAGGAAAACAATGGTTTTTCACTACAAGTTTGTCTCAAATTTATCAAGTAGCGGTAGTAGGTTATATTGTTTGTTTCTGTTTTTATTAATTACTATTTTCTTTATCATCAGTCATATCATTGCAAACCAAGCATTATATTGCTTCGTATTTAAAATAAAGCGGTGAGATTTTTCTTTTTGTGCTCACACCATAAAATATTATTATAAGTATACACGTGAGGATTTGTAATTGGCTTTCAGTTGACTATGGTTTCGTTTTTTGCTTGTTTCTATTAGCTGTAAGTCCTCAATGTATAAATACGATTCTGACTTAAAGCCCAAGCTCTAGTTAATTAAATTAAATATATAGAATTGCATAGAAAAGGACAGTTAGTCCAATTAAATAATGATTTTAAAGCAACGGAACACCTAAGTGAAAAGATCTCATCAACACCTTCTGTGGTAATTGGCGAAGAAAAAAATTTTTTATACCATGATTCTGAATCTGCAACAGTTGAGGTGATCATTGTAAAGTAACGTGTTTAAGCTAGCCGGTAATACTATTAGTAAGGACACCAGCTCTACGAGAAAGTATAGTCCTGAAAAATAAATACAATTTTACTACAGTATGGACAGTATGGTACCTATTGGAGTTGAGACCTTTCATCCTCCAACAAAGAAATTGTTTAAAAATAATGCATGACAACGTTGCAGAAACTGTCGTAAAGCGGATTACAACTTCATTAAAACCGACCACGGAAGCAACACTCCTCATAAGCGCTAGCGCTGGGATGTCTCGCGTTTCTCCTTTCTAATTTAAAAAGGATATTTTATGTATGAAGTCTAGAACCCTATCTGAATTTAGAAGGCGTTGTCATTTGATTTTAATGTTTCTCGAAACAAAAAAGAGAATACTCTGCGGAATCGCTGATGTGTCACATAAGTCAAACAGCTCAAGTGATTCGATTAATGTTATACATGTTGGCCTGTGCCCGTTCAATGGAGTTTAAAGTGACTATATCAAATAACAATGCCACGTTAAGTGATGCCTGTTGACGACTTCTCTCTGGATATAAAGACTCAATTTTATACCGATCGTTATTGTTATAGGTCTCTGCCAACGATGCCGCGAGACTCCGCGGGTGAGCCCCCGTTCCAGCCCGAGGGCCAGCCCGCGGACGTCTCCGCGTCCTTCCCGGCAGGCGACCCCGCGAACGTCGCCGCGATCATCCAGAAAGGCGTCCCCGAGGACTTCACCCCGACCATCTCGACATGCGTCCCCGACGACGTCTCCGCCAACATCCCGGCGGACGTCCTCGCAAATTTCACCACGATCATCACGACAAGTGTCACTGAAGACATCACCCGGACTTTCGCGAAAGTCGTCCCTGAAGACGTCAACCGGACCTTCTCGGCAGGCGTCCTTGAAGACGTCATCTCACTTATCACGACAGGCTTCCCCGCCAACATCCCGGCGGGCGTCTCTGTTAATCTCACCAGGACCTTCGCGACAGGCGTTGATTAGAACGTCAACGCACTCTATTCGACAGGCGTCCCCGCCAACATCCCGGCGGGCGTCCTCACAAAAGTCACTGCCATCATCTCGAAAGTCTCTGAAGCCATCACCAGGACTTTCTCAACAGACGTCTCTGGAGACGTCAACTGGACCGCCGCGGAAGACGTCCTTGAATACGACATCGCAGCCGTCTGAACATACAGTTCTATCAGCATCCCGGCGGGCGTCCTCTCAAAAGTCACCACGACATTCTCGACAGCCGTCTCTGAAAGCGTCACCTGGCCCTATTCGTCAGGCGTCTGTGAAGACTTTACCTGGAACTTCGCGAAAAACGTCCCAGAAGTCGTTATCGCACTCATATCAAGATGCAGTTCCATCAACATCCCGGCAGGCGTACTCGCAAAAGACGACGCGACCTTCCCGGGAGACCCGTACTACCCGGAGGATTTCTCCACGGACGTCCCGGCGAGCGTCCCCGGGGCTTTCACACTGGTCGACGAGCAGTTCGTCACTGTCGTCCGCCAGTAGTTCTCCAGAGTCGTCCCATCGGACTACCCCAAAGATTTCGCCATGGTCTTCTCGGCGGTCGTCCGAGCAATCTGCCGAAAGCGCCTGGTCTAAATTCTCAGAACGGCGCCGGTCGTGGCTGAGATACACGAAGGGCTCAAAGCTCTATTACTTACGTGAGTAACACCTGGATAAATATGAATGTTACTCACTAAAATGTTTTATGTAGTTACTTTTAGATACCACGAGGTTCAGGCTTCTAAGAGTCATGCATGTAGTAGTTTGCGTAGAGTGAAGATGTGGCTGTGCCAGCTTGGTTTTTAAGGTATTTGATTATAACACTAGATCAATGCTGTTCGGATCTGAAAACCAACAGCTTGAACATGCTTAGATAGTTTGGCATAGCTACAAATCAATTGCGCTGTAGTTGTTATTTCAAAGGAAGTAGCGTGTTTTGTTTATGCACGTAGATGATGTGAGTTTGAAGTAGTTTGATTTTATTTATTAGTTTGAATATTATTATACGTCTGAGTCACTGAATGAGTACCACGCCAACATAGGCTGTAAGGATACACTATTTTCATGGGTTCATCCAAAACACACAAAAATTACCTACTCGTTTTAAATAATTTGTTAGATAAGGGGAGTGACGACTCCTATGATTGACTTGATCTTTACAACTAAGAAACAGTAAAATTTTAATTAGGTAACACGGAAAGTAAGAGAAGGAGGTTTGATATCAAAACCCTGACCGAGTTATTGTAATTAGTATATAGCTAACTTAATTCTCACAGGATTTTGATTTGTCGGCTCTTCTCAAACATTGGCTGAACAAACTCTTATGAAAACACTTTATCGCATTTTACCGTCGTATTTTTCTTTATTCGATAAACTAGCTGACCCAGCAAACTTTGTTTTGCCATAAAAATACCAAACATTTATCTACCCTACCTACCCGACC
The DNA here is from genome assembly GCA_949775005.1 of Orthosia gothica. Taxonomy (NCBI): domain Eukaryota; kingdom Metazoa; phylum Arthropoda; class Insecta; order Lepidoptera; family Noctuidae; genus Orthosia; species Orthosia gothica. Next base: position 31,871,196 of record OX459039.1, on the reverse strand, counting down.
CTACACTACCCTACCCTACCCGACCCTACACTACCCTACCCTACCCTACACTACCCTACCCTACCCTACCCTACACTACCCTACCCGACCCTACACTACCCTACCCTACCCTACCCTACCCTACCCTACCCTACACTACCCTACCCGACCCTACACTACCCTACCCTACCCTACCCTACCCTACCCTACCCTACCCTACACTACCCTACCCTACTCTACCCTACCCTACCCTACACTACCCTACCCTACCCTACCCTAACCTACCCGACCCTACACTACCCTACGCTACCCTACACTACCCTACCCTACACTACCCTACCCTACCCGACCCTACACTACCCTACACTACCCTACCCTACACTACCCTACCCTACACTACACTACCCTACACTACACTACACTACCCTACACTACCCTACACTACCCTACCCTACCCTACCCTACCCTACCCTACCCTACCCTATGTCCTTCTCCTGGTTCTAAGCTACCTCCCTGCCAATTTTCAGCTAAATCGATTCAGCCGTTCTTGAGTTATAAGTGAAGTAACTAACACGACTTTCTTTTATATATATAGATAATGGTTTTAGGTAAGCGGTCTTATTTCAAAATGAAAACCTGCTTTCCTATTACACTTATTTTAATACTTCTACACTCGCGAGCAATAAACTGATCACTTCATCGCGCGTTGCTCAAAGCAATTTGTTACAATTTCAATGCAATGAACTATGGATTGTGGTATATTATTTGAAAGGAAATTTTGTTAGCTTTTAAATTATATCAAAAAAAAATTAAATTAATTTAATTATTGCAATAGGTTGAAGTTGTGGATGTCTAAATGAATAGGAAGTAAAAATAACGTGTTTTTTTTCAATTTCTGTTATTTGCCAATTATGTTATTTAAAATTTATGGTTTCCAATAGTTTGTGTTACCACTCCTGGCCCTGGTGGTGTGATAGTCTTAAAACGTTTTTTCATTGACCGAATGTGTTTCCTAATAGAATCCTGTGGGCTTTTCTACAACTCTTAGACTAAAGCAGTTTTAGGTCCTCTATCGAAGCTAGAGCTGGATATCTTCATCGTTCCCGCCTTTTCAACTTGTCCCACATATGTTCAATCGGAATCAAGTCAGGGCTGAGGGCTAGCCAGTCTAGTGTGGGCACCCGACTTCATCCATGTACTGTCTAGTCACTGCAGCGGCGTGGCAGCGGTCATTATCGTGCATTCGCAGGCAATCTTCGCCAATAAACCCGGCGTAGGCGAGGACATGGCCTACCAAGTTCGTTGATGTATCTTTCTGCGGACAGACCCTCTTCCCGCCCTACACCAGGTACGAATATCAGCACTGTTTTTGCTTAAATAGAAATCCCCGCCCACATCATACAGGCCCTACCCTCATATATTAGTTTTTCGAAAACAGTGGTGTTGGTATAAGCCACACCACTGTTTCTGCAAAACAGCATTGTGCGATTCGCTCCACTGGTCTATATAGTCTCTGTCGTCGCTACCATGCAGGCACATTCTGGTTTCGTCCGAGAGGATGACGACTTGAGCGGCTTCTATAGGTGTGGTTTCCATTTTCTTTTAGCTTCATTGTTCCTAGTGACAAACATTAGACTGGTATCCAATTTTCAAAAACGCCCACTTTTTATAGGGTTTCAGGACTACCAAAGGATATGGTGTTTTGTTTTAAAAATTGTTGTCTTTTGTACTTACTTTCCATAAGGTGAATAATCTTTGGTTATGATATTGACAGAAGAACAGAAGCATTGTATTACCTAGACAGAACGTATTTAGGACGCAATTTAAATATCGGTATTCACTTTCGCACTAACAGATAACGTCATAAACAAAAAGGTATAGATATACTTTTGTCTATGCCATCTTATTTGTTAGTGTGGCCGAATATGCTATAGATACTTAACTATAGACATATATCAGTACTAGATCTGTGCCACTGCCATATTAATATTATCGAATTTAGTTTTGGAGCGATCTACAAATTTGGGCAAATGTCAGTAAGAATAGTCCCTGACTGCGAAAATTTTTTCTGTTTTTTTTTGGGATTCATCGTAATTATTTAAAGAGTGAATGTGTACTCGTACAAAGCGTGAACTTATCAGTCATTGTAAGAGTACAATTACACATTTTTGTACCTTTTCTGCGCATTATACGCGTTGTATAACAATGTTTATTCATACCTTGCGCAAAAACTAGGTACATCATGAGATCAAAGTGACAGTTTTTGGTACACTCGTACGACTGTATAAATAGGTACTGATCAAAATACTGATAAGTATGTTAGTTCTTATGCAAGACTGAAAAGAAAGTTTACAGACGAGTATGTCTATAAAAGTAATAAAATACGTGGGACACTCAGAAAGTTTTGCGAAACTAAAAAAAATTGTTCTATACGTACATATATTTTTATTAAATCTTTTCAAAGTACTTTCCACCAGCCTCTATACAAAGATTCATGCGCCTAAACCAGTTTTCAAAACACTTTTTCCAGTCCGCCGCAGACACCTCGTTTACAGCCTGCTCGAACGCAGCCAGCGCATCTTCCGGCGACGAAAATTGTATCCCTTTGAGCTGATTTTTTATTTTTGGGAATAAAAAGAAGTCACACGGTGCTAGATCAGGGCTGTAAGGAGGGTGACCCAGGAGTTTGACTGGCGTGCTGTCCAGGAAGTCCCTCGTTTTGAGTGCGGTGTGCGCAGGTGCATTGTCGTGGTGGAGCAGTAGCCCGCGGAGCCCTGTGTTTGGTCGCTTGTTGCTTATAACAGAGAAAACTTCTGGCAAACATTTGGTAGTATACCATTCGGCATTAATGCTTCTTTGATCCCGTAAGGGAATTGATACCAAGTGGCCAGTCAAATTAAAAAAGCTAGCGATCAAAATCTTACCCCCGCTTCTAGATCGCTTCACTTTGGTAGGCGTTGGCTCATTTTGAAACACCCAAACAGTCGACTGGCGCTTGGTTTCTGGGTCGTATTGATAAATCCAGGACTCATCACCTGTAACGATGTCGTAAACACGCCGAGACGAGCCTGCTTCAAATTTGTTAAGCATATCACGGCACCATTCCACCCGGGCCTGCTTCTGAGCATCGGTGAGGTTGTGCGGCACCCAGCGTGATACTATCCTCCTCACGCGAAGATGGCTGTGTAGAATCTCGTGAACGCTTCCCGATCCAATCTTCAATATGTGTTGAATCTCCTGATATGTAATTCGCCTATTGTCTTGGATTAAATTTTTCACTGCTAGCACGTTTTCTTCGGTAACAGCCGTCAAAGGGCGACCGCTTCTTTCGTCATCCCCCAAAGTTGGTCGACCGCGCTTGAATTCGTTATACCAACGATACACGGTTGCCTTGGAAGGGCCTTCATCCATGAATGCCATTTGAAGTCTATCGTACGATTCATCCGGTTTCAGGCGACACTTGAAATCGTATAAAATCATAGCTCTAAAATGTTCCCGGCGCAGATCCATATTTCAGTGAGACACAATACTTTGAATTAACTCGCAAAAAATGTGGAGGGAAATTTTGAAATTGGAACTTACTTATTTTTACTTATAAATAATCATATTTTCGAAAAACATTATAACTGGCCAGTCTCCCATATATAAAAACTTTTTTTCGCAATACTTTCTGAGGGGCCTGGTAAATAATAACAAAATGGTTTAAATAAAATAATTTAATACTAAAAGGAAAATGTGAAAATAAACTTGATTCATCAACCTACCATAGATGGATCAAGGGGATAGCGATAGCATGATTAATTAAAATGCAGTGAACGAACACAAGCGAGAATATGGTGAAGGTGTCCAGTTAGCTCGTTTTATATTCACGGTCCACTTATTTCTTAAATAAGTACTCTTAGGAAACCTGTGCACAATCAATATTAGATTAATAATAACAAATAGCAAATAAACTTTATGAAATAAATTAAAGTAGGTAAGTATCGATAAATCTTTCTTGTGACTGTTGTCACATCTCTAACAACAGATCGTAAGTACCTAAGCTGTCATAGCTCTGTCAGCGAACGCTTAAAAGTGTATTATTTCACTGAAAATAATGGTTTAAATGATACTTTACGTCCTCAACGTATTTAGAACTAAGATTCCTTTATTCTGAACATCCTATGAAATGTATTCCCTGCACAATAATTTCAGTAAGCTAGTCGATAATATATCCTTGATAGCTATACACGACATGGTTCATGCAGATAATTAAACAACAAAATTCTTCCTGATATAAACGAAACAAACGCGTGAAAACAGCACAAAACTTTAATTGAGTTGCTAACTGATGGGTTCGTTCAGGATGTGTTTGTCTATGTTTGTCTCTTTGTTTTCTATAAGCAAGTACGAAAGAATTGACAGTTTCTTTTTCTTCGTAAATACGTTCTGTCTAGGTAATACAATGTCTCTGATATTGAAAGAGTATGAAAGCTAACAAAATCACCACAATCCATAGTTCATTGCACAGAAACTGCATAAAGTTGTTTAGAACAGCGCGTGATGATACAAAGGTAGGTAAAGTGTGTATTACTGAAGTTAAGTATGAATCGTAGTCACCCGTCGATCCTTGGCACTTTTGCTGTATTAAAGTTGCAGGCAGCCTTTTCCGATGTATTTTTACTAACTTTAGAACTGACTTTAAAATCAGGCAACGGACTTTCTCTCTTCTTCAATATCTAAATAAACGTTTCTTATTTCAAAAGTAGAGTGGAACATAACATAGAGTTCAAATATTTTTGTGACAGCTCAAAAGTATATATATATATGGTCAGTGCAGCAACCTTGCTCCTTGTACACATATTAATCTAAGCAACAAACGATGTACGTATTTTTAGTATCACAACGTGACCAAAACAAAAGACTGTGTGTTCATAATTCTCGAGACAAAACTTTATGGTATAACAATGCTGTCTCAAGCGCAGAGAGATCACAGCATCAACGACTATATCAACACAATCCCTCGCTGGCCATATGTTCACATTTCTCTCGGAAACCTCTCGATTTCGCTTTACGAAGAAATACGACAAACGACGCGTTTTCACAACCTTCAATAATATAAAGATTCGGCAAACTTTAAACTACATAAGTCCGGGCAACTCCGCTTTCTTAAAGGGTAAAATCTGGTAGCGCATTTTAAGAGGAAATATGGGCAGAGAGCGCCGACTGAATTTCCTAAGTAAAAAGTCATAATTCGAGGTTTGGATCTCGTCTATTTCCTCCTCCAATATTGGACCAATTTAAAAGATATACCATAAACTGGTAAAGTAAGATATATACTATGTTTTTCTTTTTCTTTTATATTTGTCAAATTTGTATACTAAGCCCCTGATGACAGCGCAATTTTGAGCATTTTTTGAGGGTTCTAGTGCTTCTAAAGATAATGGTATCATCAAAAAGGAAAACATAGGGACATAGAATATATCTTGAATTTTCAGTTTATGGAATATCTTTTAAAATTGGTTGAATATTGGAGGAGACAAGTAAAATTTCACAATTTAAAAAACCCCCGACACATTTATCTTGCGAAAACACCCCGATTCAAACAGTAAAATGCCCATAACTTTTGAACGGCTGAACCGATTTTATTTAAACATAGCTGAGAACACTCTCGACAAAATTACCTTTCAAACAAAAAAAACTAAATGGAAATCAGTTCATCCGTTTAGGCGCTATGATGCCACAGACAGACACACAGATACACAGCAACACCCGTGAAACTTATAACACCCCTCTTTTTCCGGCGGGGGTTAAAAATAGACGAGAGCCAAACCTCGAATTATGACTTTTTACTTAGGAAATTCAGTTAGCGCTCTCTGCCCCCGTTTGCTCTTAAGCAGCAGCTTATGCAATAGACGCGCAACAATAATACATAGGACCAGCACTAAACCCGACAGTCTGCGGCAAATTGAAAACATCACGTACAACTAGATTAATGGTTTTACTATGGGTTTTACAGAGATGCTGTTGTGTTATTAATACGTATTAATTTTCAAATAGCAACTACTTCTCAGATAAGTTTCCTACATATGCTTACTTTTTTACAGTTACACGTCTTCTGTCAATTTAAATATTCTACCTAGAATTTGTATTACATTATTTTGAGGAACAGATACATGTATCAACGAACTGCTGAAAGACACTTGGAACAAAGTGGTTAACGTGAAGTCAAAAACACGTGATACGTTTACAGTGACAGAACACCTAAGACAAAAAAAAAACATAGAGCTCATCTCAGATGGTCGTGATCTAGTATTTGCTGCTGTTGTGGTACACTGATAAGACACCTGCAAACTCCAACAATTTGTGAGAAACCACCAGGATTGTTAAGAGACAATAGGACTGACATAAAACTTACTGCTTTTACCTCCATCCTAGTTCCTATAGTTCAGAATAGTGATCTCTATAGAAAACTTTTCTCTAGAATATATGCCTCGTATTTCGCAGAGCAAGGACATAAAAGATAGGGAAGGCGGATAAACCCGATCCTTAGCTGCATTTTTATATCTTATTTCTCTCTGCTGACAAAGTGCATGGATTGTAAGCAGAGTCTTTTGTGTCCAGGTGCCATGATGGAGTTAACCTACTTTAAGTATTATTGAGCATCGCAAGTGCAATAAGCACGGTTGGCGCAGTGGTTGAGCGATTGACTACTGCGCTGCGTGTCGCGGGTTCGATTCCCGCACGGAACAAATATTTGTATGACCTACAGATAGTTGTTCCGGCTCTGGGTGTTGTGTATATGAGTTTATATGTTTGTAAACGCGCCCACAATACAGGAAGAAATGCCTAATGTGGGGCAAAGTTTAAAAAAAATAAAATAAGGTCTAGTGTCAGGATCGAAAGACAAAGGACGAAAGTCATACTGCTGTTTTATTTAATCGGTCCGTAGATATCAGGTAACATCAGGCAACAGATAAACGGAGAAAGAAGTTTTCTATGCCTTAATATAAACTGAAGTGTAGGAAAATGCATGCTATTGTAATAGGATTATAGGATAGTACTGGTTTGGAGTTTTACTTAACACAGAGAAGACGTTACAAATTAGTTTGGTTCCTACGCAGGTCTTGTCTCTCTCTTGTCAAGTAGCTAATCTTATTGGCGCTTCAAATATTCGTCTCCTATTCTCTTCCTACGTGCTCGTTTACACAGAGGTCCGTTTTAAAGGTCCGCCTTATCAAGTTGTATGAGCGAGTTTACACACATGACAGTATTCCGAATCCAGTAAAATATACCGATCCGGCAAAATATACAGCAGTCTGTTTTGCAGGTCCGCTTTATCGTATATGCTTTTATTCAGCAATGGCGTAGATAGTTGTATGAGAGCGAGTTCACACACACAACACTATTAAAATACTGATCAGTTTTATCGGACCTCCATCCTTGTAGAAATTTGGTTGGTGTGAACATTATCCACAGTATAGCGATGGATCTGATAAAACATTACTGTAAATGCGGTGTGAACATCACCTCCAGTAGCGACGGATCCGCTAAAAAGATCCTGGAAATACGCATGTTCTGTGTGAACATGACCTAAGATGCAATAAGCATTAAATGATAAGAATCTTGGCAGCCAGCTGACATTTAGTTTCCTGTTACTCGTATCAAATTTGAATTTGATGCATTGGAATGTTTACAAACATACAAATTTGTAGAAAGAAATAAAAATAGTTTCTAAATTTTCACATACAATGTTGAGCACTTTAACAAACCAATCGATAGTACACTCGGTCCGATTATGTTGCTAACACCGAAAATATTGTACAACACGACCATTGTATTCGTATTACTCTACTATCGCAGCAGATAATACGTCGCGAACTTTATCAACGCGGGACTGTATCAATACCGCGTTCTGTAACTATTTATTCTGCCATCACCAAACACAGGAACGTGGTTTTATGTTATCGGGCGAGCTTTTTATTTATAAAAATAACTACGCGATTGTTGACATTTTAACTTTTACAAAAACGAGTAAAAGCTGGTTGTACAAAATAACAAAGTCGCGTGTTTTATTCTGTGTTGTATTTTTCCATCATCACCAGGCGTGTTAAATCAGCTTGTTGTATTGTACTCGGCACAAACTACATTTTTGTTAGCTCAAGTTATTTTCTAATTGTCTCGAGTTTTCAACAGTTAATTGAATAAGTTACATGATTAATTAATACTATTAAAACATCTGTAACAGTTTTTGATACATTATCATTTGGGTAGAAATCGTTCACATTGGCAACATGTCGTTCATATTTGTCATCGAGATAGCAACTCCAATCTCTATACTGCCGATTGAAGCTAACAAAAGCGAGTTTGGCTGCCGAAATCTCGGCCAGTATTGGAAGGCAGTAAATTCAATCTCGCAACAATATTTCCACTTATTGAGCCTTCAGCTGTGCTGCTGAAAAATGTATATAATGAATGCTATCTAACTACATAGATAGTTGAATTTGTAACTGGAGCAGAATATCAAGTTACAAGTCCACAGTAGACATCTAATTTGTTGTCTCAACCATTAGAAATCAGCCCACTCTTTGTAAGTGAGGACAGCAATCCGCTCCAACCTATACATGATAACTTTTCATGCAGACAAGCATAGGTCTCATCTAGTCACTGTATGAGCACACGCAAAATAACCTTATTTATCATTGTGATTTTTATTAAGTATTTTGTGTTGAAGATCCGAAAAAAAATAAGTAGATAATTGACTGAATGTAAAGGGGTCTTAGATAATCCTTGAAATTCGATATTTTTTCATATTTCATTCGGTTATACCGCTGCGTTTCGGTGGCAGTGTGCAAAAGGCATGAAAATCAGTTTTCCGTGTGACGCGTCCTTGTAAGCAGCTGAAGAGTAATGACTCCTCTCGACTTCTGCATCCCGCGAGTTACAAATACAGCTTCAAAAGAAAATCTTCATAAAAAAAACTTGAAGGAGTCTCTTTGATCGTGGATTCGTAGAAATAATTTAATGGCGTAAAAAATAAAAATTTCTCAAACATGCTTGGAAATTTGAACATTATTTTGACAACCTTCTTCAAGATTAATCGAAATTGCTTTACTGGCCAAATACATGCGAGCAGCGGCCGGCAAAAGTTGTATAAAAATCCATATCTATCGTGGTTTAGCGGGCTTAGCGGCCAAATAAATTACATAGTAAACTCATAATATCTGTCGTGTAATTTAACAAGTAAAATGTCAAAATTTAAAAATCCCCCTACACATTTATCTTGCGAAAACACCCCGATTCAAACAGTAAAACGCCCATAATTTTTGAACAGCTGAACCGATTTAATTCAAACATAGCTAAGAACACTCTCGACAAAATCACCTTTCAAACAAAACAAACAAAATCAAAATCGGTTCATCCGTTTAGGCGCTATCCGTTTAGGCGTGCTCAATTGGGTTGAGGTATGGCGATTGAGTAAGGCCACGGCAGATTGTTGGTGCGGGCATCGGCCAGAGTGCGTGTTACGACTCTAGCCTTGTGTGGACGTGCATTCATCGAAACGAATCACCCAACCGGCGACCCAAAGAGATGATCACGTCTGAAAGAATCCTCTCCGCATAAATCTGAGCATGGAGGTTGTCCCTGATCCAAATGAGCTCGGTTCTTCCACCGATCCAAATACCGCCCAACCCATCAGCAAGCCTAAATAGCTGTGGAGCCTCGTAGCTAAATATCATGGCTGTCATAGTACGATTCCGTCGAGCATTACGAGTATTTTGGATGTACCGATCCTGTCTGCAAGTGGTGATGCGAGATCGTCCTACATGTCGCTCGGCCAGGCTGCCTCTGATACGATAGCGTGTCCAGAGGCGCCTTATAATGCTTTGTGTAGTGTCAAGAGTGACAGCCACAGTACGTTGCCTGGAACCAGAATGCAACATTCCGACGGCTCTCATCATCTCTTCTCGTGTCAAATGATGTCGTTCGTGCATGTTCGTTTCGATGCCGAAATTGTTATGGTTTTGTAAAAATGCTACACACTTTTAAAGGAATCCTGATTGACAGTTGTTTTTCTATTTTTAACCGACTTACCAAAAAGGAGGCGGTTCTATGTTCGACTTCTTGTATGTTATTTTTTTATTTTTTTTATGTAATTTCACTGATATCTCCGTCAATTGTGAACCGATTTTGTAAATAATTTTTGTTTGAAAGAGTATGTTTCGAAATTGGTCCTATTTTAATTTGTTGAAGATCTGATGAAGAACTTCGGAGATATCCAACAGAACTCTTCAATAAATAACGGCAAATCATTCGGAATTGCTGCAATCGCATGTCTGTTTATTGTATATACCATTTCATAACATAACATCACGCCAGTACGCACTAAAGGGGTACGCAGATCTCTCATTTTACTGGTTATGTTCAAGTTTCATGTTATTCGGGTGATCTATTCTGGCGTTATAGGTACCTTACTAAGGTAGGTACAACTAAAAAGGGAAAAATAAAAAACTTTTTTGCAAAAAAATACTTGTCGGTGTCTTTCTTTTTTCCCATTTTTTTGCGATATGGACACCGACTTCCAAAAATAAAATTATTTTTCACTTTGCAGTTTTTTATTTGGAAGTCGGTAGTATTTTTTTGCAAAAAAGTTTTTTTTATTCAAAATTTAAAGAAAATTCTGTATTTAAATAGGAAATTCATTAAAAATGATCGATGACGAGCCAAAAAAATATAATAATAATCCTCAATTGTGGCGATACTTGAAAATTTACTTTATCCCTAGACACTTTTGAAGTGTGTACTAACGTTTCTACTTTCCCCGTAATATAAAAGAAAACTGGCTGCAAAATGATTCATTCATCACATTTTGAGGGATAAAATAACGTGCTATATATAAATACTGTCCCTCACAAAAGTATGGTCGAACCAATCAACAATGTTTACATCAGATATCTGCGAAAAGCTTATCGTAACAAGAGGATCTAAGTTTCTAGTTAGAAATTCCTGTATTATTGGCATCGGTAGCCACTTGCAAAACTAGATATCATGTAGTAGTAGAGCTTTCAAAGCAATTTAATTGAAACAAACACCTGTTTCTTAATATACTATTATATGTGAAGACCACCTATCATAATATACGTGAGGTTATATGTTTGTAAACGCACCCACGATACAGGTAGAAATTCCAATCGTGGGGCAACTTTAAAAAAAATAAAAAATATATAAGAATTTAGTAAAACATAATGCTATGTTTTTTTTTTTTTATAAAAAATGTTTAACAGTTGCAAACAGGTTTGCCCACACTTTCGGGAATGTTGGAACTTTGTAAAGTTACAAAAGGTTGCTTAATTAAACACGCATCATAAGAGCTTCCGTCTACGTCCTTTATGAAGCAGCAGTGTCATCTAAAGTGTTTCTGTGGGCAGCTACTTAATCAACACTTCAGAAACTGGTAATTAGTAGCATATATTGGTGATTAAAATTCGTTTTAGAAACTTGTTTCTTTTTGGATTTACGTTTTCGTAGATTAAAAATAAACTAAGAAATTAAATGCATAACATATAATTCGAAAAAAAATTCGCACTAAAAACATAACAAGCATTCGTAAAAACAAGCAAAAGAGCAGGCCAACTTTTTACCACAACTTTGTTCAGATTCTGATCTGTAATTTCTTAATCTTAGTCATTTTACAAGCTCCATTTTCCGGCTATCGTTGAGCGCCTTCAAGCCATCAGTATTGTCTGAGGCTGAAAGAGGCAGCTATTTATTGTTACCCACCAACTCTTGTAATACCAATTTGTTTATTTTAATAGCCCGGTCTTTTTGTATGGCGAAGCAAACAAACTTTTAATAGGATTTAGCAGGCTGATTGAAGCGTTAGTGGATATTCGACCGTCTATCACCTGCTCTGTCCTGAGTGTATGCGCGCTCCAATTCACTGCCGTGTGCCTTTATAGTGCTGACTGTCCATAGTGGTTCGATCGGCATGACAAAAGAATCAATCATTTTTCTTGTATTCTTTGATCGAGCAACTATCGTGTCCATTATAAACGAGCCTTTATTATAAAAGTCTATCTTCATAAGTTTCATAACAGTGAGGCCTTCACTGTTTTTAATTTTATACTAAATTTTTTGGCGAGCGAATGGAAAGGCTGTTTTAAATGTTTAATAACTTGACACTTCAGAAATAAACTATGGAAAAAGAGAAGCGAAAGTTAGCTAGCTTTCCGTGCTTCATGTGCCACCTAAATTAAAGTGACTCAGTCACAAAACATGCTCACTGGTCTCGTGTCATTAAAAAAAATACTTCTCCACATAACGAGTTACACAGGATTCTGTAATCGATTGGCATGGTACTCAGAAACGTAACACTATTTAGAGCGCTTCGTAAACGCTTTTACTGGACTTTTATCAATGCTTTTGTAAACAATGTGTTTGATAAACTGCTATGTTGCCTGATATACATTCGTGTCGATATCATCATTCATTGTCGCGCACCTCCTCGGCCGTTTGGGTTATCCATATTGCGCTGTAGTCTTCCATTTACTTTTTCCGAGATAGTTGAAGCCTCACCGGCTGCCGCAATCTCACAAAAGAATCTTGAGGTCCGAGATTGCATAATATTAAATACTCGTATTGTTTACAGATTCGGATGTTCAAACCGATTCGATGGAGGAAAAGGATCCGGCCCACTACGAGATGAAGGTGAAGAAGACAGTAGGCCGGTTCCTGACCATGCATAAGCGACGCAAGAAGCGTCTGGTCACACGTTGCTTATTTGGCAACCAGGGACTACTGGACGACCTGATGTTGGGACAGGTGCAGGTGAGTACCAGCACAAGACGCGCGCGGCGTGCGCAGGCGACTGCGGACTGTGCCTATATGCCTGGGAGGGTATCAAACGATGCTCGCAAACTAAGAAGTGCATAATTAGTGTTGTGTACGTCCAGTCATAGTTATCACTTATCGATTTATCTAACGATCTCGATAAAAAGTCAATGCCTCGCGTGGGAATACAAAGCTGCGATTGCATACGTGAAGCGAAAAGGGCGCGACGTCCGTCACTCGCGCGACTTACCCGAATTGTTGCGACAGAATGTAGTATGCGTCGTGAAGTGTACACGCCGCATAGTTAATCTGTGCCATAATGGCCATGTTTAACGCGGCGGCGTCACTCATTGTTTCTCCCATCATGGTCATTCCGCAGTCCTTCGCCACAGCGCCTCGTATTGTTTCTAGCTCCGCCGCAAATTTAAATGACGTTTGTTTGTATTCAAGAGTCGTCCTCACGCACTACTTGTAGGTATGTTCTTGTGACATATTGTTGGACGTCGCTCTGCGTTTAAAGTAGTCGAAGCAAGGACGTCGCAATGTGAGTAAAAACTTATGTCGATGCTTTAATTTCTACAGAGCGCCGTCCAACCCCGCTGCCAGTTGATGTCGTGTTTGGTGCGACGTTATACGTGTAGTATCTAGTACTAGTAATATCTAGGAACACGCTGTAACCAGCGCCTTATGCGATATAAAAAAATCTGGACACTCTCATACGCAATAATAATTATAACTGTTGCTGGCTACATTTAACACAATCTGAAAACCATTTGATTCTAATATAACTTCTAATTGCAAGCATCGCTCGCGCAGATGTTCAAATTAAATGCGCCTTGCATTTTCACTGCGAAGAAAATTGTTGTTTCTCTGATTCTGCCGCTTGAAGAGGTGACGTCACATCATAGCGAATATTAATAGATTTGGCGGTCACATAATGAGTTACACATTACTTGTTTACTGGGTGAAATTTAACCAACTCTGGCCTCGTAAACATGAACTATTATAGATTAATTTATGTCTATTTGATGTTATTTGCTCGAGGAAGTGTTGCACGCATGTGAGACTAGTACATATGCGTGTGACGTTGACAAGTACTAACATTCCTCCCTAATGCAATAGGCATTGACGATGGGCCAAGAATCCGCGGCACAAACGTGCATCATTATTAATCCAACTTTACATTCATCTTGCGAAAAGGACTTTGACTCAACACAGCTCCTGCGACTTTTCGACGACATTTTTCTTTTGCCTTGCGCTTGGCGGCTGAGATCTGCTAGCGAGAATGTCGCGACTTTTTAGAGAAGCGATTTTGTGGGTGATATAATGTTTTCTGCTATTGTTACAGTGCATCCTGAACCAATCAGTTGATTGGAAGTTCAATGCGTTTACGCTTGAGATCGTGTCTGGAGGTAATGTATCTTAACTTGTGTTTTTTTTTATTGCGTGTTGCTTGTATTTTGTAATAACGATGAAGATACCAAAAAAATGTTGACTACGCGATTTGGTGTCCTTTAACAATCAAACACCTGTCTAACTTTTTATCCTCAATTAATCAGTATTTACTGCCAATACCTAATTATAGTTCAAGTACCATTATAAAAGAAGAAAACACGTAAACTTTTGAGAGCTCTCATTTTCTAAAGCCATTTCTTTTTCTTCCAACTGAAGTGCATACATTACTCGTAATAGGTTACTCAGTGTAGAGTAGGTACTCGAAAACTGAAGTGTACATAATTGTGTTTATTATTTGGCACATACATAGAGATCGAAGCTCCATTTTAAAACTAGCCGGTAGGTGTGCGTCATTGCCATCTCGATGCTCGATACCCGACATCTGCAGGCGAGTGGCCGGGAAACCAAACAATCAATACTGCATTTACAGTATTTTCAATTGTTCATAAAGGCAATAAAAAGAGACTGAAATCTATACGCTGAAAACCACATTAACAAGTTAAAATACTACGCTCAACACACTTTGATACTATCGTATAAACTAGTTAATACTCGTAGGGTAGAACTTTTGTAAAGCATTTTTGTTTAATCAGCTATGAGAAAAATAAAAGTTCTCATAGTAATAGAATGATAAATACCGGAGAGGCTATGGCTAACTAACCTGTAGATTAAATAACAACAAATAGGTTTCTAATATGTTTTTAGTAGTCTTTTGAAGATTTAGGTGCAGTATACTCCGTGAAATGGAATGCTTTATGCAATTAATCAATTATTTATTTTCATAAGTTAGGATAAAATAAAAGGTGGGATATCTTGGGGACGCTAAGTCTAAACAACCAATAGAATAAATCAAAACAGACTTCTAATATTAGCAAATATTAGAAGATTTAGATACAGTATAGTCCGTGTAATGTTATTGTCATGTTATTGTTGTTGACTTAGGCAAAGATTAAAACTTTGGATGAGTGACTTAAAAACTAAGTACAATACAATTGTCAGAGGGGTTCTCTGCCGCCGAACGAGATGAGAGAATGTATTCCAGCATGCAGCTCTAAGTAGGTATACTTTCTATAATTAAACAATTAAAACGAACTAATTTCCAAAATAAATATATGTTATGGCCTTAATTTAAAAAAAAAAAAAAGATAAATCGGCTGAAAAATCTAAGAGAATCTAAGTGCAAATAACAACACAAAGAGTTCTTATATAACCAAAGATTTGAAGATTTAGTTACAGTATTGTCCATGAAATGTTATTGTTATATCTACATAGGTATACTTTTTTATAATTAATCAATTAATACTTAGCCAAGTCTTGTATTTCATGCTACGATACAGTCAATGAAATTGAATTGTTTTCATAACATAGGTGCGTACACTTTCTGTAATGAATCAATATCAATCAAACTTTCACGATCAGTATTTGTTAAAAGTATCAAGTATAATAATCGCGCTACATGAAGGCTAATAATGAATGACTCGTCAACCGTGGTGCTGCCAGACTGCGATTCGAGCTTTCGCAATTCAAAAATATTTCATCGAGAGTTATGGCCAAATTCGAGGTCACGGCCGCGGTGCCCATCTTCTTCCTGCCCTTATCCCATGGTACTTGGGGTTGGTGCGACATGTTGTTTTGTTCCATACCGTCCTGTCCCCGTCACGCTATCACTGACTCCCTTTTCTTCCATATCACTCCTCACACAGTCCATCCATCTTTTCTTTGGCCTTCTTCTCCCTCTCCATCCATCCTCTTTTATTATTTTAATTCCTCCTCATCACATGGTCATACAAGGACAAACGGTTTCCTTCCAACTTTTCTGTCACTGGCGCCACTTTCAAACTTCCTCTAGTATAATAATTTCTCACTTTATCCATTCTCGTTATGCCGCACATCCATCTCAACATTCTCATCTCTATTACATGCAATCTCTTTTCACACATCTTTTGCACAACCCAACATTCTGAACCAATTATTCATTTTAGTTTGTGATCTCAATCGATTGCGTACCCAGGTAGGCCGCTGCAAAAACAATTTTGCGAAATTGGGATTTATAGACTCGACAGACACAGTGTGAGTGCGCTGTCCCTGTGCAGAATATGACACACATGCTGGAGTGCCCAAGTGCCCACACACTTGCACTTTGGAGAATCTAATGAACGCCAGTGACGCTGCTATTGGTGTGGCTGCGTACTGGTTCCAAAATTTCTAAAGAGTTTTCTATCGACTAGAAAAAGAAAGAAGAAATTTGTAATCGCAAGAGAGGAGCATGTATGTGGTTAAATTATAACAGCCGCACGGGTCGATCTTCGAAATAAGACAATGATTGCCATAGTCCATTACATACTAAGACTCGCCCGTGCCTCGGAAAGCACCTTAAGCTGTTAGTCCCTGCTGTCATTTGAAGATCTATGGCAGTAATCTATACTTATATTATAAAGAGGTAAAGTTTGTGAGTTTGTGACGTTGTAAGAGGTAATCTTTGGATCTACTAAACCGATTTTGAAAATTCTTTCACCAGTTATGAAAATTGCAATAATGTAACCCAAGGTAGCAAAATGTTGCCTATATAATTCATTCTTTGGCGTGCGCTGAGAAAACTATTGATGATAGATAAAAATTAGTAGGTAGGTAGGTAGGGTAGGCATGGTAGGTAGGTAGGTAGCCAGTTGACGGGAGCGAAACCCCGAGGCTGACCCTCGGTTATGAATAAATCAGAAGCCAGAAGGTCTGACACCAGTCTTGACAAAGGGTACCGTGCTACCTAGTTACTGGGTTGTAGAGGGCTGATAGGCAGTCGTTCTACTAAAATACTAGTACCCAAATGCATACGGTTAGATTGGAAGGCCGACCCCGACATAGTTGGGAAAAGGCTAGGCAGATTGAAATCGTCAGGTGAGATAGTGGTCAAGCGCGAGCCTATAGGTTATAAAAAAAAAGTAAACCGTCTAGTCACTAGAGACTATAGTAAAATATCTATTTGCCAATTAGGACGCAGGTCACGCAGGACAAAGCCAACATCTGGCTATTGATAACTAATTGATCAGTATATTAACGTAATTGAGAGACAATTGGTATGAGCTCAGCAGTAGTAAATACTTTATAGATTAGGCGGTCGGTAGAATTTTGAACGACAATTCATTATTTTTACCCGACTGCCAAATCATCGAGCCAAAAGAAAATGTTACAACTGAACTTTAACTATACGTACTGAGACACCACCTTTGAATTTCGAACAAGGATAGCAAGCGTATTTTCTTTTTGCATTTATTTATGGCCTGCTGTTTGAGATCAGCCTAGCGAGCATGGGCGTACCCAAGACATTTGTGACAAGACATGATAAATTATGTCATGTCTTACAATTTGTCTTAAATGCTAGCACGGGTCAAACATGTGACATATTTTAAAGGCGCAACATGCCTTTCTTGTTGCTGCCCGGCGAGCACGGCCTACTGTGACATGGCTTGAGTCACACATTGCATCGCAGTTTGGGCGATAACGCCATTTTGTCCTAAATAATAGCACCGGCGGCGTGAGAAAATTTCCTGACGTTTGTTTGGGACTCATCGGGTCTTAATTGCTAATACGGGCGCACCCATTTTGTCACAAATGTCACATTTTGATAGATGATTTAGAGAAAATTATCACTTTCGTTCGGAGGTGGTGATAAAATTTTACAGTTGAAAATAATAGTTATTTATGCTACAAGTGCGGAAGGTAGGTGGTTTCCGATGTGTGGCATTTTTATTCACGAGCGAGCGAAGCGAGTGAGTGGATAAATCGACACGAGTCGGAAATCATCTTACGTACGTGTATCATACAACATTTTACTATGCATTGTGCGAGGAAATAAATAAATAAATAAAATGAAATTAATAAAATGGCGGGCTTATTCAAGCGCGTTCAGCATATCCACAGATTAACTAATAGTTCCTCGGGCATATCTACTGCGCATGTGCGAATAGCTGTCACATCGTAACGCAATAAGGCACGAGCAAAATATACGTTCTGCCAAACATTTATAATGAATATTTAAAATTAATTTATTGATCAAAATCTAAATCTAGAATAATTAAAAACGCCTAAAATAAAGTATTAGTTTTATTTTACCTTTTATATGAATGATATTCTGTACATAATTAATTTTTAAAACTTTTCTCAAATAATAAAAACTCTATGCGTCGGGCTGACGTTGGAGTTAAAAATTAAAAAAGTACAGGAAAGTAAAAAGCACTAGTGAAAAAAAGTGACACTTTCCGCACAGTTTGGCTGCTTGGCAAACCGCTCTTTTTGAGGACATGCATTGTAATAGTTATTTATGCTACAAGTGCGGAAGGTAGGTGATTTCCGATGAGTGGCATTTTTATTCACGAGCAAGCGAAGCGAGTGAGTGGATAAATCGACACGAGTCGGAAATCATCTTACGTACGTGTATCATACAACATTTTACTATGCATTGTGCGAGGAAATAAATAAATTAATAAAATGAAATTAATGAAATGGCGGGCTTGTTCAAGCGCGCTCAGCATATCCACAGATTAACTACATATCATACTACACTACACTACTTGGGCATATCTACTGCGCATGTGCGAATAGCTGTCACGTCGTAACGCAATAAGGCACGAGCAAAATATACGTTCTGCCAAACATATTTATTAAATATTTAAAATTAATTTATTGATCAAAATCTAAATCTAGAGTAATTAAAAACGCCTAAAATAAAGTATTAGTTTTATTTTACCTTATAAATGAATGATAATCTGTAAATAACTAATTTTTTAAAGTTTTCTCAAATGATAAAAACTCTATGCGTCGGGCTGACGTTGGAGTTAAAAATTAAAAAAATACAGGAAAGTAAAAAGCACTAGTGAAAAAAAGTGACACTTTCCGCACAGTTTGGCTGCTTGGAAAACCGCTCTTTTCGAGGACATGCATTGTAAATATATTTTCCTTCTAATACTGCACCAAATGGCAATAAATTCATTTTGTGTGTATGGTGATCAATGCTTATTAATTAATTGAAATTTTACAGGATTATTAATTAATTGTATATTATTTACTTTTTCATAATTGTATTTTTTTTTTATATTTTGTTTTTTTTTTTTATTATTATTATTTTCTTTTATACCATATTCTTCTTACTTTCTACATTTTTAAATGTTTCTTAAATAAAATCCCCAAAAAACATTTAAAATATAAAAAATAGGGGCCTACCGGTATTGGTTCAAGCTTTTATAATTTTTTAGTAAATCTTTCTTACAAACACTTAATATGTTATCAAACAAACAAAGAAAAATAAAGTGTGCATAAGTCTATGCTCGTGGGTCAAATATTAATTTATTCCCAACAAAATTAAAAAGTTGTTTGGCTGTATGAACGGCATACTTTTTTATGTATTATTTTATTTGGTCGTCTATTCAAATTATGTCGCACTATGAAGTCAACAACAAGAAAAGCAAGTTGCGACTGCATACTATGTCACATGGTTGTCCCGTGCTAGCATTTAGGACAAATTGTAAGACATGACATATTCTATCATAACTTCGTAGTTCAAGTCGAAAACCAAGCATTGTAAAAAAAAAAAGAAAACTTATAATTCATGTTGGGATGCTGCTAACATGGGGGTAGCAAAGGGGGAGGCTAAATTTTGGGTTTTTTTTGCCTAGGACATACCGTTTTCGAGATATCATTTTAGAAATATAGAGCGTTTTATGCAAAATTAAATAAGATGCGGAGGCCCATAATTCGGAAACAGTGCGTCGTAGGGCTATGCTTCTCAGAACTTCTCAGAAAAAAATTAACGTCAAGAAGTTATGCCACAAGTCAAGAAAATATCTCACGCCGCCGTGCTAGCATTTAAGACAAAATGAGTTTATCGCCCAAACTGTGATTAAAAGTGTGACTTAAGCGATGTCACAGTAGGCCATGCTCGCCGGGCAGGGGGACTACTAAGGCCTGTTTAAGTGCTACCATAGCATCAGTTCTTAATACCGTATTAGTACTTAGTAGGTTTTTAACCGACTTCAAAAAGGATGTGGTTCCCAATTCGACTGCATTTTTTTACCTCAGAACTTTGTACTAGGTGTACCGATGGTGATGATTCTTTTTTTATTTATTTATTAAAACTTTATGCACAAGTACAAAGGCGGACTGATTGCCTTAGGCATTTTCTACAAGTCGACCTTAGGGTGGTGCAGAGATAAAATAAGGCAGGTGCAACTAAATGAAAGGATAAATAGAGAAAAAAGTAATTAAAATAATATATATACTTAGACACATACAAACATAAATAATATATACTTAGATACAAACATTATTTAAAGTTTGGTGCTTCTGATCAAGTCCTGCTAGTAATTGAGTAATCCTAAAAATTCGAATTTTCATGGTAATTTAAGGAACCAAAACTAAAAGGATAAAATTAGAAATATTTTTAGAGAAAATATTAAACCGGCTTCCAAAACGAAACTCTACAAAGCGAAAAATAACCTTCATTTCGGAAGTCGATGTCAAAAACGAAAAAATAAGGTGTACCAAAGACACCGACTTCTGAAAAGAAATGTACCTTTATGATACGAACCAAAATCCCATGGAGCCTAGAATTTACTAATGTGTCTTTCGCCCGATTTCGGAATTAAGTATTTGAAGTTGTGCTTTACAATCTGTACTTAACCCTGAAAACCTACCAAACTAAAGCTTGAAAAGTTTGTACGTAGGTATTACGTCATCTAAAGGTGCATACCTTTAGATGACTTAATTTAATTTAATGATTTAATTTTCTTAAATGTGTGGAAAGTTCCGAAACTTACACTAACTGAAACAAATTAAAAGCCTCATTCGAAACTGTAGATTAGCTGTAACTTGTCTACCCAGCTCATTGAATTCCTTAACCGATATTGACTTAATTACTTCTATTAGATAACTTTATTAGCATATTAGACGTGTGTTGACTCTCATTTAAATTTCTAACTGACTTCGGTACACTAACAGCAGTGAAGCTGAACTGCTGTTCACCATTAGTTCATAGTTGACTTTTGGTAGTTTATAATTGAATTTCAACCGATCAAGCTTTTCATTGAAAATTCGATGGTTAGAATTTTGTTACTGCATCCATTTTGATGCGGGAATTTGCTGGATGCGAGACGCACGGGACCTGCCAATTGGTGGTGACACTTGGGAGTGGTCTTTGTTCAGCAGTGGACGTCATTTGGCTAAAAATGATGATTCTATTGATTTGAAGCAATAAATTTAGCTGTCACAAATTGAAGGGCTATCTCTCTCGAGGGAGGGCCTTACATGCAATACTTATTATTTATTCACAACTGGTGTTTCCCCGTGGATTTGGATGCCGTGGCCTTTCCCATTAAACCGTGCATGTTTCCAGAACAAAAAGCTTATGGCACTCAGCTATAGTGTAGCTTTATAATAGAGAAATAAAATGATTCATCTTTACAATATTAGTTCAGATGTCTGTTCAGAGATAGTTCCTGTACAACATGAAACTAAGGGATATCGTTAGATGTAATCCCCGGGGCGTAGGTACCTATTGACCCTCAATGGTATCAAATCGATTGAACATTGACACACATTTTCTAACCGCTTTTAGATTACGCTCCATTTTGATTTATTCCGAAAAACTGTAACGATTTTCATTGCAATTTTCTATTTTTTTTTTAAATAATTCTGCAAAGTAAGACAGATAGCCAGCCTTTTAAAACTCTTACAATGGTAACAAACTTAAAATAAACGCCACTTCTCCTCGAAATAAATGGCTCAGTAATTTCAAATGACTTAACATTGTACATCTATTGTCTATAACGGGCACAAAAACACTATATTCTCTAAGAGATGTTTGCATAATAATAATTGTGCATGCCTGTTTCAAATTAACACGTACTCGTAGGCAAGCGGCGAGCATGTGTGCGACATGCGACATTGGGACATATGCATGACGGCTCTTTAGCCCGTCTCGACATTTTCACGGACATGTCTCTGTCTGCGGTAGCTACTAAAATTAAGTAGACTGCAGTTTAGTTTACGTGTTAACTTAGCAGTTGTGTCACAGCGAGTTATTGCCAGGATTTTAATTGTGTATTTTTGTAAAAGGTATATTATGTCTGAAAGTACAGAAGCTCTAGGCAAGTTTTATTCGATGTCATAAATGGCAATGGTCAAAATGCCAAAATGTAAATGATTGATCACGTGACATTTCGATAGTGTTTGACATGCCCAATAATAACACTTTCGATGATAAAATGTCACTTGTCTAGGGTCTCTGATCCTATTACGAAAAATCTGTCTAGATAAATAGAAAATCTATTTTTGCAAAAAAATACTACCGACTTCCAAATGAAACACTACAAAGTGAAAAATAACTTTATTTTTGTAGTCGGTGTCTTTCTTTTTCCCATTTTTTTGCGATATGGACACCGACTTCCAAAAATAAAGTTATTTTTCACTTTGTAGTTTTTCATTTGGAAGTCGGAAGTATTTTTTTGCAAAAAAAGATTTTTTATTTTTCCCTTTTTAGTTGTACTTTCCTAAAATAGGCAAGTTGTTTAGTAAGGTACCTATAACGCCAGAATTGATTACCCGAATAACATGAAACTTGAACATAACCGGTGAAATGAGAGATCTGCGTACCCCTTTATAGTGTACTGGCGTGATGTTATGTTATGAAATGGTATAAACAATAAACAGACATGCAATTGCAGCAATCCCGAATGATTTGCCGTTATTTATTGAAGAGTTCTGTAGTATATCTCCGAAGTTCTACATCAGGTCTTCAACAAATTAAAATGGGACCAATTTCAAAACATACTCTTTCAAACAAAAAAAGAATTTTCAAAATCGGTCATCAATTGACGGAGATATCGGTGAACATACATAAAAAAACATACAAGAAGTTGAACATAGAACCTCCTCCTTTTTGGTAAGTCGGTTAAAAATGTACAGTATATTTACGGTTGTCCAGGAAAAGGCCACGGGCGCTAAGCCACGCAGAAAAGCTACTAGCAAAATACAGAATAATAATTTCGGCATAGGCAATTCATGCAAACAGCCATTCGAATTAGGAAGCACAGGAAGTAGTTACTAAATACGGCCCACCCAATGATGGCTATAATGTACGGTCATAAGGATAAGAGACCATAATAACAACCCTGAGAAAAGCTACAGCCTTCTGTATTTCCTTTAGTAAGTAACTAGTAAAAAATATATACAAAAATTGTATTTTCCGTTACTGTCGATTCCCTATCAGTTCGGTAACCAATCGTGCCGTCGGCGTCGCATACTATTATACTATAACTGGCCAGTCTCCCATATATAAAAACTGTTTTTTCGCAATACTTTCTGAGCGTGGGACACTCAGAAAGTTTTGCGAAACTAAAAAAAATTGTTCTATACGTACATATATTTTTATTAAATCTTTTCAAAGTACTTTCCACCAGCCTCTATACAAAGATTCATGCGCCTAAACCAGTTTTCAAAACACTTTTTCCAGTCCGCCGCAGACACCTCGTTTACAGCCTGCTCGAACGCAGCCAGCGCATCTTCCGGCGACGAAAATTGTATCCCTTTGAGCAGATTTTTTATTTTTGGGAATAAAAAGAAGTCACACGGTGCTAGATCAGGGCTGTAAGGAGGGTGACCCAGGAGTTTGACTGGCGTGCTGTCCAGGAAGTCCCTCGTTTTGAGTGCGGTGTGCGCAGGTGCATTGTCGTGGTGGAGCAGTAGCCCGCGGAGCCCTGTGTTTGGTCGCTTGTTGCTTATAACAGAGAAAACTTCTGGCAAACATTTGGTAGTATACCATTCGGCATTAATGCTTCTTTGATCCCGTAAGGGAATTGATACCAAGTGGCCAGTCAAATTAAAAAAGCTAGCGATCAAAATCTTACCCCCGCTTCTAGATCGCTTCACTTTGGTAGGCGTTGGCTCATTTTGAAACACCCAAACAGTCGACTGGCGCTTGGTTTCTGGGTCGTATTGATAAATCCAGGACTCATCACCTGTAACGATGTCGTAAACACGCCGAGACGAGCCTGCTTCAAATTTGTTAAGCATATCACGGCACCATTCCACCCGGGCCTGCTTCTGAGCATCGGTGAGGTTGTGCGGCACCCAGCGTGATACTATCCTCCTCACGCGAAGATGGCTGTGTAGAATCTCGTGAACGCTTCCCGATCCAATCTTCAATATGTGTTGAATCTCCTGATATGTAATTCGCCTATTGTCTTGGATTAAATTTTTCACTGCTAGCACGTTTTCTTCGGTAACAGCCGTCAAAGGGCGACCGCTTCTTTCGTCATCCCCCAAAGTTGGTCGACCGCGCTTGAATTCGTTATACCAACGATACACGGTTGCCTTGGAAGGGCCTTCATCCATGAATGCCATTTGAAGTCTATCGTACGATTCATCCGGTTTCAGGCGACACTTGAAATCGTATAAAATCATAGCTCTAAAATGTTCCCGGCGCAGATCCATATTTCAGTGAGACACAATACTTTGAATTAACTCGCAAAAAATGTGGAGAGAAATTTTGAAATTGGAACTTACTTATTTTTACTTATAAATAATCATATTTTCGAAAAACATTATAACTGGCCAGTCTCCCATATATAAAAACTTTTTTTCGCAATACTTTCTGAGGGGCCTGGTATAGTTGGTATAATGTAGCTGTCTGCTCGGAAAACTCTTTAAAAACTATTGTACAGAATTGTGTCATTTTACGTTCTATTGTACCATATTATGTATTGAGGTTGTAACTTACGTGAGTTTTATG
Source organism: Orthosia gothica (assembly GCA_949775005.1). Taxonomy (NCBI): domain Eukaryota; kingdom Metazoa; phylum Arthropoda; class Insecta; order Lepidoptera; family Noctuidae; genus Orthosia; species Orthosia gothica. Next base: position 31,846,175 of record OX459039.1, on the reverse strand, counting down.
ATAATGTCCTCTACATACATACACATCCGCTCCGTTTTGTCAAAAACACTTGAAATATTTACGTATTTATTTATGTTTATCGTCAAAGTTCAGTAAATTGTCAATCTGCCTGCCCTTGCTTTCCAACTATGTTGCTGAATACCAATGTTTTACATGGCGCTCCATGTGCCTTTTTGACCGCCACAACCCAATAACAATCTCGGCGCAAAGGTGTCTTGGTATATAATGAATCCCATCCACGGACTGTCCTCGGCAAATGCTGCAAATGCGTTACTTAAGGGAAAATGCGGGCAGAGAGCTCCGGCTGAATTTTCTTTGTCAAAAGTCATAATTCGATTTTCGGCACTCTTCTATTTCCTCCTCCAGTATTCGGCAAACTTAAAAGATATTCCATAAATTTAATAAAAATGATATATGTTTTGCCTCTGTTTTTCTTTTTCCATTTATAGTTGTCAAATTTGTACACTATTCCTCTGTTGACAGCGCAATTTTGAGAAATTTTGAAGGGTTCTAGTGCTTCTTATGATAATGTAAAATCAAAAAAAAAAAACAAAAGGGCACAGTATATATATTTCTTTTTCAGTTTATGGCATGCATATCTTTTAAATTGGTCCAATATTGGAGAAGTAATAGGCGAGAACCAAACCTCGCCAAACTTTTTATTTAGGATATTTAGTCGGATGTCTGCGACCGCATTTCCTCTTCAATGCTTATTATCCTTAAAACCAACCTGTGCTACTATAATTTCTCAGTCACTCTCAATCAGTTACTGATCCAGCGAAAAGAGTCAAAGATACAAACCAATAAACGCACAAATTTCTCTTTATTGGGGTAGATTAGTCGCGAAACCATATCGACATTCGAACGATTATTAGGTACTTGGATAGCTATGTGGGACGCTGAAGAATTATGTGGAATGGGTAGAATTTGCCTGAGTAGCCACTTGTTGATTCACTATTGGTCGAAAGTCTGTTTGTAAGCCCATGAATTCACGTATTTGTTCTACTTCTAACTAGAGATGCAAGATTTATAAAAATTTCGATATAAAATATATATATCGAATTAATACGACATTGATATATTGGTCTGGTACGCCGATATATCGAAATTTTATCGACGTTTCATCTATTTTTAAAAGCTTAGACAAATCCAATGTAGTTTTAGTTTTATCAAACGTTTATCGATTATGTCTGTAAGTTTAAATGTATTTTTGTGTATGTTTATGTATTTTTTTTATACCTTACTTATGTGAATAATCGAAAACCACACCACACTCACCACAGATTAGAGACATTAGATATATATACATTATTTATTTTAAAGATTTAGGGCTCTGGCTGCCATCAACCTTTTTAGTCAGTGTTCCCAGTCACAGCATTTTACCCGATTTTGTGGGTATTTTAATTTGAGCGGGTTTTTTCGATATTTCGTTACGTTAATATTGACTTTATTCGAAATTGATATATCAATTTATATGTACGTATCGTGGATATCGATATTTTAGGCGTCGTTATTTAGAGGTTTTCCGATATATCGTTGCATCCCTTCTTCTAATATAATAGAGCTAGGTAGTTGTCATAAACGACTATGTATATGTCCTACATATGTATACCTACATCTACCTACCTTTACGAATTCATCATAAGAATATTTAGCTAGTAATTTAACTGAAGTAGGTCTTGAAATAAACTTTCCACCTTACCTTTAAAATAGTCGAAGAAAATCAGCATGGGAAACATGCTGATTTTCTTCGACTAGGAAATGATTTTATTAACCAACTTTCCAAAAAGGAGGAGGTTCTATGTTCGACTTTATGATTGTTTTTTTTTTTTTTTTTTTGTGTATGTTCACCGATATCTCCGTCAATTGTGGACCGATTTTGAAAATTATTTTTTTGTTTGGAAGAGCATGTTTTGAAATTGGTCCCATTTTAATTTGGTGAAGGTCTGATCAAGAACTTCGCAGATATACAACAGAACTCTTCAATAAATAACGGCAACACTCTCGGGATTGCTGCAATCGCATGTCTGCTTATTGTTTATACCATTTCATAACCTAACATCACGCCAGTACGCTCTAAAGGGGTACGCAGATCTCTCATTTCACCGGTTATGTTAAAGTTTCATGTTATTCGAGTAATCTATTCGGCGTTATAGGGACCTTAGGAAACAACTTGCGTATCTATTAGGTAGGCAAAACTAAAAAGGGAAAAATAAAAAACTTTTTTGCAAAAAAATACTACCGACTTCCAAATGAAAAACTACAAAGTGAAAAATAACTTAACTCTTGGAAGTCGGTGTCCATATCGAAAAAAAATGGTACCTACGCAAGACACCGACTTCCAAGAGTTAAGTTATTTTTCACTTTGTAGTTTTTCATTTGGAAGTCGGTAGTATTTTTTTGCAAAAAAGTTTTTTTTACTTTACATTAAAACAGAAGAATAAATAAAAATAATAAAAATAAGAGCTTTACTAACCTTTTTTCTCTCGTAAATAGGTACCTACGTAAACTATTACCCTCTTACTAATAAACGTGGAATAAAGTTATACCAGGTATAACTAAGGTATACCCATACATTTTCATAGGTTTATACCTGGTATAACTTCATTCTGCGTTTATTTGTAAGAGGGTTAGAGTCATGTTCGACTGTATAAGCTAATGTTATTGAGTTCTCTAAGGCGTTAAGGTTCAGAATTTAGTTTTTAGTTACAACTTGTGTGGTTATTCCGAGTGTTTTAACGTACTCACTCGTGATAACGTAAACGATTTCCCCTTACCGTCACGTCACCAGACGGCGCTTACCAATTTCAATAGGAATTGAAGTTTACGTTAACGCGATTGAGCGTGAGTAAAAACTCGCACCAAGGCCTCAGAAGAGTATTTCTTTAGTCGTTGCCAGTGAAAGAGCCTAAGTCAACAGACCAAGTGCGAGTTTTCACTCACGCTCAATCGCGTTAACGTCAATTTGTATTGAAATTGGATAAGCGCCGCCTGGGGACGTTAAGGTGTAACCTCTTTTTTGTATACGTTTTGACATAAGAGATCGTTTACGTTATCACGAGTGATTACGTTAAAAAACTCGCACTAAGGCCTCTGAAGTCGTTATACACTTTCATATTGTACATGAATTAGGGGAATTTGAAACTATTTATTTTAGTGATGTTTTCCTGTACATTCTGCATTTTGTGTAGGCTTCAAAGTTATGAAAATAACATTCACCTTCATATTTTCCATTTCGGGCCGATTTTACAATATTCCGGTACCATTATACTAGAGAATAAAATTGGCATTTTGACAGCTTTCATATAGAAAAATGTCAAACCATCACTTTTATTTTCACTTAAAAGTTGTTCCAGTTCTGCTGTAGAACACTATTGAATAAATAATAGTTAGAAAACTAAAAGCCGGCCAAGTTCGTGTCGGACTTCTCATATATAGGGGTCCGTATCAATATATTGGTATTTGTTAGTAAAATATACATAATTATAAACATTATCACCAAATTTCAAGTTCATAGGTCAATGGGAAGTTAGTAAATTCTTCGGAACAAAATGTGTGACAGACAGACAGACGGACACATAAGTGAGAGTAATAGGGTTCCGTACCCGAAGTGTCCAAACGGAACCCATACAAACACGCTTGAATAGAAAACCAAACCACAGAGTAAAAATAATTTGCAATAAAAACTTAAGAATAAAATGTATTATAAAAAAGTGTGGTTGCTTTTTAAGATATTTTCAAAATGACTCTACTGTTACTAGTATCTGTCAATGAAAAATTAAAACAATTAATAATATTCTTAATTTAAATTTATTAAAAAAAAAAACAGTTTGGTTTTCTATTAAACCGTGTTTTTTAGTGTTTCTCAACTATTATTTATTGTTTACTTTTAAGTTATAAAAAAAATAAGATAAATACTAAGTTTTTTTTTATTATATCTTTGTCATCCGTCTTTGATAAGTGTTCAAAGATTCAAATTAATCCGACGTTTCGAAGGGGTGAAAATCACGTTCAAAGATTCCGATATATAGATACATAGGTACCTACATACCATGATAATAAAAACGTGTTAAAAATCAGTCTGTATATTATTTATCATGCTGACCGACCATTAAAAACAAAACTTAAACATTCAAGCATACAACACTCTTTTTAAATCGAGAATGACAGCTTAATTTATTAAAATTCAGAACTATGGGACCGCTGCAAAGTAACAACAAAAATCTTTGTGGCCAATATCGTGAAGTTACAGTTTGATAGAGTTACAATCGGCCTGAATAAATATTAAAAGTATGGATCGCCGTATTTTTGATTCAACTAAAGTTTGTTCGCGTTCCAGTTCAGCGTTCATTTATCAAGGCGAGTGTACACGCGCCGCGGCGTGTACCCCTTAACATTCATTTAAACTTTGACCACAGCTTTGGGCATATTTAAACCGAAGCCCGAACTTTGTGTACGTTGCTATTTTTATGTGGCTTTGTACTGGTAAACCCTTCTTGAAGTTTTTTGATAGGAAAAGGAATACTGAGCATATTAAAAGCTTGTCTCGCTTTTAACTTTTTGCAAGCGGGGAAAACTAGCTTTATCTACGTCAAGCACTCTCGTGACTAGTGATGTCAACTTTTTTAGAAGATATTATGTAGAGGCCTTTTTCTGCAGTGGGAGACAGCCTGAGCTGAAATTAAATATTAAATAGAGTATATATATCTAATTTTTGAATGGGTAAATAAAGAGTACCTTACCTTTATTATTTTCCCAAAATTTATTTAGCCGTCGTAATATTTTAATAATAATAATAATAATAATAAAGTTTATTGTTCTTCTCTCACATAGAATTTTACAGACAATATAAAAAAAAAAACAAACAAAACATTAGCGAAAACTCTTGTGATCTATGTGAGAGACTGGTTTCTGTACTAGGAGACCTGTATGACAGATTACCAGCCTCTCCAGACTCCGGACAATAGATGACAGTTGTATACAACATCAGTAAGAAGTAATAGTTAATGAATACATGTTGGTTCGATAATTTCAATGATCAATTTATATTAATAACTAGCTGACCCGACAGACTTTGTTTTGCCATAAAAAGACCAAACATTTATCTACCCTACCCTACCCTACCCGACCCTACACTACCCTACCCTACCCTACCCGACCCTACACTACCCTACCCTACCCTAATCACCCGACCCTACACTACCCTACACTACCCTACCCTACACTACCCTACCCTACACTACCATACCCTACCCTACCCTACACTACCAAACCCTACCCTACCCTACCTATAAACCTCACGGTGCCCGAGACCTTTCCAACGAATGCAAAACCATTGAAATCGGTTCATGCGTTCTGGAGTTATATCGTCAGGAAGAAAACCGACTTATTTTTATATATTAGATTATGTAATTTCAATTTACGGAACCCTAAAATAGGGCTTTATGGCTTTATGGTTTCGTAACCAAAGGGTTAAAACGGTACTCTGTTACTAAGACTCCACTGTCCGTCTGTCTGTTTGTCTGTCTGTCACCAGGCTTTTTATCAAGAACCGTGATAGCTAGACAATTTAAATTTTCACAATTGATGTATTTCTGTTGCCACTATAACAACAAATAAAACTAAAAAAAAAAAAAAAAAAAAAAAAAATTATTTATATACACTTAATTGTACACCATAATAAACAAGAAAAAAGAAACTTAATACTAAAAACATACAATGGGCGGCCTTATCGCATATTGCGATCTCTTCCAGGGCGTTATCTTGAAATCAGAGCTAAGCGAAGGATTCTATAGTAGAATCACGAGCGTAGCTCAGGATTCTAACGTAGAATCCTGAGCTAAGCGAGGAATTCAATATACGCCGCCCGAGATTAAAATATTTTGTCCCCGAGTGATACACACTATTTTTCATCACAACCTAAGAGAAAAATAAAAAGCTACGAGTACCTACCTACTATATACTAGTAACTAGTATATACTAGTATCGAGTAGGTAGGTACTCGTAGCTTTTTATTTTTCCAAATATCCAATGTGTAGGTATATATTATAATTCATCATCATCATAATTTCAGCCGAAAGACGTCCACTGCTGGACATAGGCCTCCCCCAGGCGTCGCCACATTGACCGATCCCGTGCGTCTCGCATCCAGCGCCTTCCCGCAACCTTAACCAGGTCATCGGTCCACCTAGTGGGAGGCCTTCCAACGTATCGTCTTCCAGTTCGCGGTCGCCACTCCAGAACTTTTCGGCCCCATCGGCCATCCGTTCTGCGAGCAATGTGCCCTGCCCACTGCCACTTAAGTTTGGCAATTCTCCGGGCTATGTCGGTAACTTTGGTTCTCCTGCGGATATCATCATTTCTGACGTGATCACGCAAGGAAATTCCGAGCATAGCCCTCTCCATTGCCCTTTGGGTGACTTTAAGCTTTCTGATAAGGCCCATTGTAAGCGACCACGTCTCGGTCCCATAGGTGATCACTGGCAACACACACTGGTCATAGACTTTTGTCTTGAGACTCTGCGGTAAATTGGACGAGAAGATACCACGCAACTTCCCGAACGCCGCCCAGCCGAGTCGGATTCGACGGTTGACCTCTTTCTCGAAGTTGGACCTACCCAACTGGACCGTTTGTCCCAGGTAAACATAATCGTCTACAACTTCAAGTGTAGAGTCTCCGATCTTGATAGGAGTGGGTGTTACATGGGCGTTCACCATGACCTTGGTTTTGTCCATGTTCATTTTAAGACCCACTCTTTCGGAAGCTCTACTAAGGTCATCGAGCATTTTACTGAGGCTCTCCATGGTCTCAGCCATGATCACTATGTCGTCGGCAAACCGAAGGTGAGTGATGTACTCGCCATTAACGTTGATGCCAAGCCCCTTCCAGTCCAGAACCTTGAAGACGTCCTCCAGCGCAGCAGTGAACAGTTTCGGAGAAATTACGTCTCCCTGTCTTACGCCGCGCTGGAGAAGGATAGGTTTCGAGGTCTGATCCTGAAGACGGACTGACATGGTGGCGTTTTTGTACAGACACTTCAACACCTCAATGTACCGGTAGTCGATCTGGCACCGTTGGAGAGACTGTAGTACAGCCCAAGTCTCGATCGAATCGAAGGCTTTCTCGTAGTCCACAAACGCTAAACAGAGAGGCAAGTTATACTCTTCGGTCTTCTGTATAACCTGCCGCAGCGTATGTCAAAATCAAAGTCAAATATATTTATTCAATTAGGCCAATAAACGGCACTTATGAACGTCACATAAATTAAAATTAAAAATTAAAAGTAATAAAAAAAATATTTAAAAGTAATAAAAAAAAAATACGATAAAAAAAAAAAAAAATGATTCTACCGTGCATTCGGAAAGTAGATTGTTATGGAGAAGAACGCACAAGAAACTCCATGTAGGTATGTATGTGGTCTACGGTGCTAAAGCCTTTTCGGAATCCGGCAAAAAAAAAAAAAAAAATAATTATATAGTATATATTATATACCTACACATTGGATTGAAAGTGTAAATAAAATACAAATTATTATAAAAAAAATTAACATTTATATTTATATGAGGTACATTTTCACAATTCGTGAAGTATTTTTTTTTTAAATTAAACCTTCACGCGAGCGCCTCCAATCCAACTACGCAAATCTATCAGAAGCACGAAGCTGACCAATCAGAAGTGAGAAAGCTCAAACTCCTACGGGCGCAAAATTGGATTTGGCGCCCGCTATCCTCTATAGACAATTGTCGGTTTTCGAATAGGTGTGATAAAATTAATATTTGTTTATTATATTCTCTTTGTTTGTTATAAAAAAAAACGTGAATATTTTTCCGTATTTTTTTTTTTGCGATTATGGTACGGAACCCTTCGTGCGCGTGTCCGACTCGCACTTGGCCATTTTTGTTCCTCAACACTTTACAATAATGACCGTAATGACAAAATCTTCTTCCCAAAAAAATTTAAAATGCTAAATATTCATTCAGTATATCCCCTGGTCTGTCCACCCGACCGAATTGGAAAAATACCTGTCAGTACAAGTTTTGACCGAAATACGTCACGGGAAAGGATATTCTCAAAGGAAAAAAAAAAAAAAACAAAAAAAAAAAAAATACAAATAAAAAAAAAAAACAGTGAAATAATGGTATATTTTTTTATTTTTTTTTTATTTTTGAACATAAACCTGAGAAAATTTCCCTTTACACTGACTTTACACAATATTTACAAATATATTACAAGGTAAAACTGGGTAAATCCCTATGAAATCAGATAGCTTATTTTATCACAATTCTAACAACATAACATTTATACATGGTCCCCATACAAAAGTACCGAGAAATCGGCGTTTTACTGAGACCGGGCGATCGCAAAAAATGACCCCCGGGAACGTCATCCGACAGCGCCCCGGCGGCCGGCCAACCTCGACAGACCAGGGGATAATTCAGAGTCCAATAAACAAATTATTTCAGAGTATTTAATTGATTTGCATATTATTATTTCGGCTGGCAACCCTAATATAAAAAGCTAGTAGTCATAGGCAAAGCTAGTGTCCCGCTTTTCCGCTCCGCGTAATTTTAATAACATACCTATACGACACGATATATAATACTGATGCGTAGCCGACTGTGACAATTTAAGTTTGGCATCAGACAGATAAAAATACAAAGGAGACAGAAATATATACTTAGTTGTTTCAAACAATCAAGTATTAAACTGAGCTTGTCGAAAGCGTAGCATGGCTTCCATATGCGGATACATTTCTGTGCTGCTAATTATTACACCGACGCTAGCACTTAATTGGCACAAACGTCTTTCCTTTTACCTTGGTTATCACTGCAAGATAATTTATCCATTTCACCACTATCACTCTGACTCACATCCTTTTTTTCCTATCTTCCATCTTGTTCTCGACAACAACTTATTTCTCATTCTTCCACAGGGAGGTGCCTCCCCGTGCTTTGCGTGCACCTCTTCCAAATGTACGGCTTGATGCAACACTTCAACCTGGACCCGACTAAGATTTGGAAGCTCTTCAGTCTTATAGAGGAAGGATACCACAGCTCCAATCCTTACCACAACTCCATTCATGCCGCTGACGTGACACAGGCGATGCACGTGTTCTTACAACAAGATATAGTAAGTACTTTTGAAATTGTGTTTTTCGTCAGCATAAGCCTTTCCCACTATACTGGGGACACAGGCCATATTCTCTTTTTTCGATAAAAAGGGGCTGCAAAAACTACGGCATACTCGAGTTTATATTTAATCGCACTTCTATGGCAGTTTAACAGCTATATTTAAGGACCTTACTCAACAGTGGCGAACTGGTGATCAATAAAACGGTAGATGCTAGAGATAGGCAGCTCACTTTATTCCCTCTCGCATGTCACCACGGTGAGAGTTTCACAGAATAGCACTACAGCCCGTACTGGCACCGCCCGCGTGGTTGATCCACGCGGGCGGGCGAGTTGGTCCTATGATCCTACAAATTAAATCTATAAATAAGTCACTTACATTTTACTTACAAAGAATGTCAAAGTAACGTAACCTTTATCGTTAATTTGTTTCTTGCCTTTATTGGAACTTCATAGCATTTTATTAAAACTTTAGAATTCAGTTAAAATCATTCCATCCAAAAATAAACCAATCGCCTGGAAATTTTTTAAAAATGATCAGGCTTACATGATATTTACCATAACATTTTCAAGCGAAACAGGAGCTTTGAGTACTCCGGTTCAATTTAAAAAATATTGAAAATACCTGAACGAACCTAAAATTAAAATGCATTCTAGTTAGTAACTTGATTTATAAAGACTTATGAAGCAATACTTCAAATATAACCGTATCTGATATTTATTAAGTGGTTCGAAAATAGTTCGGAGACATGATCCGAGACAGATTTAGATAAAAGCCTTTTCAAGTTTGTCTCAAAGGTTAGCATTGCGTCGCCGTCGGTGAAATTCTCAATATTGCCGAAATGAATAGCAGGAGGAGAAAACTTTCCATCATATAGGCATTCTCGGCCTGTTTGCAAACTGCGACAATACACGTTTCTAATTGCATGCCACTGCTTACCACGACATCATTAGATCGGACTTCAAAACTAATATATTACCGAAACTTCAAAAGCAGTCACGTCATTTACACGATGAAAATGTTAAACCGATCTCTGATATTACAATTCATAAAACTTCGACAATCTTATATTGAATACTCATTGTTAGAAAATAAAGTTTCACACAAAAGACGGTATTTTTAAAGGAGAGTTCAGTAACTCTGGTTTATTTATAAAACCCAACAAATTGTATACTTTCGTACAATTTGTTGCACAAAATACGCATCACAATTTATTTCGGTGAAAATCAAACAAACTGTAGCGAAAACAGAAACTGAATTGGCGCCAAAATAACAATACGCGTTCAATAAAGATGCTTTGTTAATTGTCGGTACATTAAAGAAAAGTCACGTCGGCCGCCCTTTGCAATTTATTCCAAGTATTTGTGGATGCTTTGAGATATTTTCAGTTTGAAAAACGGTCTACTACGAATAAATATAATGCCCTCTTTATTTTATAGAACCGAAAATATGTTTCTTTGTAAATTATTTCTGGCACAAGGTGCAGATGTCGATTGAATTACTTCAAAACACCTACTCCGATACCACTCCACTATTCACCAGTGTTGTTCCATAAATATGATCAATATTTTATCGGCACGCCGCATACATATCATCTGGGTTTATGCATGGCATCCTCGCCAAGGAATCAAGAGGGTTACGAGACGTTATCTGTGTCTAAACGCAAATTTGACTAAATATGAAAAGGTTTTCTTGGAAAATACTGGAGGAGTCTTAATTTCAATTGTTAATAATGTTTCCTACAGGAACCTATATTCAATTGTAAATGCTTCACGGCTTTTCCCCTTATCTTAATTTGGGGTATGTGGGAACATTTCTTAACATATTGCGTAATTCTACAATTATTAAAACATAAGACATTATTAAAAACTAAAAAAATTAAGAAGATTTTCCCAAAGTTTGTACCAACTTGATTTGAAGCTACGAGTAAAACAAAATATAGTGACAGTCAATGAAATTGCTGCAACGGATGAAGTAACATAGGCAGCTTAAGAATTCCTTGAAATATCTTATCTTTACCTTACTGTTAAACCTCTACAGCTATTACCATGTAAGCAATTTATTTCGCACCGTGAGTAGAACACGCCATTGTGCTTCCTCGATGAAGACCCATTGTCCAGATATTACATTTTGCCAACGGGCAGCTCAAATGAGAGGATTTAAATTACATAAAAAATAAAGTCTATTTTGACCGCCTTTGAGACGTAGGTTGAATATCTAATCACCTTATGTAACATCATCATAAATTCAATATTGTGGCATCCGCCGCAACCACAATAGTCGGATCCTCATACATGCAAATTGAACGCCAGTTTAAGTGGGGCCGTGTCGCGTGCTTTTAACCTGGGCATTTTTCTGCACACTTTTGTGATAGGCACGATTGAAAATTGTCGTGTATTTTAGAGTTTTACACGAAAAGTAAGCTGGTTATGAACGCGCTGTCTTTTAATTTTATAAGCTTTACAAAAAAGATATAGTTAGACTTTGTCGGAACGACAAAATAATAAATAACTGGCAAAATACTTATAGGCTTGCATAAATTAAAGTAGGTGTACATAAATTACCGTTTAGATTAAACTCACCTTTAATTAATAGTGCTGGAAACTGGTTACTGTAAACACATCCAGCCAATTATGAGCAGTCGGATGAGCAATGCACATACGATCGGGCAACTCGGTGCGGAAATATACGGCTGACAGAGCAGCAGTGGCCCAACTGCATTGTAATTAAAGGGATTGGTTCCAGGTTCCAGATATACAGTTCAGTTATCACTACCCCGGCAGGTAATTATCGACCTGTCAACATTCGGATACCTTGTGTAAACCCTGCGGTTCAATTCAAACTGATACGAGTAGTTTAAATGACAAAGTTGTTGGATTTTCATCTTCGCCTCTTCGGCATGTATACCTCGAAATGTTTAGTTACATAATTGTAAGTTCGTTCGCATTTCATAGGCTTTTGAAAGCAGGTTCTCTTGCCTTCAAATCTGGTTACACAACTATGTTATAAACTATGGTCGCATGAAAGATGTGAAGTACGTCGCGTTAACATTATTCGATTACGTGACTGTTTTTTTTTGGTGTTCTTTCTCAAGAAAATGTTGAATAAAATGATTCCTTTAAAAATCTCATATTTATGAGTGTTATGACTGTACCTTGCCCATTCTTTTGTTTATAAGGTCATTTTGAGAATAGGACATTCTGCTCATAAATGTTGTTTTGCGAATAGGACCTTTGATACGGAGTCGATTACGTGCTCTTTATAGTTTCAAAGGACTTTCGCTTGGGTTCTAGGTGTTTATTAAGAACCGTTTTAATATTTTAAAATAATAAAAATAATAGAGTTAACGGTATTAATGAGTTTTCAGTCAAAGTTAAATCATATAATTTAATTAGACCATTAAAAGGGACTTTTAAAATTCTCAATTAGAAGTCGATTTGAGTCGATTCTAGCCGTCCATTCGCAAAGGTAGTTTTATAATATGGAAAAGAACGGACAAGAAACACCATACTTCTCTATAAAAAAGGTCACTATATTTTGGACTTATAGATTACATAAATTAATTAGTGATATAGAAGAGAGCAAAGGCTTCAAATTGAATAGTATTCGGTGAATAATTTATTGATACGAATATTGAACATCAGTAAACATGCTGAATTCAAAAGAGGTTTTCCGCGAAAACATCATTGGAAATTTAATATTGTGCGCTGAGTATCCGCTAGCAAATACGAAAATGGAACATAATATCCCAAGAGCCTGCGACGATCTTACCTTCGTTATTTGATAAAAGCTGAAAGTTTCTCTGTGTATGTGTCATGGACCAAGTGATTAATCAGGGCACTATGTATAATGCCCAGACATTAGGGGCGGTTAGTGCCGCTATGCTCTAGTCCAGCTATGCTCAACTCGAAAAATGCCTACTAAAAAGTGCCGCTGAGCACGAAATCACATTCGCGGGCAGTAATGAAGAAAAGCGTTACACTGTAATATTTTAATTAACCATTTAAAAAGTTAATTAAGAAAACTTAGTATGTAAATTCCGTTACTTTCGCAAAAAAAGTTAAAAACGTTCCGTTTTATCGTAATAACGCACACTCGCCTAGGCGCGACACGTCGCGTCATTCATTTTAAAAACAAAGTGTCCATCCATTCCATAGAATAGTGAAATACGAAACGTCTTTCCGTTAAAGAGAAACAAACAACCTCAAAATATTTCGAACTAAGATTCCGATGTATTTAGTTTAATTTCAATATTTTTCAGCTTCCTGCTCAATTTAATTGAATTTAAACACTTTTCTTTGCAACTATACCTTACATTGTTTACGTAGAATTGAAGAATTTCGTGCATAGCGGCACTTTTTTGGGTCGAGCACAGCAGGAGTAACCTATGAATCTAGTCAAATCGGTCAATATAACGAATACTGATTTGTTATCCGCATGCTGCTCCGGCGACACTCATTACTGCCCTTAAATAAGGAAGATTTAGAAAAACGAAGTGGTGCGCTTCAAATAAATAGTTGATTAAAAAAAAATACAAAATATTTTTTTTATTTCACATTTGTACACTTAAAAAACGTCGGCAAAAGGTGCACGGTTCGGGTTGGTCGTTTCCTTTTGAGAAGAACCGGCAAGAAACTCCACGGTTACTCTTTTAAAAAATGATTTGGTTTTTACAATATTTCCATGTTACAGCATTACTACTTGGATATGGGTTGAAGTTGTTAAGTTATGACGAATCTGAAAAACTTATTGTAATAGTAAACTAACTTTTAAATAATAATAATTTAGCACGAAACATACACATTATTTTGTATAGTTGCTAGTTGAGTAAAATTGTTATGTGTAATATTTTAGCACAAAATAAGACGGTGATATGAATACGACATCTCAAACGGCCGACCGCCGACTACCCAAGATATGAGCATGTCTTAGTTTGGGAGTCGTTGTCTCAAATTAAAATGACTGTAGGTACATTCACCACACTAAAATAGATGAAGACGTTGTTTCTTATAACGCTTTTGTACTTATTGAAGAATAAAAATTATTTACTTATTTAAACTTCTGTATTTATCACATTGTATGGTCATTATAAATATTGCTACGTCACGGTTGGGCAATTCGATAATAATGGTCAATGAATTATGCTAAGAGCGAGTGAAACGCTCGGGAGCTTTGGGCACCCCGACACGGAGAGGTTAGGTTCGAAAGAGATGACGGGAGTGCGTCCGATCCCGTCATCTGCTTCATGTTAGGTTACTTTAGACCCTAACGACAGAAATAGGAGCCCAGCGCAACGGGGCTCCGTCGATTTCGTTGCTTAAAAAGTAATCGTACTTAACTATTCTATATTAAAACCAATGTCAAAAAAAAACATATTTTATTACTCGGCCCAATAAGTGATCGGCATTATTCAGAAAGCCCGGTCAATTTAATTATTTCAATAGTTTTATCACATTGGGCATGTTTCATATTGCCCGGGCATTATAAATAATGCCATATTAATCACTTGGTGCATAAGATATGTACCCAATACAGGTATCTGACAAGGGCTTGCCACCGTACTAACTGTCTCACAATGGACGAGGTGATTTCTAATGTGACCTTTATACTTAACATAAGTGATGTGCAATATTATACATCTTTGGTACCTATTATCTCCTAAAGCCACCATGATCTAAACTTTATATTCGGGGATCTTTCCTAACTTTATTACCCAATACAGTTATAGGTCAGTGGGGTGTACCATAAGTTCTATTGCAAGGTTATTTTTAGTCTGGACAAGGGATAGATGCATCAGACTTGTATACATCTGTCCCTTTTTAACCCCCGCCGGAAAAAGAGGGGTGTTATAAGTTTCACGTGTGTTGCTGTGTATCTGTGTGTCTGTCTGTGGCATCATAGCGCCTAAACGGGTGAACCGATTTCGATTTAGTTTT
Organism: Orthosia gothica; assembly: GCA_949775005.1. NCBI lineage: Eukaryota > Metazoa > Arthropoda > Insecta > Lepidoptera > Noctuidae > Orthosia > Orthosia gothica. Next base: position 31,831,109 of record OX459039.1, on the reverse strand, counting down.
TTTTGTTTGAAAGGTAATTTTGTCGAGAGTGTTCTTAGCTATGTTTGAATAAAATTGGTTAAGCCGTTTTAAAGTTATCGGCATTTTACTGTTTGAATCGGGGTGTTTTCGCAAGATCAATGTGTCGGGGGTTTTTTAAATTGTGAAATTTTACTTGTACATACTCGAATCATGATAGTTTGACACGTCATGGTACGGGGGCTGATCGTCGTCGGTGGCTCCTACTCTATAATATAATTTCTGCAAAATGTAATTACAGTATCCTATTTAATTAATTCACGTATTTCATATCAATAGGTAGTTCAAAAAACTCTTAGATTTTCCAGTTGTATAACATTATGATTAGGTTTTCTCTAACATGAAAGAGTGACAAACGGGGAAGGTTTGTCTCGTGCCAAGCCAAGCAACCAAGGCAAGGGTGAGTCGCTCAAATCTTTTCTTTATCTCAGAGACAAAATTGACACACGCAAATGTTAAATTTCTTCTTTTAGGCCTCTTGAGGTATGTTATATATAACTCCTTTTAGACCTATTACAGTATGTGAGACTACAAGAGCTATACATCCCTCAAGAGCCCTACTAAGCCCTAAAAGAAGTAATTTGACATTTGAATCTGTAAATTGTGTCTCTGACATAAAAAAAACAGACTGTAATGTATAAAACCTTTGACTTGACATTAACTTTGAAATATTCCCGCAATGAAGTATAGTTAAGTAGAAAGCAATAACCTAGCAAAGAGAATAAACTTGTAAACTGCAGTAAGTTGTGCAAATCTTCTACAGAAAATAATGCGCACGAGGACCGTTTTCGCAATTTACTAAGTCTTTGAAATAAAGCAAATTTTCTTGACATTAAGGCAGTCTGCATTAAGCCCTCGTGGCTTTTAAAAACTCATAATGAGAAGTTAAAACTATTTAACTTTCCTTGTTACTCACGATAAATGTGGAATAGTTAAGAGGAAATGCTGTCACAGACATCTGACTGAATTTCCTAACTAAAAAGTCATAATTCGAGGTTTGGCTTCCGCCTATTTCCTCCTCCAATATTGGAACAATTTAAAAGATATTACAAAAACTGAAAAAGAAAGATATATTCTGTATCTTTAGAAGCACTAGAACCCTCAAAAGATGCTCAAAATTTCGCTGTCAAGCTGCTTAAAATTGCCTAGCGTACAAATTTGACAACTATAAATGAAAATAGGAAAACATAGGGCACAGTATAAATCTTTCCTTTTCAGTTTATGGAATATCTTTTAAATTGGTCCAATATTGGAGGAGGCTACAGGCGAGAACCAAACCTCGAATTATGACTGTTTACTTAGGAAATTCAGACAGATGTCCGCGACCGTATTTCCTTTTAAGGTTGCGGTGAAGCTGCAATTTCCTTCTCATTATCTCATTCTTCCTTTTTAACCGACTTACCAAAAAGGAGGAGGTTCTATGTTCGACTTCTTGTATGTTTTTTTATGTATGTTCACCGATTTCTCCGCCAATTGTGGACCAATTTTGAAAATTATTTTTTTTGTTTGAAAGAACATGTTTCGAAATTGGTCCCATTTTAATTTGTCAAAGATCTGATGAAGAACTTCGGAGATATACAACAGAACTCTTCAATAAATAACGGCAAATCATTCGGGATTGCTTCAATCGCATGTCTGTTTATTGTTTTTACCATTTCATAACATAACATCAGGCCAGTATACTGAAAGGGGTACGCAGAACTCTAATTTCACCGGTTATGTTCAAGTTTCATGTTTTTCGGGTAATCTGTTCTGGCGTAATAGGTACTTACTAAACAACTTGCCTATTAGGTAGGTAAACTAAAAAGGGGAAAAATAAAAAACCTTTTTGCAAAAAAATACTACCGACTTCCAAATGAAAAACTACAAAGTGAAAAATAACTTTATTTACAAAGTCGGTGTCCATATCGCAAATATTTGGTATCTACGAAAGACACCGACTTCCAAAAATAAAGTTATTTTTCACTTTGTAGTTTTTCATTTGGAAGTCGGTAGTATTTTTTTGCAAAAAAGTTTTTTATGAAACTTGTATTAACGTAGTGCTATGTTAGTTAATTAAACTATCGTTTTCAGTAATTGAACTCTCTATTTTCTAAGCCCGCATACTCGTCGTGAATATAGGTTAACCTTATAACGGAACCTTATAAGGATTGTGCATTATGATGGTATCGATTTCATTAAATTGGCAGAAAGTTTTAAAAAAAACATAAACAAATAAATATACCAAATCTATTTAATTTGAGGCGGCCTAAAATTATATTTCCGACACCTATTTACTGGCTATATTTCTATGAAGTTGGTTGTTTTTGAAATATACTTACGACAAAAGTCTCGATATAAATGATGGACAAAATAACGCGCGTGTCGCTGCTGTTGGTAAACTTAATGTTGTAAAAATAAATAAAAAATCATCACTAATTTTGAAGTCTCTTAATAACGAATCATGGGTTAATGTTGAACTTACTGTTTTTTGCAGTAAATTGCAAACGTTGTGTCGATGTCGTCGCGCATCTCCTTATTTTCTATGCAGTCCAAATAAACACATACAGATGCAAGCAAAGCTTGAATGCTGGTACACTTTCCAGTGGCTGTGCTTTGTTAAATTAGGGCATTCGACCAGTAGCGACGACAGGTCAAAGCCAGACGCTATTTGACTCTGCTGCGACGCAGGGATTATACAGACGGATGGACAGTAGAAACTAAGTTTCCGATGCGAGGTGGGTGCTACCTCACGACGGAAACTAAGTTTCCGTACTAGATAACATGAACGGTTAGCTAACTCCTAACGTCACACAGTTACGTCAAATGGAATTTTGCACCATTTCGGCAATTACTCAACTATTTGTCGAAACTAAATGTTGGTATTCGTTTTCTATAGGTACCTACTGCAACATAAGTTTACGTGGTGTTTACCTTAATATTGTACTGGCACGTACTCGTATTTTTTCTGTTTTTGAGGGGTTTTCAAATTTCGCATAGGTTTGAAACTTAAGTGCGATTGTCCACCGTCGCCGTCACCGGGACGTCAACGATAACGTGGTGACCGTGCCGAAGTAGCGACACTTACATTTACTATAGCCGCCTGTCCACCGCAAGCACGTCGTCTTCGTTTAGAGTAGATTCGGCATGACCGCTAGAACTCGGCCGATTGACCGGCAATACAAAATATGTTTATCATGTCCATCCACGCCGGCGCCACGCGCCGTGACGTCGCACCGCGCTTGTTTTTGTTTTCAAGATATATTGCTTTGAATATTTATTTAAAACAAAAATATGACTGCAATTTTTCATCTCTACTAACTCAGTTAAATCGATGTACAACAAACCCAACATTCTATATCGAATTCGTTTTATTACTTAATTAGCTTCTGCCAGTGGATTCGCCCGCGTGAATAGTGGTTTCGTATCCCAAGGAAACATTATATTGGGATGAAAAGTAGCCTATGTGCAGACTATAATGTATATCTGTGCAAATTTCATCCAGATCCGTTCAGCCGTTCTGGCGAGATTGACTAACAAGAATATATCCAAACTTTCGCATTTATAATAATATTAAACATTTGTTGTTGAGTAGATCGAGAGTTCAATATATTCGGCCAGACAAATTGCAGCGTGAAATGGAACATTACGCTTTATTTAATATTAAAACTAAATTAAAATGATATTGAGCATCACTACTACTCGTCCTAATAATGGTGTTTGAAGTCGTGAACATCCTATAGTAGTTAAAAAACTTCTCATCATGGTGTCGCAATTTGTCGTGAAATACCTACATAAAACGCTTCTGTGATGTATCTTTCACGTATTTATCGGATGAATCCAAAATTATTTGCATCGCCTTCCCCTTTCGAACGTACAAAATCAGAAGAATTTGTCGCCGGTTGAACGCGCCATTCCCTAATTTGTTTTATTTCTACGCACGAAAGCTACAACAAACTGACTGAACTACCGACATCGTTGCGGTGAACAAACGATCGCCATCACGTCACCGTGATCGTCTGCGCTATTATAGTACTTAGTATAGTTTTCTCAACAGTATTCTAACATTAAACAGGATAAAAAATTAACCCTTAATTTAGAACAACAAAAGTATTTTATATACTACTTTAAGAAAAAATTTATGTATGAGAATACTTAAAAATAACGAGGAAAATAACTTTAAATAACTGGTTTTAAGAGTAAACTTAGGATTTCCCTCACATTCAAAAAGTTTCAAAAGCATGTTATGTAGAATTTCACTTCACTAAATACAGGAGCGACCACTAAGAAACACTTCTGGTGAGGGAAAGGAAAAATTGTAAGTAGTGGAAATAAAGGCCATTTTATATTTTATTTAAAATGCAGTTTAGATGCGGCATGCGGTACACACGAATTTAAGCCCAATAATTTCTTTCATCCTGTCTGAAAATTTCAACATTTTGATGGCGAGCTTTTTGATCGTTTTTATAATTAACTTGTCGGATTTATCAGATCAAAAATAAATGCATTGGATCCCCGGCCCTGCCGAAAAACTGAAGCCCGTTTTTTAATTAAAACTGAACAAGCAATCAGGTACCGTATTTCGTGTTTTGCCAAGGGTTTAATACTTAAATTAGAAATGTGCACTATAAAATATTGCAAAGAAAACTTGATTCAGAACAAAAACATCATCATCACGTGTCGTTTCATCATCGTGTACGTATGTTTTCGATACAGGAATATCGAAAACATACGTACACGATGTTGAAATTTTTTGTCGTTTTTTGGTATTATCTAATCTAATACCTTTAAACGATCAATTCTTATTTATATATATGATTATATACATATAATCTGAATCTCGGCAAGGACTTCAACGATTTTCATGAAATTTAGTATGTAGGGGTTTCAGGGGCGGTAAATCGATCTAGGTAGGTTTCATTTTTAGAAAACGTCGTTTTCTCGGGTAAGTCGGGTAAGTTATATGATATATGAGAATATACCAGATGGGTGTTGCGTCTGGTCCGAGCAACTGCCCGACGGTTACTGTCGGACTGTTGTATGTGTTCAAATCGTGCCGAAAACTTTGCTTGCGCGATGCAGGATTTGTGTGTTCGTAAGTGGCAGCGTTGGTACCGCTACAGAAGCTAACTACCGCACGCACATATCAAGATTTGCATCAGATCGATCCATGGTTGTTTGTGTATGTGAGTTTGTATGTTTGTAAACGCACCCAGGATACAATATTCCTAGTGTGGGCAACGTTTTTAACCCCCGCTGGAAAAAGAGGGGTGTTATAAGTGTGACGTGTGTTGCTGTGTATCTGTCTGTGGCATCATAGCGCCTAAACGGATAACCGATTTTGATTTAATTAAAAGAAAGTTTGAAAGGTGGTTTTGTCGAGAGTGTTCTTAGCTATGTATGAATAAAATCGGTTTAGCGGTTCAAAAGTTATGGCCGTTTTATTGTTTGAATCGGGGTGTTTTCGCAAGATATCTTGTCATAATTACGTGTTCCGATCGAAGCGTATCTACTATGTACTAGAGAAATTATGTAGCATGAAATAAAAATGTGTCGGGGGTTTTTTAAATTTTGAATTTTTACTAGTTATTAAAAGAGAATGAGAGAATTTTATCGTACTATACTTCTATCGTGTTTTGTCGATACTTTAGACGGAAGCGAGATTGTACTATGACTAATCGTACAGGATTATCTTTGAATGAAAGCGAAGATTCTTTATAATGCTCTTACAATCAACAATATCATTAAGAGTGATATCATCAACATCATATCAACGTCCACTGCTGGACATAGGCCTCCCCTAAGCGTCGCCACATTGACCGGTCCCGTGCGTCTCGCATCCAGCGGATCCCCGCAACCTTCACCAGGTCATCGGTCCACCTAGTGAGAGGCCTTCCAACGCAACGTCTTCCGGTTCACGGTCGCCACTCCAGAACTTTTCTGCCCCATCGGCCATCCGTTCTGCGAGCAATGTGCCCTGCCCACTGCCACTTAAGTTTGGCAATTCTTCGTGCTATGTACCCTGGTTCTCTTGCGTATCTCTACATTTCTGATTCAGAATCTTTAAGAGCGATATATACATATTCATAGATCATAAGAAAAAAATAATGGAACACAAACATATGGTTGCCAAATGAGATGCGAAAATAAACAATTGATTATTTAATAACACACATAACAGGATGTTTTGATGTTCTAAATGTGTGTACATATTTATAATCCTCCCCCTTTAAGAAAGATAATGGGTTGCCTTTTAATTCACTAATACACATTAACTACATTAATACTCTATTCTCTTAGGCCCACTCGCATTAAAAACTTAACTGAGAGTTAGTTGCTAACACCCAGACTTTGAATGCTATTCAGACCCTAAACAGGCAGCACAAAGGAACTGGCAAGCTAGGGCTCAGCAAACGTTTTTGTGGGTCCAGAACCATGTGCAGGCATTATTTCGACGTGACTCGTAAAAGCCACATTTAGGGAGTTTGCAGATCACAGACAACGAACACATTGGCTGTCTAATACTGGTCTTCAACACTCCAAGAAATTTCTGGGCTCTACGTTCAAAGCACGGGAATGCATTTCTAATATGAGCAGGGGGCAAATCCGCCTTTAAAGGGACACTTTGGAACCAACGACATGCTTATGAAAATGGGTCTAATCGCGATAACCATGTGCAGGTTGTGTGGGGAACATACGGAACGTATGGAGCACCTTCTGTGCACATGCGATGCACTGGCTGGTAAGAGAATGAGTCTCCTAGGGGTTGGATATCCAAAACCAGAAGACTATAGGCTCATATCTCCTAGTCTCGTTGTAAAACTCATCAAAAAAGTTTTCAACGAGATTGGGGAGGCGTAGGTTATTTACGGGACCACAGTAGATCCCAATGAGTCGAAGTGCCCGAGTTATTTCTCGGCCCCTACACAAGATAAGATAGTTGCTAACACGAGGTTAAATAAATAAAGGTCATACCAAAATTTCATAAATAACACGGGGTTAGCTGTAAATGTAATCGAAGTTAGTAAGATAATCCAGCGTGGCAAAAGCGGGCCTTAATTATGTGGCATTATTTCGCACTAAGCAAAAGCACAGTGTACGCAGTGTGCGTTCTGTAAGTAAAACAGAAACTTTTATTTATTAAATATTAAAAACAGATTTAACGTTAAATATATTCGAGGGTGTGAAAACAAATTATATTTACATAATAAATAATGCGACAGTGTTGATGCAACCACATTTTGCATGTTAAATTTTATATGATTAACATGAATTCAGGCTTACTTTTATGTACCGATTCGCACGTTTAATTACGCAAATTATATAATTATTAAGTGTTCCTTTGAAATCGGTTAATCAAGCTAAAAAGAGGGGTGTTATAAGTTTCACGTGTGTTGCTGTGTCTGTCTGTGGCATCATAGCGCCTAAGCGGATGAACCGATTTTGATTTAGTTTTTTTTTGTTTGAAAGGTAATTTTGTCGAGAGTGTTCTTAGCTATGTTTGAATAAAATCGGTTCAGCCGTTCAAAAGTTATAGGCGTTTTACTGTTTGAATCGGGGTGTTTTCGTAAGATAAATGTGTCGGGGGTTTATTAAATTTTGAAATTTCACTTGTAAACAAAGTACTTGTTGATGATCATAATACGTGTAATAGTGTAACTAATTTGATTAAAGTGGGTCGTACTCGTCGTATTGCCCGATAACATTCCAAAGTTTCCTTAAATACTATTACATATTGTAGTCCAAAAATAATTATTTATTTTAAACATAACTGCTATTATCATAATTTGTCTAGTTAAAATGTATTTCTATTAAAGTGGGTCAAAGATTTCCTGATACCATGCCAAAATTGCCTTGAAAACTTAAGGGCATCTATATTTTACTCCATTAGCCCAATTTTCGTCACCTAGGACCATACAACTAAAAGCTTTAATATAAATACCATAGGTTAGTTAATTACACTTCCACTATAGTTTTCCTTATTCCTCTTCTTAATTTTACACTTTATTCCATTGACCATGACAAAGTTTCCTTGAAAACTGCTTCTCCGTTGGCCCAATTTTTGTATTCTGAGACTAATCTAGTATGAGCTTTAATATAAATATAATCAACCGATATCACAGGTAAGGTAATAACACTGCTACAATATTTTTATTCATATCTTTGTCTAATTTTACACTTTATTCCATTGACCATGCCAAAGTTTCTTTGAAAACTGCTTCTCCGTTGGCCCAATTTTTGTATTCTGGGACTAATCTAGTATGAGATTTAATATAAATATAATCAACCGATATCACAGGTAAGGTAATAACACTGCTACAATATTTATATACATATCTTTGTCTAATTTTACACTTTATTCCATTGAATATGCCAAAGTTTTCTTGAAAACTTGAGGGCATCTATATTCTAATCCATCAGTCCAATTGTTGTTACCTGGTACCAATCTACTAAGAGCTTCAATATAAATATTGTCAACCGATATCACAGGTGTAATAACACATCTACAATAATTTTCTTCATTTCTTTGTCTAATATTAGGCTTTATTCCATAGACCATGCTACAGTTTCTTTGAAAACTTAAGGTCATCTAATTCTATTCCAGTAGACCAATTTTCTTTACCTGGGACCAATAATCCACCGATATCACAGGTTATATACTCGTAGGTACCTAATTACACTTCTACAATATTTTTCTCATTTCCCTGCCAAAGTTTAGGCTTTATTCCATTGACTGTAATCTCGTATCCGTTATGTGTATATTTTCATAAACAAATTTATATTTCGCAATAGTAAGACTCACGCTTTGTTATTGAAGACGTACTTTTAATGCAATGTTGAGTGAAAGCAGATCGACCGTTGAAGTACCCTCAAGTGCGCCGTCTGAGCACTCAATGCGTTCAAGCGTTTAAATACAAAGTTAACCAACTCGAAATGATTCAACAAAGCAAGTTCCTAAACCTATAGATTCCAATAATGAATCAAGCATATTATCTATTGCGGGCTTCATGTACAATGCTTACTGACCTGAAAATAGTGATAATACGGAGCAAGTGATTAACAATCAGCCAATTTGAAACAATAATGATGACTCCGATAGAACTATTTGTTAATCAAATATTGCGCAACGAAGTGCATCCGCGCACAGGAATAAAGCATTTATTCCGCTAGATGTAATTGCGTAATCGCCTGCTCCGCTCAAAGACTTGTATGACGGTCGTATTGCATTGTCTGCCTGGCTGCCCTTCATCTCAATCACAGTACAACGGTCTACCAAGTTTTAGGGTCGAACGAAATTAAATTTTCATATGATATCAACTTCTCTGACGTCACTGGAGCCTAGATGAGCGATTGTGGTGTTTGTTAGTGGCTTTATTCTAATCATAGATTTTTAAGCCGAGTTTAAAAATGCCGAGGGTTGGGGTTCTCGTTTCGATAAGGTTTTGTTTTTTTTGTCGAGCTCTGTTCGCTATTGAGTCCACCTAAAGCCCTGTCGGGAGAAATCTCTTTCAGGCACCAAAGTTCTGTACTTTGTATGGAGATCCGACCGGATTTCTTTTGTTTTAGCTATGACGCGATATTTCGGTACTTTTTACCTTTGACTACGGCGAAGCCAAAGGAACCATTCCTTTGGCTTGATGCTTGATGATTTTAGCAGTATATGTATGTTTGTATTTACGTATGTTCCTCCTTAGCGCCTAAACTATTTATCCAATTTTGATGAATAAGGTGCCATTCGATTCGTTATTATGGCCCGGGTAACATAGTATACAAAAACCGACGTTGTCGGGTTACAGTTGTTATTAAACTTGTTCGACAAATTTATGAATTTTATTCGACACGGACAGACGTCTCTCCAATTGATTTTCTTCTTGAACCCCACCAAGTTATGAATGTCATAATTGATTGTATGTGAGTTTATATGTTTGTTAACTCGCCCACGATACATAAAGAAATTCCTAGTGTGGAGCAAAGTTTTTTTTTTTAAATATACAAAAAACAAATTGAACTAGGTATACGTTTCCGCCTATTACGAAACCTTTCGTGGAAAAAGATGCTTTTATCTAACAAACGTATCAGTTTATCGAATCTGGTATAGCTATTCATCGTAGGAATATTATTTAGCAAAATACCGTATATCCAATAATACGATCACAATCATTTCAAATTCAAGACAAAGCGTTATTTGGTAGACTCGGCTGTCATCTCAATATTAGTAAGTATTACTGAAACGGGCAGCTTTTATTTATTTATGTCTAGTACAGCGTAAAGCCATTAACTAATAAATACCTAATCATGAGTCTTTTGTCTATCGAATATACAAAACTCTGATCCATCGGGCCTTAAGGGCCTACATACCATTTAGTGCCGTAAAACGGTTAATTTTCTAAAGCATACTCCTTAGTAATGGCTACGTTAAAAGGTTTGGAAAAAAAAATGTATTATTGATTCATGTACATAATATTGAACACAAGGTTTTTTCGTGTAACTATAGTTTTGCTTTAAAAAATTATTAAATACACGGTATTTCTACGCAAGTTTTGGAAACTCCTCCAAAACGACTTGGATGTTGAAAAAAGTTTTTATTCAGAAAAATTGATGGCTGGAATTTCTTCATAACTAACATAGCATATGTAAATCAAATAATATTTTGCAAACAAAACTGTTCAAAAGGAGGTTCAATATTGATATTTTGGTATCGAGCGGGCGCACGGCCGGTACTGCGTTAACTTTGGGGCGTATATAGCGCCTTAAGGTTACACTAGTCGAAAATTCTTCCATACAAACGTAGTCTAGAGATTACTCCACTGTTTGACGATGTACGTTCAAAATAAAAAATTACATCAATTGGTCTCATCATTATCTAGTCCTGTATGGAAACAAAAATGTAAAAATATTATATATTTGAATGTTATGAGCGTCGAAAGTTCCATATTTCAACACTAATTTTAACGCATCTTTGGGCGGAAATAAATACCATAAGAAGAAGAAAAATTGCAAAACGGCCTCCATACAGGGATAGATTAGTAATTCAACAATGCAAATAATGTTATTTTATAAATATACATTTAGTCGTTTTTTCATGATATCTAGACTCCCAATGGTCTGTTTATAAAATTTCGCGCGCTCGTTTTCGTTCTAAATCAGCATCCATTTCGATACAAATTTGCAAAAGTGCTAATTCGTACGCGAACTAGCTTCTTGCTGCTCATCACAGCATCTAATTCTTTCGCCCGTGTTGTCGGATAAGATAGCATGCATTTTAACCCCGCGCACAAAATAGTTCGTGCCGTCGACTAGTTCAACCTTAAGGGCCTTCCACTGCTTTAGTGCCGTAAATCGGTTACTTTCTAAAGCATACACCTCAGTAACGGCTAGGTTAAAAGGTTTGTAAAAAAAATATGACTGATTCATGTAAATTATTCGTGAAACATGGTTTTATTTTTGTGTAACTAATAGTATTGCTTTAAAAAATAATAAAGAACACAATATTTTTCGCATCTTTTGTATACTCCTCCAAAACAAAGGGATGATAAAAAAAAAATACAGGAAATTTGATGGCTAGAATTTCTACATAACTGAAATAGCATATGTGAATCAAAGAATATTTTGCTAAGAAAGCTGTCCTAAAGGAGGTTCAGTATTGATATTCTGGCTCCGAGCGGTCGCACGGACAGTACTGCGTTAACATTGGTTAATATATACGCCTTAAGGGTGGCACGCAAGTTTAATCGCACCGTCAAACTGAAATCCATATTTTACGAAAAATTTACTAAAACTGCTTGTTAGAAAATTCATATCTAAATTACATTACAAATGCTTTGATAGTTGTTTGCACATCACATGTCGTGATTGCAGACGACGCTAAGTCTCGTTCGTATCGATTGGTTCGCGGCACTAACCCACCTGATCGAATGCGGTTATTATTGCATAAAGACCACCTAAGACCCGTCATCGTGTCACCCGACCCGTTGTGAGGTGAGACTGCTTGAAAGATGCGCTGTGACTTTCCGGAAAGCTTGCTCAACTTTTTAAGTAGATCATATTAATTTTGGATCAATGAAAAAGCTTTTAACTATATGTCGAGAAAAACTTTCTTCATGATCGGCGAAGGTTTATTATTTTAGTAGTCTATGATGTTTGTATTAAGGTATGTTTCTCCGTAGCGCCTAAACTATTCATCCGATTTTGATGAATAAGGTGTCAATCGATTCGTTATATTGCCCAGGTAACTGGATAAAAACAACGTAGTTTGGTTACTGTTTTTAATTAAACTTTTTTATAGATATGTCACATCAATCTGATCAGCTATTTCAAAAATAGAACTATAATAAACTAAACGTTAGTTTTTTTGTGGCTTTCAATACATAGTCCATCGAAAGGTTGTCTGGTAGATATCGCTGTCAGCGATAAGACCGCCTTTGTACCCATAGTATTAAGTTGCTGTATAATATGTGTTATTTCTCTTTTTGGTGTACAATAAAGTATATTCTATTCCATAATTACATTTCTATATAAATTTGTTTGTCCCTTAGATCCGAAACCACATGACTCCACTGGAGATAATGTCGTCGCTGCTAGCCGCCATCGCTCATGATATGGACCACCCCGGAGTGAACCAGCCGTTCCTGGTTGCGACTTCCAACCATCTTGCAGCGTTGTACCACGTAAGTTCTACATATTTCTTTAGGTTCATCTGCTTCTTCTTCTTAACTCAAATATAGTCTCAACTATTCAGATTTTGTCCGACCAGTATACGGTGCAGGTGATCGGGCATGAAGGGCAGACAATAGGTTTTCCTGTAATCGTACTCTTGGTTTATAAATACTAACTACTACAGGTAACCTTTAGGCAAGTGAGCTTCACCGTCGACCACATCATTGCTTACCATCAGGTAGTAATATTGGTCCAACGCGAGCCTATCAATAATTAAAAAAAAACTATAATTTCAGGGGTATTCGCTTCTATAGAGCGCGAAATTATAATCTTCATAATTATGAGATCCTTCTTTTTTTTAATTGCGACTTCTTTGTTTGTGAGCTATTAAAAAAAAGTTATTTGCCACTGTAAAATGTATGTATGTATTTGTTCACCGAAGGACCATTAAGATCATCGATACAACTCTCTCAGTTTAAGTTGTATAAAAGACGGTTTTGTAAAGTTATGACATTTGAAGATGTTGCTAACTTCGTGAAATGTATGGAAGATTTTAATTAAATACTTCTGTAAATGATAATTAAGAAGAAAGTTAAAAACGACCCCCATTTGACAAGATGAACTTCTGTAAATAAGTTTTTGCTACGGTGGCGTCTAACTTTTTTTAAATATTGAACTCCAAAAAAAGAAGATTTTTTTTGCGGGCTAGCTTGTCGCTTTCGCCTCAAGCCATTTGCCTGAACTAATTGGTTGATGACTTGAAAACATTGCATCGCTGCACATAGGGTTATTTGACACTAAAATATTGGCAATTTTTTTTTTTAACTTTTCTCAACGAAAACGTTGTCAAAGTCGATTGACATTAAATAAAACACAAAATAATACAGACTTATACACTTTAATCAAAGCATATATTTTTTTAATCACTATATTCATGATTTTCCGAATTTTCCTGGTCCAGAATTCCTCCAGTTTCATCTCTAGTTACTTCAGATCCCAGGTGGCGAAGCAGTTCAATAGTTTCACTAGAAAACGGTTGAGATTTTTCTTGGTAATCGGCATAAGCAGGACAAGTATACTCGACGAAAAAATTAATAATAAAAAAACGCTTTGTTTCTGCAACATTTTTGTTCTTAATTAACTTGCCAGAATACATCTGATTTTGACTCTATTACTTTTTCATCATGATTCTATTATATTTATTAAGCTAGATTGATATTTTTCTATAATTATTACCGATTCTTATTTAAGCCATGAAAAAGATTAAAAAGATATAAACATTAGTAAAGCAATGTATAAAATAAGCTACATACCTCCATCACCTGGATCCATCATGAAAACTGGTCAATAACGCTTAATTACTTTGTTATATCACCGTGTAAAGCCTGATTTTTTTTATGCGCAAGAACAGCATGTGCACCTTAGACAATAGCTATGTTCCGACTGATGCTACTCTACTGATCAATCGCTCACTGTGGCGCATCGAGATGACCGCCTAGACGTGCACCATATATTATACTATTCTACGAAATAATAATATGGTTATAATAGCAAACTTCAAAAAAATATTATTGCCCACTTTTTAGTATCAAATACCCGTATGTGCGCTGTTGAGTTACGGTTTCGTGACTACTTGTCTGACGTTGAACAAATAAATTTTGTTTCCAGCTACTCCCTTTAAGCTGTCTTGTGTAAAGCCAAATTGTCCACTTACTGATAAGCGCAAACATCAATTACCCGATATTATCGACATAATGTAGAATTATGTTAGTATTTATTTGGCTCTGCAACTCAAATTACAACCAGCCTAAAACCTATACCCTATAGTCGGAGTGCAGTGGTGGCCCAGTGGTATCGGCCGCGACTTATAAGTTGTAGGTCGTGGGTTCAAACCCAGGCTGGTGCTTTACTTTGTGTAAATTATTTCATCACCACTGGTCTCAAAACGGTTCACGAAAACATCGTGAGGAACTCTTCATCTCGTTCGTCTTCGTCTTAGAACCAAAAAATGTGACATCTAACTGATGGATTAAGGCTTATTCCCTCTCTCACAGAGAGTAAGCCTGTGTCCCAGTTGTGGAAACGTTAAAAGGCTGATGATGATGGCAATAGGCTCGTCCAAAATACATCGCGAAATGTGTGTGTACCAGGTACTTACGTGCACTTCTGCACAATCCACACTGCACACTCACCCAAAATACCCGACACATTATTATTTCATGCTATATAATGTATCTAGTAGTAGACACGCTTCGATCGACAATCTACTGAACACGTAATTATGACACGATATCTTGCGAAAACACCGTGATTCAAACAGTAAAACGCCCATAACTTTTGAACTGCTGAACCGATTTTCATCACACACTTTAATACCACTCTCGATAAAGTAACCTTTCAAACAAACGAAATTAAAATCGGTTTATCCGTTTAGGAGCTATGATGCTAAAAACAGATACATAATCACACAGGTACACCCGTCAAACTTATAATACACTCTTTTTCCGTCAGGGGTTAAAAATAACTCAAGCCGCTATTCTTCAGATAAAAGTTATTTAACTATTGAAAAATTAGCTTCTGCTCGCGGATTCGCCCGCGTAAAATGTGTTTTATCATCCCGAGGGAACACAAACTATCCTATGTCCTTCCCGGGGTTTCAAACTGTCTCCATGCCAAATTTCATCTAAATCGGTTCAGTAGATCCAGAGATTACCCCCTACAACCTCACAAACTTGACCTCTTTATAATTTTAGTTTAGATAAGCTCTTAGTTAACTCAATAATAAGAGTTGTCCAAACCTTTTCTTATTAAATTAATGGATTAACTTTTACGTGTAGTTAACTGAATATCGTAAGGGGTTTCTAAAATAGAATAGATAATATTGCTTCCTCATCCAATACGTTGACAAATTAATTGGTACATCCCTCTAATAACCACATTCCTGTGACCGTTGGCTCTAGCAGATATACTTCCAGTAGATATTTTGTCTGTTCCAGCAGCAAAATTATTAATTTTACGTTTTCAGACTGAGGTGCAAAGCCGGATATTTGATATCCGGTAGTCTGCGGTGGACAGCCTGTCTCTGCAGGAATTCGGTTTATACGAAATGATGTTTGATTTCTATAGAAAAAAAGAGTCCGTGATGTTTCTGTGTTTCTTTTGCATCTTGTAAATTTTGTTCTAAATTAATGTTTGGACTCTACAAACTTTGGCATTGTTTTTATAGGAATAGTCTAGTTTTATTAAACTGATGTATTTGTTGGACAGCTACACGTCCACTGGTAAAAAGCGACGCCGTAAAAACTATCTAATAGCTTACACGAGTTATCAATTTATTTATTACTAAATAAATCAGAACTCCTCTAGGACCCTAGAACTACATTAAAGATACAACAACATATTAATCAGACTCAGAAAAAGTCCACTTGAGAATAGTTTGTGCTAGAAATGTCTCTTTACTGTAAATAATCGATTAGTGGTAGAAAATCCATCAAAGTAACTTTTTTAGCTCCTTAGTCGCCCACACATGCAGCCGTACAAGTTAATTGATTGAGGAAAACCTATTTTACACAGAAATAGCAGTTGCGGAGCCATCCAATAGAAATATAAAGAGTTTACTTTGTAGCTTCATTTTAAATTAATTTTGGTACACGTGTTTGAGATTTGAAAAGAATATGATGGAAACGTACTATTTGGGATAAAAATTATTCCATCTTTCATTATTTTGCCGCTGTTGATGCGTAATTATATATATATATATATAAAACGTTTATTTTCTCTTCACAAAGTTTCTCAAAATTTATGCCTTGCAGTTTAAACCAGGGTTTAACTTTGTGAGAGACTGGTGCCTGTGATAGGTTTCAATAAGAACCTGTATTACAAGTCACCAGGTCCCCCCCGCGGCTAAAAGCCCATCATGACACACTGATTGACAGCTTGGATACAAGAAAATAAATTTGCAATAAAGTTTGGCTTCATAGACATGGATGATAGAGAAATATGATAACAGTTTAAAATACAAATTACCTACAATAAGGAAATACAAGGAAAGACAGTGAAAAAGATAAAATATTATACAATAAGTTCTAAAGGTTTAGTTAATAGATTTTTAGTAAGTAACAGAGTGAGCATGAATAAAGTAAGTTTGTGTATGTGTGTGTTGTTGTTTAAGAGCTTGAGGTTATGTGTTGTGGGAATGATCTTAGTGTGAGGTGCGCAATGGTTAAAAGAGCAAAGCAGCTGAGGGGATGTTTTGTTTGACAAGCCTTAGCATTTATTTCATAGGGGTCAGTAATTTCTCGGTTCCCTCGTAGTCCAGAGCCTTAAGATATGTAGTTAGCAATACCTTACATTTATATTTAGTCCGGGAATAGATGTTGAGGATATCATTAAATTTATTGTATAAATAAGGTCCGAAGAAGAAAAAGAATTGACGCGAATGTGCAGATTTTGCAATTTTGGTTTGGCATACCCTACCTCTCCGGCGCTTATCCAACTGAAGCTTTGGGTCGAATTGCAACAAAGAATGTTCTTTGAGCACCGTACGCAATACGAAAGTTTGCCTAACTGTAAGAACATCCCAATCTTTGAAAAGTTCTACAGTAGGATATCGGTTTTGGATTACTGTTATATCGGAATTGATATAACAGTAATCCAAACAGCGCATGACATTTACAATATTTATTTTTGTGTTTGCTTTCGGTTATCTTCATTGGATCCCAAGCTGCATCACAAACGAAACTAATATAATATAAATCCTATTCTATTCTTACAATGTTTTAGGTCTGAATTTTCAGTAGTCAAATAACCTGACCTGTGGAATAAAATGGCAGTTCGACAGTTTATTACCGAACAGATTAGATAAAAAAAAATACCTGACTATTAAATTGCTTAATATAATGACTAGTCGTAAAACCTGGACTTGAAGTTGATATAAGTTTGAAATCGCCAACCTGTCATGAGAAAGAATGGTGATTAACGGTCGTGCCTACTCTGTTAGAGAAGAGGCCTTTGCCCTGTAGTGGGATACTAACAGACTGATAATATTATTATTGATAAATCTGACTTTAGTGAAATACAGAAAAGATTAATTCATTTTAGAACTAAGGAAACTTAATAATACTCTGCGGTGTCTCTCGTTTACCGAATATATTAATCTTGTGTGCATTCTGCCGCTGCCTCAAAGCACTAACCAACTGAAGCATGGTACTGTAAACTTTAATTAAATTATTATTTGCTTTCCGTATTCGATTCATTGCGGATGGCACGCCAGGCGCGCCATCGAGGATTTTTCTGTGTGGGTTATGACACGAGATCTGTGCATATTTTAAATCGTTACAACTCCGAAAAATTGCGTTTTGGAATATTTGTCCAGGACTAAATATTTATTATTTTGCAAGTTGTTCATGCCTTCGGCCTTCCTTTCTGGATATTTTGTAAGGGGTTGACAACCTTTTTTTTATTTATGGGTGGCACTCTTTTTTACAGTGTGGTTTCATAAATCATATTGTAGAAAAAGACTCTCTAAATAACATAAAGTAACAAATAATAGCACTTATTGCCTTCGCTCACGAACTCTAGTTGTAAACTAATTTCTGGTTTTTTTCTTGTTAAAACAAGTAAAATTTAAAAATTTAAAAAGCTCCCGACACATTTATTTGCGAAAACACCCCGATTCAAACAGTAAAACGCCCATAACTTTTGAACGGCTAAACCGATATTATTCAAAGAACACTTTCGAAAAAATCACCTTTCAAACAAAAACAACTAAATCAAAATCGGTTCGTCCGTTTTAGTGCTATGATGCCACAGACAGACACACAGATACACAGATATACATATACACAGATACACAGCAACACACGTGAAACTTATAACACCCCTCTTTTGCCGGCGGGGGTTAAAAAGAGCATAATCGCGTCTCTGAGTGTGACATTGTATGATTACTTTTATTGCCTTGGGTTCTACGGGTCTAAAGATGCGAAAAAGCATTAAAAAAAAGTTTTTTTATACATGACGGATGGCGCGATTGGTGAGTCATCAACTTCACTGCGTATGACACGACAGGCGTGCCACGAAATATTTGTTCGCCGCCACAGGTAAAAATTTACGAAAACGGGAGCCACAGCGTATCGGTATTGCATCTGAAATGTAGATATGACATCAATGTCGTAATAAGTGTTATTCATTAGTTCCTTCAGGGGATGAAAGTACTCATAAATATGATTTTCTTTTACTACAGGATCAACTCTGTAATATTAAAATAAAACCAGCGGCTCTGTAGTTTTGAATTCGTATATCCCGATAAAATATAGGGAAAAGCTGATTTCCTTCGGGATTTCAAGTTTAGTCTTATATTATGACTCACACATTATTAACACTGTACGCAGACAAACATAAAGAGTCTAATCTAGCAGTCAACCTTTGGGTGATGCCGAGACAAATAGAGGTAGGTGCAATATTGAGAATAAAACGAAATTCATGCATGAGTACTGTCACCACCGGATGTATTTCCAATAAACGAAAAGTCACCCTGCATAAGGCGAGAAGATCAGCCGCGGGCAGTTCTCTGTCTTCCCCAGAGCAGACAGTCTCCATTACAATTGCCACACGAAATAGGGCAAAACGGTTATTAAAACCGATTAATGTGGATCAAACTGTTGACCTAAGCCGGCAAACACTGTTTTCTTATGGCATAGCACCAGCCAGTCCTTTGGGACTGAGTATACATGGTCCTTTTAGACTTCAAAGCACTATCTGCTTCGTTCCCCTGTTGGATCAAAGTCCAAGCTTTTACACAAACAAACCTATAAACAGGTTAAGTCCAGCTTTACTCAATTTATTCTGCACCCCTGCAATTTGTATTCTGTGCAAACTGCAATCGAAATCTGCAGAGATTGTCTGGCGATGGTGAAATGAAATTTATGAAATTTTGGCTTTATTCATCGTGTGCAGCTAGGATTTTTTAAATGACTGCTACGAAAGTTTTACGTGCGTTTGTCAATTTTACCTTTTTCCAATTACGCATAATACTAAATAATGGTTTCTTAATTAACTTAGTCCATAGGTAATTGAAGAATTATTATAGTTTCGCCATGCCCGCGCGTCTATCTACGTCTCGTAGCAATCTGGATAGGCAAAGTATATCTATTATTAAAGCCTACAAAATATAATCGTGACAATCTAAGAAGTCCGATGACTTTTCTCATTTTACATGTTGCGATAACTTTCTATGAACGGCTACGAAAAATCAAATTCATAATCCTAATTAATTAGTATTTTACCCATACACTATAATAACAAGTATAATTCGTAAGCATCAAGATTAACTTATATAAGTAACGTACTTTTATAGCTATCAAATCCGACGTCTTACTGTCACAATTTTAATTTATTTAATACTGGCAGATTTTTAGCAAAACAAACTTAAATAGCACTAGATTTGTTAATGCCCGATAAATAGGTAGGCCATACAAAGTATTTCGGTAATTAAATAATTAGGGTATGAATAAAACCACCTACATGTAAAGTGGAATTGATTTTTATTGCTTCGTTTAATACAAGTAAGGTACTGTTCATTGTAATTAATCTTTCAAAATATTATGATTAGTTCGAGTTTCAGCAATTTATAAGTATGTTATGTTATTACCAATTAATATATGTCAATTAAAAAAACTTTGTGCCCGAAAAAAATATCTTTTGTAGGTAAAGGGAAATATATCCACAGCAGTCTCCCAAAATGGTGCACCAAAGTAAATTTTAAAAATATATATTTTCCAGACGCGATCATAGTATGTAGCAGAGTGTATTTCCGAATTCGACACATTCCGTCCAACCGTCCTTTGAAAATTTTCCGACATGGAAAGAAAAAAAAAACTAGCGTGGGCTGGGCTTGGTGTGTTACACAAACGACTATCAAAACCGTCTGCCACCTGCCAATATCCTGACCTACCGCAACATGAAACACATGTCACACAAAAAGCAACACTAGTGAACACTGGTGCTTTTGTTATTTCAGCCCCGCAACGGGAGGCTTCCAGAACAGATACAATGACATTTTTTTGTAAAGCTGAAAATCTTGTGTGATGGCCCACTAAGTCGTAATTACATTTGAAATGCAGTCTTCTCTGCACATACGCAAATTTATTTATTAGGTAAAGCTTAAGGAGTGAACCAAAATCAATCAAGCAATCATAACCAGAATTGTCATCATAAGCATAGTTGGAATTGTCATACGCATGGTCGGAATAATTCTAACCATGCCTATGACGTAGGTATAGTTAGAATTGACAAGTTCAATTAGTCATAGCCAGAGTTGTCATCAGAAGCATAATTAAAATTGTCATAGGCATTAGCCAGGATAATTGTCATGGGCATAGTTGAAATTGTCATAGACATGGTCAGTATTGTCATAGATATAGTCAGAATTGATATAGTCAATTAGTCATAGCCAGAATTGTCATCGGAAGCATAATTTGGCTTGACATAGGCATAGATAGAATTGTCTTGGCTTGCTTTCAGGGGTCACCAAATGGCGGACCGCCCACCTATTTTGGGTGGACCCTAAGTAAACAGTACAAAATAATTAATCTGAGTAACCTACCTGCGTAAAATAATAATTTGTCCCGCGCTTTTTCTTTACTGCCTTCGATACGACAACGGACGAGCGCGGAGTGCGAAATCAATCTTCGCGATGGAAATAGTTATTTATGCTACAAGTGCGGAAGGTAGGTGATTTCCGATGAGTGGCATTTTTATTCACGAGCGAGCGAAGCGAGTGAGTGGATAAATCGACACGAGTCGGAAATCATCTTACGTACGTGTATCATACAATATTTTACTATGCATTGTGCGAGGAAATAATAAAAATAATAAAATGAAATTACTAAAATGGCGGGCTTATTCAAGCGCGTTCAGCATATCCACAGATTAACTAATAGTTCCTCGGGCATATGTACTGCGCATGTGTGAATAGCTGTCACATCGTAACGCAATAAGGCACGAGCAAAATATACGTTCTGCCAAACATATTTAATTAATATTTAAAATTAATTTTTGATCAAAATCTAAATCAAGAATAATTAAAAACGCCTAAAATAAAGTATTAGTTTTATTTTACCTTTTATATGAATGATAATCTGTACATAACTAATTTTTAAAACTTTTCTCAAATAATAAAAACTCTATGCGTCGGGCTGACGTTGGAGTTAAAAATTAAAAAAGTACAGGAAAGTAAAAAGCACTAGTGAAA
This sequence comes from Orthosia gothica, assembly GCA_949775005.1. NCBI lineage: Eukaryota > Metazoa > Arthropoda > Insecta > Lepidoptera > Noctuidae > Orthosia > Orthosia gothica. The sequence continues at coordinate 31,809,205 of OX459039.1, read as the reverse complement.
AAAAGTGACACTTTCCGCACAGTTTGGCTGCTTGGAAAACCGCTCTTTTCGAGGACATGCATTGTAAAATAAATTTCGAAGTAGATTTACCGTTGAACATCTCCAAGATTTAGTCCAAACTTCGGACGGATACTTCAAGGCAAAAAATTAAATTTGATTTCTTCATTGATATTTGATCTATAATTTACATCTTTAACATTCCGGCGGGGGGGCGGTGGTTTTCAACCTTTACGAACCGCGACGGTCATATTATTTTAAAAAACAGACCCCAGTAGAAAGTAATTGACGACCCCTGCTTAACTTTACTGTGCTAATAAAACTGTTAGAGAATACCTAGCTGGAAATACATAATTGAAATTTATGGTCCAAGTACGAATGTATAGAATGTTGAGTACTTTTGCCAGCGAGTTTGTTCTCCATTAATGATAATTGACCAAACTGAAGTACTCAATTGAGCTACTAAAACAAGCTGTTTAACATGTTTCTACATGGCATTCGATGAACTTCAGCTACCTTAACAGCGTAAGTTGCATACCACTTGGTAGTTTCGAATCTAACATACTCATACCAGAAATGTGTGTATGTAGTTTCACAGAACGCGTTAAATTATAATGAAGATGGCAGGTTGATCAACATTCCGTGGCTCTCTGAAAACTGATGCGCGAATTCAAATTGATTTGAACTTCTCTTCATCGCCAATAACTCTCGCTAGGGGATCAAGTCAACTATAGATAGAAGCTTCATCACAATTACGATTACCGAGATATCTGTCAAAGGGGTGAAAAAAATTACATATCAGAACATCTCGTTTGTATTCTTCACAGATGTATATAGTACATGCATTTAACCAGTTACTATCAAAGCTCAGACAATATTCATTATCCAGTCTATTGATATAAACCTAGCACAAATCCATTCTTGGAATATCAGATGACGGTGACCATTTACCGGTGCTATTTTATCGAAACTCTCTTCTAAATACTAAGTAACCTATGTGGAAAATTGTCCCTGTGCCTAATACCTTCCACGTAGTTCTTTCAAATGCTCGGCTGGTTTTGGATACGTGTCCTTTGTACTTTAGCGGTAATCCGTCCTTGAATGATAGACGCGCCAGATGGGACGGATAAATATAAATAAATACCTTTGTGTTGGAATACCCTAATATTGGTTAAGTGAGTGAACATCTATATATTATGATGGCTTATGGAGGCGGTAACTGATGAAATTCTTTATTTAAACATTGTTAACTTGTAAATTTTACAAGCTTTTTTTAACTTGCAATGTATGTAAGTGTGTTCGTGTTAAATCTTGAAACTGAATATTAAAGCAGTAAGATTAAGATGAAATTTTGCATACACGTTTATTTTGGACGAAATGCATGGTTAGCTAAGTGACGTCATTCTAAATCTAATATGGCGGACGGCCCGAGATGCGAACTAGTTATTTTTTGTGCACTCGCTTGATATGGATATTAAATTGAAGGGATTGCTGAGAAGAATACGTAAAAAGCTTGTTTTAAAAAAGTTTTAAAGGAATAATTTTATTTATTCTATACATTATTAAATACTAGCTTTGTTTTAGCTTCGCTAGCGGTGACTTAATATGTTCTAAAGCCTGTCCACATACCTATTAATTACAATAAAAGTCGCGGGTAGGTGGACCTCGAGTTATAATTAACACCACTAACGGGCAGGCAAGGCAAATATATTGTCTTTTATGTAAGGCATCTCTTAGAATAAGACTTTATTAGCGCTAGCAAGTATTCACCCACCTTTTTTTCGCACAGAATCAATCAGTTCTCGAGAACCACCACTGGCGTTCCGCCATGAGCTGCCTCGTGGAGAGCGGCATCCTGGACCACCTGCCGCCTGTACCAGGTCTTCGAGAGAGGCTGGTGAATCAGATCAGCTCGCTGATCCTCGCCACGGATATTACTCGCCAAACAGAATACCTGACAATATTCTCGGTAAGCTATTATTTGATATTGACTAGGGAATCCCGAAAAAATGTTTTTAACCTTATGTTATCAATCAATAAGGTCCTTGATCGAGCGAATTCGCCAGCTAGTTTATCCATTCAACTTTTATCTAGTAGTAAAAAGGCTTCGATCGACAATCCATAGAAACACGTAATTATATAACAAAATATCTTGCGAATATTATTCATAACACATTCATGGAGTAAAAGCCGCATAACTTTTAAACGGCTTAACTAATTTTTATCAAACAGATAAATTAAAAAAAAAAATATATATATATATAAATAAAAAACTATAAATTCACCTTTTAACCAAAAAATACTAAATCAAAATCGGTGCATCCGTATAGGACCTATAATGCCACAGACAGTTAAACAAACACAACGATACACAGGTCATACTTATAACACCCCTCTTTTCCGTCGTGGGTTAAAAACAGCCTCTATCCATTATATTTTTCGGTAATTAGTGTTTCTATCTGCATTTATTTAGGCTGTGCGTTTTCTACTAGTCTGTACACGATATTTTTGTAACTTTAAATCTGTTCTTGATTTCATAAAGCCTTCTTTTCTGTGATAGTAAATTTATGTAAAACTCCACCTGCTACGATCCTTAGGTAGATACTTGTTTGTGCGATGTCAACGTCCGTACAACTGAAAATACACGCGGCGATGCGAGTACTACGCACCTGACCTTTTTCAGCGATATTACCAGTGCGATGTATGGTAAATAAAATTATAAATAGATTTATCTAAATCAGGCACATTGTTGGTATAGCTAGCTATCTTTCGCGTGGGGTTGGATTTTTAATCGACTATGTCATTTTGAGGTACCCGTTATTTATTTGGGTTTGGAAATCATCCAATGACTTCTCCCGCTCTGGGTGGGGCGGGAGGGCGTGTCAGACTTTTACTGACTAAAACCTACCCGTGTTCCTTCAGTTGCTTGCGCCAGGGCCGCGGTAAATTACAATTTAATTCCACCCCCGACAGAAAAAGAGAGGTGATGTAATTTTGACGTGTGTAGGTACTGTGTTTTTGTGCATCGGTATGTGACTTCGGAGGAGCTCGTGGCTAAATAATAACAGCCGCACTGGTCGATCATCAAGGTTAACCAACGCTTGACGAGGTCGGTCCGTGGATGGGTGACCATTTCAACATACCGAGTTTGTTTCCTCCGTGCCTCGGAAAGGACGTTAAGCCGTTGGTCCCGGCTGTCATTTGAACATCTTTGACAGTCGTTACCGGTAGTCAGAAGCTTGAGACCTGACACCAGTCTTGCCAAGGGGTACCGTGTTACCCAGTTACTGGGTTGTGGAGGTCAGATAGGCAGTCGCTCCATGTAAAACACTGGTACTCAGCTGAATCAGGTAAGACTGGAAGCCGACCCCAATATAGTTGGGAAAATGCTAGGCAGATCGGTATTTGGCATCAAAGCTCCTAAAAGGATGAACAGATTTTGATTTGGTTTTTATGTTGTTTCACTGGTGACTTAATCGAGAGTGTTCTTAGCTATGTTTGATGCAAATCGGTTCAGCCTTTCAAAAGTCATGGGGGTTTTACCGTATGAATTGGGCTGTTTTCTCAAGATATCGTGTCATAATTAGATGTATAATATGTTGTCGAGCGAAGCGCTTCTACTACTACATAAATTTTGTATCATGCAATATGTCGGGGTTTTTTTTTTAATTTACTTGTAAACATGCTGTCAGTAATCGTGCTTTTATGAATGTCTAGTTGAATGCCCATTTTTATTAATAACGATAACTATGAATATCAATAAAAAGAATAATATTCATATAAAATACAAAGAAAAGAAACATCCATTCATACATCAGTTTCAAAAAGAGTAGAGGTTTCCAAAATACTAGTATGTGTCGTTGGAACAACTGAAAATATTTACTCGGAATGGCGCGTACAGCCCGATTCCGATACACAACTGTTTTTATGCCACCTGCCCTATAATAAAAATTTAACTATCACGAACTACCATGACCCTGTATTTTTCGGGATTCCCATTCCATGTTAGTTTTTCATATCAATAGTTGTCGGCGGACAGCAACTGCAGCCAAAATTTTTTGATCCGTATTTTGGTTGATTTAAAATGTATTGTTATTACTAGTAGTTTCGTTTTAATTACAACATATAGTATCATTGTTTTTACACACGTGATGGACATCGGGCAGAAAAAGCAGCGCGTGGTGATATATTTATGTTTGATTATTTTTGTATTGTTTCAATGTGGTATGTACAGGTAAGTATCATTGTACAACCAAACTCGGATTCATTCGTCGTGATGCGGTGATGGTGATAGTTCGAACGAATGGCAGTCTACGTCTTCTAACATTTACCATAAATGTGTTACAAAATCTAATTTAGCATTTTCAATTAGTTTTACGTGCGGTCCTACAGTTAAGAGGCTGTATGTGAACAGTTCCTACATTTATTAAGCAACGAACATTTTATCTATATTAAAGGAATGTGAAGAAGTAACCTCGAACTCCTAGAGAAATGCATAGGTTCCCTGTTATTTCTACCAGGTACCGCGTTAACTATGGGCCGATTTCACCAATAAAACGAATCGCGATTAGTTGCAACTAAACTCAGTTGTCAAATAACGCGTTGAGCTTGGTAGTTTCTCAGCGATCTCAACAGAACGCTGTATTTGCATTAACTGAGTTTAGTTGAACTAATCGTGATTAGTTTCATTGGTGAAATCGGCCCTAAGCTCAGTTCACACACTTAACATACAAGTTTAACTACAAGCAAGAGTTTAGCGCCGTCAGACGAATTTAAGCGCAGCGGTAGGAATGCTGAAATGCTGTAAGCTTCATTTACTTCCGTCTCTTAAATGTAACATAAACTAGCTGATGCAGATGCTGATGCAGCAGTATTTTGAAAAGCCTATGTTTTACATCATGCAATAATATTGTAGGTGTGTAGGCTGCCTTACTTAAGAAATTATTAATTCACTATACAAACTTCCACCCCCTTAAGGAGGATTGCCGGGATAAAATTGTCCTACGTCCTTCCTAGGGTCTCAAACTATCTCCATAGCAAATTTCATCTAAATCGGTTCAGCGGTTTAAGCATAAAAAGGTAACGGACAGACAGAGTTACTTTCGCATTTATAATATTAGTATGGATGAAAATATTATTTTATTGGCATAATCGTCTTTTTTGTAGCCGGAAAACATAGAACCTGAACTCATTAAAAGAAGTATGTAAGTACCTATCTAAAATTGGAAAACCAATACCTCTAATTTGGGTCACGACGTAGGTAGGTGCCCGATTTTCCAACGACATGATTTCCTGGAACTGGAATCTATTTGAGAATATTATTATTTCGCCTGTTCGAAAGATAAATAAATTGGTCCTTTCGGAAGGAGCTTTCCGGGTCTTGATATTTTCCTCGATGTCTGCCACGGTTTCGGCCAGGGCTCAGGGTCCAACTTGGTGTTTTTTTGGCAACAGTTGTTGGCCTCGTGCAAGTTTTAAAATGTACTCGATCGCGTTAACTTAAACTTTAATTTGTATTGAAACTAATGGTATATCCCTTTTTGTATACTAATTGACATAAGATAACGTTTACGCTAATGCTGAGAATAAAAACTCGTACTACTACTTCTGTCATATAACAGTCAATGCCGATAATCTTGTTAATTATATCCGCCCACATCAACCACATCATAAGCTATCAAACGTAATAATCAAATTAATCTTAGATTAATTGAAATCCTGTGACAGGTTGACAGCCGATTTCAGATCCATGCTCGGTTGTGGTTCGTGTACTGATTGTGGTTCAGTGCACAAGATATCTGCGTAATTTCTATGATTGGCGTTATGTCGTCGGAAATGTTCAATGCACTTTGACACAAAGACCATCTTGTGATTCAATCTCGGTTAAGCTCAAACATTATTGGCATTAACTAAGAACTTAGGCATGAGTCATGATCATCCACAGCCTGACTTCGCCCGCTGCTGAGCATATACCTCTTTTTAGGGTTCCGTACCCGAAGAGTCCAAACGGAGTCCTATTGCTGTCACTCACGTGTCTTGACTGTCGGTCTGTCTTTCCGTCTGTTTGTCTGACCGTCGTCTGTCAAACAGATTTTACAGCCAAACGGTTAGAAAGTCTTGACATTTTCACAGTAGGTATAAGCATATTTTTGACCCAAAGCCTAAATTAAATTTGAAGGGGTATCCCATACAGACAATGGGGGGAGGCACGAAAAAATTTTTGTATCTACTCATCAAGTAAGATTTCGTTGTTTGAGCTCGTTGAGTAGATAATTATACAGTATTTTTTAACCGACTTACCAAAAAGGAGGGTTCTATGTTCGACTTCTTGTATGTTTTTTTTTTTTTTTATGTATGTTCACCGATATCTCCGTCAATTGTGGACTGATTTTGAAAATTCTTTTTTTGTTTGAAAGAGTATGTTTTGAAATTGGTCCTATTTTAATTTGGTGAAGATCTGATAAAGAACTACGGAGATATACAACAGAACTCTTCAATAAATGACGGCAAATCATTCGGGATTGCTGTAATCGCATGTGGGTTTATTGTTTATACCATTTCATAACATAACATCACGCCAGTACGCTCGAAAGGGGTACGCAGATCTCTCATTTCACCGGTTATGTTCAAGTATCGTGTTATTCAGCTAATCTATTCTGGCGTTATAGGCACCTTATTAAACAACTTGCCTATTTTAAGTAGGTGCAACTAAAAAGGGAAAAATAAAAAAACATTTTTGCATAATCATACTACCGACTAGACGTGTGCGCCGATGAAAAAATCATCGGCGGCGGGCGCCGGTCAAAAAGTCGGCGGCGGCGGCGTGTTTTCGGCGTGATATCGGCGCAGAGAATTTTAATAAAACTGTCTATATTGTCGAATGGTTTTATAATAATTATAATCTGGTACGATCAAAAAAATAAAGAACAATTGAAAAAATCACATATTGACCTGTCATAGTAATCAACAAAAGACAATAACAGCAAAATAAAAGTACTTTCAATTCAGGGCTGTCGTGCAATGGCTGTAATTTTCGTGAATAATAATAATAATTGTCGTGTCGGACTAAAACGAGACGTTTTTGCCGTTACCGTCAAACCGGCAACAGAGAAATATCCGCTCGCTAGATGTGCTTGTAGCAGACACTGATAAAATAGCCTTCGCTAATTTGTATAGCAACGGAAATGCTGCTCGGCTATCTTGCCAGTATTTAATAACATTTCCATGTCTTAATTCACTGGCATCACATGAAACTTAATATTTCAGGCATTCTTTTGCAATACATTCTTGTCCATCATTCATCATCATCATCATTATATCAGCCGAAAGACGTCCACTGCTGGATACAGACCTCCCCTAAGCGTCGCCATTTTGAACGGTTCCGTGCGTCTCGCATCCAGCGGATCCCCGCAATCTTCACCAGGTCATCGGTCCACCTGGTGGGAGGCCTTTTAACGCAACGTTTTCCCGTTCACGGTCGCCTCTCCAGAACCTTTCTGCCCCATCGGCCATCCGTTCTGCGAGTAATGTGCCCTACCTACTGCCGCTTAAGTTTGGCAATTTTTCGGGCTATGTCGGTAACCCTGGTTCTCTTGCGTATCTCTACATTTCTGATTCGATCACGCAAGGAAACTCCGAGCATAGCCCTCTCCATTGCCCTTTGGGTGACTGTAAGCTTTCTGATGACGCCCATTGTGAGCGACCACGACTCTGTCCCGTAAGTAATCACTGGCAACACACACTGGTCATAGACTTTCGTCTTGAGACACTGTGGTAAGTTGTACGAAAAGATACCGCGCAACTTCCCGAACTCTGCCCAACCGAGTCAGATTCGACCTCTTTCTCGAAGTTGGCTCTACCCAACTGGACTATTTGTCCTAGGTAGACATAGTCGGCCACAACTTCGAGTGTAGAGTATCTGACCTTGATAGGAGTTGGTGTAACATGGGCATTCAACATCACCTTGGTTTTGTCCATGTTCATTCTAAGACCCACTCTTTCGGAAGCTCAACCATGACCACAATATCGTCGGCAAACCGAAGGTGAGTTATGTACTCGCCATTGACGTTGATGCCTAGTCCTCTCCAGTCCAGAACCTTGAAGACATCCTTCAGTGCAGCGGTGAACAGTTTTTGAGATATGACGCCTCCCAGTCTCACACCCCGCTGCAAAAGGACGGGTTCCGAGATCTGATCCTGAAGTCGAACTGACATGGTAGCGTTTTTATACAAACACTTCAACTCTTCGATATACCGGTAGTCAATTTGGCACCGTTGGAGAGTCTCGGTCGAATCGAAGGCTTTCTCGTAGTCCAAAAACGCTAAATAGAGACACAGGTTGTACAGTTGTCAGAGGCTCTTCGGTCTTCTGTATAACCTGCCGCAGCGTATATATGTAGTCTACGATGCTGAAGCCTTTACGGAAGCCGGCTTGTTTGGGAGGCTGGAAATCAAATCGTCTCGCGCCGATTCGTGATAACTCTTGAAAACAGCTTGTAGACATGGCTAATATATTGACACCTTTCTTGAAGAAAAGTACCACCACAGTGGGGTGCGGGGGGCACCATGCCTGTGGCGTTTTTCCCTCAAATATGACGTAGTGAAATAGCTTCTGAAGGGCCACCACTTCTGGTTTTCCACCCGCCTTCAGGAATTCGGCCGTAATTCCGTCATCACCCAGTGCTTTGTTATTCTTAAGCTGTTTCAGAGCTATCCTAATCTCGTACAGGCTGACTTTCGGAATGTCTTCGGTATATTGTCGGGTCAATCTAGCTTGAGGGTCCTTTGCTAGATTCGCAACGGGTTTACTGGTTGACGTGTCCATATTCGTTCATCAAATTCAGACGCATCTTTCACACCTGCATTTGAAATACTGCAGCGGCTGGCTTGAGTCTCTTGTTCACTCGCTTAATATAATACAGATATTTTAACCGAAAGTCAGAAATTCAGTTTAGAAGTTAAAAGTGTGAGTGCTGTTGTAGCGTGTCCTAAAATAAAGTTCCAAAAACACCTCACGCCGATTTTACGCCGATACGAAAATCGGCGGCGGCGGCGTGGCAAAAACGTCGGCGGCGGCGGCGCGCCGGCGCGGCGCACACGTCTACTACCGACTTACAAACAAAAAACTACAAAGTGAAAAATAACTTAATTTTGGAAGTCGGTGTCCATATCGCAAACAATTGGGAAACAAGAAAGACACCGACTTCCAAAATTAAGTTATTTTTCACTTTGTAGTTTTTTGTTTGTAAGTCGGTAGTATTTTTTTGCAAAAATGTTTTTTTATTGTATTTAAATATTGGAAAACAAATGATTGAGAAACCACTAAAGTCTGCTATTTTTACAAAATTTTGTTCCGAAGAATTTATTAACTTTCTAATGACCTAGGCATTAGAAATTCGTTGATAATGTTTATTATTACGTATATTTTACTTACAAACACATTGATAAATCAGATTATTACTTTGTATATCCCTCATTTTTCCTATTACAACCAACTTGATTTTGCGGTTTGGTACGGAACCCTAAATTTGCAAAAGCCGACACGCACTTGGCCGGTATTATTTTCATTTGTCAAACCCCACGATCCAAGAAAAGAACACGAACTACAAATACATAAGCGGACGTCATAATTTTTTTAGTCAATTGTGTTATTAAAAGTCAAGTCGAAGTTACAAACTGACCTTTATAAGTGTGCAATATTTCAAATTAAAAGGGAGACGCCGAGGAGAGAGCCGGAGGCGCACGAAGAAATCCGAAGATGTAGGACCGCGCGCTGACTAGAAGTTCAGTTTCGTCATATTTTACGAAACTGAAAGACTGTAAATTTTATGAATCGAACTCTGTTCCAACCCGCAGGCTTATTACGTATCTTTTGCATGAGCAAAACGATAGCGATCAAACGCTTTATGTCATAAAAGTTGGCATTACCTGCAGTGTAGGTAGGTATGGTAGGTCCTACACAATCCTTTGCTAATCAGTCGCTGTTTGTATAATGCACTTATTTAAAAAAAAAAACCGCCAATATCTCTAAAACTTTTGTATTGAAGAGCAATTATTGCGCAAAAATCGCAATCGTTTTGCTCTTGCAAAAGATACGTATCAAGCGTGCCGGTGTCCATAAGACACATCTCTCTTTTTTATAATTAACCATTTTTGAAGATGAAGATGAAACACTGAGCAAAAACTTTAATGAAGACTATTTTACTTCAAACAGTTGTTCATTTAATGTCGCCATATTAACTAAAAGTACCTCTCCTGAACCCTGAGACACCAAAAAGAGTGCCTACGTTACAAAAAACAAAGTTCTTTAAAAGCAGAACCCGTGCTGACATCACAACATAAACAAGTAGGTTGGTTACTCAAGAGTCCCTCAGAAACGGAGACATGACATCCGAACCGACCTTGATGAAAAACTGAGAATACCTACCGTAGGCTTAGTGATTCCACGAAAGGTAGCTCGGAGCTATTAAAACAACGCTGAGCCGACTCGAACATGGGGGGATCTTTTCATAACGTTACATTAATGAGATTCGACTGTGCTACTCTTATGCCCAAATGTAGATGTTACTGTGAAAACGACATGCGGAAAAACTAAGATTTGCTCAGTCTGGCCATCAGTCATTAGACTATTGTGCCCATGTTTTGGTATTATAAAATGTTGACTATTTTACCACATGACTATTTTATCAAAATTGTTCGTGTCTCCGAGGAGTCTTAAGTTTAAACCTAATGCCACCTCCACACGCTTGCTGTTTGCTACAAACAGGTCGAACAGCAAACACGTGCCGAACACTGACCACAAACAAGGCACCCACATAAAATATGTCCATTCGTTCTATTGACCTATCACTTACTTCAAGTTCCAATTCATACTCGTTTTACTGAATCGGCCATGTTTATATGGGCCCGTGAAAGAAAACATGGTAAAATTAAAGAACAGAAAGCATTAATATCCACAGAAATCGACATGCTTAGTTTAAACTAGTATTATTACATAGTAATCAGTTAAAATAAGACTGTACTTATACGTATATTTATATTTGGAATAAAGAATTGGTGTTAATATTTCAAAACTGAAAATAACGCAAGTCAAACAATGACATATGCAAAGGCCCACAAAAGCAGATTCACAATACGAGCGGACTAAAAGCGGCATTCAAATTCTTATATAGCAAACCTGCACCAAAATATTTTTTATTCAATTAAAAAAATATTTCACAGGCAGTTCCTAGTTTTAAATAAAATGTATATTTTTTTTTACCAGCGTTCCACGGCACGAATACCATCGTGCCGCGGAAAATTGCACTAGTTAAAACTTCGGTAAAACTGTTGTTAAATTAAAAGAGGAATACATACATTAATAAATTGACGCCTTTTGCCAATGGGGGTAGGCAGAAACTACAGAACGCGACCTGCTACGGTCCTTACATACTTCTTTTGCTTCAGAAAAGTAAGAGAATTAATTCCTCTTTTTCTGTTCTTCAGAATAAGAGGAATGAAACAGTAAAACGCCCATAACTTTAGAAAGGCTGAACCAATTTTCATCAAACATAGTTAAGAACACTCTCGATAAAGTCACCTTTCAAACAAACCGGCCAAGTGCGAGTCGGACTCGCGCAGGAAGAGATCCTTACCATTATCGCAAAAATCAGCAAATATATCACGTTTTTTTGAGCCCCACTTAAAAAAATATTTTATTCTGTTTTTAGTATTTGTTGTTAAAGCGGCAATAGAAATACATCATCTGTGAAAATTTCAACTTTCTTACTATCAAGTTTCATCAAATACAACCTGGTGACAGACTGACACACCAACCAACCATGGAGTCTTAGTAATAGGGCCCCGTTTTTACCCTTTGGGTACGGAACCCTAAAAACGGAACCAAAATCGTCATGGTTCATCCGTTTAGGAGCTATGATGCCACAGACAGATACACAGGTACACACGTCAAAGTTATAACACGTTTTTTTCCGTCGGGGGTTAAAAATACAGCATTCGGCGACCGTCCTGATTGCTCGACGCGATTCAATTTATATCACACCTATAAACGATTTGCACTTGATTTTTATTTATTAGTGTACGATATCGCCTATCGACACAATTAAATAACCGCGCTATCAGAAAGGAGCTCGTGGCTAAATAATAACAGCCGCACTGGTCGATCATCAAGGTTAAGCAACGCTTGACGAGGTCGGTCCGTGGATGGGTGACCATTTCGACAGACCGAGTTTCTTCCGTGCCTCGGAAAGCACGTTAAGCCGTTGGTCCCGACTGTCATTTGTAGAAGATCTTTGACAGTCGTTACGGGTAGTCAGAAGCTTGAGATCTGACACCAGTCTTGCCAATGGGTACCGTGTTACCCAGTTACTGGGTTGTGGAGGTCAGATAGGCAGTCGCTCCATGTAAAACACTGGTACTCAGCTAAATCCGGTTAGACTCGAAGCCGACCCCAATATATTTGGGAAAAGGCTAAGCAGATTTTTATCAGAAAGGTTCTTTAGTAAACCATCTCAACGCAATCAGCTTTTAATCAATTAGTGCAAACTAAATGTTTCAAGTTACACGGTAAAACAACTTGCGAGCCATATCAAACCGCGTTGGTTGGAAGTTGAAGTAGCGACTAACTTTAAACGATTGCTTTCTAGTCCTTAGTGCCTGTTAAGTAATTACATAAAATACGTTTTGTACACATTTGTGTGGACACTTTTCACCATCTGTGTACTTTGTGGGATTCAATCAACAATCTCTAAAGAACTTGGCTGTTGGTAAAAGTATTATAAACTTACGGGGACGTGTTATTCTGTGTTACACTTTTCTAAGTCAGGTAATACACTCAATTCTAGCATACAGATACCTTATCCCATACAAAGAAACCGTGCCGACGTAACTAGCGTTTTTCGTTTGACTAAACTGATTATTTTTACTAGAACATCGATAGCGTTCGATAACGGTTCCGTTCCACGGCGATAGATGGTGTTATAAGCAACTTGCAAGTAAACGGGTTTACTCGTTGTGACGATTTGTTTTGTAGTAGGATTGGTAGTAACTAGGTATTAGTTTCCACGCTTTTACAGTTTCATCGTACCAAAATGTGTTACTATACAAAATTAAAAAATCGAGTGGAATGCCTCAGAAATTGAATATATCTATTGGAATCAATTTTAAATGATCCGTTCAAATAAGAGCCCTATATTTCATAGTTTTGTGCTTAGGAGAGTTGATTACACAAGAACATTCAATCTTTGTGATCAATTATAGAAAATGTTAATTTTACACACAATCAATAACAAATCGATGGATATCGCGCCATCTAGCGAAATTTATTTGAACCAAATTTTATTTCTTGGCGTCTCGGGATCCCGTGGGTTCTTATTCTATTCAGTACTAGTCAAGCTGCCACTTTTCCCCATAACTAATTACATAGGTCGTCGTTGGTCTTTCCTCAGAACAACTTGGCAGCTGAATTGCAACCACTGTCGACCTTCCACCATGTTATTTGTGCAAGTAGCTGTTCTATGTTATTTGTGCAAGTAGCTGTGCTCACATTTTGGTAAGATAAGTCCAATTCAAAGATTGTAATCTTTGAATTATGCTGGACTGTAGTTGGCAAGCTTTGCTGTGAAAACGAAAACATCTGCGTTTCAATGGTTTCATCAGTAATTAATGATGTTATCTGATCTGAGTCGTTTAGATAGAAAAGCAATTAAAATATATTTCTTATGGCCAGATTTTATTGGTTAAGATAAAAGGAAAATGAAATTATTACAAACTTACATATCTCTCCTTATCTTTCGATGCTTGATCGATTTTGGTTTCCCGTCCCGAGCAAGTATACTTAGCAATACTTGCCGACTTACATAAGAGTGATCTTAACACCAACACGTTGTACAAACTTTAAAATATTCCACGTTTTCTTCGCGGCACAACTTAACTCGCGCTGCTCTAAAACTTAAAAGTCTTCTTTTACAAGTTCTCCAACTCAAATCTTGTTATCACAATTTTCTGAGATTCCTTTTTACTAGGAAAAAGTACTTATTTCTCAACTAAGTTCATTTTAGCCTGCTTATTACATAAGTAATGAAAATTGTAGCAATGTAGAAGGATTTTCTAGAAGAAGCATTTATTTTAATTACAGACTTTTGAATTGTCTAGAAATCGGTCAGTTAGTCGTTAATTGTAATACTTAAAGATGCTAATTCTGCAGAGATCTCATTACATTTAAATGTAGGTAAGAAGAAGTCAAGGCGACGCTTGAGGGAGCAGTCGACGTCCTTCGGCTGAAATTATGATAATGATGAAGGAGTAGTCATGAAAGTTTCGTCAGAACTGATGTATATGTACCTACTTGAGAAAACAAACCGATTCAAGATTAAAAACCGGCCAAGTGCGTGTTGGGTCACGCGCAGTAATAGGGTTCTTTCAGTTGCATAATAATACGGACTATGAAGAGGGTTTTTTGTTGTTATATAAACATTTAAACGGTTTCAGCGGCCCACAACGTCTAAAAACGGGCCCACTTAGAACCATGGTAACTGCAGGAGTTAAAAAGTCCAACTGCGAAGTGGACTTTTGAACTCCTTCTGAAGTGAAGTTATTTTTTTTATCTATTTGAGTACCACCGCGTGTAGAGGCAAGTGTTTGTAATAAAGATTTATAACCAGCGTCACTTAATAATTTTAATACTGCAGTATTACCGTTAAGGAGATAGTCTTCGTTAAAATCTCCAAACTATTTACAAACCGAAAACAAATATTTTTGTAAGAGTATTTTCAAACAACCTACTCAACTACGAAAAATTAAAATCAAATTATTCAATGATAAGAACAAAAAACCAACGTAAATAAGCTGCAATAAATTATCTATATGAAGGACGTCAATTGCGAAAGAAGCAGCGAGCGCGCGCTGGGCCACGGGGAATGGTATGTTTCGTTCCTGGGTCCTCGCTCGCACGCTCCTTGTTTCTTTCTCTTTTGATATTGAAAAACGACATACGCAATTAAGTTTATAATTGCGACCACTGAGAATACCGCCATCTAAGGTCAGGTAGCGGAATTTGCTTGCAATCGAATCTAGTTTGACTTTAGATTACAAAACGTCGAAAATACTTCTGCACAAAATAGACTACCCACTCGCATGCGCCTTACGGTCCGGTACTGCCAACGACTCCGCCCACTCAAATGCGTTATTCCAGCTTAAACATGATTTTATTTTTGTATATTTTTACATGGTTCATAAGCATATATTTACTATCTGTTTTACAAAACTAACAACGTTATTTAAGTAATTTTTCAATAGCATTAGTACAATTTTTTTTGTGATAGTTTTTCTTTTAATTTTGTTATATATACAGTAGTAGCCGTGATTTTTTTTACGTATCCAAAAACAACCATTTCGCTGGCAGGAGGCGGGACTTGACTTTAACAAAAATTTGCAATTTAAAGCTCAATTTTAAACAAAACGATCTCTGAAACGAAAAATGGTTTTAACAGACCCGTAATATTTTTGAATGGCCTGTCGATACCCCACACCATGGGATAGACGAAGAAAAAAACATGCCCACTTTACGTCTACAGGGGGGAGCCGAAAAAAAATTGTTTACTTGTATTATTTTACCACTTTATCGGAATTATTATTATTTGTATCTATGCCAAATTACAGCTTTCTAGTACTAAGAGTCTCTGAGCTAAGCTGCGGTCGGACAGACGGACATAGCGAAACATAAGGGTTCCTTGTTGAATTCGCAGCTTCGGAATCCTAAAAAGAGTCAACAATGCAGCTCTGACTACCTAAAAAAATGTTTTTCATGAATAAACATTTTCGTAGTTTGAATATTTTCTGGATTTCTGATATGGAAGCTGTAGCTCAATCAAACAGTTTCGCATATTAAATATTGGCTTTAGCAAATTGGCAATCCACATTCGGTTTTACTTTTTATTTAGAGTTGCTTTGGCTTCAATTGCGCTGTCGAAAAAAATCTGTTTATTTTTTGTTTATTTAGATGGCTATCAATTACAATTATTTGCAGAAAAGTGTTTGTTTATTATGCCACGGAATATTGTTTTTAATACTTCCTCTCATGCACTAGTAGTTGTCAGTCATTGGAATGGATGCATTGTGGGTGGCAAAGTAAAAACCGGATCCATTTTCATGTAATGATATTTTTTCGCCAACGCCTGCGTCCCTTCGGATTCTTCTGAACAATTACTATAATGTAAAGCCTCGTATCCACTAGGCAATGTTTGATGCGCGACATGATGCACAACATGTTGTTAAAAAGGCGTATATATTTCCCAATATAGAAACTCCGTTTGGCCAGTTTTGTTTGCAAAATATTCTTTGATAGCCATATATTTTTCTGTAACAAAATATTTTTTAACATGCAAGTCGTTTTGAAGGTATCCAAAAGTAGCGAATAGATATTGGGTTGTTAATAATTTTTTTAAAGCAAAAACTATTCGTTACACGAAAAATACATGTTTCACAAATAATGTACATGAATCAATAATAAATGTATATTATTTACAAACCTTTTAGTCTAGCCGTTACTAAGGAGTATGCTGTAGAAAGTAACCATTTTACGGCACTAAAGCGGTGGTGGGCCTTTAAACGGCAACGAGGAACTGTTATTTAGTAACTTTGTATCTTCGCGTTATTTTGCGAGCAGACATCGTCGTCGGACATGTGCGTTAAATGTTGACTAGTGAATACGAAGCTTTACAGTCTCATCGTCCCGTTTATTTTAAGGTACTCAAATGAATTATCTTTTCTTGTATGAGTAGAATTACTATGTTGCATTAGCCAGATTTTCCATACAAGTTTATGTAATCGTCATCCATCTTTCAATATACCCTTAAAAGCACTAAATTGAGGCATCGTCCACTCCGGAAACGTATGGCACTTACTACGAATTAGCACCAGCATCATGATTTATCAGCTTTGTTAATTAATCACATTGTTTGTTAAAACAATGTGATGTATAGGCGTTTTGTTCCTAGTCATCCATCAGTATGAACACCGCTGGAAACAATACATTTTCACGCACAAATACTTGACACAAACATAATTCACTGCATAACTTAAATGTAATCGGAAAATCGAAAATGTCATAATGAAATTGTTGCAAATTTTCAACATCAATACAGAACCACAATGTTGTTGTAGCATGATATTATTCGTATTTATGCAGCCAAGGAATGTCCGATTACTGTATACTGATTAACGGATCGCTATTTATTCCAGCCGGTTGTTTATGCTTTACTCATCCTTTGATTAGCGACGCGAAAAAAGCTGGCTAGAAAAAATTATATTTTATTTCCTTTTAAAGACCACTGCTCTAAAGAAAAAAAGTAGGGTGTTTACACAGCAGTTATATTTTCAAAACTAAAAAGAGAAATTGCAAGAACCATGATGGTTACCTTTTAAAACATGTTTTAAAATCTTTTACAAAAGTGGTCTGCCGTCACAAGCTGGGAACTATCTTACAGTTAAATTAATAACTACTTTTGCGCCAGAGAAGTCATTGTGGGAGATTTCAGCTGCTTGAGATGTAAACAAGTCAGATACATCTGTCCCTTACGCATTTGAAATAACATTGCTCTAAAACATTATGGTCACCCCCTTGGGCATACAGTTGTGAAACAAAGAAGAAAAGAATACCGAATGTCGAATGTCTACGTAGTCAAAGTAAGAGTATGTTGTCATTAAAATGAGTATTCGTTTGGGTGCTTAAATACTTACAAACAAGCCGGTGACACCCGGGGCGTACCTAAGCAACAATGTAGGTCCACACACTAACCTAAAAGAGCATTATGTCGATAACACTGTTGACATTCAAAAGAGCTGTTTAATTGTCTAACTGAAATAAGTTATTTCACTTTGACTGTAAGATAGTATAAGAACTAGATATTTGATTGGTCTTCGTTTTGAAGAGCTCCTTATCGCCTTCTGTTTCAGTCGAAAGTCTTCGACTATAGGTATCCATGACAGTTAAATAATTTCGCTTCAAGTCGTCGAGCTTCATTGACTCGGTGGTCATTTTCTGATAGTGGCGGGATTTTCCCAAAAAAAAAACGTTGCCACGTCGATCAGTTCTATGTTTATCGCATCAATTACTTACATAGCATAAAAATAATTGCGAGCTACTCATCAAAATAGTTTAAGTATATACGTGAGGCAAACGCCTATTCCCAAAGACTTTTTCAGGCTATAAACGGTTATAATAAAGCCTCTTAAACTGTCAAACCACAAAATTGATTAAAATAAAACGCAGGCTTTTATGAATGTGAATTGTCCCGAGAGACAATTCGGCAGAGGCCTCTTTAACTTACCACTGTTATAGGTTCTAAAACTTACCAATTTTTTTAATGCCTTACCAGCCAAGAATCATTTAAAAGTTTTTATTTCTCTCTTTTTAGTTTTAGACAATAAAAAAAGTAAGCAATTTCTATAGTAAGGTACCTAAAGGATTGAAAAATACCCATTATAACGTAATTTGCACATTCGTGCTGTTTGTCGCTAAGGAGTTCGGTTGTATGTTCCATATCTTGAAAACTGCTGAACCGATTTTGTTGAAACTTGCACTGTTCCTTAAGTTGAGAGTAAGTATCCCTCAATTTAAGGAAAAGTCAATAAAAAAAAAAGATCACTATCCGTTAAGTAGTTTTGGAGAAATGCGTGAACATACATACACTTATGAAATTTGGCTCATATGTTTCGAAGCCCATATAGAGTAACATATGTAAATATTGTGAAATTTCAACAATATCACATACATACGTATCGAATTGATTACCTCCTTCTTTTTGAAGTCGGTTAATATGACGAATTTTGGGCGCCATATTGTGGGGACCAATTTTGTTCTTTTCCAAACCCATCGTGTGGGGTATCAAAAAAAGGGTTTTAAGAGGTGATTTAAAAAATAAATAACACTTATATATTTAAATGTTAGATACCAGGCCCCTCAGAAAGTATTGCGAAAAAAAGTTTTTATATATGGGAGACTGGCCAGTTATAATGTTTTTCGAAAATATGATTATTTATAAGTAAAAATAAGTAAGTTCCAATTTCAAAATTTCCCTCCACATTTTTTGCGAGTTAATTCAAAGTATTGTGTCTTACTGAAATATGGATCTGCGCCGGGAACATTTTAGAGCTATGATTTTATACGATTTCAAGTGTCGCCTGAAACCGGATGAATCGTACGATAGACTTCAAATGGCATTCATGGATGAAGGCCCTTCCAAGGCAACCGTGTATCGTTGGTATAACGAATTCAAGCGCGGTCGACCAACTTTGGGGGATGACGAAAGAAGCGGTCGCCCTTTGACGGCTGTTACCGAAGAAAACGTGCTAGCAGTGAAAAATTTAATCCAAGACAATAGGCGAATTACATATCAGGAGATTCAACACATATTGAAGATTGGATCGGGAAGCGTTCACGAGATTCTACACAGCCATCTTCGCGTGAGGAGGATAGTATCACGCTGGGTGCCGCACAACCTCACCGATGCTCAGAAGCAGGCCCGGGTGGAATGGTGCCGTGATATGCTTAACAAATTTGAAGCAGGCTCGTCTCGGCGTGTTTAAGACATCGTTACAGGTGATGAGTCCTGGATTTATCAATACGACCCAGAAACCAAGCGCCAGTCGACTGTTTGGGTGTTTCAAAATGAGCCAACGCCTACCAAAGTGAAGCGATCTAGAAGCGGGGGTAAGATTTTGATCGCTAGCTTTTTTAATTTGACTGGCCACTTGGTATCAATTCCCTTACGGGATCAAAGAAGCATTAATGCCGAATGGTATACTACCAAATGTTTGCCAGAAGTTTTCTCTGTTATAAGCAACAAGCGACCAAACACAGGGCTCCGCGGGCTACTGCTCCACCACGACAATGCACCTGCGCACACCGCACTCAAAACGAGGGACTTCCTGGACAGCACGCCAGTCAAACTCCTGGGTCACCCTCCTTACAGCCCTGATCTAGCACCGTGTGACTTCTTTTTATTCCCAAAAATAAAAAATCAGCTCAAAGGGATACAATTTTCGTCGCCGGAAGATGCGCTGGCTGCGTTCGAGCAGGCTGTAAACGAGGTGTCTGCGGCGGACTGGAAAAAGTGTTTTGAAAACTGGTTTAGGCGCATGAATCTTTGTATAGAGGCTGGTGGAAAGTACTTTGAAAAGATTTAATAAAAATATATGTACGTATAGAACAATTTTTTTTAGTTTCGCAAAACTTTCTGAGTGTCCCACGTATATTCGAAAATCAAATGTTAACTAAAAAGTTATAAATAAAAAAAGTTAATATGAAAAGATATTTAGATTTACTTTTTTTGAGATTGTGAGTCAACTGTAGTCTCAAAGACTTCGTTTTGTGGCTTAATGAAAGGAAATTAAATGTATTACAAATATATTTCTAACGTCTTTTCTCATAGGACGAACGATTTTGCCAATATTTTGATCCGGACGGGAGCAAAGCAAAAGTTTTAAATTTTCGGGTAAAATAAACCATCTTTGCAGGCCATAGCTTATAGAACTGCGGTTGGGCTTACATTGTTGCAAATTTAATTAATTTAAAAAAGTACCGAGCTGTTTAGCCCAACTTTCAGGCAAGTACACGCCCCCTTGCATCCCTTCTTACATTTGCAGGCTACGATTTTAAGAAGGTGGGGGTGGTTCGTTGTTAGTTGCCAGTGGGATGAAGCCACAGTAGCTCATTTCGCAACTCTACTCTATGGGGCCCTTAAATTCTCTACTCCCAGCCAGTTTAGCACTTGGTGATAGGTGCGGAACGCATGAAAATCTTTGAAGGACCAGAGCCCGTAACAGTTTTAAGTGATGTGGTAAGGCTTAAATTGTTGCATTAATTTCGTTCAAGTTTGTTAGTCGTAGTTAGTAAATATGTATGTATTTTAGTTATATATTATAAAGTATGTATTATGTTTATGCATTGTGTGCTGTACACGTATTTGTGTAGTGTATTTAGTAAGTAAGAATTTTAATTTGTTATTAAGTTTTTATTTTATTTTTATTGTGCGCTTTTGTTAACTCTCCTAATTGTGTAAATCTCGCTATAACACTGAGGTTTGCTGTAAGAGAACCCAATTGTGGGTTAAGCTCGCCTTTGTACATAAGTTGTCCTTCTATATTTGTTTAAGTTTGTTTTGTGTACAATAAAGAATATGAATTTAGTCGAGAAAGACATAGTTTATGACTTTTAGAGCAAAAAAGTGAAAAACATTCCAAAATTTCGAATGTGTGGTCCGCAGCAAGCACACGTTTTTCCGAAGTTGCAATAATTAACACTACCCTGTCTGGCTCGTACAACAAACTAAAAAATCCAGAACTAAATAAAGCTTTGCGATTTTAATGTCGATTTCTACTGGGCTAGTAGGTATTAATTTATTAATTAGCATTCGAATTGAAACCTATCAATATTGACATCAGAATCCAATAGTTACGTCATCTTGCTTTGATACAGTTATACTAATTTAATAAATATTCCATGGTACTAGGTATTCTATGAGATACATGCCATAGGTAGGTAGGTAAGCTATCGAAGTGCATCCGATGCTACTAATTAAGCTGTTTATTAATAAGGTAAGGGTTTTGATTCATAATACGTTAATCAATATCGTTTGAGTTAATTAGCAGTGAAATGGATTACAGTATTACATAATAATGATAGCCTGTTATTGTCCCATTGCAGGGAAAGTGGTCTTCTTATACAGAGAAGGCACGAGTATTGATCACCATGCTTGCACAATGCGGGTTGGCCATTTCAAAGATAAGTCCAGCAGCCTGAATTCGGCAAGGCAAATAATTTTTAACCTCCGCCGGAAAAGAAGGGTGTATAAGTTTCACGTGTGTTGCTGTGTATCTGTGTGTAGCCGTTCAAAAGTTATGGGCGTTTTACTGTTTGAATCGGGGTGTTTTCGCAAGATAAATGTGTCGGAGGTTTTTTAAATTTTGAAATTTTAGTTGTTATGACCCCATCAATCGACCAATTACATGCGAAATGAAAGGCACGATGTGGATTGGGCGACTGATGGACACAAACCCCTTTGCCTTGCCGAATTCATTTACGCAATTAGGCTGCAGGTTTCCTTACGATGTTTTCCTTCTCCGTTGTGAGTAATTACATAGTCATGATAAATACGTGGCATAAAATATGTTGTGCCCAAAAATTCTTCTCTGATACAGTACAGTGGGCTTTTGCTCCTATTTTGTCACCCTACAAAATTGTTGCCATATGTATATCTGTAACTTAGTGTACATAATTACGAGTTCTCCTTCTATCTTGTCTGATCAGCGTTTTTATGCAGTTAACTTAAAGCAAAGGTAACAAAACCTCAGGCCACGGCTACAAATACCTTATGCTGAAAACTCTTTTTGAAAAGCCGCCATTTCCAAACAGTCCCGGCAATGCGTTAGAATAGAATATAATTTCATGCGTAAATGATTTCTTTACTCCACACGCAGGTACTATTAGGTTTGTCTGCGGAAAGGAACCTGACATCATACTGGCTGACAGAAAAATAATTTTATACTACACCTGCTCGGAAAGTACCTTGATAATTTATCAAATTTACGGTAGAAAGTACGTCATTGCATATCCAACAAATATGCGGCGAGAAAACGCATCTGAGCGGGAGAGAAAAGTGTATGAAAATCCATTTCTTACGTGGTTTTTCTTTTTTAATTTTGGGTAAGACTATGCGCTGGTATAGGTCTACCAGAATCTCATGGCAAATGTGGAAATAAAAATTTGTTGTGTGCAATACTGGGGAAATTGGATTAAACGATCTTGATACTGTTTAATTTTTATTTATGTCTTTAGTATTAATGAACATGAGGTACCTATATTATAGTAGTCACAGCGGATCTTTGTGACTTTGGACTTGGTTCTGCGAACCATTGCGTAAGAAACAGTTTGTCATCGAGTATACTGCATAGAGTAAGCGACGTAGGACGATGTGACATACATAAGCGAGTGAAAGAAACAGTTATACAATGCTATCTTCACCTTCAACATTGACACAAAAATAGCTACTGCGCGGGGTCTTGCAACCAATTCAGAGTCACAAAGATCCACTGTGAGTATTATAGGTATGTGTATGAATAATGTTGTTATACATCGGGTTCTTAACATAGGAAAAATAAATCAATTGAATATTAATTTATGGACTAATTTATTATAAATCATTTAAATCATACTAATAACTTAAAACCTCATTCAGAACTAGAAATCTAGAATACGATTGCATGAACTCCGCTGGCATTTCAAAAACTTGTATCTTTGTAGTTTTATGTCATCTCTCTCCATCAAAATGGTTCTTTTTCATCGGAATTTAACATATTCAAACCCAATCTCTTTATGTATAAAGTCTGTAAAAAAAAAATAAATTATCATGTTACTTTTAGTCATTCATCATCATCAGTCTATATATACTTTTTTATGTAAGTTTTGTGGCCTGGTTGCTAGGACCTTTTAGCCACGTCTTTGGAAAGAGTTTTGGATCTTATATTAATTTTTTAGTATGCTTTAGAATGCGGATGTAACATATTCTAATGGTTTTTGGAGTATTTGGCAGCAAATTGTATCGAGTCAGTCTTCCCAGTAAGCTTTGCAGAGGCAGTCAATACTACAATAAAAACTCCGCTCTACTATATCGAGATCGCTTCTGTCAATGATTTTACAAATTGTCCAGTTGCGTAGACAGTTGAGACACAAAACTACACCAATAATATATCACAATATCCACTAGGAATCAATTTGCAAATAATATTAACAGCCACTGAACTTCACTCGACAAAAACTCCCGTCTCTACACACGTCCCACTGCAGGGCGCAGATTATTACTTAATATTTTTCTTACGTCAAAGATTCTCAATCGCCGTTAAAATCAATATCTTGTCGAAGAATTAGTAACGGTTACATTACTGTTGCCATTTCCTTCCGGCCATCATTCGATGTGCCCTGACCTACGATTTACCATATAATAGTAATAGAAAGAAATAAAAATTAAGTAAGAAAAATATAAAATAAACTAAAAGTATCAAAACAAGTCAGTCCAACTTACCGGTCCACTCTACGACGCACTTTAAAATCAAAGATTGAGTTTGATTTACGCCTTCTTCTTCCCTTATTTTATGATACACATTGAAAAAAATATGTCTCGATTGAGATCGAAGTGGGTTTTTCGACATTTTCACAAAAATAACGAATTTTCAAGATAATATCAAAAAATTTCAGCAGCGGTTGACACATCAAGTACTTTGATTTGACAGGTGACAATTGACATTGCCATATGAAAATCACAATTTAAAAAACATATTAAATGCCATGAGATTCTGGTAGACCTATAACCTAAATATCAAAAGCCAAAAAGTTTTTACAGTGAGTTTTTATCTCCAAGTTCGCAAAATGACACTGGCCACTAGCTGTGTGTTGGATGGTGTCAAACAATTTGAAAAAAGAACATGTGAAAATTGCAGACGCCATTGGCGCCATTTTCAATTTGTGTGTTGTTTGAGGATTCAGTTTTCGTAGAAAAGTAAATTCCTCGTAGGTGTAGTATAAAGCACTATGTATCACTCGAGAGAAAGTGCGATTCCCGATCTCGGGTGTTTTAAAGCCCTCGCCTACGGCTCGGGCTTCAAACGACACCCTCGACGGTAATCGGTCACTTTCTCCTCTCGGTGAACAATGTACTATAAAATCTTTAATTACGTGGTGAAGAAACAAAACAACATCAGGAAACAGGAATGTCCTAGAACCAAAAATTCGAAGACGTGACAAACCCGCACTGGGCCCGCGTGGTGGATTAATTAAGACCCGTTCTCTCTCGCAAAGAGAAGAGAGTTGTATTTCAGCAGTGGGATCGTTAAAACTAGACTGATAATATTTATGCTGCTATTACAAATTATTTAAAAATAAAGTCGGTCCTTATATTGTACTACATCTCTACATCTAAATAACGTGTAAATCCCCTTCAAAGTTAAGTTATTTAAATAGCATACAAATTCCCTTTAAAGTTCCATTTCAACCCGTTTTTCTATCTACTTACTTAAGACAGTGATGTTATAATCTCTATTAGAAAACTATCGTAAGTTATGGCCTGTCTTGTTCGAACTGGATCACACAGCGAACTAACTAGTAACGTGTAATTATGACGTGCTTTCTATTAGCTGCGCACCTCTAGCGGCGCCCGCGCAGTACTTGCGATTTTTAATAGCTGCGATCGAGCTATGTCTCGCGCATGCTTATGACGTACCTTGCAAGGGCAAAACGATAGCGATTTTTGCGCAATAATTGCTCTTCAATTCAGAAGTTTTAGAGATTTAGGCGGTTTTTTTTTTAAAATATGTGCATTTGCCAAACAGCGAGCGATTAGCAAACGATTGTGTAGAACCTACCATACCTACACTGTAGGTATTTACGACTTTTATGGCATACAAGCGTTTGATCGCGCGATAATTGCTGATTGCAGTTTCTTACGTAATACGCCAGCCGATTTCCCTGCGAACGATATTGCAGTGCAATTGCGGTTGTACGGGAAATAACGAGGAGCTCCTGTCTAAATAATAGTAGCCGCACGGGTCGATCTTCAAAGTTAAGCAACGCTTGCCGAGGTCAATCCGTAGATGGGTGACCATCTTAACATAGCTAGTTTCCTCCGTGCCTCAGAAAGTACGCTAAGCCGTTGGTCCCGGCTGTTAAGCCTGAAATCTGAAACCAGTTTTGCCAAAGTCTAACACGTGTTACCCAGTTTATGGGTTGTGGTGTGGAGTCTAAAATGCAGTTGCTCCTGGTAAAATATTGATACTCAATTGAATCCGGTTGCACTGAAAGCCGACCCCAATATAGATGGGAAAATGCTTGGCAGGTTGATTGCAGTTGTAAGGGAAATATCTGTACAATTATTACAGAATAGCGTCATCTGCGGTAGTTATGGGCCCATATTCTAAGTCTGTTTGAAGGAATTCCACTCGACGCAGTTACTTGACCGTGAAATCTATACTAATATTATAAAGAGGTAAAGTTTGTGAGTTTGTGACGTTGTAAGGGGTAATCTCTGGATCTACTGAACCGATTTTGAAAATTCTTTCACCTGTAGAAAGCTATATTATGCCTGAGTGTCATAGGCAACAATATATTTTCAAAAAATTAGAGATCCTTATGAAAATTGCAATAATGTAAGCCAAGGTAGCAAAATGTTGCCTTTAAAATTAATTCTTTGGCGTGCGCTGAGAAAACTATGGATGATAGATACAATTATTAGGTAGGGTAGTCAAGAGAGGCAGGGTAGGCAGAGTATGCAGGGCAGGCAGGTTAGGCAGTGCGAGCAGGGCAGGCAGGGTAGACTAGATAGGGGCAGGGAAGCCAGTTGACGGGAGTGATGCCACGCGGATCAGCTAGTTTAAGATAAATAAGACAACGGATAAGATCGCTTGTTTAATGTCAATAGCAGTCAATTTGAGGTTTCGAGGTGGAGTCGAGTCGGAGACATAACTTGGAATATGGAAATCTCTATAATGATTACTTAGCAAAGCAAGTAAAGTGTCAATCTCAATAAGGTAATGTTGATACTTTACTGAAATCTGTCTCACATTTCCCCCTTATCGTCAACAATCGAATGTAGGTCGTTGACCCACCTCACGACGCTGTATACACAATCCTAATCTGATCTCAAGAAGTCAGTGTGTTTGTTTGCACGATCTCAATCCGCGGATAATTCTTCCGCTAATCTATTTAAGATAGACGCCACTGGGTCACCATAACTCGTTTGGTATGAAACGACTTACCGACCAACCTAATTCTGTTCCACAAACGTATTCATAGTGCGTGTATTTTTAGTTTTCTCCATAAAAGTGACGTCAGTCGTTTGTCTTCGCGCTTCTGTGCCGTGGCGGGTAGGATACCAAAGATTGAATGAGAATGTACGAGTTACTAGAACTAGTTATTTATTTATTTATCTATATAAAAAAAAACACTTTACAGAGAAAATAAATAATCCAGATAGAAGAGCACAAAGGTACTGCTTATTTCATTAGAAAATCTTCCAGCAGCCTTGCGACAGGAAAGTTGGATGATAAACGAAGACACAGTGCGTAGAAAGAATAAGGAAACTTAAAATAGACAAATATTACTTAACTAAACATGTGTATATTACACATAAACTTTAATTTAATATATATAAAATAAAAATACATACATATAATATATAAAATTAGAAGATGGTGGGAGAGGTAAATATTCTTTGACAAATTTCTTGTATAAAGACGACATTTAAGGCGTCACAGATTTTAGGTGGAAATTATTGCCACAATCGTACTGCATGAACAGAGAAGGAGTGGGAATAGAAATGGGTTTTATAGTATGGGAAAATGTTGTAGTTATTGTTGTAATAAGGCGGAGATATTGTAGCAATTAATTAATGTCTAGTGATATGTTAAGAAAAATATCTGTACAATATTCGCTTGCAATTGCATTCGGTTAAAAGAAATTTATTCCAGCACTAAATAAACCTTAAGCTGGTAACAGGTCACAAGGGACGTAATCGAGACTCGACGTTTTCCCGCCTTATTCCCAAGAGGCAATGAGCTTCACTCATGTCAACGTTAACAAGTCGGTATCGATGAACATCACAAAAACAGCACGTTTTATTCAACCAAATGAAATACACGAACCTTGTTCAAAAGTTTAGATATTGCTTTCTTCATAATAAAGTAAGTAACAGTCCACATCAAATAATTAAGCCATTTCTCGAAAGTCAACCTGTAGAAAAATTCGACGCATCATAAAAAAATTAAAATCTAGCAGTATTTAAAATTTTACATACAAAGCTTCTCTTTGACGTCTTTCCGCGAGCGCGACGTCTTCAGTATGTTATGCAACATTTCTTAAAATTATTTTTCAAATTGAATCTGTCTGTGGTACTGGTGTGGATGCCATGTTTTCCAGAGAACCGTGCAGAGGTCCACTAGAGAGATTTCAATGTAACAATAGAAGGAATGAGCTTTATCTTAGAATGCTCTGTGCCTACTGACGTTTGTATTAATAAATGTTATCATAAAATGGAGAATGCAATTCAGTCCTGTGTTCGCTACACCGCGCGCCGTCTCCCGTGCATTGTTATTTTTCTTTTCTCGTGCTTGTCTTGTTAGAGCAGGCTCGCCACAGCTCCACTAAACGGATGGCATATTACTAACATGAATTCATTTTCTTAGGTACTTTGAGCACCTGCCGTGAAGGCTTGTTATCTGTATTCGAACATGAAAGGTCTCGAGCTACGACATGTACCTACGTAGGGCGTAAATAATTTTAAGCCATGTTCACACTATTTATGAACCACTTGTGCCAAATGAAAGCGTTTTAGAGTGCTGTGACGTTAATCACACTTCTATTCACGCCCTTATAGATTATCAGCAGACATACTTTGTGATTTATTAGCCAAGTAGCCACCTGTACACAATTTACGAAGTGTGTCGTTGTCAATATCTGTTGCACACTAAGGCCCTTGAGGGCGCGATTCAATTTAAATTGCGTCTACAAGCGATATCGCGCACGTATTTTCTAAAAAATATTCATAAATCTGAACGTACTTGCAATTTTGCTTAGTAAAAATCGGTGTGATATTAATGGAAATTGCATCGCACTATCAGGCAAGGCGCTAAGACTTATTGGTAAATTTCTTTAAAATTTGAAATATATCTGAATAATAGTCATTTATATTTCATAACCGTTATTATTTTGAACAGATAAACAAACGTTTTCTTCAACGGTAATCTGTTTTATTTTGTTCTCATTACACTGAGTATGATTATAAGAAGTAATAACGTCTATAGCAGACAATATGCTCTGATGTGAGGTTTATGATTATGTTAATAAGAGTATAAGCCAGCATTGTTTTAGTCAGGTCACGTACACTCATAATATTTATTACATTTATCGCGCTAAGAGGAAGACTATCAAATGCGAATAATAAAAGTACAGTCGTCGTGTGTCATATACCGAGTACAATGGCTCCGTCGGTACATAGTGCGGGGAAACCCGGAAGTGTTTTTTTGAAAGGCGGGGAAAAGTTCTCCGGGACAACTTTGTTACTAAGCACACGGCCTGCGGTCGGAGGACGGTAGTAGTTAGGACTTACACGTGATCTGGCTATTGTTGCCTTTGTTTTGCGGGCTTCTTCGAATGGAAGTTGGTAGAGGTTTAGCGAATTAATCACTGAAAATGGAACTCTGTTTGTAATTAGGCATCTGTCCCATTACGCTGACACTGCGTATTTTCAGGAGCTCTCCATTCTCATTGCATAGCATATTTCTGGCACGTAACTTCGTGGGTACTACTCATGTTAATTATGATAGGCGATGGCCGGACACATGTCTAACCTAAAATGTATACAACACAAACACTGACATGCCGGCAAATGGCACCCAGCCCCGCGTCATCACTCGTAATTAACTGGATATTATTTTCGGTAATACCGAAATTTTGCTGCCATTTCGAGATATTATAACGAAGTGAACTATGGTGAACTGGCGATTCATCGGTATGGATATGTAGTCAATGTGGTTATAACAACACTCGATGCTGATTGGCTGGCAGCCATAAATGCGTATATGCTGTATATACGCATTAACTTTGTGCATACGCAGGAATTTATGGCTGTTATATGTCTTAAATTGTACATATACAGATACAAGATTACGTGTGGAATACCGTTTGAGATAGCTTTTGATGGGAACGTTAAGCTTGTGGTGTGAGGTATAGGGGACTGGGTAAGAGGCAGACACTATATTTACCATAAAATATTCTCACCTGTATCTTAACTTTAAATCCAGCGAGAGTCATTGCTGAGCTTTGCAAATACAAAAAGCACACTTTACTGCACTTCTTCTCAAACAAAACAGAATTTCTCCAGATATAATTAAAGTTGAAATACGTTTATTTTGTACTAGGGTAGCACATATCTCAAGAAAAACCTGGATGAGATTCACACCTTGAAACGCATGACACAAAAACGAAAAGGCCTAGGTCTCAGCAAGCAGTGGAACAGACCTATCAATGATGTTGGCAATGCGCGTAATAATAAAGAAAACGTGTAGCTTCATTTGGAATAAGCTTTCGAGTCCTCCTCCTTGCATCGATTCCCCAATGCTGCGGGTCGTGACCATATCATGGTTTCAAAACTTTCTCTTTCATGATATTTCTTCACATAGTACTATTCCCAGCAACATGCACGGTTTCTGAGGCTTTGATGTTCAACGAGGTTCGGATTTGGTCTGACCAGAGTATAGGATTGCTGCCTCTAGGCCGTTTACCCTCGGCTTTGTCAATGACAATTATCTTTAGTAAGTTGTCATCAGGTTTGCATGCAATATAGCCATAAAAGTCCAATATCTTAGGAGGCACACATTCGACAACATAAACCTTTTTTTTTCAATTTCAAGGCTTTAGAATACGAGAGCCTAAACAGTATTATCCTGACAGACATCAGCATAGCTACATCCGCTACACCTAATTTAACTCAACCCCAATCCAGGGAGCTCAGCACTTCGACACTTGTCATTACCAATCAGCAAGACATTAGTGCTGACCACAGATAATTGGTATTGGCAGCGGAATGCCTGCCCAAGTAGGCCTAGGCTAAATGCATTTGACAAAGGCTTAAGAGCTTTGGACATTGTGTTGATTGAAAGGTGCTACTATTAAATTCGAATGTAAACACTGCAACAGATCTAGTCTATTCTCCGAAGTTAGGCTACGGAATATAAGAATCACATTCGCCAGTTTTATTTGAGTTCCAAGTAATACAGAGGAAGCCTTAAAGCTTTGGACATTGGGTTGAAAGGCGATGGACTAACCTTAAATTCGAATATAAAAGCTGCAACAGTCGGTTCTCCGAAGTTACGTAACGGAGTATAGAATTCACATAGGCCAGCTTTGTTTCCAAGTAATACACATTACCTTAGCAAGGATTTGTTTTTTTTTTATTTCATATATAGGGGCTTTTTATGAGAATTTAAGAGAAATAAATCCCCAGACCAGCATACGCGTCGCAACCTCTAGAACAATAAATTAGGCAGTCATCATTCCTCAAAGCACGAAGAAGCCTTCAGAGACATTGTCAACACCTTCCTCAAGCGGTTGAGGGTCAACGTTAGCTTGCACGATCGGTGACACAGCCTTGCCGAGTATTATGTTCAGCGATATCATATTCTGTGCAACATTCAAATGAAAATTGATTTCAGATTCATCTCGTTACGCTACCGTAGTAATGATATGCATACAGAAATCAACGTTTACTCAAGGTCGATATAGCCTACGCGCCCGCGGTCACAGTGCCAAAGCACCACTCGAGTCTAGATCGCCCTAAATATACGTAAGCTACAAGTTTTCATGCATTAGAGTTGATTGAATGCCAAGGCATCATCACATCACGTCCATATTTAGGGGAAAAATGGTTAATTTTGCGTTATGATTCAATAATGATGTCACAAATATCCTATCAATACGTTTCTGTACGAAAACTACTGACCGATCCATCCACATACCAAATAAAAATATTAAATTAGCTGACACAAGGACTACAATATATAAAACTTTTAAACAAAGTTATTATATTTATATGTTTTTTTTTAATAATAATACCCATACCTTAAGGTAGAAATAAAATCCGGCCAATTGCGAGTCAGAATCGCGCACCGCGGACTCCGTACAAATAACTACATTCACCAAAATAATTAGGTAGTTTTACTAAAGTGTACAAACAACGAAAAGAATAGGTCCCGGTCAGTTTGCCAACTGCAAATATATTAACATTCGATGTATTATACTACCTAATGATTTTGGTGAATGTAGTTGTTTGTACGGACACCTCGGTGCGCAAGTCTGACTCTCACTTGGCCGGTTCTTTATTCTACCTTAAGGGTGAGATTTTATTTAAAAAAAATCTAATAAATATAATAATTTTGTTCTAAAGTTTCGTACATAAACGTATTGATAGGATATTTGTGACATCATAATGCAAAATTAATCATTTTTCCTCTAAATATGGACGTGATGTGATGATGCCTTGGCATTCTATCAACTCCAATACATGCAAACTTGTAGCTTACATATATTTAGGGCGATCTAGACTCAAGTGGTGCTTTGGCACTGTGACCGCGGGCGCGTAGGCAATATCGACCATGAGTAAAAGTTGTTTCCTGTATGCATATCATTACTACCGTAGCGTAACGAGATGAATCTACAATCAATTTTCATTTGAATGTTGCACAGAATATGGTATCGCTGAACATGATACTCGGCAAGGCTGTGTCACCGATCGTGCAAGCTAACGTTAACAACCGCTTGAGGAAAGTGTTGACAATGTCTCTAACTGAGGGCATTTTCGTGCTTTGTGGAATGATGACTGCCTAATTTATTGTTCTAGAGGTTGCGGCGCGTATGCTGGTCTGGGGATTTATTTCTCATAAAATCCCCTATATATGAAATGAAATAAACGAACCCTTGCTAAGGTAACCTGACGAAGCATCTGGATTACTTGGAAACAAAGCTGGCGAATGTGAATTTAACGAGATGGTTATTATTATAGATTCGTCAAAAATGCGACATAAACGAACGTATATTTTGAGTCCGTAGAATTAGAAGTTAGATTTTATTTCACAGTTGCAAGGGGTTGCAAACCTGAGTATACGATATTAATTCCGACATGATACCTTTACGTGTTTTTGAGAGAAAAGTCTTCACACACGATCAGTCAGACAGATAGACAACGAAAACGAAGTGATCCTATAAGAGTTTTCTTTTAAGGAACGGAACCCTAAAAAGGATTTTTATTTTCGGGCATCAGGAACGGAAAAATTTGTTGGATTGGGTTTATGTTGACTTAGGACTTTGATTTCCTTGCTTTTGTCTACATTTTTTATAATCTTATAGGGAGAGGGGGGGGGGAGCTAAACCGCTGGGTGTGGAATCTTGCACATTAGTTTCTTAGGTCACATTAGGGGATGAAAGTTTGTATGTAAGTTGGTCATTTTTGCCAATGAGAAATCTCATGACTTACACATACTTGAAGTTAAAAAAAAACCCTTTTAAATTATCTAGTTTCGGATGCATTGTAATTGATTAGTCTTAAAAGTAATCCAACAATGCTTACTAAGTACCTCACATTTCACTAAAGACACAAAGGCTACAATTTTCAAATTACCGACATGTATGTAAGTAAATTTAAGACTTTGATGTTCTCGTCAGTTGCCCCAGACTGTCGAAAACAGGGGCATGCAACTGAAGTGTCTAAACATTAGAAAGTTCGGTTTGAGATGGTTCCGAGCCCTCATCAATAGGATCTATTTAAACTTGAAGCATCCAGTAATTCAACCCTTCTTATTCAATCTTGCTATTTCTATTATCTGCAATGATTGTATGTATAAATTATTATCTTTCAAGAAAAACTACCTAGAAAATTCTCAATTAAAGAACTATCTTTAGTAAGAATACTCGCGAGCATATTCCCAAGGATCTCTTCAGAACTTTGTGTGATACAAGTTTCAGTAAAATCGCAATATGCAACTGAAACATGTTCTTGACGATAGAGTTCACTAGTGGCAAGTTTTCAGGGTCGCTCTCATCGACCGATTACCGTCCGACGGTTCGGTCCGACCGAAGTTGGATTGAGAGACAGTACATATCTGCGACTAGCTAAAATGACGGGTGCTTAACACGACTCATTAACACAATAAATTGAATACTGTATCTCACAACTGACTACTTTAAATTTAAAATCCTTGATAAACCGGTGCCGAAAAACGATAAACAATGGGTACAAAAGACACCCACTTCGGAAATAGTTATTTATGCTACAAGTGCGGAAGGTAGGTGATTTCCGATGAGTGGCATTTTTATCCACGAGCGAGCGAAGCGAGTGAGTGGATAAATCGACACGAGTCGGAAATCATCTTACGTACGTGTATCATACAATATTTTACTATGCATTGTGCGAGGAAATAATAAAAATAATAAAATGAAATTACTAAAATGGCGGGCTTATTCAAGCGCGATCAGCATATCCACAGATTAACTAATAGTTCCTCGGGCATATCTACTGCGCATGTGCGAATAGCTGTCACATCGTAACGCAATAAGGCACGAGCAAAATATACTTTCTGCCAAACATATTTAATTAATATTTAAAATTAATTTATTGATCAAAATCTAAATCTAGAATAATTAAAAATGCCTAAAATAAAGTATTAGTTTTATTTTACCTTTTATATGAATGATATTCTCTCAATATGAATCTAATCTGTACATAACTAATTTTTAAAACTTTTCTCTAATAATAAAAACTCTATGCGTCGGGCTGACGTTGGAGTTAAAAATTAAAAAAGTACAGGAAAGTAAAAAGCACTAGTGAAAAAAGTGGCACTTTCCGCACAGTTTGGCTGCTTGGAAAACCGCTCTTTTCGAGGACATGCATTGTAAAGAAAGTTATTTTTCGCTTTGTAATATTTTGTTTTGGAAGGCGGATTGATTTTTGTTAAAAAGTTTTTTATTTTTCTTTTTTTAGTTTTGGTAGGTCACGACGATTCAAATAAGCCCAAACGCTAGACTAGGATACATTGTTTTATTTCGGAGTTCCAGTACCTACCTGCCGGCTTCCTGATCAGATCAGTTCGATGGTACCATTTTCATCAGGACCTACCGTTTATTTATAAGTATTGGCTTCATCGTTTAACTATTCGAGATATCTTAATATACCCGTGTCATATCTACTTAGCATTAAGGAGTTCCAGTGGCCATCTGTGGTCTTCTTCATCAGTTCCACTTCACCAAATGATACTTTCTGAGTGCAAATGATTGCATTGTTGATGAAAATACCAAAATCGCTATATGTGCCTAAAATATTTGGCGAGTTCCCTCGATTTCTCTAGGATCCCATCATCAGATCCTAACCTGGTGACCATAGAACCACCTGTGAAGTATATCTACCATTACAAAGAAAAGAAGAATTTTCCAAATCGGTCCAGGCGTTGAGTAATCGGGAAACATACATAAAATAAAGATTCCGACGAATTGATAAACTCCTCCTTTTTTTGAAGTCGGTTAAAAACTGGAAATATAATTATATTATTTGTGTTTAATTTTAAACATCGTCTTGCCACTTACAACAGTTATAACTTCAAACGATTGATACAAATAGAACAAATTTTTATGAAATTATATTTTCTGTAACTCGTGCAAATAGGACTTTCTAAAAATAACTGGCCCGGATTGCATAAGCGGATCAAAAATTAACATCGCTACGGTCGTACAGTAAGCCGATTGTAGTATCGATCATCGATGCATGTTGAATTGTGTGCCCTATCAAAAACTAAGCTTTTATCTATCAAACTATAATATAATAAAGCGGAAGAGTTTGATTGTTTATTTGTTTTAAGGGTTCCGAACCTCAACAAGTAAAAAAAGGAAACCTTATAAGATCACTTTCTTGTCCGTCTGTCCGTGTGTCACCACTGATTTTGTCTGGACCGGGTAGACCTAGCAAGTTGACACATACTGACTGGTCTATAGTGCCTATTAGATGTATAAAAATCAAGGTCCTGAGTCAACACGTTAAAAAGATATGGGCAAATTTAGATTTTCGCGAAAACTTGTATGTGCCAAAATTTACTTTAATTTTAAACTTTTTTCTGAATTTTTCCTTCACTTGAGACCTTGCTTTTAACCAAAATTTACAATTCTAGTTCAACCGGAAGTACCCTATAGGTTTTAGGTTGAAAACCTATATGGTAGTTCGTAGTATGGTAGTTAGTACAAAATAAAAAAGCACAAATAAAGGCAATATATTTCTGCAATAGTTCTCTTTCGATTGCTTTTTTTCTTTCGATGTTTCACCATCAGAAGTTCACCGTAACAGTGTCATTATAAAGTTCCGCGATGTCAAACCTCGTTAGTAAACTATAAAGTATTTTACAAAGTTAGAGGATTTTACGTTTCAGTAGAGCAGAAATCCAAGAAACATCTGTAATGAGTGCGCTATTGAGCTAGTTTATTTTGCAATACAATGATATTTGCCCTTATCGATTTCTAGAACTTGGAACAGACATTTAGCATGTACTACTGCTATTTAGAACGCCCCGGTGGTACTTCACCAACGAAAGGCGATGCCACGACCACTTCTCGATTCGTATTTTTATTTCTTTCCTCGAACCAACGTTCAATTATATGATGCTTTGAATTTTCTAGTGGGGCTTAAATATCCTCGTGACTCTCGGCGGACGCTCCACGGTCGAAAAGCAGGATAGATATGAAAAATGTTCTAAAGTGTACAAAAAAGTACAGTGCTTTTACCGTTGAAGGAAAACTTGCATTGGTCGTGTTTTTCGATGGACCCATATTATATTTTTTTATTGTTTCCCTATGCTAGGTATTTCTACAGTATCGTAGGTGCATTTACAAACATATAAACTCACAGACACAAACAACAAGATCGGAGCAAGAATATAAGCCATACAAATAATTATTCCGTGCGAAAACGAACCCGCGACACGCAGCGAAGCAGCCGATCGCTCAACCACTGCGCCAACCGTGTCGTCTAATCATATAACATTTAGGCAGTTTAAAGTTTTCTAATGCAGGATATTATTAGGATAACTGACGGATAGTTTGCTTAGTAATTCAATATTTAATTAAGGGAATTCGTTTTTGACTGGAAAACAGTCATGGACCATTGGAGCATGTACACTGTGGTCACTCTATCACAAAGTTAAATATGAATAGTAGTAAAAATCAGACTTAGCGACAAATCTTTCGATATTTTTATAAAATGTTTTCCTGGTATAGAATTAAATAATGTCACAAACAATCTTATCGCCTTGATTTGCACACGAGAAATCTTATGCCATACTCCGCCTAACCATCCAAAGTATCTTTTTAACCGAAGACAATATTCCAATTTGCAGACATAGTACTGTAAGGGGGTAGACAGGGTGAGCAACAGTTAAACATAGAAATAACTTTATATTTTATATATTTAGTAAGATATTACAATACGCCCGCCTTTGGGCGGCTTCAATCCAATTCTGTCACATTCAAACTTAATAAAAAACATCTACAGCTATTCTCTGTTCGAAATTCATACATCTGTCAAGTAATAAATATTGCCAGTGTTTTAATAGGCAAGTAGGTTGCCTTCTCAAGTGGTGAGTCCTCACAGTACCTACATAGTTGTAATAAAGCTATATTTGAAAATCATTTATGATATGGAATAACAAACGCGATGAGATAGGGTATTACCATCAATGTACAATCAGATACTCCATCTTTAAAATAGAATTACTTACTAATCAGTGCCCGCGAGTGCGCTCACGTTTACTGCTCAATTTTTTACGGGATAATGGGCTGACGGTAAAACCCAGAAGGGTGGGTTCTAGACGGGACCGTATTTGTCAGAGAAATACGGTGATGCCAATCAAGCTCAGGATTTATCTCGATAAGCATAGCTCAAAGAAAACCAAGTGTCATCCTTTATTTTAACCCCCGACGGAAAAAAAAGGGTGTTATAAGTTGAGGGGGGTTAAGTTGACACTGGTAATACTACCTGTGTATTTGTGTATCTGTCTGAGGCATCATATGTCTAAAACGGGTGAACCAATTTTGATTTCGTTTTTCTTGTTTTAAATGTGACTTTATCGAGAGTGTTCTTAGCTATGTTTGACATAAATCGGTTCCGCTGTTTAAAAGTTATTGGCGTTTTACTGTTTGAATCGGTCTGTTTTCGCAAGATGTCTTGTCATAATTACGTGTTCAATAGATTGTCGATCAAAGCGTTTCTACTACTAGATCAATTATGTAGCATAAAATAAAAAAGTGTTAGAGGATTTTTAATTTTTCTTGTCCTTTTTAAATGCAGCTTTACAGTTTTAAACTTTATGGTAAAGTTTAATTAAAAACGAACAATGTTCTACTCCTAATTATACCTACATACTATGGTGTATGCAGAAACTACAGAACTCCTTTTGCTTCTTAGAAAACGTACCTAAAAATATAAATATTATTATACCTTCATTATTCATTCGAAGCAGGGGGGTGACCACAAGCTCTTAGAGTAAGGTTATTTTGAGATCGAGTAAGGGACAGATGTATCTGACTTGTATACATCTGTCACTTACTCGATCTCAAAATAACCTTACTCTAAGAGCTTGTGGTTACCCCCCTGGTGGCGTTCTGTAGTTTCTGCCTACCCCCATGGGAAAAAGGTGTGAGTTTATGTAAGTATGTATGTAAAACGAACCTAATTTTATGGGTCTTCATTCAAATCTAAATGAATATGCCAAATAATTGAAATAACATGACTGACTATTTTGCATCCATATTAATTACTATTTTATTTTAAGTTTTATTTATTAACACACATTATAAGAGTCGCTCTCTATAATCTTATCATGCAACGCAAATTCATAGCGAAGGTAACCATTTATCCTGGTTAGCCAAAAGCAATTGGTAGATTCTTACAAGATGCTTCAGTACACGCCAATATAGCGCCCAGTACACAAAGCATTAATATATAATTCTAGAGACTGCGCATAGCTGGTACAGAAAGCTTTTCATATCTTTAGTATATTATGTAGAAATTAGGTAATTAGGTATTTTACCTATGTTTGTAATATTTGTAAGTATGTGAGAACCATGTTCCTACTTATCAAATTAATTAATTTTCCTGTTAATGCTTTTTAATACTTTATACCTGTGTGTAGAGCTATTCTAGGTGCATCGTCCTCACATATGTTAATGTATGTACGTATGTTAATATTGTAAAACACCTCCACCTCCACCACTTTTTTTAAAAAGAGAGTAAGTATGGAGTTTCTTGTGCGTTCTTCTCCATAACAATCTACTTTCCGAATGCACGGTAAAATCATTTTTTTTTTATTACTTTAAAATTTTAATTTCAATTTATGTGACGTTCAAAAGTGCCGTTTATTGGACTAAATGAATAAATATATTTGACTTTGACTTTGAATAATGAGACATATATGTATGAAGAACACAAAAAACGAACAATAAATAGATTTATCCTTCTTTTTTAATGATATATAAGAAAATAAAGTCAGTAATAACATGATAGTTGACAGGACGTTATAGTAAAATAAAATGTGTTGCGCCGACCACAGATAGAATGTTACAAGAACGGAAGACAATGCAACTTTTAAGTAGGTAACCAATCTCGTAAACTATTTAAACCAGAAACAGTAAAACTACAAGAAGATATAAACAACTTGAGGGATTCCATACGTTGGCAGTAAACCCGGATGACCCGAATGCGCGACCAACCTGATCCAAACAGAAACTGTCTAGGGCACGTCAAGGGCAGGATTACAACATATTTGGCAGAAATAGACAAAGGAAGAAAGTTTAAAATCTAAATTTCATGGTCCGTCATATCAGCCGATTGTGGATGGCTGCTAGACATAGGCCTCCCTGAAGCGTCGCCGTATCGACCGGAAAATAATTAAAATCAGAATTAATTGTATGAGCAATGCGTGTACAAAACACACATGCAACGACAATTCGAGCTGCCACGAAATTCCCAGTAATCGTTTTCATGCCCACAAACATTAGGATAAATACTTCGCATTTTCGAGACAAACGTACGAGTTAACAGGAGACACTCTATATAATAGCACAGATAATATAATACTAGTAGTAAAGATCTCAAACAGTTGGAAAAGTTCACAGCTCTATAAAATTGTAGTAAATTAATATTCCAATCCGATATGCGAGATTTTGTTAAGACATGAACTGAGTAATATTTGTAATAAGTTTCTTTGTGCATTTAACACTTCGGTAAAAGAAAATATTGTTATTTACACTTGTACTCGTATTAGATAAGAGGTCGTCTTCAAGTGAATATATAACACCAGTAACTACTTATCTTAGATTTTAACTGCCCACTGTAGTACCATTTTTAACCTAGCTGACCTGACCTAGACCTTGACGTGAAACATACGTAATCATAAAATTCTCGAATGGTGTTGCCGCAGCTGAATATTGTGCCAAACATAACATTTAAAAATTGTATTTGCCATCGACACGCTAAGAAGATAAAGTTCTGATATAAAACTTTCGCGATTTATTTATTAGGTACAGCTATTACCAATAACATTAAAAAGTACTAATAACAGTTTTAAATCCCAGAAATAGAAAAATGACTGAAATCTTAAAAGGACAATGATAGCAAATCAATGACCATCCTGCAAATAAATTAATAAGATAATGAGAAGAGGGCCTAAACAAAGTAAGATATTATCAATGATAACGATTGTCAAGTAGTAGGATAGGATAGGATAGAGCCGTTCGCACAACGGATCATATCGGATATTTTTTAATATTCTCTGTCAAGAAGTCAAAAAGTATGTGTGAGGTTACACTAGTCGATCATGCTTCCATACATACGTAGTCTGGCGAATACTCCATTGTTTGACGATGTACGTTCAAAATAAAAAATGATATCAATTTGTCTCATCATTATCTAGCCCTGTATGGAAACAAAAAAAGTAAAAAAAATATATATTTGAAAGTAATGAGCGTCGAAAGTGCCATATTTCATAACTAATTTTAACGCATCTTTGGGTGGAAATAAATACCATAAGAAGAAGGAAAATTGCAAAACGTCCACCATACAGGGATAGATTTGTAGTTCAACAATGCAAATAGCTTTATTTTGAAAATATACATTTACTCGTTTGTTCATGATATCTAGACTCCCAAAGGTCTGTATATAAAATTTCGAGCGCTCGTTTTCGTACTAAATCGTCATCCATTTCGCAACAAACTTGCAAAAGTGCTAATTCGTACGCGCACTAGCATCTTACTGCACATCACATCATATATTTCTTTCGCACGTGTTAACTGATGAGATAGCATTCATTTTAACCCCGCGCGTGAAACAGTTCGTGCCGTCGACTAGGACAACCTGAAATCGAAATGTCAGTGGCAATCACTATTACTGATAGCCACTTTGTCTATAGCTCAAAGACAGTCATTTTTACATAAATATCTACCATTTAAGGTATTCATTACCGTCGTGCGCGTATGACTAGATGTTTGAACGTAGATGAAGCAAAAGGAGTGTGTAAGGATCGTAGCAGGTGGCGTTCTGTAGTTTCTGCACATGGGCAAAAAGCGTGAGTTTATTTATGTGGATGTCTTCTTCTTTTAATTGGAAAACGTTTGAAATATTTTGGGCACCGCACGTTAGGTAATTGCA
Organism: Orthosia gothica; assembly: GCA_949775005.1. NCBI lineage: Eukaryota > Metazoa > Arthropoda > Insecta > Lepidoptera > Noctuidae > Orthosia > Orthosia gothica. Next base: position 31,767,933 of record OX459039.1, on the reverse strand, counting down.
GCGTCAAAAAATGATTAAGAGCGGACTCTAGTCAACAGGAATTTAAAAAATAGGTATTTGAAGAAACTATTGCCGTCGCGACACCTCCAACCTCACCCCGTAAAGTGCGAAAGGGACAACTGCAGCTCAGGCTGATTTTACCTACAAAAACTTTGACTAAAAGACGTTTCGTATTCTGCTGTTTTCTTCATGAAAACTGGTCTGATCTAAAAAATTCTTATATCAAAATTTAGAGGAAAAGTATATCTATGCTCCTATCATTGCCTTTTTTGTTAAAAACTTATAAATTTTGTCTGAAAGTCTTCTGAACATGGCGGTAAAAACGGGCATTTTTTTCGGATTTTTGGATTGTCATATTTCTTTTTGTGATTATGTTTTGAAAAAAAAGAAATGATACAGGCACGTATTAATTAGACCTAGATTTTTTGGAAAAAAATCATTGCTCTAGATGCATTATCCACGAAGAAAACAGCAGAATGTGTTTGTATGGAGAAAGTCTCACTAGAGTCCCCTCTTAAGTGCATATAAAAAATATAGTTTTTCTTAGGAGAGCGCGACCCCGAAACAGTTGTTTGCACTCTGTGACCGTGTTACTGCAGATATTCGGCACATGAATGAGTCAAATGCTGTTTAAACGCATTTCCACGTGCTTCCGTGCCAGTCTTATTCTATTCTATTATAATAAGCCTTTCATTTTACTTGAAACGTTTGTATGTATATTCCTTTTCAGTTTATTTTCTTGATATAATTTTAAATATATCATCGCTGCCATGAACAAGACAGGCTTAAAGTATATTTTGTTTTTACTTTTTCCTTCGAGCAGATTTTTCTCTGAACCTTATTTGTTTGGGCAATTTTCATCCGTTTTCTACAGACTAAGGACACACATTGAAGGGAGAACTCGATTGAATAATTCTTGGTATATTTACCAGATTATGAATAGAACGGATTTGTGGTCTTGAAGTAATGGACGCAATAAATAATAATAAAATATATGTATGGATACGAGATGAGTATTTTATATTAATAAACTAGTTGACCCGGCAAACTTTGTTTTGCCATAAAAACACCACACATTTATCTACCCTACCCTACCCGACCCTACACTACCCTACCCTACCCTACACTACCCTACACTACCCTATCCTACACTACTCTACCCAACACTACCCTACACTACCCTACCCTACCCTACCCTACCCTACCCTACCCTACCCTACCCTACCCTACCCTACCTACCTACCTACACTACACTACTCTACCTACCTACCCTACCCTACCCTACCCTACCCTACCTACCTACCTACACTACCCTACCCTACGCTACCCTACCCTACCCTACCCTACCCTACCCTACCCTACCCTACCCTACCTACCTACCTACACTACACTACTCTACTTAACTACCCTATCTACCTACCTACCCTACCTACCTACCCTACCCTACCCTACCCGACCCTACACTACCAAGTGTTAGTCCAACCGTGCTCAGGAACGCCACGTTTTCGTTGAGCTCCGCACTAAAAAAATCGTTTTGGTGGTATATTCGACCTGTTATACCAAGTGTTATACATCAAACGACGCGTATTTGTGCCGCGCAACTTTTGGTGAAAACCCTAAGAGTCGTCGAACTCGGGGAAAAGTGTTATCTGTGGAAAAGTGGAAAATCTGGGACTTGCAGTGTTTTTGGAGCAGCATAGCTCCGGGAGACGGTGCACCCGCCCGGGTTCCTTTGTGTCAAGGGACGGGGCTTGCAAAGGCGCATCTAACGACACCCTGAGAAAAAATTTTAGACCACGAGTTTCCGAGAAAACAGTAGAAAAACAAAAAACTAACCTCAAAATTTGACCACGAGGCAGTAAAACTACTGATCGTAGAGAGTTGGTTTTTTGGGAGCTGGAAGAAGGCGCTTGGACAAGCATAAAGACTCATCAAGCAGATTTTTATCCCCACTCTGGAGTGGATAAAAAATTCATTGAAGACTGAAACTTTGGGGCCCTCTACCGGGAAATCTTCAGCGACGACCCCCAAATTTTCAACCGGATCCCGCTGCGCGCTCATTAAAGGAATAGATCCATAATAAGAAAATATTTTTTAGATCATTAGATTGTAGAAATAAATAGAAAAAAACAACTTTTTTGGTTTTTTGTAAAAATCTCTGTCATTAATTATAAAAAATTTAAGTTTATTTATTAGGAAACGTAGAGTACTTTTTAATACAAATTAAGAACATTTTTTCAAATTTTTTGGCCAAAGGGCAATTAAGTTATTGAATTTTTTGTTATTTTTAGCTTTAAATTGTAAACAAATAGATTAAAAATTATTTTGACAGCTGGGTTGGCTTTTTGTGACCCCTAGCAACTTGTTTGAGCCCAAAGTTGCCCCCAATAACTCCGGAGATAAAGAAAATAGGATTTTCGACCAATTTGGGTTTTTAGGTTTTAAAGTTAGATGTTAAATATCTCCGCAGTCTTTGGGCGCAAGGCATCCGGATTTTCGCGATTCCCAGCGGCACACAAGCGGGAATATTTTTGTAAAATTTCAGGAGTTTTCAGGACCTGAAATTTTTCAGCCCTGAAACAATTCTTGGCGGATAGAGGGGGTCAAGCCAGGCACTGCACTCCAAACCGCGTTTCTCTGTGGCAAGCGGTTGCGGAGTTATAGCTGCCCAAAGTCGTCTTTTGACAGTTACCCCCACTTTTTCGGGAACTTTGGCCCAGCATAGCTCCGGGTCCGGTGGTCGCAGAGACTTGCCGTTTTCACAGCGGTGTTTGTGGGGACCACCTCTCCCTGATCCATTTGGTTTCAGGCGTTTTGGAGCTGAAGGGTTTCAGGATCCTGAAAGCCAATCTGCGCGGCGGAGCGGGACGAACCAAGCCGTATAAGTCTAAACTCGAGCGTTTTGCGACTGTTGGGGGGGAAGTTATACCGGGTCGAAAATTGACTTTGACAGTTCTAGAACTGTCAAACCTCTTTTCAGGCTCGGATAGCTCTCGATCCGTGGGTCGTAGAAGGTTCGGGTTTTCTTTGGGGACTTCGGCTGGCCCTTCCTCACCCGACTATTGCATTTTCAGGGGTTTTCAGGAGCCAATAATTTTCAGGCCTGAAAACTGCTCCGCGGGATAGGTCTCACCGAGACGGTTCGGGAGAACCCGAGCACGAGTGTCTTTGGACCGGTGGTTCCGGAAAAACCCTCAAAAACCAATTTACGGTTGTCAAATTGACTGAAAACCGAGTTTTTTGAGAAGCAATAGCTCCGGAACCCCTTGGCGGATCTGCACCGTGTTTGGTTTCATCTTGGAGGGCTTGGAGGGGGCTGTCCAACGGAAAGTAGAGATCGACTCTACCGTAGAGTCGAAAATTTTTCGACTCTACAGACGGAATTTTTTTGTCGCCTTGGCTCCTGAGGGTTCCTAGACATTAGACTGTGATCTAGACCCATTAGATTATAAGAATATTGACAGAGCAAGACTCTACAAAAGTCGCATTGCTATTGCTTGTGACAATTACAAATATAACGACTGTATTTTCACGGAGGCTTTAATTTACTGACAGGCAAAACACTGTTTGCCCTCTTCACTCTTTTAACCGCATACTTGGTGGTATTTCATCAAGTGTGGGTGTACAAAATCCGGTAGCGCGAGTAAAAACTTGAGTCCTTCTGACTTGCTACTTACCATCCTAGTAGATCAGAGCGTGCCTGTTGACCTCCCGGCCGCGTGCGCAACTGAAGCGTACCTGGGAACAGAAATAGAATATTATATTGAGTGATAAGATTCTTTAGAATCTTATTTATTTATTAAATTTATTGTTGTTTATTATTGTTTTACACTTTACACTTTTACACTATACCGGGGTACTATTTACAATACCCCTTTGACGACAGACTAGTTCATAAACCGAATCCTTACATGATGATGGGAATTCGTACACCTACTGACAAGCCGACAAACCGGCCAAACAAAACCCCACCAAACGCTACAGTGGAGGCCGGACCCTCCGTACAAAGCGTCAGAAGGAGTGTGGGCGAGTGGGAGGCCGGAAAGCCAGCAAAGAAACAGACCCCTTCGGTGAAGGAAAGTGAGAATAAGGTACCATCCAGACTGACACCGGAACCGCCACGACGGGCTTCCGCGGAAGTTATCTGTATCAGCCCACCGCCGCCAGTGGCCAAAACTAGAGTCGCTGAAGCCAGAATATGCCTAGTTAAAATCAAGACCCAGATGACTAACTCCAAGACAACCAAACGGGAAATCAAGGAGGAAGTCAAGGCCCAGGCTGACAGGCTTTATCAGATTATAAAAGAGGCTGAGCAGGAAAAAGGACAAGTGTCGCCCCCAAAGATCATAACCGACTCGAAAGGGACACAAGCACACACTAAAGAAAGAAGGGTACCTACTAGTACAGAGTTGGAGACAGAATCACTCAAGATGGCCTTAGAGGAGCACAACCGGAACCTGCGTGAGAACAGTGAAAAACTCGATAGGTTGAAAGAGGCACTTCAGGCTGGCGAGGAGAAGTTCTCCTATGCCAGGGTGGCGGCAAGTCGGCCTATCGAGCGGCCACCAAAGCAGACGGCGCTCCACTCCATTGTGGTCACCTCCACCAAAGAAACTGAAACAGGGGAGCAAATCATTGACCATATCAGGAAGGCGGTAAACGCGAATGAGGGATGGGTCACAATAGACAGAGTCAGGAAGGCAAGGGATAGAAAGGTGGTACTGGGATGCAGAACAAAAGAGGATAGAGAAAAGGTCAAAGAAAGATTGGCAGGTGTGGGGGAAGTTTTGAGGTTTGAGGACGTCAAAAACAAGGATCCCCTTGTTATACTGGGAAGCGTCCTAACCTATAACACAGACGATGACATCCTCAAGGCTCTTCGGAACCAGAATAGGGATGTGTTCGAAGAGCTTAAAAAGGAGGAAGACCGGGTAGAGGTACTGTATAAAAAGAAAACAAGAAACCCCCACACACAACACGTGGTCCTTAGGGTCTCCCCAAAAATCTGGAACAGACTGCAGGAGAGACAGACCGTCCACATTGGAATGCAGAGAGTCAGAGTATCCGACCAGACCCCACTGGTTCAGTGTTCCCTGTGCCTTGGGTTTGGGCATGGGCGACGGCTCTGTAGGGAACAGGCAGAGAAGTGCAGTCACTGTGGGGGCCCTCATATGAGGACGCATTGCGCGGAATGGATGGCCGGAACAGTTCCAACCTGCTGTAACTGCGTAAGAGCAAAGCAGGAGAACACTGAGCATAACGCCTTTAGTGACGAATGTCCAGTCAGGAAGAGGTGTGAGGTTCTGGCCAGATCTAGAGTAGCGTATTGCTAAGGTGGATACGGGCGAAAGGGCTGGCACCCCAACCAGAAGATATGGAGTAGCTCAGGCCAACCTACAAAAGAAGGAACTGGCAACCACCGAGCTTTTTATAGAGTCCAGTAAGCGTAACATCGCATGGGCACTGATCCAGGAACCCTATGTGGGGGAGCACGAAGTATGAAGAGCTACCGTGGTGCGAGAGTCTACCAGTGCGAGGTTGAAGGAAGTGGGAGGGTAAAGGCGGCAATAGCCGTCTTTGATAATGACCTTGATGTCATTCCCTACCCGAAACTCACCACGAACAACATCGTCGTGGTGGGGATCCGGACCAAAGCCTGGGAAATCGTAGTAGTCTCTTATTACTTCGAGCCAGACCAACCCATAGGGCCCTACCTGGATCAGCTGACCAAAATAAAGTTGGACCTGGGCGCCGGATTACTCCTAATAGGCGGAGATGCCAATGCAAAGAGTACCTGGTGGGGAAGCACCATAGAGGACCTCAGGGGAGAAGAGACGTCCGGGACCCTTGAAGAGTTAGAGCTTCAGGTACTCAACACTGGAGACACGCCGACCTTTTACACAGTAAGAGGCGGCGTGGTGTACAAGAGCCACGTGGATGTGACGGCCTGTTCGCTCGAGCTTTTTGACTTGGTAGACGGTTGGCATGTAGACACAGGGGTAACGAGCTCGGACCACAACACCATTTTATTTAATGTAAGATTAAAGAGGGAAAAAGGGATAAGCATAACTAGGACTACAAGAAAGTATAATACTAAAAAAGCAAACTGGGAAACTTTTGAAACTAAATTAGGGGAAAATAAAATTGAGAAAAATATAAGCTTAAATAGTATAAATAGAGTGGTAAATAAAATTGAGTTAGAAGAAATGGTAATTAAATACAAAAATGCAATCCAGAATTCATGCGAAGAGGCTATCCCTATTATTAGTAAAAAGTCAAAAATTAACATTCCGTGGTGGTCCGAGGAACTCGCCTCAAAAAAGAGGGAGTTCACTACAAAAAAGAACCGTGTCCGCAACGCCGCACCGGTCCGCCGAGCGATGGTCGTCGCAGAGTATCTGAAAGCGAAAGAGGAATATGAGTGCCTAGCCAAGGAAGCCCAAGTAGCCAGCTGGAAAAGATTCTGCGAAAAGCAAGATGGAGAAAGTGTTTGGGAAGGGATCTACAGAGTCATCAGAGGGACCACCAGGAGAAAAGAAGACTTGACCCTGATGAGCGACGGTGCATTTTTGAACCCGAAGGAATCAGCTGCCTTACTCGCCGATGTATTTTACCCAGAGGACACAGCTGAAGAGGACAACGCGGACCACAGGCTCACCAGGGAAGCAGCCAGACGGGTAAACGAATGGTGCCATGATGAAAATCATGACCCACCGTTTACGCCGCTGGAGCTGAAGACAGCCATGGGACGCTTCAACCCCAAGAAGGCCCCCGGAGCTGATGGGTTTACGGCGGATATCTGCTGTCGAGCGATCCACCAGGACCTGGACGCTTTCCTTGCCCTGTACAATAAATGCCTAGAACTGGCGCATTTCCCGGACATATGGAAGGAGGCAACGGTGGTTGTCCTCAGAAAACCGGGCAAGGAAAATTACACGAACCCCAAGTCCTATAGACCGATAGGTCTGCTACCGGTCTTGGGGAAGGTCCTGGAGAGGATGGTAGTGGCGAGGATGAAGTGGCACCTGGTGCCTCGGTTTAGTACTCGTCAGTTTGGCTTTACGCCCCAGAAGAGCACCGAGGACGCCCTCTGTACTCTAATAAAGCACGTACAGGACAAGTTGAGGCTGAAGAAGCTAATTATCCTGGTGTCATTGGATATAGAGGGTGCCTTCGACAGCGCATGGTGGCCGGCAATAAAAGTCAGGCTGGCTGAGGAAAAGTGTCCGGTTAACACCAGGAAGCTATCTCGACAGCAGTAAAGTAACAGTAAGGTACGCTGGGGAAGAATGCACAAGGAAGACAAGTAAAGGCTGTGTCCAGGGGTCAATTGGTGGTCCCATCTTATGGAACCTTCTGTTAGATCCACTGCTACAAGACCTGGAAAAGATGGGGTATTTCGTGCAGGCGTTCGCTGACGACATAGTTCTAGTCGTGGATGGCGACACAGCGGCTGAAGTCTCCAGGACGGCCAATGCAGCCCTCACCCATGTTCAGAGTTGGGGTGTCAGAAATAAGCTTAGGTTTGCACCGCACAAGACCTGTGCGATGTTAATAACCAACAGACTTAGGTACGATACCCCAAATCTGAGCATGGCCGGGGTCGACATTGGCATGGTGAGTATGAAGCTGCTTGGTCTAACCATCGACGACAGGTTGACGTTCAGCGAGCACACCAAAAACGTCTGCAAGAAGGCAGCGGGAATATATAAGCAGCTTGCTCGTGCTGCCAAAGTCAGCTGGGGTTTGAACAGGGAGGTGATACACACAATATACACTGCCACAATCGAACCGATAATTACGTACGCGGCTGGAGCCTGGGCTCCCGCTACGAAAAAGCTGGGGATACGTAGGCGGCTGGGCTCTGTCCAACGGGGATTCGTCCAGAAGCTCTGCAAATCCTACCGTACGGTCTCACTAAACTCGGCACTGGTGCTGGCTGGGATACTGCCTCTAGACCTCCGCATACAAGAGGCAGCCGCCCTGTATGAGGCAAGGAAAGGGTCATCCCGGTTTGTGCCAGGAGACCGGGAGATTGAGAGTATGGTGGGGTTTGCAGAGACGTCTCACCCTGCCAAACAAATGGCTTTGGAGTTCATGTGCCTGGCAGACCAACAGCTTGTGGACAGTCAAAACGTGCAGTAAGTGCGAATCTTCACTGACGGCAGCAAGATTGAGGGGAAGGTCGGAGCCGCATTATCCTTATGGGATAATGATGGTGAAATCCGGAACCTTAAGCTTAGCCTCGCCGCGTACTGCACTGTCTACCAGGCGGAACTACTAGCCATTTGTAAAGCAACGGACGTAATCCTCAAGCGCAAAGAGACGAGCTATGGCTTGTACTGTGACTCAATGGCAGCATTGCAGACACTGACAAGCCATGGCTCGCTCCATCCTCTGGCGGTCCGCGCAAGAGCGAATATCGCTCTGGCATTGACTCAAGAAAAAGCTGTGTCTCTTTACTGGGTCAAGGCCCACGCGGGCTTGCCGGGGAATGAACGTGCAGACGAGTTGGCTAAAGAAGCGGCGTTGTCGTTACGGAGGAAGCCGGACTATGACCAGTGTCCGGTATCATTCATCAAGCGTCAAATCCGTATGGATTGGCTTGGTGAATGGAATCGGAGATATGTGTCGGGCGAGACGGCCTCGGTGACGAAGATGTTTCTTCCCGACGCCGTAGCCGCCTACCGTATTGTTCAACAGGTAAAGCCAACAGGCGTTCTCACGCAAGTCCTGACAGGACACGGTGGGTTCTCAGAATACTTAAGCCGTTTTAAGTGTAAGGAGAGCCCATCGTCGTGCACCTGTGACCCCAACGTATCGGAATCGGTCCCGCATATCGTCCTAGAGTGTCCAATATTCGCAAAAGAACGTTACAACCTTGAACAGGAGTTGGGTATTGGAATGAACAGAGACAGCGTACAAAAACTAATGTCGAGCATAGAAAGAAGTAAACTTATAGCCTACTGTGAAAATATAGCACAAAAAGTCATAAATAAAAATAAAACATGATGAAACAACTATGTTTCATACTATATTGTAAATATAAATATGTAAACATAGAAAATTAGCGCAAAATGTAAAATAAGTATAAGCAGTAGACTAAGAAATAGATATATACCGGGCCCCTCAGAAAGTATTGCGAAAAAAAGTTTTTATATATGGGAGACTGGCCAGTTATAATGTTTTTCGAAAATATGATTATTTATAAGTAAAAATAAGTAAGTTCCAATTTCAAAATTTCCCTCCACATTTTTTGCGAGTTAATTCAAAGTATTGTGTCTCACTGAAATATGGATCTGCGCCGGGAACATTTTAGAGCTATGATTTTATACGATTTCAAGTGTCGCCTGAAACCGGATGAATCGTACGATAGACTTCAAATGGCATTCATGGATGAAGGCCCTTCCAAGGCAACCGTGTATCGTTGGTATAACGAATTCAAGCGCGGTCGACCAACTTTGGGGGATGACGAAAGAAGCGGTCGCCCTTTGACGGCTGTTACCGAAGAAAACGTGCTAGCAGTGAAAAATTTAATCCAAGACAATAGGCGAATTACATATCAGGAGATTCAACACATATTGAAGATTGGATCGGGAAGCGTTCACGAGATTCTACACAGCCATCTTCGCGTGAGGAGGATAGTATCACGCTGGGTGCCGCACAACCTCACCGATGCTCAGAAGCAGGCCCGGGTGGAATGGTGCCGTGATATGCTTAACAAATTTGAAGCAGGCTCGTCTCGGCGTGTTTACGACATCGTTACAGGTGATGAGTCCTGGATTTATCAATACGACCCAGAAACCAAGCGCCAGTCGACTGTTTGGGTGTTTCAAAATGAGCCAACGCCTACCAAAGTGAAGCGATCTAGAAGCGGGGGTAAGATTTTGATCGCTAGCTTTTTTAATTTGACTGGCCACTTGGTATCAATTCCCTTACGGGATCAAAGAAGCATTAATGCCGAATGGTATACTACCAAATGTTTGCCAGAAGTTTTCTCTGTTATAAGCAACAAGCGACCAAACACAGGGCTCCGCGGGCTACTGCTCCACCACGACAATGCACCTGCGCACACCGCACTCAAAACGAGGGACTTCCTGGACAGCACGCCAGTCAAACTCCTGGGTCACCCTCCTTACAGCCCTGATCTAGCACCGTGTAACTTCTTTTTATTCCCAAAAATAAAAAATCAGCTCAAAGGGATACAATTTTCGTCGCCGGAAGATGCGCTGGCTGCGTTCGAGCAGGCTGTAAACGAGGTGTCTGCGGCGGACTGGAAAAAGTGTTTTGAAAACTGGTTTAGGCGCATGAATCTTTGTATAGAGGCTGGTGGAAAGTACTTTGAAAAGATTTAATAAAAATATATGTACGTATAGAACAATTTTTTTTAGTTTCGCAAAACTTTCTGAGTGTCCCACGTATGTATAGAAGAGTTGTCTAGTGTATATACACAGTGTTGAAGTATATTAAATTAAAATTGTTAGATAGCTTTGTTGGCATGTATAGTATATAGTTTAACATAGTATCAAATATATTGTAGAATAAGTGTACCTAAAATAGTTAGTATTAGTAAATTTGTGAAATAACTAGCGAGATAAGCTAAGTTATACATGTAAAATAAAAATAAACCCTGTTGAAAAAATTATTTCCCTATGTTTTAAAATAAAATAAAGAAGTACAGAATAGTAGTAGCTAATAAGTGGGAGTCCCACCCACAGGATAAATGAGGAAGGATTTTTTTTTTTTTTTTTTATAACCTATAGGCTCGCGCTTGACCACAATCTCACCTGATGGTAAGCGATGATGTGGTCGACGGTGAAACACGCTTGCCTAGAAATAACCTATTCACTCTTGACTTAAAGACCCCTAGATTGTAGCTATCGGGAAACACAGACTCCGGCAGGGAATTCCACTCCTTAGCTGTACGCATAATAAAAGTGTTCCCAAAACGTTTTGTGCGTATGGGTGGGATGTCTACCATGTATCGATGGCGCATCGCCGTACGTCTGGTAGTCCGATGATGGAACGGGCTAGGTGGAATTATATCGTGCAATTCCATCGCACACTCCCCGAAATGTAACCGATAAAAAACCGACAGGCTGGCAACTCGGCGACGATGTTCAAGACTCTGGAGCTTTGACTTGACCAGCGCCTCATCGCCGATGAGCCTCTTGGCTCGCTTTTCGATCGACTCTAGTGCGTCAAGTTGGTATTTGGCTGATCCGTCCCAGAGATGAGAACAGTACTCCATGCATGATCGAACTTGCGCTTGATACAAGTTGAGGAGCTGTTCCGGCGTGAAGTACCGTCTCACCTTTGCAAGGATCCCCAGCTTTTTGGCAGCCAGCTGAGCCTTTGCCTCAATGTAAGGGCCAAAATTGAGAGTAGATGTCAACGTAACGCCAAGAAGCTCAAGATGGTCAGTTATTGGCACGGTCGCATCTCGGAAAGTTGGATCTGGGTAAAATTGGCTCTTTTTAGCGGAAAAAAGACACGCCTGGGTTTTAGCGGCATTAAACCTGACCAGATTGGCATCGCCCCATTCGGAGACTGCCTGCAAGGACAGGTTCAAGCGCTCCACCATGGCCTCCCGGAGAGACCGGATCTGAGGCCCGGTAGCACGAGCGTTGGACAAGTATCTCTCAGCAACAGTGCTGTCGTCTGCATACCCAAAGGTGCCGGGTTTAAGCAGATCGTTAATATGCAGCAAGAATAAAGTTGCTGAGAGTACCGACCCCTGAGGGACCCCGGCATTGATATCCAATTGGTCCGACGAGCAGCCATCGATAACCACTCGAATGGACCGATCTCTCAGGAAGTCTGCAATCCAATCACACAGACCACCGGGCAAACCGAATGAAGGAAGCTTACCAATAAGGCTTTCGTGCCAGACCCTATCAAAAGCCTTCGAGATGTCGAGGGAGACGGCAAGCGCTTCCCCGTGTCTCTCGATGGCCTCACTCCAGATGTGAATGGCATACGCTAGAAGATCCCCAGTAGACCGATTTCGGCGGAAGCCGTATTGGCGGTCACTAAGGATATCGTTAGATTCTAGGTATGCCAGGAGCTTCGTGTTAAGTACACGCTCCATACTCTTACAGAGTATGGACGTTACAGAGATGATGGCGCACGGTTGGCGCAGTGGTTGAGCGATTGACTGCTGCGCTGCGTGTCGCGGGTTCGATTCCCGCACGGAACAAATATTTGTATGACCTACAGATAGTTGTTCCGGCTCTGGGTGTTGTGTATGTGAGTTTATATGTTTGTAAACGCACCCACGATACAGGAAGGAATTCCTAGTGTGGGGCAACGTTTTTTTTTTTTTTTTTTTTTTTTTTTTTTTTTTTTTTTTTTTTAATTGGGTCTGTAGTTGGCCGGGTCAGCTCGACTACCCTTCTTGGGCACGGGCTGTACGTTAGCTAGCTTCCAAGCATTCGGCACTTTTCCAGTCTCATACGAAAGGCGGAATAGGCGTGTCAAGATCGGAGACAGTTCAGGCGCACAGGTTCTGAGAACTATTGCTGGTATTCCGTCCGGGCCACTAGCCTTGTTCACGTCGAGGTTGCGCAGTACCTTACGGACGTCCTTTTGATGGATACGAATGTCCGACATACTCGTCTCGCATCCATCAGGATAAGAAGGGGGCCGCGCGTCACCAGGGTTCAGACGTGAAGATTCCGCAAAAAGAGAGGCAAATAAATTTGCCTTCTCCTCAGCAGAGTGGGCCAGCGACCCGTCGGGTTTCAGCAGTGGTGGTAGTGAGGGACGGCTGAAGTTGGACTCGACCGACTTAGCCAGGGACCAAAACGCTTTACTACCTGCTGGGTAAGAAGCAAGTTTGGCCCCTATTCGGCCAATGTGGTCGAACCGAGCCCTTCTCAACACCTTCTTGCAGGACTTGGCAGCCCTGTTATAGGCTTTCTTCCTTTGACCCACGTCACTCGCTTTGCGCGAACGAGCGTCAACCCATGCCAGGTACGCCTCATGTTTAAGTGCGTCGGCGCGATGACATTCAGCGCCCAAACCATGGCCGGTCAACATTGGTCATTGTTACGTCAGAAAACGGAATGTAGTACTCCATTCCCTGACGCAACACATCCGTCACGTTGTCCGCGCACGCCGTAGGATCATCCGAAGAAAAGCAAGTAGGCTGCCAAGGATAACATGCGAAGAAAGATCGCATGCCATCCCAATCTGCTGACCTGTATCGCCAAACCCGCCGCGTGCCTCTTGGGCTGGGATCGGGCGGGGAGTAGACGGACACAGACTTCACCAGACAATGGTCGGAACTACCCAAAGGTGAAGTTATCGACACAGAGTATCGGTCTGGCTCTGTTGTCAGCAGAAGGTCCAAGCAATTGGCCGTGTGCGAATCAACATCCGGCACCCTCGTTGCCCCCTGGACCAGCTGGGTAAGGTTAAGCGCAAGCGCAAGCTTACGCATCTCCCGTCCAGCATGGTCAGTGCACTGGTATGGGAAGAGCCACTCCTGGTGGTGGGCATTAAAGTCCCCCAGTAACACTAATTGGGCGGAAGGGTACCGCTGCTGTGCCGCATCAGCCGCCTCACTGAGGTACTCTGTGAGCCTGGTTGTCTCCTGATCTCCACTGTGCGACCTGTGTCCACTAGAGCCCACAGCGTCGAAAATCTTGGGTCCTCAAGGTTACGGAGACGCCGATAGCAAGTGTCGTCACGGGCGTACATACACACTCCCGCGCGCGGTTTATAATTGTGCTCCAGGGTAAACCCTGGGTAAGATAGGTACGACGCGTCTGACGGACTTGCTATCTGCGTCTCCGTAAGGAAAAACAGCGCTGGTTTTTCAGTCTCCAGGTGGTAGTGGACTGCAGAGAGATTTGAGTGCAGACCTCTAATGTTGGTGAGGTGCACTTTGTGTGGGAGGGGGTGCAGCCGCTGTTTATAACCTGTATTTTTTATCCTTGGCATTTTGATTTGAAGAAGAGTGAATGGAAGAGAGGAGTAGGAAGTGAGACGAGGTTCCACGCTGCTAACCTTCAGACACGCACTGAAAGGACACCATCATTGGGGCACTAGCCCGGAGACTGCGGGGACGCCCGAGCCCCCCCGGAATGTCTATCGGGCCCTCCCTTCTGGTCGCCAACCAGCACGATAGTGCATTCCGGGATTTTTCGACAGTTGGCGGGGCAGCCTTTCATGTGTGGCTGGCACACTACTTGGGCCCCCAACTACCTGCGGTCGGCCAGCGGTGCACCGTGCCTCGGATCCCGCTACCCTCCGCGACTAGTCTCCCGATACGCCCATAACAGCGCGCGCCAGACTGGTCTGCTTGCAGTGGAACAGCTATCTCGACCCAACTCCTCTAGATGGCTACACTGAGCATCGTATCCGGAACACGGCCAGGCCGCTTGGCGGTACGTCTTTGCTCAGTGGGTGGTCACAAGCCTTCGGCCGAAGCCTACCACCAGTTGTGTCACCTGATTTGCACCACCCGGGGACCACGTGTAGGGAATCTAAGGGTACTCTCCTACGGACGTGGGTGACTCGGCCCCCAAAAAGGATAAAAGAAAGATACAGTATGAAGCATGAAAGTACGAGAGGAATGACAAGCGAGAACTAGTATGGATGAGGATTAGATAAAGAATAGGCACCAACTTTGTGGTGGAACTAGTCTGGAAATTTAAAAAAAAAAAAAGACCCTACACTACCCTACCCTACGCTACACTACCCTAACCTACACTACTCTACCCAACACTACCCTACACTACCCTACCCTACCCTACCCTACCCTACCCTACCCGACCCTACACTACCCTACCCGACCCTACACTACCCTACCCTACCCTACACTACCCTACCCTACGCTACACTACCCTATCCTACACTACTCTACCCAACACTACCCTACACTACCCTACCCTACCCTACCCTACCCTACGCTACCCTACCCTACCCTACCCTACCCTACCCTACCTACCTACCTACACTACTCTACCTACCTACCCTATCCAACCAAACATTTTTTTTTTTTTTTTTTTTGCTTTTAAACCTTCCCTGTATTCTGTCGAACATAACAAAAAAAGAATTATTCAAATCGGTCCAGCCGTTCTCGAGTTTTAGCGAGACTAACGAACAGCAATTATTGATTTTTATATATATAGATTGATAATTTGCCCACTGAATTTGAAAATCGATTCTGTTGAAATTAAGTTAAAATGAAAAAATCTTTTTAACAAAAAGTTGAACCATTATTCAACGAACATACAATAGCTACAATCATTCTACGGTTTAGGTAATGAATTTGCATGTTGGTTTGTTTGGCGCCAACTCAAAATGCTAGACTAACAGTTTTATTTTTGCTTTTGAGTTCGTTAGTCAGTAAATTTTTGGTTAAAAAGATTTTAGTAATATAGTTTGTTGTATTTGTATACTGTTTGGTAAATGCACAACAAGCTGTTGACTTCACAACCATCGTTTGTGATGCACAGACTAGTGAGGATTAAGATAAAGCGCTAACAGCTTCCTTCAGAGCCCCTCACTACGGCAACGTAAACCCACTTCTGTTATATGCATATTCGGCTTGAACAAGGATTAATTAGACGGTTACTGCTGCTAGTCTTGTGTGCACATTGTAATTTTTCGGGTTTGTGTCGCAAGAAAGGTAGTATTTAAAGTCCGCAACTTCAATCCAACTTCAAACTGAAACTTCTACGGAAGGTTTGAAGTTACAACTAAGAACTAAGTTTAAGTGAGACCCGCTCGTGTTAAGTTTAGAAGACCGTTTCTTAGTGCTCTAAGGCCCGTCGTCTAAGACGCTCGAACGAAGTAGGTTGTCGATAAAATACAATACATAAATATAGTTTTAACAATACGTTATGCAATCCGTCCAAAATGAAGTATGGCATCGGTTTCTTCACAGTAAGCAGCAATGATATTCTAATAAACAGATACGTTATACACTCACAAACCAATCGAAAAAAGTGTTCCACACAGCAGCGGCAGCACACATACACACTTTCCATTCATCTGACATTTCACTACAAGTCGAAAGGGATGGCTTGATAAAACCAACAAGAAATAATAAATAAAATTTCAAAATTTAAATAACCCCCGACACATTTATCTTGCGAAAACACCCCGATTCAAACAGTAAAACGTCCATAACTTTTGAACGGCTGAACCGATTTTATTCAAGCATAGCTAAGAACACTCTCGACAAAATGATTTTTCAAAGAAAAAAACTAAATTAAAATCGGTTCATTCGTTTAGGCGCTATGATGTCACAGACAGACACACAGATACACAGCAACACACGTGAAACTTATAACACCCCTCTTTTTCCGGCGAGGGTTAAAAAGAGACAGCTAGTGTTTGTCACTTGCGTGTGAATGTAAACATACATTATTCTGACCGCCAATGTTTTTTTTTATTTTTCTAACCTCCAAATATCAGAATATAAGAGAAAAAAAAATAAAAAATTGTAAATTGAGGTGTATTGCGTACTTACATATGGTATGAGATCCCTTCTGTTTTATGTACTTTGGTATCATAATTGGTATACTTTCTAAATACACACGATAGATGTTTTTAAATTTGATTTTGTTTCAACAAAGCGTATCGCTCTTTGCCATTCGTGGCATAAACTAAAGACTATACGTCACAATTGTGACGTATTCGAGTCTTCAAAATGCGCGCGCTCATAACATATCTGTTTACTAGATCATCATTGGTAAGCAGTCAATATTAAAGAAAATTAAAATAATATCTGGCTGTTCATTGACGATTTCAGTTTTTAACTGCTTTTGAGTAGCGTCTTGAACGATGAGCTTTAGACATCCCTATATTTTTGTTAAATTGATTTAGGCATTTTCGTCAAATAATCCGAGACTAAAACACTTGCAAACTTCAAAGATCGGCCCACAGTCTCTGTATTAAAGGGCACAATACAATCAACAAACATTAGCAGTCCATCTCTCGGGCGAGCATTGCTGTGTGAACAATTACTGTTCGTATTGAGGCCTTTGTCATCTTGTTCTATGAGCTCAGCCTAGGCCTTGATCCTTGATCACTTACGTTGATTACAGCAAGCCGTGCCGAACACTATTTATAGTTGCTATTTGACCAGGGAGAGACAGAAACACACAACGCCCCCGCTCTTTACAAAACTTCGATAGCCCTATCCAAAAATCTCTGTGTGCACGAGGGTTGCTAGATGGTCGGGATTCTTCTGGATCCTTTCGACATTTTAAATGATCTCCAGACTTCCGTTAAAAAAAAACTCAAAATCTCCAGACAAACAAGTTCTCGGAAGGTTCTTTTTAACATCCTTACAATTTGTGTTATCAATGCTTACTGTGAAAGGATATTTTGTTTGATAAATTATGTATATACCGAAGAGAGAAATCGTATGGTCTTTGATATAAAAAAGTTGAGCTACTTATTAGACTGAACTTTAAATTAAATTGTTTGGATTTGAAATCTTTTCCGAATACTACTAAACGATCTATATTGGTGGTCTTAGTAAAGTCCAATGCCAAATACATGTGGCAACCTAAAAATTAAGTGTACTTAAATTAGTTGTGTCATTATATGTATTTATAGTCTATTAATTCAAAAAAAAAACTTTTTAAAATTAATAGTTGTTTATTTTTTAAGACATATTTATTTCGCCCGACAACAACCTGAACATCCCGATATTTTAAAATTTTCTGGCAACCCTTGTGTGCACAGTGCAGGTTTTGAATCACCTTTCAAAATTGTGTATGCTTTCATTAGGTACTCTATCACTACCTGAATTTTGTATTAAATGTTGCCGTACTGTATTTGTGTTTACATTTACAGGCAAATATTTGCTGCGAGTGGGTGTAAGTAAATAATTAAAGTATGTATATAGTGCATTTAATAATGGCCACTGTAAATACAACTTGGGAAAATGGGGTTTTATAGACCCGTCTAAAACCCAGTGTGACTGCGGTGCCCCTTTGCAAAATATGGCACACATGCTGGAGTGTCCCAAGTGCCCATACACCTGCACTTGGAAGACCTTATGCTCGCCACTGACACCGCAATCGGTGTGGCCACCTACTGGGCCCAAAATCTATAAAGAGTTTCCCATCGACTCGAAAATAAGATTTAATAATATCGTAAGCATCTGCCTCTAAATTCGGCAAAAACATTATGTATCTATAAGCTGTGCCTTTATTGTAACGATGAATATAAATGGGCCATGATCTAGCGCTTATGAATTCTATAAAGAAGTTTTATAAGACTTGACCCATCACCTTTCTTATTCTTAATCGTTATTTAAAGTTGGCTTCAGTTTTCCTAGTGATATAAAGCTCTCCATGTTTCTCTTTTGCGAATATTTTGTTGAGGTGACATGTCTACGAAACTAATACTAGCACTATCGCTGGCAGAGCCTGGAGACGACACTTGTTTTCAATAAGTGAAACAAGACATGTGGTCCATTTTCCTTTGTCCCTCGACTACATAATCGCCTTACTCGGCAACAAACAAAGCGCCACTAGTAGGTAGCTACAATTCGTTTTTACCTTCATCCTATGTTACCTTTCAAAATCATTTGTTTCGTTTGAATCGATGGAGCGACCTGCATTATTACTGAGCTGACTTTGGTGTATAAAAATAGATAAATAACCTTCTAGATGCATTTCCAATGACGAGATATACGAGTAAGGCCATGTCAAGGCTGAAAAGTTACCTTCGATAAATCTGCCCTTTTTAAAAATGTGCTTTATATTCAATACTTCTTATTTGATATATTGTTTGAATGTTTTATTAATCTTGGGGATATAAGTCCTTTGATACTTAATGCCTCTCGGATTTGCCACTGCAAGCCAGTTTTATGTATTAGGTTTCTACAAAACTTGATATTCTAAATGTAGTGCTTCAAGCGTTGGCCAAATTAGTTTAATTGTAAATTACTGTACGCCTAGTTATTTTATATCTAACACTTTGCATGCACATTGGCTTCATCTGTTGTGTAATACGATTATTAGGGATTAATGTTCTCATCGATATATTCGGTAGTTAGACAGAGGTAATAATTAGCGTGAAACTGTGGTAATTACTGTCGGTCGTGCCTCAAATTAGCAATTAGCCAAACCAGTGTAGCGTCAACACGTGAGTTTTGGTTTTGGAAACAGAATTGAGAAATAAATTCTCCATTTTGCGATACGAAAGGAAGGCATTCACATGTAGGTACTCACTTGATCGGAGAATGATCGTCCCTTGCGGATAATAAGTTTGAAAACGTTATGGGATTGGGTTCTATGTTTAGCAAGTCATCTACGGTCTGAATACCGTATATATCCTTCAAAGGTAGCTCCGTACGTTCCACATAAAATCCTCGGTCATTTTCGTCAAGTCCGCTCTATAGGTCGGTGGTAGCTAGTTTGGTAAACTTCAAGGGAACCCACTCGCATTAAATACTCATCTGTCGGGGAAGCCACAAGCCTTGCAATTTAATATACTCATACAAACTTTGTTGACTCGGATATGATAGCCGCTTTATAGAAAACTAACTACTGCCCGCGAACTCGTCTGCGTAGCATTAGTACTCCGATTAGTTTTTTTTTTTTATATCGCGCAATAATACTGTAGATGTTTAAGTAGGCCGTCTTACTTGAGAAATAATCATAGCAATATTTTTCATTTATAATATTAGTAAGATTAGCATGGATTGTTGTTTAACAAAAATATCGATCATATAGAGGCACGCTTATTTTCGCCGGCTTTTCCTCGTCTATTTTTCATGGTTTTCAATGCCACTTTGCTGAATGAAACTGCTACCTTTATATTTTATACACTTTTAATCATTTTTCACAAAATTTGACGTCCGTACAAATTAATGCACAATCATTGAGGTAATAATGTACTACGCACTGCACAATATCGTTTTTATTTTAGTTCTGCTCGTTTTATATCAACTCTTATTTACATTATTTATTACAGAATTTCGAATGAAAAGTTCGATTTCCTTTGAAAGCGGACCAAGGTAAGACGTCCGATAAAAGCATTTTTCTGCAAAAGCTGGTCCGTCTCAAAGATAAGTTTGTCAATTAAACTTTTAATTTTGGTTTTTTATAGTATCGTCGTGTTTCTAAGAAAATAACTACTTACTGATAGGTTCATAGTCTCAATAAGGTTTTTATGTAAGAGACTTTTGTATGATTTCTTTCATAGTATCTTTAATGTCGGGTTAAAAATCAAAGCGAGCCAGGTGTTTACGGAAGGGCAGTCTATCCAAACCAATATTGAAAACCTCACCCTGAAGAAACTTTAATTGCACCAGTACTGAATTGCGATGTCGTATGGGAGGCTGAGAGAAGGAGGCCGTGGTGGGAGTGGAGTGCCGATGTTCTGGTGCGCCGGTGATGGGGGTACTCCCCAGAGAAGGTTCCGGCGAAGGAAAGCCGCGGTGATTGTTAACGCGTGCCCGTGTTCCCGCCATAAGCGGGTACAAGGGCACGTCTTCCCGCTTATGGCGTAGAATTTTAGAGGGCTGCAACCCACATAACTGTACAATTTGATTCTGCCTAGCCCTTTCCATCATCGGCCTACAAGACTTACGGCAATGCGCCATCGGTACATGGTGGTCGTCCACCCATAAGCGCATAGCGTTTTGCTGATACTTTAATTTTGCGCACAGCTATGAAGCGGCATGCCCTGCCGGAGCATTCGTTTTCTTGATAGTTACAACCTAGAGGTCTATAAGTCAAAAGAGAATAGGTTACTTCTAGGCAAACGTGCTTCACCGAGACCACATCATCGTTTACCATCAGGCGATATAGTAGTGAAACGCGAGCCAATCGGGCAATTTAAAAAAAAGCTATCTCCCGGTGGTGTTGCAGTTTTTTTTTACAAAAAAAGTGTTCACACAAAGCAATAATTTAATTCCGCATGTCAATTTCTTCCTCAGCAATCAAAGAGCTTTCTTTAGCTGCAACTGTAATTTAAATATTAGCTTGTCATGTCAGGTCAGTATGAAGTCCGTCGAACTGCATGAATGTGACCGTCTATCATTTGAATGTATAATGCTTTGATTACACGTAAGGCCTTGTCCGGAGTGGGAGCAGACGCGGTAGCGGGCAATAGCAGGAATACGTGTTTCCTCAGGGTACAACATTAGACGATCGCTGGTTAGCCAGGCCGCTCTGCAGGCAAAAGATTTCTGTAGCTTTAACGTCAGACGCTAACGTCAAAATTTACGGCAGTGACATTGCCTGCTTCTTTTCGTATGAGGATGTAGCCATATCTGGTGCTAGTGTGTGAATTGAGCCGCTTTAGGAACGCCACAGGCCTCTGACTTGTCTATTTCAGACTTTCATTAAATATACAGTCCAGTTTCCTCTCGATGTTTTCCTTCACCGTTGCCTGTGATGTTCAAGATAAACTTAGATAGTACAAAAAAGATTTAATTAGAGAGATATTATTTTAATTAGAGATTTAAAAGGCACTTAATGTCACGCGCCACTGCGATCGAAGTGTTTTGAGTCAAACGCGTAAGCGACGCGTGTTACTCGGCCTTAACTAAAACTTTCTTGCCGCGAATTTCTAGTGTCGCCGCTCAAGTTCCGTAGAGTTACGGCAAGTATTTAGCACCTCTGTCACGTGATCAGATCACGCTAGGCGCCCAACGAAGTCACTTCAGTTTGAATTCAAAGGGCGGTTTCATAAGTTTGATACTTCGCGCCCGCCTTAGCGCTCGTCTTAGCACCCGCGTGATCTCCTCACTCACACTGGCTGGGGCCTAATAGCGAGTATACCTAAAAGTAGATCGTGTTCCTAGTGCACCTGTACTGTCCCACCACCGATTTGGCATTATAATAGTCAAGTGTAATTAAGGCATTGTCTTAATGCAGCCATCATTAAAAAAACAACCGAGTCGTTTCGACCTCTTCTTTTCATACATCCGTGCATTACTTAGGCCCAGTTTTTTGATTCGTAGTTTACTCAACCAATTGTTAAATGTGCTAACCAATGGTTTAAAATTTCAGTAATACGAGTTTATTCGACAATTGTTGTTATGACAAATGATCACATAATTAAATCTCCAATTTATTTGACCATTTGTGCGGCTAACAACCGAAGAAAAATAGTATCTCACCGAAATTTGCGACCATTGGTTAGTAGACCATTGGTTGAGTTAAATACGGATAAAAACTGGCCATAAGAAATACGAATCCTAGGAATTACAAGGTAACTCTTAAATAAGGCAATGTCATATAAACTCATATAAACTAATTCATATGGAGATATTTATTTACAGAATATACAGACTATAAAATTACATAGTTATATACAAGCTATATTTGTTATAATAATGATAAACAATAACGTTTATTTTGTCAACCTATCTAGTCAACCCTGACATACTAGTATATTTAGACTAGTGACTTATTGCTAGACAAAACAACATCAATCGTTATTGAAAGAAAATATCGTTTAGTTTGGAATGTACCTGGGCTACCTAGAACCTAGATCAAAACAAGCAAATGGACAAAGGTTTCTATATTTTTTTATAATTACAATGGTTTTACAAGTATTTCTTTTCCCAACTTTTGCAGGTGGCTACAGAATATGGCTTTTTAGTGAAAAAATTGTTTTCAGCGTCGAAAACTTTGAAAAGCTTAAGCTCTTTAGCGCA
Organism: Orthosia gothica; assembly: GCA_949775005.1. NCBI lineage: Eukaryota > Metazoa > Arthropoda > Insecta > Lepidoptera > Noctuidae > Orthosia > Orthosia gothica. The sequence continues at coordinate 31,745,288 of OX459039.1, read as the reverse complement.
GCGCAGAGGTGTTAAACTCGGCTCGGGTTGAAATATGTAGTCTACCTACCTATGAAATTGCCGTTTTGCAGTACTGGCCATTTCAAATCAAAATGTTATTGTTTGAATTCAAATTTCAAATTATTTTTTGTTAAAACAATGGATTTCTTTTTTCAAAATTGTTCAGTTTATTTATTGATTAGCGTTATGTTTTCATCGCATTTAAATCTCATCATCGTGGATACGTTAAATGTTGGATTAATAATGGAATATCAGTACCGTCGTGGCAGCAACGCGGCACAAGGGGCACGCAACATCAACGACGCTTACGAAGCAAACACTACAAATGAACGCACCACCCATAATTGGTTTGCCCACTTCCGTTCTGGAAATTTCGACCTAAAAAATTAACCCCATAGTCTTCCGAAAACTTTGGTTAACAATGACGAATTAAAGGCGATTGTGGATGTTGATGATACATCAACGGCTGAATTAGCAGCAGCTGTCGACGTTAGCATCAAAACAATAATGGACCATTTGCGTCAAATGGGCAAGTTATAAAAGCTTGACAAATGGCTGCCCCAGTTGCACTGCTCAATAGGCACACAAACGAAGGCATTTTGAAACGCATTGTTACCTGCGACGAAAACTGGATTCTGTCTGACAATCGCAAGCGCTCAGCAAGTTGGTTGGATCCTGGTTCAGCACCTAAACAATGCCCTAAACGAAAACTTACTCCTAGAAAAGTGATGGTCACTGTTTGGTGGTCTAGGGCCGGTGTGATTCATGTGCATCTGGACCGAGGGCCCATTTTTTTTATCCTTGCGTAACGAAATAACATTTAAAGGGCCATTAGTTAAAAATAGTAAAAACTTAAAGCAATGGGTCTAGAATTTCTTAAACGTGAATTAAAACAGTTATGATTAAATTACTTGGGGCCTCAATCCAGACGCGTGCATTTACTGGCATAGCCTAAATCTCAGAAAGTACTATCTCCGGGTTAATATTTTTTATTTAGGAATTTTGTTAAGAATATCTTAAATATTTTAAGAAATTCCCAAATCTGTAGAATATGACATTACAGATTTATGGCGGTATATCTACGCCCTCAATCCTTTAATGTCTTTTCTGAGGAATCTGCAAAACATGAATTTATCTGAAGAAATACATTAATAGGACTTTAATATATTTTGCTTAGATACCTCTGTGAATTAGTTAAACAGAAATAATGACTCAAAAGTGAATTGATACAAAGTAAATGAGAATCGAATTTCACTAAAACGTCTGAACTGAGAGCCCAATACTTTCGGCTTTATTGACTAGGCTCAACCTCAAAGAATGATTTTTAATTAAAATGTCACATATTGTCCGTTCTTCTTAATGCAATACTTTAAGAGAACATTGATTTTTATTTTATTAAAGGAGAAAGTTTTGTAGGGTACATATGATTTTGTTACTTTTTTGGACGGAAAATCATATCTATATATGCACCAGAGACGTCACCATCCGCAAATCAATCAAATTCATTTCGGTGAATAAAACGCAATCGGTATAAATTTACGAAAACACGCACCACAATCCACATTTACTTCACTTATTATGTAATCTAAAAATAGTCTGATATCGTAACGTCAATTTAATTACAAATTATTTTTACTATTTTTAACTAATTTCCCTTTAAATGTTATTTCGTTTCGCAAGGATTTATAAATGGGCCCTCGGTCCAGATGCACATGTGTGATTCCTCACAGCTTCTTACCAAAGGGAATGTATTTACTACACATGTGTACTGTGAAGAACTGAACACAATGATGGAGAAGCTCTTGTCCAACCAGCTTTGGTCAATCGCTCGTCTCCGCTGCTCCTGCACGACAACGCGTGACCTCATACTAAACAACAGACGATCTCCAAGTTACAAGAACTGGGGTTGGAAGCTCTCTGTCATCCGCCATACTCAACAGACCTTGCGCCTACAAACTTCTACATTTTCCAGACATTAGATAACAGCGAGCAGCGAGTAGAGCTAGAACCTAGATACGAATTGGCGAGCAGCGAGAAGCGAGTGTGTAGTTCCGATAGTTTTACCGCTCGGTTATAAGCGAGTGTTTTTGTGCGACCATCGATTGCACGCACCACTCAACGAAATTACCAATATATTGATAAATCAGATTTATCTTTTCAATTTCCCAACTATTTCCTATTAAAACCAACTTGTTTTTGCGGTTTGGTACGGAACCCTACATGTGAGTCTGACACGCATTGGGCCAGTTTTTTAGTTTTTCCTTGTTATCTTTAACTAAGATTTCTTCAAATCACGTGTGTGTACGTGTTCCCTGAATACGATATCATCTCTCTTACTGTAATAGTATTCGTTTTATCATTTATTTTTCAAAATTCAATTTCTAGTAAGGAGGAAGTAGGTTGCATTGTAATAGTTCAGTTTTCAATTTTTTAATATTAATGTTTTACCAATAGTCCTGAATAAAACAGAGTAACTGCACCTAATGCAAATATAGGGTATTTGTGAATCTTCAGGCATGACAATATGTTTAGAAAATAGCGGTGTTTACGGTACCACTTGTTTTGTTGCTCCCTTTACATAGTTTTAATAAAATGATGTTCAGGAAGGTGACCATAAGCTCATAGAGCAAGGTTATTTTGAGTGTGCATAAGGGACAAACGTATATGACTTGTATATATGTCCTTTTTTACAGTCGAAATATGATAATTTTGACACGTCGGGCACTTTTATGGCGGCAATTTGAGATTGAGAATTTGGAGTTAAGAACGTGTTAAAACCTACTTTTAGGCCAATTGTTACTTTGCCAACTCTTAATTTTTTATTTAGTAACGCTAGCTTAGCTAAACTAATGACGAATAATTATATTTATGTGTTCAGCTTACATTTTAGAAATGACCGTCTTTGCATAGTGAGATTCCTCCGTGCCTCGGAAAGCACACTACGATAGTAAGAATCCATGAAATCTGATACCAATGTTGCCATGGGGTGGTGTTGCCCAGTTACTGGTATTTTTGTCGGTTACATTTCGGGAACTGTGCGATGGAACTGCACAATTTGATTCTGCCTAGCCAATCATCGGACTACAAGACGTACGGCAATGCGTCATGTGCGGTACATGGCAGAAATCCCATCCATACGCACAAAGCGTTTTGCGAATACTTTCATTATGCGTATAGCTAAGGAGTAGAATACCCTGCCGGAGTCTTTGTTTCCTGATAGCTGCAACCTAGGGGTCTTTAAGTCAAGAGTAAATAGGTTGCTTCTAGACAAGCGTGCTTCACCGTCATATAGTTCATCCGCGACCCTATCATTGAATTGAAAAAGATATATAGGCAGTCGCTAGTACATAGATTTGTGACTCGCACAGGAGACAAGAGAAGAAATAAAAGTCAAACAACAATAAAAACAAAAGAAAAACATGCGACACCAAAAAGGTTACTTACCTCAGCATGTGCAGCGATAGTGTATTTGGAACTGAAACACATATTATTGAAATTGCTGTGATTGGCGTATTTTCATTTTGTCGGAAGTTGTTTTACGACATCAAAAAAGGAGGAAACATTATGTTAAGTCAGGCTACCAAAAGTATTATTCTTGCTCATTTCTTGCTGCCTCGATATAAAGTTTATGTTACAAAAAACTTAAATAAACATAAGTTCATTCGTTATTATGTTTGCCAGCTGAGTCGATTAATAACCAATTATGTGCTTTCGTGCACCTGCTTCATAAAAACCATAATAATGTTGTTCATTGTTTCCGGATTATTTTCGCAGCGGCGCTTGTTTAATGAACTACCCCTTTGTTTACTAATTGCCTTCCAGTGTGTTTATAAGCTAAAGTTAAATTGCACCTGCATTGAGAAGGCTCCTCTGCTCAACATAGGATATCTTGGCAATTTATAAGGTCATGTTATTTGAGATTATTAATTGCATGTATGTTTTTCTATCTTCTTAGTGTTCAGTATGTTTAAAAATAGTTATGTACAGATTATCATTCATATAAAAGGTAGAATAAAAATAATACTTAATTTAAGGCGTTTTTAATTACTCTAGATTTAGATTTTGATCAATAAATTAATTTTAAATATTAATTAAATATGTTTGGCAGAACTTATATTTTACTCGTGCCTTATTGCGTTACGATGTGACAGCTATTTGCACATGCGCAGTAGATATGCCCAAGTAATTATTAGTTAATCTGTGGATACGCTGAACGCGCTTGAATAAGTCCGCCATTTTATTAATTTATTTATTTCCTCGCACAATGCATAGTAAAATGTTGTATGATACACGTACGTAAGATGATTTCCGACTCGTGTCGATTTATCCACTCACTCGCTTCGCTCGCTCGTGAATAAAAATGCCACTCATCGGAAATCACCTACCTTCCGCACTTGTAGCATAAATAACTATTATCATAACACGTCGTTGATGTCTATGTACCTACTGTCGGCATGTGCAGTAACATCGGTATTAATTAATGTTATCCCTGTGTTTCCAAGTGGCAGCAATGTAATAATACTGCCTAACTCCCTTTGATGTCTTTGCAATATTGCATTCGGTAACGGGAATGCCTCCTGTATCTATAATAACAGGATATTCGTTAAGTTTCGCTTGTGGACAGGCACTGTTTGTGTAACGCTGTGTGCTTTGGACATTGATTTGCAGGATTTGCAATCCTTGTTATTATTAATACGCATTTATTAGCTTGGTATGTATGTATCTATGGAACGGAATTTTTGAAACGTCGGATTCATTTGAAACTTTGCACACTTATCAAGGACCGATGACAATGCAATAATTTAATAAATAGTTTGTCCCATTATCCTTACCAGTATCTTCAGGATTAGCGATTTTTTATATCCGAGTGGCTTTGTGCCTGAAGACATGTGAATGGCTTTATTTTTGTTATATCCGAAGTCACGGTAGAGCCTTGTACGTATTAATTAAATGTTCCGGAGAGCCTGAGAAACGGCTATCACATCCAGGGACGGCAGTAGGCACGCTAATTAACCACTCACATCACAGGGAGGTAGTTGCATTAATAAATAGTCGTCTAAAAACCAAAAAAACACGTTTTAATAGAAAACCAAACCTAAAAGTAGAAAATTATTTTCAATTAATTTAAATTATGAATAGTGTGATTAATAAAAAATTATTTTATTGACAGATATTGGTAAAAGGAGAGTCAATTTGAAAATATCTGAAAAAGAACCCTGCGCTATTTTATAATATTTTTTTTTGTTAATCACACTGTTCTTAATGCAAATTTATTGAAAATTATTTTCTACTGTTTAGTTTGATTTTCTATTAAAGCGTGTTTTTTAGTTATGTCATAATATTTAAATTCATCATCATCATTAATATTTTTTGTTAGTTTAGAATGATAACCATGATTTTGTGCTGTATAAACTAAGTTAAGCAATGGCAATGTGTCCGTCATATCGTCCTTTAATACAGTGAGTGATAAATCTAAATAGAAGCTCGTATAAATAAAACTACGGCGCCAACAGTCTTCATCATTATTAAAATATGTTATTGATACGAATTGAGTAACTTGTTATTCAATGCACCAACTCAATTTCGTGTCAACTTGTCAATCTTCAATCTTTTGTCATTCCTCATTCAGTATTTATTCGACCGCTTTTAATATTAAATAGTGAATTTAATTTAATGTAATCTGTTTATTAAATGGCACGGCTATATATGAATTTGGTTATATACAGCGGATTACAGTTGCGTGCAAATTATTTTAAATCATTAATTCAGTGCGCATCTGTCAGGTTAGCACTTTGTTTACACATTTTTACAACTTTCAGTCTGAACAAAATTATAATATTAGTAAGGTACAACTGATTATTAGAAACTCGTGTCGGATGCAGTTCGCACCGATAGGTAATAACTTGCCTAAATCGTCTTTAAAGTCATAATAAGATTTCGAATTATCGGAACCACAGAGCGGAACGATGTTAAAAGTTTCGAGAAATTACTTTCTTTTACTTTGATTTGATTTTTACCTAGAATCCTTCGATGTTTCGTCTGCACCGCACAAGATATATCTACTGTTTAAAATTTGACTGAAGCATTGCTTCCGGCAGATTTCTAGATGGCAACCGGAAAAACATTAGAAGATTTTCTGCTAGGAAACCCGATTTCCCGTACCCCGCTAGTTCGAAAACCTCTCACAAATTGCTACTGATTTTGGCAACAGGCAGAAGGATATTGCTTGAAGCAGATCTATTGAGTAGATGCGTGATGCAGCTGATAGCAATACGGATGGTTTGGTGCCGGGGCTTTTGTTCTGTCTTATACTCCAAGGCGAAGGCGAATCTGCAACCGGAACACAATCAGACAATACACAACGCTGCTTGACGGCTGAAACAGCACTGCAAGGAGTTCTTGATCAGCTCTTTCATACGATCTGTTGTATTTAGTAGATCTTTTTCTGATTTGTAAAAACGGTTGACAGACTTTAGAGGACGACGTATTTTCAACCGACTTCAAAAAGGAGCCACCTCCTTTTTGATTGTGATTCTGCATTCGACTGACTGTTTGTTACGCGATTACTGCGCTAACTATGAACCGATTTTGATGATTCCCTTTTTATTTGAAAGCTGGTGCTTCTCATGTGGTCCTATTTAAAGTTGATCAAGATCTGACGAATAGTTTATCAGTTATCCTTAATAATGCGTATTTTCCTGGTAATATAAGCAACCAAAACTAAAAAGTCGGTGTGAAAAACTTCCGAAAGAAAGTAATTATCGCTTTGTAGTGTTTTGTTTTGGAAGTTGGTTTAATTTCGCCAAGAAAGTTTTTCTCTTTTGTTCTCGGCTCATTACTATTACCACAGTTAATATAATACTGGCATACAGATGCATTATCCCATACAAAGAAACCGTGCCACGTAACAAGCGTTTTTCCGCTTCTTCCTCGTGGTCAAACTATTTTGTCAAACTGATTTGACCAAGAGGAAAAAAAATCCCGTTGGTCAAACCTCTAGGACAGATAACTCTTTTTTCATTTGACTTATCTTGTTGCGTACAGTGATGACTAAAATTTACAATATTAATATGTCATTCTCATTTTCTTGTTTTGTTTGCATTCATTATTGCGGTGTTACATTAAATGAATCTAAATGGATTTAAATACATAAATCGTAAAAGAGGTACTGTATTACTGCATGATGGACGGCAGTATTATAAATTACGAACGTATAAAAATGGCAATGTCTTTGGGACTTGCAGTAACTTAAGAAAGAAAAAATGTCACGGGTCTATAACTTTGAACGTAAATATAATATTTATAGAATTTATACTATACATTCATCATCATCATCATCATATCAGCCGAAAGACGTCCACTGCTGGACATAGGCCTCCCCCAAGCGTCGCCACATTGACCGGTCCCGTGCGTCCCGCATCCAGCGAATCCCCGCAACCTTCACCAGGTCATCGGTCCACCTGGTGGGAGGCCTTCCAACGCATCGTCTTCCGGTTCGCGGTCGCCACTCCAGAACTTTTCTGCCCCATCGGCCATCCGTTCTGCGAGCAATATGCCCTGCCCACTGCCACTTAAGTTTGGCAATTCTTCGAGCTATGTCGGTAACCCTGGTTCTCTTGCGGATCTCTACATTTCTGATTCGATCACGCAAGGATACTCCGAGCATAGCCCTCTCCATTGCCCTTTGCGTGACTGTAAGCTTTCTGATGAGGCCCATTGTGAGCGACCACGTCTCAGAGCCATAGGTCATCACTGGCAACACACACTGGTCATAGACCTTCGTCTTGAGACACTGTGGTAAGTTGGACGAGAAGACACCGCGCAATTTCCCGAACGCTGCCCAGCTGAGTCGGATTCGACGGTTGACCTCTTTCTCGAAGTTGGCCCTACCCGACTGGATCGTTTGTCCCAGGTAGACATAATCTTCCACAACTTTGAGTGTAGAGTCTCCAACCTTGATAGGAGTGGGTGTTACATGGGCATTCAACATAACCTTGGTTTTGTCCATGTTCATTTTAAGACCCACTCTTTTGGAAGCTCTACTGAGGTCATCGAGCATTATACTGAGGTCCTCCATGGTCTCAGCCATGACCACTATATCGTCGGCAAACCGAAGGTGAGTGATGTACTCGCCATTGACGTTGATGCCTAGCCCTCTCCAGTCCAGAACCTTGAAGACATCCTCCAGTGCAGCGGTGAACAGTTTCGGAGATATGACGTCTCCCTGTCTCACACCTCGCTGCAGAAAGATAGGTTCCGAGGTCTGATCCTGATGTCGGACTGACATGGTGGCGTTTTTGTACAAACACTTCAACACCTCGATGTACCGGTAGTCGATTTGGCACCGTTGGAGAGACTGCAGTACAGCCCAAGTCTCGATCGAATCGAAGGCTTTCTCGTAGTCCACAAACGCTAAACAGAGAGGCAGGTTATACTCTTCGGTCTTCTGTATAACCTGCCGCAGCGTATGTATGTGGTCTACGGTGCTAAAGCCTTTTCGGAATCCGGCTTGTTCGGGAGGCTGGAAATCGTCAAACCTATACTCATACTAAACTATACATTACCTTTATAATTTAATATTGTGTAAGCTTTACGCACTATAATACAAATCTATTGTTTTTCTCTTAGAACGACCAAATAGTTAAACATAAGGATCACATAAATGTATAGCCGATTACGGCAAGTACGAACTGGATGAAGCGATAGACGATTAAAAAAAAAAGACAACATTAACGTGTCTGCCTATTCCGCAGTTATATCGCGAAACAAAGAATACACTTAAGGATAGAGGTCTTAACTTTTGTGGGAACAATACCATCATCGGCCAACATTAAAAATACTTTATGTTTAAGTAGGAGCAAAACATGCTTCAGTAAATTAGCAGAAGTCAGTATTCCTGACCAACTACAGTTTTTTCTTCTGCCGGAATACGCAACGCAAACTTCTAAAATTCTTGTTTTTTGCTCCGAAAAAGGAAAAGTTTTGTTGGCAAAATCAAATGAGTTATTTTGTGATGGCACATTCTTTAGCTGCCCGAAGCCATTCAAACAAATGTATAGTATAATACATGCTGATATGGCCCAGTCAGCGTCAACTACGAATATAATTCCAGCAGCGTATGCCTTGATGACTGATAAAAAAGAGGAGAGTTATACTGCATTATTACAGATGATAAAAGCCCAAATTCCGCAGTGCACACCAATAAAAATTGATATTGATTTTGAAACCGCGGCCAGCAATGCTTTGGTACAGATTTTCTCTAGCCTCAAAATAATAAAATGCTACTATCATTTTACCAAAAGTCTATGGAAAAGAGCGAGAAAATTATAAATGAAGACTAAAATTCAAAAAAGAGTTGTGGGACTTTGTTCAGCTCTCCCTCTATTACCTGTAGACGAGGTTGACGCTGGCTGGGAGTACATCATATCGGAAAGTCCCAGAAACAATAAAATCGAAGTTCTTTTTTTTTTTTCTTTAAAAAGAAAACGTTGCCCACACTAGGAATTTCTTACTGTATCGTGGGTGCGTTTACAAACATATAAACTCACATACACAACACCCAGAGCCGGAACAACTATATGTAGGTCATACAAATATTTTGAAAAAAAGTGGTTGAAAGACAAAGGCAATCAGAGTCAAATTAGAGTGGTCAGTATTTGGTGAGAGACAAAGAAGCAATAACACTGTAGAAACAGCACAGCTAAATCATGATATGAAAAAAAAACATCGTCAAATCACAATAGCTCGTCTATGGTTGACATTGCTGAAAGAAAATGGAGGATGATGACAACGAACCGTCCCCGCGCCGAAACGAGCATATTAACAGAGATGATTTCATAATGAAATAAATGCCAATTACAATTTTTGCATTAAGAAATAAGTATCGGTAATTTTCTTGACAAATTACGCTGACGCTTTTTTCTATAAGCAAAAATTGTAAATTGGCAATTCCTTATGACTTGGCATTTTATTATATTATAATTTAATTTTTTTAAAGGACTGTACTTTTCTTAAACCATAACAGTTTGACCACAGGGAAAAACTATTCCTTGTGGTCAAATCAGTTTGACAAAATAGTTTGACCACGAGGAAGAACCGCGTTTTTCATCTATTATTTTTTGATTACACCGATTATTTTTTGTTAATCGATCGCGTTCGGTTCCGTTCCACGGCGATAGATAGATCACCATCTAATAATCAATCTATATCGATAGATAAATCAAATAATCAGTTTAATCAGTACAGTACGTTGGGATAGTTTCTTTGTATGGGATGAGACACCACTGCTAATACACAAATTAGTATTGGTTTCTTGAGGATACCTGTCCACGTCCAGCTGCACAAAATAATGGATACTAATGACTATTAAAATATAACCTAAGGGCTACTGGATACTGAATTGACAAATCAAAGTTAAGAACGCATCAAATTCTTAATTTAGAAATTGGGACTTAAAAAACAGCATAAAGTCTTACCTTTCTTTTCCTACGGTCTAGTTCATCATAAAACTTAACAATCAAGGCTCGTATTTCAATCGGTAAGCAATAATGATTTAATTGATATAACGAGCGTGTCTGCTATATCGGACGCGCGGCACACCGCCTGTACGTCATACGCACGTACTCCGTCAGGATAGCTCGTAGTAAAATATATTTAAATGCGTTACGCAACTATACTTTGCACGCACGGAAATAAGACGTACCGTAGGTTCACTATGAATGGTGATTCATATTAGTGAGCAAGTAACTTCTGCAATCCTTTTAAACCTCATTTGTTAGGCAGATCTCAGGACACAGAGAAGCATGAATGAAACACATAGACTTTTAAACCAACTTGATGATCATGCTATTGTCCTAAGAAATGCTAAATATTACTGTATAATAATTAGTGAATTTTACTCATCTACAAAAAATAACAGCTTTGTCTAAGAAGACTGTCTTTGTCCAAGGAATGAATTTGTAAAGGTTATCCTATAAAGGAGAAGAAAGTTTTCGCAATTTTAGTGAATGGCTGCGTGGCTTGTCGTTTCATAAGCTGTATAAGTATAAAGCAATTGTTACTACAATTGTATGAAGTGGGTCAAGGGTAGCCGGAAGCCCGAATTCTGGCCTTACTAAGAAGGAGTATCGTGTTATTCATTTGGTTGGTGGGTTGTAGAAGACAGATAGGCAGTCGAACCATGAAAAAAAATGGTATGCAGCTACATCCGAATAGACTGGAACCCGTATCCAACACCTTGGGAAAAGACTAAGCAGATTGATTGAATTATTTAACTTTAAATGTAATAGTGACTAATAAAACGGTGAAGGGAAACATCGTGAGGAAACCGGCATGTCCTAGAACCAAAAAATCGAAAACATGTGACACCCACCAACCCGCATTGTGTCTGCGTAGTGGATTACGGCCCATTCCCTCTCACAGAGCAGGCCTGTGTCCCAGCTGTGGGAAAATTAAAAAATGGCTGATGATGATAATGAGTGATTAATGAGGTGGTACCTCGGAGCAATATATATGGATAACCTGAAACAAAAAAATTAAGAGACTCCTCTTGATAAAACGATGACAATGCAGCCGTAAATAGACTCCGCACTCGGGTTGTCCGCAGCAATGATAACCTCCACAGGTAGGGGTTTTCGGATGGCTCTAGCCTTCAGTGCTTGTGCGGCATCTGTCCGCAGAGCATAGCCCACCTCTCGGAGTACGCGGCGTGCCCTGTCACCTTTACGTGCGAAGACCTTATGACTGCGTCACCGAATAGTGTTACTGTAGACGAAAGCTGGGCCGAACTATTTTCTTTGATTAATATTTGTCATCGTCACGCTAAGGAGAACGCAGCTGTGGTATCTAAGGTTTACAGATGTTTATATTCCGCGGTGGACACTTACCGTTTACTTATCAGAGCCACATCACATGGCCGCCTGCTTGGTAGCAAAATGTGCGGTGTAAAAAAGTGGGACTTCTGAGTGCCAATTATTTGAGGTGATGCTTAAACGAAAGTGGGTAACGAACGATGATCCCACACACTGGTTCACAATACCGCATCACTACGTCTCTTGGACGTTCATTCGGCGTTGAACTCAAAAGTTAATGGTTGTTTTGATTTACCTGCGCTTGCCCCTGTCTTGTTGTGGAGTGGATGTGCGTTGCATGCATTTGAATGACGTTTTAGGGATAAGGTACCTACCACACATATATTTGCAATTGTATTAGTCACTTCTTTCTTTTTTTATAGTTTTTCTCTTCGAGAACAGCTAACCCCCGTCTCACTACATTCCTTTTATATTGACAAAGCCCGACGAATAATATTGTTTGTTATTTTGTACGTAACTATCCATATAAGAAGCTGACTCGGTCGGTGATCGAACACCGTAGGTACAATTTTAATAAAATCACAATATGCTATGTGCTCGCTCGTTAGACATATTTTGCTGAGTTCAGTCTAGGAAAATAACATTTATTGATCATGGTTATTATGTTTATTGAAGTGTAGCTATGGCTAAAAAGATTATCCGGCAGACTCCACGTTATAATATGTAATGTAGTTAACTACCGTTAAAAATATTTTTATCGAGTAGAAAATTAACTCCTGATTTCTGAATGAGAATTTAAAGTCGAGTATTTTACAAACTGTAATTTAGCCTGAAAACCTGGGCAAAGTAGATTGACACGTCCTTAATTCCGAAACTTAGTTTTTTGTACTACGAATACTTAGTAAAAAAAGATTTTATAATGAGTGTGATTTGTTAACAGAAAGGAAAATGTTGAAAGTCGTTTCTAATGTAGCCGAGACACAAGATCTGTCTCCGGTCGGTCGGAACGTGAGCATTTCATTCACATGTCGTTAAACAAAGATAACGGCGATTTTGCAAGCGTTTCGCAACCGAGCCTGCGCCGGCGCCGCTGCGGACGCTTCTAACATATTGATAAGGGTGTCAGGCTGTTGTTAACATACTGATGGCTTAGAAACGTATAAACGGCGAGCTGTTTGCTTACATAATCCTCGCTACGGGTTCTTTTTTTTTGTCAATTATTTGGATTTGACTGTTCTGGTGGCCCAGTGGATATGTCCTCGCCTCTAGTGTTTTAAAACCCGGGCAAGTACCAATGTGACTTTTCAATTTTATTTTCTAAGTTTATCTTAGACATCGTTAACATTGGTGAAGGAAAATATTGTAAGGCAACCTGAACTTATTTTTAATATACTAGGTCCAACCAAGTACCAGCAAAGCAAGCCTATGGCAATCGGGGCACCCGGGCACTTAAAATCTTAGGGTAAAAATTGAGAAATTCTTAATGAGGAAGGAAATCCCCAAAACATCCAATTTTAAAGGTATAGGTTGCAAGCACGACTGCTGATAGTTAGGCTGCTGAAAGTTGGACCGCTGCAGTAGACCGATACGATGCGTATTTTTTTAGTCTGAGCGAATTTTTGGTGGTCTCATTATTTTTATCGATTACTGATTTGTAAATTATTAAAATTAACAGCCGGTGGTTTCTGTCGTATATCTCTGAAGTTCTTCATCAAATCTTCACAAAATTTAAATGGGACCAATTCTGGACCATACGAGTACTCTAGCAAACAAAAAGAAAATAATTTTCAAATTGTTTCTTAATTGACGGATATATCGGTGAATAAAAACAAAAAAAAATACAAACATGCTGTATGTTTATATATGTAATATATTTTGATAACGAACATAGAACCTCCTCCTTTTTTTAAAGTCTGTTTAAAATCAAGTCAAAACTGTTCTGGCACGAGGGTCCCATGCTCCGTTCATCATAATGCGAGTTGCAATTGTTGCAACCAAAGTTTTCTAAACCATTTACACAAGAGTTAGGTATAAATGGTGCTCATGGTGTTTGTTCAAGTACCTAGGCGCAGGCACTGTACATACTAAAATACAGTTAAATGGGACACAGAAACCAAAAATAGTCATCTATTTAAAGACACGATTTGTTTCTAAATGCGTCATGACGTGCTATCTCATTCTAGATCGCAGTCATTACTGTATTTATAATTAGTTCATCGACAGCCATGCGCCTAATTCTACACACGAGTACATGCTACGTTCGTGTCAAATTCTCAGAGAACGGCACCCCTAATTGTGAAAGTTCAAACAATAGCGCACGGTACGCTTTCATTCATTGCTTCAGATGTTCAAAAATCCGTCTACTCGATAGCGTAAAACATACAATGCGTACTGTTGAGTTATGAAAAATAAAGGGAAGGAGTGTGCTTTGTGGTGTCAAAACATATACGCAATTAGGGTGCTGGACTAAACATTATCTGTCAGTGTATCAATTGAAAACGCAAGAAAACGCGGCCACTTGTTGTATTTTTGTAGAATTTTGATTGGTCCGCGTCACAGGCTGTTAGCGTCACCCTCGGACAACCATACGAAAAGAGACAGATATTAGCTTCACATTCGCTTTTGAGATTGTACAGATTACTCAATTTCATGACAGTAATGCACATTCCAGAAATCCGTATCTATATTGCGAACTGAGGCCGTCCCAACTCTACCATTGACACCTGTTGCCAGTATTATATTAGGAACCCTAACTTTTGTCAAATGTGTTTCCTCGCATCATAAAGATCATTAGTTATGGTCATAACACCCACATTGAACTTCATAACGCCTTCCAGATGTGTGCACTCACTAAATATTATGTACGAGTATTGTTGTTACTGACATAGTTATAGGAATAAGTATAAACACGCAGTATGAGACCCGGGTCGGTGTCGGTGCCAATACACATTAGTATGACAAAGTGCGAGGCTCCATACTAATGTGCTGTAACGGGAATAGAACCGGGGCCCTTGGTGCAGCGGAAATGTCGCGACCTCAGTGGATATGAGAAACTTTGTTTGACAAAAGACTGTCCTTGGAAACAGCATATGCACCAACACCATTGTATATCCTTTAAGATTTTACAGCCAAAGTTGAGCGTAAACTATTATTACGAAGTATTAAATTCGTGCAGTGGTGGCCTATAGTCGCGACTTAAAAGTTGTAGGCAGGTGCTTAACTTTGTGTAAATTATTTCATCACCACTGCTCTCAAAAACAGTAAAGGATAACTTCGTGAGGAAACCGGCATGTCCTAGAACCAAAAATTCTAAGACATTTTGTATCATATCCCTTCTAGGACTCTCAGACTCTCTCTGTCCCAGCAGTGGGAACATTAATAGGCTGATGATGATGATGATTAAATTCGTGTGAAATTACAAGTACATGAATAGAAACTAAAATGTGTCGCAAATATAATATGAAGGTGTAAATAGTTTGTGTTTGTAAAAGTTTATTTTTGAAAGTACTAGTGATCCGATTGTGAAAATTATTTCACTGAAGGAAAGCTACAGTTTTGATTTTATGTTTTAATATGACCGTGTGTGATTAATTATAATATCTGAAATTTATTTTCATTTACAACTAGCGGACGCCTCGCGGTTGCACCCGCGTAGTTACCGTTCCGGTAAAAAGTAGCCTATGTCATACGGGGATAGTGTAGCTTCGTGAATGATTTTTTGAAATCGGGTCATCCGTTTCGGAGAGTAAGGAACATACATACATACATCTGCAAGGCAAGGGTTATGTTTTTTTGCGTGTATCTCGTATGTATGTAATATTCTTTATTACCTCGTATCTTTCAAACCACTTTTCAACCACCACACGGATTTTATAATTAATACATCGTTAGATAGGTCTTGGCCGCCCATGTGTTCTCAGATAAGTGCCGTAAAAAAAAGGAACATGGCGGGTCATAGGCGCCATAGTATGGGGGTTGCAATAATTTTTACTTCGAAACCCATCGAGGGGGTATCACAATGAAGGGTTTTTAAAGATGATTACAAAAATAAATACGACTTATATGTTTAAAAGTAATTCGAAAAAAAAAATATAACTAAAAAAGTTGTAAATAAAAAGTTAATAAAATAAAAAAAACTGACTGCAAAGATGTAAAAAAGAAGAAAATCATGCTGTGCAGTCAGTTGTTTACATCTTTGCTGTCGGGTTTTTTGATTTTATTAACTTTTATTATATACTAGTTGACCCGGCAAACTTTGTTTTGCCATAAAAACATCAAACATTTATCTACCCTAACTACCCTACCCTACCCTACCCGACCCTACACTACCCTACCCTACCCTACACTACCCTACCCTACGCTACACTACCCTATCCTACACTACTCTACCCAACACTACCCTACACTACCCTACCCTACACTACCCTACCCTACCCTACCCTACCCTACCCTACGCTACCCTAACCTACCTACCTACCTACACTACACTACTCTACCTACCTACCCTACCCTACCCTACCCTACCCTACCCTACCTTACCCTACCCTACCCTAACCTACCCTACCCTACCCTACCCTACCTACCTACCTACACTACACTACTCTACCTACCTACCCTATCTACCTACCTACCCTACCTACCTACCCTACCCTACCCGACCCGACCCTACACTACCCTACCCTACCCAACACTACCCTACCCTACGCTACACTACCCTATCCTACACTATTCTACCCAACACTACCCTACACTACCCTACCCTACACTACCCTACCCTAAGCTACCCTTCCCTACGCTACCCTACCCTACCTACCTACCTACCTACACTACACTACTCTACCTACCTACCCTACCCTACCCTACCCTACCCTACCCTACCTACCTACCTACCTACACTACACTACTCTACTTACCTACCCTATCCAACCAAACTTTTTTTTTTTTTTTTGCTTTTATACCTTCCCTGTATTCTGTCGAATATAACAAAAAAGGAATTATTCAAATCGGTCCAGCCGTTCTCGAGTTTTAGCGAGACTAACGAACAGCATTTGATTTTTATATATATAGACTAGTTGACCCGGCAAACTTTGTTTTGCCATAAAAACACCAAACATTTATCTACCCTACCTACCCTACCCAACCCTACCCGACCCTACACTACCCTACCCTACCCTACACTACCCTACCCTACCCTACGCTACACTACCCTACCCTACACTACTCTACCCAACACTACCCTACACTACCCTACCCTACCCTACCCTACCCTACCCTACCTACCTACCTACCTACACTACACTACTCTACCTACCTACCCTATCCAACCTTTTTTTTTTTTTTGCTTTTAAACCTTCCCTGTATTCTGTCGAATATAACAAAAAAAGAATTATTCAAATCGGTCCAGCCGTGTAAGATGTAAAAAAGAAGAAAATCATGCTGTGCAGTCAGTTGTTTACATCTTTGCTGTCGGGTTTTTTGATTTTATTAACTATTATTATATACTAGTTGACCCGGCAAACTTTGTTTTGCCATAAAAACATCAAACATTTATCTACCCTACCTACCCTACCCTACCCTACCCGACCCTACACTACCCTACCCTACGCTACACTACCCTATCCTACACTACTCTACCCAACACTACCCTACACTACCCTACCCTACACTACCCTACCCTACCCTACCCTACCCTACGCTACCCTACCCTACCTACCTACCTACACTACACTACTCTACCTACCTACCCTACCCTACCCTACCTTACCCTACCCTACCCTAACCTACCCTACCCGCTTATGAAATCGCTTGATGAATGGAATCGGAGATATGTGACTGGCGAGACGGCCTCTGTGACGAAAATGTTTCTTCCCGACGCCATAGCAGCTTTCCGTATTATACAACAGGTGCGGCCTACAGGCTTACTCACACAAGTTTTGACAGGGCACGGTGGGTTCTCTGAATACTTGAATCGTTTCAAGTGTAAGGAGAGCCCAGCGTGCGCCTGCGATCCCGACATGTCAGAGAGTGTCCAGCACATACTCATAGATTGCCCGATTTTTACCAGGGAACGCTATCAACTTCAATGTGAGCTGGACATGAGACTGTCGTGTGAGAGTCTACACGTGTTTATGGGTAAGAAACATAGGGAAAAGTTCCTAGCATACTGCGAAAATGTGGCCACCACGGTAATTGCACGAAACAAAAGCTGAAGCTTATTCTGTGTTTCATTAATATTGTAATAATATCTAATCGGAAGCATAGAAAGTAGCACAAAACTGCAATTAAGTAGTATATTAAGAGATAGTACCAGTATATTGTATAGAGTAAGCATATAAATTATAAGTAGACTAAGAAACTGTAAAAATAAATTGCGACATCTTGTTATTTCCCCAAATTTTAAATAAAGTTTGCCCTTAGAATAGTATTAATTAAAGTGGGCATCCCACCCACTAGAATGTAAGGTGATGTATGACAGAAAGATATAGGATGCAGAATAAAAGTACGAGAGGCATAGAAGCGAGAACTTGTATGAATGAAGTAAAGCACAAAATAGGCACCGACTACGTTGGTGGGGAAAAAAAAAAAAAAAAAAAAAAAACCTACCCTACCCTACCCTACCCTACCTACCTACCTACACTACACTACTCTACCTACCTACCCTATCTACCTACCTACCCTACCTACCTACCCTACCCTACCCGACCCGACCCTACACTACCCTACCCTACCCAACACTACCCTACCCTACGCTACACTACCCTATCCTACACTACTCTACCCAACACTACCCTACACTACCCTACCCTACACTACCCTACCCTAAGCTACCCTACCCTACGCTACCCTACCCTACCTACCTACCTACACTACACTACTCTACCTACCTACCCTACCCTACCCTACCCTACCCTACCTACCTACCTACCTACCTACCTACACTACACTACTCTACCTACCTACCCTATCCAACCAAACTCTTTTTTTTTTTTTTTGCTTTTAAACCTTCCCTGTATTCTGTCGAATATAACAAAAAAAGAATTATTCAAATCGGTCCAGCCGTTCTCGAGTTTTAGCGAGACTAACGAACAGCATTTGATTTTTATATATATAGACTAGTTGACCCGGCAAACTTTGTTTTGCCATAAAAACACCAAACATTTATCTACCCTACCTACCCTACCCAACCCTACCCGACCCTACACTACCCTACCCTACCCTACACTACCCTACCCTACCCTACGCTACACTACCCTATCCTACACTACTCTACCCAACACTACCCTACACTACCCTACCCTACCCTACCCTACCCTACCTACCTACCTACACTACACTACTCTACCTACCTACCCTATCCAACCAAACTTTTTTTTTTTGCTTTTAAACCTTCCCTGTATTCTGTCGAATATAACAAAAAAACAATTATTCAAATCGGTCCAGCCGTTCTCGAGTTTTAGCGAGACTAACGAACAGCATTTGATTTTTATATATATAGATAGATAGATAGATTTTTGGTTGGTCAATAATAACGGTAAATTTAAATTAAGGTATGCATGCTCCACCGCATGTTATTAAAAAATAAATCTAAAGCAAAATTTAAGTAAAAGTTAAAATAAATGAGTTAATAATTTAAACTAGTGATGGACCAATTAATCTTAATCCATCCAGGCGTATGATTCAATAAAATTCGCATCAATAAAAATCAGACTATTTCTCAAGGATGACTTCAATAATATGCCCGTGGCGTCGCAATTAAAATGAGAATAAACGTTATGCATACATTTCAGCACAATAATACTACTCAAACATGTTTATGGTCGCCACTGTAGCGTAATTAAAGAGTCTCATTTGTTCCTCGTAAATAATGTAAACTGCATGTTTACGCGCTTCACTCCAGCCGTTGTGAATGTGCAGATTCCATGAATTATTCACCGCTACATGGAATGGAACTGTGCACCTCATATTTTGGAACACGTTATTTGCTTTATGAACCCTGGCATTCGACTACGTTAGATACCTCTGTCCAATGACCAAAAAAAAAAAAAAAAGTTCATTTGTTTATGTAACATAAAATAAGTATAATATATGGCTATTACACTAATACTATGAACCCTTAAGGTGAAAGTTGATTTGAATAGTCAGATTTAACCTCCTCAAAACGTTTCGATGGTTGATCAATTATTATCCGACTGCCAAACATCACACATGAGTGACCTGAATGATCAAATATCATTAAATCTGCTTCTATTAGGTAGTCTGGCTTGAATACGGAGGCAACATTTTTAAACTTGAATACGTCTACTCTCCGTTAGAAAAGACTTCAACGTTCAAAGACCGCATCCAGTGACTACGAAAACATAATTAGTAGCAGTTCCGAGCTCAGTTCCAACTTCCTATAAACAAGGAGGGACAATATTGCGCTGAACTAATTAGCTCGAATCAGTCGCGCTAACTACAGAACTGATTAAAAACAAGCTTTCCTCAGCGTTCAGTTTATTTCAAAGGAGATTTTTTTCAGAGTTTATTATTTACCTATTGGTTAGCTGTGCTGGATTTAAATATTGGGTATGGTTAGTGCTACCTTGCCATGCAGATATTGTTACTGCCACTTTTGTTCGAATCAACTTCGGCGAAGTAGTTTTCCAATTTTAACTAATATTATAATGAGACAGCCCGAATTTTGTGAGTTTGTTCTTAAGTGTAGGTTAATGTCTGGAACCACGGCACTTATTTGAAAAAATCTTTAACCATTAGAAAGGTACATTATTCCAGATAGTTACAGGATAATTATATAATCTGTCATAAAAAGTTCAATTTTAAATCACAAAGTTTACGTTTACGTCTTTATATTTTGTTCACAGAAACATCTCGACCAGGACACCTTGGACATGACAAAGAGTGAGCATCGTCACTTAGTGCTCCAGATTGCTCTGAAGTGCGCAGACATATCCAATCCCTGCCGCCCTTGGGACATCAGCCGGAAGTGGAGTATGAAAGTATGCGAGGAGTTCTTCCGGCAGGGCGACTACGAGCGGCGCCTCAACCTACCCGTGAGCGCGCTCTGTGACCGACACACCAACTCCATACCCAAGATTCAGACAGGTTAACATTATTTACCAAACTCATTCAACTAAAGTACACATTTCGCAATCTACAATTATAATTTCGTAATTACAGGTTTCTTCAAATTTGTGGTGAAACCGCTGATTAACGAATGGCACAGGTTTCTCCAGAATGACTTATCCTCTCAGATGCTCTGTAATCTTATGTACAACCAGAACAGATGGCAAGAGTTGGATAATGAGGAAGGGAACGAAAACACAAAGACTAATGCACCAGAAGCACCAGCCGCGCCACCGCCGGGTGACGACCAGGATGCAGATGACGAAAACCGCAGGACCGGGGATCAGAGGCTACTGCTGCCGCTGCGTAGAGGTTCGCTAAACCCTGTCCAGACCAGGCCGCTCAAGGAACAGCTGCGGCGGTTCTCCGTGCCGCTCAACCTATTCCAAGATGCCAGATTCCGTGACAGGGAGCGTGGGGGCGCGGGACCCCGTGACCCCTCGCTGCCCTCGCCGCCCTCGCTGGTTTCCCTCAACCGGCACGCGCACAGCTCGCACTCACAGGAGCCCGACTTGCAAACTCTTTTACCGGACTCGACCATAGCCTCCATCACTACACCGGCTCAAGCCATCCGTCTCAGCACTGTGCTCCCAGGATTCGGCTCCGTGATCAGACCGTTAGTCCGGCAGCAAACTTTCCCACCTTTGGAGTCTACGTCTCGTGGCAATGACGACGATGATCTGTCATCACGTTTGAGACCAGACTTTGTAAATCCTATACCGAGTACTAGTAGAACAGATCATAAATTAGTCATAAGAGATGTAAAAAAGACTGACTCTGAGGATTCTGATGATAGTGAAGAAACGCCGCCGCGTAATAAACAGAAAGAAAACGGACGGAAATCGAGCACAGTGGGCAGCCAATTGCGGGACAACTTGACGTGGATGCCCTTAGAGCTGGAGTCAGAACCGCTGCTGCAGAGGCGGAGGAAGTCGATGCCATCGGAAGACATGAGTAAGTTATTTTGGAATCTTACTGATATTATAAATGTGAAAGTTTGGACGGGTGTGTGTGTTACTCAATCACGCTAGAACGGTTGAACGGATCTGGATGAAATTTGGCACAATGATAGATTATATTCTGGCATAGCACATTGGCTGCTTTTCATCCCGGTATAATGTTCCCTTGGGATAAAAAAAAACACTAATCACGCGGGCGAAGCCGCTGGCAGAAGCTATTATTTTGTAACTAACCACAAAATTTTAATTCCACCTACACACTTGAAACTCATGTGTTTTACCAATGGTATAGGCAGAAACTATAGAACGCCACTTGCTTCGATCCATACTCCTTTAGCTTAATTTACGTTCATACAATTATGATAATCATTCATACACGCACGCAATGCTTATGATTACTGCGAACCTGACCCGTCTGAAGAACATCTCCTATACAAATAATAAAATTTAAGTGTATGTTTGTTATTTCAAAATATCAGCTTTTCACCAAATTCGTATGAAAGTTTATAACAACAGCTCAATTTTTTTCGGTCTGCTTGTTCCGGGTAATCTCCGAAACGGCTGGCTCTGGTAATCTTCACTGATAGATAGATGATATTAAAAGGTGTAGGCGAATTTGGAAAAAGAGTTAAGATCCCGCATAAAAATATGAAAATCTTAACTTTTTTTAATTTTACGGGTTTGACACAGATAATGTCGCGGGCAACAGCTACCAATTAGATCCGTGTATGTCATTCTAGAGCGTGTCCCTTCTTTCCCACACTTTTAAATTCTAATTTAGAACAATAATAAATGTTACAGTTCCGAGGGAGAAGAAAATACGTGAAGTACCGAAAGTGGTCCCTCAGTTCCTGCGGCGCACATTCTCCAGCAAGGAGTCGTGGAGCAAGCGGCGCGGCTCGGCGCCGTCGCCCGTGGGGCCGTCCGAGCTGCGCGGCCTGGCCTCGCCGGGCGCACTACGCCACAGCTCCAACGGCGGCTGCCGCAAGCCAAGCCTCTCTGTCACCTGCCAGCAATGGCTCGCACGAGCCACCTACGGTGTTCAAGAGCGAGCTCTCCAGTTCCCGCGCCGTAGCTCACTGCCCGTTGAGGTGATGACAGGTGCTCGATAGCTTAGCGGCTTTTTTATATTTTCTTTTGCATGTCTTTATCACATTATTTTAGCACAGGCATAGGTTTTATTTTATAATGCCGTTTGAACTTTTATTTTATTTCAATAAAATACGAAAATTATAATTTGGTTTGCTATCACAGTTTTGAATTGCAAATCAATGGCAATTATTTTCGCACTTTTAATGTTGTTCATAATAGAAGCTCACATTCAGTTGTGAGCGGCGGAAGGATATCAGAACTATTCTAGGAATAGTATTAAAACATCACCTCTTCGCGCCGATAAATTATATTAGTTAATTTCAACAATCACACCTTTCTCTGTTACGAATAGAATTAAGATCACAAACGTTCTATTTTGCAGGTATTAAAACGTAGGAACTCGTGTGACGACACATAATATTTACTAGAGCCCGGCGAGGCTCACACAGACTGTTTGGATAGGGACGATTCAGAACCTTCTTATAATAATTATAATAACGTTAATAGTTATGATGCCGACGACGAAGATTTAGACGACGAGAGTTCGTACGACCGTGACTACACCAGCCAGTTCCACGAAAATTTAGTTCTAGAATCGGACGACGATAACAAAGAGTTGGACGATGAAGACGATTCGATCCCACTCATTAATCTACCGTTTGTTAGTCGACATCGTGCATCCTCTATCTAAACGATCTGTTGAATCCTATTTGTGACCTCCCCCGTGTAATTTTATTGTAAATAAATCTATCACTAATCCTATCTTTATATGTAACTGTACATAGTGTACATGTCACCGGATATTGCAAAAGCAACCTTACGGTGTTTACAATAATCTGATGACATACCTGTACATAATAGTTTTATTAGAATGTAGGACGCTCATAATTTCCTTTACCATCCCCTCTCCCTATCTTATTACAGATCGTTTAGTTCAAAGAGATTAAAATGAAAACAGATTTTTGCCAGCCATAGATGGCGCTTATGTGTATATTAGATAACGACTATATTAAAAAAAAAAATACAATGTACCTCGGACATACTGCTATGTTAATTTATGATTATCATGAATTAGTACAAAATACAAAAAAAACTCCAAGTAATTTGCGTGACGGTTACTATGCTGATATAAATACAAACCCTGTGCTCAATGAATGGTGAAACAGTACAATAGTAGTGTAGGACTAAGTTGAATTTTGTCTTGTAAAACATTAATTTGTGATAATCTTAAAAAAAACTAAACACAATGGAAATAGCTTTAAAGTCAAGGCCGTAACTATAATTGTAATATTTGTAAGTTACAATGAGTACAGTTTCTCGTTTGATTGTGCTATGTTATCGATATTATATTCTCTATCGTGGAAACTAGTTGCCGCGGGCAGGGAAACGGTACTCACTGGGACGATGATGGATGTCGCAGAGCTCAAATGCGTTCAACTTTTATTATAGATGACGCTACCGAAATATGACATATATTACTATCATGGATATTGACACATTCAGACTTAGGATTAGGAAAATTTCCATAGGCGAATATTGCAACTGGGAATGTCACGTTTTTAAACAATTCGCTGCTTCCCTGTGTTGTAAATCATCAAAATGCAAACATTATTAGTTTGCAAAATCGCAGTACAAATAATTTCCACACAATGAATTATTTTTATTTCTTTTTGTATAGTAGTTAGTCAATTAATTCACTTTCAATATTTTGTCTCATAGGTTAACCAATCACATATTTATTGTAAGTTTTAACAGGATTTGTGTTTCGCCTAATTTATGAAATGTAGGTACATTATGTTTATACCAAAAAAATATAATTATCCTAATTTGAAAAATATTATTTTGGTTAATTGTTTCTTACACGAAATAGGGATTGAGTCTCATATTAACTTTTATTATATCGAAAGTTATTTAGTCATAGAATTTAAGTACTTAGTAGGGTTTAATACGTGACGAGAGGTAGACGCTCTTTTTGAGTGAAACACATGAGGATGTTTGTATGGTTAGAGAAATGTTCAGTATTATAAATTGAGTAGACACTACAAGACAAAACAGAGATACAAACAATATATACTTGATTGATGAAGTCGCAAGTACTGCGACGATTAATTTACTTTTAATACATTGCTTAGTGATTATGACGAAATTCCATAATAACGACATAATAACGAAAAGAAACCGATCTTTTGTAATATATTTCCGATGTGTAGTAGAACCTTAATAATTTTAATGTTAGAACGATTGATGATATTCAAAGTGGTAAGCTCTTAAGATAGGGACATGCGGTCAGCAGAGAAGCGGCGTGGTGTGGACAATTCGTGAAAATTTTACTTAAGTACCTATTCAATATTTTCGTTGTGATGATGATTTGTATATTATGTTTCTATTTAAAGATATGGTTAAGTCAAATTTAGGCTACATTCGACAGTGAATTTATGTCATCGGCATTATTTTTAGAAACGCGTTTTTTATAATGTTAGGTTCGCGTGTAATATTGGCACAATACTCCGTGCCATTTCTGTCACAATTCGGGCCTGTAGTATTTGAAGTAGGTAGTTTACTTTGCCAAGTGCGGGAGATCTAAGACAATGTCAAGTAGTTAATTGATGAATTTATTTGTCTTCTTACTCCCTTTTACTGCAAAGAGCTGCTTGAGGTCACACTAGAGGTCAAGTTGCTAAAAGCAAGATTTATTTTAATTATAAACTTAGATATCGATACAAGCTATGGTTGAGCTAACAAAGCTGAGTAAAATAGAAGCCTGGTTCTCACTCATTTGAGAGTGAATCAATCACAAGAGTGACAAAATACGAGTTTAATAGACGGAACATTTGAGATCTACGTCAATACTAAACACTCACAGTTTAATACTCACGAAGGCGAGGTATTCTTATTTGTGTGGTGAATCGTAGATGTAAGTGTGCGTATAGGCAGCTCGGCTAATACTAAGCGCCCCCGAAATTACGCACAACGCATTTCCTTCTAACGCACACAATAGGGATGTTTCCTGTGTAGTAAATTATTAATTATATTTAGTCCGTCAGTAAGATTATCAAATAATATTGGACACGTATTTTTTGCTATACCAAAACAATAAAAAAATTACGAAGTTAAAGCGCATCAAAGTTCAGAAGTGGGAGCTTGTGACGTCACTAAGGCAGTATAAAGTGTACTAGCGGCGCCGGCGGCGGCGTGACGTTTCAGGATCTTTCAACGCATTATATCGTCGTCACTTTATGTTTACGTGTCCAATATTTTCATTAATCTATTTAACGGACAAAAATCAAATTTTCTATAAACTACCATATTGAGATCAAGCCAACTTTGTGAACTTAGACATCTATACAGAACCTCAGCAATTCCGCAGCAGGTCAATCATCGCTTACTTAGACGTAAACTTGTCAGCGCTGGCTCGCTGTACAATTGTTATACTCCCAAGAGTATACGATAACTGCTAGTATGATAAGAACGTATTTTAGTGTTACGGTAGCAGGACTAGGTAGTAACAAGTGGGGTCAGATATTAAATCAAAATACGGCTATTGTCGATCTGAGATTTTGACGAATTCGGAGCGTAGCTCATGAAGAATATGTTTCTATACTTTTTCTAAAAACATCAATCGGTGTCTTTAGAATGATTTAGTACTCCTTAATTTATTATATAAAGGTGGTAAGTTACACTAAGCATAATGATGGTGAACGATAAGAAAATGAAACGGTATCTACGAGGGATGAATCGCAAAGTTTTCACAACTTAGGCTTTTCATTTCATAAAATGGCGACCTCTAGTGTCCAAAAGCGTTGTATATTCAATATATTTTAGTGTTAATTATTTTATGGTTATTTACCGAGTAGATTTCTTGACGGATTCTTATAACACGAAGAGTGTGGACGTGCCAGGGTTTGTCGAATCAAATTTTTTCTATAAAATGGCTAATGATAAGATTGACGACCGTGTGTCTTTGAGATGATCAGTAATTTCGAACGAGGCAATTTTTTTATAAGAAGAAGGGATTATTTAATTAGCCTGGTTCTCTCCAGAAGTATACGTTGACATGTTTAGTCACTTCAATGTTAGTTATTAAGATGTTAGCGTTAGTAATTGAGTGGATCTTATGTATTCTCTTCAATAGTTGTCTACCCTGCCCGCTGTGGTGCGTTCGTCGCGATATTCTTGCATAATCAGTTAGGGTTCGTTCACAAAGAACATCCGTATTTCCAGGATCGTTTTAACGGATCCGTAGCTACTAGGGATAATGGTACGCTCCGCAAGGCTTCGATCCGATAAAATGGGTCAGTATTTTAATATTGTCGAGTGTGAACTCGTATACGATGAAGCGGACCTCTAAAATGGATAGCTGTATATTTTGTCGGATCGGTATTTTGTACTGGATCTGGAATATTGTCATATGTGTTTAGTCGCTCATACAACTACATACGCCAGCGTCGAATAAAACGTATACGATAAAGCGGACCCGTAAAACGGTCCCCTGTATGAACGAGCACTTAGGCATTCACAAATGTTATCTCTGTCTTGTCACATGACAAACACTTGTTCCACAGACACTAATACGCACTGTCACAGTTCAATACCTCCATAGTTTCCATCTCATATTGATTTAAACGTGCCACACGTATCAAAATCGGGACATATATTTATGTATATTTATCTTGTAGGATTGAAAATAAAACGCTCAAAAATAAACTTATGATCCTATTGGATTGATTCCCTAGAAGGGACTTTTGCTTCGAAATTTTTTAAGCACAACACTGTACAAAATAAATGAATGCTAGCGTGCAGTAGTAGGATATAAACTAGTCTGTATATCCTACAGTTAATAGTTAGAAAAGTACTGGTTTCGATCGGGTTTAAAGTTCAAATTTAGGTACTCTCTATACACTATAATGTTCTAAATGTTTTCAATGTGTTTATAATAGGAAAGTAGTTGCAGTGTTTAAACGAATTTCAGTAGCTATCAATGTTTAGTCCCTCGGGCCTATCTCAACTAGAACGCCCCATAAACTTGTAGACGTGAAAATAAATGTTTTTGATGTTAGATGTTATAATATTTTAAATAATTATACCTCAGCTATGACATATGTTCTTGGTTACAATGTCTTAAATTAACTGGTTTAACCTACAATAGCTGAATTTCTTTTCAAATAGTCATACTTATGTTGTTTACAAAAATAACCCATACCTTCAAACAATATTGAGTAATACAATGTTTTTATCCCGTGTCTTCTACACGTTGTATACAATTTAACGCTGTAAAAAAATTATGGGATCAGTACATTTGATTATAAGAATGATCTCTTTCTGTGGTTCAGCTGTAAACGACTGAATTTTGTCATTTTAAAGTAGGACGTCTATTTGGCGATATATATGTAAATCTGACAGATATAAAATATTCTGCGGCCAGGCCTACAGGCCTAAATTGGCTGGAACTGATTTTGACTGTTGGCCTGGCTTCAGTTCTAATAATTAGTATTGAAATTTAACTGTCACAAATAATGAAATAAATCAACAAAAAAAAAACAATTGTTAAGTAGTCGAATAAATTATTGTATCTGTTGTTTCAAATATTTCGTGTATTTACCTATCTGTTTGCTAACAAAATATAAAAATGTTTATAGATATATTATACAATGATGTTAGATTCTTAATAGAAAATAAAAATGTGTAAATTTATACCTAAATGAGTGCGTGAAATCCATTTTCTTTTTCCATTTTCCGGGCTTTATACTTGTATTTTGGGGTAATTAAAATATGTTTCTCACGTTGTTCATATGCTTGGTTTCATAGCGCAACGTTTATCCAATAAAGCCAGAGGGGAACAAAATATATATAACATTTACCGGCAAATCTAGCCACAATCTTGATAAAAAACTGTATTTCACTATTCTCAAATAAAGTAGTTTATTATATTCATACTAAGCGTTGAGAGGCAAACTAAAATGTAGCTCAAATGTTTTAAACTAATCTTGTACTAACACAAAAATAAGAATTTAGTCATTGATGTAAAAAAACCATTGGCTACCATTTTTTCTAATCAAAACATAAAACATAAGCTAGCATCACAAACCTAACTTTAAACTAACATACAGCGGATTTTTTAACAACAGTGAAAATAAATATTAGTGCAGTGCTCTAAGTACGGTAACTTTTTTAGTTATACTATTAGTTTCACCTATGGGATTTTTACATCAATGAGAAAAATTGAATAATTTTATTGTTTCACATGACGCACAAGAATAATATGTATAGCTAGCTCCTATGTAACTTAATATTGATCTAACAACTCATTATGTGAAGTTATTTTTTTATTGCTGTTACTTGTGTACTTAATTTGAAATAAATGTTTTTTTTTTCATTGTTTTCGTTTTTCTTTTAATTATTTGTCAAGCTCTTTAATTCAGTTAATGTTCTTACAGATTTACCCTTAATAATTTATATTTATTTTTTAATATAAGTATCTGTAAAATTCAAGACTGGAAAAATTTAAATCAAAACGTAGGTAAGTACTCCCTTCGTAGAGTATTTCTAATGATTATCCCTGGTACTGTTACGTTGGACCTTTGTACTTTCTAAACCTTTTGATGTATGTATATAATATAAATGTGAATAATATTGATGTTTTATTTCTCTTCCTTTGCTTGCTAAAAAAGTCTTCTTTTAAAATGAAGTAGTGTGAGTCAGTGGGTGACCCACCTTATTTTAAATGCCAAGGTTAGAATTTAGACTCAGGAACTCTGATGAGATATCAACTGTTTTGAAAGAGCCTGATAACACCAGCGATACATACTTTTGCGTGCTTACACTAATGGTTACTGGATGGCATAGAAACTACCTAGTCAATTTGAGAGGAATCCGGCATGACCTTGAAGCAAAGATTTATTAACTCTTTACGTGACATTCACAATCCGCACTGGGGAAGAGTGATGATTATAGCCACCCACAGGATATTCCTGTGTGCCACCAATGGGAACGGCACAGACTGGCCCTTAAAAATACCTATTTATATTTTTATTTAGATATTCCTGTTGGTTACTTCATCATCCGGATTCCGAAAAGGCTTTAGCACCGTTGACCACATACATACGCTGCGGCAGGTTATACAGAAGACCGGAGAGTATAACCTGCCTCTCTGCTTAGCGTTTGTGGACTACGAGAAAGCCTTCGATTCGATCGAGACTTGGGCTGTACTACAGTCTCTCCAACGGTGCCAGATCGACTACCGGTACATTGAGGTGTTGAAGTGTTTGTACAGAAACGCCACCATGTCAGTCCGTCTTGATCAGAACTCGACACCAATATTTCTCCAGCATGGCGTGAGACAGGGAGATGTCATTTCTCCGAAACTGTTCACTGCTGCGCTGGAGGATGTATTCAAGGTTCTGGACTGGAGGGGCCTAGGCATCAATGTTAACGGCGAGTACATCACTCACCTTCGGTTTGCCGACGACATAGTGGTCATGGCTGAGACCATAGAGAGCCTCAATACAATGCTCGTTGACCTCGGTAGAGCTTCCGAAAGAGTGGGTCTGAAAATGAACATGGACAAAACCAAGGTGATGTTGAATGCCCATGTTACACCCACTCCTATCAAGGTTGGAGACTCTATACTCGAAGTTGTGGATGACTATGTCTACCTGGGACAAACGATCCAGTTGGGTAGGGCCAACTTCGAGAGAGAGATCAACCGTCGAATCCGACTCGGCTGGGCAGCGTTCGGGAAGTTGCGCGGTGTCTTCTCGTCCAACTTACCACAGTGTCTCAAGACAAAAGTCTATGACCAGTGTGTGTTGCCAGTGATGACTTATTATGGCTCTGAGACGTGGTCGCTTACAATGGGCCTCATCAGAAAGCTTACAGTCACTCAAAGGGCAATGGAGAGGAATATGCTCGGCGTTTCCTTGCGTGATCGAATCAGAAATGTAGAGATCCGTAAGAGAACCAATGTCACCGACATAGCTCGAAGAATTGCCATACTTAAGTGGCAGTGGGCAGGGCACATTGCTCGCAGAACGGATGGCCGATGGGGCAGAAAGGTTTTGGAGTGGCGACCGCGAACCGGAAGACATTGCGTTGGAAGGCCTCCCACCAGGTGGACCGATGACCTGGTGAAGGTTGCGGAGATCCGCTGGTTGCGGGACGCACGGGACCGGTCAATGTGGCGACGCTTGGGGGAGGCCTATGTCCAGCAGTGGACGTCTTTCGGCTGATATGATGATGATGACTTCATCATCAGTCTATAGCAGTTAGCAGTCCACTGTTGGACTCCACTGCTCTAATCGCACGCCATCGATCTTGATTTTCGGCAGCTCTCACCCAGCTGCTACCCGCCACTAGGGCATCAATATCACAAGGTTCTCAATTTCGGAACTGAGTTCCGATACTGGAGATCTGATTCCTGAATTCCGGAACTGGCAATTTTTAAAGTTTGTTTCAAATGAAACAAGATTTATAATTATATTAGTATTTCAATAATGGTTAGTAACAGATCAAACATCTGTCTCCCTTATTATTATTGCTCTAATTAAACATTTTAAACCGCAAAATCAACAAGCCTTATCTTCTTCTTCGTATCGCTGGAACGACAGTCTTTCAAAGAACAATGGCGAGATTTTAGCTGACTTTAATTTGAGCGTCTGAAAGTGAGTTATATACGAAAGACTTTCTATTAATTATCTGCATTTTTTAAATATATTATTGGGCTGGTTCAAAACGGATAAAAAAAAAAACATAATAAATAAAAAGTTATTTGATTTTTTGTTTAATTTCTCTAGCTTAGTGTTGCCATTATATATTTTATTTGCTAAGTGAAAAGTAGTAACTATATTAATTAATAATATAATTAATGTATTTATTGCAGTAAATGAGTTAACAATACAGTTTATGACTAAGTATAGATGTTCCTCGCAGGTAGGTAAGAATATTGTAGTGTAGTAGAAATAAATGAATTACTTTTAATTAATGATTGGCAAAAAGACTAGTATCCAAGTTTAAAAAATATAGCTTGGTTGTTGACGAGGACGACGACCTTTTGATAAACGTCAAAGTCGCTTAGTTTAAATAAATATACTCTTTCCAAAGAGTATATTATACATTTCATGCTGAAATAACTAGGTAAGGGAAATGCTAATGCGATATTCCCCTTTTACTTCCACGAAATTGAATAATATTACCTATTAAACACATTATTAAAAGTTACCCAGACATAACCTACAAAAGTTTATGACTGAATATCTATTATTCTCGACATTCTCGAACAAAAATTCTTGCACAAACTAATTCAGAGCATCACCCTGAGTTAAACCAGATATTTTTCATTTAAAGACGTAGGAATTTAATCTCAGCTAAAAAAATGTATGGGCACCTGCCATTGTTCTTTGTTTGGTTCAAAACTTAGTCACCTCCACGACGTCATCTGTGGCAGCACAGGACAGAAGGTGGAGCATGGTTTGCGACTCAGCACCACATGCACACCCTGCCGCTGTTTCTTCGACGTTCCCCATTTTGCGAGGTTGGTGTAACTCCTTCCTACCTGGGTTCTGAGGCGGTTCAGGGACTTCCATACAGACCACGGAAGATTAGATCCTGCGGGAAGATGCTCGCTTGGAGGTTGTGTTGTAAATAAATGTGTTGTTGGGAAAAAGTACCTATTCTGCCACAGTCTGCAGCGGGCGTCGGCCGGGTCTTCTGACACATTAAAACCACCGTTTTCAAGTAGCTGTGTCTGCTTTTCAGCCGTTGCGTCGGTATTTGTGCACCGAATAATGGGTTTCTGATGTCACGCTCCTGCTTTTGTTTCTCGACTGCACTCGCAACTTCGTTGTGGACGTATGTAGGTGCTAACTCGGCTGTGGGGTAGTACGCCGACCGGGGTTGGTTTGAGGCAGCCGGCAATTTTACGCCATATGTCATTAAGAGCAACATCTACTTCCTTGGTGAGGGTGGAAGGGTGCCATACTGGATACGAATATTCGCCTACCGAGAAGAAGAGTGCTAGGCCAGTAGTCCGGAAAACGTGAGGTGCTGCCCCCCAGTTGGTTGATGTTAGGCGTCTGAGTAAATATAGAATTAAACATTAATAAAAAACACACGCTACATGAATCGTGTTACGAACATTTCATACTACATAGTCTCCCTCCAGTCTTAACATTTTCATAAATATTAATCAAAAAATTATAAATATCGGAATTCCGGTATTAATCCTCTCAATTCCGGAATTGAAATACCCAATTTTTTACTGATTTCTGAAATTGTGAAATTCCGGAATGCCGGAACGCATATCCTACCAGCCACCCTGCGAAGATCGCTCCACCTAGCCTGAGGGCGTCCCGTGCTACGTTTACACATTCGTGGTCTCGACTCGAGAACACGTCTACCCATCTATGGCTGGCCTATTGCCACTTGAGCTTGCTTATTCTCTGAATTATGTCGACAACTTTGGTTCTCTGCCTGATCACCTCGTTCCGAATTTGATCCCTCAGAGTAACCCCAAGCATAGCCCTTTCCATAGCTCGCTGAGCGAATTTATGCTGATGGACCAGCCGTACCGTGAATGTCCACGTCTCGGCACCGTAAGTCATAACAGGTAGGCCGCACTGATTGAAGACTCGTGTCTTTAGGATCTGTGGAATTCGCGACGAGAAGTCTCGACGAATTTTCTCAAAAGCCACCTAAAAACCTACTAAACCTAGCTGTATTCTTTTGCGAGCCTCTCTCTCAAAGTTATTTTTACTAAACTGCAGAGTTGCCCGAGGTAAATGTATTCTTGTACAACCTTGAGAGCATCGCCATTGACAACAACCGGTCCCCGGGTGGCGTGTGATTTGAACATAACCTCAGTTTATTCCAAGTACATCCGGAGACCGACGCGTGCAGAAGAGTCAATTGGACAGTCCAACATCTGCTGCAAATTGTCATCTGCAAGTTTCAAGTGTGAGATGTACTCGCCATTTATGTTAATGCCCCGTCCCTCCCAGTCCAGCTTCTTAAACACATCCCCCTACGCGTTGCTGAATAATTTAGGGGCAATTACATCCCCTTGTCTTGCCCACGCAGTAGTGTTCAGTGACGGATTAACCATTAATCAAATTAAGCAATTGCCTAGGGCATCACGTCTGGGGGGCGAAGCACTAAAAAAAACCGTCCTTAGATGCCCTAAGGACGGATTTTTTCACGTCTCACTCTCATGTCACCAAAAACCACACCAAAAAAGTTTATAGGACTAATTTGAAAATTCGCGCGTTTTAAGTTGACATATGAGTCCGACCAAGTTCGACAATTCGAATGCACCGGAATTGCGATCAGCCAATCACAAACCAACCCCCGCGGGCCCGGGCGCCTGGCGCCCCCGTAAATCTGTGTCAATCAAATGTTCTGATTTTTTGAGTAATTGTGCCAGCCGGCTTCTATGCATACGTATTACAATTAATTTGACAATTAATAAGTAACTCAATAGTTTTAAAGCAAATTCTTCAATACCTTGAAGAACATTGTGGATTAGATTTTTCAAAATGCAGAGGCCAGTCTTATGACAATGCTTCAATTAAGTCTGGGCTTTACAATGGCATGCAGCAGAAGATTCTAGAGGCGAATCCGTTTGCAATATATATATATCCCATGCGCAGCCCATTCTCTCAATTTAATAGGTCGAAGCGCCGTTGATTGATGCCTAGCAGCTGTATTTTTTAGTCCAAAATCTATACTTTTTTTTCTGGTTCAACCACAAGGTGGTACATATTAAACGATCATTTGGATAATGAAAGTGTTTTGAAATCTTTATCAGAAACGAGATGGGAAGCACACGCTAAAGCGACATCAGCTTTATCACAGATATATAATAAAATTATAGATGCATTAGACGTCATTCCTGTGGATGACATGCAAAAGGAGAAACCAGAAGAGAAGCAGCTAATTTGTCAAATAAACTACAAGAATTGGAGTTCGGACTCGTCATGTGGGACGAAATTTTGCTAACCTTCCGAAAAGTCAGCAATGTATTACAAGACCCAGAAGTTACTCTAGAGACTTACGCTAATCTCTACCAATTATCTACTCGTGGATTTTTTTGGAAAATTGCGGTGAGACTTTGATTCTTTAGAAGCCCGCGCAAAAGAAAAACTACCAGAATAATGTGGAATACAAAGAAACCCGTCAAAGACGAAGAAAGTAAAATGCCCAATGATGGTTCAGCTCCTGATGTAAGTTTCAGCCCAAGAGAACAATTCAAAATAACGTGTTATTATAGCATCATAGATAAATTATTAAATGCAGGTATGCGAAAAAGTGGAGAGATATACAAAGAAACAGCAGACAAATTCTCATTCTTGAATAAAATACCCGATGCCGATAAAATTATGTGTCCTGGATCAAAATGCAGAATACAGTCAGCACAGTATAAATCTAGTAAACACATATCTTAACACCTTAACACCGAATTAATAACAGAAATTCGACAATTTCATTCATATGTCATAAGACCCAGTGATTCGGCTCGCACAAGTTTACATCAAACTTACGCACAATTATATAAAATAATACATGATGATAAAATTGAATCAGCTTACCTTAGTGTGGAAACAGCCCTGCGTACATTTTTATTGCTTAAGATTACAAATTGCTCAGCGGAACGATCTTTATTCAAAATAAAAAATATAAAAAAGGACAAAGATGATACAAGAAAGGCTCGATAATATAGCGATATTGTAGGACTCTATTGGCCGATTTCTGAATTAAGTATTCGACGCTAAGTATGTGCTGATCTCGGTTTAAGCATCTGTCACCCTTGATCATCTGCCACTTTAAGTTTTCTGCGATGCTGAGCAAGGTTTGAGTATCCGTAGTCAAGTCATGCCAAAGTATACCTTATGTCATACAAAAAACCTTCATTGGCGTTCAATTGGGTTTCACAACTGAGAAAAACACATTTGATCATTCTCGAATTCTCAAAGTTTTCTCAAACCGTTGTCAACGTTACATCATCAGTGTAGCCAGATTGGGCGCCTTTTTGCCATTTAAGTTACTCGGACGGGTGCCGGGGCGAACAATTTTTACGAGCGGCACCAATTAGGCTACCTCCAAAAATATTTAGGCGATTTTAGGCGATTACGGAATGAGACTATCTAATATGACATTATCTGAGGAATGATGTAAATAACTGGAAACCAAAATGCTTTAAACAGTTTATCACTATTTTTCACTATACTTCAGTCGCAACAACACAGGGAAATAAAGAAATGCAGAAAAGGTTTTATGTGGAACCAATAATGATTATTGTGGCTAATGCATTTATGTTTCGAAGAATGTTTCGTGGTTTTAGTGAATAATGGTCGTCTTGAGTTTTTTATAAATGGAAAAACTAAATTTTCGGCGACTTGGGGCTCGTCGAATCTGGCTACACTTGGCAGTTGATAGTTGACAAGTCTGTGCTTAAACGGTGATCAAGCGAAATAAACACAAAATAATATATAAACTTATAAAACGAGTGACGAAGAAGACCTTGTCTTCCTTGGAGATGCCTCCACGAAGACCGATGCGTGGAAGAAGACTGTTCGCCCTGAATTATCGAAAACATTAGATCGGATGCAAATATTTCACGCCTGATAGATCTCAGATGCTCGAAGAAAGGATGTTCAATGGGGCTGTTAAGTTCTGGAGTTGCGACCGCGTGGCGGAATACGCAGCGCTTTAAGGCCTCCCTCTGTTAAGGTCATGGAAATATGGATGTATGAAAGACGCACAGGACCGGTTGATGTGGTGACGCTGGGGAAGACCTGTATCCAGCAGTCTTTCGGCAGATATGATGACGATGATGAGTGAGATCTTCAAGAAAAATATTCAAGAAGTGCCAGTTTTTGTGTTTGTGGTCGCCAGTATATAGCTTTCTGCGAAAACCGACAGTTATCCAACAGGAATTATGTGTAAAGTGGAGATGGTGGTGATAACCAAGGGACATGGAGAAAAGTGACAAAATGGTACACAAGAGATGGGTGACAGAGAAGCCATGGAAGACAGTGTCATAGATGGAAATGGGTTATGGGAAAGCCCGCTGGTCCTAGATGTAGGCAAAAAGTGTAAGCGATGGTGCGCTGTGGTGTCGGCGAGTAGCTCAGGACAGACCCCAGTGGAAACTGTTAGTGGAGGCCTATGCCAAGCACACTGAGATTAGGGACATTTTATAAACTATAAACTGTAATGTTCAATACATTACAGTTTATAGTTTATAAAATAGACTTCAGTTTTATATCTCTGATTTCATAATAAAAGGCTTTGTTATTCCGTTTATTTATTTTTATATCTATTATTTAATATATTTGTTTTTGTTATTATATCCTAGGTTATTCTGGTCATTGTGTATTTTTCAAAGTATATAGGTACTTTCAAATACGTTCAACCATTGAGGTGAGATTAACAAATATCCAAACATACAGACTTTCATACCTATATAGAATAGGTTTTAGTAGGATCCACAAGACAAGAAGAGTTTACAAAGATGAAATTGTGTACGGAATTTGGCTTTTGTATGATACGATTTTGGTATCAGAACAATAAAAGTTGATAAAAACAACATGACAAGTCTCATTTATTGGCCATTTAGGTCTTGAAAACACAGGTCACTCATTAAAAATTGCATCACAATAGTCAACATTTGTTGGTTAATCACAATTGCAATCAGATTCAAATGCAGATGCACAAGTGCCCTCTTGAGAGATCTTGTGAAATTCTAAGTAAAATATTCTGTAGTTCTATGAGGTATCACAAGAACCAGTAACAGCTCGTTCTGAACACATTCACTTGTAGTAATTATATGCTTCAATTCTTGATTTTGGCAATAACAAATTATTATGTATCATTAGTACATTATTACTGAGAATCTGTCCTTATGAAAACAAAGGATTATTACTCAATGTTATGTATATTATTTTCTTACGATAAGACATCATTGACAAAATAATTACGGTTGCCATGACAATCTTGAAGTAATTGACCAGTACCTACGATCCATTTCATAGATTCATAATAAGGTTGTACCTATATATTTCAGATCAGATCTTTAAAATTGCTTAGATATGAAAAATGAAGTTATTATAGATTATAATATATCTTTAATTACTTGAGTTTTTTAATTCTGGATGATGTAATATAATACTTACATACTTTTTATAGCTGTATAAAATTTAAATTAATTAATTTTATGCAATCATGTGATGTCTCTTTTTCGCTTGTAAAATGGAACGTAAGGGTGAAAGAGAAAGTGAATGGAACTTTGACAGGTCCATACATAAATAGGTACTTACTTAACTGATCTAGGTAGATTCTCAATTGTGAAACGTAAAATACTCAAACGCTTCCTAAATTATTTGACAATACTTAACTGATTATTGCTGCTTTACTTAACTCAGAAACCGGCCATAAGTCCGATATGTTAAAAACATTAGACGTTATTACTATCTTGCGTGAATTCAATGCCCGGAAAAGCCGCAAGGCACATTTCAATAAATAAATAAATTATGCTTTGGTTTTTATTGTTGTCGCACCTACTCCACTTCTAAGGTACGTTTCATCTCATCATCTTATTTTACAAAAAAAACTAATGTTTTAGGCGGTAAAGGTTTAAAAACCGATTCTAGTTGTCATACGGCAGGCGTGGATTGCAGGCATCAAGTAGTCTTAATCCGTCACTGGATGTGTTCAGTTTGCTGACCCGCAGCCTAATTGTGTAAGTGAATTCGGCAAAGGAAACAATCTGGTTCTTGCCCAAAAACACACACATACACAAAAAAGTTGAATCTTTATTCAACTTTTTTGTGTATGTGTGTGTTTTTGGGAAATAACCAGATTGTTTCCGTTGCCGAATTTACTTACGCAATTAGGCTGCCGGTACTTGGACGGTCACTGTAGCATTTCCATATGACTTCTCAGCACTTGTACGTATCGCCAGTCAACTTGGCATCGCTGCATAGACTCCAACACAGACCAGCAGCCATAAAGCATAATGAATTCGTAAAGGGCAAAGAGTATGAAAAATCGACCAATCGCATGCGAGATGAAATACGCGATGTGGCTTTTGGTCTATGTGATTGGTCGATTTCCAACAGCAGTCGAGCAGGTCTCGATAGAGTCGAAAGCTTTCTTTTAGTCCACAAATGCAAAACACAATGACCGATTATACTCTTCGGACTTCTATATTATTTGGCGCACTGTGTCGATGTGGTCTATGGTGCCGCATCCCCCTCGGAACCCGGCCTGCTCCTCCACCTGTTGAAAACTCTTCGAGTCTTTGTGCTAGGCGCGACGTATCTATCGCGGCTTTCATCTCGCGATGACATATCACAAAAAAGCTAAAAAAACAAACCGACTTCCAAAACAAAACACTAGGTACAAAGCGAAAAATACATCCTTTTTCCGAAGTCGGTGGCTTTGGTACCTATTATTTTCCGTGTTTTTACACCGAC
Organism: Orthosia gothica; assembly: GCA_949775005.1. Lineage (NCBI taxonomy): Eukaryota > Metazoa > Arthropoda > Insecta > Lepidoptera > Noctuidae > Orthosia > Orthosia gothica. Next base: position 31,705,838 of record OX459039.1, on the reverse strand, counting down.
TTCGGAAAAGAACGTTATTTTTAACTTTGTAGTGTTTAAGAAACTACGGGAAACTGAAAAGAATTTAGGTGTTAAAGAAGGTATGATACGTTACAAATTTTAATGATGAAGCGTTTGAAATCTGTACAGTAATCCCTAATCTTTTTGGCCGGTCTGAAGTTGGCTACAATGACTGCGCAGTAGTAATTCTCATAAAAAATGAGCAGCGCGCCGTGCCTTGGGTATCGGGAAACTTATTTTCAGCCCAACTAATAAGATTGGGAAGCACTGAAACTTACTAGTCTATAACATGCTTTAATGTTCCTGCTGCTGGGACACAAGCTTTCTCTTGGTGAGCCATATACAACTCGTCCGCCGAGTGATCATTGTAAGATACAACATGTCTTAAAAAAAAATATTCAAGGACATGCTGGTTTTCTCACGATGATGTATTTTACTACTTTGAGAGCATTGGTGATGAACTAGTTAACATATTCTCAACTCCATAATGCTTACAATAATATTTAAATAACAAAACTTAATAAATAAAGCTTATTTTAACGCAAATGGATCTCTGAATCGAAAAATGGTTAACACAGACCCGTCATATTTTTGGATGGCCTATCCAACGATACCCAACACCATAAGAAAAACGAGAAAAAAAATGTGTACATGAGGCAAACTAAAAAAATATATTCTTATTAACTTGACCGTAACGAGGACCTTGATTTTTCGTGCGAGCAGATTTTTATTTACAAAACTTTTGGCTATTTACCTTAGCTATAAACCGACAGAAACTCCCCTTCCCCTGAACCGATTTCGGTGAAACTAGTACGTCTGGATAGGTTTCGAGAAGACCTTCGCTCCGGACCCTCTTCCAGGTCCCTAGCTATTACATTCAGGGAGTTCTTGCAGGAAGAACACCGAAGAAAGGGAAATTCTGTCAGTTTGTGGGTTTACAAGCTATTTTCTACTACAACTATACATCTTAGTACTAGGGTACCTCCTACCGGGCTATCGAAATGTAGTAGTGTCATAGCTACATCTATAACTTTCAGGCGCACAGCCGCGTGAAAGTGTGAAAGACTAGATTATGTGCCTAGTTTTAGCACATAAACCGTATTTGTACTTAAACTGGTGGGTGGATCCACACCCACCAACCACCATCGGATAGCCCTCGCGATGGGCTATCACATGGTGGAAGTCTGGTGGATACAGCTCCAACCCTCGAAGTAGTATTCACTCTGATATGGTTGACGACATGAAAAAACTATGGAACCTCGCGCCACGTCAAGTCGGTTAGCTTCCCAACCACCAGAGCTAGGCTCCTTCCAAAAGTGTGGTTGGGAAGCTGGAGAATTAGGCTATCGAATGGTGGTATCCTGATGGGTGTACCACCAGCCCTTCTGGTACTTAAGGTGCCGGGAAGCGGCCGAAATAGGAAAATGTTGCGTTGTTCCACAGCCTTAACACTTCTGTATGTGTAGGTGTAGCCATATATTAGCTTTGTATTATGACTGAGTCCAGGCGCCTGCCTGAGGGCCCCCGAAGGTAATGCTTCAGAAAGAATATCGATAGCCCTTCAGGCACCAAGTGTGTCTGAAGGTATAATAGTGAGCCCGCTGGCAGACGCATAGAAACGTCTATACTGGCACATACAGACACATTATCTCAAGCAAGTGATGTCTATGTACTAGAACTACATAGGTGCTATCTATTTATAGGGCCTAGACAGAATTCTCACCTAGAAGCGCTAAATCGCTTATAACGAATTTTCTATACACTTACTTGAGGAAAATGTATGTTTATTTACCTTTTCAGAGTGAAACTGTATTGAACCTGGCTCGCCGACCAAAATCATTTCCGCACTCACTTGATGTTAGGTTCACTGGAACACCATAGCGACGGGCTCGTGTTTGCGAGCCCCGGTATGGCTCCTATGCAGGCTGGGAGCTTAGCTCCGGCAGCCTAATTGTGTAAGTGAATTCGGCAACGGAAACAATCTGGTTATTTCCCAAAAACACACACATACACAAAAAAGTTGAATAAAGATTCAACTTTTTTGTTTATGTGTGTGTTTTTGGGAAAGAACCAGATTGTTTCCTTTGCCGAATTCACTTACGCAATTAGGCTGCCGGACTGCTCGGGACGCGACTTCCATAGAAGGCAAAATCATTTAGTATGAGATAGCGCGCTAGGGCAAGCAGACGTATGTCTGTTGATACTATTTTCTATTTACAAAAAACCATATAATATGGTTGGTGACGCTTCGTCGCGAACAGGTACATACAGTAGTCACAGCGGATCTTTGTATCTCGGAAGTTGGCTGCAATGCCTTGCGCAATTGCTATTTCAGTGTCAATGTTGAAGTAGGAGATAGGATTGTTTAACTGCCTCCTTCACTTGCGTATGTTTGTCGCATCGTCCTATCTCGCTTAGTGTATGCAGTATACTCGATTACAAACTGTTTCTTGCGCAATGGTTCGCAGAGCTAACTTCAGAGACAAAAAGTCCCGCTGTTACTACTGTATATACCCATTAAATGATTATATTACCCCTGGGTTTGCATTGGTAATAATGTATAGCTTAGTAGCGGACTCCTCGCGGTTTCACCTGCGTTGTTCCGTTCCAAGAAAAAAGTAAAGTATCCTGTAGTAAGTTACCCGGGCCACAGATAATATAATACTAGCATACTAGCATACCCGGGCATAGTCTAGCTTTCCAACGGTGAAAGAATGTTTCTACTAACTTGTAACACATTGCCAAAGAAATTCGTTTCGAAATATGAACACGGTAGTATATCTAAGTAGTCTGTGATATGAACATTTAGAAACAAGATTATAAAAAATAAATACGAATGTGTGGGAGACTACGCGAAGGATCGAGGTTCGCGCGCTTTGATGTTCGTTAAAAAACCGACACAGCTTGGAAAACCGCGAAGGCAGCGAAAACTTTGCATAATCATTTGCAAATGTCGTCCTACACTTGTGGGTTTGCGTATTCGTGCGAATGTGAGTGACCGGCATTACCTCTCGAAAAAGCGCGCGTTGATTGTGTATATATAGTCCGTGGTTTTTAGTCTGAACGTTTCTTACAGCCCGACCAACTTATCTGTGAAATGGACGTTTTTGGAACTTACATTTTTAATGGTCCCATTAAAAATGTAAGATCGGTTTTTGTTTATTTTTTGGTGAAATGGTGACGAACAGCGCCACTCATAATTGCACAGTTAAGTTGGTCGGGCTGTACTTACTTTTTAATAAATTGTTGTTGGAAATTATTTGCTTAGAGTAAGTTCGTAAGTTCAAATGGTGAAAGATATTTTCAAATAGGTGAAGCTGTTTCAGAAATTATCCTACATGTAGGAACAAATTCACAAAATTCTAGCTCAATCTTTCTAACATTAGTTAAGATGGAAGCAAGCAACCAAGCAATTCGTAAGTCTAGTCGTTTGAAGTAGTATAGTATAGTTGTTGTTTACTCTGCAACTTTATCGACGCGCGTCGCTTCTACATGTAGGCCTCATTGGCCTGTCATTCTCTCTTATACGAGGTAATGGTGCTGCGTTCTTCTACAGGTGATATTTGCAAACCGAACGCATGATATTCCTGGCTACAAAGGCCCTTATCCATTGCCGTTAAATAAAATAATGTACGGTATTGACTATGACCTCCACTGATGTTTTTAATTTTTTATATTGTTATGTCAAAGTCAAAATGACAGTTTTGGACTAACCTAACCTATTTCCTCACTCTGGAAATAGAAAATGTTTTTTTTAACAACTGCAGCATAATTTAATTAAATTAATAAAGGAACAAATGCGCCCTATTTAAAAATGCTCTCAATTAAACGTTTGCCGGCATTATCTGCATCTAAAATCCAGGCGAAACAAAACTTTTTGCTTAGAAATAGTGTTGTTGAAAGGCAAATATATAAACAGTGCCAGTACAATCTAGTGAATTTATGCAGATCATTTTCTGTGTTACACAATTTAACGAGTAAATCGAGGCACCCGGTAAGATAACGCTTTTATGTGAAAAGTTATTATGTCCTGTGTTGCCTTTTCATTCCATAAATCTAAATAAATACAAAACAAACAGCATTACCTAATGATGAAAATATTCATTTTGGGAAAATAGTTTTGAATCGCAAAGTTCAGCAGGTTTCGGTGCAATCCATAAACTTTATTTAGCATAATGATGATTATGACATGAACATTTTCTAATGCAATATAACACCATGTTGTGAAATCTTATTTGCAAAATCATGATGATTTTTTCTGTTGGATCTTAGTTGGACAACTTGAAATACTCAGTACACAGTATAATAACATATTGTTCACATCATCACATGTCAAGCAACTGCTCTGAGTTAGATGGTATGCCTGATACATAGCTGCACTCCCTGAATGTCAAAATAGTTTTCACATAACTTTTAAACTCTGGGCTTCCACTCTGTGTCCCAGAAAGTACATAAAGCTATTGAGCTTAAGCCTGATCTATCTAAGGATTTTTAAGATTTTTTGGAATATATATATCAGCTCAACTGTCCATATTTCCGAATCGGATTAAAACAATGGTAATTTCTATTGTGTCTGGAAATTGACACTTTGAGGGATATTTTGGGATAATAAGACTATGAAATTCGGGGAAGAGAGACTTCACCCCTGTTTGCACACACACTTGTGCATTATCTTTTATGATATCTTTTTGCAGATAGATATGTAGAGATTTGACATCCAGGATGATATTTGGCTAGGCGGGCTTTATAGAAAAAACAAAGTTAATATTTATTTTAAAAGTGGTTTTGTAAACAGCAAAGGTGTGAATTTTGAATCTGAGCAGTCTCTAATAATATATAGCCCTGTATCTTTTCATTGATATTATTCAACTAATTGCTTTACTAACCATTTCTCTCTTATTCTTTATGTAGACTGTAAATTATCGATTCACAGCAACTCCGCCACTTCAATGCAGAATACAAAGCAGCTTGTGCATTAATCAAGAGGTCCAACCTCCCAAGTATAAGTTCTCTCTTCAACAACAATGTCCGGGCATTTCATTCTACACCCAGGAATAGTAATCAACAAAAGGATGACAAGGTTGGTTTAATTTATTATGTTATCTCATAGTTACAATCCATCTTTACAATGAATACGTGGTTGCAATAATTCAATGCTACCACCACTTCCTTTCTCTGTTGAAGACATTTTATTTTAAATTTGTTAAGTTTAGCCAAATTGTGTCTATTAGATACCGTTGTCAGCAATAAACTTCCATTTTATAAATGAGTTGTATTAAGAGCAGTGGTAACGGCCGCAACTTACATGTTTGAACCCAGGCAGGGGTAGAAGCATTAAGCATCTCCCATTTACTTTGTGTAAATTATGACTTTTAATAATTAAGACATGTGACGTGTGTGAAGCAAAAGAAATATGTAAGGATCGTAGCAGGTGGCGTTCTGTAGTTTCTGCCTACGCCCATAGGAAAAAGGCGTGAGTTTATGTATGTATGGATGTGAAATCCAACAACCCGCGTGGTGGATTATGGCGCATTCTCTATAGAGAGAGAAATGGGAGTCTTAAGTGCGGAAAAGGCGGTCCATCAATCCTATCCTAAATGAGTTGTATTACACTTTTGGTGTACAATAACTTATATATAATATCTAATACATTATAAGAATGGCTTAAATTTACATGACTCGCGCATTTTTTTATATTTTGGCTATGTTTTATTTTTAATATGCATATGGTGTTAGCCTATAATTAATTGTTACACTAATAAATGAAAAATAGTCTTAAGAATTGCAAAATGGGTACTCAATTGTTAGCTACCCAATGAAATAAATAAATAAATTACCAGCCTACTATTTCAAAACCAACTTAACAAAAGGAAGATTAATAATTTTCTTATCTATTTAACTTGCAGGATGATAAAGATAAAAAGAAAAAGAATGAAGAAATGTCTTCTCTGATGATGAAGGCAGCCTTCTGGTTGTTCACTACTTGCTTTCTGATCATCATGAGCTCACTTATAGTACCGGGAGGAGATAGTAGTCAAAATGAGGTATGTTATGTCATAACACAACAAACATTAGTTTTACACTGCAGAGCTGAGGTCTTCCCTTGAGTACTGGGACTGCTTAAATGGAGGCCTACTCCCTCTTTCTATTTATTGGTTCCTTAATAAAAAAATACCCCAAAAAGTTCACAGATGGCTTTGAAAGGACACTTTCACGACAAAATGAAACCTTTTACTGACCCTTTTGATTGGTCAAAGAGTCGGTTAGTCAAAAAAAAGAAGGAGCTAGAAACTTCATGGACACTCTTTTTAACCTCCAATGGAAAAAGAGGGGTGTTATCAAGATTGCTGTGTGTATTTATGTATCTATCTGTGGTATCATAGCTCCTAAACGGATGAACCGATTTCGATATAGTTTTTGTTTGAAAGATGACTTTGTCAAGAGTGTTCGTAGCTTTGTTATGCGAAAATTACTTCAGCCGTTCAAAGGTTATGTGCATTTCACTCTTTGAATCGGGGTATTTTCGCAAGGCATCGTGTTATAATTACAGTTCTACTTGAGTACACTTCCTCTTGCCCTTACCAATTCATTTGGAGCCATCCAGTACTCCTGCTTAACTTGTACTATTTATATAAAACACGAATTACGTTGACAACTTTCAGATGATTCGTTATGTGTCTTGGAACGAGTTTGTTTACTCCATGTTGGCCAAAGGCGAGGTTGACGAGCTGATCGTGAGGCCTGACCTAGAAGTAGTCACCATCATACTGCATGAAGGTGCCATCATCAAAGGAAAACGAGTAAGTGTAATTTACTGCTTGTTTTATAACATTGAGTACTAAGGGATAGGGTATTTAAAACCGCTTACCGGAAGATGCGGCGTTGCAAGGTATCTTCGGTTGATCGACCGGAGACCGGTTCTAGATAGGCGGCAGTCCATAGATCTGCAGCCTTATTGCGTAATGAATTCGGCAAGGCAAAGGGCAAAGAGTATGAATAATCGACCAATCACATGGCGAGACGAAAGAAGCGATGTGGCTTTCCGTCTATGTTCGTACTCTTTGCCCTTTGCCTTCATTACGCATTTAAGGCTGCTGATTTTTAACCGACTTACCAAAAAAGAGGAGGTTCTATGTTCGACTTGATGTGTGTTTTTTTAAGTATCTTCACCGATATCTTCTATATTAATTTATCTATGTCTAGTTTTAGTTTTTATTATAAATGTTTGTCTAGTTTCTACCTTTAGTATAACCAGAATTTTGTCTTGGAACTAAGTTGTATTTTCGCTCCTGGGGTGGGCGCTAATATCTGCGACACAGTTACCTACTAAACTAACGCCAGTATTATCGTACACAAAAATTGTATTATAGTTTTGTTCCAATAAATATTTGTATTGTATTTGTATTGTATCTCCGTCAATTGTGGACCGATTTTGATTGTTCTGTAAATTCTTTGTTTTTTTGAAAGAATATTTGCCGAAATTGGTCCCATTTTAATTTGGTGAAGATCTGATGAAGAACTGCGGAGATATACAACAGAAATCTACAATAAATAACGGCAAATCTCTCGGGATTGCTGCAATCGCATGTCTGTTTATTGTTTATACCATTTCATAACATAACATCACGCCAGTACACTCTTAAGGGGTACGCAGATCTGTCATTTAACCGGTTATGTTCAAGTTTCATGATATTCGTATAATCTATTCTGGCGTTATAGGTAACTTACTAAACAACTTGCTTAGTAGGTAGGTACAACTAAAAAGTGAAAAACAAAAAAAACTTTTTTACAAAAAAATACTACCAACTTCCAAATAAGCAAAATACAAAGTGAAAAATATTTTTTTATTTTTGGAAGTCGGTAGTTTTCTTATTTGGAAGTCGTTAGTATTTTTTTGTAAAAAAGTTTTTTTTTATTGCATTGGCGATTTGCTGCTTGTCTGCTTCAATAAATCAGGCGTGTTGATGTTACGAGTGCCAATACATATTAACAATAGTGTCAACACTTACTACAGATGAAAAAAATAAATAAAGTAGAACATTATTATTTATCTTACAAAAAACACTTCTTATAAATTGGTCGCCAAGACTCACAAACTTATAATGCTTTGACTGTCAAAAAGTTACCAAAACTCAAGAGCCAAGCCATAACTCTAGATCTAGAAGGGTTAACTCTACAAACCCTACATCTTGGTAAAATGTATGGTTAGATTTATCGTAAGAGCTGGGGCTGGCTGTCTATTATTATCCAGACCAAAACTTCTTCGTTTTCATCTAGTTGAAGAGTCACCTACCTTTCTCCAAAATTTTCATAGTATTTTCAAACACAAATTGGCTTTTGGCTCGTTTTAGCGTCAGATTTATATTTATACTAGCTTCTGCCAGCGGCTTTGCCCGCGTGAACGTCGAAAATTAGCCCGCGGGAACATATTCCCAGGATAAAAGTATCCTATGTGCTATTCCTGACTATAATCTATCTCTGTGCCAAATTTCATCCAGATCCGTTCAGCTATTCTGGCGTGATTTAATAACAAACATACACACATCCATCCAAAATTTCACATTTATAATATTTGTAAAACCAGCTTCTGCCAGGCGGCTTCGCCCGCGTGAAATCTTTTATTCCCAAGGGCACATTATACCGGGGTGAAAAGTATTTATCCCTCTAAACTTTCGCATTTATAAAATTAGTAAAATAAGTTTTTTCTGTATTATTTTCCAGTCTAACCATCGCGTGTTTCACATGAACGTGGGTGACATCCATCGCTTTGAAGAGAAACTACGGGAAACTGAAAAGAATTTAGGTGTTAAAGAAGGTATGTTATGTTACACATTTTAATGATGTACCGTTTGACATCTGTACAGTAATCCCTAATCTTTTTGGCCGGTCTGAAGTTGACTACAATGACTGCGCAGTAGTAATTCTCATAAAAAATGAGCAGCGCGCCGTGCCTTGGGTATCGGTAAACTTATTTTCAGCCCAACTAATACGATTGGGGAGTACTGAAACTTACTGTAATCATCCTTTAATGTGCCTGCTGCTGGGACACAAGCTTCCTCTTGGTGAGCCATTATCCAACTCGTCGGCCGTGTGATCAATAGAAGATAATGATGATGTCTTAATTTTTTGATTCAAGGACATGCTATGCTGGTTTTCTCACGATGTTTTTTTTTCACTTCTTTGAGAGCATTGCTGATGAAGTAGTTTATATATATCTCAACTCTTTATTGCTTACCATAATGTATATATATAACAAAAAATTGTAATTAAAGCCTAATTTTACGCAAACGGATCTCTAATCGACTACATATAATGCTATAATGTACATGAGGCAAACTAAAAAAAAATATTTTCATGTTTTTTTTTTTTTTTTTTTTTTTTTTTATTCATTCAAAATTTGTTTACACTATTACTTTCATACATTCTGCCAAACTGTAAAACAGTTTGTCGGCAGTTTCTCTCGTGTCACAATATATTACAAATTTTATATTTACATAACAACTTAAATATTTATGCTAAGTAGGTAAACCAAATTAAACAATTGACTTAAAAAACTAAATTAAACAATTGATAAAAATTCCACCGGGTCAGACAAACCCACATTCCACACCCATGATCAATTTGCATTGTCCATAATTGCAAAACGCGAGTCTTGTTACAAAGTGTGGCTATGGACAGAGTGACAGATAATGTTTTTTTAGAATTTTCTTAAGTTGGTATTTCGATTTAATACCCGACACCAACTTTTTACCACCTTGTTGGCGTGATCAATATGTATATCCATGCCAAATTATAGCATTCTAGTACTAAGAGTCTCTGAGCTAAACTGGGAACGGAAGGACAGACGGACATGGCGAAACTATAAGGGTTCCTTGTTGACTACTGACCAAATACCCATGACCAATGCAAACCCAGGGCTAATATAATCATTTAATAGGTACATACAGTAGTAACAGCGGATCTTTGTGTCTCGGAAGTTGGCTGCAAGGCCTTGCGCAATTGCTATTTAAGTGACAATGTTAAAGTTGGAGATAGCAACGTATAACTGCCTCTTTCACTTGCTTACCTTTGTCGCATCGTCGTATCTCGCTTAGTTTATGCAGTATACTCGATGACAAACTGTTTCTGATGCAATGGTTCGCAGAGCAAAAAAAAATTTTTTCTTTCTTTCTTTTTTTATATTACCTCTGGGTTTGCATTGGTCATAATAATTTATAGCCTACTAGCAGACTCCTCGCGTTGTTCCAGTTCCAGTAAAAAAATAATCCTATGTCACCTATGCCGTAGTATATATAGTGTAGCTTCCCAACGGTGAAAGAATTTTTGAAATTGGTCCAGCCGTTTTGGAGTCTAAAGTTCAAATAGAATAATGTACTTTTCAAATGGTGAAAGATATTTTCAAATAGGTGTAGCTGTTTCAGAAATTATCCTACATGTAGGAACAAATTCACAAAATTCTAGCTCAATCTTTTTAACATTAGTTAAGATTATGATTCGTAAGTCCAGTCGTTTGAAGTAGTAGTTATCGTTTACTGGTATATACATACATAAACTTACAGGCAGAAACTACAGAACGACATGTTACGATCATTTCTTTTTGATTCACTTAAGTTCAATATATCTAGTCGTACACGAACGTTACGAGTACTTGGCTCCTGACATTTGAGGAGGTATTGGCTAAATAATAACAGCTGCACGGGTCGATCTTCAAGGTAAAGCAACGCTTGCCGAGGTCGATCCGTGGATGGGTGACCATCTTTACATGGCGACTGTCTTCCATGCCTCGGACAACACGCTAAGCCTTTGGTCCCGGCTGTCATATAAAGATCTTTGACAGTCGTTACTGGTAGTCAGAATGAGAGATGAGATCTGACACCAGTCTTGGTGTTTTAATTGGGGTCGGCTTCCAGTCTACCCGGACTCTGCTGAGTACCAGTATTTTATATAGAGCGACTGACTCTCTGACCTCCACTACCCAGTAACTGGGTAACACGATACCCCTTGGCAAGACGGGTGTCTAGTGGTGGAGGAGCAGGCTTTTTGGCCTCTGAAGAACATCACCAATAATATCCGTGTATTGTTGCAGGTGTGCGCGTAATTTACGATAGAAACGGCAGCGTGGCCGGAAAAGTGATAACAACGCTGTTGATAGCCGCCGTCATCCTGTCCTTCCTGTACTCCACCAAGTCTATGAGGATGAACATCAACCTCGGAGGGTTTGTGAGTATTCTTCTTGTCTCTTATTCTACAAATTATGTTATAATGGGCACCAAATACTAAAAAAAAAAACTATAATGTACCAATATCAGTTAAGAATTTGCGAAGATATCGCTGAACATAAACATTTAAAAGTACATAGCGAGTAGCGACGAGTAATGAAACTTCTCTTTTGTGAAATTGGTGGGAAGAGGTTTCTTGAGGTCTTTCGATGAGCTACAACATGGACAGCTTTATACAAAAAAATAAGAGAGCCTACTACGAATTGGGTAGGCAAAGCAGCCGTGGTAACCCTGGTGTGGTAGATGCCCATTGGCGGCTGCTGTACCCACTTTAAAGTTGGCCACCTGCTTGGTTGCCACTCCATGGCAAAACAACTTTAAAGCGTGAGTCGGACTCAACAACCGAAAGTTCCGTACTTCAGTCGAAATTATATTATTTAACCCATTTATAAAGTGTTTTAACTTTCAGTGGCTGCAAAACTGAGTTTGTTTGTTCAGGGTTTTTGTCGATTATATAGTACCAGTTGAAGATGTCGGTTTAAATTTCCAGTAATATTTCACAAATCATGCAGATTGATACGAACTGTACCTTTTCCAACCATTTAATTTTAATATTTGACAGCTCAGCTAGTCATAATAAAATAGTATATTTCATTACGAGTGCGGAAAGCCTGTCATTGCAAAGAGTTCCGACAAATGTCTACCCGTGCCGAGGCGCAGCCGAAGGTGAGGGTTGACAGTCGGAACAAGTTGCAATGACGGTTCCGCACATGTACTGAACAACTATTTTTAATACAGTTGCGAAAAAATGAAGCAATTTAATATAATAATAAAAACACAATAAACTCAACTAACTAATCATTTATTTCTTATAAAAGTTATAATTCACATATACATTGAAATTGGTACCTACAGTTATATACTAACTGGGGAATTTTTAGGTTGCATATTTACTGTTTGAGACAAACTATTATCAATTTCGTATGATTGTTCATGTATATTTGTCAAAGGTGTTATACAATGGCGTTTGCTAGTTGATGGAATTGGATCTGATGAATTATCATTATCAACGAAGGTAGATGGACGAACGTTCTCTTCAGTATTGTCATGTGAAGGAGACGGACTGGACTTTAAATTAATGGATTGTGTGATGTTTTAGTTTCTAGTTTGTTGTTTAATGAATCAGCAATATAGCCTTCTGCAACTGTGTCTGACTTCCAACCTCCTAGTCGCTTTAAGGACGTCAAATTGGCCCCGGAATCTGCCAATAATGTAGCAGAGGTTCTCCTGAAGCTGTGTCCAGTATAATACTCAGCATCCGGTAGACCAAGAAACGTAGCTATTTATTTTGGCATATTACCAAATTTGTTTAGCCCGATTGCTTGAGCTGTACACTTCCCTTTTGATAATTTTGGAAAAAACGGTCGTTTTTTGCTTTTTGGGACCGCTGATTCATATATTTTTGCACTATTCTAAGAAAATCTCCTTCAACAACAAAGCTTCTCGGTATCTTAATTTTGTATTCGGAATCTTGATTAGTAGCATTTTTCCATGGGCTTCAATATCTTTTAAAGTAATACAAAAAAAGGGATTTGGTTAATATTTTTTTAAATAATATATTGACTGTATTTTGAGATTTCGTAAACTGAATACTAGAGAAAAATATAAGTATCTATTAATAAATTACCTTTGTGGCTAAATAACGATCATCGGGAGCTTCGTTCAAAAACCTTTCCACTTCATTCGATGTTAATATTTACGACTTTTTAGTTGTAAAACCGTCTGATTGTCGTTTTAAGAAAGCATTTAGTTTTGGGTATTCACTTATATCCACGTTGTTCCTTATTTTCAGCATACTTTTTATCATCGAAAACCTCGACCATAACGTAGAAGGTTTTAATTTTGCTGAGAGTTCGGAGAAGTATGCCAACATAACATTTTCTGAAAAACTATTTGCTTTTTTCTCTTCTCTCCACGCAATAAATTCGTCGTATGTAGATATGTAGCGACTTTTTGACTTTTCCGGTAAAATGTTCTCCAAAGCATTTTGTGCAATTATACTGAGTTCCGGTGGTGTTAATTCAAATAAAATATCGTCGAAATTACTCATTTTGTGCAACAAACAACTAAACTCGCAAAGAATTTTTTTGGAAAATGGCGCCAACCGTAAAAGAATATAAGCAGAGATTTTTTTTGTTTTCTTCACCCATTCTGGGTAGGCAAAGGGAACTATGCCCATACAGCCAAGTCTTCAGTAGATTTTTTTTATTGATATGAAATTTAATGAGATGAAATGAAATGAAACCTAACCTAAATCACTCACAACTCATTAAATCTGATATTGAAACAAAATAGTAGCTTCTTTTTACCCGACTGCCGAAGGAGGGTAATGTGTTTATCAGTCTATGTATGTATGTATGTTTGTTCCTATGTGGCGTTCCAGAGACCAAACGCGTTGGCCGATTTTGATGATTCATACGTCAATCGATTCGTCTTAACCCTGCGAGTGTCATAGGCTACGTTAAAATTGGACAATAGAAAAATGGCGGATTTTGGGCGCCATATTGTGGAGTCCCAATTTTTTTTTTCTTCCAAACCCAGTGTGTGGGGTATCAAAATAAAGGGTTTTAAGAGGTGATTTCAATAATATATAACACTTATATGTTTAAATGTATCTAATTCGAAAAAAACTTAACTAAAAACTTATAAATAAAAAAAGTTAAATCAAAAAACCCGACTGCTTCAAAAGCGAACTAAAAAGACGTAAACAAGGAAAAAATCATGCTGTGCAGGCGGAGGATACACCAGATTTTGGTCAGCCAGCCCGCGAATATGTGTCCTCCGACTGCACAGCATGATTTTTTCCTTGTTTACGTCTTTTTAGTTCGCTTTTGAAGCAGTCGGGTTTTTTGATTTTGTGATTTAACTTTTTTTTTTGAAATAAAAACTTCCATGAATTTTGTTTTAGTAGAAACTTCGTGGTTGGTTTTTTCTTTTTAATAGACATTATTTAGACAGTTGGGAAAGAGAACGCACGAGTTCGGAAAAGGTAAAGAAAAAGTTCGAGTGTGTAATAGCCCACATCCCGAACGCTATACGTCCCTGCAATACGCCAATTTTTGAGCAACTGTATTAAAAAATTCTTTCTTTTTTTCAGAATCAGCTAGGCCGTGCTAAATTTACTCTGGTAGATTCTATGAGCGGACAGGGCAGAGGAGTCAAGTTCGAAGACGTGGCCGGCCTGCGGGAGGCCAAGATAGAAGTTATGGAGTTTGTTGACTACCTCAAGAGACCCGAATTTTACAAAAGTTTGGGAGCTAAGGTGAGGAATCTGACAAGTACTAGAACTAAAAATTTTAACACATGTGATATCTACCAACACTGGGCCCATTCCCTCTCAAGAGATAAATAAAGCCTGTGTCCCAGCAATAAGAACATTATGCTTATGCTATTCTATGGATGGTAACATAGAAATATATAAAAAAAAAACAGAAACATACATACATTCATAGACTGATAAATAGGAAAAAATATGACCAGTCTATCATCATTTCATCCGAAAGACGTCCACTGTTGATGATAATGATGACCAGCAGCCTAATTGTATAAGTGAATTCGGCAAGGCAAAGGGTTTTGACTCCATCAATCGACCAACCACATGCAAGATGAAAGAAGCTATGTGAATTGCCGCCTATGTAAATGGTCGATTGATCGGGTCAAACCCTTTGCCTTGCCGAATTCATGAATAATGTTTTTTTTTTTTTTCAATTTGTTTCCCCAGGTCCCGAAAGGCGCTCTTTTGCTAGGTCCTCCCGGTTGCGGCAAGACTTTACTGGCGAAAGCGGTGGCGACTGAAGCCAATGTTCCATTCTTGTCTATGAATGGATCAGAGTTCATAGAGATGATCGGAGGCCTTGGAGCGGCTAGAGTCAGGTGATTATAATTATGTTTATTACCTCTAGCTGACCAGACAGATGCTGTATTGACGAAATACATCAGAATAACATATAATATGATATAATTTATAAGGATATTGAGGGAAGAACGAATACTACGCGGGCAGAGCCGTGGGCAGGATCGGAGGGGTGACCGTAAACTCTTAGATTAAGGTTATTTTGTGATCGCGTAAGTGACAGATGTATACAAGTCATAAACATCTGTCCCTTACACACACTCAAAATAACCTTACTCTAAGAGCTTATGGTCAACCCCCTGGTATCAAGAGGTTAGTTAGTTTCATCATCATCGTTCGGAGTCTGTTTTTCCTGAGACAGCGGATAAATCGTAATAAAATGACTCTTATTTCGACGTCGTAAAAGTCACGTAACCCGCCTTCGTGAGATAGAATAACTTTCGCTACAACCTGGGAGTCTTTAAGTCAAGAGTGAATAGGTTACTTCTAGACAAGCGAGCCTAAAATTCGACCACATCATCGCTTGCCGCTTAACAAAACACAAAAAAGTGCAAAATAACTTTCGTTTCGTCAGTCGGGTTCGGTCGACCATCCGTTCTGCGAGCAATGTGACCTGCCAGTTGCCACTTCAGTTTTGCAACTCTTAGGGCTATATCGGTGACCTTGGCTCTCTTGCGGATATCCACATTTCTGATTCGATCACGCAAGGTAACTCAGAGTAGAGCAAAGCCTTCTCCTTTGCATTTGAAATTGCCCTTTGGGTGACTTGATACGGCCCTTTGTGAGAATCATATATAAAACTAATTTCAATTTCCAGGGACCTATTCAAGGAAGCGATGTCGCGGGCCCCATGCATCATTTACATCGATGAGATGGACGCGGTGGGGCGCGCGCGGGCCTCGGGCCCCAGCTCGTTCGGCCCTGGTGGTGGTGAAGGCGAACAGACCCTGAACCAGCTGCTGGTGGAGATGGACGGCATGAAGAGTAGAGAGGGCGTCGTGGTGCTCGCTTCGACTAATAGAGCTGATGTTCTGGATAAGGTGCTCTTAATAAATATTATAAGAACAGCCCGCTACTCGAGGCGGGTTGACGATTTCCATCTTCATCATCATCAGCCTATAGCAGTCCACTGCTGGACATATGGGAGACTGGGTTGACGTGGTTTAACGGGAGACTTGGTACATAAAAATTATAAAATCAAACCTAACTCTACTATTAGATCTACTGCCTCGGCTTTATTACTTTAGCAGACTTGGAATTACCATTTGAAAATAATTTAAAATGCTAAGTAGCATTTTTTTTGTTTCCACGTGTGAAATAGAATAGATTGAATTTAGCAGTTATGTCAAATAAAACTAAATTATTTTTGTTGAATTAATATTTTTTGTTATGCTTCATTGTCTCTCATGAAATCAACGCAAGAGAGGAATAGTTCCGGTGAAATTTCGTGGAGTATTTCAGACGTTTGGCTCTCAGACTGGAGCGGGCTGGGGCTGGTTTCAAGTGACTCCTGCTCAATCTGCCGGAGGCTCTTTGCGGCCCTAAGCCATTGACTGAAAGTAGCAACATTCAAAATGTCATAAGCCATATCTACTTTTTTTAAATCAATGTGAAACGAAACTTTGTTCTAATATGTTATATAATGTTGCCCCCCAGGCTCTGCTGCGCCCCGGTCGCTTCGACCGCCACATCCTCATCGACCTGCCCACGTTGATCGAACGCGAAGAAATATTCATCAGGCATCTGAAAAATATCGTCCTCGAAGAACTACCTGACTACTATGTGAAAAGGTAACATTTACAATCATTCAAGCAAATACGAACAAGCAAAAAGTTTAAAAACTGTAACTCGACTACGGTATTTTTTTAGCCTATGTTACCCGGGCCATAATAACGAATCGATTGACAACTTATTCATTAAAATCGGATGAATAGTTCCGGCGCTACGAAGGCACATACGTAAATACAAACATACATAGACTGCTTAAATCATAACCCTATCTTTCGGCTTAGCCGTAGTCGAAGTGGCTGCAAGCTCCACCGCTGCTCACATGCCTCTCCCAAGTGGTCCCGTATCCAACGGATGCCCGCAACCTTCACCAGGTCATCGGTCCACCTAGAGGTAGGCTTTCCAGCGCAACGTTTTCCGGTTCGCGGTCGCCACTCCAGAACTTTCGGCCCCATCAACCATACGTACTGCGAGCCCTGCCAAAGCAAAATTTAATTTCTAGGCATTCTTCGGGCTATGTATGATGTATTCTATACTTACCTTGCTGCTAGTGTTTCTCATTGTAAGCAAATCATACCTATTCTGTAGTGAGAAATAAGAATAAGAATAATTTATTAAAAAGTAAGTACGTTCACATAAGTGTACATTAGGTGCAGTAGTTTAATTTCTAAAACAATTGTATATATAGAGCTTATATTTAAACTATTTCTAAAATATTTTATTACAACTGCAAGCTTTTTTTTGGTATGGACCTAATATGTAAAGCATATAATGTTATGTTGGCAGGCTGGCGTACCTGACGCCTGGGTTCAGCGGCGCCGACATCGCGAACGTGTGCAATGAGGCGGCCTTGCACGCCGCGCGACACAAGCAGACCATCGTGCGACACACGGACCTGGAGTACGCCGTCGAGAGAGTCGTGGGTAAGTTACTTTATAAATAAACTAGCTGACCCCCGCGGCTTCGCTTCCCTCAACTGGCTACCTACCTACCTACCATAACTACCCTACCCTACCTAATGAAAAAAAAAAGAAAAACATATACCATCTACTAAATAGTCCGAACAAAGCCTAAACATTTTTTTCTGGATAGGTGATCCCATTCTTGAGTTATAAAATTACAACGAAAAGTGCCATTGATTTTTATATATATATATATATAGATTTTTTATATACAGGGTGTCCCAGAAATCGACGTCAAGCCGTAAATGGGTGATAGACCAAGTTATAACAGTTCTCAGAAAAATACGAAAAAAAATCTATCACATGTTTTAAAAAAATTATGTTCACTTTAAAAATTTACTAAAAAAATCAATCCCTGTAATGGTTCTTTAACTCCAATTGCTACAAATCCCATAATTTATCATTTTTTTTTATTATTATGTAATCTTGAATAATGCTTGTGTAGATTTTTGCCTAAAATTTAAAGCCAACTCCTCCTACTTAGAAGAAAATTAAACTTTTTCAAAACCAAATTATTCAAATTTACTGTTTCGCCCAACTTTAACTGACTGTACTGAAAAAAAAATGTACTACGCTAGTTTGGCAAGTAACATGAAAAATTGGCGCATTTAATAAGGATTCAAAAATGGTGTAACACTTGCTAGATTACGTTTTCAATAATTGGTCAAATTTTTTTTTGTAAATAGTATTGGTTTTTACCCAAAATGTCCATACTTCCTTAAAATGACTTTAGCTTACCTAAAGCTTTGCTAAACTCCGTTTCTAGTTCGATAGAGACGGAGAGAGTCATTTTACGAAGTGTGAGCGAGACAGAGAGTGACGCCACCTTTATCAGTGACACAACCTTTATCATGAAACGGAGATACAATTTACCGATGAGTGCGAATGAGACAGCAGTAGTTATTGTTCTGTTTTGTAAGCGCAGACGCACACACAATTACAAATCAGTACGTTACGCTGCTTTGTTTACTGCGCATCTCCGTATTCGTTCATGTTGATTCCGTACTTACCACTTTTTGCGTTGCGTCGTTCACTGATAAAGGTGGCGTCACTCTCTGTCTCGCTCACACTTCGTAAAATGACTCTCTCCGTCTCTATCGAACTAGAAACGGAGTTTAGCAAAGCTTTAGGTAAGCTAAAGTCATTTTAAGGAAGTATGGACATTTTGGGTAAAAACCGATAATATTTACAAAAAAAAATTTGACCAATTATTGAAAACGTAATCTAGCAAGTGTTACACCATTTTTGAATCCTTATTAAATGCGCCAATTTTTCATGTTACTTGCCAAACTAGCGTAGTACATTTTTTTTTCAGTACAGTCAGTTAAAGTTGGGCGAAACAGTAAATTTGAATAATTTGGTTTTGAAAAAGTTTAATTTTCTTCTAAGTAGGAGGAGTTGGCTTTAAATTTTAGGCAAAAATCTACACAAGCATTATTCAAGATTACATAATAATAAAAAAAATTGATAAATTATGGGATTTGTAGCAATTGGAGTTAAAGAACCATTACAGGGATTGATTTTTTTAGTAAATTTTTAAAGTGAACATAATTTTTTAAAAACATGAGATAGATTTTTTTTCGTATTTTTCTGAGAACTGTTATAACTTGGTCTATCACCCATTTACGGCTTGACGTCGATTTCTGGGACACCCTGTATACAGGGTGACTTGTAATTAGAGCACAACCTTGTAAGGGGATATAGTACAGGTCATTTGCAACAACTTTTGTAGGAACACTCATATGCAAAAGTGCACCAACATTGAGTTATAATTTTTTTCGTGTTATTTTGAAAAACTCTTATGGGGTAACCTTAAAAATTTAATAAATAAAAAACTTGACATAATTTTGTTAATTTTCTTTTTATTATTTAGTCTATAACGTTCCAGTTACATGTCAGCATCATCAAATGTACATTATTGACATTATTTTAGACACAGTGCTCCAAAATCCAAAAAACTTAAACAAATTTTACTGGCATTATTACACAAAACAGCCTGTTTAAAAAAAAAATCACTATGACACTTACTCTGCGTATTATTAAAAAAACATCTACATTTCATAAGCTTTCAAATGAGATATAAAACCCTAACATAGCTAGTCCAATAGGGAAGATATTCGCATAACAAAGGCGCACGGCCAAAAAAAGGTCTGTTTCTACTAAGCAGGTAAAAACAGCGTCCAGTCTCCCGGGCTCGTCGATAAACTCGGGAAAACACGCCTACATCAGGTAAACGGCGATTGGGGTATCTCTGTTGATATTCGCGCTGGGCAGCTAAAGCATTGCCTCTAGCTACGCCGTAAGTGTACAGAATATCGGCATATTCTTCATTCGTAAAATTTGCCCGTTGTCTTTGAGCCATAGTCCTTGATACGCGCCAAAACCACAGATGAGCATAACACACGGAAACCAGTTGAAAAGCCAAGTCATCAGGAGAGCAATCAATCACAAAAACAGTCACAAGCCGGGTCGTCAGAGATAAAACAAAACTGCAGAGCACACACAAAAGCATCCGATCGCAACGAATCACAAGGACGGACTAACCTAAACAACACAAAAGAGATTAAACAATGACCGGCTGTTTTTACCTGCTTAGTAGAAACAGACCTTTTTTTGGCCGTGCGCCTTTGTTATGCGAATATCTTCCCTATTGGACTAGCTATGTTAGGGTTTTATATCTCATTTGAAAGCTTATGAAATGTAGATGTTTTTTTAATAATACGCAGAGTAAGTGTCATAGTGATTTTTTTTTTAAACAGGCTGTTTTGTGTAATAATGCCAGTAAAATTTGTTTAAGTTTTTTGGATTTTGGAGCACTGTGTCTAAAATAATGTCAATAATGTACATTTGATGATGCTGACATGTAACTGGAACGTTATAGACTAAATAATAAAAAGAAAATTAACAAAATTATGTCAAGTTTTTTATTTATTAAATTTTTAAGGTTACCCCATAAGAGTTTTTCAAAATAACACGAAAAAAATTATAACTCAATGTTGGTGCACTTTTGCATATGAGTGTTCCTACAAAAGTTGTTGCAAATGACCTGTACTATATCCCCTTACAAGGTTGTGCTCTAATTACAAGTCACCCTGTATAGATTAATAAAGATACAATGAAAGTTTAATCAAATTATAAGGTGAAACAGCAAAAACTATTCTTAAATCTTTTGTTAAGGTCACTCGTGTTATGTGGCTGAACCTGTTTTTTTTTAATAACTTGTAACGATTCTCGTTCCAGGGGGTACAGAGAAGCGAAGTCACGCGATGTCGCCGGCTGAGAAGCGAGTGGTGGCGTACCATGAGTCTGGCCACGCGCTGGTGGGCTGGCTGCTGGAACACACAGACGCACTGCTTAAGGTGACCATCGTACCTCGCACCAACATGGCCCTCGGCTTCGCGCAGTACACCACCTCCGACCAGAAGCTGTACAACAAGGAAGAGGTGAGCATCGTAGAATGCATTAGACATAAAGTAATGGGTTAAAATTTATAACAGAGATGCACAAAAAGTACTGAACAGATTTTAATAAAACTTAACAAAAATATAGCTTACTAGCTGACCCCCGCGGCTTCTCGCCCGTCAGCTGGCTACCTACCATACCTAGCCTACCCACCTACCCTACCTACCTACCTACCAATTTGTTAAACTATTATTTGAATAAGAATTAATACTACATCACGAATGTAACCAACTTTTGTTTCTACCGGCGATCTAATAAAAATTTAGAACATAAAAGTTGCTATTGTGACTTAACTATGATAGTTATATATTTTCTCTCGCAGGCTTTTTTGTAGATAATAATGAGTACTTTAATCATGTAATGCATATTTTTTATTTATCGTCAAAAAAAATAAAGAAAAGATGAGAGAAAGATTTCTCAGCGCACACCAAACAATAAATTTTATAGGCAAAACTTTGATACTTTCGGTTACATTATTGCTATTTTTATAAAGATCTCTATTTTTTTTAATAAATTATAGCCTATACACTTAGGAATAACGTAGCTTTCTACTGGTGAAAGAATTTTCAAAATCGGTTCAGTAGATCCAGAGATTACCCCTTACAATGTCACAAAGTCACAAACTTTACCTCTTTACAATATTAGTATATGTTAAGAGGCTCCAAGCTTGTTGTTTCTCATGTCATGTTGTTTTCTGTCAGCTCTTCGACCGCATGTGCATGGCGCTGGGCGGGCGCGCAGCCGAGGCCGTCATCTTCAACTCCATCACCAGCGGCGCGCAGAACGACCTCGAGAAAGTCACCAAGATCGCCTACGCTCAGGTATCTTAGGATAACTATGTTCTATGTTATGGGGGTTTGGTTTCCGCACTTAGTCCTTCAGCTGGACCATTGTGCGTGGGCCATGGCGGCCGTTGGGTGGATTATTCCAGCCAGCCCACCTCCCTCCAGAAGCTGATTAGGGCTCCTGGTTTCTTTAGAACGTCCGTGTAAGTTCTGGGCGACCCGAGGGTTTGTGTTCTTATCTCGGTGACCCCTGTGCATTCGAAGAGAACGTGCGCAACGGTTTCCTCAGTCTCCATGCATGCCCTGCACAGAGGACTGTCCGTTATGCCTATTGTGTGGAAGTGTTTGTTAAGTGAGCAGTGTCCCGTGATGGTCCCCGTCATCAGGCGCAGGCCATTCCTGTCCAGGCGTAGCAAACGTCTGGTAAGCCTACTGTCCAAAGAGGGCAGAGCTTCTTTGGACTGCCTACAGCCTGGTGCCGAGGTCCACCAGTTTTCTGCCTGTGTCTGGGTGAATTCCTGTAACCACCTGCGTATTTGGTTGAAGGGGATGGGTACAACAGGCTCGGGTCCATAGACCGCTGTGCTAGATCCGCGTCTCGCAAGCTCGTCAGCCGCGTCGTTACCCAGCGATCCACTGTGTCCCTTTATCCATTGCAGTGTTACCGTGTTACGACTAGATACAGTTATTTGTTCTAGTGCGTTGTGGCATTCTAGTATTAGTTTCGATGTGATATATTTTTTCCGTAAAGATTGGAGGACTGAAGCGCTGTCGGAGAGTATGCGTATGCGAGTGTCCGTAACCCTCCTGGCTTCTAAGGCATGGACCGCTAGTATGATGCCCACACACTCCGCCTGATAGACGGTGTTGAACCCTCCTAGCGGTCTGGATATATTTATATTTAGGTCGTGTGAGAAGACTCCGACTCCGGTACCGGAGTTCGTCTTCGATCCGTCGGTGTATACTCTCATCTCTTTCGAGCCTGAGTAGTCACATCGTTCTTCTGTAAGTATTATGTTGTAGTGCCTATGAAAGTGGTGTGTTTTTGGGGCTTTGTCGCATGGTGACGCTAACATAGGTTTTCGCTTGATCGCGTCCTCCTTAATGCGTGTGTGCTTAACTCTGGAGTCTTTATTTAGGGTACCTGATAGATGGAGTCTAAAAGCAGCCAGGGCTGCCTCCTCCCGCACGATAAGATGCAGGGGTGGCAGTCCCAGCATTGCCTGTAGGGCGGCCGTGGGTGTAGTTCTCATACTGCTAGTTATTGCAATGCAAGCAAACCGCTGCAGTTTTTCGAGATCTCTTTGTGCTGTACTGAGGTCTGTCCTGGGCCACCAGACCAACGAGCCGTATGTAATGATTGGTCGGATGACCGTGGTGTATAGCCAGTGGGTGACCATGGGGCTGATCCCCCAATTTCTGCCCAGCAGTCTTTTACACTGCCACAGGGATATGCTGGCTTTTGTGGTGATATAGTTCATGTGTTTCGCCCAGTTCAGTTGTTTGTCCAAGTAAATTCCCAGGTACTTGGCTTCAGTTGAAAGGCTTAGGGTTGTTCCAAAGAATTTTGGTAGTTGCATTGTCATTGGTTTCCTCTTTTTCGTGAAGAGAATTAGTTCCGTTTTTGTGGGGTTCACTGAGAGTTGGTGCTCACTGCACCATTCCTCTACTAGTTTTAGGGCTTGACGCATGAGATTGCATAGGGTGTTTTCGTGGGTTCCATTTATTATTATTGTTATATCATCCGCGTAGCCGACAGTGAAATAACCTTTGCCGTTGAGTGTTTTGATGAGGCTGTCCGCTACCAGGTTCCACAGGAGTGGCGAAAGGACGCCCCCCTGTGGACAGCCCTTCGCGACTACGGCCCTTGTGGTGTTGTTAACCGTGACTTGGACCGCTCGCAGTTTGAGCATGTTGGTGATCCAGCCTCCTAGGGTCGGGTCTATGCTATGTCTGTCGAGGGCCGTGTTTATGCTGTTGAACGTGGTCTTATCGAAAGCGCCCTCAATATCAATGAAGGCAGCCAGTGCTGAGCATTTATGGTCCACTGCGCATTCAATTTTGGAGACCACGTTGTGCAACGCGGATTCTGTTGATTTGCCTGTGGAGTACGCATGCTGTTGTTTGTGAAGTGGTTTTACCCGGAGAGGCCCATCGCGGATGTGCCTATCGCAAAGTCTTTCGAGGGTCTTCAGTAAAAAGGATGTGAGGCTTATAGGTCTATATGCCTTGGGTTGTGTGTAATCAGTTTTTCCAGGTTTGGGTATGAAGGTGACTTTTACCTCTCGCCATGCTAGAGGTATGTACCTAAGTGCTATGCTGGCCCGATAAATCTCCAACAGCCATGGTGTTAGATGATCTACCCCCCACTGCAGCAGGGCTGGGAAGATGCCATCCAGCCCTGCCGACTTGAAAGGTTGAAATGTGTTGATAGCCCATTTTATCCGGTCTACCGTTACTATATTTTGGGCTCTTGACCAATCTTGGTCCGTTGGAGTCCATTCGGTGTCAGTTTCCCACGTCCTGTCCTCCAGGATTTGGCAGTCCGGGAAATGAGTTTCGAGGAGGACCTTGCTGGTCTCGTGATCATTTTGTGTGTATGATTTGTCGGGTTTTTTCAGCGTGCCGAGGGTTCGGTCCTGATCGGTTGATAGTATCTTCCGTACCCTGGCGGCTTCGTTATTAGTCTCAATGGATTCACAGAATTTCCGCCATGCCATCCTCCTGGCGGTTCTTATCTGTTTTTTGTATGCATATTGTGTGTCTTTGTATAACTCCCAGTCCGCCGGGAGTCTCGTGTTTTTTGCTCTGTTAAATTGCTTACGTAGCGTTTCTCTGAGTTTACCAAGTTCAGCGTTCCACCAGGGGTTCCTTTCGTTCCTGCTCTGTGGCGCTCTTGATTTACAGCATGCGTGGTAAGCTTCGATTAGATATTTGGATAACTGTGTTACGGTGTATTCTAATTGTGCTTGGTCCCTTATGGTTACCAGTGCTAGGTGTCCAGCTAAAAGCGAGGCCAGAAGGTTTTTATACCCGGGCACATTGGTGCGCCTCGGGTTTCGCCTCGGTGCGGGTTTTTTGGTGCTTGTAGTTAGTGTAAAGCGGATTCTTCTGTGGTCTGAGCAGGAAGGCTCGTCCGATACGTGCCAGTTTGTGATGAGGCTTGTCGCGTTTTCTGTAGCGAGTGTTAGGTCTATGATTGTTTGTCCACGGACCGTAACCCAGGTGGGTTCTGAGCCGCGATTAACAATGTTAAGATTAGTGGAGAATAAAAAGGTGGATAGTACCTCTCCTCTGGAGTTCGATGTGTCGCTGCCCCAGAGTGGGTGATGGGCGTTAGAGTCGGTGCAGATGATCAGGTCCAAACTGGCGCGCTCACAGTGCTGCACCAGGTCGGCCAGCTCCTTTGGCGGGCAGTCTGTGTCCTCGCCTGGCATGTATGCCGAGGCGAGTACAACATCCGGAACGCTACCTTCAGTTTGGAGCCTGACAGCTGTCAGGTCTCTGGAACAGAATTGGGTCAGTGGCGTAAAGGGGATTTCTTTGGGTATGTAGATGCAGGTTCTTGGCTTATCTAAGCCCTGTGTGTCGAGAATCTTAGGATAACTATAGTCTACTTCGGTTGCTTCACAACGCACCAACGTTAACCCCTTGAGTGCCTTAAACGTGGATCCACGCGGGACCCAATGGCTTTTAATTGTTTCAGTACACTTCCCTGCCATACGATCCATATATGACTCATGGGAACGTTTTCTAATAAGTCAACGAATCATATGTGACTCATTGCTCCATACAACTTCAAGTGCACTTTTCTCTATGAACGAGATAAGATAACTTTTGTTCAGTTTCTGAACTTGTGGGTAAAATCAATATATGCCCACAATATTTTTTTTTCATTTCGTTTTGTTTTTTTACTTTAGGTGGTATACAAGTGGTACACAATACGTTGTATTGGGATAGGGAAGTTGTGGAACTCAAGGAGTTAAATGTCATTTATGTAAGTGACATTTCTATCAACTATGACGATTGTAAAATAGTCTCAAAAAATTATGGGATTGACATTGCTACCGTGGTCAATGCCAACATTCCCAACCATTATTGGACTTTCGCCAATTGCTTTGCTATATAAAATATTTGTAGTTAACGAAACAATGACAAAGTCCTTGTCTCGCGTGGAGGCACGTTTTACGCACTCAAGGGGATTTAGATAGTTTCAACCTTCGTAAAGTTTCATAGTTGCCTTTTGTGATAAAGCAATTAACAGGTCGAATATGCGATAATATTCATTATCATCATCACCCCAGAGGACAGACATCCACTACTTACTAGACATATGCCTCCCCAAGCGTTGCTGTATAAAAAACGTTTCTGGGTTTCTTGCTTCCTGTGAAATCTGCGACTTTCACCAGCAGACTAATTGCGCAAGTGAATTCGGCAAGGCACAGCGTTTGACTGCCATCAATCGACCAAACACATGCGAGATGAAAGACCCGATGTGGATTTCCGTCTATGTGATTGGACGTCAGTCAGGATTGTGACAGTTGTGCAGTAGGTTTCAGTTCTTTAGAAGAATCAATATAATTTACTTTCAAATTAGTATTTTTTAAATATGCTTTTACCAATTTACTATCTTTAAATTAACAAAGAAGGAATAGTAACTGATTGAGAAAACGCAATTGCGATATTTAAAATGATTACATATGATAAATGATATGTTTGTACAAAAGCATCCCGGCTCGATTTTGCTGATACGGTTATTTCTGAATTGAGCTAGCGAAATGCGATTGCGAATTATTTTCATTTCTATAACTTTGGTTTCTTTATTCTCTCATAATACAATTACATTTGGACAGCTTATGTACATTCGACATTAACACAGAATTTGGTTTTCTGACAGCAAACCTTAATGCTAAAGATTTTTCTTGGTGTCTTTTTTAAATGCGATTTTTATTTTAATATATTGCGACTTTTTTTTTCATGGTTGTGCTAAGGCAAGGTAGCTCTGCGAATTTTATGGATATAACCATTCTACGTCGTCTTAAAATACCCTTATTCATTGTACTTTTTTTCGCAGATCCGAGTCTATGGTATGTCAGAAAAAGTGGGCCTAGTATCGTTCCCTGACCTCAAGACACACGGCAAAACTCCCTTCAGCAAGACGATGAAGAACCTCATCGATCTGGAAGCTAGGAAACTTATCGGCGACGCGTACTTCAGGACTGAGAAGCTCATCAGAGACAATGAAAGCAAACTTGTGATGGTTAGTTCCCTGTCTGTACTAATATTATAAACAGGTAAAACTATTTGTTTATGTTTGTGAAAGGTAATCTCGGGATCTGATCCGATGCGAAAATTACTGATGGAAAATTACACTTGCTGAGTGTCATAGGCTACTTTTTGACCCCCAACGAAAAAAGAGGGGTGTTATAAATTTGACGTGTGTATCTGTGTGTTTGTATATCTGTCTGTGGCATAGCTCCTAAACGGATGTACCGATTTTGATTTATTTATTTTTTTGTTTTATTGTTGGCTTTATCGAGTGTTCTTAGCTATTTGATGAAAATCGGTTCAGCCGTTTAAAAGTTATGGGCGTTTGTATTGGGGTATTTTTGCACGATATCGAGTCATAATTACGTGTTCGATAGATTATCAACTGAAGCGTGTCTTATACTAGATAAATTATGTATAATAAAAGCCAGGAAATAAAAATGTGTTTAGGTTTTCAAATTTTTAAAGGGGAATGCCCATTTTGTAAGGGAACTTGGGCCCCTTTGAAAAAATGTTTGTATCTTGATGAATTTTGTTGTATATTGTAGAAAAAACATGTTATACTTATAATTAGAAAACACTTTTTATTTATTTTGCGGGGTTCACGAGATATAACGATGTTTCTGTTCTTGAAATGAACCCTTATTACAATGCAATAAGGTGCATACAAATATCCAAGTGCAGGAACCTGATCTGTTGTTGTCTGTACATATAAAGTAAAGGACACGGATGGAAAATAACACCAAATATAAATCCTATTTTTGTATAATATTGAAATCGCAGACACAATACCTCATAAGGGGTCTGTGTATGGGCAATCTCCTTTTACTTGTTGAACGAGGGTGAACCACCAGCGGGAAAAAGCTATATTTTTATACAGGTTCATTTTAAATCTATTGTTCAAGGGATGAAAGTGCTCAAGAATATGAACAACTTGCACTGGATATTGAAGCAACACTGAAATATGAAAGACAAAAAGCTGTCTCCTACAATGTCAAGTTATACAAACAAATTTAGAGATATTTTAAGGTTGATACTGTCTATATTCATGGGTAGTTTTATCCTTTGAAAAGTTGACAATGATTTAAAAGTCACCCTGATAATGTACATACAGGTGGTAAATATAAGATATAAGTTACAAAAACAATTATGGACCCTGTCGGACACAGCAGCATTCTAGATGGACGTAAAAAAATATCTCTTCAATCCTAGACAGCTCTTTTTTCATTTATTGAGCTTAGCAAGTGTGATGATAATCTACTGAACAATATCCCAGCGAATAAATTATTACTGTTTACCCACAGTTAGCCGAAGCACTCTTCAAAAAGGAGACCCTAAACTTCAAGGATGTCGAACTTATTCTGGGACCAACACCGTTCCCGAAAAAGAAGTTTATTGAACCTGTTGAGTTTGAGACTTCGCTAAAGAACATGGAGACAGCGGCGATGCCTGATGTATCTACACAACCTACGGGTGCTCCTTCTGCGAAGACCCCGCCCGTTTAAATGTATATAAAAGTAGATTTTTTGTTAAGTTTATTAAAAGAAGCGCTTAAATTAAATCATTTTAGTTAGACATTTGCGTTTCATTGTGAATTGTTTTCTCTTTTAATGCTGCAGCGGCGACTATTTAAATTTTACCACTGCCATTGCTTTCATTCATGAGCACTCTGCCTATATGAGGCACATTTTTACCCACAGCAGAGCTAGTGCGACTGAAGATCATGAAAAAGACTGGTTGTCCCTATTTCTGTTGACGCTGGCGAAACTCTCATCATCATCCTTTTATTGTTCCCACTGCTGGGACACAGGTCTCCTCTCTGTGATAGAGAACTGCAGTTTTTTTAAGTTATAGACCTACATTTTACCGATTTAGAAAAAGGAGATAGTCAATTCGACACGTTTGTATGTATTATTGTTGGAATTGAACAATATTCACATATATTATTCTGTATTGGCTTCTAAACACGTGTGCCAATTTCATCATCAAATGTGTAAATCTGGATTTCCAGATAACTTCATACCAAGTTTCCATCATAAGTGTATGTATGTTTGTCCACGCTTTTCTCCGAAACTACTTATTGGGTCATGGTCATTCTTTTTTTATTGTATTAAGTATGTCTCAACTTAAGGAACAGGTCAAGTTTCATCAAAATCAGTTCAGCAGTTTTCAAGATATGGAACATACAGCCGAACTCCTTAGCGACAAACAGCACGAATGTGTAATAAAATTAAGAACAACGAACAAATATTAAGTTATTATGGGTATTTTGTCAATCCTTTAGGTACCATACTATAGACTGCTCTCTTTTTAGTGATGGGGTACTAAAACTAAAAAGAGAGAGATAAAAACTTATTCACAAAAAATAAACAGACTTCTAAAGCAAAACACTAAAATGTGCAAAAATAACTGTAGTTTTGGAAGTCGGTGTTAAAAAAAACCGGCCAAGTGCGAGTCGAACTCTCGCACAAAGGTTTCCGTACCATTATCGCAAAAAAACGGCAAAATAAAAACGTTTTTTGTATGGGAGCCCCATTTAAACATTTATTTTATTCGGTTTTTAATATTTGTTGTTATAGCGGCAACAGAAATACATCATCTGAGATAATTTCAACAGCCTAGCTATCACGGTTCATAAGATACAGTCTGGTGACAGACGGACCGCGGAGTCTTAGTAATAGGGTCCCGTTTTACCTTTGGGTACAGAACCCTAAAAACGATAAAAACAAGAGGTACCAAAGACACCGACTTCCGAAACGAAAGTTATTTTTGCATTTTTTTTTTATTTTGCTTCAGATATCGGTTTATTTTTGTGATAATATTTTTACTAACACTTTGGTTTGAACCGATTGTGATGAAACTTGGTATGAAGTTAGCTGGAAACCAAGATTTAAATATTTGATGCCCAAGGGATGCGGCATCACGCGGGTGAAACTGCGTGACGCTGCGTTAGTTATTATACTTATAAGTACTAGTTAAAATTTATTAAATTAAATTTATTCATCGAACAACATGATCCATTCTTTGTTAATATAAACACTTTATATTATAACACATGACAATACAAATAATCAAACAATTACAAATCAATAGAGCATGTTAAAAAAATAAAATCGAACAACAAACAAACAATTAATATTAAAGGATTAGGTAAAAAGAATTAAAGTTAAATGTCAATAAAATACAAAAATAAAATCTATATACAGGGCTATAGGTTAATTCGGCCTAGATCTTTTAAGAGGTTGTAGTTTCCATAATTCCTAACTGATTTGACGATGAAACACCGCACCCCAAATTTAACCGTTTTCAAGATATTAGACAAATAAGTTTTTTTTAATGTGCCGATTTTTTGTCTATTGGTGTTTTTTTGGGTCTTTTGCCTCTAATTTATTTATGTTTGCAATTCTTGTGTAGTAGATAGAACACAAAAACAGTGTGTTGACCGGATGATTTCTGCATTTGGTGATGAAGCCCCATCCAAAACCACAATTTATCGCTGGTTTGCTGAATTTCAACGTGGACGTGTCAAGCTGAGTGATGATCCCCGTCAAGGTCGTCCAAAAACTGCAGTCACCCAAGAAAACTTTGATGCTGTGCGTAACCTGATTGAGGAAGATCGACATGTGACATACCGCGAAATTCAGGCAACTTTAGACATTGGCATGAGTCAAATAAAAATAATCTTGCATGAACAATTAGGTGTAAAAAAGTTGTTTTCCCGATGGACACCGCATTCGCTCTGTGAAGAGCAAAAAGCGGCTCGCGAAACTTGGTGCGTCAGAACTCTCGAAAGATTCCACGCAGGATCCTCAAATGCTGTATACAACATCGTATCAGGTGACGAATCCTGGATATACGCGTACGAACCCGAAACAAAAAACCAGTCACGAGTTTGGATGTTCGAAAATGAGTTAAAGCCAAAAAAAATTGTTCGTTCACGGAGTGTTGCAAAAAAAATGTGGCCACGTTTGTCTCCAAAACTGGCCATGTTGCGACTATTCCTCTTGAGGGACAAAGAACGGTTAATACAGAATGGTATGCTAGCATTTGTTTGCCACAGGAGAACTGCAACCGCCGCATCATCCTCTATCACGACAATGCGAGTTCTCACACCGCGCACAGAACAAAAGAGTTTTTAGAGCAAGAAAACATAGAATTATTAGACCATCCGCCGTACAGCCCCGACCAAAGCCCTAATGATTTCTATACTTTCCCTAAAATAAAGAATAAATTGCGTGGTCTGAGATTTTCATCACCTGAAGAAGCTGTGGACGCCTACAAAACGGCCATTTTGGAGACCCCAACTTCCGAATTGAATGGTTGCTTCAATTATTGGTTCCATCGTATGGAAAAATGTGTCAAATTTCGCGGAGAATACTTCGAAAAGCAATAAATACATTTTTAAATAGTAATGTTGTGTCACTTCCTTGATTCCCGAAATTTTCAGTGCCGCCCTCGTAAACCAGATTATCAACGGTAACCCTTTACTATCGCTAACTAACTCAGTTTTTATGTACGGAACACGATCGCGAGATCTACTGCTATCATAATATTTATTTTGAAAGTAAGCAAGTGAATTCAGATCTGAAGACGGTGTTTGTAAATCTTTACGCAACATAAGATCTGTTCTGAATACACGTAAATGACCAGTACCTACAGTTTCTAACTCGATACAATTTCGTTGGCCCAACAACATTACTAACTCGCTTTGCCACTGAAAATCACTAGTTGTGACTAGTGCAGTCTTTGGACATCTCAACTTCTTATGGGATATCTCATCCTAAAGTTCGTACTGAACCAAATATTTAAACTATTACCGCCAATAGGAAACTCTTTAACTACTGGTTCATTACTAAGTGTGTCTTAATTACCTAGTGATAGTGCTAGGTATAACCACTAATAATTCAGTGTTCATACATGAACACTCTTAAAACTCGAACTAGCATCTCTTCACTAGAGAACAGTCGACCTCACTATCGAAATAACATGGAAGCGACTCACCGAGTATTCCATTCCAAATATGCGCGCACATGACCAGCTTTTGTCATAACGTTCGGCTGCCACCTGCGAACTGCTAGCCTGCCGATCCTCTTAACCTCTCAGATGGGGACACGTCAGCCTTCGCATACAGCAACCGAACCGCTAGCCGCTAGCCTGCAGCAGAGACGCCACTGCGATACAATATGGTATCTGAAACATGAAAAACACTACGAGAGTACTTGTTCACACAGTTATCAACCATACACAGCTTTGATGGAATTTAACCGTTGCACCGGCAGCCAGAGCAGTTGCCGAATTCACTTACACAATTAGGCTGCGGGTGTAGTAACCTAAACCAATCAATCTGCCTAGCCTTTTTCCAATTACATTGGGGTCGGCTTCCAATCCTACTGGATTCAGCTGAGTACCAGTGTTTTACATGGGGCGACTGCCTATCTGACCTCCACGACCCAGTAACTAGGTAACACGGTACCCTTTGGCAAGACTGGGTGTCAGATCTCAGGCTTCTGACCACCCGCAATGACTGTCAAAGATTTTCAAATGACAGCCGGGACCAACGGCTTACCGTGCTTTTCGAAGCACGAAGGAAACTCGGTATATTGAAATGGTCACCCATCCACGGACCGACCTCGTCAAGCGTTGCTTAACCTTGATGATCGACCAGTGCGAGTGACTTCCCACAAACTTAGGTACCTACTTAGTCAGCTTCTGCTTTATACCTTCTTTATAAAATAAGTTACCTGCCCCGGTACCATGACGTATCAAAACTTTCATGGATCGACTGTGAAAAAGGAACAGATGTAGGTATATTGCATACAAGTCACATACATCTGTTCCTTACGCTTACTCAAAATAACTTTGCTCTAAGAGCTTATCGTCACTCCCTGTGTTACGCTAAAACTTTTGTGGTTGCACGGAGCTATGGCCCTATCCGAAGAATATCATGCGCGACAGAATAGGAGGGGGAAGATGTTAGTGTCCACCACCCTTTACATTGTTTAATTAAAAGAATCTGGCAGCCACGTAAAGTAATTTTTCAAAACAAAAGATAGTCGTTCGTCAAAACGTCACATAATCGTATCCTTTTTCAATACCGTACCTTCTTAGGTACTTACTACCATCTTAGCTTCGTAAAAATATCGTTATTTTCAAACGTATCACTAAAATAATCATAAGTGATATGATTCGTTTAAGATCCTTAATATCTGGTACTTTGCGAGCAAGAAGTTTATTGACTCATGTACAACCGTTAAGAGTGCAAAAATATGGGTGTCATTGGGGACCCCCGCAGCCGTTTGATAATATGCCATTTAGAGTGCTAAATCGGTAAGTATATTTCTCAATACTCCAGTAATAGTGACCTAGTTTTCCAGAAATGTTTCGTTACTTCACCGAGCCGTTTTCATAGCCATACTACGCCGTACCACAAAAAGTACCTGGGCGACCGAGCTCTGCTCGGGTGAAAAAAGAGAAAACGTTGTTAACTAAAAATTAAACCTGGCAAGATCGATCGCCCCCAGCCCGTTTCCGAGATTTGCTCATTTAAAGGTATTAGATGTAAAGTCCTATTTTTGTAGACAGGCTACTGTAGGCAAAGTTCATGAAAAGACAGCGATTTTAGAAAATCCCATTAGCTTGTTGCCTAACCCAGGATTCGAACTGCTCATGCGCTGAGCATATTAATAATACTCGTCTATAACTCAATAGATTGAGATCGATATTTACTAGGTAGGTACTGGCAAGGTTTAGAAAGTAGGTAGATACTTCATACATACTTGGAGGACAAAGAAAAGCTAGTTACCGATTTAATTAGTCCAAGTTTAGTTCATAATGTACTGTTCAAAGTTGGAAATACCTACTTGCCTGCAGACAAGACAGCAAGGTTTTTAAAATCAAATAGGTACCTAAGTATATTTACAGTAAAAATAATAGTAACTATGATCACACATTTCCGAAACACCCTGATTTGTAATTAATTGGTGTTTTTTCTTTTTACAGGTACGTGGCGACTGTATTCTTCTCAATCTTCTTCGGTGTTGGTTTGTGGGCTCCATTCCTCATAGTGTGGTATTCTATGGCAAAAAGAAGTATGTAATTATTGATACAAATAATAAATAAAAAGTAAAGGAGAATATTGTTTGATTTTATTAAGCTCGGTTCTTTACCTATCCCAAATTCCGTGACATAATAAAAAGGACTCTGTATCAAAACGTCCTATTTGCAAAACATCCCATGAGCCAGAACGTTTTATTCTCAAAACTAACTCTAGGAACGTGCTCACTGAGAGCATTCAAGTGTAATAAGCATTCGACGTCGAAGAACACTCGTTCCACTAGAATCCCCTATTTCAATCCCCCAGGGGATCGTACAGCACTCAATGTTCCACTACGATCCCCTATGCCGGGGATTCTATATGTACTAATGAGTTATTTGCCTTTAAAGTCTCTTCTCTCATTTTAGAAAAACTAATTTACATACCTGGGGGGTGGCCGATGGGAATAAACCATTTACATCATTGTATTTTTTTTTTTTTTTTATAAACGTTGCCCCACACTAGGAATTTCTTCCTGTATCGTGGGTGCGTTTACAAACATATAAACTCACATACAGAAACACCCAGAGCCGGAACAACTATCTGTAGGTCATACACATATTTGTTCCGTGCGGGAATCGAACCCGCGAATAATCCCGTAATCCCCTTTGTAGACCGATTTTTAAATCTATGTATTAAGTATTGTTATTTTATAGGTGGCTTTTTTATTTAGAAGAGATTTTAAAAGCAAATAACTCATTAGTACTTATAGAATCCCCGGCATAGGGGATCGTAGTGGAACATTGAGTGCTGTACGATCCCCTGGGGGATTGAAATAGGGGATTCTAGTGGAACGAGTGATATTCGTGTCATGCTCTGCAGCAGAGCCACTATGTTAGAAACCGATCTATTTTATCTTAAAATGATGTACGCCAAACGTACATAATCCGTTATAGCTGTTTGGCACGTGCGCGGACTGCCAGGGGATCTGTCCTTATGCGAACAAAGGGAGAGAGAGCCATGGTTTGCAAGCGTCTGCCGATTATTCCCGCTGTCCCCCAGTGGTGGCCAACCCACCACTGGGGGACAGCGGGAAAACTTTTAAAAATTATTCTCGTTGTCCACCACTGGGGGACAGCGACACGGATTTTTAAATTATTCTTGATGTCCTCCACTGGGGCCAGTGACACGGATTTTTCATTCCCTATGGCCAACGCTGGGAGACAATGTCACAATTCTGTTTCATTTTGTTTGTTTATTTTTCTTTTTTTATGTTTCACTTAAATATTATAAAAAAAACATCTTCCTATTACTTATTAAAAGTGTGATTGCTTATTTTTTATTAAATTGAGTAATTTAACCGACATAATATTTACTTCTACAGACTGTACTTTGGTGAGTGTGCTCAAGAGCTCCACGGCCTTATCCCACCAGCCCCCTTCTATCATCGAACATCTATACATTCTGAATGTATTTATTTATTTATTATATACTTAATTGTACACCGCTTAAATAATTACAGTACAAAACATTTATAAAGATAAGTGTACAATGGTCAGTCTCCTTACATGGTTGCCATGCCACCAATTCGCACCAAGCAATTCCAAACATCCTTCATAATGCGCACTGCGAATGAATGGAACTCACTACCTGCATCTGTGTTTCCAAACGCATTCAACCCGAATCTCTTCAAAGTAAGAGTGAACAGGCTTCTTCTGGATAAGCTCACCCTATCGTCGACTCTATCTCTGTCACCTCTGACGATTTAAGAACAAAACCATGTAAAAAAAACAGTATTCATTTATTATAATTCCTAGAAATTGACTCACAGATATTTGGCCGTTTACAAGTTCCAATTGGGTTTCTTGATTATAGTGATCGCTGTAAACGTACATTTTTTGCGTTTTTTGTAATTTTCTTTGTTTTGAGTTATTTGCATTTTTGACAAAAAAAAAGGAAAAAAGAAAAAAAAAGCAAACAAAATGAAACAGAATTGTAACAATGTCTCCCAGCGGTGGCCATAAGGAATGTTTAAAAATCAGTGTCACAGACCCCCGTGGAGGACAACGAGAATAATTTCAAAACCCGTGTCTCTGTCCCCCAGTGGTGGACAGCGAGAATATTTTTTAAAAGTTTTCCCGCTGTCCGCCAGTGGTGGCCAACCAAGTGGTGGACATCGGGAATAATCGAGCGTCTGCAATGCTGCCATTGAGTCGCTGTACACACCATAGCACCCCTCTTGCCGCGCGAGGATCACTTCTGTCGCTCTACAAATGGCTAGGAGTTCCGCCTGGTAGACTGTGCAGTACGCGGCAAGGCTAAGCTTGAGGTTCCGGACTTCGCCTTCATTATCCCAGATGGATAACGCGGCTCCTACCTTCCCCTCAATCTTGCTGCCGTCGGTGAAGATTCGCACCGCCTGCACATTGTTACTGTCTAGTAACTCTTGGTCTGCCAGGCACATGAACTCCAGGGGCATTTGCATAGCTGGATGAGGGGCTTCCGCAAACCTTACCGCACTCTCAATCTCCCTGTCTCCTGGCAGAAGCCGGGATGACCCTCTCCTCGCTTCATACAGGGCGGCTGCCTCTTGTATGCGCAGGTCTAGAGGTAGTATCCCAGACAGTGCCAATGCCGAGTTCAGAGAGACAGTACGGTAAGATTTGCAGAGCTTCTGAGCGAATCCTCGTTGAACAGAGCCTAACTTCTTCCGTATACCCAACTTTTTTGCAGCGGGTGCCCAGGTGGCGGCTGCGTATGTCACTATGGGCTCAATCGTTGCTGTGTAAATTGTGCGTATGACTTCCATGTTTAATCCCCAGCTCACCTTTGCGGCTCGGGACAGCCGCTTGTTTATGTTATAAAAATAGCTGCCCTCTTGCAGACGTTCGCGGCATGCTCATTAAAAGTGAGCTTATCGTCTATGGTTAGACCCAGAAACTTCATTTTCTTGACCATACCGATGTCGACCCCGGCCATGCTCAGTATTGGGGTGTCGTCATTGAGATAGGAAATATATGGAGGCGCCGCGATGTTCTATACATACATTAGCTTATACCAAATATGAGTGAAATACGATACAGAATGTGAAACATCGTTTTGTTTCATTCTTTCTGATGTAGTAATCGTATTTGATGAAAGAGACAACAATATTTCAGTTGTTGCTCATTATGGCAACATTTTGTTATGACGTAGTGATGGTTGTAGGTACGTGCCATATTCGCCATTTTATGTGACGAATTTTATGGTTGTGTTCGTGGTAGTCCTGCTGTTAAATGGTTGTTTACATATTGTATTATTGAGATTTGTGAGTGTGTGTAACACACACACACTCACAAATCTCAAGCAACACGCTTGATTGACACAACCTTTAGAATCGGCGGCCATTTTATGAGACATTTTGAGGTTTAGGTAGGCACGTTTTTTTCGTAGGTATTTCCAGTCCATATTATTTAGTATGTCTATGGGGTGTCGTACTTAAGCTTATTGGTTATGGTCATCGCACTGGTTTTGTGCGGTGCAAACCTCAGCTTATTTCGGACGCCCCAACCCTGAACATGGGCGAGGGCTGCAGGGTAGGTAGGTAGGGTAGGGTAGGTAGGTAGTGTAGGGTAGGTAGGTAGTGTAGGGTAGGTAGGTAGGGTAGGGTAGGTAGGTAGGGTAGGGTAGGTAGGTAGGGTAGGTAGGTAGGGTAGGGTAGGTAGGTAGGGTAGGGTAGGTAGGTAGGGTAGGGTAGGTAGGTAGGGTAGGGTAGGTAGGTAGGTAGGGTAGGGTAGGTAGGTAGGGTAGGGTAGGTAGGTAGGGTAGGGTAGGGTAGGGTAGGTAGGTAGGGTAGGGATGGTAGGTTAAAAGTACAATGAATTCAAAAAATGAATGTTTTGTTATTTTTATGGCAAAACAACGTTTGCCGGTTCAGCTAGTAATTAATAAATAAATACATGAATGACACATGGTAGAACTAGAAATGACTAGAATAGATTGATCACTCATCTGAGTCAGACAGAACAGAATAGATTGCTGCATGGTTGCCAGGGCAATATCTAGCCGCAATTACCTTAGTTATATCAATTGTAATTTATGTCTGTTAGTTAATCAACGTTATTCGTTTTAATTTGATTATTGCATAAAAAGAACTCCTGCACATTTTTGTTGAATTTTTGTTCAAAATTCGTGGTGATTTCATCCCACCACATGGTGTTTTAATCGATAAAATTAATTGTATTTTACCTAAAAGTTTTATTACTACAAGTCCAAACACATTGTATAAGCTTTTGAAGTGAATTTTTCTTTGAATGAAAGTCATCCCAATGCACTATTCCCAAACCACTGCAACTCCTAAAAGCCAGAATCAATAGCAGCAACCACCAGAAAAGCGCCGAGGCAATGAAGCTCCACGAACTCACATGGAATGAATTTTAGTTTCTTGTATTCTGCAAGGAAATTTATCAGAAAAGAATATTAGGGGAATACGAAAGAAAAATATGGAAATCATGTAGAAAATAGGACAAAAAAAGTAAAAACAGTTGCAGCTTAATATTACCAGGTAACTCTGCTGTAATCTCTACCAAGAGAATCACATATAAAATTAATCAAAAAACAAATTGACTGCAGATTTTTGCAGTGGGATATCATAGTACCTACATAGAGAACTCAGTATTTAATGATTCATTCTGGAATTTGCCTACTATCTTTAATGATCTGATGATGACAAACTTGCAAGCGAATTTCGTAATAATTAATTAATGAAACAAATACTGTAAATTAGACTATTTAATTACAAATGAAACATAATCATAAATAACTTCAAGGCCAAGACGGTGGTGCATCCTTGTCCTTCTTGTTCTTGTTTCCATAGAGTGAAGACTTGTCCCTGAAGCTAGTCATCCTCAATGTTTCCTGGTC
The DNA here is from genome assembly GCA_949775005.1 of Orthosia gothica. NCBI lineage: Eukaryota > Metazoa > Arthropoda > Insecta > Lepidoptera > Noctuidae > Orthosia > Orthosia gothica. Next base: position 31,666,566 of record OX459039.1, on the reverse strand, counting down.
ATCCAAGAACTTACCTAACATAAATCCACCGATAGGCACAACAAACCAGATATAGCGTGGAGTGATGCCGAAGAGAGCCACCATTTTAGTTCTGCTCTGTCTGTTTTAAATTGCAGTTCCTGGTGTAACTCCAGTCAAAATAAATGGTTGTTGCAGTCAACACTGGGAAAGATATGGTCACCAGATTACGACGTATGAATCTTATCACTGCCATATACCTGTTGAAGAGTGATGATAAAATTAATGAATATAATTTGGAAGTAGGTAGACAAACTTGTTAGAATTCAAGTTGTACTTTCTAGATGGAAAAGATTTGAATTTAAAAAAAAGGTCTTTGTTTGAGCAAAGTTGAGAGAGAATCATGAGTCATGAGTTCAATCACAATAAGAAAGATCCAAGCTCCTGACAATATGATTGTTATGATCAAGATTCCTTTTTTTTCGTTCTACTATGATTAGATTTGTAGCACTAAGGCTATAAATCTTAAGTAAGTATCATGATAAAGTCTTTAGAATATTTTATATAAAACTTGCTCATCAGAATAGTAGGTTACATAATGGATAGGTTTTGTAATTTAGTCAGTGGGTCGTCTTAGGGGCAGTGGTAAACAGATCCTTTTGATAGTAGAGAAGTACAAAAATTTATCTCTTGGACTATTGAAGACAGGAATCTCGAAAATTTCAAAAAAATAGTACATTAATAAAAGCACCAAAAGGAAAACAACACTACTAGAACGATGTCCCGTAGATTAGAGTAGATTTTAAAGCACGTGATATACGATTATAATTAAACCCATTCTAAATTACAATGAAATTATATATTCTAACCCCAACTGAAGATTCGGGAATATATCTTTGATAATATCTTTTTTTAAATATGTTGACTTGATTGACGGCTGGCTGGTCGGGCTGGTTGACGTTTAGTTTGACGTGACGAAATCTCCAGTAGAACATAATACTTCCATGGATTTATCCATGAGTCAACTGTTTTTGTCATATTTTAATATGAACGAGCCGCAGTCTTAAAACGATGTAAATTAAACTTTCATAAAATTAAAGCAAAAAAAAAAATGCACTCTGTTAGACTCTGAGGCTGTCTTTGGGGCTCCCATATTATTATTTTACTCTTTGCTTTGGTTGGGGAGCATTACACCCCTATTCTCATTTCACCCCGGTGAAATGAGAGTGTACCAGGGTGAACAGTACACTTATATGCGTACCGGCGTGATGTTATGTTAGGAAATAGCGTAAACAATAAACAGACATGCAATCAACAATCCGAGAGATTTTCCGATAATGTTTATTGAAGAGTTATGTTGTATATTAAGTTCTTCATCAATAATCATTTGACCTATATAATGCAATAAACAGAGCCGATTAAAAACGCATGGTTACGAACTGCAAAGGACACCCCAGACGATGCGACGCGATTATCGCGCGAATACCAATTACCTATTCGAAATTAGTATGTTTGATCGCGGATTCGTACGACTCGAACTAGCGATGATCGCGTATTCGCGTTGTTTTAGGAAAATGCTTTAAACTCGCAAAAAAAAATCGCTATCGTTTTGCTCTTGCAAGATACGTAATAAGCCTGCCGGACTCGCTCTCGGAACAAAGACACACGCGAAAACGTGAAATATAATAAAATTTTATGTAAGTAGGCAGGTATATTAGTGGGCTGGGCAGGCACAGCCACAGACTGGGGGGGGCGCTTAGTTTATTTACCATGGGGCAGTTAGAACTGTAAATCAGGGCTCTGGACGGGTGTGTCCGAGTTTTATAAAAGTCATTATCATCATTCTAATTGCTAAATGATTCTAGTAAAGAAAGTATTCTTACATAATATTATGAAAGACATATTGGAAACATACTAGATATTGGATGATGAATGTGGAGTCACCACATTATCCAAAAATAAATAATATAATAGGTATCTATCTATACACTATACTTATACTCTGTAGATGAAAATAATACACAGAAAATGCGTTAATTATACTCTTTCAAGTTAATTTACTTTTTCGAGTTAAATGGTGATGAAGTGTTAGAATTGCTAATAATTTATTAATACAGATGTAGGAAAACATCGTGAGGCAACCGGCATGCCCTAGAACCAGAAATTCGAAGACATGTGAGTTGTGACATCCAGCAACCCGCACTCGGATAGTATTAAGTGGGAAATGAATAAATGTACGACGCGAGACACAATGGCTTTTTAGTTGATTCGGTAACTAGGGCATTCAACTGGTTAAGGCCCATTTTAACTCTCACAGAGAGGAGAACTGTGTCCCAATATTGGGCACATTAATAAGCATTATAGGCAATGTTCCATACGGTGTCGGACGTTAAGAATCTCACCATCCCATATCTGCCCGTGGGTGTCGAAAGAGGCGACAAAGGGACACACCAGAGATTTGGCAGCAGCGTTGTCTGTGCACATCATAACAAACTGCGATCGCCAACCCGCCTGCCAAGCGTGGCGATCATGACAAACCCCCCCAAACCGATGAATAGCGCAACCATGAAATAGCATCTAGAGCCCGACAGCCCGTCTACCCTCGACTACGGTAGCGGTCGAGGCGATTGCGGGCCAAGGGGTGCGAAGAATTCCCGGAGTGGACCCGGCTACCCCAATAAAAACCGACGACTGTACCTGGCAACATATAACACGCGAACACTCCGGACCGATGAGAAGATAGCCGAACTCGAGAAAGAGTTGAGCGGGTTACGATGGATTATCATAGGGTTATCTGAAGTCCGAAAAGAGGAGGAGGAATCGATAATCCTTAATTCCGGCAACCTGCTCTACTTCCGAGAGGGCGACGGGCAGTCCCAGAGTGGTGTCGGGTTTATCGTCCGCAGGTCCCTTGTGGCCAACGTAGTGAGGATCGAGAGTGTATCGACCAGGGTGGCGTACCTTATACTCAGAATATCCTCAAGGTATTCGCTGAAGGTCATACAGGTCTACGTCCCGACCTCGGCACATCCCGACGACGAAGTAGAGACTATGTATGAGGACATTTCCAAAGCCATGCATAGTCATAAAACTCACTTCACCGTGGTCATGGAGTATTTCTACGCGAAACTGGGTAACCGAGAAGATAATATGAGCTGCTAGTAGAGCAATTTAGATTTGGACGACAGAACTAACGGGGACACCTACTGGCCAGTTTTATGGAGAAGGAGGGCCCCTATATGATGCCTTCTTCAGAAAGCGTGAGCACAGAGAATGCACCTGGCAGAGCCCTGATGGTGCAACGAAAAATGAGATAGACTTACTACTACTTAACTTGAAGTGATCTCCGTATGGTAAGAGGCACATTGAACTTAAATTAAGCCGGAAAGATCTCGACTGATGAAGTCTACGCTCCGCCCAGCACAGATTCAGATTAAAAACCTCAAAAGCTTTGAGCTCGAACTCCAGAATCGTTTCGAGTGCGTGGGTAGCTCCATGGACGATTACAAGGATGGGTTCGTGGAAACTGTCCATACGGTAGTCGGGTCTAAGTTTTTCAAGACCCGTCGTGCAAATAAGAATAGGAAACTATCCGATCCAACTCTCAAGCTCATGAAGGAGAGGCGTGAAATGATCCAGACGATGCGAGGAACTATCGGCGGCTCAATAGACAGATCTCGAAGTCCTTGAAAAGCGACCTCCACCGCTTTAGTACTGAGCGTATTAAATACGCGATTGAGCGGAATAAGGGCTCCAAGGTGTTCGCAAGAGATCTGGCTATTGGGCAGAGCCAGCTTACGAAATTGAAGACCGACGATGGCAGGATCGTATCTGACAAACCGGAGCTTCTGAGAGAGATCGAGGGTTTCTCTGGGCAGCTGTACACGTCAATCAGCAAACCTGTTGCGAATCTAGCAAACGACCAAAGAGCAATCCAACCCTACACTATACCGAAGACATCCCGGATGTCAGGCTCTACGAGATTAGGATGGCTCTGAAACAACTTAAGAACAAGGCGCCGGGTGATGACGGAACTCCTGAAGGTGGGTGGAAAATCGGTACTTAGAGCCCTTCAGAAGCTGTTTGATTCTGTCATACTCGAAGGGAAAACGCCACAGGCATGGTGCAGGGGTGAGGTGGTACTCTTCTCCAAGAAGGGCGACAATGCCCGATTGAAAAATTATAGGCCCATCTCACTTCATAGCCATGTCTACAAGTTGTTTTCAAGAGTCATCTCGAATCGTCTCGTGCGCCGGTTTGACGATTTCTAACCTCCCGAACAAGCCGGTTTCCGAAAAGGCTTTAGCACCGTAGACCACATACATACGCTTCGGCAGGTTATACAGAAGACCGAAGATCTACCTCTTTGTTAAGCGTTAGTGGACTACGAGAAAACGTTCGATTTGATGGAGACTTGGGCTGGACTGCAGTCTGTCCAACGGTGCCAAATTGACTAACAGGTCATCGACGTGCTGAAGTGTTTGTACAAAAAAACGCCACCATGTCAGTCCGACTTCATGATCAGACTTCGGAACCTATTATTCTGCAGCGAGGTTTAAGATAGGGAGACGTCATATCTCCGAAACTGTTCTCAACTGCACTGGAGCATGTCTTCAAGGTTCTGGACTGGAGATGGCTAGGCATCAACGTCAATGGCGAGTACATCACTCACCTTCGGTTTGCCGACGATATAGTCACGGTAAAAAATAGTGGTCATGGCTGAGACTATGGAGGAACTCAGTACAATGCTCGATGACCGCAGTAGTGCTTCCGAAAGAGTGGGTCAATAAATGAACATGGACAAAAGGTGATGTTAAATGCCACACCCACTCCTATCCAAGTCGGAGACTCTATACGTTGTGGACGATTATGTCTACCTGGGACAAACGGACCAGTTAGGTAGGTCCAACTTCGAGAAAGAGGTCAACCGTCGAAGCCGACTCGGCTGGGCAGCGTTCGGGATCGGGCGCGGTATCTTCTAGTCCATCTTACCACAGTGTCTCAAGACGAAAGTCTATGACCAGTGTGTGTTGTTAGTGATTACTGGGACAGAGACGTGGTCGCTCACAATGAGCCTCATCAGAAAGCTTAAAGTCACCCAAAGGGCAATTGAGAGGGCTATGCTCGGCATTTGCATGTGTGATCGAATCAGAAATCAAGACATCCGCAAGAGGACCAAGGTTACCGATATAGCCCGAAGAATTGCCAAACTTAAGTGGCAGTGGGCAGGGCACAAGCACGCAGAACGTTCTAGGGTGCAGGGCACAAAGTTCTAGGGTGGCGACCGCGTACCGGAAGACGCAGCGTTAGAAGGCCGCCGTCTAGGTGGAGCGAAGTCATAGTCAAGGCTGCGGGCGTCCGGTGGATGCAAAACGCACAGGACCGATCTTTGTGGCGACGCTTGGGGAAGGCCTATGTCCAGCAGTTGACGTCTTTCGGCTGAAATGATGAAAAGTAAAAAAAAAAAACATAAAAGTTTATACAGTGTATAAAATTAACTAAGACTACAAACATATGCACTTAAATCAAAAACTACACACTAACTAAACCTAAAAATATCACATCACATCATCAGCCTATTATTGTTGCCATGGAACGCGTTGCGTTGTTTTTTGTTGTAATGTTGTTTTTGGTGTACAATAAAGAATTAAGAATTACGGCCATGCCTCTTTGTGAGAGGGCATGGGCCGTAATCCACCACGCGGGCCCAGTGGGGGTTGGTGGATGTCACAAGTCTTCGAAGTATTGGTTCTAGGACATGCCGGTTTCCTCACGTTGTTTTCCTTTACCGTTTTGAGAGCAGTGGTGAAGAAATAATTTACACAAAGTAAAGCGCCTGCCTGGGCTTGAACCCATGACCTACAACTTGTAAGTCGCGGCCGATACCACTGGGCCACCACTGCTCTTAACTGCAACCTAACCCTGCTGCCACCTAATAATGTACTAAACTAAAATATGGCGTCGAAAACTCCTCCACATCTTATCATTGTCCACTGGTAATGTGCCCAAAAGAATGGCAGCATTGTGAGCATTGCCACGTTGTATGGCAATGCTTATTCTCTCACCAAGGTTAATGATTATGATGACTTTCTTTTGTACCATCATCTTGGATTTGGATGGGGGATTTTTACCGCATTTAATGCAAATAAATTACTTTGACTTTAAAAACATAAATTAAGTTATTTACTTTCACTTACTTACTTTTATTTAATCCTAACAAGGTACTTAACATCATTAAATAGGTTATTATTTCCAATTATAATATCTATAATAAATAATACAAAAATATTTCAATGGATATTTACTTGATATTTCCGGTGATATGAATTTCTTCGGTCCTAAAATAGCAACACTATTCTGATTGATTATGTTGGCATTACGAAATTGGGAAACGATTTCGTTTCGTCGACTTGTGCGTCGCGACGATCGCGAGCGAGCATGGAGCGAGTGCCTTCGTCATCGTTTGCTGGATTTCCAAGTTAAAAATTGCAGTGTAGGGTGCTAAAATTATGTTAACGAAGTGAACAATAGAATTGGTGATGTTGGCCTTAGGCTTATTGTTAGTTCGCAGAAAAACTATTAAAGAACACAAGTTTACCGTAGTAATCCGTCGAAAATCGAGAAAGCTTCAAACGTGTTTGAAGCTTTCGTTTTTGCATTAATGGAACTATGAACCTGGACCCTTTAACGTTTAGCTTATCGCAAATCAATTATCTCGTTATAAATTTAAGTAAGAAGAACTTCAAGCAGACGAATCAAGAGTTGACTCAGGTAAGATATTGCCACTTTACAGCTATTCTTTGTTTTCAGTTGTCGCCATATTGTGCATACGGAAAGTCATGATCGTTTGGTATTATAGCATTGACTGGTTTTGACTGTCATAGTCTACTATTTATTCGTGTATTATGTTGCGATGCGCGATATTGGTTGCCAAATCATCTATTACGTGATTTTCGTCTTCGCCATACGATAAGTTACGGATGTGGTTGGCTGCGCGGTTCAGCCAGCCACCGTTATGCCTGTCTACTTTTATTTTGATTAAATTTGAGTAATCGAACAATATTATTAAACGTGAAGCACCAATAATAGCATTGTAAAACGTAGGGTTCAGAACAATAAACAGCTAGGTATGTAAGAATCAAACGAGGAAATTTTTGTAGAACACAATAGCTCAGTCAAACAGGTTAAAATAGAGAAATAACGAGCATCATCATTGTCTTTCTGCCCTTTTCCCACGTTATTGGGACCCTATGTTTTCATCATTACCTTTTCTTCGCCAAAAACATTTCTTACCAGAATTATATTCATTTAGATAAGCATTAGCAGTACCATGTGAAAAGTCCATTGCGAAACTACCTACTTCCAAAATAAAAATTATAGAGGTTGCGAAAATCAGTTTTTTGCTAATATTTCGTAAACTGTTGTTGGTTTTATTTTCATTTATGTTAAGCCAAGTTGATTCCTTACATGATTCTGCACAAAAAAGTAGAACACATTTATTTTAGACTTTATAGTTCTCAAGATTAATGCAATTCATTTTCCCATCACCCACATTTTAAATAAAGAGCAAGACAAATTATTATTTTCACCTATTGCTAATATAGCATTGATTAAAAAGCCTAATCCATAAATAATCAAAAACAACTTATAAGTAATTAATGAACTGGCTTGTTTTAGAATATTTCCTATTCAAACAAACATATTTTGGTTTTTTATATTCTTTATTATATCTATGCATAAATCTATGTATATTAATTGCCCTGTTGCTGCTTGGAAGCAAATCAACAGACATACTTTCTCATTTTTTATATGTGTAGGTGGTAGGTGAAAAAAGTGCTTCACTCAAATTTTTCACTGGTGTTTCTAGAACCATTGATACTGTGTGAATATATTTATGAAGCTCTTGTTTTGTGCAAAATTAAGTCTATATGCAGAATCAAGTTCTACAACTGTTGGCTTGTTTGGCTACACAATTTGGCTAAACCTACTTATTTTTGCTTTTTATGTATGAAAATGTTATCTTATCTCAAATATAATATATCAGAAGTTTTTGGTGGTATCTTTCTGTTCCTGTTGAAAATCTCACATGTACTGTTAAATTGTAACTGATAGTCAGATGATGATCAGTATCATGTAGTGGTGTCTACAAAGTAATTTAAATTGGTTCTAATAACTAAGCCATTTAAACATAACACTATTACCTTGATTGTAAGAGTAATGAGTAAGATCTTACATGGAAAAATAGTAGCTCCTGAACTGCAAGACATACTATCCCATCTTTCTGCTTGGAAAAACTTTAGTCATAATTGGAGGGATATATTGTTGGCTGTGCCTGGGAGTCGAGATGTTTATCGAGCCCAGCGTCTTATCCCTCAACAGTTTTTTAGATGTTATACCTGATTGTGATGAGTTTGTAGACTAATTGAAGCAGATCTTGTCTGTGTATCAACATCTTTGAAGCCTTTAACACACTAAATCCAAAAAAAACATTACAAATACACTAAAGCCTGGATTCTCCTTGCGCAGAGTTTTTGGTGCGATTTGAACATACACAACAGTCAACAACAACAACAATTGTCAGACAGTTGCCAGAACCAGACACAACACCTGTCTGATTGGAGGATCCTCCCTTTTCAATGAAGGTTGCAGGACATTCCATGAAAAGGAATTAGAGGAGGATTTAGATCTGTTTGTCTGGAGTATTGCGAGGCGAGATGGAGCTTAAGACTGCTGTGTTGATGTAGGTATTATTATGTTTGTTTGTACACATTTTATGATAAAAACAAGTCTAACAAATGTAATTGGTCTTTTTAAACTTTAACTGAATATACACTAATTAAAACAGGGCTTGGATTATGTTTAATAAAGACAAATATACATGAAAAGATATTGATTTTAGATTGAATACAAATTGTCTGATCAAATGTATTGATATCAATTAAAAAATGCTGGTTAGCTAAGAAATTAGGAATGAATAATTACAAGGTTAAAATGCCTAATGTTGGTAAAATCCTACAAATATACAAACATAATTAATTGAATGTAAATTTATTAGTGTTTTGAATAGAGAGTTCATGCTTCTGAATCAACATGGTTATTGATTTATAGTAGTATTCATTTATTTCATCATTAATTTATGAATCAGTTGATGGTTCAGAATACTTGTAACTTTCCTGTTGAGATTAGATAATATGAATCAAACATTGTAAGCCACCTGCATTATTACCATCTCTTTATCAGTTTGATGGTGCTCCCATGCATCGCTACACTACATGTTTATGCCATATAGTTAAATAAAAGCAGACCTATGGCATACTTTTAAGTAACCAGAAGAAATGTTTCACAGAATACAGATAATCTCTTTTTTGCTCATAATAAAAAGAAATAAAAATTGTTTATTATACAGATGGTAGGCTGGTACACAATTATAAACAAATTGAAATGTCTTAATTGTAACTTACAGGTAGGGTAACATAGTTATTATTGGTTGAAGTCAAAAACATTGTACATATTAAATATCAGTTCTGGTAGTAAAGAACACCAGTGACTTACTTCTCCTTATGCCTGCTTACCTAGTTAAATAAAATTATCAATTTGATAAAAGTAAATTATAATATCAAAACATTTATGGCCACAAAATGTGCATGTGGATGGCTAATTGTAACATGTGCCTCTTAAGATACGCTTACAAGAGCGGATAATTGCACCACTATGAGCAATTTTGGTTAAATATGTTATTTCAGCAACACCTAACAGTGTATGGCATGGCAATACAAAGAAATGCCCAAGAATCGCCCAATTTCAGTTACCCATGCAAGCACACCTTACATATTAAATTATTTGATTTGGACCACCTTTAAGATGATTTTCAACTAACAATTATATTGAGTTTATTTAACCACAATTTTCAAACAATGGTTAGAAAAATTATGAGGTAAAAAGTTGAAACCTTGGAAATACAGATGAATCATGAATGTGTTACTAATTCCCTTAAGTGCGTGGTTGTGTAAAAATTTTATATGAACACTCATTCTTTTTTAGTCTAACTGCCGCACTCAGAGACATTTAACGGTTACTTAACGCACTCCTTAGTATAGATTTTGTACCAAAAATCTTTACTAAGGAGAGTTTTAAGTAACCGTTAACGTCTCTGAGTGTGGCAGTTAGAATGTAATAATATCTATGGAGCTCATAATAATGATGACTCATTACAATAGAATAGAATTGTGGCTTTGATTCCGAAGTATACTTGATATTGTAGTGGTCAAAAACAAATGCATTGTTTGTTATAGTGGGTGTTTCAGATAAAACTAAATTTATATAAACATGTTAAATTACAAAAACATGAGAATGAGGTAATAAGACAATGTTGTGGTTTAAAAGAAGATGTGGTGACTAAAATTGAAAAGAGTATGTTAAGATGGTTTTGCCATGTTGAGAGGATGAATGAAAGGCGGCTAACGAAAGGTATTTTGGAAACGCCGGGAGGGGACGCCCTAGAAATACATACATAGACATCATAGGTGATGTTCATCAGAAAGGCCAGGTGCGTAGTACTCATAACCGGCGTGTGTGTATGACAAAATGTATGAATGTGAGTGAAGAAAAAGAAGTATGTAAGGATCGTAGCAGGTGGTATTCTGTAGTTTCTACCCCCATGGGAAAAAGGCGTGAGTTTATGTATGTATGTTTAAAATAAACCAACTTCCAAAGCAAAATACTTTAAAGTGAAATATAATTTTCTTTCTGAAGTCGGGGTTTTTGTTGCCTATTGTTTTTAATTTAGGATACATTATTTTATTTCAGAGTTCCAGTGCCTACCTTCCAGCTTCATTGTCAGATCAGTTTGATGGTACCATTTTCATAAGTAACAATTATTTTTGCTTCATCATGATCGGTTAACTATTCGAGATATCTTATAACCGTGACATACTTATCACTACGAAATTCTAGTGACGCTCTGTGGTCTTCCTCATCAGTTCTACTACATCAAATGATACTTTTGAGTGCAAATGCTTACATTGTTGATGAAAATACCAAAATCACTGCATATGCCTATAATATTTGAGGAGTTCCTTCGAATTCTGCAGGATCCCATCATGAGATCCTAAACTGATGACCATGGCCACCTGGAAAGTACAACCTTTAATAAAAAAAGAAGAATTTTCTAAATTGGTCAGGCTCTTTGAGTAATTGGGTAAGATTCCGTTGAATTGAGAACCTCCTCCTTTTTTTGAAGTCTGCCTGTTTGTCAAATAATACTTTATTGAAATTATTATATTATAATATATAATTATATTCTTTAGTGGATTATTTCTAATAATTAAGTACACTTGTTGTATAATAATGAAATTACAAATAAAGTTTTTGCCAATTGCTGCTTGTCAAAAAAAAAAAAAAAAATTTTTTTTGGTGAATTGACGGGACACCCAAGCACTCAGAAAGTGTCACTTGGTGAAGTGGAACTGATGACGAAGACCACAGAGGGGACTATAAATAATTGGTACTTATGCAAATGGTACCATCAAACTGTCCTGATGATGAAGCCGGAAGGTAGGCACCGAAATAAAACAATGTACTTTGTCAATAAATGATTCATGGTAATTTGAGGTTCCTACCAAAACTAAAAAAAGAAAAATAAAAACTTTTACAAACAAATTAAACCGACTACCAAATCTAAACACTACAAAGCGAAAAATATTTTTTTTTTTAAAACAATAAATAACAAACACACCAATTTCAACAAAACGAAAAATCTAAAACAATAGGTAACAAAGACACCTATTAAAAAAAAAGTTATTTATACCATTCCCCCTCTAAAAAGCTTATTTTATTCACTGAAAACAGTGAATAAAAAGCATTTTAATCACTGTTTTGGTTTTTGAATTTGGAACACACCAATGTATTAGACGTCCATCTCAATGCTATGTAACCTCCTTGCGCCTACTTGCGCAAAAAATACTCGATACACAAATTCCTTCTTTGATTTTAATTTTGAGTTGGTTATTTAGGATTTTAATAATAATTTTGATTTTAGTCTAAGATATTTATTGATTACTTGTTTGGATTGTAATTCTTATATTAATTGCAAAGGTATTTAATTAATTATAATTATGTAACGTAACGGAGGTGGTCAGTGACCCCTGAAACTCAGGTGCTGTTACCTAGCTCAGGGGTCAGGGTTTCACATTTTATGTAAATTTTGAAGGTAAAAACCATTCATTTATTTATTACTCGTAATATTCCTTGTGCTTTTCGCTTAAATCTTTCTTTTTATCGAAGTCATGGTATAAAATATAGTATGCAACTCTTGAATAAAACGGATTTATATCGAGGACCATGAATCACTCGCGTCGCTCATGATTCTAACACTTGAATCACTCGCTATGCTCGTGATTCAATCACTCGCTATGCTCGTGATTCAATCATCATGAATCACTCCCTACGGTCGTGATTCAGTCGTTAGAATCCTTCACTTGCTCTTGATTCATCTATGGCCCTCGCTTTAAATCCGTCTTTTATTCACTAGTTGCATAGTATACTATTTTCAATACAGTTGTTAAACATGGCGCACTTTCAGAGGCTATAGTTATGATTCGAAAATCAAATCTTTTGCATAGGCATCTTTCTGTTGCGCGGTCGTGACCTTTGTTTACGCGCTCGATCATTAGTTTTTATAAGAGGAAAAATGAACGAGTCCGTACGTCTTAGCATTGAATTCTCAAAAGTCTTTTAAATGGTTGTTTAATATATTTAATTAACAGTTTTAATTTAATTATTTTCACATCAACTTTTGCAAAAATCGAATAGGCTGTATAGGCTGTTTTCGTTGTAAAAAAAATATGTCCAGTTGCAAAAACGCGCCATTTTCTGAAAATTTTATTTTCGTTTGTGATTAATTCATTATTTTTTTATAATGAGTTCAAGTACAAGTGATGAAATAGAATTAACTTAACCCGATATTTTATCTGAGGCAAAAACTGCGCAGGATGAAATTTTACCCCAAAAATCTCGTGTCATTTAAAACCCTCGCCTTCGGCTCGGGCTTGTTAATGACAGCTCGTTTGCAATAACCTACTTTCCACCCTTCTATCACAATGTACTATTTCGCTTTGTAGTGTTTTGCTTTGGAAGTCTGTTTATTTTTTTTTGTTAAAGTTAATCATCATGAGCAATTGAAAAAACTCTTTGATATTGGTGGCCTCTATAGTTTTTCATAGCAATGGTTTCCATTTTATCAAGATGATTGTCTTTGGATACTCATTGTTCATATACATATTTAATTTAGGTCTTAATTTCTTAACGGAATCCAAAATCAGGAGAACTGCATGGGCCATAATATTTTACTACCCTTTAAATCCCTTAACTCTTATTTTTTTGAAAAATCTTCTAATATCTAATTCAGTTATTTAATGGTATGTAATGTTCTTAAAGATTCAGTTTTGATTAGAGTAACGTTGTTGGTGACTTTATTTCTTTATTTGTCATCTCATAATTAAAAATAATGAACGCTGACCAAGCAAGACAATTTATTCTTTATCATATCACTGTTACTGCTCCCAATATCGAACAAATTTTGATATATGTGGTATGAGTGGAAATAATGTCGGTAGATTTGATATTGTCACACTGCCAACGCATTGCTATTAGTCATTAGTCTGTCCTCCACTGCAAACATTTAACGTATTGTTTACCGAATAGTATCATGTCGGCACACGGATTAGAAGTTTTCAAGCGCTCCTCGGCCGCTGCCGCGGCACCGCTCGCTTCGCTTGCTCGGCTCGCGCGCGTTTGTTCACTATAATTGTGACCTAACCTAACCTATATCACCCAGTTCAAATGACGAATCGTACCTACAATATGTCGATATTTAGGACATTCGATACTCTGTACTTCGATATTTGGGGCATTCGATACTCTGTACTTTCGATATTTAGGTCTTTCGATGTCACTTTTGCAGATAATTACATTTTAGATATATTGGACGTAGGTTATCTGATTCTGACCATTCGATATTATAAACTTACGTTATTTCAATTTTCGGTTATATGGTCATTCGATATTTAAGGTTTAGATGTTTTGAACGTTGGCATTTTACCCGTTACCTACGGGTAATTGGTTGTATTGTATTTGGTTGTTTATATCATCAAATGATCTGCGTTCATTGATTGGTCAGGCATAATCATGATATTGCCAACTAAAAGTATAATATTTCGTGAAATGGCGCCATTTCACGTGAATTGGCTAAATCTATAATTTATAAGATAGACTGTATGTTGCAAAAGGTAAATCTTAATCAGATTGAAGAGTATGGTAGGGTCTTACCAGGTGGCAACTGAAAAAGTTGCCACTCGCTCGATTTTTCATAATTCTTTAGCTTCATTTACGTTCATATATATCTAGTCATACACAGTACACACCGTGTACTGCCCACCTGGCCCCTCTAAAGAACATCAGCAATAAGATCCGTATAAATAATATCCTTCTAGGGCGTCCCCCCCCTGCCGGCGGCGTTTCCACACACGTCTGCCTTGTAAATATTTTTGTTAGTCCGCCTTTCATTCATCCTCTCAACATGGCCAAACAATATACCTAAGCATATGTCTGCCTTGTAAATATTTTGGTTAGTCCGCCTTTCATTCATCCTCTCAACATGGCCAAACAATATACCTAAGCATATTCTTTGCAAATTTCGTCTTGCATTATTAGTGTTTTACTCTATGTTTGCTGTAGTAATAAGTTATTTTTTAACAAAGAACTTTCCCTTTGATGTTAACAAACCAACATTAAAATTATGCCTAACAGACCAAACTGATACCTAGGCCTCATCACTACATAATTATTATCTAATAAAGTCCCCCGCTGCGTCCTTAAGCGATAAACTCAAAAACTACCGAACTCATGCGGTTTTCACCAATGGAAACAGTGAGAAACGAGGAAGATTTTTGGGAATCCGGGGCGGGTTGCTAGTCAAAAATAAGGTGGAATTGTTCCCTCTGCAATTTTGTCCCCTTTGTCGTATGTCAGGCTATTATAAAATGGCTGAGAACAAAGACATGACAAATTGTATTTGCTTGGTTTGTCCGCAAGGAAAGGAAATTACTTTTACCATGCATATTCTGCGTAGCAATTTTATTTACTATTCCTCGGCGAAAGACGCATTTTAGCTTTATAACTTGTGATTAAATTGAGCAAAGTGTTTCTCAATCAATGCTTATCAAGACAATCATGATGTCCACGGCATAACATGGTGAGACTCTTGCATTAATTGCCTTCAATCTGTCAATATGTTGTCTTGTATGTATTATATTACCTATCCCTAGTATATTTCCTATTTTTCCTCGTGGTATTTGAAAAGTAGTACCTTGTTGGGTTTCTCGTTCTCGAATACATTACTAGCTTCTAAGATAATATACAGGTTGAACGATTGATTTTAGAGCTGTTTCTCACCAGTTTTGGTTATTTGCACTTGGGTGAAGATCGTTGTTGAAGGGATCCAATGTGTCATATTTCTTACATGGTTCATTGTATTGTATTCCACTCTAGTGTGTTACAACTCCATAAGTGGCCTAGTAGGCGACGGACAGTATAATTTGAATTTCGACAGTTTCCAAGCTGCCAGCTCTTACTCGAGGGAAATGGTCTCTATAATCTAATGTTCCATAGATTGTGTATGTAACCATGTTTCAAGTTTATTTGGACATTGTTACTGAACAATACTTTGTCGCGTAATGATCGCTGCTGTACCTATATGGCGGAACAAACGAAGTCAGTCGTGAACTCGTGAATACGTGTGTACTCTGTTATAAGAGTTCGTTGGGACTTACGATTAAAGGTCAACGTAAAATCAACCTTTAAACATACTTGCTTAGTTATGTTTGTAATCTAGGTTGCGATTGTTATTTGCGTTCAGAATAAAACGTTAATGTTATCTCTTTCGCGTCAGCTTAGGTTTAGAATCGATAACCCATATTATGACCTGATTCATCACGTAATCTAGACAGACAAGCATGAAAAATATTCAGATATTATAAAAGCCGATTGAACGCATGATCGAAAGTAGCTAATAAGTCATGGAAATATACGGGTGGTTCTATTTCTGGCGATAAATCGAAACGACTGATCTACCTAATTATGTGTACCTACTTTGTACTTTATCACATTTTTATACCATTATAAACACTAATGCAACCGCTTAAAGTGTAAATTCGCTTGTAAACTTATCATTAATTATTGACGACTTTATTGCTGTGATTTGACTCTGATTAGACTGGAAGCTAATCATATAATTAGTCACACCAATCGTTTGTTTTTATCCGTAGTACATTGATCTTTAAACTTTAGCGACACTATATAAAGTTCTTTTTAGCTAGATCGTCGCAGCGATACCATGGCTACGTGGACGCAAAACAAAGAATTGCTAGGTATAAGGTAGGTATACAATTTGTTGAATCTAGTCCATTTTCTTTAGTCGTGGTTTTGTCGTTGCAAACAATGGCAAGATGGTTAGTGCGGTGAAAGAAAGTGGGTTCGAAGACTCAAGACATAATGGTCTGCGACTAGTTTTGTTCTGTAATTAGATTTCAAGATAGAGTAAAAATAAACCTCTGTATTTATTATGCGTCATTGGTATAAAACTTCCTAGGAAAAAAAAACCAGTTTAGCCATTTGTTTTTGGTGTGTATTTTCGGTAAGGGGCTTACGTAAAATTATATTCGTAATATTAAGAAATTAATATCAAGATTCTTTTCCAATCTGAACTTTCTTAGCTCTCATAACAGCAATATGGATCCAATTTAGGAATACTATAGTTGCTAGTTTTTAGGGTTCCGTACCCGAAGGGTCCAAACGGAGCCCTGTTGCTGTCACTCACGTGTCTGTATGTGACAGTATAATCATCTTGTTGATCCAAAGCCACAAAAATTTACAAATAATATTTTAAACGTATTTTAGGGGGCGCGTAAAAAAACAACACCATTGGGGATCGTTGTTTAGAGCTCGTTAAGTAGATACATATTGTATTTTTTGTTTTAAAATATATTAGAAAACAAAGGAATTTGAAGCCAACAAAGAAAGCTTTAAAAAAAAAGATCTATTATTTTTTTCTCTTCCCATTGACCTATGAACTTCATATTTTACCAAAAAATACCAATCTTACTAATATAATAAATGTGAAAGTTTGGATGGATGTGTGTGTGGAACCCTCTGCAGCAGAAGGACAGATTCGCATAAAGGCAGAAGTACAGACCCACACAGAAAACAAAAATAAAATTGAATAGTTAGGTACAATTGGTAATTTTTATTTTTTTTATTCGTTATAAGCTCGCGTTTGACCACTATCTTGCCTGATGTTAAGAGATGATTGATGTTAAGAGAGATGTGAAGAGTGGAAGGTGAAGCACGCTTGTTTAGAAGTAACCTATTCACTCTTGACTTGAAGACCCCTGGGTTGTAGCTATCAGGAAACAAAGACGCCGCGCCGGCAGGGAATTCCACTCCTTAGCTGTCCGCACAATGAAAGTATTTTCAAAACGCTTTGTGCGTATGGGTGGGATATCCACCATGTACCGATGGCGCATTGCCGTACGTCTTGATGATGTAACCGATAGAAAACCGACAGGCTGGCAATTCGTCGTCAGTGTTCAAGGCTCTGGAGCTTTGAGTCGACCAGCGCATCGTTGCCGATCAGTCTCTTGGCCCGTCTGTCAATCAACTAAAGTGCATCAAATTGGTATTTGGCAGATCCGTCCTAGAGGTGAGAGCAGTACTCCATGCATGACCTTTAAATATATAAAGCAAAGAGGTCACAAATTGATAATAATAAGGTTACTACGATTTGTAACTTTTTTGACGGCGACAGTACATTATCTGCCTTTAAGCAAATCTGTCCTTCTGCTAATCTGGGATTTCGCTATTACGGGATTTTACTTATCTGTCCTTCTGCTGCAGAGGGGTGTGGAAGTGTGGATATATGTTTGTTACTTAATCACGCCAGAATGGCAGAACGAATCTGGATGAAATTTGGCATAGAGATAGATTATACTCTGGAATAGCTATAGGCTACATTCATCCCGGTATAATTTTGTCTTGGGATAAGAAAGTACATTTCACGCGGGTGAAGTCGCTGGCAGAAACTATTATTGATAAATCAGATTTTTTCTTTGAAATTCCCTCGTCTTTCCTATTACAATTAACTTGATTTTTTGATTTGGAACCCTATTTGTATTTTCATGTCTACGGTAAGCATTTGCACTCAGAAAGTATAATTTGGTGAAGTGGAACTGATGTAGAAGACCACAGATGGCCACTGGAACTCTTTAAAAAGTTCATGGGTGTAAGATATCTCGAATGTCTATGATGAAGCAAATACATATAAATAAATGTGACTGATCTGATGATGAACCTGGAAGTAAGGCACTGGAACTCCGTAATAAAACAATGTATCCTAGTCGCGTTTGGGCTTATTGGAATCGAAATGAGATGTAATCTGGCTATAAATGATTTCCATGGTAATATGAGGTATCAAGACTAAAAAGAGTAAAGAAAAAAACATTTTATAAAAAAAAAACTGTCTTCTAAAGCAAGATGTAGTGTTTTGCTTTAAAAGACGGTTTATTTTTAGGGTTCCGTACCTCAAAAGGTAAAACAGGAACCCTTATAAGATCACTTTCTTGTTCAGAAGGAGACACACTGAAGAAGATCACCTTCTGTCAGTGTGTCTCCCACCACCGATTTTCGCAGGAACGGGTGGACCTAGCAAGTTGATATTTATACCAGATACTGAGGTCTATATAGTTCCTATTAGGTATATAAAAATCAAGGTCATAAGTCAACACGATAAAAAGATATGGTCAAATTTAGAAATTCGCGAATACTTGTAAGTACCAAAATTTACCTTAATTTTGAACATTTTATATTTTTCTGAATTTTTCCTTTACTTGTGCTGTAAAACCTTGCCTTTAACCAAAATTGACAATTCTAGGTCAACCGGAAGTACCCTATAGGAGGTTTTGGGTCGAAAAACTTGAACTGTCAGTAGGTTAGATTAGGTTAAAACGGGCTGGTTTCCGCAACTCCACGACCAAGCACGTATTTTGCGTACGAGAAAAATTTAATTGTCAGTAAATAAAATATTAAAGTAAGATTGTATAAACACACCATTTTGAAACCATGGATTTAACGTTTGCGTTAAAACGAGGTTTACTAATCATGAATAGATACTATATTGTTAAAGTAACTGTATTTAGAAGACATAATTAATAATTATGTGTCCCACTTTTGGGCGATTAACAGTAAGTTTTTTTACAGACTTATAAAAAAGAGTAATTAGTCTTGTTTATTGAATCTTCTACGGAACATAAGCGTGTAACGTTATACGGGAATATTATTCGTCTCATTTAACCCCCTAACACCTGTTTCTCTGTCTGCCGCATACAGCGGCCTCCTTTTTGCGAAAGATCGTCGGTCCGTCTAGCTAAGTCCCACCCTTCGCTTGCCGACACGTAGTCTACTCGAGAACTAATTTACTCCCCCGACTATGAGCCCTTTGACAAATACGACCAGTCTACTGCCACTTCAGCTTGTTAACTCTGCAGGCTATGTCTGTAATTATGTCTCTTCTGGATTGCCTTAGTACGGATCTTGTGTAACGCAAGCAACGACCGTGGTCCCGGGTAGAAACGGGACGGAAGTCAGGTGAAATAGGTAAATAAACTATCGAAATTATCGCGTTAAATTCCCGTGATAGATTATTTTTCAATTATGAAACGCGAAAGTTTTAAAGTTAATAGAAGACGAAGTCTCTCAAAGAAATCTTAGACACGATTTCTGATCTGGATTATCTTTATTTATTTATTCAATTAATTTATAACACCTTTACAAACACTTCCAAGGCATAACATCGCCTTGGATGTGTTTGTGAAGTTGATAAAGAAAATACCTAAAGAATACATTATTATTCCAGTCAAAATCATCAAAAGTTCAGACCTTTTATTAGGGTCCCGCCCTATTATTAAGACTCCACAATCCGTCTGTCTGTCTGTCCGTCTGTCACAAGGCTGTATCTCAGGAACCGTGATAGCTAGACAGTTAAAATTTATTCACAGATGATGTATTACTGTTGCCGCTATAACGACAAATAGTGAAAACAGAATAAAACAAATATTTAAGTGGGGCTCACATACAACAAACGTCATTTTTTTGCCGTTTTTTGCGATACGGTATGGAACCCTTAGTGCGCGAGTCCGACTCGCACTTGGCCGGTTTTTTTTACGTTATCCACTTAGTCAATGTTATCAAGAAACAGTATTTGCGTATTTTTTATTACTTGTATTGTAAATGTTAAATTGTTTGTCAAACAAACTTGCCTGAACAAACACCAACTAAAAAGTCATCCTACACAAGATCGGCGTAGATTTACTAGTTACTGTTTTACCGACCCAGCCCTTTCCTATAGGCTATACGAATAATACAGCGCATGGTAGCATACTAATACAGACTGCACTAGGTATTTACGTAGGGTTGTTTAAAATCGATCTACCTCCCTAAGGTGGCTCATGTCGAAGCATTACGAGCGTACCCGATTACATCCGAGTATATACATAACACGCACAGTATCGCTAAAATGATAAAGGCACAACCTTCGTAATAAATGCAACATACTATCTATTTTTAATGATTAATTACAATAACAAAATCATGGTCAGCAAGACGACTTGTTCGTGGTCACCTCATGCAGCGCCCGTTCACGAATATAAAGCCGGGTTCACACTGCGCTTCACGAAGTATAGTCCAGATGACGGAAATGTTTTAGCGAATTAAATTTTTGCTCAGTAAGCTGTTATCGGATTGACATTCAATCAACCGGTTAGTCCCGCTATGCTCTAGTCCCGCTTTGTTCTTCTCGAAAAATACCTACTTAAAAGTGACGCTATACAATAAAAATAACTTTCTTTGCCGAAGTCGGTGTTGAAAAATGGAAAACAATAGGTACCAAAGACCGACTTCGGAAAAGAAAGTTATTTTTCGCTTTGTAGTGTTTTGTTTTGGAAGTCAGTTTGATTTGTTTGTTAAAAAGTCGATTTTTATCTTTAAATCACATAGCTATGCAGTCTTCGACATTTTCACTTATTGGTATGTTAATTAACATAACAAACCCACATTTAAGAAAAAAAAAAAAAAAAAAAACTCGTTTGGATGGAATTTAACGCGCCGAACATGACTGATCACAGCGCGAGAACTCCCGACCCGACTGCAGTTTCACTTTCGGTCGGACACTGTAATCAATTCTATATTTGCAACCAAAAATTCTTACAGAAATTCATTACAGTTTTATGAAGTAGGAGTTGGTGTCATTTCTGCTTTAGCAAATTACCTAGATACTAAATAACCTAAATTTGGCGTGCCCGAAATATTTTGTTGTGTGCAACCACAGGCACGCGTGCTATAGGTTCGCCATCCCTAATCTTACGTGATCTAGTGGCTGGCTAGAGTAAATACTGGTGCAATAAAAAGGGTGCATGCGATTTGCGATGCGGGGTAAAGCGATGCGCGTAATAAGCATTATTATTAAACCTAACACGCTAAAGTCTAGACCTAGCATTATAGTTATATATTTCAACGACTGCCAACTGCCAATTTGCGTGTTTTTACGTTTATGTGAAAACTGAAGAAAATTAAATAAAAATTCGTCGCAAATACATATCAGTTTTAATTTTTCGTACTGGCTTAAAGACTACAAATGTTTAGGTATTAAAATTTAAGTTTTGACTATTACATTAATAAATTATGTTTTTAACATAATTCGAATAACAAAACTACCAACAGGTTCATATATGGTACGATCTTCTTTTCCCTTATGGCAACCCTCATTGTACGCGATCCATAGTTTTGCAACTTGTGTGTTGTTAACAACATTCTCAGTGATGTGGTGGGTTATATTCGGCAAAGTGGATAAAAATGATTTGTTTTACGGATATATCGGCATAACATGTCACTAAACGTCTCTCGTGATCACATTGTGTCGAACGCGTTGGCAATCAAGGTAAAAACAAGTTGCTACATAGAGCGCGCTCATAGATTGTCTGCACTTTTAATAATTGTTTAAAGTAATTTATGACTTCCGCTAGGGTAATACGATGGTGGAAGTATTGATCTCTTAACCAACAACATTTTACAGCTTGCTTTAATTTTTTTTTGTTCTGATCTACCCAAAATGCAGCGCACATAGATTGTATTTAAGTAGTAATTAATCTTCCTCTGCTGACCCGTAAAGGTGACTTATTGATTTTATTTATCGACATTTATGACTACCAATTTCTATCTATGCAAAATTCACCAATATGCGCCGTTTTGCGAATGTGTTGTCATTCTATTGTTTTATTTTTTTGTTTTTTAACTGTTGTTTTATTCTGCGTTTTCTTGGTTGCTGTTGCGTTTAAATGTCGTAATTGTTCAATAGTGTAAATAAGATTAAAAAAAACAATACTCAGCTGTGCATCAAAAATTTTGTTAGTACTATTATATTGGCAAATAAACACTCACTTTCGAGTAATACACAATTTAATATAAAAAAATATATAAGGAAAAGTATGTATGTATGTTCCTTATGGACTCCGAAACGGCTGGACCGATTTACAAAATTGTAAAAAATTCACCGTTGGGAAGCTACAATATCCCCGGGTGACACAGGTGTCTTTTTATCCCTGTATTCCCACGGGACCAGGAACTACGCGGGTGAAACAGCGAGGCGTCCGCTAGTAATTAATAAATATTTTCTATATATATATATATACTTTTGTTATCTCAATGAAAATGATTATCAGTACAGCACATGCTATGAGCATCCGTATCATATTATGTTTCCATTGAACATGTCATATGCAAGCTGCAATCACATCAGTAACTTTCATAACAAGATTGCCAAACAATCAAATTCATTGCTAAGCGAATAACCACTTGACAAAATGTTTATGCAAACAAAGCCCAGCGATTTCTCCAATATCACTGCAATGCAAACATTTGGTGTTGGATATTTATAATCAGATTTTAATTTTGTCTATTATTGCGATGCTGCAACAGTGACTAGATTTTTTTGTATCAGCTACTGTAAAACCTAGCTATTGACCATGTTTTAAAGAACTGGCATTCTCACTGAACCTAGCCCTTTATGTAGTAGTACTATTAAACACTTTAAAAGAAACATAAGAATTAGGCAACATTAAATATATCTGTTACGTGTTAAATAATAAATTATTAAAAAAAACACATGATATCCCAAAAAACATAGAGGAAAAATACAAAACAGAAACACACAATAACAGAAATAACTTACAGAAGTAAAAATAAAAATACAAAGAATACATATACAATTATTCACTGATCTAACTAAACATTAACAACACACATCTATCCAAATTACTGCTGAAGTTAAAAAGCATACTGTAAGTACACAGGCTCATTCAAGGCAAGGCTCAAGGCATTTCTGTTGGAGAGATGTCTCTACTCAATAGATGAATTATTATGTGCTTAAAACTGACATGATATTTTATTACTAAGGTTTTATAATTTGAGTTCGACTTTTATTACATATTTTTGATTATCATTTTCGCTTTAAATTGCTGTTAATTTATTGACATTGTTATTTTAAATTATGTGTGCATGGTATTTTACATTATTTTAATTAAATTAATTTTATTTGTTAATCTAAATTAATGTTTTCAATTTAAATTGAATTTCTTATATTCTTATTAATTATTTGTATATCCCAATACCTACTATGTTTCATGCTGATTTTTTCGAACGCAATGTAAATTGTTACTGAATAAATAAATTGAAATTGGTTTCGTTTTGAGCCCGGGATGCCAATTAGTTCATAGGCTAGTAAGGGAGGGTATCCGAGATGGAATTTTAACTACCAAGGAGCTCAAAAGTTCATTGAAGTCTATCGCTCCTAAAAAAATGTTCTGAAGGATGATGCAGTCAAGTTTTTCCTACAACTCACTATACATCTCTCTCACTCATATCCATATGGCAGTGTTTCAACTGGTTGGTGTAACTATATAGTTGTTTCAGCAAGTGATCACCATAGCAGAGATGGTAAAAAAATCGTATTTTACAACTCTCTCATTGCTTCGAGTAGACCTCGTAATGGGGTTTCCATACGATTGAACTTTTTTAAGATCCAATCTCAGAACAAGGTTGTTTGTTTTATTTTATGTAAACGTTTTAGGATGGATCAATGTTACACCATAATATTCACCATCACTTTCTTCAGAGGGACTGGTTCCTTCAAAATACTTTCCTCCGGAAAAGTGGCAAGTGGACTAAATCTTGAAATATTGCTATTGATACATGTTTAGAATAAGGAATTTATTTATTTTTATTCTTCCTGCAAAATAAATAGTATCAAAATATCCTATTCGCAAAACGACATTTGAGCAGATGGTCCTATTCTCAAAATGACCTATATTCTGACCAAGATCAAGTACAATTAACTAACAAATCACTGACAGCTCAATCAGCTGACCGTAGAGAAGTAAAACATTTTTAATTTTGCTCTAATCTAATTCTATGACCTGAGCTATTTTACGTTCTCAAACTAGCTTTCATCTGCATAAACTCAGTTAAATTAATACACAACAAACGCAGCATTATGTATCGAACATTTGTTGTTGAGTAGAGAGAAAGTTTAATATATTCATAAATCATGTCGCGATTTTCGGTTCGCGGTGCGTCTGCGTCTGCTACGGATAGGGAGGGCGATTGTGTTGTGCTCTCGCTTTTTTTTTGCAGCAGACACACAGATACACAGCAACACAGGTGAAACTTATAACACCCCTCTTTTTCCGGCGGGGGTTAAAAAAGGAGTAGGTAGTATAAATTTACAAACATAAATACATCGATTCGTCTAAGCATACATCATATCAAGCTTACATACATGCCTTAGAGAGTAGACAATACGACGAAGATTGGAGGGTAACAAGACGTAACAATAGTGTAATAATGATCACATTAAAAACATAGAACCGTTAAAAAAAAATTTTTTTGTTTATTTCCTTTTTTATTTAGTTACATCTTTTTTTCAATATATTTTTAAACACTTAAGTCTTTTATATTTTTGTAATCACCACTAAAAATTATTCATTTTAATAACCCACCAGATGAGTTTAAAAGAAATTGGTTACTCTCTATATGGCGCCCAAAATCCGCCGTTTATTTTTTTAACGTCACTTATCTATCTAAGAACTTGTGCGGTCAAGACCTATCTAGAGTCTGTGCTGAAAAAGAACCGTCATAAGATTTGAGGGCGCAGCTGTGTTTAATTACCGTGTTTGTTATGTTGATAACACTTTGACGTCATTATAGTGTGACTGTAACATCTTGTTATTTTGAAACTATGTTAGAAATATTATTATAATGTATTCAGTGTATTTTTTGTAATATTATTAGTTTTAAAAAAAAATCATAATGCTAAAGTTGTCAAAAAATAAAAGGCCCGATTTGGATGCTATAAAAATACTCAATAATAATTAAATACTCAATAATTTATTTGAATTCCATTATAATTTTATGTAAATGTTGACATATTTAATTGAAACTAATTTTAATTATTGACATTACTGTTAATCTCGTTATTATTTGACATTCAGGTATTACTAAATTTTAATGTTTTTATTTTTTATGTATTTCGTATTCGTATCGCATGTCAATTAATTTTTATTATATACTTTTCATATTATTATCAATTATATTAAGCTGTGTATGCTCGGCTATGTAAAATATGTGGTTACCTATAATTGAGTGTGCATTACAGGATAACGATGATGTGTACAATTTTTGTATTTTGTGCAAGTTTTATGGTTTTGTAACACTCGTTGGTGATCCTTAATTAAATTATTAAACTAAATAAATAAACTTGATGCTTGCGAATGATACTCGTTCATATAGTGTATGGGTAACATAGTAATTATTTAGGATTATTAATTAGATTATTCAATTTCTTACGTACAAAGTTATCGCGGCATGTAAAATGAGAAACGTCAACGGACTTCTTAAGATAGCGACGATTTTAGTTACATTTTACGCCACGACGGTTCTCCTTCCGCTCAGACTGTTTTTATCATATTACGCATTTTCCAAATTGCCCGGTCTTTATGAATAATGCCGTGCGCATGTAAGAACGACATTAACTACTCAGAAAGAGGTCTTAATTATATGAATGCGTCTAGTGGTTTGAAAGATATGAGGTAACTAGCACTCCGTCAGACGACTTTCTTGTGTGCAGTTAATGAGGCGACCAAAAATAAGCATTTTTTTTTTATTTTGTTTTAATTCGTTATTTGACTGAAATACTAATATATAAAGTAAAATCCTTCCCTAAAAACTTTTTGCCCCGTTGAGGGTCGTGTTTTTAACAACCCATATATGTTATTCATTATTTTCTTCTCTATTTTATTTTTCGTTTATGTTAATCAGATTGCGCATTATAAAATTCCTCGAAAAGACTTTAACATCCCTTAACCCTCTTTGGGGGGTAGATCAGAAATAATAAACATTTTGATTATTGACTTAATCTCCATGGGTTTTGATTTTTCATATAAACAAATTTCCTCCTTTTCACCCCCTTAAAGATTGAATTACGAAAATTCCTTCTTAGTGCTCCCGTAGACCCTTATACCAAAAACAAAACTCTATGCTGTAAGATTCTTAGTAAAATTAAACATAATCATTTTTAGGGGTTATCTCGAAAAAGTAATAATAACAACCTTCATTGCTTAATTACGTTGGTTTTAATGTCAAGTTTCAAGTTTATTAACTCAAGAAATAAGATTCTTCAAAAGAACTTAAACACTCCTAAAATCAGCTTTTCGTAGAAGTTAAAAAAAAAATGGCCACCTTTATTGTTTACTTAGGTTGGTATGTATGTAATGTTTCAAGTTTATTAATTGAAGTCTTGAGATTCTTCAAAAAAAAAAAATAAGTCTCCCTAAATCGTCTTTTGAGGGTAGTTTCCAAAAACTAATAATAACAACCTCTATTATTTATTTAGGTTACTATTTGTGACAAGATTCAAGTTTATTAACCCAAAAAATCAGATTCTTCCATACAAACTTCAACCTCCCTAAATCGTCTTTTGGGGGTAGTTTCGAAAAACTAATAGTGACAATCTTTATTGTTTATCTATGTTGGTATTTCTGCCAAGGTTCAAGTTTAGTAACTAAAGAAATCAGATTCACCCCCTAAATAATTTTTTGGGTGTAGTTTCGAAAAACTAATAATGAGAACCTTCTCATTCCTTCTTTCATTTACTTAGATTAATATTTGTGCCAAGTTTCAAGAGTTTTGGTAGGACTTAAATATACAAACTTAATCCCCTTTTTACCCCTTGAGGGGTAGAATTTCCAAAAGTCCTTTCT
Source organism: Orthosia gothica (assembly GCA_949775005.1). Taxonomy (NCBI): domain Eukaryota; kingdom Metazoa; phylum Arthropoda; class Insecta; order Lepidoptera; family Noctuidae; genus Orthosia; species Orthosia gothica. The sequence goes on along the minus strand of OX459039.1, from coordinate 31,639,192 downwards.
TAGTGCTCACTTACGTTACTTGAAGGCGCTTTCTGCCAAATTTCTCGCTTCTAGGCCTAGCGGTTTTGGCTGTGCGTTGATCGATCAGTCAGTTTCTTCTTTTATATTTATAGATAAAGAATATTACATACATACAAGATACGCGCGAAAAACATAACACATTCTTTGCACTTGGGTAAAAATGCGCCAAGTTCGACGAAGAAGAGTTGAGCCTTGAGATATAGAAGGGTGATAATAGCCTATCCAATTTCGTCAAAGGACTTAAAATAATTTATTATTTTCTTAGATATTGAATTTTAACTTGTAATCTTGAAAAATTATTGGCCTTTATAACTTAAAAATGAATGAAAGAAAGAATTTAAAGAATTAATTTAAAGTAAAATTCGGTCTGTAACAATTAATAAAGATAACCCAGCCAATGGCAACTCGTTACAGTACTTTGTGAATGAAGTGACAAACGCCCGCACAAAGCACTCGTGACAGCCGCGACTGAGCTCGTTCCAATATTGGCCAAGAATCCCTGTAAAATCGCAATGTCAATGTGTTCATGCAAAATGACGATTTATTCGTAGTGGCCTCTCTGTCTGCGGCGCGCCGCCGCTTTCTTAATTTCTGATGAGACGGTCGCCATAATGCAATAATACTTTGATTCTTTTTTTTAGGGTTCCGTACCCAAAGGGTAAAAACGGAACCCTATTACTAAGACTCCGCGGTCCGTCTGTCTGTCTGTCACCAGGCTGTATCTCATGAACCGTGATAGCTAGACAGTTGAAATTTTCACATATGATGTATTTCTGTTGCCGCTATAGCAACAAATACTAAAAACAGAATAAAATTCATATTTAAGGGGGTCTCCCATACGTCAAAGGTGTTTTCTTTGCCGTTTATTGCGATAATGGTACGGAACCCTTCGTGCGCGAGTCCGACTCGCACTTGGCCGGTTTTTTAATTTATCTTTCAAAAGTTATTTTATGAAGAGCCATGACAAAACATTGGTAGTAATTTTTCAGTATAACTGTACTTTGCCAGTAGGACATTCTGCTAATAGGATGATTTGCTAATAGGTCATTTTGAGAATATGACGTTCGGCTCTTATGCCGTTTTGCGAATAGAACGTTTTGATACAGGGACAATAAATATTAAGCTATTTTCATTTATGTTATCGTGTATGAATCCTCTATCTATATGATAAGTACAAGGATAGTCTATAAATTTTGCAGAAAAAGTATTTACGTACTTTGAATTATAAATGTTATCCTCCTAAAGTCTCCTATGAGCAATTACTGAGTCATTTATAATGTTCTTAGTTTGGAATCTAGACGTCTTCTTCTGGGAGTACTGATGCTGCATGGTATATGCAATAATAGATTCGACTGCATTCCCTTATCAAATAGCCTACATTATATAGTACCTAGATCTGTCATACTTCGTGGGGTACGTGGGCCTCGGCTATTCCACACAAAATCGTGTAAGAAGAATGCTGGGGTGCGCGTGCCTCTTCGTCGCCTCGTTGATGCATACAACTCTTAGTTCCCATTAAGTGTCAAGCTCCATAACTATGGAGCATACATTTACTCTCTCCAAACATCGTTTCAAGGCGGGAGTAATAGAGTTACTGAATTCTTAAGTATATATAAATTTATTTTCTTTCTCCTTATTTTTTTTACGATGCACACTACTTGTTTGTTTTCATTTGACTTTTTTTTGTGAATTCGTAGACAATGTTATGGGTTATATGTGTAGTAACATAAACATGGAAAAAAATTATAAGCTTGGCATGTAACTGTTTTTGGTCCCTAACAAATAAATTAAAAAAATAAAATTATATTCAAATCATGGTTGCTTCAAACTTAAGGAATAGTTTACTACTACTGTCCCAGATGTAAATTGCATATTTCGCATATCTTTATCTTGGTTGCGAATACTAATACTGAAGTTAGCAAAATACAAGAAGATCTCAGTCTAGGCGTGTAATCGCTGATCTATTGATATATTCATCCGAAATTTCACAAAATGTATCATCCGGTCGATTCTGTAATTATTTCACTGGACTCAGGTGAAGTGAGCTCTTACCCTCTTACAAATAAACGCAGAATAAAGTTATACCTGGTATAAACCTATGAAAATGTATGGGTATACCTTAGTTATACCTGGTATAACTTTATTCTGCGTTTATTAGTAAGAGGGTTAGTCTCTAGCATCAGTTGGAATAACAGCTCACTTCAACTGAGCTATCATGGTGAGTTTTTTACAGAATCACGCTATAGAGTCGTAACACAACATCTCAATTTACTAGCCATAATAATAAAAAAAATCTGTGTTATCTTAATATTACAAAATACAAGACTGGCGAAAAATTTAAACTAGGACTGATGGGTGGAAACAACTAAAGTCAATATGCTGTCAACATTATTTACCAAAAATACAGTGTTACAATATATTTTCTTTAACACTGTGTTTTGTTTTATTTGTTCTTATTTCACTTGCGATTTTTGTGTCTTAAGTTAATCTCCAAAAATAATAACTCAAGGTTTCTATTTATTGTTACAGCTGGTAAGTCTATATGGGCTGGAAGCAGAAAATCAACTCTTGAGGTGCTTGCTCACTGAGGCAGCTAAGAACTCCTGGGACACTGATCGCCCCAGCAGTACTCCTACCAACAGCATCCACGCGTCGTTGCTGGCGCAGCACCTCGCGTCCTTGCTCAACCACCCCGCCAAGTCGACCGTTATTTGTCGCGCTGTAGATCAGCCCAACAGAACTCTACAGAAGGTAAGTATCCTCCATAAAACACTTCCATCCACAGTTAAAGATGCTCATCTATAATCCCAATGCCCCTTTCGCCTGTATCGTATGTTTGTCCTATAATCCATACCATTATTATGCCATACCTATATTTACTTGAATCCTTGTTTTGTTATCACTCCGTTTTTATCAAATTACATGATATTTTCTTTTATATCATTGTCATGTGAGCATAAGGAGGCATTACTCGACAGTGAAATTGGTAGTTTTACTGATGAGTAATGCCTCCATATAGTACTTTAATTTACAAAATAATGTAGTTTTTGTAATTGTTGGTATGAGATGTTCTTTTGTTAACTGCAGCTGGCCGGGAGGCCATGGGGATAATCATAAACACAAGGACATAACACACCATACAGATGTACGAGTAGGTACTATAAGTTTTTACTATGTCAATGTAAGTACTATATTGATATAGTGTAGATGAGGTTTAACAACTCTCAAATTCCAGATAATCTTTATTGAATTCTATCTTTTCTATCTGAAAAGTAATGGGCACTCAGCAGTTAAATTATTCCGGTGCTTTTCTCTAACTAGCTGTTAAGTTATTGTATGAATACTACTAAAGCACTGCTTTCTTACAGATCTTAAAACCAACAAATACTTTACTCAATCGACTGTCAAGATTGCTAAAGTTAACCACTGCTGAGGATGTTGCCCTTTCGCTGGTTCTAAGGAGAAATTCGTCGAAATCTGAAATCGTAAATTTATCCAAGCAACATCTTAAAAAGAGATTTTTAGATCTCGTACAGTGCTACCTCGACGCAGGTCGGTATTTCGTATTTATGTTATACGATATTATAGAGCAAACTAGCAAAGTAATGAAACTTAGCAAAATGTTTTATTTGAGTAAGTGTGCATGTGTGGCACGACGACGGGGATAACATGTGTTGTTTCGGTTCACAGAGCGCGGACATCACGTGGAGCGTGCCGGACTTCAGGAATGCAGCCCTGAAGTGTTGCAAACTCTTCTTACTAATCTCGCGCATGAAAACTTTCGTTTAGCCGCAGTGACAAAAGACTTGTTTTTGAAAAAGTTACGAATCGATTTCCCTCGCGAAGTAGTACCCATAGTGCTCGCGCCCCTGCTGTATCCCGACGATACACAGACGCCTCTCGAGGAAATGACTACAGCTGACGACATGACCGCAGCCATGATGGATAACTCTCTCGCTGAGATCATCCGAGACATCGGCTATTCTTTCACCTCATCAGTTGAGGAATGCAAAAACAACATGTTGAACTTCGGCGCCCGGGAGCCTACGGCTACGGATGTCGCCAAGATCATATCGACGATGGTGAGATACCACACGACCGTCCCCGACGGACCACCGATACAGACCCCCGGCAATTTCTGGCACGAAGTCAAGAAGGAAATGCTACAAGGACACGGTGAAGGGTGGAACGCAGAAGTGTTGGTACAGACCCTGAAAGATCTAGCCTCTAACCTAAACTGGAAGGAGGTCATTCTACAACTGGATCATCCTGAATTTTTCGTACCAGACAGATCAGGCCTTAGCTTGCTTTTCACAATTTTGCGACTCGGCCTTCAAAGTGCGGGTTATCCGGCCAACATATTCCCAGTTGAATACTTGTGTCGTCGGTGGACGAACCTGGAGGGACAGATGAGTCTCCTCACCAATATCCTGAAGTTTACCGACATCTTCAGTTTCGCTGATCACCCTTTCCATCCAGTGTCTATTGATTTACTGAAGTCACCGCCCGAAACCGAGAACAAAGATGTAGGAACATGGCGTTGCCTGTACCTGGTCGAGCTGCTTTTGTATGCTTCAGAACGCGGCTATTACATGCAAGTACAAGATTTATTCAAGATTCCACTGCAATACTGCCCTGACGTTTTGATGCTGGCTTTACTACAGATAAGTCCACCTGTCAATGTTGTCAGACAAGAACTATTTTCAACACTGATACCAATATTTTTGGGCAACCATCCGAATAGTGGAATCATTTTACACCATGCTTGGCATAACCAAAACCCGAATATCAAGCCTGTCATTATGCACTCTATGGCAGAATGGTATATTCGCGGCGATTGTGATCAATCAAAACTTTCAAGGATCTTAGACGTCGCACAGGACTTAAAGGCATTGTCCTTATTATTGAATGTTCAGTCATTTCCCTTTGTGATTGACCTTGCTTGTCTAGCGTCCAGGAGAGAATACCTGAAATTGGACAAATGGTTAACCGATAAGATCAGGGACCACGGCGAAGCGTTTGTATCCTCCATGGTCAAATTCTTGCAACGGAGATGCCCGCTAGTTCTTGGCAAAGGACCAGAAGTTGCTGAACAGTTACCGAAAGCGGCTCAACTGCCGCACGAGACTATCGCCACGATGTTGGCATGTTTACAATTGTGCATTCCCAACGTCCAACAAGAACTACAGGAAGCGATCTGCAACGTGATTGCTAACTGCCAGACTCTCATACTGAGCAAGACGCGGCAGAGTATTGCGGGTATCGCACGCCCACATACTAGAGTCTTGGAGACTCCTTTTAACCCCGCTGCACTCGGCGGTCAGCTTTTCCCGCCGCATGTCGACTCCATTACGAATTTGACCCCTAATGTTGCGAACATGAGCCTTGGTGCACCAGCGAACACTGCGTTTGCGATGCCCGGCACTCTGGGACCGCTAGTTACTACACCAGGATCTCCGTCCCGATTGATGGGCGCAGGACCCAATAGTCCTTTCGCTATGATGCCGTTACAACATAATGCTAATGTCGCCAATATGGGACTGGCCAGAATGGCACCAGCTCCAGCAATGGATAAGCCACGCATTCCAGACCCCATTCACTTCCCGGAGATGATGCACAACGTCGCCAAGGAGATTGAAGATGAAGCTAATGGCTATTTTCAAAGAATATACAACCACCCTCCGCATCCAACTCTGTCGATAGATGAAGTGCTTGATATGCTAAAGAAGTTTCAGGACTCGCCGAATAAACGGGAGCGGGAGGTGTTCTCGTGTATGCTGAGAAATCTCTTTGAAGAATATAAATTCTTTCCTCAGTATCCTGACAAGGAACTTCACATAACTGCGCAACTCTTCGGGGGCATCATTGAGAAAGGACTAGTTCCTAGTTATGTTTCTCTCGGTCTGGCATTGCGGTTCGTACTCGATGCTTTGCGGAAGCCAGAGGGGTCTAAAATGTATTACTTTGGTATAGCAGCCCTGGATCGTTTCAAGTCGCGTCTCAAGGACTATCACAAATACTGCGAACATGTCAGGGCTATACCTCACTTCAGCGAGTTCCCTCCGCACTTGATCGAGTACGTTGAATACGGACTCCAGAGTCAAGAACCGCCTTCGAAGCCGCAGGGCGCCGTGTTGCCGACCAGTCTCGCCGCTATGTTAAACCAAACTGCAGTCGTAACTGTATCAGCTCCGTATAGGTATGTACTCCGTATGCTAATGATTGTTTCTTCAAAAAAAGGTTAGTTGACTACTAGCCCCGTAGCGACTGAGCTGATAAAATGATTGTAGTAAAGATTTCACAAAAGTGTATAATTGTAATACCCTAAGGTAAATTATATCTGTTATTTTTAATATTATGTGGGCCTTTTTGTCAACGCAGATAATTCCTAACTGAAGAATAAAGTTGGTGGTTTAATAGAATATATAATCTAAACCAAATTTATCTGACGATAGCAAAATCGGTACGCCTAATACATTTATTTGTTTACAGGGCTGTGGCTCCAGCAATTTCAGTGATATCGAAAGTGGCCACAGGCACAGGCGGGATGGGAAGCCGGCCTTCCATCGCCAACGCGACAAACATCGACACGCTGCTGACGGCCACTGACAGGGAAGAGAAGATCAGCGCCCCTCCGGAACCTATTCAAGACAAAACTGCTTTCATTTTCAACAATTTGAGTCAGCTCAATTTGCAAACGAAGTGCGAAGAGCTCAAGGAAATAATCACAGACGACTATTATGCCTGGCTGTCTCAATATCTAGTTATGAAAAGAGCATCCATCGAACTTAATTTTCATGCATTATATTCTAATTTCCTTGATGTTCTTAAAATTCGTGATGTCAACAAGATGGTCACAAAGGAAACTTACCGTAACATCAAAGTACTGTTGCGCTCAGATAAAGGCATAGCAAACTTTTCTGATCGTTCATTACTGAAGAATCTCGGTCACTGGCTTGGCATGCTGACCCTAGCCCGCAACGAGCCGATCTTGCATCTGGATATTGACCTCAAAGCTTTAGTTCTCGAAGCTTACCATAAGGGCCAGCAAGAACTCCTGTATGTCGTTCCATTTGTCGCCAAAGTTTTAGAATCATGCGCCAAAAGTATTGTTTTCAAGCCACCCAACCCATGGACAATGGCATTGATGAATGTCCTAGCTGAATTGCATCAGGAACCAGACCTAAAATTGAATTTAAAGTTTGAAATAGAAGTACTGTGTAAGAATCTGGGCTTAGACATAGCAAATCTGAAACCAGCCATTTATCTGAAAGATCCAGAAAAAGTGAGGCAGATTGATTTTCAATTGTCTCAACCGAAACAAAATAAAGAGGCGGCGGTAGTGGTACCCGTCAACCAAGCCATCATCCAAGCCCCTCCTATGCAGATGATGCCTCCGCAGCCGCCGATGATTCCTGCGGAGGACATGACGGTGACGGTGCCCACGCCCACCAGCGGCCTCATGGGTGACCCCGGCCTCATGGGCGTTCTCGGCCTTCCCGAGCCCAGATTCAATTACTTGGAGGTCAACGTCTCTTCTACATCTGCATTTGGCCAAAAGATATGCTTCAATCCACACATCCTCCTGTTCCAAAACTATCCCCATCTGAAACAGTTTGTTAAGCCCGCGATCGAGAGGTCGATCCAGGAATGGATTCACCCTGTTGTGGATAGATCAATCAAGTATGCTTTGACTACTTGTGAGCAAATAATAAGGAAAGACTTTGCGTTGGATCCTGATGAAGTGAGAATGCGAAACTGCGCGCATCACATGATGCGTAACCTGACCGCTGGCATGGCGATGATCACGTGTCGCGAGCAGATCATTAGCACCATCAGCACCAACCTGAAGGGCGCTTTCGCTACAGCCCTGATGCCTTCCACGCCTCAACAGGTTAGTATTTCATAAACAAAGTGAATTTATTGTCTTGTAATACATCTTGAATAAAGAGCTTGCTTCGTCCCACGCTGTCGCTGTGAGCTCTCTATGCAACATGTATTATATGTATATGAAATACTAGTCAAAATAAAATGTAAATATCCCTTGTTGACAACTTCCATAAATGTTAATATTACTCAAATCAATTTAAAACATTTTTGGGACACAAATGTTGTATTGTATTCTGCTAATAGGTAACGCCTAGGGAATCGATTGGCCCGGACAAAATTGTATCTTACTGGCTAGGGAACAGATTGGCCTGGACAAAGACAAAATTGTACTTTAATGACTAGGGACTTGATTGGCCTGAACAAAATTGTATTTGAATGGGGTAATAAATTAGTAGTTACCTTAAACTTGGTATGCTAGTCATGATAGTCTTGGAGGTAGGTGTTAGGTTATTGTGTCGCATGGGCGGGGCAATATTTTTACAGGTTCCAACATCATGACGAGGCCTTGGACGCAACTGTAAGAAGGCTACAAAATTATTTGTCTCATTCAATGATAGATTCAACGACAATGTTATTAATTATTAGTTATTTTTCAAGTTTTATTATGTTATGTATTATTGTAGAATTTTAGCTTTACGACTCCTCCACCACGATCTCTCAAAAGTAAGAGGACAATTTAAACATTGCTCTGACATACCGACTGACTGACAAAAACCTAGGTCCTATGATTTTCTTTTTATTTTGTTCCCTATAATGGCAATCCAAAGATATTTTACTATCATATTAATAGTTTCTGGTATTTCAGAAGGAGGTTATAGAAAGCGCAGCTGCTGTTCTAGCTACAGAAAACATGGAGCTGGCCTGCGCATTTATTCAGAAGACAGCTGTGGAGAAAGCCCTGCCGGAGCTGGACAAGCGGCTGTTGGCCGACTATGAACTTCGCAAGCTGGCGCGTCAGGAGGGGCGGCGGTACCTCGACCCCATGGTGCTAGCCTACCAGACCGAGCGCCTTCCTGAGCGCGTCCGCCTGCGCGTGGGCGGCCCCGTCGACGTGCAGATCTCTGTCTACGATGAGTTCGCGTGCAACATTCCCGGCTTCACGCCCACCCGTGACGTCGGACTTTTCATCCCTAAGCCGTCCGCTCAGGAACAAATGTCTCAACTCACGTTCAGTCAGGTCATCAACCCGACCCAGGTGTACGGCACGGACGAGATGAGCGCGCTGATCTCGGGCGCCGAGCTCTTCCTCGCCAACTGCATGAACAACGCCGCACTCGCACTGCAGGCCGCCAACATGCACACTCTGCTCGAGTGCCTGTGCATCGCCAGAAGAAATCGAGACTTTGTGTCTGGCTGTGCTTTACTGCAGAAGGTAACATAGATAAGATTAACAAAAAAAATTTGCAATGAAGTGTCAAAAATTATTGCGTTACTTTTGATTCAATAGTTCATTGATGCGTATTTGTTGCAGATTTTTTTTTATATTTCCTCTTTTTGTTTAAACTGTCCTAAATTTTTATTTTTTTCTTTATTTTCGTTTTTTTTTTAATTTTAATCTTCCTTATATTGTCAGTGCTGATGAATCAGTTCTCATTTGTAACTTACAGATCTAAAAACGAGCCTTGAGAGGATCTGGTAAATTAGATGTTGTGAAAATCAGCACGAATGTGTGTAATATTCGTGAGCGAATGTTTTAATAGTGATCTGTGTGGTATAGGCAGTGGAGGGCTTGCTGGACGGGCACATCGTGCAGCCCAACATGGGTAACGAGCACCTGGAGATGATGGGCCGCTACCGCGAGACGCACGTGCGCGTGCTCAAGCTGCTTGAGGACGCGCGCGTGTACGGGCACGTGTGGACCACCAAGCAGATCACGTGCTGCCTCACCGAGTGCCGCGAGGAGCTGCGCTACAATATCGAGGCGGTGGACGTGCTCATCCGGAACCACCTCGTCAATTTACCACAAGTAACATCATCTTTTAAGCTCGTGTGCTATCTGTTTTGACGCTTAGTTTATGAAACACTAACACGTACCTTCTCCCATCAGTACGACCTGGCACTCGCTCACATGATGGACGGCGGCAGCAATTACATGGCTGTGGCCTTCGCGATGCAGCTGGTGCAACTGTACCTTGTCGACGACAGGAACAACATGTTCGTTAGCGAATCTGACCTGTACCACGTCACCGAGACGCTCGTCCGAGTCATGTCACACTCGCGCCAGCCGCCTCCAGAAGGCCTCGGCTCCCTCATTGAGATGCTCCGCGTCAATCAAGATCCTAGCGCGTATCTCGGGGAGAGGTCCCCATTGGGCCCTACTGCTCATATTCATTCTGGAATCCTGCAAGTTCGCGTAAGTGTGCAAAAATTAATAATAATTTGATATCCTCCTTAGATTGCCTTTTTTATATACTAACGCAGGATTCCTGAAAAACCTTAAGATTTCTTTCCTCCACAGTCCCAGACTTACGACGACCCGCCCGGCCTACAAGAAAAAACTGAGAACCTTCTCCGCGAATGGAGAAATGTGCTTCTCAGCCCCCTGACCGAGATCGAGCTCGCTCAGAATTTCAACTTGTACGTTCATCGCATGAACATGAATGGCATCCTAAAGACTGACGACATGATCACAAGGTTCTTTAGAATCGCGACGCAGATGTGTGTTGAGAACGTGTACCAGCAGCTAAATGAGGACAGGATGAACACTCCTCCCATGCCTCCAAAAAGGGACAAGTATTACAACATGTGCGACTCGTTCATCAAGTTGGTTTCGCTCCTAATCAAAAACACAGCTGATGGGGGCAATCCGACACCGAAGTTGAACTTATTAAACAAGGTATGTTTTTAAATCGTCGTTACGTTTCCTTTGCACAATATTCTGCTGTGGTAAACCAGAGCTTTCATGCATATAATTATGTGACCTGTTGTTTTGTTTCCTACAGATCCTGGGCATAATCGCCGGATGCCTTCTTCAGGATCATGAAGAGCATGGCACGAATTTCCAGCAGCTGCCGTATCATCGACTTCTTCTCATCTTATTCCTAGATATGAATATGGCTGAACCTGTTTTAGAATCTATAAATTATCAGGTAAAAGAAACAGCCTTTAATACCCCATACACAATGGTAGGTGATGGTAAAAGGTATGTATGTAAATATAATATGACAAATTTTGTTAAAAAATATGTCTCAATTTATTGACTGTTTACAGATCACGTTCCATGTGGAGGCCTTTAGAGTCTACATGATACGTCATCTGGTCTGTGTCGTATGGTGTTTGTATATTCTCATACGATGCACACATGAGTATTTGACCTGTATATGTGTATAATCCGGACAAAAGTAAAAACAAAAAATAGTAATATGCGCTCATTTGAGAATATTTTCACACGTCACTGATTGAGCTTAGCCGGTTTGAAAAATGGCACGGACGCCACCCGCTCCGGGTGCGGGTAATAGGAATCTAGTCGATGTTGAAAAATCTTTGTTTTAAATACGCCGCTAATTTCTACAATTTTGCAGTTTATGTTTTGAGTAAATTGCAGTGATTTTCGAAAGGATTTTCAATGGATACCGAGGATTAAGGTATGTACTTAAATTTACTGTTTGAAATATTGTAGTTTTTTCTTAGCTTTTACCTTATTTTTGAATACGAAATTAATTATACTAAAACAAAATATATTCAACTAATTCTTAAGCAAAAAGTTTTTTTGTTTGTTTATGTGACCTGATATGGCAAACTTTTTTTATTATAGTTTACTACACATCTTAGAAAAACTATCCAAAAAGAAATATATCACCAATCCTGCCATCTTTCCTATCTAAAGCTATGCCCATGGCTTATATAATCATGACGCTGATGACCTACAGCAACTAACGCCAATCGAAGTATTCGAGTCGAGCACAGTATTCCTCAGGGTCAGAATATTTCTGTAAGTACAGAGAATTCCCCAAAGAGGAACTGTTTCCCAAAAACTAAACAGTTATCAAGAACAAAGAATTTCTCAGCTACCTGCTACAGATAAAGAAGAAAGTGCCTCTGAGGATGAGTTTCCCAAGAGGAGGGAGGATTCCCCAAGAAGTCATACATTCTCAAGTTATGGTTACACATTAATAAATTATAATTATATTTTCGATATCACTGAATCTATATTATTTTCTAGTTTCAACCAGTCTAACCGGATGCAGCTGAATAATATCAGCACTTTACACGGAGTGACTGCCTATCTGACCTCCACAATGGAGTAATTGGGTGACCCCTTGACAAGACTGGTGTCAGATTTCCTGGCTTCTGACTATTCGTAACGACTGATCTAACAAAAACGACGGATCTACAAAATAACTAACGACGGATCTACAAAATATGATAGCTGGGCTAACAGCTTAACGTACTTGCCGAGATACGGATGAATCTCCCCAAATAACTTTCTAGAAAAGTGTTATATTTATTTATTTATTATATACTTTATTGCAAACCACGAAAACGTACTGTGCAAAAAGTAGACGAGAGATGACGAAATGTCCAGAAAATTTGCCAAACTCTAAGAAATTATCTGCGACATTTCAAAACATATTTGAAGAAGCTTTAATGACACCGAAATTACGACATTAAACACGCCACGCCTATCGGTCAACGCACAGAAGCAGCTGTAGAAGCCAAAAACAAACATTTCCGTTGACTCATTTCTCTAACATCAAATCCCTTTTTGAACTGAGACCACAAACGGTAGAAGCTCCAGAAACGGCAGCAGATGTTTCTTGTAAGAAACACTTGAATTGTTTTTTGAAGTCGGTCTTTGACGATTGCTCTCATATTTGATTATTTTACTATCGGATCTTTTGATCATTAAACATTGCCAATTTTTTTAAATAAATCTCAAATACATATTTTTGTTTCATTTTTTTACAATCTTGCGAATGTTTTATTTATGTTTAAATTTTTATTATTTTATGAATTTTAATTTATTTTGTATATTGTGTTTATTTTTAAATTTTTTCTTCATTTTTGAAAAACTTTATTCTGTGCTTGAATTTTGGTATTGGTTAACTCTGTTTATTTTTGTTACTCTCAGCCTCAGTTGTGAGCATTGGTAAAATTATTTAAATAAGATGTGGATAACGGCGTGGGCTGCACATACATAAATATGTTACTTTTTATTATTTGTTTGTCCTTGTATATTTTTTGTGTAATTGTTTTCCCATAATAAATAAATAAAATTTATTTTAACGAAATAGTAATCAAATTTATATTTGAATAAAAAGTAAAATACATAATGTAAATACAAAAGATAAACACATTATAATAAGACAATTATTTTATGTTATGTATGCAATATAGAATTGTAATAAACTATTTCAGTAATATTGTGTACAAAAAAGAAATAATTTTGACCGGATTTGAAGGTCCAATACTCCTGTGTGCGATGTAACTTGTAGTCTTATTTCAAATTATTGTTGTTGTAGGTTCTTACTGCATTCTGCCATACGCTACGTATAGTTCGGCCGACCGTCGCGCCTGGGTTTGCGTACGCCTGGCTCGAGGTGGTCGCTCATCGCGCCTTCATCAACCGCGTCCTCGCGGTTACACCACAACAGAAGGTAGAATTTGTCATTTAACTTGAAAACAGCGAAGTTATGGTTTATAATTCATGACTCTTGAGTCATGACCATCTTCCATTTGCTTACTATATTATATGGCTCAACATATTAATAATCATTAAAATTGATTGATAACGGTTTTTAAAAATTTTAAAGTGGAAATATTGAGTGATAATTTTTTTTTATGTTTGCTTGGTTCAATTTGGTTATTTCGTCCAAACTGAAAAGGCAAAAATAATCATGTAATATAGACATAACTAACATTTATGTAGCATCGTAATTCTGTAGGTTGATCCAAACAAATATTTTTTGCAGCTGCTAAATTGGTTTTACTCATTGAAAGAATCCACTCTAGTAGAACAATTGGCTCACTCTGCCACTATTCCATCTTCAGAAAACATCTTCATTCATTCATTCATCATAACACAAACAACCAGTCTTTATTAATGGCATATAGCAAACCAGAAATAATCATCCTACTGATTTGACACCCTGGACTTCTAACGGTTATCGATGACAGCAGTTTTCAATGGAATTATTCATGATAATTGCCTGATCTCAATAAAACCCTGGACTAGATTAGAAACAGTACTTATTACCCCCTTATCTTCGTGACGCTGATTTTCGTTATTTATTTTCTGGAGCTCAATAGGTAATCACCTTATTTACAACCATCCAATTGCAATAACTAAATAGTGCATAACATTCGAATTGATAACATATTAGGTTGCATTGTTTAAAATTTTCAATCATTTCCAGAACTGATGGAAACAATTTCAAGCGCGTTCTGTGTGCTATTTCTCCATGCTTAGTTATTTTCTCCAAAATAATGATAAAGTGCAATAGAGATTATCGAATATTTTAAATAGAATGTTTAACACAAAAAAAGAAATGCTTATCAATAAATCGGAGTAATACTAGTCTGAACAAAGATATATAGTACAAAATACTGAAGCCTCCATAGATCAGAAGCATGGTTTATGTTATGCAACCATGGTTCACTGAGATAAGCTGGTTAAGTGGGTCATTCATAAGGACACCTTTTTTATTATCATTTTTCTTTCTTTTTTTTCTTTTAGCTTAACACAGGAGGCCAGGCAGTAAATCTCATTTACTTTTTGTGTGTATTCTCGAGCGGCTTAATTATTAGAGATGGGCCAAATACATCTAACTGGATTTGCGATTCATGTGTTGGTTCCACGGATAAGAGTTTGAAGCAATACTACTTCCAGGAGTTGTTAAACATTTGCAAAATTGCATTATTCAAAATCTATGATTATCATCAGACATGCTTGCGATAAGCTAATGAAATACTGACAGTTTTTTTGAGCAATAATAAATGATCGATTTCCAGTTTCAACACACTCGAATGCTGATAACTTATCATTCGGCCCATCTCTATCAATTTGCCCATTTTACATCACACGCGTGTTTTCAATTAAAATCACGTAGTTCAAATTGCTCTTTACTCAAAGAGAAGTCCAATGCTGCCGCCGCAATGAGTCTGCTTTTGAGCTTAGAGATTTGCTTATTCTTGTAGATAAATCGACCCAAGAAAAAATGTGTAGGAGTTCGTTCTTTATTTCGGATTATTTCAATCATCTTAGAGGAACACATTATTTTCACTACTACACAATTCATTAATTCGTTTTATATTCTTCTTTATCGTTATGTGTCCAAATATCAGAATCACCGCGTTATTTTAACAATATCAAAATGGTGTTTTCAGGGTATTCATTGTTGTGAGTTTTAATAATATGAATTCCTGCAATTTAAAATACTGCGATATTTGTCAAAATTCAATCAGATATTACAAAAATATCACATAAAAGTAAAAAAGCAATAAATGCAAGTAATTAGATGATATAATTGGCAGTAAATTATGCATGTTCATTGCATGCAGTTTATGTAAAATGCGGCGCATCAGGGCAACCTGGTGAGCGGCGATGAGTGCGCAGTGATCTAAGCGCTGGTTACACTTGCAGGGCTGGGGCATGTACTCGACGCTGCTCACCGACCTGTTCAAGTTCCTGGACCCCTTCCTGCGCAACACGGAGCTCGCCACGCCCGTCATGATGCTGTACAAGGGCACGCTGAAAGTGCTCCTTGTGTTACTCCACGATTTCCCGGAATTCCTATGTGATTACCACTACGGTTTCTGCGACGAGATCCCTCCAAACTGCATCCAGATGAGGAACCTCATCCTGTCCGCGTTCCCGCGCAACATGCGACTGCCCGACCCCTTCACTCCTAACCTGAAGGTCGATCTGCTGGCGGAGATCACGCTGCCGCCGCGCGCCGTCATCAACTACGCCACCATCATCCCCGCGTCGCAGTTCAAGAAAGACTTGGACGCGTACCTGAAGGCTCGCGCACCCGTTACCTTCCTGTCAGAGCTGAGAGGCAACATGCAGGTAAGCAGGCTTTCAAAGAATCAAAAGTCCTTCAAAGCCTAAAGATCCGATATTAATGAGCGCCCTTGTGCAACAGGTTTTGAACGAACCCGGCCGTCGCTACAACTGCCAGCTGATGAACGCCGTGGTGTTGTACGTGGGCACGCAAGCCATCGCCCACATCCGCGCCAAGGGACAGACCCCGAACATGTCCACCATTGCGCACTCCGCGCACATGGACATCTTCCAGAACTTCACAGTGGACTTCGACTTCGAAGGCCGGTAAGATATTACATCAACATATTTACCA
Organism: Orthosia gothica; assembly: GCA_949775005.1. Classification (NCBI taxonomy): domain Eukaryota; kingdom Metazoa; phylum Arthropoda; class Insecta; order Lepidoptera; family Noctuidae; genus Orthosia; species Orthosia gothica. Next base: position 31,622,981 of record OX459039.1, on the reverse strand, counting down.
ATAACACTTAGGCCTTGTACACCGTGTAATAGTAAAACCTGTATATTTTATACTAATCGCATGTTTAGGTGCCTGACTAAGATATCAGCGATAAAGAAAGATTAGTGACGCTGATAGGTCACGAAACTAGACTGAGCGCCGGGGCAACCAGCAGCAGGCAGCTGGTACTCACCAAAGGCGGAGCCAGAGGGGGCAATCTGCTTTTGTGGCGCAAATACTGAGGCCGGCAGAGGAAACCACGAGGTTACATTAACTGATTTCAGGGAACAATTCAGTGATACAATCAAAGAAAACAAGTACCAGCCTCATGTGAATAACTGTGTTCATAGAATTTAGACCTTTCTACACCACCTTTGCATGCCTGTTCCTCTGCAAGACCGTGCCGTCTTTACTTTCACTACAGTGGAGCTCATGTTCGCAGGTACTTATTCTTGAACGCCATCGCGAACCAGCTGCGCTACCCGAACAGCCACACGCACTACTTTTCGTGCTGCCTCCTGTACCTGTTCGCCGAGGCCAACTCCGAGGCCGTGCAGGAGCAGATTACCAGGATGCTCCTCGAGAGACTCATCGTCAACCGACCACATCCCTGGGGACTTCTCATCACGTTCATCGAACTCATCAAAAACCCCATTTACAAATTCTGGACACATGAGTTTGTGCATTGCGCACCTGAGATTGAGAAGTATGTACCTCTTTTTGACACTAAGTAAATAGATTTAGGCGCTATTGCAGTCATTAACATATTAAACAACCATGGAGTAGTATGTATGTACTATAAATTGATAGACTAGCATTCACCCTTTTGTGAGATGTCCGGGGTATGTTTGTGTTTGCACTGTAAGGATCGCAGTAGCGATACCAACGGTGCAGATGTAAACGTTCCCTCGCACATTGTCACTCCATTGCTTACAAACCAATATTAACAAAAAGCCAGTCCTAATCATAGTCTAGTAGTAGCAACTAGACACTGTATTAGAACTTCTCATACTTAGCCCACTTATGTTCAATTAACAGTAAACAGTATGTTTTTAATCCAGTCATTTAGTCAATTATGAATATTCAAAGGGGTGAAATAGTTATTTCTATCAGAATGAGGCTGGATGCACTGAAGGAGAAACATTCTGAGCGCATGTAAAAGATGTTACCCTGATTGAAGTTCAATAAGCACTTGAAATATATCAATTTGTTGCTGCATGCTTGGAAAAGCGTTTCGCTTTTCTCAAGGTCGAGTGCAAGTAGAAAACAGACCCTTGAGGAACTTATTACGCAATTAATTTAGAGAGGACTGTTTTTACACAGTTTCTAGACGTAAAAAATAATCAAATTTTTAAAATAAAAAGTTGAAATGATTTTATGAAGTGCATAACAGTGAAAATGTGTATATGTCACACATTAGGTTACGACCGAACGGAATCAAGTCTGTCAAGTACTGAATTAAATAACGTTGGTTTTTGCAATAAGATTGCCAAATGAATTTTAAGAATGTGAAACAGGTCAATGTAACCATTGCTTCAGCAAACATTTTGAGTTCATCGAATAAGAATTAATTGAATTTATTAAATTCAAGCGGCCTCCCGCGTGGTGTTAGTACTTCTCCCAATATCTTAATAAATTATAGCCCAAATGTTAGCAGAGATGTGCATAATGGTTTAAGAAAATTATTTAAATACAAATTTCAAATAATTTTGTGATTTACTATTTTAAATACTAAATGCAAAATAAGTATTTTCATAATACTTTATTTAAACGACTACTTTTAAATTCATTTTCTTTTATTATTAAAGATTTTAATAGAACAAGTCGTTCAAAAACTTGTTAAACATATTTTGTTGTATTTTAAGAATTTTTTTTTTACGTTCGGCCCTCGTCTTTCAAGTTTTGAAGAGTTTCTATTCTAAGCGTGGTATTTGCACCAGTGCAATCACTGGTTACTGAGGAATCAGAATCCAGCAACATTTATCTTATTTTATATTTTGATGACTGGGGTCCACTGTTAAAGTCTTCATGTTATATTTTCTTCACTTCCGCATAACTCCTTCACATGCTCCTTTTTAGTCTTTGACACCCACTTTAACTTGGAGAAGAGTTATGAATTTATGACACTGCTGTTAAAATGCTATTTTTGGCTCTAGGGTCTTCTAATTTACATTTTCGAATCGGTTATTAATACTATCTTGTATTATATCTATTCAAATGCCACAATGCGGGCGAGTACCTATAAGGGATAGTTCAGTTTCAATGAGTCCATTTTTTTTGCATTATTATTGATTCCGGCTGCGGGGATCTATAAATTAATGTTTCCTTGTCACCTTTCACAAGATCCTGATGGCTTTAGTTATTGGCCTTGAAGTCTTCACATATTTAACCAGGATCTGAATGAAATTTGACAGGTAATGTTGGTAAAACATAGCAGTAAAATATTTGGCATTTTGCAAATTGAAAATACGTCTAATACGAAAAGTATTTTAAATAAAATGCTGTAAAAAAAAACGTATTTTCATTTATTCAAAATAGAAAATAAGTATTTTGCATTTGCACTTTATACACAAGAATGTCAAATAAGTCACATCTTCTGTGTGTTAGGGCGTGGTTACAACACGTTGGCGCGGAACCGCGACCGTGTAACGGCGCGGCGCCGCCATCGTGAAACGGCACGTCGTCGTATCGCGGCACAGTGCCGTGAACGGCGCCCTGCGGCGACTCACGGCGCACCCGCTCGGCAGTTGATGCTTTGCTGTCGCCTAAGTTCGTACGTGTTGGTCCAAAAAATATGGCTGATAATATCGATGTTGACTTGTTTATTTAATTGATGGAGGCACGTTCCGATCTCTGGGACAGGACAATTGAGGATTTCAACCTTGACACGTTTGAGCCGATGGTTGCTGAGTGTCGTAATGTGTCCACGCCCTTATTCTGATGCCCTTAGCTGTATTACTGATCAGTTCAGTAGTTTTTCGTGAAAGAATAACAAACATCCATCAGATAAACTTGGACATTTATAATATTAATAGGATAGCAGAATAGGAATGGTAGGACAAATTCGTTCGTCAAAGGTCAAAACTCTTATTGCACTCGACTTTTTATTTTTTCGATGTTTGAGGCTGATTTAAACGTCTCCTGCCTCCACTGGACCAGTCCAAGTTAACTCGCATAACATCTTTGGTATAAAAAACTAACACGTTTGGGGGTTCACAAAATATGTCAACAAGGAATTTTCGGCAATGACACCCGTTATGCAAATGATCTTTACTAAGCGATGTGTGAACATATGTATACTAAAACTATTACTAAAAACCTAGTTTGAATAGTGGAGACGTGTAAATCTGCCTTTAGATAAAGTTTGCATAATAATTCAGAACAGGTGAAGATAATCATGTTTTTCTTTTTTTTATTAATAGTGCTATCCGACTTCACCTGGAGCGGTAATTAGCCCCCCCTTTTAAAAATGCTCGTCGTGTTCCGATCGAAGCCATACAGATCTGTCTTCAGTTTTATTTTTATTTTGTATTTTATCCTTCCCTTTTGATACAGTAGCAGCATTTTTGAAACAAGCTAACAATCTCTTACGGCAACCATTCTTGCAGTTAGAGATTGACTAAATCGTAATATTTAGTATGACCCTTGATCGGTACCCGTCTGAGTACATATTAATACTAGTACCTACTGTTTTAAAGGACTCACGCAATCATAGAATGGTCAGGTGTGCCCTGTTTATTTTTGAGTGTTTGTAATCTATTTTCGCAATGGTCAGTGGCGACGCATGCTCGCTAGACAGCCTTATACGTTGATCAGCGAACGCTAGCACGCACGCGTCCGCATACCGCGGACCGCTTTCTGGTTGCGCGTACTCCTTTTACAGGGTGAGATTCCAATAGGATACTAATCATAACTCATTAATACATTTTGACGTTTTTGCTTCCCTCTGCCTCAATGGAGTTTCACCCTAAAGCTGATTCTAAAGCAATAGTAAGGCTAAGGCGGTCGGCGGGTAGCGCAAGTGTGGTGGGGGATGGAGTACATAGTATCGCATCAGACTTGCACATGACCCGCGATGAGCGATATTTCGTGCTGCCGAGGTAGCAATGTTATCCATGTCGCGAACTCGCTCCACTAACCGACCGCGTTAACGTTATCGTTGCTCTGGAATAAGCCCAAGGCCGAGACTAAATGACGAAGCTACCGGTTCGGCCCCGATTTCCACAATGCTAGATTAAATCATAGGTCCTGCTCGAAAATGTGTGGACACGGTGGCTTAATCGGCGCCCGTCTTGTCCCGGTCTATGTACTGCTAGCTAGGAATTGTGACGGCCAATAACTATATAAACAATTTTTTTTTATTGAAAATAATAATTATTAATGTAAAGAAATTGATTGAAAATGCGTCGTCAGCCTATCTCCTATCTAGTGAACTAGACACTGCTACGCGCGTATGAAGACTAAATCAATCGACCGATTTTGAATGGCAGAGTAAATATTTAAAATATTACCAAGTATGTATGTGTTTTCCTCGGTATCTTATGCGTTATGTGCGTCCAACTAACTTTATTAACAGCTTGATTGCTATTGATTAATACTAAATACTTATTTGTCACGCGGCTTCTTTTTGTATTTGGTGTATTTTGTGGCACATATTTGAACTCGGCTGATTTTCTTAGCGTTCATGCGCACACTTGTACATCACACACGTCCGGTGTAGCTTCCTTATCGGCCGACTGAGCTAGCTTTCATGCGCGCCTAGCTTTTATAAGTATGTTTTTGATTTTCGTGCCCAACATAATTCACGCGTTGGCAGAAAAAACTTACTACTAAATTATTTACTTTTAAAATCTTATGTTTTAAAAGTACGCGCAGTTAAAGTTCCCAAAAAGTTGTATTATATTCTTTTTACGCGTGGATTATGTCGTTCTTTTTTGTTAGGAATAGGCATTTCAGGATATTATGTTAATATACTGGTTTGGTTGTCCCAGTGTCTTATGTGACTCAGAGTTGCTATTCCCAACACTGAAAACATCATTTTGCCATCACTAACTTCCTTTATTAGCTGTGGCAAAACTAACCATGACTAATCATTATGTTTAAGGTGGATGTATGTCATCTCTTCTGCATATCGACGATGAAGTGACAAGAACTCCTAACTGACATTTTTGCGATTTTACTTTTTTTACGTAGATTGATGCACATTTGCTTAATAGTTATTGTCAGTTATTAATAACTCGTTAAAAAATAAGATATGAAGCTAGCTGCTATTGCCTGCTCACGCAAACAATTATTTAAAGTCTATCTACGTAAAAAAAAGTAAAATCGCAAAAATGTCAGTTCATGAGGAGTTCTTGTCACTTCATCGTCGATATAGAACTTCGATCAACAATAACCAACTAGATAACGGGTCACGTACAAAATCAACGCTAAATTCTGACCGCGAAAATATATACTACTCTACATTTACAATACTTACTATGACAAACTGTACAAAATAAGAGCTCATGTCTCAAGTGAGCTGTTATTTCACACACAACACATCATCAGCCTATTAATGTTCCCAATGCTGGGACACAGTCCTCCTCTCTGTGAGAGGGAATGGGCCTTTATCCACCACGCGGGCCCAGAGCGGGTTGGTGGATGTCACATGTCTTCGAATTTTTGGTTCTCGGACATGCCGGTTTCCTCACGATAAACGGTTTTCTTAGCTGCTATTTACCGAGACGTAATTCTTGCGCCTACCCTACATCAAGTTGGTATTTTTGATCGAAGATATAGAATAATACTTTTCAAATTCAAAGATCTAATTGTGAGGTTTTCTGTAAAATTTTACAAATTATCATATACGAACCAGAGATGAACGACATTCCCTGTTTCCTTTCATGCTGCTGTGGATCATGTAAGGTATAAATTTATCACTTTTTGAACAGGGCTTTACAATAAAGCCATTCTATAACAGCGTCACTAACAGTATTGGGCAATTTTTTCTAGATGGTGCCACTTTTGCGTACGTATTTGTTTTAAGTTTTTATCCCTTGTTTACCTGAGATTAAAAATAAATAAGTATTATAAAAAATCTTTCGATAGAAGTCGTATTTTAGAGACAATTTAGTCGTTGCGCGCAAGTGGCGCTGTCCAGCGTTAGGTGTGTAGTGAGCATGCTTTGGTGTTGTGCAACGTCACTTCTGTGGGATTCTAACATTTTCTTTTGGCCAGGCTGTTTGCGTCAGTGGCGCGTTCCTGCATTGTAGACAAGACTGGTGCGGGAGGGGGAGAGAGGGAGATAGCCGAGTAGCGTCGCGCCAATTGGGAGTCTGTCCGGCATAAGCACATATATAAAGGCTATGCTGAGAAAGGTATGTTGAAATTCGTATTTTTTGTTTAAAACATTGATAACATCGACATTTGAGATTTTTAAAGGTTTAAGTACCTCTTACCTTACCTCTCACAGAGGGGAGGTCTACGTCCCAACGTTAAAAGGCTGATAATGCTTATGCTTATATTTTCTTTAGGCTTTCAGAAATATAAAAAAGCAATCAATTATGTTACCGTCTTGTACCAGAATCAAATTATTAAAAAAAAAAACTTTATTTCTGACATTCAAATGTGCCTTTGATGGCCTAATTTATCTTGTTGTCTATGCTTCGTTCCAGGCTTCCAAGGCGAGGCAGGACCGAGCCAGCCGCCGCAGCCACAGCCGTCCACTTCGGGCCAGCCTCCCAAACAGGTGTTGCAGTGGAACAAACTGTTTCAAAAGAAGTAAATCAGTGACAAACTATTTTATTGTAAATATTGTGTATGTAGTTGTGAAATTTGTACATTAATGAGTTGACTTTGAGGTTCTCGTGATCTGTCCAAACTTCTTTAGTTTATAGTAGGGGTGGTCCAAAACTTTGCAGTTTGAAGGGGCAGGGGTAGGGTAGATATGATCGTTTGGTACCATACTAATCAGTGACTTAATTAGTAGTGTATATGTCTCAGGCATTTCGTATCATTCGTCATTGTACATACGGCGTCGTCCATTTGCTCATTGCCGAAATTTTGAACCGCCCCTCGTATAACGGTTATTTAAAAATACAAAATTTTTGGTCCTATATTTTCTTTTTCACATATAGTCGGATTTTTACACCACCTTGTACAGGCATTGATTTTTATTTGTATGGATGATTGATTTTTAAAATTGAAATCCGTATTAATTATAAATTAAACAAAAACTTCAGCTAATTGTATCTAAACTTGTGACAAATCTTGTTCCTTGTCCTTCGACACGCGTTTGCTTATGTCAAAAATCAATAAAATTTATTTAAATAGTATCGGCATGTCTGCGCGGTGGTGGTACGAAAATTCGTCAGTTTGGTGATTGAATCACAAAATTAGTTGTATTGATAAGTAAGTAGTGTATAAACATAAGCGTGATCTCTATTATAGCGTGAATATAACTGTAATACTTTGTTTTTTGTCTATCATGCATACTTTTATTGTATAATACTCCCCGTATATTCAGAGTTCTGGATCATGTGATACAAGATTTCCTAGCACAAGAGTCAGGTCCGCACTGATATTTGTGCCCTGATGTGTTTTTTGAATAAATTAAAGTTTCTGAAAGCCGAGTCTCTATCATCGTGCTAAAATGTGTATGGGTTCCATAGGAACAACTTTTTTGCGCTCATTTTAGCGAAATTCAAATAAGAGTTGTAGATTCTATTTATTTATTTATATCTCAATTGTAAATGCCGAGCAAATCGTTTCTGATCGTATGAAATAAGCCTTCCGGAACCTATGAAAGTAATAACAATTTCATGACTTAGTCTTTTCCTGGAAGATTTTTTTCCTTATTTCGATCTAAATGTTAGTAACAGCGTTGCTTATGGTTTCGATGGAACCCGCAGCGGCGACACTCTTAAACTGAGACGTTAACTAGGACTATTCGCGAATTGTTAATGTACGTGGCTGCTGCACGTGCGGCGGCACTCTGGATGATACGACGCTTGGCGGACATCGCACACCGGAGCGTGCGGTGCTCGCTACCTCTACCCGTGATATGTATCAACGAATACAATCAAACAATGTTTTTATTTACACCAGTGGTGTTTGACAAAAATCAAAAGTGAACAATGTTACAAAATAATAGAATGAATTCTTATTCATCTTAATTCATCATATTAATTATGTAATATAGTTATGCGGTTCAAAGTGGATAGTTGATGGTGGACGTTTCAAAATGTGAATGTAGTGATCACTTGGCGTGCAGCGGGTGGAATTGGTCCGTAAGATTTACGCGACGTGGTATATCACTCGTGTTTGGTGACTTGTGCGGCTGGTCGTGAGCTCAATAAGCTGCATAATGTTCTTCTTGCGACCAGACGCGCAACACACCTAACTCAGTTACTTTAAGGCAAATTATACTAAGTGATTCAGAGCTAGCGTCGAATTAAGTAAATCGACTGATTAAAAGTAACCGCTAAATCGATTGTTAGTTATACATTTATAATACTTAAAAATAAATATTGTGTATTTGTAATTATTCAACACGTAACTTGTAGTTTTTGATTATGAATTAGAATGCATAACCGATGAATTCAGTGAATCATCGTTTGGTTTAATTTCAGAGTTTTAATTATAATATTTAATAAGTTTTGAAGAGCGTAAGTTCACGTTGTAAAGTTTTCTAGGTGTGATTTTAACATAATATTAGGAATGTATGTGTCGCAGGATAATTGTAAAAGTCGTCTTTTGTGAACATCTGATGTATGAGTATTGGAAACTAATGATTTGGTGTAATATGATTGACGCAGTTGAATGATTACGAGCAAATATCAGTATTTTTATTCAATTATCCTGCGATATATACACCGGTGAAGCTGGCGTTCATTCTGCCGTCGCTAAGCTTATCTGACAATTGGCAGATTTTAGTTTTTTAAACCATCGTATTTAGCAAAAAATTCTCTATTGATCTTTCTAATCTGTCTCTCAATTTTGGCAAAACAAATAATAACACCGTTAAGCTTAAGTTCCTAAATTGCTATGTTTACAAACCTATTTCTGATAGAGTAAATCTTTGATATAAACTAACAATGTGCCAATTCGAAAGTGCGCAATTAGATCTGTTTTTTGACACTGGAAAAGCTGGTATTTTTTAGTTAATAAACAGCATCGATTTGTAATCATAAGTACGGCTTGCGGTCGGCAGCGTTGCTTGAGTCACGCTGCGTCCATGAGGACGCGATGCGGCTCGACTCACTTCACCGGGCTAAACTGTTTAGATGTAATGCTAAAATTAAAACTTCAATTTTTAAGCAAATGTGTAATCACTCTTTTCTAAAGTGTTTAACAAAGTATTTTTCCATCAAATTGTTTTTTATTTTATTTATTATTTCGCTCTATCCTCTCATTCTCCACTGACTGTCCAGTTACTTTCTCGGTCAGTGACTTGTTTGTCAATGGTCATGGTCGATTTGGTCGACGTGATGACTTTCCTACCCAATTTGCCAAGATCAGAAACCCTTCGGCCGTTTGTCGTGAATAACGCGCCACGCGACGCCGCAAAAGGTGATCACGATTCAGAGCTGCCCATATTTGTATGGACCGTTTGTTCATTGCACGATTTTCATACGGTTTTCGGCTATGTCGTCGATGCCGCTTTGCCGTTGCGACATTTTTGCGGTGACGATTTAGCAGCTGAACATGTGTTAAAAATCGTGACCGCAAATCGTGTCGTTCGGTGCCTATGAACAAACGACTTTCGTCTTGAAACAGTAAGGCTGCGGTTCCACTGACGCGGAGCTGGGCGGAGAGGAGCGGTGACGTGCAGGAATCGTCCAATCACAGACGAGACGAGTGGCGCGACGAGGATTTCAACCATTGTAATTGGTCGCTTCCGCTCGTCTCCGCTCTTCTCCGCCCAGCTCCGCGTCAGTGGAACCGCAGCCTAAAGCCCGGTATCCACCAAAGCGGAGAAGAGAGGAGATGTGCTGCGAAGCTGGCAGGTTATTTCCACCAAAGCGGAAAGGAGATGCGGAGCAGAGAAGAGATGTGGGCTGTGCGTAGCGGAGATGTGATCTGTGAGAGTTCGAAATCAGTCAAGTGCTGTCTACGAAAGGAAGCCGCCATGCGGGGAAAGTGGCGTGCTAGCGCGGGCGCCCCGCCTGTCCACTCGACTACTCACTCACATCTCCGCTCTGCCGCACCGCTTGCTCGCTCGCGGCACAAAATTTTATAGAAAAATGAGACATCTCTCCGCTTGATCCATTTCCACCGAAGCTAAGTGGACAGGAGATGTGGCAATAACGAAATCTGATTGGTTATTCAAAACACATCTCTCGTCTCTTCTCCTCTCCGCTTTGGTGAATACCGGATAGGGCCCTTCACAGGACAATTAAAACTAAGGCAAACATTTATACTGGAGTAAGTATGAATGTCTAAGACTGACGCTGCTGCAACTTGAGCTTCAGGCCTTTTACCAGGCCACATTGTTAAAACAAGCCATGAAGTGCATCCCCTGAAAGTTGGCATCATCTCTAAAGGATGGCAAATATTATGTTTCGAATATAAAAATAACTTTCTATAATGACTATTATTACTCACTAGCTGACCCCCGGGGCTTCGCTCCCGTCAACTGGCTACCTACCTACTGTAGCTTAATCGCTACAAGGCGCTTTGCTTTAGCCAATTTTTAATTTGTCGGTTACAATTATTCCATATTTTGTTTGTCAAGAAAACAATATTTTTCTGGTACTGGCATATAAAATTTGATAAAAAAATAATAAGGTTTGGCTCTAAAATCATCTCCTAAATTAATTATTGGTATTTTTAGGGTACCGTACCCAAAGTGTAAAAACCGGTCAAGTGCGAGTCGGACTCGCGCACCAAGGGTTCCGTATCATTATTGCAAAAAACGGCAAAAATCCTTGGAATTGGTATTGGGACTTCTAAAAACGATAGTCTTGTATATAGCACTAGCTGACCCGGCAAACTTTGTTTTGCCATAAAAACACCAAACATTTATCTACCCTACCTTACACTACCTACCCTACACTACCCGACCCTACACTACCTTACCCTACACTACCCTACCCTACACTACCCTATCCTACACTACCCTATCCTACACTACCTTCCCTACCCTACGCTACACTACCCTACCCTACACTACCCTACCCTACACTACCCTACCCTACAGTACCCTACCCTACCCTACAGTACCCTACCCTACCCTACCCTACCCTACCCTACACTACACTACCCTACACTACACTACCCTACCCTACACTACCCTACCCTACACAAAGCAAAAATAGCTTAACAATAGCAATAAAGCTCAAATTGACTCTACGTTTTAGTTAGAAAACTTTTGTATAGGAAAAAGAAAAGGGTTTTTTTTTTCCGGCAATTATTAGAATTTTTCTCTCCATAAAAACCATCTTTGAACTTCAACGAACATTTAAAAAAAGAATTGGCCAAATTGGTCCAGGCGTTGTTGAGTTATGCGCTTACCAACACATTTTGCGATTCATTTTTATAGTATAGATAGAGTATGATCATACAGTGAACATCTAAGAATAATATGATTCGTGTCAGCTTCAAGTATCATTGTCGATAATGCGTGACTTTTTTTTCTAAATGGCGTCTCGCAGATTCAATCAGTGATTGGTTACTGCTTAACCGGACTGACCTACGGAGACTAAGCTATATTATAGCCTCCAGCAAGGCACAAACAAGTACTAAACCTAAGCGAGAACTCAGCGTTCTCGCTTAGGTTTAGTACTTGTTTGTGCTACTCGCTGGGGGACAGCTATGCTGGATCTAGATTAATGAATTTACTTTCCGTTCGTAAACTACCTAAGTGGAGAAGAACGGATAAGAAACGCCTTTATATCTAATAATTTAACTAATACTCAGCTATTCGCGGGCTGGCGGGAATTTATTGAAGGAACACGCGACGTGCCTCTACGGTGAGGACGGAACGAATCGGTTTTTATTTCTACGTTTGTTTACTACTCCCTACGGCTCTTAAGGAGCAGAGTGGAGGGGTCATGGGGGTCAGAGAGTGCGCCTCGGTAGGCAGAATGATATATTATTATTGATTACGCCCTTATTGCGTAAATTCTAATTGAAAGGGTTATGGGTCACGCCTTATGCGCTTTCCCATTGACCGTTTCGGAAAACAAAGCTCTCTTGTTATTGTAGGATACCTACGAAATAGGGCGTGGGACTCAGCTAGACTAGGTTTTACACCTGTAGCTGCGATCTTTTTGATCTCAGCGGCTAGCGATCGGGCAGCGTCTGTCATCCAGACTGCATACGCACCGATGATGATATCGGCGACGCAGCGATTAGAGTCGGGCATGTTTGGGGACTGGCTCGCGGCGGCGACAGTGGTGGGAGCCACATGGCGGCCTTGAGCGGGCATGGGGGCGGCTGGGGCCTGAGGGGCCGGGCTGAAAATTGGTGCTGGAATGGGATGGTCCATCAGACCCGAGATGGTCTGCTGGTTAATCTGGGGGGCCACTTTTTGGTGGTTTAGTTACCCCCATGGCGACTGCCTTTGTGGGGCTAGACGGGGAGGGGCTTCGGATGTGGGGGCAGCGCGTGCTTCGCGGTCCCCAGCGCGCTTGGCCATTTTAGGCGCATGTTTGGGGGCTCGAGAGCACCCCTTGTAATTGGCCGTGTGACCAAGTCGGTCACACGGCCAATTACAAGGGGTATAAGGCCCCCAAGCGGCAATAGCACGCAGCTTGGGGGCTCCGTGCAGTCGGCGGGGTTTTTGGGACGGGGACTGTCCTGCGTGCCATGGTCCCCACGGCACTTAACACACCTGGGGGTGGCAAAACAGTTATTCTGGCTGTGTCCATATAATTGGCAGCGATGGCACTGGCCAACTACGAAGGTCCCTTCGTAGGAAGGGCTTCTCGATTGAGATACCTGAAAGTGAGCACACTGATTTAATCCCAAAGATTGGGTTATGGGACTCGGTAGGGTTGCACTCAACCACTACCATGTCATGCACACGTGACCCAAAAGCATGCGTATTAATACTGAAGTAGCTCTTTTACCAAACTTTGTTTTGAAGAACTAATGCTTAATTAGGACTTCAGGTTTGAATAGAAAAGTAATACTTGCCTTTCACTTGACTACTGCTTTTCCAAGCCTCCCCCCAAGATTCCTTGAGGCGGACCCTGGGTAGAGCAGTTAAATCCTGAGGGTAGAAAGGTATCACCACACGCAGCAATGGCCTCATTAGCTAACTGGTCCGCTTTTTCGTTCTAATGATTCCACTATGACAAGGAATCCAAGCGAAGGACACCGAATATCACCTACTTTCACACTTTAGTAGTAAATATCTTGACATCAGAGTACCGGGGAAAGATTGTTTGATTTTTAAGATTGAAGGGAAAATTTGATAAAGCTTTTAAGGCACTCATGGAATCTGCGAAAATTACTGTTTTGGAGAGTAAAAAGTTAAGGACGTATTCCAGGGCCAGGAAATACCAGGCCAGGGCCAGGGGTTCCTGAAAATACCGAAGCATTGGGCAGTGAAAATTGAAGTTTCTGGAGGGAGCTTTATTTTTTGAACTATTTTGTATTGAGAATGGACTATCTATTCGACACCAACATTTTGATTTCCTGTGTGTTTTGAGGCATCACTGTAAACATGGTGCCATCTAGGCCAAAGTTCGTCATACAGCTTTAAAAGAGAAGTTGGCATTAGCGTCACCTTTTATTATACCATTATTCAAATGTAGGTATTTCAGGTGAAATTATTAAAGCTTTAAAATCATATTCAAAAAAACTTAATTCAAAAAATCAAAAAACCCGACTGCTTCAAAAGCGAACTAAAAAGTCGTAAACAAGGAAAAAATCATGCTGTGCAGTCGGAGGATACATATTCGCGGGCTGGCTGACCAAAATCTGGTGTATCCTCCGCCTGCACAGCATGATTTTTTCCTTGTTTACGACTTTTTAGTTCGGTTTTGAAGCAGTCGGGTTTTTTGAATTAAGTTTTTTTATTTATAACGTTTTAGTTAGTTTTTTTCGAATTACATACATTTAAACATATAAGTTTTGTATATTTTTGAAATCACCTCTTAAAACCCTTCATTTTGATACCCCACACGATGGGTTTGGAAGAAAAAAAAATTTGGGCCCCCACAATATGGCACCCAAAAGCCGCCATTTTTCTATTATCCAATTTTAATGTAGCCTATGACACTCGCAGGGTTAAGACGCATCGATGGACGTATGAATCATCCAAATCGGCCAACACGTTTGGTCTCTGGAACGCCATAAAGGAACAAACATACATACATACATAGACTGATAAACACATTACCCTCCTTCGGCAGTCGGGTAAAAATAGGTAAAATTGAAGAGTGGTGTGTGTGTAGTTATGATTGTGTGTGTTCTGAAATTAACAACTAGATGCGGTAATGGTTTATGTGCCCAGTATGGGGATGAATTGATGACAACTGAAAGTTGATGAGTTTTAATGACTAATGGGTGTTTAGAAAACTGAAATATGCGGTAGAATAATCTGTCTGCCAGGAACTGCCGACGTAACTTGAGGGGAGTATCAGCGCTTTCGACCTGTAATGCGTTTATGAGACTAGATTTAATCGCACCAGTTATGACTCGAAGGGCCTTGGCCTGGACGTCATCCAGTCTCTTCATACCAGCAGCGCTACATGGTTCCAGTAAAAAAGTGCCATAATCCAATAGCTCGTTATCAGTGCATTATAAACTAATTTAAGCGAAAAGAGGTGTGCACCCCACGAGGCACCTGACAGGTATCGGAGGATGTTTAGAGCACGTTCACATTTTTCAGCAATTTAAACACAATATGGATTACCAGATTTAATCGCAATAAGCTCTCCATTGTATTTTAGAATAATTGGAGGAGGCTTACATTTTCTAGAAAAGAGCACCACAGCACTTAATACAGAGAGTTCTAATCCCTTTGTCCAAATAGATCTTAAGAAGATCTAAAGCTTTAGACAAAGAGGCACAAGCTATATTAATATATTTGTCAGTACTGTAAACAACCACATCATCAGCGTACTGCAGAATTTTGCATGTTGCAGCGGTGTCAGCGCCAAAATCCAAATTCGTGATTTTCCAAATTAATTATTTTACAATTTTTTTAAAATACGCATAATTATTTTTCCTAATTACTATTTTTCAAATTCTTATATTTCCGAATTTTTAGGTTTCTCTATTGTTTATTGTCCTAACACCAAAATTTTCCGAATGAGTACAGTTCGATACAAAAAGTAAAATAAACGGATTGCCATAAACTTTTTCATCAGATAATCAAATTTAAAATCGATACTATTTATTTCAGCCAATATATCAAAGAAAGAAAAATAAACAGGTCTAGAGCAAAGTATAAACTACGTATATACATGTATGAAAAGATGGGTGAAAACAATTAATTCCCTTTCAAACATTTTCTGAAATAAAAAGGAACCTGTGTTTTTTAAAGAAGTGTTGTGGTTCACGTATCAATACTGTTACTTGAACCAACATGTTATAATTTCTTTAAACATTCATCAGGTGATATTGCGGTTTTTAATAAATTATCAATGGCTTTGCTACGTATGTATTTGGAAATTTTTAATTATCTTTTCAAAATAGGCCTTTGCCCAGCAGTGGGACAGTATAGGCTAATGAAAAAAAATGTGATGCCCCTTTTTTCAGAAAATATATGAAAAAGGGTAAATTACTTTGTCCTATCTTTTTATTTAAACGGAAGTGCCAACCGTCTAAAGCGATGGCTTTCCTATGGCGTTCACTAAAACAACTCCACAAATCAAAGCAGATTTTGGTCATCCACAAGTTGAATTGTGTGTGGAACAAAATCTGTTACAAAGTTTTTATTGTGATAGTACTTATTTGTGGAAAATATAGAATGTGGCATAAAATAGAACAAATACTAATGAGAAAGTGGAAATAAATGAATATGAAAAAATCGGAATATGTAAAAATAAGAATTCGGAAAAATAAGAATATGAAGAATTAAGAAATTGGACAATTTAGACTTCGGAAAGTATCGCCGACATCGTTGAGTATATATATTTGGGTATATATATCATAGAGAATAGGGCCGAGCACGGATCCCTGTGGCAGCCCTTTCCATGAAATCAAATTCCAACTGTCCGAAATTTATACACGAGTATATTTTCTATTCTATTCATGCACTGGGTATGGCAAAAAAACGTGCTCGGATGTGTGCGTGAGATAGTGTAGTAGGAGATGGTGTGGAAATGAATGTGTATGTGAGTAGGTAGTGGGTGTGAGTAAGTGAAGGCGTGAGGGTTGTACCTACACAATTTACATGGTGGCGATTTATTATCCATACCAATATTATAAATCCGAAAGTAACTCTGTCTGTTACCTTTTCACGCTTAAACCGCTGAACCGATTTAGATGAAAATTGGTATGGATATAGTTTGAGATCCGGGAAAGGACATAGGCTACTTTTTTTCATAAAACACGATGGGGGAGAAATAGGGGGGGTGAGGTAGTTTTGTATAAAACTTCTTATTAAACACAACATTTGGCTTAAACCGCTGAACCGATTTAGATGAAATTTGGTATGGAGATCCTTTGAGACCTTGGCAAGTAATTATACTACTTTGTTTGCATAAAACATGAAGGGGGAGAAATGGGAGGCGTGTTAATTTTTGTATGTAACTTCTTATCATGCAACTTCTTTTTATTATGAACCGATTTAGATGAAATTTGGTATGGAGATAGTTCGAGAACCTGAGAAGGACATATGATAGGCTAGGCATAAAACATGAAGGGGAGGAATAGGGGGGAGGGTTAATTTTGTATGAAACTCCTTAATAGGGCATAAACCGATGAACCGATTTAGATGGAATTTTGTATAGAGATAGTTTGAGACCTTGGGAAAGACATAGGCTACTTCTTTTTGCATAAATTACTAAGGGGCAGAAGTGGCAGAGAGGGTTAAGTTTGTATGTACCTAACTTCTTATCATGCAGCTTCTTCTTATTATGAACTGATTTAGATTAAATTTCGTATGGACATAGTTTGAGATCCTGAGAAGGACATAGGTCACTATTTTGTGCTTAAAAATCGAAGGGGAGAAATGGTAGGCGTTAGTTTTGTATGAACCGATTTAGATGCAATTTGGTATGGACATAGTTCGAGAACCTGAGAAGGACGTATGATAGGTTACTTGCATAAAACACGAAGGGGGAGGATTAATTTTGTATGTAACTTCTTAATAGATCATAAATCGATAAAAAGATTTAGATGAATTTTGGTATAGAGATAGTTTGAGACCTTGGGATGGACATAGGCTACTTCTTTGTGCTTAAAAATCGAAGGAGGAGAAATGGGAGGGATTCGTTTTGTTTGAAACTTCTTACTATGGGGATTGATTCACTTCAAACTTTGCGGCAATACTTTCGTAACAAATAATTAATGTTTAGTTATTGTTTTTTTTTTAATTTTACCTAAAAGGGGTTGGGGTTGTAAAGATATGATATTTTAATCTATACCTACCTGTATTGACTATCGTCTTCAATTAAACAAGTTAATTGTTTTTACGTTAATGGTTTCTGTACCTATACAGGCTTTGTTTTCCAAGTGGGCGTGGATGGCCAAATAATCACTATATGTGTCTGGTCGGAGGATCCTCCCTTTTCAATTGAGGTTTGTGGAACTTTACACCCTCTTCCACATGCCTCCAAACTGGTCACCCTCGAACATGAACATCAGCGCAGCCTTCGTGCAGAGCTACTTCATCGTGACGTCATCATCACTTCCTCAAGCTTTCGAGCAGCGAGTCACACAGCCAGCCAGTACCCACGGCATCTACGGGGGTACTGACCATCAGCATGAAGCGGACGCGCATTCCTGGTCATCACCCTCAGCTTCTTTCATCACCGCTCCGACCCACTGGAGCCAGCAGCACTGTCCCGACTCACTGGGACATCATCACCGCTCCGACCCACTGGAGCCAGCAACTCTATCCCGACTCACTGGGATATCATCACCCCGACTCACTGGGGCACAACCGCATACAGTTCCGACTCACCGCGAACTCTGCGACTTCCGCAGCCTAATTGTGTAAGTGAATTCGGAAACGGAAACAATCTGGTTCTTTCCCAAAAACACACACATACACAAAAAAGTTGAATCTTTATTCACCTTTTTTGTGTATGTGTGTGTTTTTGGGAAAGAACCAGATTGTTTCCGTTTCCGAATTTACTTACACAATTAGGCTGCCGGTTCCGACTCACGGGAACCAACCTTCCACTGGCTAGGCACACATCACGAGATGTATGGACGACTCAACCACACACCAAACAATCAAAGGAGTCAAGGGGCCGATTTTGATTAAAACTTATTGCAACATTGAATTTATCTCACCCTGTATGTCGACAACCAGATTTGATTGAAAAACGCGGACGAAGCTGCGGGTAACAGCTAGTAAAAAATAAATAGTAGATACATACGGTCACCAATGAAAGCAGTGTACCTAAATACTGGTATGTAATTAAGTTTTTGGAACGATGTTCCTTAACGCCCGTATTAATTCTGAATTGTTGGCGGGCTGAAGGGCTAGACCGAAAAATGTGTAACAATAAAAAAAACGACACGAAAAACTTTTTGCAGTCATTTTTGAGGCATTTCCGAATCACCTAGGAAACTCAAACTTTTCTTCTCATCAATTTCTTTTTCAATTGATTCAGCTTGTCGTCAATTTTGTTTGAGAATGTGCAATCATATTTATAATACTAACGTTTAAATACCATGTTTTTATTAATATAAATAAATTTAAGTAATCATTTAAAATAATAGTTGTTTAGTTTACGATTTCAAAACTGACCAAACTGGCAAAACAAGCTAATTCATCACTAATAATAGTACATTAAATTAATACATTGAACAAATATTTGCACAAAATGTTCTAAATAAAAATTAACTACTATTCTTAAATAGTCAATTAAATGCTTTCTTAATTATTATATAAGAAGCGATATCCGTGCTTAACTTGGGTGCAATTTACGTGAGTGTGCATATTAAAATATCAAGATATTTGTCTAAATAAAACCCTTCAGGATTCCTTTAAATAATGGAGAAAACCGCCTCAAAATCCGTTGCGTAGTTTTATGAAAACTGCAATGGCTTCAGTGTCTAAAGACCCACTTATCAAGCTTAATCCGAACAAGTTCCAATGAAACTTTTACAGTAACTGCATACAAAAAATCTGTAGAAAAGTCGTTATTGTACATCTAAAATATTTCCTTAAAGAATAGCCAGGGTGTTAAAGGATAACCAACAAAACCCGAAATGGGTGCAGCATTTTTGGATTTTTTGTCGGTTTGTCTATTTATCTGCTTGTCTGTTTATTTGTGCACAAATCACGTAAAATGTACGAAACCAACGAAGATAACTTTTATATATCAAAATTGTGCGTAACTTGAAATATTACTTAGTTTTTGTTTCATCGCAGTTAGTTCACTATATCAAAAGTTAGATGAATTTAAAGTGTTCAAGAAGTAAAAAATATCACAACACGTGCAATTCAGATACTCGGAAGTTGAACTCCATATGATGGATGGAAGAGAAGAGAAGAGGAGAGTGGTAAGAGTATGGAACGTGTGCTCAACGGTAAGCTCCTGGCATACCTAGAAGCGAACGACATTCTCAGTGACCGCCAATACGGCTTCCGACGAAATCGGTCCACTGGGGATCTTCTAGCGTATATATGCCATTCACATCTGGAGTGAGGCCATCGAGAAACACGGGGAAGCTAGCCTCGACATCTCGAAGGCTTTCGACAGGGTTTGGCACGAAAGCCTCATTGGAAAGCTTCCTACCTTCGGACTGCCTAGTGGTCTGTGTAATTGGATTGCGGACTTCCTGAGGGATTGATTCATCCGAGTGGTTATCGATGGCTGCTCGTCCGGTCAGTTTGATATCAACGCCGGAGTCCCTCAGGGGTCAGTGCTCTCGGCTACATTATTCTTGCTGCACTTTATTGATCTGCTAAAACCCGGAACCTTTGGGTACGCAGACGATAGCACTGTTGCTCCAGCCTGGTCTGTGCGGCGGACGCGTATCTCTCATACATATTTTATTTATTTTTTTATTATACAAGTCTCGTTTCCGTAAGTGTGTCCGTGGCATCAACAGTAGGCCCTATCAGAATATCAGCGCAGCGTTACCTTTTTTGGTTATCGCTGCACATGCTGAGATAGGAGCCTTTTTGGTCTCGCACGGGGTTTTTATTTTATTATTGTTTAATTTTATGCTTATTTCTCGTGTCTCCTGTGCGGGTCACAAATAAATATTTTTCTTTCTTTCTTTTCTTTCTTTCTATACGCGTCCGACGCACAGACCAGGCTGGAGGCCCAGTAGGCCTCAGATTTGGTCTCTCCGGGAGGCCATGGTTGAACGCTTGAATCTATCCTTGAAGGCGGTCTCCGAATGTAGTGATGCCAATCTGGTCAGTTTCAATGCTACTAAGACCTAGACGTGTCTTTTTTCCGCTAAGAAGAGCCAATTCCACCCGGCTCCATCTTTCAGTGGTGTAACCGTGCCGGTAGCGGACTATCTCGAACTTCTTGGTGTTACGTACCCTCAATTTTGGTCCACTCATTGAGGCGAAACCTCAGTTGACCGCAAAAAAGTTGTGGATTATTCACACCTGGAACAGCTGCTCAACTTGTATAAAGCGCAAGTTCCAGTGTTGCCATATGTACGGATTTGTCCGTACACGTACGGAATTTGGGGTATTGCGTACAGACAATAATTGCGTACGGATATGTGTAAATTTTAAAACATATAGTGTTTGGACGCGTTATTATTTCTGTATGTATCTTTATAGAGCAAGCTCCATTTATAAATTGCGAACCAATTGCCGTCAAAGCGCTAAAAAAGGTACCAAATAGGTCGACCATTTTTCTTTCTAAAAAGGTAAAGTTAACTTTTTTAGAAGTCTTCTCAACTACGCGTCCGCTTTTGTTAACCTGACGACCCGTAGCAACACTAGTTTCCACATTCACGATTAAAAAGTTTTCCGACACAGTTTTTTATTTCACTGATGAATGTTTTTTTTTTCGAAATTGCCTTCCTTTGAACCTCTCCCAAAAACTCAGGCCGTTTTAAATAATACGTACGAAACCCGTTGAAAGATGTTCGGAATCCCGAAGACTGCAGGTTCTCTAGAGGTCATTTGATCTGTTCCGGGGGTAAAGAGCCGAAGTCGGGTTAACTGATATCAGTTTGGGTTCATGATGCACAAACTCTTGTTAGCGACAAGATTTTTTATGATTAGCTTGTCACCAGTGTTGGCAAGACCGCCCAGTCCTCCAGTCTGTCGCACGGCAACTGTGCCACTGTGGCATATGCATGCCTCATGCATCCCATGAGATTTTATAAATGGTATGGTAGTGAAATGATAGTTGGTGTCTCTGACAGAGCTCAGTCGCAGAGACATGCGGTCCGCGAGAAGGGTCCTCGGCCTATAAACAACTAGGAATGCGTTCCTGCCATTTCCGCACAAGAATTAATATAGAAATGGACATATTGTTGCTAGCCATTTTCAAACACAATTTTAAACAGTTACTATAAAAAATACCAATAATTAATTTAGTAGGTAGATGATTTCTGAGTGAAACATTTTTTATAAAATTACTAGCTGACCCGGCAAACGTTGTTTTGCCATAAAAGTAACAAAACACCAAACATTTTTTTTTTGAATTCATTGTACTTTTATCCTACCTACCCTACCCTACCCTACCTACCCCACCCACTCTACTTACCCTACCTACCTACCTACCCTACCTACCTATCTAACCTACCATATCATACCCTACCTACCCTATCCAACCAACCATTTTTTTGTTTTTAAATCTTCCCTGTATTCTGGCGAACATAACAATAAAAGAAAAATTCAAATCGGTCCAGCCGTTTTTGAGTTTTAGCGAGACTAACGAACAGCAATTGATTTATATATATATAGATATCTGTCGGTACCAGAAAAATTGTCTTCTGTTTTCTTGCAAAATATGAAAATGTGAATAAGTGTAGTGTAATAGTGACCTGCTGGCTAAATCAAAGCGTCTTGTAGCGATCACGCTACTCTTCGACTGTAGTGTATATTACAGTAAAGAGATCGGTTATTCTCTAATTTGTGTTGTGCGGACCTTTAGGGTCACGATAAGTAATCTTGTCGCCAGTCGGACTGTCAGTAATCTATAATATAAAAATGAATCGCAAAATGTCAAAAAAAGCGCATAACTCAACAACGCCTGGACCAATTTGGCCAATTCTTTTTTTTAAATGTTCGTTGAAGTTCAAAGATGGTTTTGAAGGGGAGAAAAATTGAAATAATTGCTGAAAAAAAAACAGCCCTTTTCTTTTTCCCATACAAAAAAACTAAAACGTAGAGTCAATTTGAGCTTTATTGCTGTTTTGTATAAGCTATTTTTGCTTTGTGTAGGGTAGGGTAGTGTAGGGTAGGGTAGGGTAGTGTGGGGTAGGGTAGGATAGTGTAGGGTAGGGTAGTGTAGCGTAGGATAGGGAAGGTAGTGTAGGGTAGTGTAGCGTAGGGTAGGGTAGGGTAGTGTAGTGTAGGGTAGTGTAGGGTAGGGTAGTGTAGGGTAGTTTAGGGTAGGGTAGAGTAGGTAGTGTAAGGTAGGTAGGTAGGGTAGATAAATGTTTGGTGATTTTATGGCAAAACAAAGTTTGCGGGGTCAGCTAGTACTAGATAACATTATCATGATTGTCACGCAACGACTCCTTTGTGACCTTTGAAGGATCAATAGAAGGTTCAATTTTAAACTGAACTGCTTCCTATTCATCACCTATTCTATCTATCTTCTATAAATATAAAATCAATTGCTGTACGTTAATCTCGTTAAAACTCAATAACGGCTAGACCGATTCGAATATTTTTTTTAGTTAGAATATAATGTTTAGGGAGTAGGTACCTACGATGCGAAGTCACTTTGGAATTAAATTATATAATTAAGTAACAATTATTTATTCAGTAGGTCTCACTAATTATTCTTTTAAAAGGCAGTTACTGTTGTGTTAGGTAGGGACCAAAATTTTGCAGAAAATGGAAAAGAGATATAACAAAAATAATGGTAAGTACTTAGTCTGTTTTATTCATCTCAGAGACAAAATTGCCACATTCAAATGTGAAATTACTTATTTTATGGCTTACCTACTAGGTAATAAGTAGTTTCTGTTATTATATAATTCTTATAATCTCAAAAACTATAATAGGTCTAAAAGGAGTTATTTATAGCCAAGGGCGGATCCAGTTTTTGTACTGGGCCCCACAAGGGGCAGACGCGCAAAAATATCAACAATGTCAAAAAAAAGGCCAAAATCAAAAAATAAATAAAAAACAACTGTCAGAAATAAACTTGAATTATCATACTACATGTTTATTTCTACAAGTTCATGTATGTATAGGAAGGTTTATGAAAGACAAGAGTTTCACTCATGTTCTTTCTGTTCATCATCATCATCATCATACCAGCCAAAAGAGGTCCATTGCTAGACATAGGCCTCCTAAGCGCCGCCATCAATGTGGCGACGCTTGGGAGGCATTGATCGGTCCAGATGGTCCGGGCGTCCCGCATCCAGCGGATCCCCGCAACCTTCACCAGGTCATTGTTCCACCTGGTGGGAGGCCTTCCAACGCAACGTCTTCCGGTTCGCGGTCGCCACTCCAAAACTTTTCGGCCCCATCGACCATCCGTTCTGCGAGAAATGTGCCCTGCCCACTGCCACTTAAGGTTGGCAATTCTTCAGGCTATGTCGGTAACCCTGGTTCTCTTGCGGATCTCTACATTTCTAATTCAATCACGCAAGGACACTCCGAGCCTGACCCTCTCCATTGCTCTTTGGGTGCCTGTAAGCTTTCTGATGAGGCCCATTGTGAGCGACCACTTCTCAGAGCCATAGGTTCGTCTTGAGACACTGTGGTAAGTTGGACGAGAAGATACCGCGCAGGTGCCTAAATGCCGCCCGGCCGAGTAGGATTCGACGGTTGACCTCTTTCTTGAGGTTGGACCTGCCTAGCTGGACCGTTTGTCTCAGGTAGACATGGTCGTCCACAGTTTCGGCTGTGGAGACACCGACCTTGATAGTAGTGGGTGCGACATGGGCGTTCAACATCACCTTGGTTTGTCCATTTTCATTTTTCGACCCATTCTTTCGGAAGCTCTACTGAGGTCTTCGAGCGTTGTACTGGGCCCTCCATGTTCTCCATGACAGGTTTATCATCGGCGAACCACCGTTGAAGTTGATGCCTAGCCCTCCCAGTCCAGAAACTTGTAGACATCCTCCAGTGCAGCGGTGAATAGTTTATTTCTGTTATTTTATTCATATATTTTAACAACTCTGATAATTTGTTTTGCTTCTAATTATATACAGCTCTGATGGAATCTCCACAGTACACAAAATACAGTCTGGGGGGGCACGTGCCCCCGTGTCCCCCCCTAAATCCGCCCTTGCATATAGCATACCTCAGGGGGGTGACCACAAGCTCTTAGAGTAAGGTTATTTTGAGTGTGTGTAAGGGACAGATGTATATGACGTGTATACATCTGTCACTTACTCGATCTCAAAATAACCTTACTCTAAGAGCTTGTGGTCACCCCACAGGAGGCCTAATAAGCCCTAAAAGAAGTGGTTTGACATTTGCATGTGTCAATTTCGTATCTGACAAAAAAAACAGACTTTAAGTAGGCATTATTTTTGTTTAGTGTCTTTTCCATTTTCTGCAAAATATTGGTCCCTATCTAGATAAAAATCAAATAGTTACTGCAAATAAACCTTAGAGGTGTTTTTGAAATGTTAAATATAAAAATTAAAAAGATGTCTAGTTGCAAATTCGCAAGCGTCAGTAGGTCTCAATGGAGAAGAATTAGCAAGAAACTCCACGGACACTCTTTTCCATCAGTTTTAGTTACAAGTATTTGGTTACATCATTCTTGTTTAAAAAATAATTATAAGTGAGAGAACAATGTAAAAAGACGTGCACGTAAAAGCGACTTTAGTAACAATCAATAACAGGCCGATGCAGCTAATAAGTAATGACCAATCCAAACTGATGGCGCCCGTTCACGAACATGACGCATGGAGCTCAGCTCAACCATCATGAAGAGAACCGAATGATCCAACACTTGTGCCACCATCAGAGAGACATCTGAGAGAATGACACACTCAACTGCCTACCTTTACTTAGTAACTAAGTAAAGTAAAACAATTTTAAACATCGAGGGTAGGTATGTAATAGGTAGGTACAATAACAATATGGTATGTAATTCATCGGGTAGGTAATAGATGAACCTCAAAAGCAGGCCCTGATTTACCCACAGGCTAATTGTCAGGCTATAATAGCCAGGGGCGCGAGTATCGTGGGGCCCCAAGTTTGCCTTTGCAAGCACCACTTATTTACAGAATAAAATTCAGTTTACAAATTCGTTCGTAAAATCCTACGTTGTAAGTTTTCCTAGACACGGTTTGTCGAACGTCTTTGCTTCCTTTCTATCTTAGTGCTCTCAGTAGTCTCAGTTCCATTAATTTGCCGCGTTCTACCTTAGTCAGCCACAGTCACCTCACAACCACGCAGTAGCGTATTTAGGCTTGGACCAAGAGAGACGTGGTGGGAGTCAGCGAAGGGCGGTAATACAGCCCGATCAGTCTAGCATATATTTTTAAAGCAAGCTCTACTATTTTCTTCTAGCGTGCCACCCCTTTGTCCTGTCTGCCAAAAAACCTTACATATCCGAGTAGCTTTAAATTGTTAATTTTTTAAGTGCCCCACCCCCTGCCAACTAAATGGTTGCCTTGGGATGGCGCTTATTGAAAGTTAGCCTGGAGCGGTCAGAATTCTAAATCAGGCTTAGAGCATTCATAACTATCTACAAATAAGTAGGTACTTAGCACAAAATAGTAAGTATACAGAAGGGCCACTCCCGCCGTTTAGAAAATTGACAGCTAAACTTGACAGATTCACTAGGGTGGTTACTATATTGATTCCGAATAAAAAAAAAGAGTAGGTTGCCCAAGTTACAAACATAAATACATAGATTCGTCTAAACATACATCATATCATGCTTACATGCCTTAGAGGGTAGACAGGGAATCAAGCATCCATTTAATATCACGAAACATTTAATATTACGCCACATACGATGAATATTGGAGAGTAAAAAGACGTAGTATAATAATAGTGTAATAATGATCCCACTTAAATAAATAAATTGTAAAAAGCTCCAAGCTCGACAAACATATAAATGTGAAAAAACAGGTACCTAATAAAATCAAAAAACCAAAGATGATCTAAAAGAAGAAAATTATGCTGTGCAGTCGGAGGAAACATATTTGTAAGCTGTATGACTTGAACCTTATTATTATGACAAGTTCCCAATTTCATCTATGGGCTTAAAATAATTTATTATAATCCTAGATAATGAATTTCTTATTTGTCATCTTGAAAGATTAATGACCTTTTTATCTTAAAAATAATTGAAAGAAAGAATTAAAAACAAAAAAGTAAATTCGGTCTGTAATAAATAATAAAGGTAACCCATCCAATGCAACCAACCTCGTTACAGTACTTAATGTATGAATGACGTGACAAACGCATGCACAAAGCAATCATGACAGCCGCGACTGAGCTCGGTCCAATATTGCCCAATATTCCCTGTAAAACTGAAATGTCAAAGTAAGAGTGGCCCCTCTTTCTGCGGCGCGCCGCCGCTTAGGTACGTACTTTGTGTACTTAGGTACTACCCTGGTGGTCACCATCAACACATCGAAGGGGCTACATGTCCTCTTTACCTAACTACTTACTAAATAGGTAAATCAAATTCGTCTAAACTTTGAATGACAAAATTATGTACAGATAGGTAATAAACTACCGACTTTTTGTCACAGGGGTAAGCATAAACTCAGAATGCCACCCGTTACGATCCTTACATTCTCTTTGCTTCGTTGACAAATTCAAATTAATCTTAAATCATAAACCAGGGCCTATCCCTTATCCCAGGGTCCACAATATAATCAAAGCGTATAGTATTTGTATTTTCTCGTCGAAATTCACGGCGCAGCGTTGTATTGTCGTGTTGTGCTCGCAAATAAAAACAAGGCACGTGGGTCCAGACTCCAGACGGGTTCGCTCGGCGTCGGTCGGCGGCGCGCGGGGGCGGCGTCCTCGTTTCGCAGGGTCGCCGTCTAGCGCCGCGGCGCCACCGTCGCCTGTCACCTGCGACGGCCGACGACGCTCGATGCCGTTACTACAAGTCAACAACACTCTTGCGCCGACGCGACGCTTTATTTCTTAGTTAACAGATACTCGTGCGCCGCTAAAACCCAGTGAACCCTACTAATAAAGTGTTTATTCTGTTTCAACGTAGTACAACGGTAAGTGTTTCAATGTTTTCTACAATAAAGTCGAGTTTCGTCTGCCCGCGCACGCGGCTACACTGACAGATAGCGATGTTTTTGTTTATGTTTTGTGTTGTTGATATTATTTATGCATTTCGCATTTTATATTAAATAAGTAGGTACTTTTATCAATGTCTATGTTGCATTAAGCGAGTTGAAGCTGCAATAAGTGAATTATTACTTGATATAAAACCGAAACCTGATAATGCCGAATGCCGATGCGAATGAAATCTCTTAAAATGCTTATTGTCGTTATTTTTCTTAAGTTTTAAACTTTGAGTCGCTATTAAGTTTACTAAGGCTCGATTGTCCGGCCGTGCATGCTTCATAAAGTTTTTGTTTATGCGATATAGGACTTTACTTGGTCGTGATAGGAGTTATATTTCCGTATGCGTGGGTGTAGCCTTGGGGGAAAGGGACGTCGCGTCGCCGCCGCCGCGCCGCCGTGCAGGTAGGCAGGCTATCGTCGCGCTAAAGAATATTCTTACCAGAATGGACACTGCTTTGACTTCTTATGTAGGTACATTTCATATCTTAAGTTTGGTTTGTTTATGCTTACTGCTGTTTAAAGTGTGCCGTTGTGAACATTTATATTAAATAGGAATTTAAGAAACTACTCAAAAACAACGGTGTATCAAAATTAAATTCGTGTTAAGTGATCCGTCGTAAGCCTGCTTGAATACTGCTAGCCAGAAGATAAGTCAATAGATCAGTCACTGCATTTCAGACAGTTCTTGACTTTTTTTGTTTGTGGGTCATTAAACTAAAACGTAGATTAAACTTTAAACTCTAAACGTAGGAAGACAAGTTCTCATAAAATCATACGTAACACTATGCTTAATAAATAGCTTAGCTTAAAGAATAGCTAGTTATAAATACTTTAAATTGTAATTTGTGGAGAACGTAGTGGGTAGCATAGTTGTATAAATGTAATATTTAAGATAGTATGACCGTTTCTTATTTACTCTTTGTTTTTCCTTAAATAAATAAAATAAACACTATGCTTAATGCATATGCTATAATGGGCAACTAAAATCACAAAGCATCCATGATTTATAGCGGTGACACGTGGTGTTATTCCAGCTTAGGTAGATGCAGCATAGGCATTTTAGAAAATATTCTATCAAAAATCGATTTGATATGTCGTAGGATTGAAACGTTTTATTATTATTATTTATATATCCCTTGTCAAGACATGTCACGAAACAGTGTCCGTGTAGCCTAAAGCTCTATTTATTAAGTCTCTCTAATAGTTGTGTATCATGTAATCTATTATTATAAAAAAGTCCCTTTCCCTAGGTATATTATAACAGGTACAATAAAATAAACTATTAAAACAGATGGATCTTATTCTTTTTCGTTTAACAACTCTTCTTCCTCTAGTTTTAATAATTTTAACACTGGCCATCTGTAAAAAAAACTGCAGTCAACATTTCTAATATTGAACTGTGACAATCAGACATGTTTTCCCGAGAAGCTTCCATCCGCCAAACACGCGATAAGAACTTAGACCCATTAAAGCCCATTTATTGAATAACCCAGAAGCCAAAAGTACGTATTCATTAAGGTGTAAGGTACTACCAAAATTTCTCTAAGATCCGAAAATCGTGTAGGCAGAAAGTGAAACCAACTCGTCTCATCTGCGCTGTTAATTAGTTTTTGTTCAAACGGTCACCGCGAAGTATGAGTACCTGGGTAGGCTCTATAATTTTAATTAAAGTCAGGACTTAATTAACTATTGTGAGACGTTAAGTCCTTAATCGAATTTATGCTGTTTGTATTATTTTTCATTTGACAGTCTTCTGATTGGTTTTGAGAAGAATTTACACTGTTCGACTTTGTTTTCGTTTTCTGAGAATCAAGGTGACTAATATGTGTTAGTGTCATATTATCTATTGATAAAATATTAATAACGTTTTTCCTCGTTTCTATTTTTGTTTTTAATTAGGTACCTACATACCTACTTATAATGCCATTATGTATGTAAATAAAATCTTGTTTGCCTCGTCATTGGTCTAATAGTCGCAAATGCTAGGCACTGCCATCGTCCTGAATTCAATTCCCGGATTGGCCAAAGTGTTATTGGGTTTTTCCTTTTTGGCCTCCATCCGCATGGAAACCAGATAACAACATTGTTTCGTTTTTTAAGGCGCTATCTATATACGCCCCAATTTTAACGCAGTACGTGTAATGTACGTAGTAGTGTGGTGCTAACATGTTCAAGCTCGCTTCGCTGTGGATTGTTATTTATTGGTTCTTGTTGCTTATCGATAAATAACTTAACATTCATAATGTTGCAAAAAATCTCAGGTGAAATTTTTGAGCTCACTTTGTTTTCACTTCGCTCGAGGTTGCGAGGTTGTCAAAAATGCGGCTTTATTCGATCAACGATTAAAAACCGATTTCTTTCAATAGACAATATCCTGAAACATTGATCTTTTTATAAGGCGTCATTTCAAAGGGCGCCAGGGGCGGCAAATATTGTCTATGCCCGGAGTGTCGAAATGGCTAGATCGGGCCCTGCATGGATGGATGTCCATTCATCATCATCCATAAACCGATTACGACCACTGTTGAGCATAGGCATGTCTTATATTGAGCCAATCTCCACGTTCATGTGTGAGCCAATCTCCACGTTCATGTGTGAGCCTCATCCAGGTTCTACCGTGATGGCAACAATGCCATCTGCTCATTTCGCCGCCTGACGACCAATACCCTATTTTCTGTCTCTGGACACCACTCGGTTCTACCACCCTACTTCATCTATCATCATGACCCATGCGTATTCAAACCTACTAAGAACGTTGGTCTAAGTTATTTTCGGGAATGTACAAAGCGCACATCTAGCGATTTTCCACAAAAGCAATTGTAACTCAGGTTCAGTGCCACAGTTTCAGCCATTGAAATGCACCGCACAACGTTGGTTAGACAGTCGACTCGCTTATTCGTTTGGAACATTACCAACAGAGGGCGGTACTAGTATCGTTTTTAGGTTGTATTGTTATTCTGTTTTTGTTGAGGACTTACGCTGAAACTTTTTATGGATAATTTATATCTAGGCTTTTTATTTGTTATTTTTAGTGTAAGGTACAATGTTGAAAATCTTTTCGGTGTACAAAGTCGAATGGTTGTTCCATTCCATGTCTGTTCTTGGCCCGTAGGTATACAGAACATCTTGTACGATATTATAGATAGACCTACGAACCTAAAGAAACAACTTGGTAGTTTTTGAAAGTAATAGGTACCTACTAGTTGGAAACCACTAGATAACTATTTAAACCCACTATTAAGTTGTAAACCACTAGTTAGAAACTATTTGAAACCATTAGGTAGGCAGGTTCCAATTAGTATTTTGGAACTTCTACTAGTTGGAAATGACAAACTACTTTTGGACCATACCATCACTAAATCCAATTGTAAAGCTACCAAAGTCGATTGACACCGTTACTTTTCAAAAATAATCTACTTAAATGGACACAACATATTACTTTCCTAATGCTTTTTAGCCGTTTTATAACTATGGCAACATAAGTAATAGTTTGTATGGTTTACTGTGTTACACTGAAAATTAGGCCGAGGA
Source organism: Orthosia gothica (assembly GCA_949775005.1). NCBI lineage: Eukaryota > Metazoa > Arthropoda > Insecta > Lepidoptera > Noctuidae > Orthosia > Orthosia gothica. The sequence continues at coordinate 31,591,969 of OX459039.1, read as the reverse complement.
ATATATGAAAATTCGCACAGTCACCCTATTTTGGACCGTCACAGTTATGAGAAAATAAAGCTTATAATCAAATAATACTGAATGCGCTTTTGAAGTACGGTAAGTTCTTATTAGAAACATAAAAACCGACCAAGTGCGAGTCGGACTCGCGCACGAAGGGTTCTGTACTTGGTAAATTGCGGTTTACGATTTATGACCTATTAAAAAAAAAACTACTTACTAGATCTTGTTCAAACCAATTGTCGGTGGAACTTTACATGGTAATGTATATCATATTTTTTTTTAGTTTTATCATGCTCTTATTTTAGAAGTTATAGGGGGGACGGGACACATTTTACCACTTTGGAAGTGTCTCTCGCGCAAACTCAAAATGGGTGCACGGTTGGCGCAGTGGTTGAGTGATTGACTGCTGCGCTGCGTGTCGCGGGTTCGATTCCCGCACGGAACAAATATTTGTATGACCTACAGATAGTTGTTCCGGCTCTGGGTGTTGTGTATGTGAGTTTATATGTTTGTAAACGCACCCACGATACAGGAAGGAATTCCTTGTGACATACGGACGGACAGACAGACAGACAGACATGACGAATCTATAAGGGTTCCGTTATATGCTATTTGGCTACGGAACCCTAAAAACGATCGCCTGAAGTCGGTGTGATCAATAGTTTCTTTAGGACCCCTCTTATACTTACCGATTCATAAAATTTACGAGTATTTTTAGGCATATGCACTCAAGTCTAGCTAAATTATTATACGAGTATTTAGCTGGTCTGTTCCGGTTTCCGGACTAGGATCGAACAACCCTAGCTCCAATAAGCTAAATGACCTCTGACTATGAAACGACATCATTTCAATTATACCTAGTTTAAAATGTAGATACAGAAATAAAAATAAAATTCTCCAAAATCTTCATCATCAGCCTCGATTGTCTTTTATTTCATTCTTTGTAGGTACGAGTATCATCCAATATAAATGTTTTGATAATTATTTATTTTAACAATAATTTTTAGCACCTACTTTTTATTTTAATAACTAACGTAGTTAAAAATCTACACAGTGATATACAATAATAACTTAATTAGCAATACAACAAACAATACTTAATTAACTAAATAATTAATTACTTAGTTTAAATGTGTATACATTTAAACTAACTAAATCTAGAAATTAACTTATATATGTCTTTATGACTAGTAGACTAAAAATATTAATTATTAAAACTAAAAACCTTTTAAAACAAGCTTTAAATTAACCAAAAAGTAGGAAATTTAATATTACTTTTCAATAGATATCAAACATGATGGTGTTATCTTGTCTAGTTGAAGAGTTGCTTTGGCGCCTTCCGGCTCCATCGTGAGCAGCTCCATAGTAAAATGTTAGGAAGTGTTGAAAAATCGAATACTAGTTGCTGAATACCCTTACGAAAGCAAGGTAATATAACGCTTGTAATAATATAGAATAAGCCACACAAATATAAGCGACAGAAAAAGTCAAAGTGCAAAAGCAAGACAGCACAGCTATCATCTGACGTCACAAGACAGGAAGGCCGTACCACAGATTACTAAATAGTTACTACGTAAGTAGTAAGTTGGCCGTACGTGAAGTCACACGCGAAAACGACGACTTGCGTCACTTGCATAAAAGAATAAATTCAAAAGCGTGTAACGTCCGTGTAATGTCACATTTTTGCAACGACTTTTTTTCATTAGCCTTACTTTATATATTTACTAGCTAGCCTTCCCTACTATTTTTCAAGAATTTTCCCCTATTTTTCAAGAATCATTCTTTCGCGGAGAATCTTAACACCTCCATTCAGAAAATGAAGACAAATGCACAACGCCATCTATCGAATATGGAGTTCAACTGTCCAAGTATCTGAATTGCGTGTGTTGTGATATTTTACTTCTTGAACACTTTAAATTCATATATCTTTTGATAGAGAGAACCGATTGCTATGAAACAAAATCTAAGTAATATTATGTATAAAAGTTATCTTCGTAATAATGACATCATGCGTGCACAACTAAACAGACTAAGAGATAGACAGACGAAAGTTCAAAAAATGCTAGAAATGGTTTGTATTGGTTATCCTTTCATCTTTATCACCCTGGCTATTTATTTTTGGAAATATTTTCGATCTTCAGAAACGACTTTTCTACAGATTCATATGTGATTGATGATGATAATGATGATGGATTAAAACTTCATGCATGCAACATACAGGTAACAAAGGCGGCGTGCGCATTGCTTTTCAATGTGCGCTCTTCTGTCAATAATAAACTTAATAAATAAATTTTTGACTACATTTTTAAAATAAGTAGGTAATTCATTCATTTTATAAGTAGTAGTTAACTACAGCTATCAAATAGCAGGCTATGCTTCACTTTTGCTTTTAAAAAGCGTACGTACGGAGATACGCCATCCATACATGGTGGACTGCTTCATCGTCGACCACATCATCGCTTACCATCAGGTGAGATAGCGGTCAAGCGCAAGCCTAACAATAATTAAAAAAATAGTATATTATGCAACTAGTGAATAAAGGACGGATTTAAAGCGAGGGCCAAAGATGAATCAAGAGCTAGTGAAGGATTCTAACGACTGAATCACGACCGTAGGGAGTGATTCATGATGATTGAATCACGAGCACAGCGAGTGATTCAAGTGTTAGAATCATGAGCGACGCGAGTGATTCATGGCCCTCGATATAAATCCGTTTTATTCAAGAGTTGCATACTATATTTTATACCATGACTTCGAGAAAAAGTAAGATTCAAGCGAAAAGCACAAGGAATATTACGAGTAATAAATAAATGGTTTATTTCCTTCAAAATTTACAAAAAATGTGAATTCCTGACCCCTGAGCTAGGTAACAGCACCAGTGTTTCAGGGGCCAGTGACCACCTCCGTTACGTTACATAATATATAATTAATTAAACACCATTGCAATTAATATTAGAATTACAATCCAAATAAGTATTCAATAAATATCCTAGACTAAAATCAAAATCGTTATTAAAATCCTAAATATAAACAAACTCAAAATTAAAATCGAAGAAGCAGTTTGAAAATCGAATATTCTCTGCACAAGATGTTTGTATCAAGTATTTTTTACGCAAGGAGGTTATATAGCATTCAGATGGAGGTCTAATACAATAGGTGTGTTCCAAATTCAAACACCAAAACAGTGATTAAAAGTGCTTTTTATTCACTGTTTTCGGTGAATAAAATAAGCTTTTTAGAGGGGGAATGGTATAAAATTTTTTTTTGCCATATCCATGCAAAAGTGAGTTCGTAACATTCTCCCAGAGATTAAAGCAAGCGGTGCCGGGAACATTAACTCCACGGAGTTACCACGGCTCGTAGCGAACGCTTTGACATCAATCAAGGAGCGATTTGAACTCGAATATGTATTATTTGCGCTTATATTTATGAGATAGAATTACACGGTCCGGCGCGCTCGATAGCCATACAACCATACATGTGCGGTTTGAGGGTGGGCAGATCTGGTGCTGTAGAGAAACTATTGTTTCTTGTCAAATATCGTTTTTGTAAAGTTTTAGGTTAAGTCAAGGATATGTTGGGGGTTCTTTCTTAAATATTTTAAGATAACTCTTAATTAAGTATAATGATTTTTAAAATACCTCCTTCTGTTAAGTATTAGCTTAAGCATGACTTGAAAAGATAAATAAAACAAAAACTGTAGACTATGTGGTCTGTAATTAATTTAGTCACTATTTCGGGAGCTTTAAATGAGAACCTTCCGATATTATCAGCCATATTTCTGTTAATTGTTTAGCTGAGCGAGAAGATTACAAGATATCTATCTATAATACCAAGTCCACATTCACAAACTTCAAACCAACATCATAATTAACGCTGACTCAACTACCGACTAAAACTTACAAAATGGCACAAGTCCATCACGAGCACCCTCTAAATATTGAACTACTTAGATTTCATTACATCTCCACGGGACACAAAATAGTTAAAATGAAAAATATTTAAACAACCTATTAGGAGCCCGCAGAGCACGCCCTGTGGTACCCCGAGGGTCTATTCCAAACACAACTGCTCAATGCAATCCGCTCGGCGGGGTTCCGTACTTGCAAATCATATAAAATGTCGGTTTCAAGGCGTGGTGGCTGCTCAATCACCCTTGGAATTATGTTACTGGGATCGGGAATTAGATTTGCGAATGAATTTTCGTGTTTATTGATGATACAAGTGACAGGGTTTTTCGCGATTCGTTGCGGGGAGAAAAGTCAAAAATGTCAACTTTTTATTCAAAGGAACTCTGGAAGACCTCGGCAGTATCAATATAAACAAAGAACAAGTCTATTTTCTCCTAACCCTCGTTTAACTCACCATTCGCCGGCGAATCAAAATATAATTTTTCTAAAGCATTGCCTCGCAATCTGCACGTTCAAAGGCCTGTCATTATATATCGGTATTTATTAAAACGTATAATACAATTTTACCGTCAAACTGAATTTATTTATTGTAAAAGCCAGGATCAAGCGCTCGCAACGTATAATCTTAAAGGTATTAACTGCACATAAACGCAAACCTTTTAATATTATATTGTTGCAAACAATAAATATTATCATGACGGACAGACAGACTGCACTTGTTAAATATAATAGTTAGGTGAAGCTCGTTCCCTGGAGCTATATTTCTAGACGAGCACTATCAATTATTGTGCTCGTAATGTTGAAAATGTTGTTATTTGAAGTAAAAAATGAGCGTTTTTACTTATTTATTATGACAAAGTGATAATACACACCTGATACGAAGTGTTAATTTATTAACGAACGTGTGAATCATAATTCTTTATGAATAAGTACCTGATACTTGGTACAGCGTTTTTAAATATCTAGGTGGCCTTAGTTTTCAAACTTAGGTATTTAACTAAATTCTGTCATATATGTATAACTTTTAGCTAGCTATTTCTCAATTGAGTATTCGGAGTTAAGCACGTGTCAAATCATACTATACTATTATATTATTTTATTTTAATTTTTGTGAATGTGAAGACTTAGTTAGTTTTTAATCATGGTCTGGCAGTTTGAGTAGTTTATGCGGCCTACCCGAATGTCCTTTCTTTGGTATTGTTCGTCGAATCGTTGAGCTCCTTAAATTCTGAGTTGAGCTGCTCGGTTATTGACAAATGCGTGCACTGACTGGACAGGTTCACTCAATCTGGCTAGTTCTTTCCTCAAAAGACCATTTCAGACATCTGTCTACATGGTCTTCACATGATCGAACCAAGATTTTGTCAGGACTTTAAAAGAAACTGTGACCTCTGAGTTTGTTTCGGCCTTTCTTCTCAGGGTAGTCAGATAGGAAACGCCGACCTCATCTAGTTTTTAAAAAATATGATCGACATGTAAAAGTGTTTGTACAAACCAACTTACAGAAATAAAATCATTTATCATTTATACTGCTTAATATCCTACTACTATTATATACGTGAAAGTTTGTGAGGACTGATGGATGGATTTATGTTACTCTTTCACGCAGAAACTACTGAACGGATTATGATGAAACTTTACATAAATATAGCTTTTAGTTATATCAGAATAAGCAATAAACTATAGTTTATACTTTAGCTGTCGTGAATTATACACCTACATATATATACGTACAAAATAATTGCTTTGCGAATAAAGATATTGGGAGAAGTACTAATAAAACGCGGGCGGAGCCGCGGGCGATATTAAATTTGATAGATTTATAGACTAAAGTAATTTTTGACAGATACTCACCTTAAAATTTTTAATTTTCATATTTGAACATCTCTGATTAAATGTTAGCTGTCGTAAATTCTACACCTACAAACCTATACAAAATAATTTCTGTGCGTTAGTCTTGCTAAAGGAATACTCAGATGTGGCTAGTGGGATTTCGTGTCCTAATTATATTATCTATACATATAAATAAATCTGTAGAAAAGTCATTTTAATATATTTCTTAAAAAAATAGGCAGGATGTTAAAGGATAACCAAAAGAACCCATTTTCAGCATTTTTGGCAATTTTGTCTGTTTATTTGTGCACGCATCACGTAAAATGTACGAAACCACTGTAGATAACATTATTACATAAAGTTGTGCGTAACTTGAAGTATTACGGTTTCATCACAATCGGTTCACTCTATCAGAAGTTAGATGAATTTAAAGTGCCCACGAAGTAAAATTATCACAACACACGCAATTCAGATACTCGGACAGTTGAACTTCATATTCGATAGATGGCGTTGTGCATTTAAAGTCATTTTTAACCCCCGCCGGAAAAAGAGGGGTGTTATAAGTTTCACGTGTGCTGCTGTGTATATGTGTATCTGTGTGTCTGTGTACCTGTGTGTCTGTCTGTGGCATCATAGCGCCTAAACGGATGAACCGATTTTGATTTAGTTTTTTTTGTTTGAAAGGTGATTTTGTCGAGAGTGTTCTTAGCTATGTTTGAGTAAAATCGGTTCAGCCGTTCAAAAGTTATGGTCGTTTTACTGTTTGAATCGGGGTGTTTTCGCAAGATAAATGTGTCGGGGGTTTTTTAAATTTTACTTGTCTGAATGGTGGTGTTAAGAATCTCTGCGAAAGAATAACCCTAAAAACATAATTTGAATAACGAGGTAGTGTAGACAGGAAGGTAAGTAGGGTAGGCAGGAATGTAGTAGGCAGTTGACGGGAGCGAAGCCACGGGTACAGCTAGTTAAAATTTACAGTAAAATCGTGATCATCACATCACCATCATCAACAGCAGCCTGACTTCGCCCACTGCTGTGTATAAGCCTCACTTTACTCGTACCTGTCCCCACGGTCATGTATGTGCTTATTTTTTAGGGTCCCGTAATCAACAAGGAACCCTTATAGTTTCACCATGTCCGTCTTTCCGTCCGTCCGCAGCTTAGCTCAGAGACTCTTAGTACTAGAAAGCTATAACTTGGCGTGGATATACATATTAATCACGCCGAGAAAGTGGTAAAATAAAACAATGATCCATTTTTTTAGGTTACCTCCTGTAAACGTAAAGTGGGAATGTTTTTGTTATTTTTCGTCTATCTCCTGGTGTGGGTAGGTATCTTTGGATAGGCCATTCAAAAATATTACGGGTTTGTGAAAATTAATTTTCGATTCAGGGACCTAAATTCTACCAGCTTAATGGTTGCTTTTGTATATGTGGAAAAAATCACGGCAGTAATATACATATATAACGAAATTAAATGGCAAACTATCACAGCTAAGTAGGATTTATAAGCTTACGAGTAATAGTCGACCAACTTGCAACAGTTTTCGAACGGCAAAGTTAATTTTGTCCCTTCGTTAGAGCTTTCATTGTTTATGAACGTTAGTAATGTTACCTATTTATTTTGGTGAATGTAGCTGTTTATACGGAACCCTCTGTGCGCGAGTCAGACTCGCACTTCGCCGCTTTTTTATGTTTGTGATATTCTGAGTAAGATTGTAACTTCTTCTTCTTTTCGTGTCGTCAATTTTTGTCCGACCGAAATGTGGCCTCTGTCGTTGGCCTCCTGCAAATAATCGAATGTGCAGGTGGTTGTGCTTGCTGGGCAGGACAGAAGGTGGTGCATATCCCGTGAACTTATAACTGTTCTAAGCAAAGGAAAAATTGCCCGGAAAATCGAAAAACATAATAATCTTATCATCACCCGTGTATTTCCCGAACGTTGCTCCACCCTCTTGAGTGAAAAAGTCGGGCAAAACTGAAACAAAGACTCCATGTTCATTGAGGTAATAATGTACAGCTAGTTATTACTATAATAGATCAATGAAATGCCTAATATTTAAGGCACACTTGCAAGAACAACTTTACTCAATGTTAGTAGGTTAGTACAATTGTCAATTAAACCTCGTGTTATTATCTAACTCTGAGTTATGTGTTTCATGCAAGTAGGCCTAAACTATACATAAATCCGACATCCAGAAAACCAAGACCTGAGAATATATTACCTACTTTCCCACATCACTCAAAAAGTCTAAATTCGCAAATCGTGTGAATTGCTCTTCATAGGCAGTTTACCCAAATCTGGATATTCGCCCCAGGCTGATTCCATTATATCTAATGTCAACGTACTTTTGACAATGCAATAGATACTGCTAAACTGTTTCCCACGAGAATATTGTGCTTGTATCGACTGTGAAATACTTCAATCTCAAGAAATTGAGAAACAATAACTTTTTAAGGTATTGGACAGATTTATAATCTTTTCAAATCAGTGGTCGTCAAACTGTGGCCCGCGGATGATATTTGTGCGGCCCGCGACAATGAAAACAATTTTAGCAAACAATGTCAATATTAAAACTGGTTTTACGCATGAAGTTAACTAAAAAGAAGTGCGCAAAACAGGAACATGAATAAAACCGCAGCTTTCGACAACCAGCAGCTTTCAACCGCTTAGTGCAGCCAGCATGCCATTGTCTTACCTGATATACAAATCACTTCTTTGTTTATAAATTACGCGCGAGTTACACTTATTTAATAATATTATAATAGAAGGAGTATCAACAAAAGTGCACCTAAAACGAAGTCATATTTATAATCTTCGGCCTTGCCCCACTGCTGGGATAGAGGCCTCCTCTCTGCGAGAGAGAAAATATGTAACACACCACGCGGGCCCAGTGGTAGATGTTACATATCTTCGAATTTTTGGTGCTTGGATATGCGGGTTTCCTCACGACGACGTCGTAACTTATCAATTTCGTCAAAAAACAACATTGGAACAAATTTGGTCAAAATGAGGCTGTTACAAAAGCATGTAACATTGTTGCAAAAAAAAGAAACATTTCACTGATACTAAATTAATAAAGGAGCGTAAGCTAACTAAAAAACCGGCCAAGTGCGAGTCGGACTCGCGCACGAAGGGTTCCGTACTTGGTAAATTGCAGTTTACGATTTATGACGTATTAAAAAAAAATCTACTTACTAGATCTCGTTCAAACCAATTTTCGGTGGTAGTTTACATGGTAATGTAGATCATATATTTTTTTAGTTTTATCATTCTCTTATTTTAGAAGTTACAGGGGGACACACACATTTTACCACTTTGGATGTGTCTCTCGCGCAAACTATTCAGTTTAGAAAAAAATTATATTAGAAACCTCAATATCATTTTTGAAGACCTATCCATAGATACCCCACACGTATGGGTTTGATGGAAAAAAAGTAGTTTCAGTTTCAAGTATGGGGATCCCCAAAATTTATGTTTTTTTTTCTATTTTTGAGTGAAAATCTTAATGCGGTTCACAGAATACATCTACTCACCAAGTTTCAACAGCATTGTTCTTATAGTTTCGGAAAAAAGTGGCTGTGACATACGGACGGACAGACAGACAGACAGACAGACAGACAGACATGACGAATCTATAAGGGTTTTTTGCCATTTGGCTACGGAACCCTAAAATTGGGGTACATAATCGCGTTTTTACACACAGCTCTTAAAAATATGCCAATAGATTGGTGGTGTCAACTATCCAATCTACCAGTATGCGGCCCGTATTGTCCACATTGTCCTGTGGCCCTTGATCAGAAAAGTTTGACTACCACTGACTCAAGGTAGACGCTTTCATTGGCAGAATGTCACTTACATTTTATCGATGAAAAGTCGTGATAGCGATTGGAAAAATGACAATAATAAGAATTAATAATAATTTAATAATTAACACTTAATAAAAAACCAGATACAGATTCCAAAATAAATAAAGGAACAGTAAATTCGGTTACAATACGTATCACACCTGGCATCTTTGCTAGATTACAAAGTAACCTGTGTTATGGATGCCAGTTCCACTACCCAGTAGGTTTTCAGTTTTACACTATTTACAAAATGTGTGATTATATATCACACATTTTGTGAGCTAATCCAAAAATATAGTATATTTTAATGAGTTGATAAAGCTAGTTATTTACAATTACAAAATTTAATTACAAATTGAAAAAGTAAAACAAAGAAAATTGATTTGATTAAAATAAATAATTTGATTAATAAATGCGTTTACTAAATTGAGATTGAATAATTGTATGCATTAAGATAACAATTAAAAAATATAAAATTAATTAATAACGTCAGTAATAATATCATTATAAAAAAGAGGAGCTTGTGGCTAAATAATAACAGCCGCACTGGTCGATCTTCAAGGTTAAACAACGCTTGACGAGGTCGGTCAGTGGATGGGTGACTATTTCAACATACCGATTTTCCTCCGTGCCTCGGCAAGCACGTTAAGCCGTTGGTCCCAGCTGTCATTTGAAGATCTTTGACAGTCGTTACGGGTAGTCAGAAGCTTGAGATCCGACACCAGTCTTGCCAAGGGGTACCGTGTTACCCAGTTACTGGGTTGTGGAGGTCAGATAGGCAGTCGCTCCATGTAAAACACTGGTGCTAAGCTGAATCCGGTAAGATTGGAAGCTGACCCCAACATAGTTGGGCAAAAAGGCTAGGCAGAAAGATAGATAGTAATAATGTCATGATAAATAAATACTAATTTAATCATTGTCATGATAAAAAAATGAAGCGATGGCGATGGTAGAAATGTCAAAAAGTAAGGGATTGATCACGTGACATTTCGATAGCGTTTGACATCCCCATACATATTTGATATTATTCCAATCGCTATCGCCACGCTTTCGTTGGTAAAATGACTGATTGTCTAGACCACAGACATAAATCTAACTAGATAATGCAAGTCCCTCCAACTGTATGAAAACCAAGCGTGCCACTTTTTCCCAAACGATTTAAAAACAAATTTACTTACCAATGAAAGAAAACATTTGCAATGCCTCGGTCAACTTTTTCTACATTCTTTACAGCCCAATATGGCATAAAGAGGAATTTTTTAGATTCCGGTGCCGGATAGTGCTAAATGAAAAGCTCAGATTACGATCATCGATCGACGATCGTAACTTTTTTGATCGTAACTTTCTTTACTACTTTTTTTTGACACGCGAAGTAAATACAATCGCGTCATCTAGTTAGATTTATATCTGTGGTCTAGATGGTGTTCTTCTTTTCTTTACGATTGACTTCTTATTTATTACCGACTTCAAAAACAAGGAAGTTATCAATTCGATCCGCATGTATGTAATATTGTTGGAACCTCACTATAGAAATTGCTCACTCTTTAGTGTTAGTACTTAAACTAAAAAGAGAGAAATAAAAACTTTTTCACAAAAAATAACCCACTTTTAAAAGTAAAATATTATAAAGAGCAATATAACTTTCGTTTCGGAAGTCGGTGTCGAAAAACGATAAAAAAGAGTTAAAAACACCGAGTTCCGAAACGAACGTTATTGTGCACTTTTTAGTGTTTTGCTTTTGATCTCGGTTTATTTTTTTCATGTTTCGTTTAAGGTTTCAAATAAACAAATGCATGCACGTAACCCTAATATACTTTTTATTACATATACTTATCAGGTGTCTACCTACAAGAAGTCGGTATACAAACTCTGTTACCTACAATTCTTTACTTCTTCAGTATCTACGTTTACTCTGTGGCCAGAGTAAACATACAACAGAATTATATAAATAGTATCGTATTCGCAAGTTGATTCAGGATTCATACATTATTTTATAACAAGCACCTATGGACTTGTAGGTCGCCTGACAATTAATTGTCATCACTATTTATTATATTTTAATTTCGCACGACGACGCTTCAAAACCGGTTCGAAGTGTAATACAAGCCAATAATATTTATTACAGCTTGCAACCTGTACAATGCATAAGTTAAGTCTAGAAAGCATTTTATTTAAATTTACTTGAACTACGTCAATCTATGGCGCGGGTTGCAAACCATACCCAAAGCAAAGCGATACCTATTCGAGTCTTCTGTCACTGGCACTGTTATGGTGGCAGTCTCCCCTATAATATTACGTGGCTATGGTAATTGCATGAGGTTTCGCAGCCTGTGACCAAAGAGGGGAGTGGAGCGGCAAAAGATAGGCAAACTTTACAGAATTGAAGTTCACTCACTTCGCGTCGCATTTCAGCTCTAGAGTTTCTTCTGCTATTCGTCTCCATAGAGAACTACATATATTTTGGAGGAAACTTTCTTAACAGTAAGGGTAGATTTTAACTTGGACTTTGAGTTGTCTCTGCTTGCGCTTCAAACCCGTGTGCGCCACTTCAAACCCCAATGTTAATTCGAAGACATGTGACATTCACCAACCCGCACTAGGCCCGCGTAGTAAATTAAGCCGTATTCCCTCGTTCAGAGAGGAGGCCAGTGTCGCAACAGCGGTAATGTTAAAAGGCTGATGATGATAATGACGCAGTGTTACCGTACCGTGCCGCTTCAGTTCTGCAGTGAGTGGAACATTCCGCTCCATCGCTCTTCTCCGTTAACTCGCTCCACACACAGACATACAACCATACATCCACGTACAGCCTGCCCGCCTGTCACCACCATTCGCTAAACATGTAAAAAAATCTTTTGAAGTGTCAACGTTCAACCTTTGACGAGTTTTTTAGTTTAGCGAACGTTTAGTTTTTATTGTAGTGTGTTTGAGCGGTGCTGCGGTAGTTGGTGACTTTGTAATGAAAAAGTCGTGATTGACGAGTAGGGGAAAACTGGGCCGTCGCTTGGCTCAGCTTTTAATCTGTTGTTTCGGATATTTGCCTTTTTCATTTCTAATTTGGTAATTATGGCTTGTGTAAAGGAGAGTTAACGGTGTAGAAACCACTATTTAGAAAATCCAATAAAGAGGATCCATTAACGGTGTAGAAACCACTATTTAGAAAATCCAATAAAGAGGATCCATTAATGCGCTTATATTCATATGTTCTGAATATAAGAGCAATTAATAGGGTATGTGTGGGGTAGTATTGGCAAATAAAGTGGTAAAAGAAAGTAGTCTCTGGTTTTGTTTTTTAGTAACTTTGGTAGTGTATTTAGGAGCGGGCTTACTTGGCAGAAACCTATAGTGGGGTAAATGACAGGGTTTTTGTGCACGCATATTCTGGGTAATAAGTAAACTGAATCTGAAATTTTCAAATATATTTTCTATGTTCTCTCAGCAAGCCATTCCAATTCTAAGTTGTCCGCACAAACATTTAAATAACTTAAATGATCTGCATATAATACTATCAGCAACATTGTCCATATAAAGATCAATTTTCCGTTGAACGGGGCCTGCGTACGCGCCGCAAGCAAGCTTACTCTCTTATTAGGAATTATAAAAATATAATATGCCCCTGCATTTCTTGTTTTTTGTTTCGGTAGCCGATACTCACCACAAATTATTATGTATTAAAATAGGCGAGGTCCTATTGTAAGCGGATATGGGAAAGTCTGTATTGAATAGGAGCCTTACTGATGATGCGAGAGAAGGAGCTATAAAGGATAAGGAGCACTATCCATATGACTTTTTCAAATTCATAATTAATATGTGCTTTCTAAGTTTGTCTGACGTCACTGACAACGGTGAAGGAAAACATCGTGAGGAAACTGTACTTAGTATAAGATTGAAATCGCCGACCAAATCGTGGTGATCAATGCTCGTGCCTTCTCTGTATGAGAAGAGGCCTTTGTCCAGCAGTGGGACAGGCTGGTGTTATCCCTTATTATCATAAAAGTTTTGACACGTCAGAGTACGGCACAGCTCTAGGTGGTTGAAGATAGTATAAATTACTTAAGGCATGAGGATAGAACTCGACATTGAGTTAAGCTCGCCTTTGTACTCGAGGTACTTTATTATCTCACAGTATTTAATGTTGTTTTTGGTGTACAACAAAGAATTAAGACGGTGTAAATAGGATGCTATCGAAGGAGCTTCATTTACTTTTTATTCTGTATTGCAATATCAAAAGAGAAATAAAAAAAAACTGTACTGCAGTTGAGGAGCTGGCTAAATAATAACAGCCGCCCTGGTCGATCATCAAGGTTAAGCAACGCTTGACAAGCCTCGGCAAGCACGTTAAGCTGTTGGTCTCGGCTGTTATTTGAAAATCTTTGACAGTCAGATAGTCAGAAGCTTGAGATCTGACAGCAGTCTTGCCAAGGGGTATCGTGTTACCCAGCAGTCACTGGGTTGTAGAGGTCAGATAGGCAGTCGCTCCATGTAAAAAACTGGTACTCAGCTGAATGCAATAATACCGGAAGCCGACCCCAATATAATTGGGAAAAGGCTAGGCAGATTGATTTGATTCTTTATTGCAGTACTTTTGTTAACCGTTGTCACCGATTATTTATTTATTAATTTATTTATTTTCGCACTGGAACGCCCTGCAGGAATTAGGTACAGCAATAGATCACAAACATATAATAAATTAACTACAACTTCAGGTTTCCTCACGATGTTTGGCTTCACAGTTGTCAGCGACGTCGTGCGCGTGTGCGTTGTTCAAACTTAGAAACTACATTATGAATTGAAAAAGTCATATTGGTTCTTGTCCGGATTTACGGATAACCCACGACCGCGAGCACGTGAGGCAAGGTCTAGCCACATTTATAAGCGATAGAGGTTGTCAAAACTTCCCGATAGCGTATATCGATCCCATTTTGCGCTTTTTACCCGACTGCCGAAGGAGGGTAATGTGTTTATCAGTCTATGTATGTATGTAAGTATGTATGTATGCATATAGGTATGTATGTATGTATGTATGTTTGTTCCTATATGGCGTTCCAGGGACCAAACGCTTTGGCCGATTTTGATGATTCATACGTCAATCGATGCGTCTTAACCCTGCGAGTGTCATAGGCTACAATAAAATTGGATAATAGAAAAATGGCGGATTTTGAGTGCCATATTGTGGGGGCCCAAATTTTTTTTACTTCCAAACCCATCGTGTGGGTATCAAAATAAAGGGTTTTAAGAGGTGATTTCAAAAATATATAATACTTATTTGTTTAAATGTATCTAATACGATAAAAAACTAACTAAAAAGTTATAAATAAAAAACTTATTCAAAAAATCAAAAAACCCGACTGCTTCAAAAGCGAACTAAAAAGTCGTAAACAAGGAAAAAATCATGCTGTGCAGTCGGAGGATACATATTCGCGGGCTGGCTGACCAAAATCTGGTGTATCCTCCGCCTGCGTTATTTTATTTTTTTTTTATTTTTTTATCATTGTATACTGGCAAACCACTACAAAAAAATCACGCATCAAGAAATCAGGAACAAAGTCTACGTTAAAAATGAAAACCACTCCGAGACCACTCCGGTCCCGATAATAGCCAATTACGGATGGGTAAACCCTATATCTGCTCCTTCCGCGAAAACATATGGGTACCTACGGTTGAAGCCTGGAATTCAAAAGAAAAATTGCTAATATTCTATTCAAAACTAGCCAAACGTGACAGTTGAAATGACAGGTTGTACAGCGGAGCGAAGTATTAAAAATAAAAAAATAAACATGTTGGATTGTATGACAATTTGTCCAAGTCTCGTGGAAGTATGAATGACGTAATGGAGCTGTTGCGCCTTGCTTGTCATCATATCAATCAATCATAGGAAAGAAACTAATTGTCTACCGTATGATGTTTTTGTTGCAAATTGCTTTAGGGGGTGAAGTAGGCACCAATTTTTGTTGAAATATGTTTCTTCTGGAAGTTTCTACCGCTGAGCAGCGTTCCTTGCAGAATACCACCAAGTTTTACCACTATACCACTCAGTCATCCCTAGTCCAAAGATCCATTTCCTTGCGAGTTCCACAGTTCGTAAAACCTTCTTTACTTACGACTCTGCTATAATATAAAGTACCTACTAGCTGTTTTCCCGCAGTCTCGCACCCGGGGCCCACCCCGCAGAACCGATCAGAAACAGTTATTTTTTCGGGATAAAATAACCATTAAAAGTTGTGTATTATTCCGGAATAGCTAACTCCGGCATAATGTTGCTTTCCATAGGTGAAAGATTTTTTTCAATATCGGATAAGTAGTTTTTGAGTTTATACTTTACAAACAATTTACTCTATAAAACATTATTATGAAAAAAAAAAACGTCTTATTTATTAGTGTAGACTACAATTACTGAGTTAATTGGATACAATAACTTGCACATTAACGTTTCACTACGAGCAACTAGCTACATTTTAGTTTTTATTTGTTGACAATTCAAAAATAAATTTAATTGATTTAGTTGTGTTTTTTTTTGTATTTTTTTCCTTTAAATGGAGGAGAATGTGATCGCTTGCCACAGTCGCTACTATCACCTTATCTGACATTTTAATTGTAGTTTTTACTTCTTTTCTATAATTACCGGGTTCACTGTTTATCGTTATTACTTTACCCAAACAAACATTGATGGGACAAATTCTGAAAGCAGCCACTTAATGAGAGCAACTTATGTTTCTTCTTTGTCAAACTTTACTCTTAGCACTTGATTGTGCGATTCTAAAAATCAAATCTACGTCTGAGTACTAAAATCTTACTTAATTTTAATTGATACGATTTTGCTTAGTTGAACTACTTCTTTTTCTTCTTTTACCACTTTTGCTCTTCCCGGGGTCTTACTCGGGGTCGGCTTTCTTAATAATACTAATTTGCTTAGCTGAACTGAAATATGGTCAGGTGTTTGAACACTAATAACGAAATTCAAGTCAAGTTAGGTGCTAGATCTTCAATAGTTCATAGGTATTGTAGTCAATTCATTGTCTGTCTGTCTGTTAATCAGTCAGAAATAAGTGCAGTAGTCGCAGGACGCATGTCCATGCAATTTAAATGATTCAAATTATACTAAGTACTGCTAAATGAAGTCTTCAAAATATAATTCCGAAATCGTTTTATGCTTTCGCCACGGGTAATCGGGCAAATTACTAACTGTCTTACAAGCTATTATATAATTATATTTGCGGCAAAGAGACTTCACTTGCAGATAGTAGCTGAATATATTATTTTATTATTTATGCACCGCGACGGAAAGGTACTCAATCGTAGGATAGATTTTTTTGTTTGGAAAGCTGTAACATAATATCTTAATTAAATAGCTAATCTTTTACTGATTCTTCTTATCGATTCTCCAATTGCTGCTTTGTAAAGTTTTCGCCATATATCCATATTCTGTTAGATGCAAGCCGGCGATGTATGCCGTTGCCTATAAGTAAGTGAAACAACTTTCCAAGCAAAGATAGTACAAACCTATAGCTAGGCAAACATAATGGCAACCACGAATCAAAAGCACTACAACCAGCTCACTATCCTGACCTAAAAGGCAAAAAAACTGAACGAATCGCTCGTCTATCCGCGGATCGTGAGAAAGTCATAATAAACATATCAATTTTAAGATCGATCCGCTTTCTCGTGATGCCTAACTGTTTATTAGTTCGCTATATAAAGGATCAGTAAGTATAGCGAGGGTTTCCAGTAGCCATATTTATTGAAATTACTTACAATTTCATTGTGGAGTGTAATAATGGCTTGCAAGTCGGTAGCTTCGCTCGCCTTAATATTAGGCCGCATTTTGTTAGTAACCACTCGAATTAGATGGTATATATGTTAACGATTTGGTCAGGCAGGCAGCCTTGGGGCAGTTAGGTCGTGGCCATGCAGCGTGCAGGTAGGCTAATGTATTTCTTCTTCTTTCTTTAGGCTGAACTAGTGCTTATAATTAAAAACTTATGAACTTATTACTGAATCTTGAGACGGCTGGATGTTGGCTCGAAGTTAGTTTAAAACGTTAATGTGCTCAAATAACAAGCAAAAATTAATTTACACTTGTATTGAATCAAAAACGTGCCAGCCCTAAGGTGGCTTTTACAGAAGTGTCCAGCAAAGCTAAGCAAAAACATCTTCAATTATTTTCCTAGCGTTCTGATTTGAATCACCTTCCAAAACTAAAAAGTTATGTTGCCAGTCTTATAATAGGCAAGAAGGTTGCCTCTAAATAGGCGAGGAGTCCTCACAGTATTAACACTTTCGTATACTGCGGGACACGTAAGTTGAACCAAAATGTGTTATCGTTTTACTGAAATTAAACCATTTAAACCGAAATAAATCTCTTTTCTACGACCTAACCGTTTACAATATACAATTTGTCAACGGTTAGATCATAAAGAAAAGACTAATTTCGGTTTAAATCGTTTAATTTCAGTAAAATGATAATACATTTTGGTTCAACTTACGTGTCCCGCAGTATACTACATTATCTATGCTGAATCTCATGTAGATATCACTTTTAATCATTCTTTAGATCAAATGTCAGATATGCTAACCTTTGCATTATGCCAAAGTATTACTATGCCACAGTATTATTATGCCAATAAAAGTTATGCGAAAACGTTATGCTAAACAATATTATGTTAAGAGGGGGATTCACCTTCTTCATCGCCTTCCTCGTTATCGCTACGTTCCGCAGTTCTTTTTCTTCAAAGCACTGTATTAGCTGGCGTTGCCATCATTATAGTCATTTCCTGACACAGTTACTGCATGAAAAGGATACCCCAATTATTTGCGCCTCATCAGTTAAATCCGTCATGAACACAAAACCACATGAGAATGAGAAACAATAAAACAATTCCATATAGCCCAGCCCGTACAATAAACTGTGTGACTAACTTACGGCACAAAGTAGCTAGTTATTCAAAGTTCGCCCGCTATTCAAGCTAATACTTATTCTTATTTGTCTAGCTCGTTGGAAGCCAGGCATACCGGCAGGAGCCCGACAATTAATCATTTAGATAACCCACCAATGAAGGAAGGAAGTATGCAACATTTATATTTTGTATGACAAAATACCTAGCGGTTTGATCCGGACATAAAAACTCAAACAGTCCGCGTTATAGGGCTGTTCAGCTCTGGTATGTCATATCGATGTTTTCGACAATTCGTGTCACACGTGCCGAGTAAACTTACATGTAATTTACAGTTGGTCGGTTTACTAAAACTGTTTCTTTAAATCACATAATCGTTGTCTATTGAAATATAGTTAGTAATCCCTCGTCATCATTGCTTTGTGTATAAAACATTACCTAGTCTAATTTATTTTAATTTTTTTGTTGTACTTAAAATTCACAAAGCTATGTCTTTCGGTTTCAAAACTGTAGCTAATGAAAAAGCTACAAATATATTTTAAACCGACAAACGTGTTATAACATTCTTTAGGCTTTTCTTACATAGGTAAAAACACTGAAACTAGACTGAACTGAATAAAGCTCAAATAAGATCTTGGAAATCTGCAGTTTTATTCATCGCTTCCGATTCAATCTGCATTTCGTTCGCAAAATTTCCTCTCTGACAAATCCCATCGATATCGATGCACCGTCGCAGGTAACATCACTACCGTTTCACATTTGAGCCTTTCGCGTAGTGGCTTATCGGGCACGTTTTACATTTTTATTGCAAGCGGATACGGGCCGCGCTGTGTCGGCGTTATTATTTCTCCCTACAATTATTGCTTAGAAGTCCGGCCAGTGGCGGGCGACGGGCGTCGTGCGGGTGTCGTGCGATTTTCGTGCGATTGCCTTGCGAATGTTTCTACGCTACTTTTACATGATACACGCGACTGGGATATGAGTTTGTTTGTCTATTAGACGGCGGTTGGTCGCGGTTCTGGTTTAGTTTTTATTTAGGCCTACGTTTTTTACTCGAATAAGCACCTAAGTTACTATTTTAGGCAAAAACTTTATTTTCGTATTTTTGAAGATACATTAATTCGTTATCATTAACACAAGATTACAAAAAATACATAAACAAGAATAAGTAGATTTCCTTTGATTCTGTCATGTGTTAACAAAAATTACGAGGTTTTTAATTAAGTGCCTCTTATCTATACATATAATAAATCTGTAGAAAAGTCATTTTTGTACATTGAAGAAATTGAAACAAAAAATAGCCAGCGTGTGAAAAGATAAGTAACAGAACCCATTTCCATCATTTTTGAAATTTTTGTCTGTTTGTCTGTTTGTCTGTTTGTCTGTTTGTTTGTGCGCACATCACGTAAAATCTACGAATTCAATGCTGACAATGTTTATATACAAAAATTATACGCAACTTGAGGTTTAACTTAGTTTTTGTTTCATCGAAATCGGTTCACTCTATCAAAAGATATGATTAATTTAGTGAGTTCAAGAAGTAAAATATTACGTTACGCAATTAAGTATAGTACTTGCAACGACATCTTAAGACTAAAAATAGAACTAATGTTGATAGTTGAAATCTAAATCCGATAGATGGCGTTGTGCAAATGACGTCATTTTCTGAATCGCGGTGTTAAGATTTTCCGCGCGAGGATGACGTCCACCGTGTTTACTAGGCAAATTGGGTTTCGTTAGGTGTCTTAAAAGTTCTTGCGTGTGTCGTAAAAGTTCTTTGGTTGCTTGGTTTATCGATTTTCTAAATTGGTCGAAAAAAAAGTATTTGCTTATCTTATTGGTTTCGTTTGGTCAACTTTGGTCATTGGTTTGAAGTACGAAGTTAAGATTGTATTTGATTTACTTCGTAGTTTGAATCCAATAGTGCCAATCGTTATACAGTAAGTTAGTGTTGCCAATTCGTTGAGTCACGACCACGAACAGACGATACGTTGTCACACTAGACTGTTCGACGCACCGTTCTTTTAAGTTTGTAGGCTATTCAGTCATAAGTGTTGTTAGTTTTGTTTATTGCTTTAATTTTCCTTGAAAATGCCTCAAAGAAAAAAAACTAACCTTTCGCTGCGTAGCCGAAATGCGAAAAGGATGAGACTTTGTAGGTCTCAGGAATCGGAAGAAGATCGTGAAGCACGGTTATCTGCTAACCGAGAGCACATCGCTCTTTCACGTGAATCGGAAACGTTCACCGAAAGGGAGTCACGTTTAAGTTCACAAAGAACACGGACCGCGACTTTGCGGTCTCAAGAGAGTATCCAGGAACGCGAAGACCGGCTGTCTGCTGATCGGGAGCGCCACTCTCTCTCACGTGAGTCAGAGACATTCACAGAAAGGGAGTCGCGCTTAAGTTCGCAAAGAACTCGGACCGCGACTTTGCGTTCTCAAGAGAATATCCAGGAACGCGAAGTTCGGCTGTCTGCTGATCGGGAGCGCCACTCTCTCTCACGTGAGTCAGAGACATTCACAGAAAGGGAGTCGCGCTTAAGTTCGCAAAGAACTCGGACCGCGACTTTGCGTTCTCAAGAGAATATCCAGGAACGCGAAGTTCGGCTGTCTGCTGATCGGGAGCGCCAGTCTCTCTCACGCGAGTCAGAGACTTTCACAGAAAGGGAGTCGCGCTTAAGTTCGCAAAGAACTCGGACCGCGACTTTGCGTTCTCAAGAGAGTATCGAGGAACGCCAAGCACGTCTGTCATCTGACCGAGAGCGACACGCTCTCTCGCGCGAGTCTGATTCTCTCTCCCAAAGAGAAGAACGATTAGAAATAGCTAGACATAACTATGTAGGTGTACAAAGAAACAATGAAAGTTATCTTGCATCTGAAAGGGAAAGAATAGATGAACTAAGACGAGCAGAAACAGCAGAACAACGTCAATCTCGCCTAGAAATAGAACGAGCTCGATACCATATGAATAGAGAAACAAATAGCGGAGCTGATGAGTCCATGGAAAATGACGATGCAAATATTTTATTACCTTGGGACAATAGGGAAAAATCAGGGTTCACATATTCGTCTAGAATTAATTATGCTGGCTTTACTTTCGTGGGTGACATGAGAGAAATTTGTAATTTTTGTCATGCTTTGAAATGGAGGAAAGAGACAGATGGAATGTGCTGCTCAAATGGAAAAATTGTTCTTCCAAATTTCCAAGATCCACCACACTTACTTATAAGTCTCCTGAATGGCGATCATCCCCAGTCGAACCGTTTTTTGGATAATATTCGTTTATATAACAGTGCTTTCCAAATGACTTCCTTTGGGGCAAAACAAATAACGGAAGGACCGTTCATGCCAACCTTCAAAGTACAAGGTCAAGTTTATCACCTTATTGGATCTTTGCTGCCAGAAAATGAACCCAAATTTCTCCAAATTTATTTTGTATCCGATTACACGCAACAGCTCAATGTTAGAAATCACAATTTTCCCCAGCTCAATGCTGAGCTTTTGGGTCAACTTCAAGAATTGCTGCATCGCGTTAACCAGTACGTTCGTGAATTCAAAGCTGCATTGGAGTCAATTCCACAAGGCAGCAATGATTTCAAAATTGTTATAAGTGCCGATAGACGTCCTGTGGGTGAACACCGTGGAAGACACAATGCACCCGTCGCAGATGAAGTTGCAGTTGTTTTAGTCGACCAGGAGTGTGAGAGACGTGATATCGTGTTGCGTACACGCGACGATCGCCTTCAACGCATTTTGGAAACCCACCGAGCTTACGACGCCCTGCAATATCCACTAATCTATTGTCATGGTGAAGATGGGTACAATTTTGGGCTGTACCAAGTGAACCCTACTACGAGAGTCACTAATTATCAAAAAAAAATATCTGCTCAACAATACTATTCCTACCTTTTACAAATAAGGCAAAACAGTTTCGTATATTTGCAACGATTTCGTGGTTTGTTCAGCCAATTTATTGTGGACATGTACGCAAAAATAGAAACTGAACGTTTAGTGTATATTCGCACTAACCAGCGACGGTTACGCGCTGAAGAATACGTGCACTTGCGGGACGCCATGCAATCAGATAATAACGTCGAAAACTTGGGTCGATTGGTTATTTTGCCATCCAGTTTCACAGGCGGTCCGCGGTATATGCACGAACGAACGCAAGATGCTTTTTGTTACGTCCGTAAATACGGCCGGCCGGACCTTTTTATAACATTTACAACAAATCCAAAGTGGACGGAGATTTGCCAGGCACTTCTCACAGGACAGGCGTCATACGACAGACATGACATTATTGCTAGGATTTTTCATTTAAAACTCAAAGTCTTGATTAATCTACTTACAAAGGAGAAAGTTTTCGGTTCAACTCTTTGTTTTATGTATAGCGTCGAGTGGCAAAAGCGTGGTTTACCCCACGCGCACATTCTTCTGTGGCTGGAAGAAAAAATTCGTCCCGATGCTATAGACAGTGTCATAAGTGCAGAATTTCCGGACTATAATGCAGATCCGATTTTGCATGACATAGTAAAAACACATATGGTTCACGGGCCATGTGGCCTCTTAAACAGGGAATCACCGTGCATGAAAGATGGTCAATGCTCAAAAAAATACCCCAGAGCACTGAAAGAACTAACTATGGCTGGGGAAAATGGGTATCCGCAATACCGGCGAAGATCACCGTCACAAGGTGGTTTCACAGCTACTGTCAGATTCCGTGGACAAGAAATAATTCTAAATAATAGTTGGGTGGTACCGTATTCTCCAGTTTTGTCAAACGCTTTTCAAGCACACATTAATGTTGAAATTTGTAATAGCGTCGAATCTATAAAATATATATGTAAATATGTTAATAAAGGTAGTGATCAAGCCATGATAGCACTAAGAAATAACAACCAATTTGATGAAGTGACAAGGTATCAATCTGGCCGATACATAAGCTCTTCGGAGGCAGTTTGGCGCATTTTGAGTTTCCCTATTCATGAAAGGTATCCGCCAGTCATCCATCTTGACGTGCACCTGGAAAGCGGGCAGCGAGTTTACTTTCAGCCAGAAAATGTGGCAGAAAGAATGAACAACCCAAGACAAACCACCTTGCTCGCATTCTTTCGCCTTTGCGAAAGAGACAATTTCGCTAAGTCTCTGTTGTACAATGAAGTGCCACATTATTATACTTATAACAAGCAGCAAGGTGTTTTTAATCGCAGGAGACGTGGAACTGCTGTAGAAGGCGAGTCCGGCATTTTTAAAGAACACGTGATTGGAAGAGTATACACGGTGCACCCAAATAATGCAGAGTGTTATTATTTACGCCTTCTTCTTCACACAGTGCGAGGACCTACTTCTTTTGCTGAGCTCCGCAAAGTGGACGATATAGAATATCCCACATTTCAAGCTGCTTGCCGCGCACGGCATTTATTAGATGGCGATCAGCATTGGGATGATGCTTTAGCCGAAGCATGCGTCAGTGATAGTCCACATCGTTTGCGCCATTTATTTGCCATTTTGTTGACATTTTGTGGCCTATCGGACGCTGGGCAGTTGTGGCAAAAATATAAAGACGCGTTTGCCGAAGATTTTTTGAGACAGCAAAATATAAATAGTGAAACTTCTGACCAAGTACGTGAAAGCTGCCATAATAGGGCTTTGCTGGCTATACAAGATATAGTTACAAGTATAGGAGGGAACCCCCTCAGTCAATACGGCTTGCCGACACCGACAGTTGGTGGGGAACGAATTAATAGGGAGTATACATCTGAAATAAATTACAACCCCGAAGAGTTAGCAGAAATATTGCGAAATGGCTGTTCAAATTTGACGTCAGAACAACGTCAAATCTTTGATAGAGTATGCTGTAGTGTAGAACATTCATTAGGAGAAATGCTGTTTTTAGATGCACCTGGTGGAACAGGTAAAACTTTCCTCACTAAAGTTATCTTGGCTCAAATAAGGAGCCAAAACAAAATTGCCCTTGCCGTCGCTTCCTCAGGAATAGCTGCCACTTTATTACCAGGAGGAAAAACTGCACATACAACATTTAAAATACCAATCGACTTGGACCGCACAGAAAACCCTGTTTGCAACGTGTCTCGCAATAGTGATAAAGCAAGGGTTTTACGCGATTGCGCCCTTATCGTTTGGGACGAGTGTACGATGGCAAATCGTAAAGCTGTGGAAGCTGTAGATAGAACGTTGCGAGATATAAGACAAAATGACCGACCGATGGGAGGCTTAACGGTGCTATTCTGTGGAGACTTCAGGCAGACACTCCCTATAATACCCAGAGGAACGAGGGCCGATGAAATAGGTGCCTGTTTAAAGAGCTCTATTTTATGGCGTAGTGTCATATTAACTAATTTGAGCTTTAATATGCGAGCATATTTGGGAGGTGACGCAAACGCGCAGGTTTTCTCAAATTTACTACTTCAAATTGGTAACGGCACATACCCGACTCAAGAAGGAGGTAAAGTAACTTTAGTCGAAAGCCTGTGTTCTTCTGTTGCCTCACAGCAGGAACTCATTTCCTCTGTATACGGAGATCCATCAGAGATCTCGAACCATGACGCTGCTTGGCTATGCCAACGAGCTATTTTGGCACCTCGCAACGACCAAGCAGCAGCAATAAATTCTCAAATATTGGTACATGTTTCTGGAGAAAGTAGGGAATATTTATCTATTAACACGGTTTTAGAAGAAGGAGATGCCACCCACTATCCAGTAGAGTTTTTAGACTCTCTAAATACACCAGGTCTTCCAGCACACAAAATTTATTTAAAAGTCGGAGTACCAATCATTCTACTCAGAAATTTAAGCCCACCAAAACTATGCAATGGAACTCGGTTGAGAGTAACAAATCTCCAACGAAATGTCATCGAAGCCGAAATCTTAACAGGTTGCGGCTCCGGTGATGTTGTTTTCATTCCCAGGATACCCATTATCCCCAATAATTTTCCGTTTACTTTCAAACGTGTGCAATTTCCTGTAAGCCTCTGTTACGCTATGACTATTAATAAAGCCCAAGGCCAGACGTTATCCGTTGCGGGTGTAGACCTTACTTTTGATTGTTTTTCACACGGCCAACTCTATGTTTCTCTATCACGTGTTAGCAACCCAAACAACCTTTTTGTATATGCTCCGGGTAATTCCACCGCTAACATAGTATATAGAGAAGCATTAACGTAATCAACTATACCAAAGTCAGGACTCTTATCTAAATCATCAAAAAGGTGATATACTCTTATCTAAACGACGTTGTTTTGCTCTCGACAACCACGCGAACGAAGTCGCGGGCACAGCTAGTTTCTAATAAAAGTAATCCTTACATTGTTTTTAAGACTGCATTCTTAAAAAAAGTCGTTACCTGATTCAAAAGTGCATCACATGATAATTTTAATTTCCCTATCTTGTACTATAATGTTTTCCCTTACACACGAGTGCGGTATGAAGAATGTGGTGGAACGGGGTGCAATTCCTTCGATAGCACATGTAGTTAACAACATGTTTGTACATGGCCCCATTGAATCGACATACTTCACAATAATTATATATATTTCTTTACTTGCTACAAAGTTTGTTAGCAGTCAAATAAATTCTAAATTGATCGAAAATATAATGAATTTGTTCAATATTTGGTCTGACCAAGTCATAAATTACCTTTTGAGTGAATAATCACCGATTTATTTATATAGAGTTTTATAAATTTAAGTAGATATTTTTGACCATAAGCCGAAAAACAATTTATTAGGGTTTAACACGTCTTAGTCATTTCTGTCAAATTGACAGTTTTAGTTTGTAATTAATTAGTGACATTAATCGAGAGTATTTTCCGTTGCCATGACCACTGAGTCCATTGCAGTGGAATAAGTTTCCTTCTGTAGGCAGTCTTCATGTGATTCTTTCAAATTTAGGCGAAGGAGGTTGGCAGGCCATACGAATTTATAGTCAATGATATTCAAATAAACAGATATGTTTTAAGCGCGCGCATTGTGAAGACTCGAATAGTAGACAATTGTATGATTTAGTCTTTAGTTTATGTCACGCATGGCGAAGAGCGATACGCTTTGTTGAAAAAAAAACTAAATTAAAAAAATGCCATCGTGCGTATTTAGAAAGTGTACCAATTATAATACCAAATTACATAAAACAGAAGGGATCTCATACCATATGTAAATACGCAATACACCTCAATTTACTAATTTATTTCAATTTTTTTTCCTAATTTTCTGATATTTGGAGGTTACAAAAAGAAAAAACATTGGTTGTCAGAATAATGTTTGTTTACATTCACACGCAAGTGACAAACACTAGCTGTCTCTTTTTTTCTTGTTTGTTTTATCAAGCCATCCCTTTCGACATTGTAGTGAAATGTCAGATGAATGAAAAGTGTGTATGTGTGCTGCCGCTGCTGCGCGGAACACTTTTTTCAATTGTTTTGTGAGTGTATAACGTATCTGTTTATTTGAATATCATTGCTTCTGTAGGCAGTCTTCATGTGATTCTTTCAAATTTAGGCGAAGGAGGTTGGCAGGCCATACGAATTTATAGTATTTTTTTTGCAATTTGGTCACGCACTCCAACTCGACTCAGTATTTCGTCCCATATCGAGTTTGTTAATTGCTTTTGTTATAACACTACATATTATAAAACAAAGACCCCGGTGCGTCTGTCTGTCTGTTCGCGATAAACTCAAATACACTGAACGGATTTTTAAGCGGTTTTCACAAATAGATAGAGTGATACAACAGGAAGTTTAGGCATATGATTTGTTAAGTTTGTTTATAGTAATTTTGTTTATTCCCGACACTATATTTAACCTATTTAATATTTACTAATATTTTAAAGAGAGAGCCCGAATTTTTTGAGTTTGTTCCTAAGTGTAGATAACCTCTGGAATCAAATCACTACACCTACTTAAAAAAATCTTTCACCATTTGAATCCAGATGGATATAGGCTATAAATTATTATGACCCAGGCAAAGCCGGGGCGGGCCACTAGTCTTTTATGATTGTAAAAAGCAAGATTTGATAGAGATTCCAGAAACTAATGCCTCAAATTTGAGTTAATGACCGACATTGACTTACATAGCCATGCGAAATGCATTTTTCTTGCAAGGGTTCCGTAGCCCAAACTTATAAAAGGTTTCCCAGTATACTTACTCGTATAATTACAACACTCTAGACGTAGTTATGGAAAGTTAGCAGATTAGATTTCCGCTTGATTGGGGAACGTGCGCTGCGGTGCTCAACGAACGCTAGGCAGCCAAACATTGTACAATCGATGGCTTGCTACTAATTAAACATTGTTCAGTTCAAATTGGAAGCCTGCTTGCAAGTGCACCTGTGTGCGTACGGCCGACGGCATAGCTTGATTTACACCTATCATTTGTATTTCATAAATGTATTGGGTCTACAGGGATGCACGAATATCTTTGCTGAGGGATCTTCTGACGCGACCACAGATTCCTAAAAAAGTTGGCGGGATGAACTCCGGATGAGACTTGAGTCAACTCAAGCTTACGCTTAAACTCCTCTTTTATATAATTTTATTTGGTTCTGTATATCCCCGTTGGTTAAATGTGGATTTAAGTAGGTAGAGGTAATTTAAAAAAGTAACGTCGATTACAAGTTTATCCTTAATTCAGCAGTATATGCAGCGTTCTGTAGTTTCTGGCTATCCAATGGGCAAAAGGCATGTTTATCGATGTATGTACCTATGTATGCAACTAAACTAACCTTATGTGCTATATTTTACTCGTCGGTAGACCATATTAGAAGATAGAATATAAATTATTCGGTATCAAATGTTACGAACCTGAAAACAAGAAAAACTTGACATTGTAGGCATTTTAAACCGTCATTGAGCTAAAAACAACTGTAAGAGCAGAACCGCCATTACTGGATCATATAAATGTAGATAATAGGTAGCAGATAAGCATTTCACGGTGAATAATCATCATCGTCAGGTTTCTTATCCCGTATCAGAATTGTTCCCACCCGTATTCCTTAGAAAATAGTACATTGTTTACCGAGAGGAGAAAGTGACCGATTACCGTCGAGGGTGTCGTTTGAAGCCCGAGCCGTAGGCGAGGGCTTTAAAACACCCGAGATCGGGAATCGCACTTTCTCTCGAGTGATACATAGTGCTTTATACTACACCTACGAGGAAAATAAAAACTAAATCTTTACTAATTGAAATTTATATTGAAATTGTTGCAGTTAGTGAAGCTTAATGTAACACTTTTTCTATTAATGTTTGTTTGAGATGTTTGCGACAATGTAGGAGGAATAACTGGCTGTGCTGTTGGCACTGCGCTCGTAGAAGGCTGTGGTGCCAAAGGGGCAACTGGCTGCTGAGGGGCATCTGGCATCGCCGCGCTCGTTGATGGTTGAGGAGATGAGTCTTGATGCACATTAATCGATCCCGACATTTGGTTATTTATTCGTGTTTTGTTTTCTACGGAATTCTCTATGTAGCTTTCTGCAACAGAGGACGATTTCCAACCACCGTGACGTTTTATTGTGGTTAAATCAGCACCAGTATCGGCCAGAATAGTCGCTGAAGTTCTGCGAAAGCAGTGGCCAGTGTATTCTAGTGGATTGAGTAAATTAAGGTAGGAAGCTATTTCACTTGGCACAGTACTTATTTTGTTTTTCCCAATTACTTGTATCGTACATTTTTTGTTTTT
The DNA here is from genome assembly GCA_949775005.1 of Orthosia gothica. Lineage (NCBI taxonomy): Eukaryota > Metazoa > Arthropoda > Insecta > Lepidoptera > Noctuidae > Orthosia > Orthosia gothica. The sequence continues at coordinate 31,562,795 of OX459039.1, read as the reverse complement.
ATATTGTAGTAAAAACCGATTGGTTTTGGGGTCACTGGGGCGAATTTGGTTATATTTCTTCACTATCTCATAAAATAAGCCCGATATAACAAATGATCGCTGAATTTTGGTTTTTGTGTTAGGAATATTGACGATCATTCCATTTTCGAGGATTTCGATATCGTCTGTTGTCATATCCACAAGTTCTTGCGAACGACAGGCCCCATTTACTCCTAAAATCAAAATAACCTGTAAACAAAAATATCAAACATGAAAACCTAGTAGATTTCTACTCATAAATAGGTACGTAATAAATCATAAACCAGTGCATTTTGTTCATAAACTTACCTTCATCAACAAATATTTGTCATCTGGAGCATTCTGCAAAAAGGAATAAACATCCTTTGTAGTAAGCACTTTTGATTTCTTACTACGGAATCCCTCCGACTTTCTTTTCAGAAATGCTGTAAGTTTTTTGTATTCTTGAATATTTATGTCGTTTCTTGTCAATATAGTACTTTTCAACATTGAGTACATAGACCATAACGTACTTGGTTTGTATTTTTGCGCTTTTTCACTGAAATAAGCTAGCAAAATAGTTTCAGAAAAAGATGCCGCATTTTTTTCACTTTTCCATTGCAAAAAATCGTCATAAGTTTTATTATATTTTTTAATTGATTTCTGTGGTAAAAGGTCAATCAGTATTTTTGCTGTTTCCTTCAACTGCGGCGGAGTTAAAAAATCTTCATCATCACTATCACTACTTATCATTTTGATAGTTTTATTTTACTTTTCTACGAAAACTGAATCCTCAAACAACACACAAATTGAAAATGCACACACAAAACACATTGAAGTGCAAACACTCAGCTAGTGGCCAGTGTCATTTTGCGAACTTGGAGATAAAAACTCACTGTAAAAACTTTTTGGCTTTTGATATTTAGGTTACCAGCGCATAGTCTTACCCAAAATTAAAAAAGAAAAACCACGTAAGAAATGGATTTTCATACACTTTTCTCTCCCGCTCAGATGCGTTTTCTCGCCGCATATTTATTCGATATGCAATGACGTACTTTCTACCGTAAATTTGATAAAGTATCAAGGTACTTTCCGAGCAGGTGTAGTATAAAAAGATTTTAAAGCCTCCATATCAGCTAAGTCATCGTCCCGCCATTAACCAAATTTATTTGGTGTTGGTGCAACATGTCTTCTTCCTAAGCTCTGTTCTCCGGCATCTCTATACCTAGTCACTTTCTTCTTTGTCATAATATGATTGTTTTTCTTGCTTTTTAGGGTTCCGTACCCGAAGAGTCCAAACGGAGCCATATTGCTGTCACTCACGTGTCCGTCTGTCTGTCTTGTCTTACACAGGTTTTTCAGCCAAACGGTTGGAGCTTCGTCTCCTAAAGTCTTCTAATTTACACAGTAAAAGCATCTCAGCCAAATCCATACAAATTATCAAAAATATTTTTAAAGTTTTTTAAGGGGTTTATACAGAAAAGGAGGACGCGACAAAGAAATTGACCTATCCCATCGTTGGGGTGTCGTTGTTTAGAGTTCGTTGAGTAGATAAATTCTATATTTTGTTTTAAAAAATGTCCGAAAACAAGGGAATGAGAAGTCACAAAAGGCAGCATAAAAAAAAATGTTGTGATTTTTTTTCCATTAACCTTTTAGCTATGAACTTCAAATTTGGTGATAATGTTTGTTATTACGTGTATTTTACAAAAAAATACCAATAGATTGATAAATCGGATTTTTCTTCGAAATATGCTCCTTGTTCCTATTACAACCAACTTGATTTGGCGGTTTAGTACGGAACCCTAAATGTGCGAAGTCCAACACGCACTTGGCCGGTTTTCTTTCTCACAATATATTCATCAATAAAAACATCGTTTCTATGGTCTTACTCTTTCCTCAAGACATGACTAAATAAAGAGCCTTATTAGTAAAAAATAAAATAAAAATTACAAGATTTTTATACTAAAAGTTGTATTGTCACGAGAAACAAACGTGTGTGCAAAGTTTCAGCTCAATCCAACACCGGGAAGTGGGTCAAATTTACATAACAAGATTTGCTTCTGTAGGCAAATCTTGGAAGGTACACCTTGGTCTGTACACCTCTTCTGTTCACATCTTGGTCTGTACACCGCTAATAAAAGCTTATAAAAGAGAACTAGGAGTAACAACCCTAGTAGCCAGTAATTATGGCGAGAGGAGCGGGTGCTTCGTCTGATTGATTGCACGCTTCCAACGTTTTGTTTGATGGATACCGATTATAATTCTGCATTGTTTCTTCTTAGGAGAACAACCCAAATGTCCCAAATGTGTGTGTGATGCCCTTTTGAGGCTCTAAAAAGTGATATTCTATTAGCGCTAAAAAATGACAAAAAAAGTTTTCTTTTTATAATTTAAATAAACTTTATTTAAACAAGATTTTTAGCTTACCGTGCATTGTCATCCAAACAAAATGTGATGCAAAATTTCATCTTAATCGGTTGAGGATAACTGTTCTAAAATAAAGTTGCAAGATTTGACCCGAACATACATACATACATTGCAAGCTAGTAAAAAGCTTGTAAATTTTATTATTCATTAAAAAATATATTTTCAAAACAAGCGTTTTTCGTATTCTTCTCAGCAAACCATTTCATTTGATACCCTTATCATGGCAGTGCATAAAAATAACTAGTCCGCCATAAGAGCCATCCGCCATATTGGATTTAGAATGACATCACTTATCTAACCATGCATTGTCATCCAAACTAAACGTGTATGCAAAATTTCATCTTAATCGGTAGAGGTCTAAAAAGCAAACAAAAAGCAACTAAACTTTAAAACAGTTATTGTTTAAAAGTTTAGTTGCTTGATTTGACCCGAACACACATACAAACAATGGAAGTTAAATAAAAGCTTGAAATAAAAAAATGGGATTGACATATTGTGCTACCGAAATGTCTCTTTGTCAATATCAAACATTTCGACAATCGTTATTGCTGATATAACGTCACTTTGTATAAAGACTCTAGGACACAACAACAAGGAGTCCTGCTAATAATAATTTGCAATAGTCCTGCACCAACCGGGGTTTGTCCTTGGGTGCAGTTGCGTAGTGCATACTGGGATAATCGTCGGTTGGTGTCACATTTCCTGATAAATGCCTAAAGAGGCCTCTAAGAGTTGGCTTCGGCTCCTCGCACGCCTTTCAAAAGACCGGGACCCTAAGGTCCCTAGATACACAAAACAATAATAATAATGTCTCCAAATTTAACAATAGTTCTGCACCAACCGGGGTTTATCCTTGGGTGCACTTATGTAGTGCAAACAGGGATAATCGTCGGTTGGTATCACATATCATGGTACATGTCCAAGAAGGCCTCTGCGATTTGGCTTCAGCCTGGCTCGCCTTTCAAAGGACCGGAACCTCAGGGTTATGACATCGTTAAAGACATAAATAATAATATAATGTAAATAAGTCAGCTAGAGCAAATATGTTACTTAAATTTTTTAGTCTGCTCTAGCATACCTGCTGCCTTTTCAACCGCATCTGCAGTTTATGTAGAATAAAGTGGCTAAACAAGTGCACTAAGTACGAGTAATAGCAGCCTACCGACAACAAAAACGCCAAATATATCAGCAACAGTCGGTATTATTTTTAGCAGACCCCCAGGCGCCAAATTATGTACCGATTGCGAACCGACCTAATTTTATATATGCCCTGCACGGAAGCTGTGCCCTTGGAGCTTAAAAAAAGTAACGAGAGGTGTCGTGAACACCCGTTCGGAACTAAGATACTTTTGCTAAATATTATGTAGGTATATAAATCACAGAAACAAATAAAAAAAAAACAGGCAATTTGTAAACCTGCACTCAAACGATTGGACCGCCATGACACTTTTTAATATTTGTTCGCTATTTGAAATTTTGAGTTTTCCGGGATAATGCTAGCACAAAGTACGTAAGCGGCGGCGCGCCTCAGACAGAGGGGCCACTCTCACTTTGACATTTCGGTTTTACAGGGAATATTGGGCAATATTGGACCGAGCTCAGTCGCGGCTGTCATGATTGCTTTGTGCAGGCGTTTGTCACGTCATTCATACATTAAGTACTGTAACGAGGTTGGTTGCATTGGATGGGTTACCTTTATTATTTGTTACAGACCGAATTTACTTTTTTGTTTTTAATTCTTTCTTTCAATTATTTTTAAGTTATAAAGGTCATTAATCTTTCAAGATGACAAATTAGAAATTCATTATCTAGGATTATAATGAATTATTTTAAGCCCGTAGATGAAATTGGGAACTTGTCATAATAATAAGGTTCAAGTCATAAAGCTTACAAATATGTTTCCTCCGACTGCACAGCATAATTTTCTTCTTGTTTAAGATCATCTTTGGTTTTTTGATTTTATTAGGTACCTGTTTTTTCACATTTATATTTTTGACGAGCTTGGAGCTTTTTAAAATTTAATTTTTTAAGTGGGATCATTATTACACTATTACTACGTCTTTTTACTCTCCAATATTCATCGTATGTGGCGTAATATTAAATGTTTCGTGATATTAAATGGATATTTCATGCCCTGTCTACCCTCTAAGGCATGTACGCATGATATGATATATGTTTAGACGAATCTATGTATTTATGTTTGTAACTTGGGCAACCTACTCTTTTTTTTTAATTCGGTATCAATATAGTAGCAACCCTAGTGAATCTGTCAAGTTTAGCTGTCAATTTTCTAAACTGCGTGAGTGGCCCTTCTGTATACTATCTATTTTGTGATGCTAGGAAGAAGAAGACTCAAAATTCTAATAGAAGACTCAAAATTCAAATAGCGAACACATTTTAAAAAGTGTCATGGCGTTCGATGTCACTTTTTCGGCCTAGCTCTCATTAATTCGAAAAGTGACTGGCGAATAAACGTGCGATAAGGAACTTTGTTCCAAAAGCTCCTCTAAGACATTAAGGCTTTTATTCTAAATATCTATGTATTAATGGGCGTAAGTACCTTCAGCTAAAGGTGTGCGCTGCTAAAGGGCGTAAGCTCCTTGCAATATCCGTGCGGAAGAGTGCCAGACCTCCCCAGTTACTTCTTATTAACGTTCTGTGGTAATTATTCCGCTGAAAGTCTATGTACTGGTGTCTCCGTTTATATGGTCTGAGGGGAACCTGGTTGTCACATGTTGCACTAATAAGACGAGATTGGGAATTAGAAGCCTTGCACGTGTTGTTTGGGCTATCGAAGTAAAATGTTCTACGACAATTTTTTTGAAATATTTTGATTTTGCAATTAAGAAAGTGATCAATAAGAGCCTGGAAATCTGTCAAACTTTAGCGTTTAAATAGTGTGTTACTATTTAAATGCTAAAGTTTGACAGATTTCCAGGCTAAACTATTTGATTAGTTTGACAATCATTCAGCATCAAATTCTTAATTCAGAAATCGTGGGAAAGACAAAAAGCATAACATATATCTTAAAAATCGAACAGTGAGTTTTAACTAATCTTTCAAACTACTAATATTTATATACTCCGATACCATCATATATATAGTAACATCTATTTCCCTAAATAATTCCAAGTGTAGGTACATCAACACATCACGCCATCCAATATCTGTTTATTAAAATATAGGAGGTCGGAGAAAATTAAATAATGTTCCCCGCGAAAATAAATTGCAATAAGGCGAAATCCGCCGTCGTCAAGTGACAATATTTTAAATTAGATCAGTTTATCAACGACCAATAGGAGGCCGGGAGACGTTAGAGCTCCTGTGGCTTCTCCAATAGGATGGGAGAATTTGAAATTTGCCGCTATAAGCGCGGGTTCTGTCAGTAATTGTTGGTATCGAGTGGCCTTGGGGTGCATCAAATTGCTGGGAACATCGTGAACTTTGTTGATTTATTTACTATAAATGTAGTTTTAGTTCGTGCGTGTTCCCGTGAATTCTTTATTACGTTTAGAATAGGTTCAAATTTGGAACTTTAAGGTAACTTTTTTGTAACCGTGCTGTTCGAACCTTTTGAAGATCTCAAGACCAACTACTGACGTATTTCATTTCAGACATAAAATATGTGATATTTTTATGGTGTACAAATAAAGTATATTCTATTCTATGATGATAGTGATTGAGAAACATCAAAGAAAGGTACTCTTAGAGAGCGCAGCTATAATTCATAAAAAAACTATTCGGAATGTATACTCTCCCAGAAGGCATTCACATAGTGCCGTGCTAAACAAAATTAATGCTTTTTAAAATACATCAAACCTATTCGAAATATGAATACCTCTTTAAAAACAGAAGTATTTCGAGCCAGTATATCCTGGGGGTTCGGCAAACTTGTAAACTCAACCGTTGCAGTACATTTTTTGTATTATCAGCATTTTATATAATAAAGGCCTCGACATAGGCCTGTGATATAATATACATATTACAAGCTTGTGTCCATTGAAGTCCTATGGGCTTATGGTGTCTAACGGGCCATCCCTTATTGATGTAAATACTCACATTTATCAAACGATGTTTACTCAACTCTTAAAAAAAAGGAACAAAATGAACTGTTCAGTAGGTACATTTTTGCTGCCATAATTAGACAAAATGTAGGCAGCAGCAGATTTTAGTTTTTCCTATTGATTTTTTCATAAAATAATTGTGCCCTTGATTGTTATGTAATGCATGTAAAATTAAGGCTGGTCATTATAAAACAAGGAGTACGATTATCCGATCTGGAATGGCTCGCAGATTTTTTAATAAATCTTGATAACTTAATTATAACAGTCAAATTTTCTTCCGGCGTCTGTTGGAAACCTTTTTTGACTTTTACAGTAGTTAGGTATATTTTGATGAATATATTAGATTTATTGCTGCTACTGGCAATGTCACTGCCCAAAATACTACTACTTATACTTAAACTACTTTAATACTACTTTATACTTTATTGTACTTCAAGAGAAAAATAATTCAAAAAGACATCTTATAACAAAAACAAACATACAACAGGCGGCCTTATCGCGATCCGCGATCTCTTCCAGACAACCAAGATATATCACAAATATTTATTTTTTATTTATTATTATATATAATATATATATTTTACAACAGTTTTACTACCTCGTTGGTCTAGTGGTCGCAAGCAGAGACATTGTATTACCGTCGCAAGGGCTACTGCTAAGGCACTTTTTTTTGCGTTCCATTCCCGGGTCGAGCAAATTTTTGTAGGGTTTTCCCATTTTGTTTTTTTCCACATTCTGGATTTTATTATATTTTTTGATGGAACACGAGACTTCAACATAACTGGCAAATTGTGGGTGTACCCACTATAGATGTTTCTCTGCCAACCCTTCGGGGATAGGCGTGATGTTATGTTATGTTGTTTTTGTTAATAATAATATTAATTTTGTTTCAGGTTTTCGGGCAAGATCATCTGGCAGGGAACAGTTTTATCTAATTGCTTTGTTAGAGTTTTGTGAGTATGAACAACATACCTTTCTTTACATATCTGATCTATACATTATATCTTCTATATCTATACAATGACTAAAATTGAAGTGTCTGTTTGTAATATCAAAATAATAGCTTACTCGTATTAATGCTGAAAGTTTACATACCTACGGCATTTATGACTAAAATAAATATTTTCAAAAAAACTATTTTCTCCTTCTTTTTGTCTGTCTGTTTGCTCCGGGTAATCTCCAAAATGGCTAGACCAATTTTGACGAGACTTTAACTGGAAGATAGCTGATGTTATATGAAGTAACTAAGACTACTTTTAAATTAGAAAATTAATTAGGGTTCCGCGCAAGAAAAGGTAATTTCTGGACGAAAAAATCTTACTAAGATAATGGTTTCACCATAGATATAATGAACATATTTTTATGGGTTTCACTGATAGACAGCCACACTAGAAAACATGGTACTTGCGAGATAGATAAGCCACGGGACTGAAGCCGCGGGAACAACCTAGTATTTAGTTATGTAATTAAAGTTTAATCGACCATAGACAAGCTAGTCAGTAAGGTAGTCGGGGCGCACGGTTGGCGCAGTGGTTGAACGATTAACTGTTGCGCTGCGTGTCGCGGGTTCGATTCCCACACGAAACATATATTTGTATAACCTACAGATAATTGTTCTGGCTCTGGGTGTTGTGTATGTGAGTTTATATGTTTGTAAACGCAACCACGATACAGGAAGAAATCCTAGAGAGGAGCAAAGATAAAAAAGAGGCCAGGAGGTTGACCATAAGCTCTTAGAGCAAGGTTATTTTGAGTGTGTGTAAGGGACAGATGTTTATGACTTGTATACATCTGTTCCTTTTTACAGTCGAACTATGATAGTTTTGACACGTCAGGTTACGGGGACAGTTTATGCTGCCACGTTATACAGGGTGTAATGGAAAGGTGTAATTGAACAACTTACTTCAAGGAAGCCATACGCATTTCCAAAAAAAAACTATTTTCTATACAAAGTTATCGTCAGATGATCAAAATTTATATGTGAGATATCTATAGGCCACACAAATATTTGTTCCATTCGGCAATCGAACCCGCGACAAGTAGCGCAGCAGCCGATCCCTAAACCACTGCGCCAAACGTGTCATCATGATCAAATGTCGATTGATCTGAAGTATGAACATTGTTTTTTATATTTCTGGTTGCAGATAATAAGAACATCCCTCTTCTGGGCTGCAACGGATAACGGGTGAAGCTGTATTTGAACTGAAGTTCGGTAAGTGAATTTGATTAAAATCTTGCTATTAAAACTTTTAACGAGGCGTTTGCTCAAACAACTGAAAGAAGCATTAATAGACGTGCTGGCTCATGCTCAGTGAATTTTGGATATTTTAAGGGTTCGGAAGTCGACAAACGAACGAACCCTTAGTAACGTTAGTTGTTATTAATAGTTTCGCTCTGTCCGTCTGTCCCTCTGCAGCTTAGCTCGGAGACTCTTAGTACTAGAAGGCTATAATTTGGCATGGATGTATATCCATATTAATAATGCCGACAAAGTGGTAAAATTAAATCATAAAGAAACGGTTATCTCCAATAGACATAAAGTGCGGATGTTTTTTTTTCTCGTCTTTCCCATGGTGTGGGGTATCGTTGGTTAGGCCATTCCAAAATATTACGGGTCTGTGAAAGTCATTTTTCGATTCAGAGATCCGTTTGCGTAAAATTAAACTTTAAATTTCAAATTTATGTTATGTTGTCCCCCGACACTGACTCTAACCACTACTAGCGAAATGGTTGCTTTTACGGCAGTAGTATAAATAACGAAATTAAAAGGAAAACTATCACAGCTAAGTAGGCTTTACAAGTTTACGAGTAATAGTCGACCATCCTATAAAATATACTTGGAACAGTACAAATTTTGTACAAACGCCATTGAAAAATTACTTAGATAACTGTAACAACAAAAAGACCTCTTCTTAGTCTGTAGTCCGACACGCACTTGGCTGGTTTTTATTTAAGTCAGTTAAGGCGCTAAATAGCATAATAGCAAAATATGGTGCTTGTGCCTTATAAAAAGAGACATGTAGAATGAGTTTCGAAATAATAAAAAAGGCCTTTTTTTCGTAAATTCTAATATGACATCAGCATTATATAAGCGAAACAGAAAAAAAAACAATAATGCGGCCAGATTGTATATTATTTTTTACCAAAAACAAAGTTTCTTTTTTACAAGCTTTTATTTACATGTCCCGAAACCTTGCAAGTAAAATTTCAACCATTTCCCAATGTCTGATTGAGCAGAAATTTTGCACACATGTTTATTTCTTCTGACAATGCATTTTTTTATATAAAAGCCTGTTTAAAACAACTTTCGTTTAAATATAAAAGTTTGTTTTCCTTTTTCGGCACGGAATCCTAAGAAGTAACATTCATATCATATTGCTCGAATTCCTGCTCCCTAAACTTCCAAGCCAAAACGACTTAATAAATAAAAAAATAGTCATTAAAATGCTCATTCGTTTGCCTTCCGATCGTTCATCCCTCGTTCCCCTAAAAGGGCAGGGCAGGGACCTCGCCACACCAACGACGCGGGCTATAGAACCAAGAGAGTTTTCGATTTCCGCTGACGTATCTTACTTTATAATATTGAGTTGCCTGAATTACTTCCCTCATCTCCTGACTTCCTTTCTCTTCCTTACATTTATGTGTAAGAATGAGACGGCTGTATTTCTACCGTTTCGTCTTATTTTGCGCCTGATTACTTCCATGTGCCTAGAGGTGTGTGAATCAAATTATTTGTTTCCTTATGTATAACAGATTGGGGCAAAATAGTTTTTGGATTTATTTTCCGGACAATTTAATGTTACCCTACGAAATTGAAAGACGATATTGAATATTTTCTTGGGCAGTAACAAGGGGTTGCATTACTTTACATATTCAGTAATGATTTCAGGTAACTCATATTTTTGTAGATAGATTCGTGCTTGATGCTCACCTGATGGTTAACACTTTTAGATAACTAGGTATACGTCGGTCGTTGTAGGTGTATGTAAATAGGATTAAAAGCATATTATTATTTTCAGAAGTGACTGCAAAGTTTGTTGGGTATATTCAGTAAAATCTTACGAGTAAATTTATTTATGAATAGCAGCTTTTCAGGTACCTCTACATTAATCATACTTACTTTAAGTTTGGGCTCTGTGTAGTCTTGATCATGGACGCCGCCAGCTTGTCGGTTTTTATCGGTTACATTTCGGGGAGTTTGCAATGGAATTTCATGATTTTATCCCGCCAAGCCCGTTCCATCATTGGACATGGGTTCATGGCGTATCATCGGCACTAAACCTTTTGGGAATACTTTCGTTGTGCGTACAGCTAAGGAGTGGAATTCCCTGCCTGAATAGGTTACTTCTAGGCAAGCGTGCTTCACCGCCGACCACATCGTCGCTTGCCATCAGGTGAGACAGTGGTCAAACACGAGCCAATACAAAAAAAGTAGTGCGAGCTAGGCTAAGCTGACCTTAGCTTAAAAGTCTGTAAAATGATTCCAAATTTTTAAACAATCGCCACTATGTTTTGTATCCTAAATGATAACCAATTTCCCTTCTTACTTATTTACTAGCGACTCGCCCCGGCTTTGCCCGGATGGCAGTGATTTTATCTAGTTATTATAGCCAGAAGACAACAAAATTGTGACACAAAGAACAATGGCGAGATTTTAGCTGACTTAAATTTGAGCGTCTGAAAGTGAGTTATATACGAAAGACGTTCTTTTAATTGTCTACATTTTTTAAATATATTATTGGGCTGGTTCAAAACGGATAAAAAAAAATCATAATAAATAAAAAGTTATTTGATTTTTTAGTTAATTTCTTTAGCTTAGTGTTGCCATTATATATTTTATCTGCTAAGTGACAAGTAGTTACTATATTAATTAATAATATAATTAATGTATTTATTGCAGTAAATCAGTTAACAATACAGTTTATGTCTAAGTATAGATGTTCCTCGCAGGTAGGTAAGAATATTGTAGTGCAGTAGAAATAAATGAATTACTTTTAATTAATTATGGGCAAAAAGACTAGTATCCAAGTTTAAAAAATATAGCTTGGTTGTTGACGAGGACGACGATCTTTTGATAAACGTCAAAGTCGCTTAGTTTAAATAAATATACTCTTTCCAAAGAGTATATTATACATTTCATGCTGAAATAACTAGGTAAGGGAAATGCTAATGTGATATTCCCCTTTTACTTCCACGAAATTGAATAATATTACCTATTAAACACATTATTAAAAGTTACCCAGACATAACCTACAAAAGTTTATGACTGAATATCTATTATTCTCGACATTTTCGAACAAAAATTCTTGCACAAACTAATTCAGAACATCACCCTGAGTTAAACCAGATATTTTTCATTTAAAGACGTAGGAATTTAATCTCAGCTAAAAAAATGTATGGGCACCTGCCATTGTTCTTTACAAAACCCTAAAAAAAATCTGTTGAAAATTGTTCATCATCACCCGTGGGCTAATCTGAAGATGGTCTGAAAATTTTATCAATATTGCTGCAGCCGTTTTGGAGGCTATAGGGAACATACATACACATACACACAACGTTTTTTTTATGTAATTATCATAAGTTTCCCCTGTAAGAATCTTTACACCCATTCATAACTACCAGGACTGCATGAAAACAAAGTGGCTATAACAAATTAAGCAGCCAATGTTTCTAGTTCGAGCAGTAAAATGCGGGACAAGCAAATGTTTAGCCATCCCAATGATAGGGCGGTGGTACAATAAATTTATTCTTTATAGGCAGCACTTGGCCGTACGTGCGTCATTGCCACTCCTTGCTTCACCTGGTTTTTCTTTTATTAATAACTTGTTGAGGATTGACCGTTAATTTTGTTGTATTAGTTGCTATTAGGATCATGTATGTAAATTTGAAAATGCCACTTTGTTCCTGGTTTTCGAATTATTTATAATAGTTTGTTCCTTTAGCAAAATTTGCCATTTGGGCTGATTACTTAGACTTATAAGGAAATTACTAAGATTATTGAGGAAGTAATTTAGATATCTAGACTTAACGTAAATACAGTTGGGTAGGCACTTGAATTTTTTTGACTAATCATTATTGAGGTTCTACTAAGCTGCTGATTTTAACAAACGCCATGACATTTTTCTATTTATATCACTTGAATATTGTCTAACTTGTTTTTCATGAGGAAAGTGAAGATGAAGGTACATAATATTGTCTACTATTACGATTAAATATCTTTTTTATTCGACTGTATGCCACCTAGTGTGGCACGACACAGAGACACAATATTTGTATTCTACAATGTATATTATTTTATTTGATATTGGGCAAATGTATAGCTACCTAGTATATATATATATTTATATTTTAATATAGCAGTTCACCGCATACTACCCCCTTTTTAGGTTTCCGTAGCCAAATGGCAAAAAACGGAACCCTTATAGATTTGTCATGTCTGTCCGTCCGTATGTCACAGCCACTTTTTTCCGAAACTATAAGAACTATGCTGTTGAAACTTGGTAAGTAGATGTATTCTGTGAACCGCATTAAGATTTTCACACAAAAAAAAAAATATTTTGCGGGTTCCCATACTTGAAACTGAAACTAAAAAAAATAATTTCTTTAAACCCATACGTGTGGGGTATCTATGGACAGATCTTCAAAAATGATATTGAGGTTTCTAATATAATTTTTTTCTAAACTGAATAGTTTGCGCGAGAGATTCTTCCAAAGTGGTAAAATGTCCCCCCCCCCTCTCTGTAACTTCTAAAATAAGAGAATGATAAAACTAAAAAAAATATATATGATGTTCATTATCATGTAAACTTCCATCGAAAATTGGTTTGAACGAGATCTAATAAGTAGTTTTTTTTTAATACGTCATAAGTCGTAAACCGCAATTTACCAAGTACGGAACCCATCGTGCGCGAGTCCGACTCGCACTTGGCCGGTTTTATTTTTAATTTATATTTGATATCGTTGTCAGCGATAAGACCACCATTAAATTGTACCATTAATTTAAAATAAGTTTTTCGTGAAAGAGATGTGTAACTTTTTTGGTGCACAATAATTTATATTCTATTGGGTCCAGCAAGCAGCAACCTATTGCTATTGATTAGGTTTCAAAAGTCCCGGGGAGGCAGGAAGGCTACTGCGGGGGGCAAAGCTCCCCCGGAATAGTACCTAAAAGAAACACTGATTGGGTCTGATCACTCTGATCTAGCAGTCTAGATCTAAGCCCTACAATTTAGGACTATGTGGTAATTTATTAACTGGGAACCATAGGGATGTTTCGTCCATCTACATAATTATTTAATTTCGGCCATGCCCGTGTGGCATCATTGGCAACAATATTAAGGGCTATCTACACTGCACCGGTTGATTTGCGTCCGGTTCAATTACCCGGCTGTGTACGCTTTGTCGGCGCTGCAATATTAAGCTTGCCTGAGAGAGAGAGAAAATCTTTAACGCTGGCATTTGCGCCGGGACCCGAACTAAGACACTGGCGAGTTTGATTGTGTTGTGTAGTATTACCGTGTCGTAAAAAACCGTGCGAGAACCGTGTTCCGTGATTAGTTCTATTAGCGTGATTGGTCGCCCTAGAAGGACATCGTCATCATCAGCCTGTTAATGTTCACACTGCTGGGACACAGGCCTCCTCTCTGTGAGAGCGAATGGGCCGTAATCCAACACGCGGGCCCAGTGCGGGTTGGTGGATGTCACAAATCTTCGAATTTTAGTTCTAGGACATTGCCGCAACACAGCCGGTTTCCTCATGATGTTTTCCTTCACCGTTTTGAGAGCAGTGGTGAAGAAAAAAATTACACAAAGTAAAGCGCCTGGGCTCGAACCGACGACCTACAACTTGTAAGACGCGGCCGATACCACTGGACCACCACTGCTCTCGAAGGACATACACAGGCCCTAATGGTAATGTTCTTCAGAACAACCAAGGACGTGCTTAAATGATCTTTGTTTGAACGTAAACGAATCAAAAGTAGTATCTTAGGATCATAACAGGTGGCGTTCGGTATTTTCTGCTTACCCTCATGATATAAAGAGGATAGTTAATGTAAATATGGCTTGTTACTTTTCCTGCTATTGATAAACTGCCACGGTTATCCTGGTTTCTGAGCGTGTGTAGTCGGATTTGGTTGTAGAGGATCATGACTGTGATTTGTGAGACGGCAAAATTTAAGAGGACCGCAAGAACTGCTAATTTCGAGGACGCTGAAGTTAGGTGAATCATAATGATAAATGGTTAATTTCTGTAGGTTGGTTTGTACTAACACTTACATGTCGATCATATTTTTTAAAACTAGATGAGGTCAGCGTTTCCTATCTAACTACTCTGAGAAGAAAGGCCGAAACAAACTCAGAGGTCACAGTCTCTTTTTAAGTCCAGACAAAATCTTGATTAGATCATGTGAAGACCATGTCGACTGATGTCTGAAATGGTGTTTTGAGGACAGAACCAGCCAGATGGAGTGGACTTGTCCAGTCAGTGCACGCATTTGTCAATAACCGAGTTGTTGAAAGTATTGGAGACCACTTTATTAATAAGGTACATACAGGGTGGGTCAAAATCGTGGATCAAACGAAACAGGGCAATATTTGGGGCTATTTGCAGTAGGAAATAAAGTATTTTTTTTTACTCTAAATTTTGGCCCACCCTGTGTATACTATGCGATTTGCAACAACTATTAAGAAGAAAGTGAGATCCGATTACGAAAATTCTTCCACCCGTAGAAAGCTAGGGCTGAACAGAGTTATAAAAAAAAAAATTGATCCTATTTTGTGTCGTATCTTGTAATCCGATGATGGAAAGGGCTAGGTAGAATTAAGTTGTGAAATGCCATCGCACACTCCCCGAAATGTAATTATGATTCAACATTATTTGACATACTGAAGCACTAGTAAACATCTTACACCGCAATTAAGTTGCTAAGTAAAGCATCCTACACTACCTACCGTATTGAGTACGCCCAGACCACTTAGCGATGGGTACTGTATGCCCATAGATACTTGCGAGATGACAGCTAAGCCGCTTCTCCAGGCTGAAGACCATATGTGGTGTTATTCTCAGCTTAGGAGATAATCTTAGATTGGGCTGGTTTCTGAATTGATTATTTTGAGTAAAGAACTTGTCAAACCATACTGTACCGATTCAGAAATCGGGGGTGAGACGGTGAAAACTACATGTCAGGTTTTCTGATTTTGTTTTTTGCCGGGGTTTGTATTTTCCCTAAGGCCTGGTCCCAAGCAGTACTATCTATGATATAGTATATACTATACATGTATCTATTTTTAACCGACTCACCAAAAATCGAGGTGGTTCTATGTTCGACTTTGTTTGTTTTTTTCTTCTGTATTTTCACCGATATCTCCGTCAGTTGTGGACCGATTTTGAAAATTCTTTTTTTTTTGTTTGAAAGAATATGTTTCGAAATTACGCCTACTTAACTTAGTGAAGATCTGGTGAAGAACCTCGAAGATATACAACAGAACTCTTCAATAAATAACGGCAAATCTCTCGGGATTGCTGCAATCGCATGTCTGTTTATGGTTTATACCATTTCATAACATAACATCACGCCGGAATGCTCTAAAGGGGTAAGCAGATGTGTACAGTTCACCTTGGTACACTCTCATTTTACCGGTTATGTTGTTACATGATATTCGGGTAATCGATTCTAGCATTATAGGTACCTTACTTAACTACTTGCCTATTAGGTAGAACAACTAGAAAGTGAAAACTTACAAAAACATTTAAAAAAAATACTACCGACTTCCAAATAAGAAAACTACAAAGTGAAATATAACTTCATTTTTGGAAGTCGGTGTCCATAACGCAAAAATAATGGTTTCTACCAAAGACACCGACTTCCAAAAGTAAAGTTACTTTTCATTTTGTAGTTTTCTTATTTGGAAGTCAGTAGTATTTTTTTGTAAAAATGTTATAATAGAATATAATTTTATACTACACCTGCTCGGAAAGTACCTTGATACTTTATCAAATTTACGGTAGAAAGTACGTCATTGCATATCGAACAAATATGCGACGAGAAAACACATCTGAGCGGGAGAGAAAAGTGTATGAAAATCCATTTCTTACGTGGTTTTTCTTTTTTAATTTTGGGTAAGACTATGCGCTGGTAACCTAAATATCAAAAGCCAAAAAGTTTTTACAGTGAGTTTTTATCTCCAAGTTCGCAAAATGACACTGGTCACTAGCTGTGTGTTGGATAGTGTCAAACAATTTGAAAAAAGAACATGTGAAAATTGCAGACGCCATTGGCGCCATTTTCAATTTGTGTGTTGTTTGAGGATTCAGTTTTCGTAAAAAAGTAAATTCCTCGTAGGTGTAGTATAAAGCACTATGTATCACTCGAGAGAAAGTGCGATTCCCGATCTCGGGTGTTTTAAAGCCCTCGCCTACGGCTCGGGCTTCAAACAACACCCTCGACGGTAATCGATCACTTTCTCCTCTCGGTGAACAATGTACTATTCCTCTTGCCTAATTTTATTTTTACTGTACCCACCTGCAGTCATTTTCACACGTTCGTCAGATGAACAGTTGATACCAAGGCATTAGGAAGTTCTTGTAAACATGGAAGATTTGACAGGTATCGTCACAAATTACCCAGTTATCACAAAGGTTCTACGTTCACCGACGGACACCCCCATATACAATAGTAGTCTATGGACACCCCAGCGGCCCAGCGCCGTCGATCCAGCAGCCGGAAAGTGTGAAAAGCGTGTGTTGCCTGAACATTACTTCCAAATTCAAACGACGAGGTGTGATGCGACATTTAAAACCATTAAGTTTTTTATTCAAATTGTATTCTGCTAAGTGCTGTTCGAAATTCGAACAGTGAGTAAATTCCTTAAATTACAACTTTTGCATTCTAATCTCAAACCAGACATCTTAATTAAGACAGAATCTGTCTAAGAGACCTCAAATTGCCTCAAATTGACACGTTATGACATTGGTTGTCACCGAGAAGAGGAGAGAAATTGCGATTTGAATTTGAACGGTTTTTAAGTAAACGAATTGGCTTTCACAATTTTGCAGAATAGGACTACAGAATTGATACCTAGCCGTTTTAGGCAGCAATCAGTGATGACGACTGAACTAATCTATTACAGTCTTTGCTACCTCAAATGCATTGTACTATTGTCGTCTACGTCACGCGTGCCTCTGCGAACACTCTTGCCAACTTAGTTATAAATGTGAAACAAAGGAATGTGGTCTATAAATGTGTATAAATAAGGGTGATCGTATATGTAAAGGTATCGTGGTGGTATTGACAAGACAGGTAGTAGGGCCCGCACACGTTCAGCTCTCACGAGTCGTGGGGCAAATCACGACGCTCCGTGTAACGACTAACAATGGAGTGACCATACCCCGCACGAATTGATTCGGTACTTCGATTGTCTAGGTTTTCACGTATTTGTCATTATTTTAATGTGACATGTGGGCGGAAATGACGACCTAGTTGTGGTGACATAGAACTAGAGCTAACTGTGTTTAGGTTAGTATAACAATCATTTTATCAGCTAGGTTGCCAATAGAGCCAATGTCGGTAATGGTGGTCTTTGGTTAAGTGATCCTAAGCGAGGCTAAAATTGGGACAATCCCACCGCACTATTCCCAAACCACTGCAACTCCTGAAAGCCAGAATCAACTACACGAGTAGCGACCACCAGAAAAATGCCATGGCTATGAAGCTGGACGAAGTCCCGGAGAATGAATTTAACTGTCTTGGATCCCGCAACGAAATTAATCAGAAAATAATAACGGACAGTAGGAAAAATAAAAATTATTAATAAGCGAGACTAGTGATCATGGATTCGATCCACAGGATATTGTATTTTTCAAAGATAGCCCAGGATCTGGATGAATGCCCAGTTGATGGCAATACACCCTGTTATAAGAGAATTACTTTACTGTTCAAATTTAGGTTGACTTGCCTAACGACGACCTTTATTTTTTTTTTTTTTTTTTGGGTGTGAAATCATCCAATGACTTCTGCCGCTCTGGGTGAAGCGGGAGGGCGTGTCAGACTTTTACTGACTAAAACCCACCCGTGTTCCTTCACTTGCTTGCCCCAGGGCCGCGGTAACTCTTTTTCAAATTTATCCGCGACCCAGATAGGCATCGGTCCTATCAGGCCCCGTCACTTTTGCTGACATCTCTTTGAGGCGCGCGTGCTACACGCCGTAAACTCGGGCTTGGTCCTTGTCTGACGGTAAGCTACCCATAACTTGCCGTCCGCAAGCCCGTGCCTACGGTGGCCGGGAATCGGCTTGCGACTCCCTACGCCCGGGGCGTTGCCTAACGACGACCTAGGACTCGAATCCAGAACCACATGCTAAGTAGACGAGCTTTCGTCTATTAGACCAAAGAGGCAGTCAAACAACAACAAATCAAGTGAAAAGCGTTTTCTATTTATAACAAAGTAAATGATTTCAACGAACAATAAAAATCAATACAATATCTATGAATAGCGGATAAATGCAGTTTAATCGACGGGTAACAAACTGACCACCATATGGTTGTAGTTTACGTATGTTTTACGCTACTGTATCTTACACATGGTAGCGTATTTACCCTTAGGCAGTGGTGTCTCATACCATACAAAGAAACTGTCCCGACGTACTGTACTGATTATTTTTTGTAAATCGATCATTCGGTTTCGTTTCACGGATATAGATGGTGATGTATCTATCGCCGTGGAACGGAACCAAACGCGATCGATTTACAAAAAATAATCGGTATAATGAAAAACGCTAGTTACGTCGGCACGGTTTCTTTGTATGGGATGATGCATTTTTATGCTAGTATTATATTATCTGTGCCTTAGGCCATACAAACCTTTTGGCTTGGTGGTAATCGCGTGAAAAGAAAATCTAACTTATCTGAGGCGGGGTTTTAAAATTGTCGAGGTCGCTTCGATCTCTATTACATAAACTTTTTATTTTTTAGTAAATCTCCGTTACATTATTCCCGCTGGTTTTTCGTACGTATTGTTATAGGTCTACCGGAATCTCATGGCAAATGTGGAAATAAAAATTTGTTGTGTGCAATACTGGGGAAATTGGATTAAACGATCTTGATGCTGTTTAATTTTTATTTATGTCTTTAGTATTAATGAACATGAGGTACCTATATTATAGTAGTCACAGCGGAACTTTGTGTCTTTGAACTTGGTCCTGCCAAACATGGCGTAAGAAACAGTTTGTCATCGAGTATACTGCATAGAGTAAGCGAGATAGGACGATGTGACATACATAAGCGAGTGAACGAGACAGTTATACAATGCTACCTTCACCTTCAACATTGACAAAAAATTGTTACTGCGCGGGGTCTTGCAACCAATTCAGAGATACAAAGATCCACTGTGAGTATTATACGTATGTGTATGAATAATGTTGTATACATCGGGTTCTTAACATAGGAAAAATAAATCAATTGAATATTAATTTATGTACTAATTTATTATATACCATTTAAATCATACTAATAACTTAAAACCTCATTCAGAACTAGAAAACTAGAATACGATTCCATGAACTCCACTGGCATTTCAAAAACTTGTATCTTTGTAGTTTTATGTCATCTCTCTCCATCAAAATGGTTCTTTTTCATTGGCATTTAACAGATTCAAAACCAATCTCTTTATGTATAAATTCTGTAAAAAATAATAAAATGTGTCATGTTACTAATAGTCATTCATCATCACTAGTCTATATATACTTTTTGTTATGTAGGTCTGGTTGCTAGGAACTTTTAGCCACGTCTTTGGAAAGAGTTTTGAATCTTATATTTATTCTTTAGTATGCATTAGAATGCGGATGTAACTGATTCTAATGTTTTTTGGAGTATTTGGCAGCAAATTGTATCGAGTCAGTCTTCCCAGTAAGCTTTGCAGAGGCAGTCAAACTACAATAAAATACTCCGCTCCACTATCCCAAGATCGCTTCTCTCAATGATTTTACAAATTGTCCAGTTGCGTAGACAGTTGAGACACAAAACTACACCAATAATATATCACAATATCCACTAGGAATCAATTTGCAAATAATATTAACAACCACTGAACTTCACTCGACAAAATCCCGCCAAAACTCCCGTCTATATACACGTCCCACTGCAGGGCGCAGATTATTACTTAATATTTTTCTTACGTCAAAGATTCTCAATCTCCGTTAAAATCAATATCTTGTCGAAGAATTAGTAACAGTTACATTACTGTTAACATTTCCTTCCGGCCATCATTCGATGTGCCCTGTGTATTAACCATATAATAGTAATGGAAAGAAATAAAAATTAAGTAAGAAAAATATAAAATAAACTAAAAGTATCAAAACGATTCAGTCCAACTTACCGGTCCACTCTACGACGCACTTTAAAATCAAAGATTGAGTTTGATTTACGCCTTCTTCTTCCCTTATTTTATGATACACATTGAAAACAATATGTCTCACTTGAGATCGAAGTGGGTTTTTCGAAATTTTCACAAAAATAACAAATTTTCAAGATAATATCAAAAAAAATCAGCAGCGGTTGACACATCAAGTACTTTGATTTGACAGGTGACAATTGACATTGCCATATGAAAATCACAATTTAAAAAAAATAAAAAATGCCATGAGATTCTGGTAGACCTATAATTACAATTTGTTGGCCAGTCTCACCTATTAGGCCCGGGGCGCCAAATCTTTAAAACGCCGCTGGGTTAATAGACATGGCGGACTGAGAAGGTGATTTTCAGAAAATGTAACGTGACTGGCAGATTTTTAATATTATTAACAACGAGTTTTTGCTGATGCTTTTGAAAAAACTACTAAATAAATTAGATTATTGATTCTAATAATCAATGCAATTCATCAAATACATACGTAAACTCGAGCCTTTTCCAAAGGTAGGCAGAAATCACAGAACGTCACCAGTTATGCGCAATTCAACAATTTATTAAAATATAGATACAATAACACAAAGTAGAGTGTGTAAAGCTTTAATGTGCATTCAATGATATAATAGATTTTTTGTAAATCGAGATGATCATAATTACATAGCTGAAAGTATAAGCGAAAATAGTGCTTTTCGTACCCCGATTGTTTAACAAAAACGGCACGTACGTTTCGTTTCTAATAAATAAATTGGCATAACTTTGCGCAATAATTATTTTGACTTCAAATAGCTGTCAAATCAAACCAGTTAGTTAGAGTGAGCAAAACATTTTTTTTTAAATCTATACTAATTTTATAAAATGGAATGATTTGTATTTTTGTATGTAACGAATAAACTTAAAAACTACCGGACCGATTTCAAAAATTCTTTCACCGTTGGGAAGCTACACTAACCCCGGGTGACATAAGCTACTTTTTGTCCCTGTATTCCTACGGGAACGGGAACTGCGCAGGTGAAACCGCGAGTCCGCTAGTAATAAATAAAGTAATTCTACTTGAAAAAATAAATGCTAAAATAGATAATACATAATATGTAGGTATTTTTAGTGCAGGACACATTCCGCCCTACAAAATAAGCACTCTAATAAAATCTAATAAAATTATATTTAATTTTTATTATTAATCAGAGTGGGTACACACATTGGCCTTTATTTAAAAAAAAATATCCATAAAGCTTAAATAGGTACTGATTACTAGATTCTTAATTCAAATTTTCAACAGAGTTAATAGTATTGAGTCATTAGGAATGGGGGTCTTTAGGGACTCAGAGGTCCCTCTAGAGGTCCGGTTCGATTGCCTAAAATTATGGAATGACTAGGTACTGGCTCCTGCCTGACCACTGTTGAACTACACGGCTATAAAATGGCAGGGGTGACTTGCACACTAATTTATTATTATTAAGTGAATTGATTTTCTATGCAAACCGTACTTTTCGAGTGTCAGTTGACAGATCGGGATCATTGACGTTCCTATTCATATTAAGAAACGAATTAATAGGAAAACAAGTAAAATTTCAAAATTTAAAAACCCCCGACCAATTTATCTTGCGAAAACACCCCGATTCAAACAGTAAAACGCCCATAACTTTTGAACGGCTGAACACTCTAGACAAAATCACCTTTCAAACAAAAAAAACTAAATCAAAATCGGTTCATCCGTTTAGGCGCTATGATGCCACAGACAGACACACAGATACACAGCAACACACGTGAAACTAATAACACTCCTCTTTTTCCGGCGGGGGTTAATTAAATACACTAATTAAATACAAAAGGCAATTAATATATTATACACACTAGCTTGTATCAGCGGCGTCACCCACGTAAAGGCGAAAATTATCTCACGGGAACATACAACCAGAATGAAAAGTAGCATGTAAAAAATCTATACCTGTGCTAAATTTCATCCAGATCCTATCAGCCGTTCTCATCTAGCGTGATTGAGTAACAATCATCCATCCATCCATCCAAATTCACATTTATAATATTTGTAGGTTATCCTTGTCATAAATAGCAGTCTATCAGATCAGAAGTAACATGTTTCTTTCCGCTAACCATATCCAGGCAGTATTGTAGACAAACCCAATGGACTGGTAGTTATGTGTCTACAGAAATCATGCACTAATTGCATAGCTGCGGTACAAACTTGCTAGCAGGACTTTCTGAAACTTTTCTAGATTAATTTTTCACTTTATTTTTTTGGGAGTGTTGTAATGCCTTCGCATGGGGTGGAGACGTAGAAGTTGCCTATGTACATGCCATGCCAATCGTTCTTACATTCAAATAAATAAAATTTAAGTGTCTGTTTGTTATACCAAAATTATTGCTTTACAGTAAATGCATATAAAAATATATACGGTACTTAAAACAAAAAAATCTATTTCTTTCGTCTGTCTGTCTGCTTGTTCCCGCTAACCTCCGAAACGGCTAGATCGATTTTAATGCAACTTTCATTGGTAGATAGCTGATGCTATAAGGAGTACCTCAGGCTACCTTGATCGTAGATAAAATGATTCATTCAAATGTCTTTTGTTTAAAGCTTTTTTCGTATTCTTCTCAGCATAGCCCTTTCATTTGATACCCATATCATGGCAGTGCACAAAAAATAACATGTCCGTCATCTTGGGCCGCCCGCCATTTTCGATTAAGAATGACGTCACTTAGCTAACCATGCATTGTCATCCAAACTAAACGTGTACGCAAAATTTCATCTTAATCGGTTGAGGAAAACTGCTTTAAAATTCAGTTGCAAGATTTGACCCGAACACACTTACATACATAAATTGCAATTTAAATAAAAAGTTTGTAAAGTTAGTAAAATAAGATTCTGCGAAAAAAATAACTTGACGCAGACGGTGAAAAGTGAAGGAAGAAACTTAGGATAATTCGGGCAAAACTGAAAGCGAAAAACTTTTTGATTTTGGAATGAACTCAGTTTGGACAGTCAATATTCGTCATGGGTCAGATATTAGTGCAAAATAAGTACGTTTATGTGTACAGACTATCAAATAAATAATACATAAAATATATATATATATAATAAAACCTTTAAACCTCACAAATAGAATTTTTACACAAAAAAACTCAATACGAAAAATACATAATAATACAAACTTTACTTACAAATACATTATTGTAAATTCAAGATCCAATCTAGTCAGTTCCCAATCCGCCTGATTGCCCACTTTGCCCGTCACCACAATGATATTGTGCTAGAGGGGTACGGTGGGTAGGCTCTCAAGTGAAGCCCCCCGCTAGATTACTGCGGGCCCTATATAGGCCACTAGTTGTGGGCAAATATCAGATAATGTTAGCCACCCATATGGGCGCGTAGGGTTGAAATATTAAAACTTGGAAACGATTTAAAACTTTGCTGGCTTTGCGTGCCAGTTTTTTAATAAGGATTGAAAGTGTTTGACCGTCTGGTGATTAAGTTTTAGCAAGCTGAACTACTAATACTTAGGCATTCTTAATTTCTTAGGTTCCATGTGATGAAGTGACTTATACATTACTGAAAAAACGGCCAAGTGCGAGTCGGACCCGCGCACGAAGTGTTCCGTATCATTATCGCAAAAAACGGCAAAAAAATTACGTTTGTTGTATGGGAGCGCCACTTAAATATTTATTTTATTCTGTTTTTAGTATTTAATGTTGTTATAGCGGTAACAGAAATACATCAGCTATGAAAATTTCAACTGTCTAGCTATAACGGTTCATGAGATAAAGACTGGTGTCAGACGGACAGACAGACAGACGGATCGTAGAGTCTTAGTAATAGGGTTCCGTTTTTACCCTTTGGGTACGGAACCCTTAAAAAGGATAAATGATTCAAGTCACTAGATATAAGGCCCATCACTCTGGGAATCGGAAAGCGGAACGCACAGGACCGATCAGTGTAGCGATGTTTGGGGGAGGCCTTTGTCCAGCAGTAGACGTCTTTTGGCTGCAAGGAACATACAATGCACAAGATTTACGCGGGTTGACTCTCTTGATGGAAAGCGATGGAATAAACGAGCCCAGAACATGCTTAACATCAAAATAAAATTAAAATATGTTCGGGTCAGTGCTCACACTGAAAGAAACTAAGAAAGAAAAAAAGAAAGAAAAAATATTTATATGTGACCCGCACATGAGACACGAGAAAAAAAAAACGATGATAAAAAATAAAACGAAAAATGCTCCTTTATCAGCTTAATATGTCTGGCAGAACTTGGGGGACCCCTTTGCACAGCAGTGGGACACACGTGTAACTAAACATTAGGAAACTATTGTTAATTCGCTTCCACCCGCGTGATATGTGTTTTATTATTCTAAGGGATATTTCGGACTATAATCTGTCTCTTTTTACATCCAGAACCGTTCAGCCGTTCTGTTCCGCAGTAGTACTTCCTGTATGGCAGGTTACGCGCTGTATCCGAAATACGTCCGTCCAAATCAGTACATTGCCAAACCGGATGGAAATCTGATCTTGGATTCGGATAAAGATCGGATGCAGTGCGTAACCGCCGTTAGTCAGCTTTTGAGTCCCGCACGGGTCACAAAAGTTAAACATCTAACAATCTTCTTCTATCGTGTTAATACAAAACTATATAATAATTATGTAGTCACCACTGTCATTTTTAGCAATGCTGCATTCTTTTGGTTGCAGTTTATCAGTGTAGATTTCGTTCTATTATAATGTCTGTAACTTAAAATCTTACATTCATCCAAAGTTTCGCATTAATAATATTGTAAGTTTTAATAAAAACTATACAAAACCTTGAGACGACTATACAGAACCGTTTTTAATCGGATTACAGAGTGATTATCCGCATTGACAGCCAACTACTAGTCTCGGGGTCTCCCTGCTCCTAGCTCCCACCGGCCGTCTTGACCGACCGACACGGGAATTCGATTAGATCGCGTAGGAACGTAATTGGGGGACCCACCACACCTACATCCTACTTCCCATTTGAGCGTCCCACCGTACTAAGGACCGTATCTATAGGAAAGCCTTGATCGCGTGTATGTGTATCGATCAACGTCTTTTCCCTCAAGAGCGGAGATTGCAGTTTGTGGAATTGATTTGATTATGGATGGGTAAGTCAACTTGTGCAGTGAGTCTGGTCTGTGCTTTAGTTAGTTCGTAGAGAGGACTACTATACGGGATACAATCGTGGATCAAACGAAACAGGGCAGTATTCGGGGTTATTTGCAGTAAGGTCCTAATGTACCATTTTTTTTATTTTTATTCGCCCTTCCTGTCATTATTGCTGTCCTACATGTAAATTAAAACAATTTAATTTGTGTATTGTGCTGTGTCTTTTGTGTGCACTGAATAAATGTTTTATCTCTCTATCTATCTATCGACCTGTTTTGTTTGATCCACGATATTTTGCCCCCCCCCCCCCTCCCCTTTGTATACATATCTTCCGTCGACTACTTTTATAAATATGAAAGTTTGCGAGGATAGATGTATGGATACTGTTGTTGTTACTCTTTCGCGCAAAAACTACTGAACGGATTTTGATTAAACTTTACAGAAATATAGCTTAATAGCTTCTGCCAGCGGCTTCGCCCGCGTGATAATCGGCAATTATTCCTCGGGAACATAACACCGGGATAAAAAACCTATGTGTTATTACAGATTATAATCTAACTCTGTGCCAAATTTCATTCAGATCCGTTCAGCCATTCTGGTGTGATTAAGTAACACACATACATACACAAATCCAAACTTCCGTATTTATAATATTGTAAAATTGGGAGAAGTACTAATACAACACGGACGGAGCCGTGGGCGGCAACTAGTAAAGAGGTAAAAATAAAGATCTCTGGCACTAGAAAGCCGATTTTGAAAATTATTTCACCGGTAGAAATTTACACTACTAATGAGCGTCATAGGAGCAAAGTCGCGGGAACAAGCTAGTATCGAATAAGTTGCTACATCGCGTTTTCCTATGCGGTTAAAATTTAAAGCTCTTTCACGCGGTTCATGCGATTCTAGCTTTGATATCCGCCCCGTTACTTCTGTTGTTCAAACCTCAGCTTAAAGGTATTATAGACCTGAGTATTTGATATGAATTTCAATTTAATACTTTTACGCGTTTATGAGGAAAGGGGTAGTTAGTTTAAAATTATTTAAAATATTTTTATACGATGTAAGTAAAAATTTACGGTTTACGCAATTATTCCTTTATCTGTGCTATAGGACGTTGCTTCGTAACAAATTTCAAGATTCTGAGTTCACGGGCAGTACCCTTTAGGTTTTGATTCCCTTGCGAGTGCCGCAAAATTTGCGGAAATTTGCGGCATAAACGGCTGTATCTTTTGATTGCGTTAGCTTAGAAGTTTGATTGGCTTAGAATCTGAGTATTTGATATAAATTTCAGCTTGATACCTCCACGCGTTCCTGAGAAAAAGGGTCTTGACAGACAGACGGACAGACAACAAAGTGATCCTATAAGGGTTCGGTTTTTTCCTTTCGAGGTACGGAACCCTAAAAACGGTTAAAAGGTGTGCCAGTATGTCGAGGATAAATAACTCGTTTCTTGTCCATTCCGTCTTCATGACAACCGAAATGCTTGTCAGTTGTCAGCTTATTTCGCTTGGAGACGAGTAATTCGGAGTAGGTAGTATGTTCTGTAAGGGTTACGCACTGCATCCGATCCGAATCCGAGAAAATTTGGTCCGAATTAGCAGTAGTACTTCTTGTGTGGCAGGTTACGCGCTGTATCCGAACTACGTCCGTCTAAAATCAGTAAATTGCCAATTCTGATGGAAATTGGATCTCGGATTTGGATAAAGATCGGTTGCAGTGCGTAACCGCCCTTATTCAGCTGTTGAGTCCCGCACGAGTCACAAAAGTTAAACATCTAACAATCTTCTTCTATAGTGTTATACAAAACTATAAAATAATTATGTAGTCACCACTGCAATTTTTAGCAATGCTGCATTTTTGTGGTTGCAGTTTATCAGTGTCGATTTCGTTCTATTATAATGTCTGTAACTTTTCCTTATTCAAGACTAAAAGTCACGAAAAGTTACATAAGATACCAAGTTGGCCAACATGCAATTTCATATTGGCCAGCTATTCACTTCTGGAAGGAGGAATACACGGTAAAGGCCACACTCCATTCATGCAAAGCTTGTTTCTATGATCAACTCAGTGCAAAGCTTTGGACTAAATACTAAGTAATGTTCCGTTCCCCGAATCTGATTAAAAGGCATCACATAAATGAACACATCTTAAATCTAATCCAACATCCCAACAATGAGAAATATTCAGGCTTTGATTTCAAAATTTCGATGCTGTCTTTAAAAAATACCCTACTGAAACTGATCAAAATGTTAAAGGTAGACTACCGAGCAAAGCGGCGCCGGCGTCACTGCTGCAGCAACAGCATAATCAGCTTAAAATGTTTCTACTGCTGAGACACAGGCCTCCTGTCTGTGAGAGGCAGCGAGCCGATATCCAACATGCGGGACCCGAGTTGTGGTGTTTTAAGACATGCTAGTGTCCTAACGATGTTTTCCTTAACCGTTTTAAGAGCATCGGTGACGAAATAATTTACACAATAAAGCTTCGACCTGAGTTCGAATCCATGCTCACAACTTGTTGGGGCTGTCACCACTGGGCCACCACTGCATGCTCGCTATTGAAATTAATGGGGGAAAAATCCAGCGCAGTAACACAGGTCGCCACGTCATAGTCGCTGCGCTGAAATAGTGCCCCATATAACACTGTCAACATAACTGTGCACCTGGCGCTGTGACGTCACTCTGACGTTCGACTTTACCTACTGGCGCACGAGGCGTACGCGGGGCGCTGCGTGGGAGTGGGATCACATTATACAAAAAAAAAAAGTGTATTTTCAGGCGTCGAAGGCCCATTATTAAACAACTATGTTAGTAGTAACACTTAAGCACACATGAATACACAGACAAACACAGCCCCCACTTAGAGGAAGATTTGTCAAGTCCCATGTCTGACATGTAGCTTGACAAACCTATCCATTGTAGGCCCTTCTACCCTGTCTGAAAAGACCTTCAGAACGCTATTGCTGCTTCCCCTCACTCTGCGCAACACTGATGCCACTTTTTTGCGCATGATCGCGAAATAATCGTCCGTATGCGCATCAGCGAACATCCCTAACTGATGACATTCAAGCGAGGTGCACAGTTAAGTTGATCGTGTATGTAGTACTTTTCCGTAGTGCATAATATGGTCACTCTGTCACTGCGTTATTGTCGTCGGCGCTGCTCGCTCCAAAGTGCCCCTTGGTAGCATTAATATCGAGATACAATAAAATACTACGTGTACTACGAACAGATACAGAGGCTTGCTATTCAAATGTCTAGATTGAAGCGCTGTGTTTATTTTGGCATGCAACGGATTTTCTTACATGTTGGGTCTTGCTATTGCTGAAACCGTTTGGGAATGTGGCTTTTCAAAATATTCTGAATTAATATAATAAAGACGTAAAATGGAAGCCGTGGTTAAACAGCTAGTTTGTATAAAACTATACTTATTATATTTTTTTGTGCAGGTAAATCGACGAGGTGCGTGGTAACCAGTCTGAACGAAAGGTTAGCTGATCACGGTGGAACACGGAGGAGTCTTCGTGGGAAGCTGGTTCAACGGACGTCTCGGCGGGCGGTTCGGCGAACGGATCTTCGGGCGGTTCGGCGAGCTGTTCTCCGAGTACACCAGCTAGGTTTTACCGTGCAGCGAGCAACGTGTTACGTGTTACACTGATATCAGTTAAACCCCACGCGAATGCAGAGTTGAAAACAAATGTTTTGGTGAGTGTTTGAACTGAATGTTGGCTTTGGTTTTCGGTTAGTATAATAACTTTTTGCCTGTTCGCCTTAAATTCACAGCAACTCTTGCTAGAGTATAATAATAAAAGTAAAATTGGAACGAACGGTGAGGTATGATATTTTGTAAAAGCATGCTATAGAATAGCATACCCCACCTTTCCGTAAACATAAAATTAAAAACAACCGTAAATAAATGTTTTCTCAAAAATGGTATGTAATGTTGACATAACATCTCTAAAAAGTATCCAGAAAGTGAACTCTACCGGAGACTATTCACAACTGTCCGGTAAGAAGCGAGATTTTAAATTTGGAATCTCCTACTGTCCAGTAAGTAAGTATGTAATTTACTTACTGGACACTTGGTCATCCTTCATCCCTTTTTTTTTTTATGGCTTCGCACGGTTTAGGTCATCCTCTTTAGATCTGCTTAGAAAAAAAAAACATAGTACCAGACACAGATTAGAGTTTAGCCATTATAACATGGTTAGAGGGAGGCTCCAAATATATATCTATCTCTTTTTGGTATGACATTTTATGAGATACATAATATATTTTGGAGCCTTAAACATCCATTTTATTGTCTGTGACACTTTTTTTTTTTTTTTTTTATGGGTCTGTGACACATAACGCGACGCAGAAAAAGTATGCACGTTGCGTTTTGTACTTAGTAATGTTGTAGAAGTATAGTGTGGGATTTTATGTTTGTATTTAGTCATTTCAGTTTATAAATCATGTTGGATTAAAGAGTCCGTTAATCAAGATGTACAACAAACAAATATAAATGCCCCCGGTAAATCGATCACAATATCTATCAGTAATTGCCCTAATATGAATGTAACCTTCAATATTAATTAAACGAATTTGTTGTTAAACTTTCTTTCATTTTTGAGAAAAGCATTATACAAACCTCAACCAGTAAGAAAGCCATCCTGGCCTCGTATATAACCGGACCTCACCTGCGGTTCGGTCCGGTTAACTCATACTCGGCCAGGAAGGCTTACTTACTGGATTCTGCTGTAATGTACTATTACTAAAGATTCACCTATTCCCAATCATTCGGGGAGGGCGAATAGAAAGTACATATTGATGCGACACATCTATCTTTAGATATTATTGAAGGAACGTAGTTTACGTAAAACGGTGTTATTATGTTTAATTTTGACATTAAAATTTACATAACTACTTCAATAATATTTTGAAAATATGAACAAAATGCAGTGTTGGCGACTTTACTTAAAGTTTTATACTCTATGACATTACTTTAATTATATTTTTCCATAGCTTTCCAGCCTATCAACGTTAAAATAAAAATGGGGGAATATTGTTTTTTATTGAAATAAAAAGTAAACCCAATTTACAATTTATTTTTAATCAATTCTCTGTACAATTTAAAACATTTTTCTGCACACACACAAGCAACAAAAATGGCTGACTTTTCATGTTGAGAATTTTATAAAGAAAATTGAGGTGAGTTCCGTTTTCACGGAGTTAGCTTTAATAAAAACCTAAAAAAATAAGTTGTCATCAAAGTTTCTCCAGATCTCAATGTAACCCCGTTCTATCTGTATTACTCATTAAAATTTTGAACCAGCTGTAGCGAAATATGTAACTTTTCCCCACACTGTAGATGCTTATACAGAAACTTAAGGTTGAACTAGTCAACGGCACGAACTATTTTGTGCGCGGGCTTAAAACACGTGCGAAAGAAATAGATGGGATAATATTTTTGTGTTCACCAAAAATCTAAAGGTACATCTAAAATACTGATCGTGCACCAAATATTAGTTGATCTACGAATAAATTATATGGTCAAAGAATCAGTCCAAGAGCGAGCGAAGCGAGCTCAGGAACTTAGGGCACCCCGACACGGACAGGTTAGGTTCGAACGAGATGACGGGAGCTGAAGTGAGCGAGCAAAGCGAGCGAACTCAGCTCCCGTCATCTCGTTCGTGTTAGGTTACTTTTGACCCTGCAGACAGAAATAGGAGCCCCGCGCAGCGGGGCTACGTCGACTTATATGAACATATTTTGGTGCACATTCAGTATATTTGGTGGAACACAGGCAAAATTAGGTAAATGAAATGGGAATAAATTGAAGTACTTTTAGATACCATCCAAATAGATGCTGTGATGAGCAGTAAGAAGCTAGTTCGCGTACGAATTAGCACTTTTGCAAATTTGTATCGATTTAGATGATGATTTAGGACAAAAACGAGCGCGCAAATTTTATAAACAGACCTTTGGGAGTCTAGATATCATGAAAAAAATAAACAAATGTAAATTTATAAAATACCATTATTTGTATTGTTGAATTACTAATCTATCCCTGTATGGAGACCGTTTTGCAATTTTCCTTCTTCTTATGGTATTTATTTCCGCCCAAAGATGCGTTAAAATTAGTGTTGAAATATGGAGCTTTCGACGCTCATAACTTTCAAATATATTGTATTTTTACATTTTTGTTTCCATACAGGACTAGAGACAAAATGAGACAAATTGATATTTTATTTTAATTTTGAACGTACATCTTCAAACCGTGGAGTAATCTCTAGACTACGTTAGTATGGACGTATTTTCGACTAGAGTAACCTTTATAATCTAGTTTGCCTAAACGCATATCCCCGGAAAAATTATCAAGACCAAATGGCGTACTGAAAAATAGCATGTCTCATTTCGGGGACAATGTTAAACAAAAGTTTGGCAAAATATTTAGATGTTTTGTGATTTGATACTGAGATTGGAATGCGATACAAAAAGTTCAGAACTGGAATTAATCTCGTACCGCGCAGCAGAGAAGCCAATACCCAAATCACTGCAAAACCATACCATGCCTTTGTGTAGCCAAAAATCACAGGTTCCCCTTTCGCATTGTAGCAAATATCAAGAGTTGTGATTTCACAGTATAAAGCCTGTATATGTGCAGGATGTCACCGTGATGTGTGTTTGCTGACAGCTAACACACCAGAGTACACAAGTACACTATAAGTCTGCGGCAGCCATGTTGCTTTGATCATGTGCGCACATAAATTGTGTATAATCATACTAGAGGGTAGGTTTTTGGGTCATATATACAAGCTTTCTCTTTCATGAAAATAAAGCAAATAACTACGACAGCTAAGCTAATGTTTGGAAAAACTTTGTGATCCTGTATATTCTTACTGCTTGGCAGAGCCTGCTCTCTGAAAACGAAAGAATGACGAAGAAGTATTTATCAGCATTTTCATTTTACGACAAGGGAAAAAAATAATAATAAGCCTCAGCACTTTTTATGTCAAACTACATAATAAATGTAGTAGTAGACACGTTTCGATCGACAATCTATGAACACGTAATTATGACACGATATCTTTCGAAAACACCCAGATTCAAACAGTAAATCTCCCAAATCTTTTGAACGGATGAACCGATTTTCATGAAACATAGCTAATAACACTCTCGATATAGTCACCTTACAAACAAAAACAAACAAAATCAACATGCACACAGGTACACACGTCAAACTTGGGGTGTTTTAAATTTTGTTTCCCGTCAGGGGTCAAAAATGTCAAAAATATTTAGGATTTCAAGCGCTATTGAAATGTCACGTGATCAATCCCTATACATTTTTCACCTCAGCACCTCAAACAAGCAGGTTTTGCTGCTTAAAGACAGTGAGCAAAATTCGATTTTGCTGCGAGCGTGAGACAAAGTAACTTTTTAATATTTTTTTTTAAATGCCGAGTCAGTGCTGGGTCTACTCACAACATTCGAAAGATTTGAACTTCACTTTGTTCTGTCACTTTCACTTCGATGCGAAAAGAGCGAGAGATAGAAACAAGTCGATTCGAAGTTCGATTTTCAAATTCCATATATAATAGGCTCAAAAAAGAAACCAACAATAAAACGTTCGGAAACACGTCATCTATAAAATTTCAAATCAAGGTTTAAATGTAATTATTATACTTTTCTCTTAATTATCGAATTATATTTTTTTATAATCAAATAAAGAGATGTTGAAGTAAAAAATACGAAGTTTATCATGTATCTACATAATTATTTAAAGTTTTAACAATCTTTATTGTGACAGAATAATTTAGTAATAGTGCAATTTCCGAACGCATCTTTAAAAAATAGCGGGCTTTAAATTTTTATTGTTTTCTTCTTCTGTTCGCTAGCTACAAAGTGCGATACACGTTGGATATTATTAAAATAATAATAAATAAATATGAGTGAATCCAGTGATGATGTCTGAAATTTAACACTGGAAGAATTGAAGCAATATGTAAAAAGCGAATCAGTGAATACTCAAACTGAAGTCGCTAAAACAACAATATCGGTTCCATTGGTTCCAAACAAAACTGGTAGGTACTTTTAATTTGCAAAACTGCAATAATTTAACTTTTAACTTTTAATTTTTACAAATATACATGTGGTTTAAATATTACCAAGTTGTATTTTTTACCTTTAGATTATTTGTTCTCGCTGCTGAAGTGAAAAGTTGTATGTGCTACACGAGACCAAAGATATTTGCATCTCGTGTCTTTGAATCCCTCGCTGCACTCAGGATTCTAACCTAGAATCACTCGCTACGCTCGTGATTCAAATATAGAATCCTTCGCTTACTCGGGATTCAAAATCAACACTCGCGGCAAAAACCAACTTTGCTCTCTTGTTGCACAAATAACTATTGTCATTTCGACCATCGCCATCGCTTAAATCGAATGACACTTGTCTAGACAAGACAAGTTTGTAAGGCATGCCACCTCTACAGTACCTGCTTACTAAATAAACCTCACACTGCTCCCTGTCTGCTACAAAGGAGTGCTGCAATATACTGATACCGTCAATACAGTGATGTCCCCAATATGTCGTCAATATAGTGATGTCAAAGTGATTCTTCACTAGCATCTGAGTGACGTCCGCTCGGTGCACGCACTAATTCGTGACGCGCACGGCCGGTGGCCAGTGCATTGTGCTAATATTACACGAATACTGGAACTAGGAAGCGATTGATCTGTCTTTGCCATATTTCACAATATTTTAATTAATGGAGGAGCTCGTGGCCAAATAAAAGCAGCGCACGGGTCGATCTTCAAGGTAAAGCAACGGTTTTCGAGTTCAGTCCGTTCATCAATGGCCATCTTTTTACCCGACTGCCGAGGGGGGTAATGTGTTTATCAGTCTATGTATGTATGTTTGTTCCTATGTGGCGTTCTAGAGACCAAACGGTTTGGCCGGTTTTGATGATTCTTACGTCAATCGATTCGTCTTAACCTTGCGAGTGTCACTGGCTACATTAAAATTGGCAAATAGAAAAATGGCGGATAATGGGCGCCATATTGTGAGGGCACAATTTTTGTTTCTTCCGAACCCATGCATATATATTCGCGAGCTGGCTGACCAAAACCAGATGTATCCTCCGACTGCACAGCATGATTTTAGTTCTCTAGTCTCTAGTCTTTTTTTAGTTCTCTTCATAAGCAGCGGGTTTTTAGATTTTTGGAATTAACTTTTACCGGCTGTCATTTGAAGATCTTTGATAGTGGTTACGGGTAGTCTGATGCCTGACATCTGAGATTGTCTTGCCAAGGGGTGTCATGTAACCCAGTTACTGGGTTGTGGCGGTCAGATAAGCAGTCGCTTCATGTAAAGTACTCATATTCAGCTGCATCCGGTTAGACTGGAAGCCGACCCTAACATATTTGGGAAGAGGCTAGGCAGATTGATTGAGCAAAATTAAATTAGGTTGTGAAAGGCCGCAGATGAGATGGGTCTATATTATCTATACACTAGCGACCTGCCCCGGCTTCGTACGGGCAGTAGAGCATATTGTACCTACATGTTTTTCTCAAAATACTTTTTGGTACAAGTCGGGTCAATGACTTTTATTTTTTTATTATCTGGTGGAGACGTAAGCTATCCTTAAAAAGATAGATCTAGGTCTTTTCTGTAGACCTATAAAAGAGGAATATCCCACCATACATTGTTTTGTTAATATAAACGAGATTATGCAGCGTTTTCTATGAAAGCTCCCAGGCGGCTCGATTTTTGCATATTTCAACACTTTTCGTCTTATTTTAACCAATTTACACAAAACTTTAACAAATTAAACCTGCCTCATGAATTACTATGTATATTGGTGAAAACCACATGAAAATCCATTCAGTAGTTTTTGAGTTTATCGCGAATTGACAGACAGACAGACAAACAGACAGACGCAGCGGGGTACTTTGTTTTATAATAATGTAGTGATAGTGGTTGTGTGTGAGATATCTAATGATGACAAGAGATTTAAAAAAAAACGCCATTTCAAGTAACTTCATTATAAAAAGCATCCATTGAATAGGAACGTGTATTTGTATTTGCCATCTGTTTCCTCATCTTATTTGGGAAATGAGTTTATTCTTCGTTTACTGTTTTTCCGGATGATGAAAATCCAGAACTGCAGAGCTATTTGTCAGTAGATGTTGTTAAAGGAGAATTGGCAAAATGAAATGAAGGTGGGGAGGGGACATTATTGCTCGTAGATCGGCTGGTCGATGGGGCTGAAAAGTTCTGGAGTGCGTATCGTCAACCGAAAGACGTTATCCAGTGGTTGCTAGACGCACTGGACCAGTCAATGTGGCGACACTTGTGAGAGTCCATGTTCAGCAGTGGACGTCATTGTATTATGATGGTGATTGTTAAAAAAATAAACCAATTTATCATGATCTGATGATGAACTGTTGAGATAAAGAATTTCAATGGTTCTTGGCAATCAGTCACATCATCAACTGTCTTTGGTTACCTTGAGAGGTATTTTTTTTAAACTTTTTAACATCTCACTGACTCCTAAACAATCACAGAACAGAAAAAACGCTGTCTTCTCTGTTCTGTGTAAACAATAATATGATTTGCATGTTTGACATTTAAATATAAACAAGTAAAATGGCTCCTTAACTTATCACAATTTATTTATCCATTTATAAACCTAACCGGCTATACGTCGTGTACACGCTTTCTCTGACTTTAACCATAAGCAAGTTACAAACAAACATATAAACTGACTTTCGCATCTATAATCTAATATTAAGCCTATAAAGAGGTAAAATTTATTGTTTGTTCATATGTTTGTCCGTTATTATTAAACAAGCAATATTTGTATATAATTATTCTAGCGCCCGTGACAATTTATACTCAAAACTCTTCCTCGTTTCTCACTCTTTCTATTGGCGTAAACCGCATGAAAATTTGTTCAGTAGTTTTTGAGTTTATCGCGTTCACGTTCTCGAAAACGGCTCTAACGATTTCTATAAAATTGTCAATATGGGGCTTTTCGAGGGCGAAAAATCGATCTAGTTATGTCTCATATCTGGGGAAATTCGTTTCCTCAAAAAATAATGATTTCTCTATTTTCACCCGAGCATAGCTCGGTCACCCAGGTCCTAAAAGATAATATATAATCTGGTGGTACTGCTTGCACTGTTAGAAGACTACAGTATCGCTGAGTGTTAAAAGCTATTTACTTCAAGTTATTATCACGGTTCCTCTGTAGTGGCTAGCCTGGAAATCCCTTAACCGATTACGGACACAGGTTGGCCGCTGTAGAAACCACCTGGCAAATTTGAGTAAGCAAAACACAGTGCCAGTGTGGAGTCCCTTCGTAGGATATAGTCTACCTGCTTGTCTATCCGACCACTTGATCCTTTAAGGACTGAAAACTGGTGAATGACAGAGCTGTCCAACTAACAGTTGACGGACAAAGTCTGAATAGCCCAACTATTCATTATATTTAAATTATTCGAAGACATGTGACATACACCAACTCGCACTGAAAAAAAAACAGGATTACGGCCCATCCCTCTTACAGAGAGGTGGCCTGTGTCCCAGCAGTGGGAACATTAATAGGCTGATGAATCAATACGAAAGAAGAAGTAGTAGTTCCAGTGGGTGGCCACGGGAGCAAAGCCACATGAAAAAGCTAGTATTAGATATACCGCATTATTATAGCTTTGAAGTATCTTGTTATTCATACGTGGTCGATCAGGTAGGAACGCAGGACATGGTCCAACAACTTTTTTATTATTTTAATATTGGATACAATGTTTGCAATCGTACAATCTTTATCGAGATACTTGTTTTCCTACAAAGTTATTTTAAGTATAATTACT
Source organism: Orthosia gothica (assembly GCA_949775005.1). Classification (NCBI taxonomy): domain Eukaryota; kingdom Metazoa; phylum Arthropoda; class Insecta; order Lepidoptera; family Noctuidae; genus Orthosia; species Orthosia gothica. The sequence goes on along the minus strand of OX459039.1, from coordinate 31,524,917 downwards.
TGTTTTTAAAGTTATTCACATACGAACATGAATATTACTTTGTTGGGATGAAAAGTTCATTTTTATAGATCGCCATATTAAAGTTTTCTTGTTTTTTTTTTAGGATTAAACTGATAGTTGGCTATCTGAGTTTTATGACACGTGTCCGGTTTGTAAAGATTCATTATGAATTTATCGAGGGCTGCTTCATTTACAATGCATTTCTTGTTTTTATACCCATTCAAAAATGGATGAAATTAAAATGTAAAGACGTTAAACCATGTAATTATATTTGAACTATAATTCGCTCAAATGATCGCTTGGTTTACTATATAATTGACTACTTAATAAGGGGCCGTATTACCACAAAAAATTATACCCCTAAAAATAAAAAAAGAGATCTGTTGATCTCTTCGGCTTTCATAGACATGTCAACTGCGTCCTACAGACGATGATGATGATGAGGATGATAGGTATCTTAAGGACTCCCTTTTTCTAAGCTTCCTGGGGATTCACAGGCTTCGCAGAGCGACCTCACTGTTCCGAGGATTTCTTCACGTTGAGAAGCCACGGCCTCGCATTCCAGAATGGCGTGGACACTGACTCTTCGGTGTTAAAGCAGACCCTGCAAAGTGGGCTGTCTGTGGCGCCTATATTAAAAATATGTTTGTTAAGGGGGTTATGACCTGTAATTGTTCCTATGATTATGCTAAGGTAATTTCTACTCAGGCGGAAAAGTTTTTTGGTTAATCGCGGATTCGCGGGTAAACATTCGGTAAAGCCATTTTTGAATGTCTACAGTCTGTTGCTTGTCATCATATCAGCCGAAAGACGTCCACTGCTGGACATAGGCCTCCCCCAAGCGTCGCCACATTGATCGGTCCCGTGCGTCTCGCAACCAGCGGATCCCCGCAACCTTCACGAGGTCATCGGTCCACCTGGTGGGAGGCCTTCCAACGCAACGTCTTCCGGTTCGCGGTCGCCACTCCAGAACCTTTCTGCCCCATCGGCCATCCGTTCTGCGAGCAATGTGCCCTGCCCACTGCCACTTAAGTTTGGCAATTCTTCGAGCTATGTCGGTAACCTGTTGCTTGTGGCCATCTGTTATTATGAAGAGGTCGATCTATGGCAAATCCACTCACGAATGTGAGAAAGGTAGGACGAGAAGTGGTTACGGGCCTAGTACTATCCTATCGGAGCCTCTCTTCGTAAGATCATGTACATAAAGAAAGAAAATAATTTCATTAACGGTCTCGAATCTTGTACAAGAACCTTGGTCAAAGACTTACGAACTTTATTTAGTTCAATTGATTCTTGAAAACAAATTGATAAAATGTCTAGGAGTACTTAGTAAACAAGTTCCCAATAGATCATCCTCGTTTTTATGCCTTTTGAATGGTTTCCTTTCCTTTTCCATCAGTGATTTGTTGTCAAATCTTTACTGTGCTTGGCCTTCTCAGATCAATCTGCCCATGGGCTCCGGCAGGACTATTTTCTGGGAGATGCATCTTCAGCACCTTTCCTCGAAAACAATGGGTTTTATTTTGCCCATATGTAATGTTTTTCTTTAATTGTTTTAATGTTGTTGACATTGGTTTTAATATAGCATATAGGTGCAAGTACGATTAGTATTTAAGCAACAAAGTCGACGTAGTAGAAGTACATAGTACAGAGATAGAACTAACGTTGTCGACTTATAGGAAAGTTCGAGAAATAAAAAAAGATTTACAAGAGTGAGCGAAGCGTGCTAGACTATTTTTGCACTTCGTATTGGACATGCCAGCCAGCCTTTTGTTTTGGCCTTTTTTGTATATTTTGTTAAAAACCAGGTTGCAGGCCACTCCCGGTGCCTAAGATAGGATAGATGGTTCCCTTTTTCGCACTTAGGCTTGCATTTGGTGCGTTGTGCGTGCAGGTCTCCTCTCTACGAGAGGGAAAAGGCCGTAATTTACTACGCGTTCCCTGTAGTTGGTGGGTGTCACATGTCTTAGAATTTTTGGTTCTAGGACATACCGACATACCATATTTCCTCATTATGTTTTCCTTTACCGTTTTAGGGCCATGGCGAAGAAATAATTTAGGTACACAAAGTAATATGCCTGCATGGGTTCGAATCCACGACCAACGACTAGTAAATCGGGCCCTTTACCACTTGGCCACCACTCTGCTCTCTAGTCATCGTACTATCATCAAATATTATCGTCCATTGTCATGTCAGTATTCAATATCCACGGTCGGCATGTCCACTGCTTCCTATGTCCTTGCCTCGGAGCCGTGTCTGTTCATTATTAATTCTAACTGTGCTACCGTACGTTCTCGCATATGAATCAGAGATTTCTGATCATCCGTCAATCGTGGCCACTCTTAATTGATGATATTAATTGCGCCATTTGTACTGTATTACCTATTTATGTAATGCTACTCATTTACATAGTTAATCTGCTTGTTTTGGGATTTGCGAATAATGTAGGATGTGATTTAGGGGTACAATAAACGATGGTCTTTATAAATGCTGAAGTTGCGAATTTTGGTTTCTGGTCTATAGTGGGTGGCTGTTCCTTGAAATCTTGGTTTCTTAATAACAAAATAATTCGTTATAGTTTTGTGATTTGCCGTCTGTAATTTCTCTCGCAGCCCCACGGAACACACAACCATTGTGTCTTTTGCTCTCCATCCGCGGGCAAAAATCATATGCAATATCAAGCGCATGCGGCGGCATTTTGGTCAGTCGTAGCATTTCTAGGCTTACGTAAGAACGTAACGCGCTCCCGTCTTTAAAACAAATAAAGCAACAAAACATAAAAAACCCGACATGAGCTTATGTCGGGTTTTTAGATTTTTTGATTCTTACATATTCGCGAGCTGGCTGACTGCACTGAATGAATTTCTTCTTGTTTACGTCTTTTTAGTGCGCTTTTTAAGCAGTCGAGTTTTTGATTTTTTTAATTAACTTTTATACTTTAACTTTTTTTTTTAGAATTAGATACATTTACATACAAACATAAATAGACTAATAAACACATAACCCGCCTGTGGCAGTCGGGTAAAAAGTAATGCCTAGTTATGCAATAAAATGTGTGATCCGTGAGCAGGCCGGAGTCTGGATTTGTGTCCGGTGGATGGTTATACTAACTGGTGATAAATGTGGGGTGTATCTCTACTTAACCTTTCGATGAATTGTTAGTGATTCTGACTCTTCTAACTCGGATTCTGACTCTGCTAACTGATTCTGAGTCTTCTAACTCTACTTAAATTTTCGATGATTATAGGCGTGATGTTATGTTTTAAACTATTAGATAGATATTTGACTCAAATAGTAAGTATCAATAGCAACGCTTGAAAAAACGGTTTGATTTGTTATGCCTAAAATATATCATATATTGATAACTAATATAACATACGACCGTCATAGCACCCGTAGAATCTCTTAATTTAAAAAAAAAATATTAAATTTTTCTTTTTCGTGTGAATAATTTGGTGTTCAATAGTAATTGTAGGTATGAGTATATTCTGTTTATCCATCTAAAAAGATATTTTGGGATAACTTAAGAGCAATTCTAAAAAGTCTTAGAGCAAGAAAAATTTTTTCTTTCTTCAATTACCGACCAAATTTTTAAAAAAATTCTTTTTATTCCAACAAATTCCTAGTAATCTGCTGCTAAAGAATCGGTTCACAGATACTGATAGATATAAAGATGATTGCAAAAGATTTCTAATAGTTCTGAATAATGTGAGCGGTTTTAAATTCAGAGCTGATCAGGTTTTCAAAGCCGAACTATTTCTAATGCGCAATTTTCCAGACAATAGGGAAAATTCATTTTTTTTTTAACTCCACGAGTAAAAAGGGGTGTTTTAAGTTTGAAATGTGTGTCTGTATATTTGCTTAACCGTCTGTGGCATCATAGCTCCTAAACGGATAAACTGATTTAGATTTTGTTTGAAAGATGACTTTGTCGTGAGTTTTCTTAGCTATATTTGATGAAAATCGGTTCACCCTATCAAAAGTTATGCGCATTTTACTCTTTGAGGTGGGGTATTTTTGCAAGATATCGTTTAATAATTGTTTCGATGGATTAACGATCGAAGCGTGTCTACTACAAGATAAAATTACGTAGTTTTAAAAAAAAGCATGGAATAAAAATTTAACTAATATTCTTTAATTCAATTTTCTTTTTCGTGTCGGAGGAATTATACATTTTAATATGTCTTTTTCAATTTGGTATCTAATAAGTAAAGCTTACGAGCTACAACTAAAGTTGGCAATGTAAGGGTCTTTAATGTTTTCCACTTTATAAATTTATTAAAAGTCCGATATTTTCTAGAGCCTATTATAAATGACCTAACCACCAAGAATGCATGTAACTTTTGCAAAGCGCTTTTAATCAGAAACATATGAAACTTCACATGTCATTCATTTTTGTAAGCGGTAGAGTTCATCGACGTTTCATAAAATGTAATTTAAAAAGGGATTTAGATTAAAGGGTGAAATGAAGTTATCATATTATCGAGACACGGCAGTGTGTCAGCCAAGTTCGCGAAGAACAAACCGGCCGAGGTTTATATTACACCAACCTTTTCGGCCCATTTTCGACCTTTTCCTGCACAACCTGGGGGTCTTTAAGTCAAGAGTGAATAGTTTACTTCTAGGCAAGCGTACTTCACCGTCGACAACATCATCGCATGCCATAAGGTGAGGTAGTTTTCAAACGCGCGCCTATTATTAATAAAAAAACTCATAACTTTAAAACTATTAATCCTAAAGTATTAGCGTGTCTAGTAAAACCCCATTAGTATGAACAAATACCACATTCACACTGTTGAGTGTCTAATAATATTACAATACTAGCTGATCCGGCAAACGTTGTTTTTCATATTAATTATTTCAAAGATGCCCAAAATTTAGTATTATTACTAACTGGAAGTTAACTTACCCTACCCTACCTATCTACCTACCCTTACCTACCAATCTACCCTAACCTACCAATCTACCCTACCCTATCTACATATAACCTACCTACCAACCTGCCCTAAATGTCAACCTACTCTATCCTACCTATCTACCTACCCTACCCTACCTACTTATAACCTACCTACCTACCTGTCCTAAATATCAACCTACCTACCCTAACCTATCCTTCTTACCTACCTACCCTACCTACTCTACTTACCTACCCAGCACTCAGTTGCTCTTTCAGTCATATACCACATCCACACACACTTACAATAATTCAAAATTATTTTTATTCACCTATCGCTATTAAAATATAAGGGTTGTTTCAAAATGCCAGTTATTTCTACTTTAAAAAGACTACTCTAAAATCATGTGATTAAAAAGAGCCCAAATTATGAGTAAAAAAGGGACAGCTGATTTATTCATCGGCCATTTCAGTTAAAAAAGGACTGTTGACTGTCCTTTTTTGAAGACTTTTTGCTAATTTACCACCAATTGCAATTTCGAGTTATAGGTCGCTTTCATTCTGAGGATGCGATTATACATTCTGTGTGAAAAGTACCAGGAAATCTTATTTAATATTATAAATGCGAAACTTTGGATGGATGTATATTTGTAACTTAATCGCTTCAGAACGGCTTAACGGATATGAAAAAAAAATGCACAGATATAGATTATAGTCTGAAATAGCTTAAAGGCTACTTGCATTCCGGTATAATGTTATCCTCGGATGATAAAACACTTCTCACGTGGGTAAAGCCGCTGGCAGAAGCTGGTTGTTCAATAAAACAAAAATAGTACATTATTGCAACGGCCGTGAAAGAGGCAATTGCAGGTCGAGTATGAGTTTGAAGGCCGAGCCGCAGGCGAGGACTTCACTAATACGAGACAGGCAATTGCCATTTCCGCCGAAGTATATATACTGCTTCTCTCAAAAGAATGCAGAGAAATATTGTACACCTTTGTCGCTAAATATATATCATCTGGGGCTTTAATTAAAAATTGCGTTACCTTTTCGCCAGACGGTTAGAGACGACGATTTCAAGTACCAGCTTCTTGATTTGATTGATGTTTTCATCATTCGTTGGGGGTCGACCAGCACGAGCAAATCAGCTACAACTTGTCGGCCTTCTTCAAATACTTTATACCATTTATATGTCCGAGTTATTCAGATTTACGTATAAATACTCATATAGAATACTGTAAGTCTTCAGCAACATTTTCAGTGTTTCGGCACAGGTTTTTTTTAAAACGCATACCTTTAGGCAAACTTTTTGATCAACAAAATGTTGCCTTATTAAAATCGCAGAGCACTCAAAACAATGAAATCTAAAAATGCAGCTGTAATTACACTGAATGACAGATAGCGCTCAAAGTTCGCGCGGACTCACTAAAGTGCTACCAACATATAGAAACAAAAAAAATAGGCCGATATTTTTACCGACGTTCTGTAATTTATGAATACACGGTACTTTTTACACAAAGTAGTATTTCCGCTAAGGTACTGTTCCAAGGTAATAACGCCATTATCAACCGCCTACCTCCCCCACAAATGGTCATTAGCTCCGTCAAATGACCAAGTGCATCATAGTTAGCACAAAGCAGGGAAACACGGAGTTACGACACTCGTTACATCACATGACATGCTGCCGATGAACTAAAGAGAAATTATAATCCATCCGTCACATAACTACGGGTTAACTTTAATTAGTCGCTACCATTATTAATAACAGGCCGTCTTGTACATGAGGAGACAGAAGTGCTTCGGCACGGAAGTTAGAACATTGTCGAAACTAATAATAATTAAAAAATATATATATAGACTAGGATTGGTCCATTTACACAATTCACAATGCAACTAGATACAGATGTATGAGACCTAAAATGTCACCCTTTTTAATCCCATCGATTTATCTCGGCACTAGAAATGTAAATCGCATATCTAAAACCTTGCCGAAAAGCCAAATCGAACATCTAGCTCACTAGGACTTTTGACAGCACTACATTGATCCTACTTCGGTTAAAAAATACGCCCGATATCTAGAAAAAGTGTCATCGAAATGGCGACAGTAAAAGGATCTCTTAACTCCATTAAGCTTATCAAATTCCAAAGTCAGTCGGACATTGGTCAATCGTCACAACTCGTCCCCTCCTGTAATGGTTAGCAGTCATAGTAAAGCGAATCGCTCAGTTTTCCTCGATTTTTGTCTGACACATACATATCCTGCATTCGATCGAGTGCGAGGAAATCGGTGCGACAAAGTTGGCAAAAAATTGGCAACTGACGAACTTTTTGATTAACTTTGACATGGTGTGAACTGTAGTGTGTTGTTAGGTTGTTACATTAGCCATCGACAAAATAGAGTAGGTAATCTAAAGGTACCTTTATCCGGAGGGGACTGTGGGACGTCGGTGGGAGATTTTGTTTGTCTGCGGAAGCGGTGGGGATTTGAACTCGGGTAAAAGCTCCGATGCGCTCATTTATAGGAAAGGGAATTGTGGGAGTGCTCGTCGCCTTAGCCAATGTTTACTTACTGCCGGAGCTCTTTATTTGTTTTACATGGTTCTGTCTGTTTTATAAAATAATACGCTTTCGCTTGTAATAGGTATTGTGTTTGCAGGTTTAAGTAACAGTTTTAGTTATTTGATGTTTCTGCTTGCAGACATTATTTTGCAGTTGCACAATCACACTAATATTATAAAGGCGAAAGTTCTTTAGTAAGTGTGTGTTTGTACATTTGTTACTTCTTCACGCTCAAAGGGATGGACAGATCTGGATGAAATTTAGCACAGAGATAAACTATATTCTGGAATAGCACATGGAATACTTTTTATCCCTTTTTATACTTTTTTTATCTACGTACGTTTTTATCCCGGGATAAAATTATCCCGGGAATACGGTACGTATGCCCGGGAATATTTTTTGACATTCACGCGGGAGATGCCGCTGTCAGAAGCTAGTGTGGTAATAGTTTTGTATGAAGCACAGATATTGGGGAATCTTTAATAAACTTTACTTTTCACAGTAGGTACTATAAGGGCAGGTGTGTTACAGGATAGTCAGATAAAATTTAAAATACATTATTTTTACCAATATGTTCCGCCTCTGATGGAACTTACAGGAACAAAAATAATAATATGTCGAAACAAAAATACCTACAAATATTGAATCTCATTCTGAACATGATTTATCTTCCAAATCTAATTATCAATTGGGTTGTCGAAAAAGAAAAAAATAAGTAGGTATTATTTATATGTAAGTATTTTAAAACTTTACTTAACATAAACTATATTGTCGTTGCGAAAACTTTTCTTTTTTTCAATTAATTATGTACAATTCAAAATCGATAAAATTAAAAAAAAAACACGTGACTACGAACGCGCCAAGATTGTACATATGGTGGTGACGTCATTATGCTCAAAGAATTTCACGGAGGTGCCAACAACACGTGCATTTACTAAACATATCCGAATTTGATGCAAAAAATCTAGTTTTTTGTGTAATAGACAATTTTATTTAGTCAATATGTGATAAAGAATTCATAAGGAGGACAGCTAGTTTATAAAATAAATAGATGTACTTGTCAGGTTGACGAGGTAAATAACGCACTACGGCAGGTTCAGGATTTGTTCACTGCCAATAATTTAGTTTTAAATGGTAAAAAACCAAATGCGTAATACGTACGTAGTAAGTATATTTATGTTTTAATTAAATTCGTCATAGGTTATTTTAATATTGTACACTGGAAGCCTGCCCTCTATAATTGTAAAATTTCTCTGTCACTCTAGGGTTTGCTGTAAGAGAACTCAGCATTGAGTTAAGCTCGCCTTTGTACATGTATTTTATTATCAAATGTATGTAATGTTGATTTTTTGGTGTACAATAAAGAATTAAGAATGCGTAAAATTTTCCTTGCCATATGTCAAAAGTACTGATTGTGACATTATATTAAACAAGGAGATGCCAGAATTCGTAGATAAAACGGTTTTCCTGGGGATCACGCTAGACTCAAGGTTGAAATGGGGTTCTCATTTGGTATCACTTGCGGGACGGCTGAGTTCAGCAGCTTATGCTGTTAGAAAGATTCGTCAATTTACTGATGTGGATACCGCTAGGCTAGTCAATTTTTTTTACTTTCATAGTAAAATGTCTTACGGTATCTTACTATGGGGAAGGGCTGCAGAAATTGAGTAAATTTTTATTCTGCAAAAACGAGCCATCAGAGCGATATACAATCTTCGCCGGCGCGATTCTCGAAGGGAACTGTTTAAGGACATTAACATCATAACGGTTCCTTGTCAATATATTTATGAAAACATCATGTACGTGAGAAAGGATTTACATTTTTATAGTAAAAATGGAGACAGACATAATTACATTACTAGAAATAGGGACTAATTAGTTCAACCAGGTTTCAGACTGGCTAAAGTAGCCTCTCCTTTCATGGGGTACTGCTACTGTACAAAATGTTACAATAAAATTCCTCCCCACATTATAGAACTGAATGAGACGAAATGTAAAAATTGTATAAAACGCACACTATGCAGGCAGGCATATTATAAGTTGGGGGATTAAATCACTGATAAAAATGCTTGGCTCAATGCTAGTCCTGCTCCACAACCACTAGGGCGCAAAAACAAATGATGTGTAGAACATTATTGTTTTGAAGTATTGTTGGACCTGCTGAAGACTGTATGAATATATTTGTATTGAACTCAATTTCTTTTAGTATTATATAACTGCGCAGCACGTGTGTGAGTACTATGAGCTCAACTGTAAATCTACCATTTGCTGTACCTTTGTGTCGTTCGTTGACTTGTGTATGCCCTGGCAGTTGAGTCTGTCATGCTCTCTCAAATGTCTTTCTGATGGTGGCGCGTGTGTTGGATGATTCGGTTCCCTTCATGATGGTTGAGCTGGGTGGTGCCGATTAATGCGTCATGTTCGTGAACGGGCGCCGTCAGTTGGGATTGGTCATAACTTAACTGCTTCGGATGTTAATGTTTTTCCAGTACATATTATATAACTGCACAGTACATGTGCGAGTACTTTTAATACTTTACACCTTTACGTAGTATAGTGTGTAGTGCTATTCTGGGTGCATTGTCCTCACATATATGTACTTATTAATGTACTAGCTGACCCCCACGGCTTCGCTCCCGTCAAAATTATAGCCTATGTTACTCGGTAATAATGTAGCTTGCCATAGGTGAAAGAATTGGAGCTTATTCGGTACAAACAAACAAAAAAATATTTCCTCTTTATAATATGGTATGTATAATATGGTATAGATGTACTTATGTACATAAAAATTGTATTTATTTTTAATTATTACCTATCGAGTTTCTTGTGCATTCTTCTCCATAACAAGCTACTTTCCGAATGCACAGTAGAATCAATTTTTATTCCATGTAAATTGTAAATAAATTGTGTCATTCAAAAGTGCCGCTTGGTGGCCTAGTTGAAATAAAATATATTTGTCTTTGTCATTGTCTTTAACGCCTAAATCTGTCATTTAAGACTAAAATTATTGAACAATCACCATAAACAAAAAATCATGTTTTCAAGTTACGTAATTATCACGGTAACTTTGAAGATTCGACATTTTTAATTCAAATTTTTCAATATATTGACGATAATAACAAGATTAAATCGGTTAAAAGGTGATTAAAAGTCAAAACACTGTATTAGCTGTATGCTACAATGAGTGTGTGTGAACAACGTGACGTCACACGCGATCGGGCTTGTCCGGGAACTGTCGGCGTGTTTTCGGTACTGGATTCCAAATTATTTTCATTTTGATATAACTTTTAAATTATAGCGAAAAACGTAAAGAAGATACTTAGTTTTGTTATAAAATTTATATAGGTTTCCATTTATAACAAAAAATTTTTTGTTCAACAACCCAATTGCTAGCTAAATAAAAAGGTAAAGGGATGACCACGCGACTGTACCTACATACCTGATGGTTTTAAAATTAATTAGGTGTTTCAAATTATAAAAAAAAGACTTTTAGCTAGCAAAGCTTTCTCTGTATTAACTATAAAATCGATGCTATAAAATACGAAGGTAAACTAAACACTTCCGTGCCTAACGGTACCTACATAATTGCCTCGTGTATTAGCCTTTAATTGTTAAGTATATTTATAGATATACTCATAAAGTATAAAATTATGGACAATTGAATTATGACTTCTTTCCGTCACTGTATAATTATGTCGCAAGTCCCTATGTCCGGTCGGTGATGACTGTCCTTTAATCAGCACCGTGCAATATACTTTGCTGCTATTGTTTTGATTATATAGCCTCACTTGTTATTAAATGTGAATTCCTCGGTCTCACGGTTGCGGGATTAGGACAATATAATTGATTAACGAGAAGAACTTACTCAATTAGATACTGGTTGTGTTTACAAGCTTTTATTCAACTTGCCTTGTTAGTTTGTACGGGCAAATCTTGCAACTGAATTTTAAAACAGTTATCGTCAAGCGATTGAGCTGAAATTTTTCATCATAAGCCTTTTGTTTGGCAATGACAATACATGATCCTGCTTACGACATCACTCTAAATTCAATATGGCGGACTCTCAAACATGACGCAATTATTTTATTTTTATGCAACCCGTTATCAAATGAAAGGCGTTTCTAAAGTTTTTTTTTTATATTAATTATTTTCCTTTGTTTTGTCCTTGTTCATTTTGTTTTGTCCTTTTTGAATGCCCATGTAACACCCACTCCTATCAAGATCGGCGACACTACGCTCAAAGTTGTAGACGATAGGGACAAACGGTTCAGTTAGGCTAAGAGGGATAAAAAAAACACTAAGGATAACAACAATAACTAAGAGGGATAACAAAAATAAATATTTCAAAATGTTTTATTTATTATTAATAACAGAACAATAGCGAGACAAAAAAAAATAGTACCAAAAGGTGCGATTATGACCGATTGACATCGGTCATAATCGTACCTTTTGGTACTTTTTTTTTTCTAGTGTATTATAATTATACAAGCGACCAGCTCCAGCTTCGCTCGTGACAAATTAGAAATGGAAACCTTTCTAATTTCTCACTCTTTCTATTGGAGAAAAGCGCAAGAAAATCCGTTCAGTCAGTTTTGAGTTTATCGCGAACACACGCGACATGGGACTTTGTTTTATTAGGGGTTAAAGTATGAAATTGCGAATTTGTGTTGAAAATGGTTTTTTTTTTTATTTAAAATATTTATTTTACCAAAATAATTGCCATTATTGTTTTTAATTACCATTGCTGCCATCTAATAGGAAGGTCATTTTTGCCTTTGCGATAGAACTCTGGTGATCTAGATTCGACAAACTGTGTGAAAGAATTTTGCACTGCCTCTTGAGAAGAAAACTTTTTATCACGTAGAAAATTGTCCAAATCACGAAAAAAATGGTAGTCCGTTGGAGCAAGGTCTGGCGAATACGGAGGGTGACGAATGGTTTCTAATTACAGTTCCTGTAGAGTTAAAACGGTTTCTCGTGCTGTATGGGGTCTCGCGTTATCATGGAGCAATAAAGGTGAAGATCGATTCATGAGTCGGGGCTGTTTCACTGCTAGTTTTGCTATCATTGTTCGGAGTTCGACACAGTACACATCTGCCGTTATTGCTTGACCATATCGGAGAAACCTATAGTAAATAACACTATGCTGTGACCACCAAACAGTTACCATTGCCTTTTTATTGGTAAGCTTTGCTTTAGGACACTGTTGCGGCGTTTGACCTGGGGTCAGCCATTGCATGTTTCGCTTACGGTTATCGTAAAGAATCTACTTTTCATCACATGTCACAATTCGATCCAATATTCCTTCATTTCTGTATCGATTCAACAAGGCAACACAAGTTTCAAACTTTCAACACATGTTTCTTTCTGCAGATCAGTCAAATCATGATGCACACATTTTTCATATATTTTTTATTTTATTGATTTGACGCCTCAGATCAAGTAAAAAAAGGTAGATGACACACGTAGAACAGAAAAATGTAACCACTTTTTTAACTATGTGTGAGTCACTGGAGTGTTGTCACTTTTTAAAAAAAACTCCCTCAAGTTATTTAAATGGGATTAAATATTAATTTCATAATTTTAAGTACTTTATATGCAAATATGAGAGGAAATCTGTCTGTTTGTTTGTTTTTAATAAACGCGTACAGTCGCCCCTGTCGTTGAAATGTGTCGTTCGTGTGTAAGAACATCGAGCAGCTCAGAACTCGTCGACCAATTTCTGTTGTGCAGTCGGAGGCATCTACTTTAAGGTTTTTGTTGAATTTAAGAAAAATGCCACTGACTGCATGTCTGAAATAGGTTGTACTTTTTGTGTATTTTTAACATAATCATATTTTTTGTACAAACGTATACGTACCATGAACGAGTCCTGAAGTCTAAAGTCCTTTATGCTGTATGAGTTTTTTAAATTTTTGGCGCTTAGAACCCAGTGTCATTGTCAAAGTACGCATTTTAGAAATATGATGCAGTCTTATGTTTAAATATTTTTCTATTACTAATCGTATTAAATTAACTTTATACTACACCTGCTCGGAAAGTACCTTGATACTTTATCAAATTTACGGTAGAAAGTACGTCATTGCATATCGAACAAATATGCGGCGAGAAAACGCATCTGAGCGGGAGAGAAAAGTGTATGAAAATCCATTTCTTACGTGGTCTTTCTTTTTTAATTTTGGGTCAGACTATGCGCTGGTAACCTAAATATCAAAAGCCAAAAAGTTTTTACAGTGAGTTTTTATCTCCAAGTTCGCAAAATGACACTGGCCACTAGCTGTGTGTTGGATGGTGTCAAACAATTTGAAAAAAGAACATGTGAAAATTGCAGACGACAAACATTAATGGAAAAAGTGTTACATTAAGCTTCACTAACTGCAACAATTTCAATATAAATTTCAATTAGTAAAGATTTAGTTTTTTATTTTCCTCATAGGTGTAGTATAAAGCACTATGTATCACTCGAGAGAAAGTGCGATTCCCGATCTCGGGTGTTTTAAAGCGACACCCTCGACGGTAATCGGTCACTTTCTCCTCTCGGTGAACCATGTACTATTATGCCCATGGCCAGCATAGTCGTGGTCATTTTCCAAGTGATTAAAAGTTCTATTGTTACCTGTAAAAGAACCTAAAATTTGCGTGACTATATAAGTGTGCTGGCTTTCTCTCGCCAAATTTATGTTTTCCATTGAGAGTTTTATTAATATGATTTCGCAAGTTGAGCATATATCGAAAACATCTTGGGAGGGAAAACACAATCCACCTTTATTTCTCGCTATGATTAATTTGTGGAAATCATGTTTTTCTTTAGATAGTAAGCTGTTCAGACACTTTTCACATTTTAATATTTTCGAAATGTAGTGGTAGTACTACCAGCGATATAACCAATTATTATTATTTTTAAATCATCGAACTCTGCAACATGCAGGGTGCTTGCAAGTTCTGCCGTGTCTTCCTGTATTTTACGGCGAAACTCTAGTGAAGCTAATTCTTGTTCTATTGGGCATTCCTGCTCTTCATGCCTATAAGAGGTCGAGGTTGAATTTATAGTTGTAACAGCGGTAGATGTACAATTTAAAATGGCTACATCTTCTAACGGAACACAGTTCCCAGTGGTTAAGCTAAGTTAGTTAGTTAAAATAGGAGATACTTATGAATTTAAACAAAAATAAATTAGTTAAGAACTAAATTTTACCTTGACTTTGGTTTATGTAACATACATAAAATCATGTGATTTAAATAGAAAATAAACATTAATTAGGTCAACTCTCTACTTAATATTTTTTTTTTACTTTGCCTATAATTTACTTACCCACATTTAAGGCAATTAGAAATAAGAATTATTGGCAACACTCTTCCAAAATGTCAATTACGGGGAAATAACATTATCTGTTCCGAATAACCTCAAAATTGTGTTGGAAAACCAAAAAACAAATAGTTCTGTGTGTACTTACGTGTGAAACGATACTCCTAAAGACTTTTTGTTCACTATGGTGTTGTTTTTGCACTACTTGACAACACAGGACGGCATTTTTTTGGCAAAGTTATTGTACGACGCTCCGTGAGATACTAACAAAAATCAGCGTAGTTTTGTTGCTTGTGTGTGCGTGAGCGCGTGTGTTTACACGAATCGGCGGAGTTTTGTGGCTTCACCTAAACTATAGGCCGTGCGCTATCTACCTTTTTTTACTTGATCTGAGTTTGACGCAAATGAGTCAATATTGTTGTTAAGGTAACATTAAACCATGCCGCTAATTCCTGGGTAGTTTGGCTCGGATCTGCTTCCACCATCTCTTGCAATTCATCGTTATTCACCTGTGTGGGCGGTCTTCCAAGTGGTTCGTTCTTCAAATTAAAGTTTACATCCCGGAAGCGTTTAAACCAAAATCGCACGGTGCGTTCATTAGCAGTCCCCTCTCCAAACGCAACATTGATATTGCGAGCTGTTTCTGCCGCGTTAGTTCCGCCTCGGAACTCGTGTTCAAAAATCTGTCGGATTTGGAGTATCCATCTTTCTTGTCTAAGCTGAATAAAAAAAGAACTGAAAGTCAATAATCGAATATTGCACATTTTTTAAAAGAAGAACTTCATAGGTACCATATGAAAAAAAAATTACTACACAATACTATACAAATCTCAAATCATGAAGGTTCTAAATCAATTCGAAGTACCTATTAAAATAAAACGGCAATTTCATACTTTAACCCCTATTATATTATGTATTTTCTTACCAACATATTTGTTTCAGTAAAAAGGATTGACCATTTTTTTTTATACGTCAAAAATAAAACTAGATGAGATCGATTAACTAGCTGACTACCAACTTTAAGAAGAATCACCAAAACAAACTCAGAGGTGTCAGTTATAAGCATCTGTGTCATTTGTCACCACATATAAACTGCGAAAAAGACCTGACGTCACACAATTCTCGGCGAGATTTGAACACATGCAACAAACGCCCGGCACCAACCATTGGGCAGTTGGCCACCTGACGTAACACCCGTCTGGTGGAAGGATCCTTCCTTGTCAATGGAAGTAGCGGCACTTTCTGATCCGCGTACCTCTCTACACAACTATGTATCGGTACTTCCAAAATTTACCCATTTCAATACGAAAACAAAGCAGATTGGTGTTTGGTTGATTTTAAAGCAATGGCCACTTTATAACGTTACACAATTGAAAGCATCTGAACTCTGGATGTGTGTCCGGTTAATGGTATCTAATAGGCTCGCCTCCTATTACTAGGGATTTACCTGTGACTGTGACATAACGGACGAAATGTCAGCGGTGCCCCCCCACATGCATGACCTACCTTTCAGGCACTGCTAAGCTTGATTGAAGTATTGTTTTAGTTACAGACATAAATCTAACTAGATGACGCGATTGTAGTATGTAGATCGCGTGCCAAAAAACTCAGTAAAGTTCTGAGCTTTTCATTTAGCATTATCGGCACCGGCAAACCACCGAAATCTTGAAAAATGCTTTCTTATGCCATATTGAGCTGTAAAGAATGTATAGAACCAGTTGGACGAGCCATTGGCAATGTTTTCTTTCATTGGTAAGTTAATTTGTTTTTAAATTGTTTGTGAAAAATTGGCACGCTTGGTTTTCATACAGATGGAGGGACTTGCGTTATCTAGTTAGATTTATGTCTGTGGTTTTAGTAGTGACAAAGGCAGACTTCCCAAAAAATAGCGTGGGTAGGTATTACAGATGTATTTTTCATTTCATTCAGAAGTGAACAATGGTTCTTTCATGTATTTTTTGGTGAGTTCTTTTCTAAAAATGTCCGAAAGGTATTTTTCTCTATGTTAGCTAGTGCAATGTTGATAATCAACTAATGGCAACGTGCCTAAAATCCTGGTACCATTTCCACGTTGAATCGCATTCTTGATTGATGCTTTGGCCAAAGAATGATTAGGAACATAATTATACCAGATATCAGTATTTAACATAGAGCGACTACCTACATTGTAACCCAGAAACTGGGTATCACTATACCACTTGGAAGATTGGTGTCAGATTTCCTGGTTTCTGGCTACCCATTACGATTGTCAAAGATTTGCAAATGTCGGTACCAACAGCTTAACGTAATTTCCGAGGCACATAAAAATTGGTATGTTAAGATGGTATACGAACCGTCCCATATACGAATTGACTTTGACAACCGTTGCTTCGACCCATGCGGCTGTTAGGGACCTTCCTGGCGCCACGCAATTCAAATTGCGTCGATCGACGCCGTATTTTATAGAATATTTCAAGTGCAATTTGTTCGAATCACCTCGCATTGCGTCCATGCGAACGTCACAACTACTTGTAACTAATTTCGCTTAGTAAAAATCGCTAATCGAAGTGATATAAATCAAATCGCGTCGACCCATCTTATAGGTCACTTATTCTTTAGCCAGAAGCTTCTAAACCAAAAATAAAGGCAATTTACTAAATAATAAACAGAAAGTAACTTAAACTAGTTATACCTTACCAATGTGGCGTAGCGTCAATATTTCGCGCATCGCAAGCTACCAATTAGTAATATTAACATCTAGGGAGGGTAGTCTCGAACGCAGTGCGCTTAATTTGCTTGATCAACTTAATGGCTAATTAAAAATGATTTTAATTAGGAAATTATCGAACTGTATGACGATTTTTCACATTAATAACGTTATTTATTCGCCTGGAAAGTGTAGACAGGATTTTATTTCAGCAAATTGATTTTCGCTGAACGAAAATGGAATATGCTAAACTTTAGTACCTACATATTTACCTGGTTCTAATGTGACCATCAAGGCACAGTTGCCTATTTGGGCTATCACCTGATCTTTGTAAGTGTCGGCTTTTTTACTTGTAGAATTTATAATCTGTGTGTTTTATTTTGTGAGGTAGGTGCCATTTCTTTTCTTTTGTGTCAGAACGTTTTGCTAATATTGAGAAAGTTGTTCATGATCAGCACAGATTTCCTTGAAATGCGCATGTTTTCATTCGTCACCGTACGGAGCAATTTGTGAGAGGGAGAAACTGCTAAATTTTCGTCTCCAGTTTCTTGGTTTTGACGATAAGTCTGGCGATGACGCTGTCCTTTGTTGGTGTTGGTTTCAGCCCCTTCTTTGGAACTTTTACGGGTGCCATGTTGTCTTGTTGTATTCTCAGTTCAAATAGGATAGGTTTTAATACCGAGTGATAGATTTGATACCGAGAGAAAAAATGGTCGATAAAGTACACAAAACACTTATTTCTTCAACAAAATATAATTATTAACTGGTTCCCAAAGACCTTAGTATAAAATCTGATTTATTGCAAAACGTAATGATTAAAAACTATCGAAGGAGTTGGTATAAACTCTGCTCTGTCATAAAACCATACTAAAATTGCATTGCCGATAATTTAATTGTTACTTTATACGATTTATTTGAACACCTAATAGTCATATAGGTTACTAAGAGCTAATAAAAGTTTAAGGATATGGGTATATTTAATTACCTTGGTGTAGTAAAACGTAAAAATTGGTCAAGTGTGACCTGATCTTACTTATCGAGGGTTTTGTCGAACTTATAGTTGCGGTTACTGATGCACTTGGTAAAATATCTATTTGATAAGTCAATTTTCGTTTAACGTGGATGTTAAAAAAAATCTTTTTGTTAATTGATACCGATGACCGATTTATATCCTTTTTTATAAAATATACTATTTTTATATTGTATTTTAATATAAATTGTTTGAATTATAATAAAACTTAACCGAAAATTTTATCCGCGATATTTTGATTTTGATAATTTCTTTTAAACAAATTAGTTTCATCCGGTAATAAGATAGGCACCTACGAGAAGGATATGAGGAGACCTGCATTTCTTCAATGAGTTTACTATAGGACACCGTATGATTATCCCAAAGGCCATTATGCAATATGGTCTGGGCTGTGGCAAATGAACGGTCATAGAGTGTAAAACAATACTGAAAAGGTTTCATAGTATTTCGTTTAAGATACACACTCCTAAAAAAGGGAAAATCAACTTAAGGCCATGACTACAAACAGTTCACTATCGACATCTGAGGTTTTGAGCCAAGCCTATTGTCGTCGATAGCTTATATAGGGGCAAACTTAAATTGGAGCGAAACAAATACACACTGCCGACCACAGAGGCCCACATCACGAATAAACGGACTCTTCCGATTGTTTTTACAAAAACATTACCGCGCAAGTTCTTATTTCAAACTGGCGGCTAGCTTCTGACAACAGACCGTTCACCAAACAGTAAAATAATAATATGCCGTTCACTGTTATTTTGCCTATGTTACTACGAAAATAAAGATCACTATAGTAGATAATCTGCCATGTGTCAAACAAGCCAGTAAACTGTGCGAATTGAATAAATATTAAAATAATGTCTGGTTCTTTGCGACTACGAAGAAAAATCTTATGGGTAAAACTATAATGGGTCAGTCAGCGTGCAGTCGTTGGAACTGCACGCCAACTGCACACCGACTGCAATCGGTCTGCACGGTTGATTTGCAGTTTTATTACAGTTGTACTAAGTGCATTCAAACTGCAAATTTGCAGTCGGAGTGCAGTTGAAATGCAGCTTTAGTAAATGCTTATATTTAGGAAATAACGACTCGCGCGTTTTTCGTGACCTATGCTCAGGTTACCAGATGTATAATATATTTCTACAGTCATATCTGTTTGGAAAATGCATTTGCTTGGCTTTTTCCCAATTATGTTGGGATCGGCTTTCAGTCGAACCAGCTGCAGCTGAATTCCAGTATTTTACATGAAGTGACTGCAGCCTAACCTAACAAGACCACCATATACATACTGGGTAACATAGTATCCCTTCGCTAAGCTGGCCGCAGACTTTCTGGCCCTTAACGACTGTCAAAGATTGATCAGGATACGAAGAATTTTATTAATTCGGTCATCTCGAGATACTGCCAGCGCGGTGGGTACGACTATTCCATGTTCGATGTTCTTTTCCTTCCATTTTTTTTATCGGAACGATATTCTCCTCATTAATCTCACAAATATAAAAAAAAAAAACTTTAGTTGTATTTTCAAAGAGGTTTTTTAGTTATGGATTTAGTAAGTAAACTAAAAGACCTGAGTCGTTTTTAATATAACAAAAATGTAGCCGCTAGTGACAGCGGTAGTAGTCCCAAAGATTTAAAAAAATACAGTCTTTGTTAATATCCCTAGTGATTTCGTTATTTATAATTAAAGCCTACATATTCTGGCTGCATTATGCGGATGCCTGATATTTTATTTGACTGAATTGTGGAAAAAGCGATGTACGCGCATTTAGCAGCGACGCAAAGCGGTCACTGTCATTTATATAAGTCTCTATGTGATCACTGCCGAATTGCTATAGATTGAAAGAGAAGCACGATGGAATTTGTATAGATTTATTTATAAAATAGGTATAAAAATAATGAAAGAAAGTTCAAATGATAAACACATTACCCTCCTTCGGCAGTCGGGTAAATACATTTAGCAAAGAAGTTTTATTGTTGTTAATAGTACCAATGGACGTTGATCAGTCCCACTGGAAATAGTTTTTAAATGTCACGGTAAGAGGTTACTTTGCCGTTCAATTATATCGAAGTTTTTGTTCCTAAACGAGTTTTGGGCGCAAAAAAGTGTTCTGAAATATGATAAACATTAACATATCTTTTTGCCGGTGCCACATCTTTAATAGATTTGCTAACAAAATATAAACGAAAGCCTATTTTTGGTATACCGCCCCTTAATCAAAAGTTCAATTTCACGCGTTTCAGGTAGCTATAACTAAACTATTAAGTTTTATAACATTATAAAGCGACTAGACTGCATTACCAACTTGTTTACAATAGTTGACTTGGTGGGCTTTGCGTTTTAATTGAGATTCCTACTAGAAACATTTTTGAATGGATTTATAATTTATGGCAAATAGGAACTTATTTCAAAATCCTTTCCGGTATTCTTTTCCAGAGCCACCTTGAACCAGTAGTTGCAGTAGACAGATAAAGAACCATAAATTTTTGTGATACGAGTAGGTTATCGAACTTTTGGGCTGTTCTTGGCCAGCTAAGCAATGAGTCTATAATTAGAGGGCAGACTTGTAAGAGTGTCAACGAAGTGCTCAATCCGCTTGTTAGGCTACCAGATTAGGCATTTCACTGACCCTGATTCGATGCTCACTGTCAATGCAAAACCTCCTTGTTGTTTGAGGCATAAGATGTCCTTATTAGGGCCAATTAACTCAAATAATGGTTAAAATAGAATGGTTTCAATAATCGGTGAAATGCGTTTTCCATCAATTGTTAGCCTAACAAATGGTCTAATAAATTAACTCTCTAACTTATTTTAACAATTATTTGAGTAGGTAGGTAGTAGGTACATGAATATGGATAAAACCTGAGCCTCTATTTTGGTCTTTTTGACAATCGTTGTCGCTAGGAGATTAAATCAAGAAAAACTGATTTGTCAATATATTGGTACTAGCTTCTGCTAGCGTCATCGCCCGCGTGAAAAGTGTTCTTATCCACAAGGGAACATTATACCGAGATGAAAAGTAGCCTGTATGCTATTCCAGACTATAAACTATCTCTGTGCTAAATTTCATCCAGATCCATTCAGCCGTTCTACCGTGATTGATTAACAAAAATACATCCATACATTCAGACATACATCCTTCCAAACTTTGACATTTATAATAAGATTTACTCTCAGATCAAATAAAAAGTCAAGATGCAACGTTGCAAACAACAAAGTGAAGCCGGTTCAAACTATGCCTTGCCGTATAAATACAGAATTACACGCGCACACATACAACGAAACTAGCCCTTAGCTGGTCAGTTGAGCTTTATTATTTGATCTGTGTGCTCGAATGACTAGCTAAGGCTTAATTTCGTTGTACGTGAGCGCGTGTAATTGTGTATTTGTACGGCAAGGCATAGTTTGAACCGGCGTCACTTTGTTGTTTGCAACGTTCCATCTTGACTTTTTATTTGTTCTGAGGATTTACTTACTAATATTATAAATTTGAAGTTCAGGGTCAGTTTGAGGTTCAAGGTCAATGGGAACTTAAAAATCTCGAGCATATTTTTTTGTAAAGGCTAAGTTGTGGCTATTACTCTTTTCAATATTATTGAATACAAAAATACAGTATTTATCTACTCAACGAGCTCTAAACAACTAGATGAGGTAGGTCAAAGGTTTTTTTTTGCGCCCCTATTTATTTGTATGTGAGCCCACCTTAAAAATATTTATAAATATTTTTGACAATTTGTATGGCTTTGGGTCAACAAGACGCTATTACTTTGAAAATTCAAAGAAAAAAAAGACTGTAGGTCCAACCGTTTGGCTGTAAAACCTGCAAAAGACGGGCATGTGAGTGCAAACCTTAGGGCTCCGTTTGGACCCTTCGGGGGCAAACCCCTGAAAATTATAGGTACGTCTGTCAATGTGTCACACATTTCTGACTTTCCATTCAATTACAGGAATCAAGTTTACCTGACAAATGGAATAATGATAGACTGAACCCGGACTGTCGCACGCGGTTTGCTTCGACAATTACACACATGACGATTTTACGCGTAATCAGTTTTAGCGCGACTGATTCCAGCGCATTATACGTATAAAGCAACCCGCGGCTTTCCCTAGCAAGCGGTAGCGTAGCGAGCCATGGGTGCGCTTAAACCCCCCACTTACAGTTTGTTCGTGCACGCCGAAATGCCAATGGTTATCGATATAACATTAAAAATTTCGAACTAATCAACAATTTAGGTGCTATTTTCAAATAAAGACTGCGTGTTTCACTCCAGTAATTACTAAGGGGGTGTTGGGGCGTCGTTGGGGTGAAACGGGGTGTATTGCGAAGTGAAAGCGAAGCAATAGTGGTAGGTGGCGCCCTCAGCGATTTATTGTTTTTAATAATAACGTGAACCCGTAACAAAGAGAATAAAAGTCGGCGGTGCGCCGCGGTGGTTCGTGGAGTAGTATGATGTTCCTAGATGCGGTATTTAACATACTGCAAGCATGTACTGTACTTGTCTACTTAGGGCTTTTTTTATCCTCTATAGGCTTGCGCTTGATCACTATCTCACCTGATGGTAAGCGATGATGTAGTCGACGGTGACGCACGCTTGCCTAGAAAAAACCTATTCACTCTTGACTTAAAGACCCCAAGATTGTAGCTATCGGGAAATACAGACTCCGGCAGGGAATTCCACTCCTTAGCTGTACGCATAATGAAAGTGTCACCAAAACATTTTGTGCGTATGGGTGGGATATATCCAACATGTACCAATGACGCATCGCCGTACGTCTGTTAGTCCGATGATGGAATGGGCTGGGCGGAATTAGATCATGCAATTCCATCGCACACTCCCCGAAATGCAACCGATAAAAAACCGACAAGCTGGCAACTTTGCGACGATGTTCAAGACTCTGGAGCTTTGACTTGACCAGTGCCTCATTGCCGATGAGTCTCTTGGCCCGCTTTTCGATCGACTCGAGTGCATCAAGCTGGTATTTGGCAGATCCGTCCCAGAATGTGAATTAATCATATTATCTTCATTTTCGGATAGGCAAGTTTTTTTTAGAACCGGACGAAGTTGCCTTGGAAGGCTTCCCACTAGGCAGATCGATGAACTGGTGAAGGTTTCGGGAACCCGCTGGATGCGAGATGCACGGGACTAATCAATGTGGTGACACTTGGTGGGGGTCTATTTTCAGGAGTGAACTTTACGTCGGCTAAAATGATGATAATGAAGATTGTTTTGAAAAACAGAAGTCTCAGGTGTATCTCTGAACTTGAGAAAGTAATCAGTGACGTCATTAGGTATCATCGACCTAATAGTTCTTACTGGCAGTAAGGGTAGAAACTTCAGAAGTGTCTATCTTGCTCTGAAGTTACTCCATCTTAATAGAGGTATCCTCCTTAAACATCGTATCTATCTACATTTTATGTAGTTAAGGATTTGCAAAATGCCTGCTTCCCCAAATTTCTTACAGGTCTAAAACATTGAACCACTTTAGGAGGTTTCCAAATGGCGATTGATTTTTACTATAATATACGTATAGGTAGGAAGCCTTTATACAGGATGAGTTTTCAAGTGGGCCTGGATGGTCAAATCCGAAACCATGAGGAATAGCGAAAAACACTCTAAAGAAGTCACCAGCCCGATTTTGATGACAACTAAATCTACATTATTAGATTTTTATAAAATCAATATTCTTAGCCAGGAATCGAACCCGTTGATATTAAAAAAAAAACACACGCCGTATTAATACAATCTGAGATAGTGTTGCTAAGGATAAAATTCTGAGAAGTAATATCATCATATAAGTAATATATCAAGATCTCATTTTTTAAATCTTTTCTTTGGCCTCCCTTCATAGAGTCGTCATGTTATTTGATTATTATATCGTGGTCGTGTCCAAAGCCGACTGTTTCGTACATGTATGTGGCGGCTCTATTCGCAGTCACACTGGAGCGGGCCGTGGTCGCAATATTAACATTCGTACGTTTTCATCCCACTGCGCTTTTTGTGATTATAACCTAACTTTCAAACGTCCCGCCAACTATTTAAACAGTTCTTCTTTTTGGGTGTCTTGTTTCCATTAAACTACTTAGTAAGTAGGTTTTCTGGAAATATTTGTCCCGATTTCTAAATTCTTCTTCTTGTTTTCGTGTGAGGTGTGGCCACCTCTTGTGTCAGAGTTAATTAAGCCGCCTCTGTGAACCCCACAGGCCTCTGACTTGGCTATTTCAGACTTACATTAACTATATAAGTCCAGTTTGCCTCACGCTGTTTTCCTGCCTGTGATGTCCAAGATAAACTTAGAAAGTACATATGAATTTGAAAAAGTCACATTGGTACTTGCCTGGATTTGAACCCACGACCTCAAGCAATAGAGGCGAGGTCTTAGCCACTGGGCCATCACGACATAATTATTATTATTATTTCTGTATTGAGAATTTGACTGTCAAAAACTTTTTGTCGACTTAAAATTCATAATACAAATATCAAGGGTAAATATTTTCGTAACTACTTCTACCAAGTTTTCGATAACACTAAATAATTAATACGGTGCCATCTCAATGACTGTGACAAGTGTGAATTTTTTTCTTGATACTGATGAAAAGAGTCATAAGGCGATTCACACACTGCACCGCATTAAGCAGCACAGAGTAGCGGGAGTGGGTGTTTTTACGTTGCTTGAATGTATCTCTCTTTGCATTGAAAACACGCGTAGTGCAACACACAGAAAACACATTCACGCGCAGTGTCGGGACGTGACTTCGTCGCCACGCCACGCACCCTGCAGCGTATAACGGGGCAGTGTGTGAATCGCCTAAGATTAAACTTATTTTATAACAACTTGCAAAAAAAAAAACAAGTGTTGTTTGACAGGGTGCATTTTCTTAATATCAATATACAATATCAATATACAATATCCTTACATCCTTTCATTATAATACTAGAGAACATGTTTTTACCTCCTACGGAAAAAGAGGGGTGTTATAAGTTTGACATGTGTGCCCGTGTGTTTGTGTATATGTATTTGTATTTCATTTTTGTTTGAATGGTGATTTTATCGAGAGTGTTCTTAGTTATGTTTGATGAGAATCGCTTCAGCCGTTCAAGCTCAGTTATGGGCGTTTTACTGTTTGAATCGGAGTGTTTTCGCAAGATATCGAGTTTTAATTACGTGTTCAATAGATTATCGATCAAAGCGATAAATATATACTAGATTAATTATGTAGCATACTAGCATGATATAAAAATGTGTCGGGGATTTTAAATTTTACTTGTTATATGTCAAGTTTATCAACATATTCTATTGCATCTTTCAAGTTGAACCACTATACTTAATTTACCGCTTTTTAACCGACTTGCCAAAAAGGAGGATGTTCTAGGTTCGACTTATTTATTATGTATGTTCACCGATTACTCTGTCAATTATTGACTGATTTTGAATTAGTATACTCTCGAGTTTGTCCCGTTGTCACCAAGTGAGGATCTGATGAGGGGATCCCATAGAAATCCAGGGTACTCCTTCTATTTTATAGTCATACATTAAGTATATATGATTTAAGTATTTTCATCAACATGGCAAGCATTTACATTTAGGAAACATAATTTGGTGAAGTGGTACTGAATAAGAAGACCACAGATGGCCACTGGAACTTCTCAATGATAAGTATGTTTTGGGTATAAGGTATCTCAAATAGTTAAATGACTGTGATGAAGCAAACTTAAATAAATGCTTCTAGTGAAAATGGTACCATCGAACTGATCTGGTGATGAAGTCGGAATTTAGACACCGGAACTCTGAAATAAAACAATGTATCCCAGTTGTGTTTAGGCTTGTTAGATAAGATACCAAAACTAAAAAAGAAAAATAAATTACAACAAACAAATTAAACCAACTTCCAAAACAAAATACTAAAAAGCGAAAAATAATTCTACTTTGTTTTCGGACGTCGGTGTCAAAAACGAAAGAATATAGGTGTAAAAAGACATCGACTTCTGAAAAGAAAGTTATTTTGCGTTTTGTTTTCGAAGTCGCTTTAATGTTTTTTTTTAAATGGTTTTGTACTCGGTTGTGCCTTGTTTTGTAGTCGTCAATTGAATCTTGATTCAGTCCTCGAAGAAAATAATTTCCTCTTTGGAAAGTTTATTTAAGTAGATCCGATCATTATTAAGGCTATTTATGATGTGACCTTATTCCGAAAATAGTAGATATCATCGGCTTATTTCCGAGTGCCTATCGTATTTTTGGTCTTGGATTATTTCTATCAATAGACCTTATTCAACGACTTATTTTTGCCCTTGCTTTTGCTTTCATACATAAACCGTTTCGTACTTATTTTGTGGTACCTACCTATCATTTATACATTGGAGTTGATAAGAACTACACAGCCAACCTGGCTTTGTAGTTATCATTACTCATGGAAGCTATGTTACTGCAAGTTTGCAGGGTCAAGATGTGTTGCAACATATTTCAGAACAACAGAAACTCCTAAAATCGTTTTTAGGAATTTCAATTTCCTGTCTATTGAATACGTTAGATATTCCAAAGCCCTGCACTTGAGGCGCCTTGCAAACTTGCTCCCTACTTCCTTATTAGAGCCAGCGAAAATTCAATAATAAGAGACAGCCCAGTACTCGTCCGTAAACTGATTATTCCAGAGAATAATTAGTACCTCAATGAAAATATCGGTTCCGGTCGACAGATTTTCTTTTTCGCTCTCATAATGGGCAGACAAACAAATCCTTTCTTCTGTTGCAAAGTCGCTGACACTTAACCCATTTAACAAATGACTCGTTCAATCAAATTACAGTCTTTTTTCAAGCGTTTCCTTCTTTCAGCGACATTGTTTTGTTTTTGAAAAATAAAGCTCCAGAGAAAATGTTGAGTTGATTTGTGGCGTGGCTGTGCCAACCAGTAATTGAATTATATCATCGATTTTCCATTAAAATGGTTTATGGTATGGAATGTAAAAGTGTGGGAGGGGTCTGGTGGTACTTTCTCGTGTTTAAGTGCGGATTACATTAGGCGGTGTGGCAAGCAACTGTTGTGGACTCATGAATGATGAATGGACACGTCTCTTCGGCATTACACTGATCCCCAGATCGACAGAGCAGAGGTGCAGCGTGCAGCCACTCAGTGTATGCCGATAACTGTATGCATCGCACGTGAATGAGGGATAAGCGAAGATGTTTTTTTAATCCAAAAAGCTTTTCCTGTGTCTGGCCTTTTGATTTTCTCAAAATATTTAAATCAACAGTCCCTGATTCTGTCTTTAATTGGGATTGGTTCTAATTATTTGGTTTACGCAATAGTAAATTCAGAATTACTCAGAAACTATTAATTTCATTCATTATGTTTGTTTCAGTTGTCCTGTAAGCTTTTCTTTTTTACCTAAAAGAAATATGGTTTACTGCGTTACCAGATAATTGAACCAATCTTTAATCTCCAAGACATCGTAACCAATAATTGGCTCCAAAATAACTTTATTTTCATCACAGCTGCTTACTAATTCCCAATAGCCTGCAGCCAGGCAACAGGTGACCACAATGCATTATATTCCTTACAAAGCTTTCGGGCGGTGTGTACCCGGCCTTACTCAAAGACGTTGGCCGTTCCCTTTGGTTAATTGTTCCGAGGTTATACAGCATTATGGGGCTGAAGAGGTTTCTGAAACGTATTGTTCAGGTTAGATTGGACACTGAAATGGTTGTTGAGCTCCTTGAAAAGGGAAATATGCTAGAGCAAGGTTGAGTCATTTTATGGCAAGGTATGTCTTTGATTTTGGGCAAGCTTCTTCAGGTATTTTGGGAAAATGAAATAGGTCCTAACTTCCTGTAATTTAGGCAGACAGTTGCAGAAGACATTTGCTAACGCCAACGACCTTGAGGGAACAAAACGCGCACTCGTTTCACACCCGCGCGACCCAAAATTTAGTAGTTTTTTGTACTTTTGTATTCTATGACTTTAAAAAAAAAAGCTTCACATCAAAATGGAGATAATTTAATTGTCTTTGATTTGGTGTCAATTTCATTAAAATAAGCCCAGCGGTTTTGGTGTGATTGTAGTGTTTTTGTCCGTTTTAGACATAACTTTACAAATTAATTACACTATGTTATACGAATAAAACTCAAAATTTGCTGAGATGAAATTATTTAGAAAATGGTCTTATATAACATATATTTTTCCAATAAATTACGACTAGCCGTTTAGACGTGATTCTCATTTTAAAATCAGCTACTCAAGGGAATCGGCGCCTTAATTAAACATTTACTGGCTCTAGTTTTCCTCTTTTCGTCAATCCGTGTCGAAACTATCGCAAGCAATAGAAAACTAATCTATGGTCAAACTCCAATCTAGCTAGTTTGCAGTTCGAAAGTCACGATCAAAAACCGTGTAGCCCTCCAATTTACACTTGGAGTGGAAAAAACATACTCCCCGCGATATTCATAGATATGGGAGTTCGTGATTTCAATTAATGTCTTGCAAAAATAGTCGTGGAAACGCAAAAAAGTCTCGCACAAAGCTCTTGTTCACACACATCGATGTGTCGCGACATCGTGCGACTGCTGTCTGTCCGACAACCCTTTTCCAATTAACCGCGCGTCACTACGACAACACTCACAAATCGGAAGTATGGATGAATAAAAAATATCTTTACGCCATCCTACTAACTAAACTAGGATAGGCTTTCGAATAAATTGCACTTGTCATTCAAATGTTTGATTTAGTTTTTTGTTTTAGCATTTTTGGAGGCGGCCCCTTTTTTTGTTGGTTTGGCTTGTGGTGTTCTTGTGTAATTAAATTGCAACAAAATTATAATTTTTAATTTTAATGGATAATGAGGGATTCAGTTGACTACTAAAGACTTGGTATATGGAGCGATGTGCACGATCAAAAGTCAAATAAGTACAGTCTCCAAGTTATGCTGATCTACCAAAAAATAACTCGGCTGGTAAAGCCATGCCAGTTAGGTATTGCCCATACTTGTACCTACAGTGCTACTGAAAATTTCTGTTGATAAAACCCCATATCTACATATTTCGCTGCTCGATCCGGGTATCGAATCCAGGGCTCGTTAAAAGCGCTTACCTGTAATAAAACTCAACCGACGAAGCAATCTTTTAAAAACTCTCCAAAAAGTAAACACTGAATAATTTGTAAAAAGTTCATCAAGAATTCTAAGTTCTCATTGGCAGTATTCTGATACGATCTGGATACTCTAACTTTTCTACGCTAGCAATTAACTGCATAAAAGTATTTTAATTAAGTACCTCGGGTATATGATATCGTGAGTCATTTGTACACAATAAAACACTATCTGTCGTGTGTATCTTTTAATTTATTACGTGTACAACTACATTTTATGTTGTTTTATATGGGTAAAGGAGGGTTAACTGTGTGTTCATTCATGTTTTTTTTGTGGACTCTATTTTGGATGTCTATTATGATGTTTACGGGTGATTCATCATCATCATCTTCTTTGGATGTCTAACTCTTATTATGTTTACCTATGGGTGATTCTTCATCATCTTCCTGGCTTTCTTGATAGGGTGACTTCTTAGTATTAACGAAAACAGTGGCAAAAGTCAGAAATGTATGGAATTAATATGTGATTCAGTAAAGTCAAGTGCTCAACTCCTTTCAATTTAGCACTTCGACAATTGATAGCGCTTATAGAATGCCAGTTTGTCTTGAGGCTCATGTTACTTTGGGTCAGTGCCTAACGTTTCTTCTTACATTACCCCTTGTCACGCTATAATTTACTATCTTTTGTTTCATAAAATTGCTCACATAACTTGTGTTTCTCTCCCTCTCCATCTTAGTTAAATTTTTCTTTTGATTTGTATGTTAGTGTTATGCTACTTAATTGTTTGTAGTAGGTAGTATGTTGTATGTTAGGTTTATTAATCTTGAAATATTACGCACTGGAACAACTCTACTAGCTGGCTATTCTTCATCACTGTATGAGCTTGTAAAGCTATAAATATTACAAAGGATACATATCCTATCAAAATGACATAAATAGATATGCCTACATACTACTGAGTCTCACTAGAACTCAAAATTATGAATTGAGATTTTAAACGACATAACATAGGTTTACCTGCTAAGTTTCGCTAATTCGTTGCTTAAAATTTAATCCCGATATTATCATTTAGACATAGCAAAACTTATTAGTGATTACGAATTTCAAACGACTCAGTATCAAAACGTCCTATTCGCAAAACGTCCTAAAGAGCACGTCTCTACTCTTTTTACCAAAATCTGCCCCAAAGTATAACAAATTTTAATTTGACGCTAAGTTACTCCAGCGGTGTCCGTTTGTGTTTCGTTCTCGGAATTCTGGTTTTATTCTAAACGCCGTATGAGTGTAATTAGATACGTCTTTTTAAACACTGTGGACAAATATTAGTGTCTTTTCGTTCGCCATGTTTTTAGTGAATAAACGTTTTCTATGAAATTAGGAATGTAACTTTTTGGAATCTAAACGCTCGCCTTTACAAAGTCACTAAGAGGAATTTCGTATTTCCGTTCGTGTTTTTTATTTATGTAGGTAAGTTTCTAATCTATCTATCTATCCTATCAAATACCTTTAAATTGAGCAATTCTTGTAAATATGTATATATATAATCTGAATCTCGGAAACGGCTCCAACGGTTTTCATGAAATTTAGTATGCAGGAGGTTTCGGGGCAGACAAATCGATCTTAGCTAGATCGGTTTCATTTTTAAAAAACGTCAACGCTTGCCGAGGTCGGTCCGTGGATGGGTGACCATCTTAACATACCAAGATTCCTGTGTGTCTCAGAAGAACGCGTTAAACTGTTGGCCCCGGCTGTCATTTGTGGATCTTTTACAGTCGTTTTCGATAGTTAGAAGCCAGGCAATCTCATGCCAGTCTTGCCAAGGAGAATCGTGTCGCCCAGTTACTGGGTTGAGGAAGTCATATAGGCAATCGCTCCTTTTAAAATAATGGTAGGTACTCAGCTGCATACAGTTAGTAGTGTTTTTTTTTAATTTATTTTATAGAAAGTGTTATTCTATCAGCGATTGCGATTGACAAAAAGTAGGTTGGGACCAAATTGGCAAGCGCTACTGAAATGTCGGGATCACCAATATTTTAGCATTTTGTCAATCTTTATATACTTTTTCACTTTGAGAATGTAAAAGCCAAGGAAGTCATCTCAAACAAAGGAAAAACCTTGTTCAATTTTTTTTCTATGCATGATGATTATCAATATTTACTTACTTCATGAAAAAAAAGGATCAATGGCATAGAGTTAAAGCGGTCCAAACCGTAACCGTATCACCGTATACTGTATCTAAACCATATGAAACCTAGCCAGTATTTTAAAACTAACCGAAAACTGACTACCAAACTTTTTGAATTCAAGAAGCAAGCTCACGCTGACGTAGCCACGAACAAGTTCCAACCAATTGCGCTAGATGGCGCTGACTGCCAGTAGCGACCCGCCCCCGCCTTTATAGATCCATAAATATGCTAATACAGCCATGACTTTTTTATAACTTAATTAATAACGTGTTTGCCTGACGGCCGTAGTCGAGATTATGATTTAGAGTATTTTATGTGGTACAATTTAATTGATGTTCGGCTACCTCGCGTGCCAGGTATTGTCGTCACATACAGTTTACGACTGATGTAAAATAATGAAAAATACCAAGAGTCTTTTATACCCTGTTTGATTTAGTACTGGATGTTTATGGATGTCGGTTATAAGTGAAATTGTAATCATAATGGATGGGTAATGTGTTCGGATGCGTGATGATCCTGATTATTATGGTTGTTGAACGCGATAAATTAAGTTACGTTGATAGTTTTCTGAAATTATTTCGTGTAGCCAACCGTGGCTTGTGCAATGTGATGTGATGACAGAGCTTAGATTTATTGATCGTGAATAAAAAAAAAGGTACATACATACATAAACTCACGCCTTTTTCCCCATGGGGGTAGGCAGAAACTACAGAGAGACAAAACACTCTATTAGTATCTAAATATTATTATCTGTCCTTCAGCTAAATAATTTTCCTTTACACTTAGTAGCTTTATCCAAAAAAAGCTTTTATCATGAACTTCCTACTTCTTTTTTCTGTCGAAACCGACACATTAATTAAATTATATCTACTTACCTATCTATAAAAAAATGGTGTCTGTTTGTTTAACAAATAGGTTGAGAGGATACTCCTGCGCAGCCCCCACACGTAACTGATACGATCTTATGCTTTCTCCCTCTAGCTCGTGCTAGCGTCATTATAGTATGCGAGATAAAACATCACAGGTATCTACTTTTTGCCGTTTCTTTTGACATCGACTTCTGACAGGCGTTTGGTTCTTTAATTTGGTAGAAGTTGTCACCATTTTGGCATTATATTGGAAAATATTTATAGTTATAAAATTTAATGACATCATATATGGAATCGGTTACACAAACGAAAAGCTTGAATTTAGAAATATCTGATTTTATTTTTCTTTGAGGTAAGGTCCTCTCCTTCTTGTCTATATACGTGTGTGCATAAATGGTTAAATAAATAACATAATTTCAGTACCTACAAAGAAAAGCAATGACTGATTTCACGAACTGTATTTCAGAATAGGCAGTAAAATGCAATTTCCCTTATGATTTTGTGGCGTAAAGGATCGACGTGGGCTTGAATTACAACAACTATTGTCTAACTACTTAATAATTACAGTGTAAACTCTTTATAACGAAACTCGAGGGACTGAGCATTTTTTGTCGTTATAGAGAGTTATCGTTATATGGAGTGAACAAAAAAAAACCAAATTAATAAGAATTTTTAATACAAGAATTTTTAATTGTATGTATGTCTTAGATAATAAATGCTTATATTTTTTCGTCAACACTAATCGCTTTCCGTTTACTGGCCATGTTAACAGTTTCAAAGTAGGTTTACGACTGATAATACGATAGGTACCCAGTATGCTTGGTCGAAGACCATCACTTCCGAGAAAACAATGCGTCATACTGCACGTGTACAAGGCAATTAAGGATAACAAAAGCTAGACCGACCTCGGATGTTTCGGAGCTTCAAAGTCTTTTGTTACCTGATAACGTAACATAAACAATAATACCGATAATAAATATTTACTGTCTAATTACGTGGGCTACAACCGGAGGATCAAAAAAAAAGCAAAGGTTATTTAATAGAATTTAATTATACTAAAAGTTACAAGTTAATTATTTCTAAAAGATTGACAATGATCGAAGTGTGAATCAAAAGTGAATCTGGGTCCGCGTTTCCGATATTGCGAAACCTCTGTTGTCGTCGTCGCGCGGCACGCTCCTGCTGATGCTGCACTGCGTGGTCGAGCCGTGTGCAGTGTTGATTTGGGTCGATGCTGTCTCGGCGATCCTCATAGATTAGCACCGCGTAACACCTCCCCCCGAAGAGCAGCCACCACCGATGATTTTCGTAGTAAATTGAGGTGGGGGTTGGTTGCAGCTTATCCTCTCTTTAGGTTCTGGAAGAGCGTAAATTCTTTCTGGACGCCTTGGGTGACATTGTGGTTCCTCGTCTGGAGTCTTCTTGGCTTTTGACCAGTACCGTCGGTAGATAAAGTAACCCATGAGTGCACATGCACCGGTTAGTGCTATGTACATTGGAATCGTAGTGTGGTAGATTCCGTAGTCGTTCGTCGCTGGAATATGTGGCTGTTGTTGCATTATCTTCATATTGGCTGCATGTAGGTGGTCCAAGTTTATTGAGTCCAGTTTTAGTGTCGGGACTGGAGGCTGATTGTCTACGTCTTCTACAGGTAGGTCCATAATCTTCAATACGTGACCCTTCAGACGATTTTTCTTATTGGCGATAGTGATCTGTGGTGTCTCTATGTAACAGTCCTGCGGTATGGTGAGTAAGTAACTTCCTTGAACTTCTTTGTACAGGTCTTGTCCACAAGAGAGATGAACCTTCGTGGGAACCGGGAAGCTGATGGTGTAGTGTCTGTCGTCAAGTTCCTCGTACGCTGGCTGGTCCAAGGTGATAGCGACAGGTTTGCATTTAGAACTTTTCTTTTGCGTGTTGATGAGTTCGTGTATGCAATCTTGTGAGAAATGGCTCTGTAGACTTCGTTTCTCCTCGCATATGAACCACTTGTTGGTCTTCGGGCATTCAGCCTCTATGTTCTTAGAATCTTTCTGGAAGGTGGCTAGGAAAGGAGAGGATGGAATGAGGACTTCGTGATATTTGTTAGGTATTATTGATAACTTATATAGATCGTATGTTTGCGGTAGAAATATTGGAAACTTATATACTATAACTATATTATTTCTCGTATAATATGAACCTAACTTAATTATATTATAATATTCTCTTATATCTATGTCTACTATTTCCTCCCTGCTATATAAACTTGTTAATTTATTTAGTATAGCGCGTATTTCGTCTATGCTGAGAATAGAATGATGCATTGTAGAGGTCTTTATAAATGCTAGAACATTCTGTAGCCGGTTTAGTTCCTGTGAAATTGCATCTACGTTGTCGCTGAGGATAATAAGTATTTGGGCTAAATGTGCGTACTTTATCAAATCATTATCTTTATCTGCGTTGCTTTCGTTAATTCTATTTAGTAGGGCTGCCATTTTTCCCTGGTTATCTGCAATATCGTCGATCATTTTAGAGTATTGAGCGGACATCTCTTTTGTTAGACTAACATGCTGGTTGAATTCAGTAACTAATTTGTGTTCATCGTTTTCGAGAGATTTTATAGCTTGATTATAATGTAATGCGTCAGTATAATCTAAATTTCCTGTAATGCTTTTCACAACACTACCGAGGCCATCTATGAGCCCTCTTTTTATACGAGTTATCTCGAAGGACTTTAATTGTTCGGATACGCTATTGAGTTTGGATCTTAGATAGTCTATATGAGGCTGGAATAATGATTTGGTTTGGTTATTAAGATTAGGGCTGCTGGTTAGTAGTTGGCTATCAATAGAGTTTATTTTATCTTGTAAAGTGTCTAAATTAACGTATTGTATGAAGGAATGGTGGTGTGATAAGATCTTAGCTGGGCCTAATTTAAAGGGTACAATCCCGGGTCCATCGTCCAGGCTCTAAAGTCTTATTTCTTGAGACAGAGATGTTCGCAGAAACAGGTGCAGGATCAGGAGCTTCCTGCAACAATCGGGCGGTTTTAGGAACCCTTTTTAGCCTGGACTTCGCAACAGGACCGCGTTTCTTCCTTGTATAGATGTGGATAGGGAGGTCCGCCATAACAACGTCATGAGTGTATCGAGGAGCTAATTTTTGCCTGGAAGCAAATGGATTCTTTACAAAAATCTGTTGTTCAGGTGGGTAGTCGACTTCTGGTTCGCGTTGAAGGTTACGACTATCAGTAGACTCCTTGCGGGTTTCGATACATAGCTCGTGAATTGCATTATATGCAGTAGTCATTTTCTCTTTATGACTAGTCATATACTGCTGTAGCAAATGAGCGGATAAATCTAAGTCGAAGGAATCGCGGGGATCAAAATGTCCGGTAATAACTTCGATAGGTTTACATTTTGTGAAACTATGGATACTGCTATTGTAAGCTAGGAGGGCGTAGGGCATGAGGTTAGTCACGGATTCACCTTTTTGACTAAATTTAAGGATGCGAAGGTGCTCTAATATGGTAGCGTGGAATCTCTCAACTATACCATTTTCATTCGGGGTATGTGGTGCTACCTTATGGTGTTGAATCTTGTGTAACCTTGTGAATTCTGCAATTAGTTGGTTAGTAAACTCTGTCCCGTTATCAGTAACGATGGTAGATGGTATTCCATGGTGAGTGCAGAAGCTAAGAAATGCTTGTACTACACTTATAGCTGTTCCATCTCTTAAGTAATAAGCCTGAGCATACTTTGAAAATGAGTCTACTAACGTTAGGAACTTTTCGCTTTGAATAGTTAATAGATCGAGGTGTACTATTTCAAATGGTTTACTTGCTGGTGGAACTACTTTAAATTGTTGTTTGGTTGGATTGCGGTCGTACTTTGCCTGGCCGCAAATAGTACATTCATTAATAAATTTCGTTATATGTTCGCGCATTTTCGGCCAGTAGTACTTGTGAGATAGAGCTAAGTAAGTTTCGTTAATACCCCTGTGGTTAGTTTTCCCATCATGATGCTTGTTAATAATTTCCTGTTGCCTCAAGTACTCTCTAACGTTATCCAATTCCTTTTTGGTTAACGTTAAGTTCATTGATGAATTTTTAAAGTTCTTTTGAATAATGGGAATTATTGAGTACATGCCTAAAGTTGGATTTATTAATAGCCCTGTTTTAATTTTAGGATGGACGTATTCTTTTATCGCATTAACTACTTCCTCCTCTAGATTTGATTCTGACACCTGAATGTTAATTCGTGTGTGGGTGTCAAAGGGTTTAGTTACAATTGTTCGACCCTTTAAATCTCCTACTATATTAAAAATAATCTGTTTCGTAAACTTGTTTAATGGATCGTCAGAAATGGGATCCTCTAGGATGGGGTTCTCATTATCTGTGTGGACTGTAGCGGTACCCGAGTCATCCGCGGGTTCCGTAGCCGTAATGGTTCTAGAGTCATCAAGGGCAGGATTATTTTCTGTAGGGTTAGCTACAATAGACATTAGTTCTTCATTATTAATTTCAAGCCGTGATAAAGCATCCGCATTAGTATTGCATTTACCCTGTTTGTATTCTATTGAAAAATCAAATTCACTCAGTTTTAGCCGCCATCTTGTGAGTCTCGAATTGGGTTCCTTCAAGTTCATGATCCATTGAAGGGGCTTATGGTCGGTAATTATTTTGAATCTTCTACCGAATAAGTATGGCCTAAAATATTTGGTGGCCCAAACGATTGCTAACAATTCCTTTTCAATGGTACTGTAATTTAACTCGCTAGAGTTTAAAGTACGTGAAGCGTACGCTATGGGTTTATCTGAGCCTATTACTCCCTGGGATAGGACGGCGCCGATCGCAACGTTAGATGCGTCGGTTGTTAGAATGAACTCTTTATTGAAATCTGGATATTGCAGAATAGGGTCGTTAGTAAGGAGTTTTTTACAGTGCTCAAAGCAATTAATGTATTTTTGATCCAAAGTTATTTTGCTACCCTTTTTTAAACATTGAGTTAGTGGTTTAGTTAATTTAGCAAAATCCGGGATGAATTTCCTATAATAGCCGATCAGGCCGAGAAAACGTATGATGTCTGTTGCTGTTTTAGGAAGAGGGTAGTTTTCTATGGCTTTAATTTTGTCTGGATTTGGCTTGACACCTTCGTTGCAAATGATGTGGCCTAGAAAGCTAGTTTCTAACTTTAAAAATTCGGACTTATCCATTTGAATTTTAAAGTTAGATTCTCGCAATCTTTTAAATACTTTTTCCAGGTTATTAATATGCTCCTGCAGGGATGTACTGAAAACTACAATGTCATCCAAATATACCAGACAGATGTGGTTTAGGTCTCTAAGGATATTATCCATAACCCTTTGAAATGTAGATGGAGAATTTTTAAGCCCCATCGGCATTCTAAGGAATTCATAATGGCCATTTTCCACATTGAACGCCGTTTTGTGTATATCTTCAGGGTTCATTTCGACTTGATAGAACCCGCTGGCCAAATCCAGGGTACTAAAATATTGGCATTTACCTAATTTGTCTAATACGTCTGTAATGTTAGGTATGGGATACTTGTCATCAATCGTTTTCTCGTTGACTTTTCGGAAATCCACGACAAGTCGCCA
The DNA here is from genome assembly GCA_949775005.1 of Orthosia gothica. Lineage (NCBI taxonomy): Eukaryota > Metazoa > Arthropoda > Insecta > Lepidoptera > Noctuidae > Orthosia > Orthosia gothica. The sequence continues at coordinate 31,486,707 of OX459039.1, read as the reverse complement.
TTTAACCTTGCCAGAAGCATCCGCCTTTTTGGGTACGATCCAAATAGGGGAACTCCAGGCCGAATCTGATGGTCGTATTATATTTTGATCAAGCATTTTACCTATTTGATCTCTGACTTCTTGTCTGTGGACATAGGGATATCTATAAGTTTTAGTGTGTACTGGAATTTCATCAGTTGTTCGGATGCTATGTTTTACTTTATTTGTGAATGTCAATGATTCGCCTTCGAGATAAAAGACGTCGGCATAGTTCGCACAGAGGTTTTTTAAGTTAGCAAGTTCCTCTGGGTTTAAATGTTCCGTTCTAAGACGAGAAAGTACGGCATTAACACGATCTGATGGAATTGCAGTATCTTCAACTTCAATGTTAAATAACTGGGCTTCTACGGGGCGGTCCATTGAAAAGATGATGTCGTTACACGTTGGGTTAGTGATCTCCACCCAGCCACGGTTATTTTTTACACTAGTTATGCAGTTTGAAATTAAGCAACTAGAGATGACCTGATCCTCGATCATTACTTCACCGTCCAACGTATTAATAGGTACTCTAACTAACTTGGATGAATTAGCTGATATTATATCCTCGTACAAATTGGCATTGCGTGAATCATACATCTGTATAGGTAGTTGTGCATTCTGGGTTATTAGTAATTTACGGTTAAGATCGATTTTACTTCCCCAATTTTCAAGCAAATCAAAGCCTAGGAGTCCGTCGAAGTAATCATGAAATTTGTAAACGAATAATGTAACATCTGAATGTTCGTTTAATTCTGAAAAGCATGGCAAAGTAATGGAATAGTCATTCTTAGACGTCCCGTGAACATTTGTTACTTCGAATGGCTCATAGTTTAGTGGCATATGGTTAAAATATTTGCTTACGGCTTCTGGGCTTATAAACGATTGATTAGCTCCCGTATCAATTAGTAACTTAAGTGGTGGATCCTGGATCTGAATAAACCCGAGTTGCCTCTGTATATGAAAGTTGAGCTCTATTTTGGTTTTTCTAATTTGGATACCTTCTGAAAATTTTCAGTAGGTTGGGTATCTTGGTCTACCTCTTTTACCGAAGGAGTGTCGTGGTAGGGATGTGAATCCTCATAATATCCAGGTTCGGGGTACTGTTCGTTGGTATAATAGCAATCTTGTTCGTAATCGGCATAGTACCAATTACTATAATCATAGTCGTAGTCTAAGTCGTTGAAATTAATCTCGCGTGTCCTGAAATGGTTGTTCGGAGGTGGATTACCATACTGTCTCCAATCGTGACCTGAGGGTGGCAAGGTTTTGGGCACAAAAGGACTGACGCCGCTCATTGGCTTAGGCGCGTTATTATAACTTGATTGTGGTTGTGTCTGAGGTCTAGGAGGCATTTTAAAAACGTTACTTTGCGGGTGATAATTTGGCAAGGGGGCGCGCATCATTTGTTGTGTACGAGTTAAGCCACGGGGTTGCTGTTGCGTAGGCATGCTAGGTCTCCATCCTTGAACATAAGGCTGCATTGACTGCTGTCGCTGCGGGCCAGGCGTATTGAACGCAAATTGTCTCGATGGTCCAGGCATGACAGGAACGTTAAAAGGGTTTACTTTGGGGGTGAAATTGTTCAAGGGTAAATGATGATTTGGGTGCGGTTGAACCCAGTCCTTTCTACTGGGTCCTCCCTCATTGCGGTGTTGCAGGTAAAGCGTGTTTAGTTCATCTTGCACGTATTCCAATGCCTTTTCCATGGACTCTGGGCGCATGCAACGTATTCTAGAGCCTAGGGGGTCTTTTAGACCCCTCAGATAAGCTTGAAGGGTTAACTTTTTATATAGCAATCGTTTAGCCTCAATAGTGGTGTTAACTGTCTCGTGAAGCGAGATATAAGTCATTATGGTGCTAAATAAATTTTGACACCTTTCATAGAATTCTTGAGGGCTACTGGAACCCTGGGTTTGCAAGGATAAGTCGCTGTATAAAGTGGTCTCATCTCGATGGTCAGCAAAGTTATTGATCAGAGCGGATCGAATACCCTGCCAGGTATCCGGGATACCATTGGAATTAATATGCCTAGCAGCGGGTCCCGTAATCTTATTCAAAATTCCGTTAAGGAGGGCTAAATTCGTTAGTTCATAACCTTGTGCGGTTTTAAAATAAGTAACTACCAACTGGTCGCATATGCTAATGAAACGGGTTAGTACGTGCGGGTTTCCGTCGAACTCCGGCACTAATCTTAGGGATTTATAAATCGTGTCTACGTCGTCGCTCGACATCGCGCCTAAATTCCTGTTCTCGTCTGTAGCCGCGAGCCTACTCCTACTTCGGTCACTATTTTCTAACCTATCAGATCGATATTCCATAGGATGGAAAATCTTGAACGCTAAAACTTACACACACGCAAAAATTATAAGAAAAAATAATAATATCATGAACATAGATTGGACAGGATATAAGAATATAGTAAGGATTAACTTAGGGCTTGAGATATTCAAGGAGACTTAAGAGTTAGGTAGGCAAGGACTTGAAAGATTCAAGGACTTACAGCATTGCTTCTTCTTGACGAATCGAGAGTCGGATTCTCCTCTGGACTGCAGCTCCCGTAGGTTCGGATACCCGTAGACTAATCGTTCGATACGACACTGACTCTACTTTACTGGTATCCTACCGACTGCGCCAATTACGTGGGCTACAACCGGAGGATCAAAAAAAAAGCAAAGGTTATTTAATAGAATTTAATTATACTAAAAGTTACAAGTTAATTATTTCTAAAAGATTGACAATGATCGAAGTGTGAATCAAAAGTGAATCTGGGTCCGCGTTTCCGATATTGCGAAACCTCTGTTGTCGTCGTCGCGCGGCACGCTCCTGCTGATGCTGCACTGCGTGGTCGAGCCGTGTGCAGTGTTGATTTGGGTCGATGCTGTCTCGGCGATCCTCATAGATTAGCACCGCGTAACAGTCTACAAATATGAACACATTTCTTCGTAATAGAGAATGGCGTATCGCTATAAAGAGTGTTTCAATATGTGAGTTTTAACGCAAACCAACCAACTTGGGCTCACTCCAACGTTATAGGGAGTTTATCGTTATAAAGGATAACGTTATAAAGAGTTTACACTGTACTTCGTTGATTCTCGCTCAGATATATCCTGAATTTGAAGCAGCGAATGCTGGGATTAACGATTTCAATTATCGCGCAATACTGGCCAGTATGTATAGTAGAGTGAACAATCCAAATCATATTTGATCGAACTGTTGTTTGTAGACAATAGTTGTCAGATATTAAGCTGCCATTTTTCTATTAAAAGCAAGATATTTAGAAGCGAATTTAGATTTTAATCATCATCAATCATCAATACATTTAAATCTGTAGAAACCTCGTTTTTCTACATCGAAAATACTTCCAGCAAAAATAGGCAGGTCGTTAAAGGATAACCAACAGAACCCATTTCCAGCATTTTTGTCTGTTGATCTATTTGTCTGTTTGTTTGTATATCTGTTTGTCTGGAAAGTACGCAAAATATTATCTATATATATAAAAATCAATTGCTGTTCGTTAGTCTCGCTAAAACTCGAGAACGGCTGGACCGATTTGAATAATTCTTTTTTTGTTATGTTCGACAGAATACAGGGAAGGTTTAAAAGCAAAAAAAAAAAAAAAAAGTTTGGTTGGATAGGGTAGGTAGGTAGAGTAGTGTAGTGTAGGTAGGTAGGTAGGTAGGGTAGGGTAGGGTAGGGTAGCGTAGGGTAGGGTAGGGTAGGGTAGTGTAGGGAAGGGTAGTGTAGGGTAGTGTTGGGTAGAGTAGTGTAGGATAGGGTAGTGTAGCGTAGGGTAGGGTAGTGTAGGGTAGGGTAGGGTAGTGTAGGGTCGGGTAGGGTAGGGTAGGTAGGTAGGGTAGGTAGGTAGATAGGGTAGGTAGGTAGAGTAGTGTAGTGTAGGTAGGTAGGTAGGGTAGGGTAGGGTAGGGTAGGGTAGGGTAGGGTAGGTAGGGTAGGTAGGTAGAGTAGTGTAGTGTAGTGTAGGTAGGTAGGTAGGGTAGGGTAGGGTAGGGTAGGGTAGGGTAGGGTAGGTAGGTAGAGTAGTGTAGTGTAGGTAGGTAGGTAGGGTAGCGTAGGGTAGGGTAGGGTAGGGTAGGGTAGTGTAGGGTAGTGTTGGGTAGAGTAGTGTAGGATAGGGTAGTGTAGGGTAGGGTAGGGTAGTGTAGGGTAGGGTAGGGTAGTGTAGGGTCGGGTAGGGTAGGGTAGGGTAGGTAGGGTAGATAAATGTGTGGTGTTTTTATGGCAAAACAAAGTTTGCCGGGTCAACTAGTTATTATATAAAAATTGTGCGCAACTTGAAGTACTTATTACTTTTTTGAACTTAGTTTATTTTTCATCACAATCGGACTCTTTTAAAAGTTAGATGAATTTAAATTGGTCAAGAACTAAAAATATCACATCTTTAAAAAAAATATTATGTATATATACATTTAATAATTTCTGAATTTAGTATTTCCAAATTTAAATTTCATTATAAATTTTCAATCATTTATTATTAAAAATTCGTAGAGGTTAATAAAAATAAATAGGTCAAATGAGAGGTCTGTTCTGTGTTTGCAATCCATTTTCGAAATGTGATGAAAAATTTGCTTCAAGACACATTCTTACTATACTATACTTTTCTAGTATATACGTGGGACACTCAGAAAGTTTTGCGAAACTAAAAAAAATTGTTCTATACGTACATATATTTTTATTAAATCTTTTCAAAGTACTTTCCACCAGCCTCTATACAAAGATTCATGCGCCTAAACCAGTTTTCAAAACACTTTTTCCAGTCCGCCGCAGACACCTCGTTTACAGCCTGCTCGAACGCAGCCAGCGCATCTTCCGGCGACGAAAATTGTATCCCTTTGAGCTGATTTTTTATTTTTGGGAATAAAAAGAAGTCACACGGTGCTAGATCAGGGCTGTAAGGAGGGTGACCCAGGAGTTTGACTGGCGTGCTGTCCAGGAAGTCCCTCGTTTTGAGTGCGGTGTGCGCAGGTGCATTGTCGTGGTGGAGCAGTAGCCCGCGGAGCCCTGTGTTTGGTCGCTTGTTGCTTATAACAGAGAAAACTTCTGGCAAACATTTGGTAGTATACCATTCGGCATTAATGCTTCTTTGATCCCGTAAGGGAATTGATACCAAGTGGCCAGTCAAATTAAAAAAGCTAGCGATCAAAATCTTACCCCCGCTTCTAGATCGCTTCACTTTGGTAGGCGTTGGCTCATTTTGAAACACCCAAACAGTCGACTGGCGCTTGGTTTCTGGGTCGTATTGATAAATCCAGGACTCATCACCTGTAACGATGTCGTAAACACGCCGAGACGAGCCTGCTTCAAATTTGTTAAGCATATCACGGCACCATTCCACCCGGGCCTGCTTCTGAGCATCGGTGAGGTTGTGCGGCACCCAGCGTGATACTATCCTCCTCACGCGAAGATGGCTGTGTAGAATCTCGTGAACGCTTCCCGATCCAATCTTCAATATGTGTTGAATCTCCTGATATGTAATTCGCCTATTGTCTTGGATTAAATTTTTCACTGCTAGCACGTTTTCTTCGGTAACAGCCGTCAAAGGGCGACCGCTTCTTTCGTCATCCCCCAAAGTTGGTCGACCGCGCTTGAATTCGTTATACCAACGATACACGGTTGCCTTGGAAGGGCCTTCATCCATGAATGCCATTTGAAGTCTATCGTACGATTCATCCGGTTTCAGGCGACACTTGAAATCGTATAAAATCATAGCTCTAAAATGTTCCCGGCGCAGATCCATATTTCAGTGAGACACAATACTTTGAATTAACTCGCAAAAAATGTGGAGGGAAATTTTGAAATTGGAACTTACTTATTTTTACTTATAAATAATCATATTTTCGAAAAACATTATAACTGGCCAGTCTCCCATTTATAAAAACTTTTTTTCGCAATACTTTCTGAGGGGCCTGGTATAGTTCATAGAAAACATACATAGTATATAGTACCTATGTTGTATTTTTCACTCAGAAATCAAAAAGTCCCCTCGCAGTTTTCAAGTTATTAGTCCTGAAATAACTTAATATCGTGTGTTTACAACTGAGATCTTGAAGCCCAATGCAATAATAGTACTCTTAAGTAAAGTTCAGTCACTCGAGAGTACAGTCAACCTCGAAACTAAGTTTAATGGTGAAAACTAAAGTTAGTTGAAAGATAAATGATTATCGTCCTGGTATGTAGGAATGTTTTATATTTTAACGATTATATTATAATTATTTTATATTTTAACTAGCTTCTACCAGCGGCGTCGCCCGCGTGATTGTCTAAAATTATCGCATGGGAAAACATTCCCGGGACAAAAGTCGTCAATATATTGATAATAGCTTCTGCCAGAAGCTTCGTACAGAAAAAATGTTTTCTACTCCCAACAAAACATTATACCGAGATGAAAAGTAGCCTATGTGCTTTCCCAGACAGAGACCCAAAACTTCATCAGACCAAAATTTCATCCGGATCTGTCCGACCGTTTGAGCGTGAAGAAGTATCAAACATACAAACACACACACACGCACACCCTCACAAACTTTCACCTTTATAATATTAGTGTGATCTATGGAAAGGGATACATCATTACATATTGGTTAAAATACCAAAGTAACCCGTGTTGTTCTATTCTACCTCATCTATGGAAAAAGGACATTTTTTTTAATAAAAAACCACTGTTCATAAAATAATGACGCCAAATGTACCTTGTGTTAAAACTTTATTTTTACCCGAACCCTGATTAATCTTAGAAATTGATGTTATTGGACGCTATTGACTTCCACGAATAAAGAATAAATCCTGAAGTGATTGCGTTTTGTAATAAAAACTTTATTAGAAGTTATCTCTGGGGTTTTAGTTCTGAGATGTAAGTAGTAATAGACGAGTCAACAAACTTTAGTTTTTAGAAAATTAACTTGATAAAATAATACAAAACTATTTTTGTTAGTAAGTACAAATTTCGCAAGTCCCAATATTTTTTTTCAGATTGTGTGCTTTTGGCGTCTTAACTAGTATTGTTAAAAAATTATAAAGCCCACAGCCGCTTTCTAATTTTTTAACCGACTTTCCAAAAAGGAGGTTTGTTCACCGATATCTCCGTCAATAGTACCTAAAGCGACTGTGAAATCCATTTTTTTTGTTTAAAAGAGTAGGTATGTTACCGAATTGGCTCCATTTAAATTTAGTGAAGATCTGATGAAGAGGTTCTGAGATATAGGTACAACAGAACTCTTCAATAAATGACGGCTCAACTCTTGGGATTGCTGCAATTGCATGCCTGTTTATCGTTTACACCATTTCATAACATAAAACCACGCCGGTACGCTTGAAAGGGGTATGCAGATGTATACAGTTTACTCTGATACATTCTCATTTCAAATCATACTATGTTCAAGTTCATGTTACTCGGTTATTTATTCTGGTATAGGCCGTGCTTTAGGTATTAGGTACCTTACCATAGAACTTGCCCATTATGCACTACAACTAAAAAGTGTTCTTTTTTCTTCCAAAAAAATACAACCGTCTTCCAAAAATCACTACCTATAAAGTGAAAAATAACTTCAATTTCGGCATTTGGTGTTCCTGTTTTCGTTTGTTCCTATTATAACACCGACTTTCGGAATTGGAAAAAATAGGTTTTTCCCCCTAAAATAATTCCGAAAGTGCTTTTTGGAACTCATTTGTATTTTATTGTGTTGTGTTGTTGGCTAACAAAAAATTAAAAAAGTTTTTTACAAGCGTTTTTAGGGTTCCGTAGCCAAATGGCAAAAAACGGAACCCTTATAGATTCATCATGTCTGTCTGTCTGTCCGTCCGTATGTCACAGCCACCTTTTTCCGAAACTATAAGAACTATGCTGTTGAAACTTGGTAAGTAGATGTATTCTGTGAACCGCATTAATATTTTCACTCAAAAATAGAAAAAAAGCAATAAATTTTGGGGGTTCCCATACATAAAACTGAAACCAAATTTTTTTTTTTTTTTTTATCTTTGGATTGGTCTTCAAAAATGATATTGAGGTTTCTAATATATTTTTTTTCTAAACTGAATGAGTTTGCGCGAGAGACACTTCCAAAGTGGTAAAATGTCCCCCCCCCTGTAACTTCTAAAATAAGAGAATGATAAAACTAAAAAAACATATGATGTACGAGATTTAGTAAGTGGTTATTTTTTAATAAGTCATAAATCGTAAACCGCAATTTAACAAGTACGGAACCCTTCGTGCGCGAGTCCGACTCGCACTTGGACGGTTTTTTTATTTTTTGTTAGCCTGTAATGTCCCACTTCTGGGCAATGGCCAAGGTTCATCAATATGATAGACCCTAATCTTATTACAATTTAGATTTCTAAGTGATTTAGTTATAACCCAAACTATTATAAAATTGTCTTTACTAAGAATGTGTTTAATAACACTTTTCTTATTGTCTCTACTTACGCCGATGTTCATAAGTAGAAGTACAAAACGAGGCAGTAACTTCAGGATTTCTGTACAGTTAAGATCTTATCAGTTATCCGGGTTAGCCCACAAAAATTTAAAATATTTTATAAATATTAAAATAAGTTCCTCAATGTTTCGTCAGTCAAGTGTGAGCGTGTAGGTAGTCGCACAAACAACCTTCGTGGCCGGTGGTCCGACAGCCCTTCACACAATTCTATTATTAACTATTTGTACAGAGCCAAAACTATTATAATATTTGAACTATATACTTACACCATGAATTTTTCCACCCCGACCATAGATTTATGAAGACAGAGAGATACCAGCTTTATTATGATCATTTTATTTGGTAATAAAAACATATTCTATTTTTTTAAACAATTAAAAATAGGTGTGTTTTGCTGTTTTGGTTCAGACACTTGCACATGATGTCAAGGCATTTTTTAATATTTTTTGTCAAAGATAGGTTCGCGCTTGACTACTATCTCACCTGATGATAAGCGATAGTGAAGCACTCTTGGCTAGAAGTAATCTATTCATTCTTGAAGACTTAGACCCCTATGTTGTAGCTATCGGTACACAGGCTTTTCAGAGAATTCCTGAATCACTTATTTAACCTTTTTCCACTAAAATGATTTTATAATATTGTCTCTCTGTCTAAACATATTTAAGGCGCATTCATGTGACTAGTATTCAGGTGTGTGATCCAGGCTTTCAAACCAAAGAAAACTCTTTTGCACTTCCAAAAAACCAAAAAAAAAGCTATTGCACATAATTCTTACACAGCCTCAAACAGGACACAGGGACCTTTGTCGTTCTTTGTCTTAAAACTTGATTATAAAAAAACCTTTCAATGCTGGAGTGCCTTCCTGATAACCTAGATGCATGAAAGGCTTTCTCGTAACTCTTACTAACTCAGTCTTTTCCCACGAAAAACTAACACGAGAAAACACGCGAAAATTATGGTCAAAGTCTGGTTTTAGAGGATACCGAGAGTTCTGGGAAAAATGTTTTATACCTGATTTTAGCAAAGACAAGAAGGGAAAAGGTAAAATAACAATAGACGTATTTTCTAAGCAAATTTAATAATTTTGTATTAAAAATAGAAACACATAATTAAAGTGCCTAATTTATTCAATTAATCACTGCTTTACGTGCACTGTACGGGTACTCACGTTTGTAGCACATTTACGTGACTCCTAGCAATCATTTTTGCACCACCTGCCAGCACATCATCTGCACTTTCACTAACACCACTTTCACTGGGAACCAGTCGCAGAGGATCACAATGTCTCAACTCGACGAGATTGCATCAGCACAAAAAAGCCTTGAGGACAGCTTTATCCGGAAGATGGGAGAATTGGAAGCTCAAATCCAGTGCGCGGGCCCTACCAAGGATACTGTGGCGAGGGTTGCTGACGAGTTTCGCACCTTCAGAGAGCTAATCTTCAGCATGCTAAGCCTGCTCCGAAGACAGATTAGCGAGTGTGCCAGACAAGTTGATGGGTTGGAGACCAGACATAGGCGGAAGGCGCTGATTTTCCAGGGCATTGCAGAGGTTGATGGTGAGGTCAGCAGTACAGTCATCCTGGACATTATAAATAAGAAGCTGGCTCCAAAGCCATTGACTGCATTTTCCATTAAGACCTGTCATAGACTCGGCGTAGCCAATAAAGACCATCATCGGCCAATCCTGGTGAGATTTTCAGACTATGACGATAGATCAGCGGTCTGGAGAGCAAAGTCCCGCTTAAAGGGTTCCTCCATCTCAGTCAAGGAGTTCTTGACAAGGACCCGGCAAACCATCTTTGGGAAGGCGCGGCTCCACTTCGGGATGCGATCTTGTTGGACTCAGGACGGTGTTATTGTGGTTAAGGCCCCCGACGGGAGTAAACACAAGTTAACTTCAGTCGACGAACTGAGTCCACTGCTGGCGAAGTATTCTAAGGTCCAGGGAGGCGATAACCTGCGAAACAAGACGCGTTAATGATGGTATTTAGCTACCTATTGTATTTATTCATAATGTCTAATACGCAATAATAAGTAAAATTGTACTTACCGTGGCAATCTTGTTGCTATTTTGTGTACCAATCTATCACTTTTCCTCTTATAACTTTGCTGCCTAGTTTGTTTTGTTTATCTAACTGTAACTCAAGTTTACTTTGTTGTGTTTACCATTTACCCTCAATATTTAATTATTTTTTTTCTTTACTTAATACCGCAAAACGTCAAAACATAATCTGTTGTTTGTCTACCGTCAAATCAACGCATAAAGGTACTATTTCTATTTTTTTTGCAGTTTTGTTTTCGGATACATTTATTTTAAATGATGATGTTAGCTGGCGGGAGGTGCAGAGATGCAAGCGCCAGCCTTTCATATAGTATTTTTGTTTGTGTGAGTTCTATTTAATTTTTATATATATTTTATTTTATTATTTACTTTTTATTATGATGTTGTCAGACAGCGAATCGTTTTATTCTGCCAACGAATCAACTGCCTCTTCCTGCGATGCTAGTTTTTGCTCCCTTACGGACACCCTTGGTGATCTATTGCGTCAAGGGTTCAGCCCAAATTCTGGCCGGCTGTTTAACGTTTGCCACATTAACGCCCAAAGTGTTCCAAGTCACCATAGCGAACTATACGACACATTTGCCAACAATAACGTTCATGCCGTCCTGATTTCTGAGACCTGGCTCAAACCTGAACTTCCATCTACCACCTACTCTCTTCCTGGTTTCGTTCTTCTTCGGAATGATCGGATTGGGAGGAGAGGGGGTGGTGTAGCAATATACCTTCGCGGAGATTTCCCTTATAAAATTATTTGTTCTTCTGCTTCTAATGTGTCCGCTGAGTTTCTTTTTCTAGAGGTTTGCGTCAAAGGAGCTAAAACCGTTTTAGGTGTTGTTTACTGTCCCCCTTCTCTTGATTATTTCACCGAAATCGAATCGGTAATTGAATCTTTGGGTTCTGAGTATGCTCATCACATCATCATGGGCGATTTTAACACCAACCTCCTTTCCCCCAACTCCCCTCGGTCCCGTAAACTTCTGCATATTGTCGAGTCAGCTAGTCTTCACGTATTGCCTCTCCAACCCACTCATCATAATAAAGTCGGTGATGATACCTGGCTTGACTTGATCCTCACCTCTAATCCTTCCCTAGTTTCCTCGCATGGCCAACATGATGCCCCTGGTTTTTCCCATCACGACCTTATTTACCTATCCTATGTTCTTAAACCTCCTAAACCCAAACCTACGTTCCAGTATAGGCGTGCCTTTGCACGTATGGATAGTGAGCTACTTCAAAAAGATGCATCGAATATTGACTGGAAACTCCTACATGAGGCTGCTACAGTTGATGATAAAGTTTTTGTTTTCAACAACACTGTGACCAAACTGTATGATACTCATGCTCCTATCAGGAGAGTAAAGCTGAAACGTCCACCTGCCCCCTGGATGAATAGGGGAATCCGAATGGCAATGCGACGGAGGGACCACGCGTTTCGAGTATTTAAAAAGGATCGCTCAGATGACAATTGGACCTTGTTCAAGACTGCTAGGAATCGATGTAACCTGATGATACGTAACGCTAAACGCCGCCACATTCTTAATAATATTTCTTCTTCTTCTTCTGCCGATATCTGGAAGTTCCTTGGAACCCTTGGTATCGGCAAGTCGCGGAATTCAGACCTTCCTAACACAATTGGCTTGGACGATCTAAACCGCTTTTTCTCCACTGTCCATATGCTAGATAGTCTAACCAAACGTCAAACTATGGACTACCTTGCTGGTCTGACGCGTCCCAATATTGCCCCCTTTGTCTTCACACCAGCCGACCCGGAAGAGATCAAAAAGATTATCCTGTCTATTAAATCCAAAGCTGTGGGCTGTGATAACATCAGTCGTCATATGATCGTGTCAGCTCTGGATCAGCTTCTTCCTGCTATCTCCCACATAGTTAACTTTTCACTTTTCTCCGGTGTTTTCCCTTCCTTGTGGCGTAAAGCCCATGTTCGAGCCCTGCCTAAGATCCCCAATCCCACACTTTCCAGTCACTTTCGCCCAATTTCCATCCTTCCATTTCTGTCCAAAGTGCTCGAGGCATGTGTTCATAAACAGCTCTCCTACTTTATTTACCACAACTCCCTTATTAGCCCGTTTCAATCCGGTTTCAGGCCCGGGCACAGTACCATGTCAGCTCTCCTTAAAGTGACTGACGATATAAGGCGGGGAATGGAGGACACTAAGGTTACTGCTTTAGTATTAATCGACTTCTCCAATGCTTTCAATACCGTCAGTCACGATGTGCTTTTATCTATCCTTTCTTATCTTATGGTCTCTCACGAGGTACAGGAATGGTTTTCCTCTTATCTTCGGGGGCGTCAGCAGTCAGTTTGTGCTGGAGACTCTTCTTCGGGGTGGTGCGACCTTGAAGCTGGCGTCCCTCAAGGCGGTATTTTATCTCCTCTTCTGTTCTCCATTTTCATAAATCTTATAACCACCGAACTTCAATGTGCGTATCATCTTTACGCTGACGATCTACAGCTCTACTGTCAGGCAGATGTTGACAACTTATCGGATGCGATCAAGGGGCTTAACCAGGATTTGATTGCGATTAAAAGTTGGTCAGACCGATTCGGAGTGGCGGTTAACCCTGCAAAGTGTCAGGCTATCATAGTTGGGAGCCCGTATAGCTTGAGAAAGCTTGATGGTTTAACTGTTCCGCCCATAATATTTAACAACATAGCAATCCCGTTTAGCTCCGAGGTTAAAGATCTTGGTCTGCTCGTCAACACTTGCCTTGATTGGCGCAAGCAGGTAACGAGTGTCAGCCGGAGGGTCACCGGAACGTTGCGTTCGCTTTATCGACTGAAGAATCTTCTCCCAGCTCACATAAAGGCCATGCTTGTACAGTCCCTTATCTTTCCCATAATTGACTATGGTGATGTGTGCTACTATGAGCTGAATGCAGATCTACTCAACAAACTTGACCGCCTTCTAAATAACTGCATTCGATTTGTCTTCAACCTCCGTAAGTATGATCATGTATCTGCACATCGATCACTTTTAAAATGGTTACCGATTCGTCAGCGTAGAATGCTGAGGGCCTTGACTACCCTGTTTTCTTTTATTGATAACCCCACTTCTCCTTCTTATCTGACTTCACATGTCCAATTCCTTTGTTCTACCCATAGTAAAAATCTTCGCTCCGCCAATAATCGTCTTCTACAATGTCCCTCGCACCGCTCTGGGTTTATCCATTCCTCCTTCTTTGTCCAGGCGATTTCCCTTTGGAATGCGCTCCCTCAGAACATCAGGATGGCAACCAGTCGGTTGTCTTTCAAATTGAAGGCACGCGAGCACATTCGCAAGAAGTTTGCAGAATCAACACAGAGTTAATTTGTTGGATTCGGTTTCCCATTAACATTATTTTTATGTATGTATGTATCTAAGTATATATTTATATATATATTAAATTGTTTTAGTTATATTTCTTTTCTCTATTTGTTTTTTCATTAAGTTGCACCTGCCATATTTTATCTCTGCACCACCCTAAGGTCGACTGGTAGAAAATGCCCAAGGCATTAAGTCCGCCTTTGTACTTGTGCATAAAGTTTTATAAATAAATAAAATAAAAGGTTTTATTTGTGTTTGGTTGTATTTATGAATGTACATATGTGCCACCGTATCGCCTAAACTACTAAGGCATTTTTTTTGAATGAGGTATCAATCGATTCGTTGTTATGGTACGGGTGACATAGGTTAAATATTATACTAAAATATTAAATACGACGGTAGTTACAAAGTGGGGACTTTGAAATAATTCGTTTGCTCTTATCGAGTGGGATAACAAATGAGGGAAGAAACATTTGAATTAAAAAAAAATTAAAAAATATGAGCTATTAATTTTAATTAATAGCTCATATTTTTTTATTTTTTTTTACACTATTTCTGTGTTTGCTAATAATACTAGCGCTATCATCGACAGTTTTGAATATAAGTATCAGTCGCATTTTTTTCCGTATTCAGGTTTTAATTTAAACTTTTTATTAGACTCGCTTTGTACTATCACCCTGGCGCGTCTAGTAGGGGGTAGATCTACGTCAGCATGCGTACTCTATTTGTTTGCCGTCCACCGAGGGCCCTTGTATATTTTATATTGCCCCTGTCCAAACATGCCCGACTGGCTTCCCAGAATGACTTTATGTTAGGCTTGTGTTACTCTTTTGTCTTTGATAGCTCGCATTTTGTTTGTTATCTCTGCCGCGGAGGGTTAGCGCGCTTTTGAGTGGGTACTGCCTGTCTGAGATACTTGCTGGAGTTGAGAGAGATGTAAGAAGATGGCTACATTAACTGCCGTTGGTACGGGATAACTGTATTAAGAAACAGTTTCTGTTAGCGGCATTTGGAAGGAGGGCCAGGACAAGAAGACATTTTATCAGTTATTATGATTTTATAGGAATGCTGTGAGCTACCGATAATGAGTCTCACATATTTTGAACTTGTGGCAATGGTTATCGCTGATAGAATCATTGCAGTGTTTTTCTAGTACACACAACACAGATCTAGGTACAGTCTGCAAGAAAACAGGAAGCGTATATTATATTGCTAAAATTTAGTTACAAAGACTTAGGCGGCATTGTCTTGCAGAAGGCAGGTTTATATAAATCGTTATTTACGTGAAGATGCTATATTTTTAGGTGATTTTTCATTAGCGCGTCCCAGCCTTGTACGGGTGAAAAAAAATACCTATCAATATAATTTTAGATATTCGAGTAAGTGTGGCGGTGCCGAAAATTACCTTTTCACTTTCTATTTTTACAATATTTCACAATGTTACGGATTCAATAAGGGCTACCGCGTATAAATTCGCCGCTAGAGGCGTTGGTGTAGCGTAAGGATTCCGAAATGTCAAACTCCATTGTTTGTGTTGTGAGTGGGCGGGTTTTTTTCTAGTTATATTATTGTTGTGAATATTTTGCGATACCTCCGATTAATTATGGCAAATATGAGTTACGGGTTAATGAATGACAGTGCTTTAGAGGTATTAAATATGATATTAAATGTAAACTTGGTTTTCACGCCCGTAGTAGTACGTAGCAAACTTTGACAGCTGGACTTGTGGACCTTAGTCCACGTTCCAAGTTCAAACTGACGTTAATTAGTTCATCCACATTGCCTACCTGCGTCTGCAAAAGGACACAATAACCACGTGTCCCATCTCCCACAGCAAAGACACAACACCTATAAGATCAGCTTTGTTGTCGTTGTCACTTGGCGTCGCTCGCACCCTCGGTGACGGCCAACACGCTCCGTTTGGAAGTCGGAAGTCGGCGGCTTCACGGCTTACACTAACTCGAGTAGGTAATATCCACAGAGGGATGGAAATGGAACCGAAGTGAACCATGGCCGAACGGGATATTACAATTTAGATGTAGTTAACTTTGAGTTGTAAGAAAGAAAAAAAAAGAGCATAAACGATAGGCACATAATATTTTTTTTGGACAAAGAAACAAAAATAATACAAAAGAAAAAAATAACTAAAACAAAAACATGGAAGAATCTGTGCCTCGCGCCTCAGTTCAGTAGGTAGATACTAGTAGTCTCTAATCCCTAAATAGTATGAAACAAAGTCGATGTCCAAGATATACTTATAAAGTAAATTTGGTCAATTAGCAATGCGACTTTTTAAGGTCATAACTTCAATAGTCACATTGCTACTTGCCCAAATTTGTACCCACCACGACCTCAACCACGAGAGGCCCCAAGTCTAAGACGTTAACTTGTTTCTCATCTCAGCTCTTTGTTTTACTCCGAAGAAGACACATGAAGGCAAGACAGAAATGACGTCCATGTTAAAACAACCAAGCTTTAATCCCACTCACAACAAATAAGCTTTCAAAAGAGTATAAAAGAAATTGTATGACGCACTACGCATTGTCACTCCATTGAAAGTTTCCATTAGCGTAGAAAAATGGAGCGACCTTCCTTTCCTAAGCCGAGTGCTCGCTCACTGTTACAATAAATGTATTGGCAACACTGGTACCTACAAAGTTTTTTTTAATTTCTAGCTACTTACATAATTTATCTAGTAGTAGACACGCTTCGATCGACAATCTATTTAACACGAAATTACGACACGATATCTTGCAAAAACACCCCATATTTTTTTAACGGCTGAACCGATTTTCATCAAACTTAGCTAAGAACACTCTCGATAAAGTCAAAGTCAAATGCGTTTATTTCAAGTAGGCCATTATGCGGCTCTTTTGAACGTTAAAATTTACAAGTAATAAAAATTTATTCTACCGTGCATTCGGAAATGTAGCTTTTTATGGAGAAGAACGCACAAGAAACTCCATACTTACTCTTTTAAAAAAAAGTTTTATACAATATTTACATAAGTACATTAATAAATTCATATAGGGCGGTAGACAATACAAAACTTTTAACAATTACCTTCTTAAATTCGTAATGTTAACACTATAAAGCTCTTGCTACTCCTGGACAACAAAAATGTATAAATTCAAATAATGTGTAGTATTTATTTCTGTACAAGTGATTTGTAATCTTTAGAGATAAATGAATTCAAACCGTATATACGTGAGGACGATGTACCCAGCACTACTATACTACATATAGGTATGAGAGAATTACAAGCACTAACAGGTAAATTCCTTTACTTGATAAATAGGAACATGGTTCTCACGTACTTACAAATAGTGAAAACATAGGTACATTACCTAATTAAACAACAACAGAACAGTGTGCGAGTCAATTTTATAAACAAAAAGAGATGAAAAAAATAAAATAAAAATAAAGCGTTACTATAATTATGATTAAAATACAAATTAACCATTTTGATTTTGTCCACACCAAAGATAGGCTTATGGAGCAGGACCAGCATGTTTCCAAGCATTCTTATCTTGAATATAATCATCTAATTTGTAATATGCTTGTTTACAAAGTGTGCTTTTAACTATTGTTTTAAATTTTCTTTCATTTAACTTTAATATCTCACAAGTTATTTTGTTATAGAATTTAACACAGTACCCCATGAAAGATGTGTGTACTTTAGCTAATCTATAAGATGGTTGATCTAACTTATCTTTATTTCTGGTATTACAATTGTGTCTATCACTAAGTTTACTAAAGAGATTAAAATTTTTCCTTACATACATAATATTTTCATAAATGAATTGGCAAGAAACTGTCATAATATTAATCTTTTTAAATAGCTCCCTAAGAGATTCTCGGTGACTTAACTTATATATGGCTCTGACAGTTCTCTTTTGCAATATAAATATTGATTCAATGTCAGCCGCCCGACCCCACAGTAAAATACCGTATGACATAATGCTGTGAAAGTAACTAAAATTATCCAAACGCGCGGTTTCTACATCCGTGAACTGTCTTATCTTTCTAACAACATAAGCGGCTGAGCTCAGCCGTCCTGCCAGAGATGTTATGTGATGCCCCTATTGTAATTTGTCATCTAGAGTGATTCCTAGGAAAACTGTTTGATTTACATAGTCCAGCTTTTCTCCATTCAATATGATGTCACATTCGCTACTTCCAACATTCGGCAATGTGAATCTAATACATTTGTTTTTTTCATTTAGTACCAAATTGTTTGCCGTGAACTAAGTTTGGACCTGATGAATAGACTTATTCACATCATCAAGATTTTGTGATCGTCGATCTATTTTAAATATCAAAGATGTGTCATCAGCAAATAACACGATCTTCGGTTGATTTTGTAATAATTGGGGCAAATTGTTAATGTAAACTAAAAAGAGGAATGGACCCAATATAGTGCCTTGAGGAACGCCCATTGTCATTTCAGACCCTAGTGAGTTTACGCCGTTTACCTGAACTTTAAGTTGTCTGGCTTTCAAATATGATCCAAGTAATTCAAGGGCCGTATGCCTAATCCCATAGTGCTCGAGTTTCAAGAATAGTGTCTCATGGTTAACGCAATAGAACGCTTTCGAGAGGTCGCAAAAGATTCCAATGGCGTCTTGTGCTTCTTCCCAGGCGTTAAAGATGTTCTTTATTAGGGTGACACCAGCGTCAGTTGTGCAACGCCCTTTGGTGAAACCGTACTGTTGATCATGAAAGATGGAATGTTTAACACACACACAATGTCACATTTCAAACAAACAAAAATTTATATTGAAATCGGTTTATCCGTTTAGGAGCTATGTTGCCACAAACATATCTTAATTCTTTTTCTTGTTTATTATGGTGTACAATAAAGTGTATATAAATAAACAGATACACAAACACACAGGTACACTCGTCAAACTTATAACACCAAAAGCATTGCACGAAATGAATCAGAACTAAATTCATGTTTTGTACTAAAAACATAACATCACGCCTGCCTCTCCCTAAGGGTTAGACAGAGTTGTACAGTAGGGGAGAGCGGGGCTAAACGTGGCGATAATCATGAAATGCAAAATTGATCTATGAAAATAGTGTATAATATTATGTGGCTTACGCAAATATTTATATTTATTATTTGCGTTTCTGAATAGTGATATTGTTTTCTGCGTCGTTAAACAGTTTTCTTACCAAATCATTTTTTATGAGATCGATCGGAACGGAACAACTAACTCCGCTATTGCTATGGAACTGGTTGATCCGTCGTTCCAAATACAAACTTATTCTTCTCAAATTAAATCTAATTTCATTCACGCTAAAAGAATGTTTTGTAGTTCATCAAAATATGTGATTATTTTTTGAGTACTATCCATCAGTTAAAAAACAAATCAAAGGCTTAAAAATATTTTCCATGGGGTCAGTTGTTCCAACGATTTTGTTATTTTTCCATAGTTACTATTGTACCATAATGGAAGCGAATAAAACGGCTTCTGCAACGGCATAGTATCATAACGCTTCGCGACAAACATCATACGACACCCTCCGGTTTTATTGCTCATCGGAAAACTTACCTTCGGAACTTTTAGCCCCGTTCTCCCCTAGTTGTACAATCCTATCCTATACTCACATTTTGACAGTGCCTAGATCCACACTCCGTCAGAAATTTCAGATTTTAAAGACTCATGATTTAATTTTGTGCTATTTAAATGGAATCTCAAACATTGGTGCACTCAACTTAACTGAACAACAGTTAAGTTTCTTGAGTTAACAACACAGTAAATAAAGTCTGCTATGGATTAGGTTAGTTTTCATTTAGTTTCCGCCAGTGAGTTTACGACCTAAGATGATCCATGGGTTTTAAATACTCACTTAATAATCAATAGTCTGGGGAGTCTTCATCACGTGTCTCCAAGATTTCTCAGTTTATTCATGGACACTGAAGACAATAATTCTTGGTAAGAGGATTCTTGGTGAGAGGATAAAGGGACTTTATCTTGTTAACTACAATCTGTTTGTAGAAACTTATGACACATCAGAGGCTTTAGACAAGTGTTATTCGATGTTAGAAAGGCGATAGTCGAAATGTCAAAATGTAATTGATTGATCGCGTGACATCTCTTTAGTGCTTGACAAGCCCATATTTTTGACATTTTCCTTTAAGCTATTGCGTATACCTAGTTCACATTTATCAAAGTTTTGGTTGCTGGTCACGTAATTATTGGGCATTAAGAACTTTATCCTACTAGCAACAAAACATAGTTTTGCTATTTGCTAATTCGTTTTGTATTATTTTACTAAAGTTTATTTTCTATTAACTATCCGTTCGTGTTCCGTTATCCCTTTTTTTTCAGTGTGGTTGTTTTAATTCCAAGCTCATCGCTTGTTGGTGTAAAGTGTTTTTATAACTTCTACGGATGTATTGATTACAAACGCTAAAACAACTGTCTATTCTATAAAAACTCAACCGAAGCTTAGCTTGAAGTGATTTTGATTGATTCCTACCGGACTACAATGTTGAATTCGCAAAGTGTTAAATCCCAAAAAGTTGAATTTGTATAAATAAAGTGGAATTGCACATCTGGACCACAATGTTGAATTTGCAAAATGTTGAATTTTCTATTGTACTTAAGAAGGTGTATTTTTCTTAAATAAATTAAAAACAAAAACTCCAATTACCAACTCCTCCAAGATGAGTAGGAATGTTATTGATTTCTTGTCTAATGTTTTCTTTCAATTCAGATATGGTTGATGGATTACTGTTGTCTTCAGATAACCCCAGAGGGAAAAATCCGGAGGTGTGAGGTTTGGTCTACTCAACATCTGAGGCGCATTTTCATGAATGTTAGGGAAGGTTCATATCTGACGTGAAATACGTCGAGCGTATCATCGGTCGCACTAACGTATCAACATCGGTTGAGTGTGAACGGTCAAGGGTTTTTATAAACATTTGTCTGTTCTGGCGTTACGTGTTCGATAATACGCGACGCATGTTCCGTCAGATATGATCTTTCCCTTAGAGATCGCTTTGTAGAGTGCCAGAGCCGCGAAGGATGACATATGAATAATGTTATTTTCATAAAGTAATTTGCACAAGTCTTCAGTTTCTGATTTTGTAATATAACGTGTATGTATAAATATATATTTGTAATTTTTTTATGCATCTACAAAAGTTAGTTTTTTTCTGAGACGGCCAGTGTTATATAACTTTTCTCGACAACTGAAAACGCTGTTACTTTTTTTATTCACGTTTTGTCATTAACAACCAATATCGTTTATTGAATAATAAATCTTTTACTCTTCTAGTTTTCTTAAAAGTGAAAAAAGAAAGATCTTGCAACTTGTCCACCATATTAAGAAGCTTTTAAAAACCAAAAAAATATTATAATATCTTCACCGCGACCGGTCCTGCGCATCTCGCATCCAGAGGACTCAACATTTTGGGATTCAACATTGTAGCCCAGAAGTCAAGGATTGTCTTCAAGTTAACTTTATCATCATCACCATCACTTTGACTTCATGACTTTGACTTTATCAGTGACAAATATTGTCAAATATTCAAAACTAAAACATTTTTTATTTTTAACAATATATACTACTACTACATTTGTCACTCGATATTTCGGTGGCATTTGTCAATTTTGGACTTTTTAATAGCCACTATCTTTTTTTTAATGTTACGCGCGCACAGTTTGATCACTATCTCGCCTGATGGTTGATAATGTGGTCGACGGTAAAACACGCTTGCCTAGAAGTAACTTATTCACTCTTGAGTTCGCTAATACAATGTCACTTTGTCTGTTTGTCTAGGCCCTCTCTAGACAGACAGACAGATAGCGTAGACTTTACACAAGCGTAGCGGGACTACGGTTTAAATATTTTGTTTAAAGAAGCCTAAATAAAATTTTTCTTAGTTCATCTGAAGAAGGTATTTAAACAAGTAAAATTTCAAAATTTAAAAAACCACCGACACATTTTAAATTCATGCTACATAATTTATCTAGTACATAGTAGATACGCTTCGATCGGCAATCTATTGAACACGTAATTATGACACGATATCTTGCGAAAACACCCTGATTTAAACAGTAAAACGCCCATAACTTTTGAACGGCTGAAACGATTTTATTCAAACATAGCTAAGAACACTCTCGACAAAATCACTTTTCAAACAAAAAAAAACTAAATCAAAATCGGTTCATCCGTTTAGGAGCTATGATGCCACGGACAGAGACACAGATACACAGCAACACACGGTAAACTTATAACACCCCTCTTTTTTCGGCGAGGGTTAAAAATACAAACTTTTATTGTGAATTATTGTGTATATGTATACCTATACTATATAATTCATTTATTTTCAGACATAACATTCCATAATATAACATACATAAATATGAACATACATAACTTAACTAACTGCAGGTATTTATCATCATCATCAGCCTTTAAATATGCCCACTGCTGGGACACCGCGGCCTCCTCTCTGTGAGAGGGAGTTGGTCGTATTTTATTTTCTTTTGCCCACGCGGCCACGTGCGGTCAATTCAAGTCAAGGATAAAAGGTGCGCTGAAATGATACAAAACGCTTGAAATTTCGTTTGTAAAATGTTTGACTTGCTTATAGAGTGGGGTCTATTATAGTCATCATCGCTTACCATCAGGTAAGGTAGTGGTCAAGCGCGTGCCTAGGATAGGATAGATGGACCCTTTTCCCGTAATTAGACTCGCATTTGGTCCGTTGTACGTGCAGGCCGTAATCCACCACGCGGGCCCAGTGCATGTTTGTGGATGTCACATGTCTTCGAATGTTTGGTTCTAAGACATGCCGGTTTTGTACACGATGTTTTCCTTCACCGTTTTAGAGAGCGGTGGTGATGTAATAATTTACACAAAGTAAAGCGACTGCCTGATTTCGAACCAACGACCTACAACATGTAAGTCGCGGCCGGTACCACTGGGCCACCACTGCTCAAGCGTGTGTCTATCAATAATAATAAAAAATATGTATGTTATGGTAAAGGTTGCCGTAGTCAGACTCATTTTTTTCTACGAGGACCATATTCGTTACTAATTTCTATGAAATGGGTTGTCACTACGCGCCTGTCTGTGGGAACTCTCACAACGAGAAAGCACATACACATGTCATAGTGAACAAGTTTACTACATACATAACATCACGCCTGTAATCCCAGAAAGGGTGGGCAGCGGTGTAGGTACTTAAACACAGTACCCACATTTCGCCAGTTATGTTTAATTCTCATGTAATAGAAAGAAAGAAAGAAAAGAAAGTAAATATATTATTTGTGACCTGCACACGAGACACGAGAGATAAACAAAAAAAAGTAATATAATAATAAAAACAAAAAAACACCCGTGTGGGACCAAAATGGCTCCTACCTCACAGCATGTGCAGCGATATTTTAAAGAATAAATAGGATGGCGAATCTTCGCCTTCAAGCGTGTAGAAATCCAGACTCCAGGCTGCTAATGAGAAATTCCAGATGGGAAAACCTTGTCCGACCCAGGAATCGAACCCAGAACGTCATTGTCCGCAGTAGCGTTTGCGAGCACTAAACCAACGAGGCAGTCATAAGATTATTAATCGGGAAGAAAGGCAAAGTCCGGGCTACAACCTAGAATATCCTAGGCAACCAAGAACACATTGTTACCAACCCAAAGTTTAGTGTCTTGGGGGCCCAGCGGCTAAGACCTAGCCTCTCGGGCTTGAGCTCGTGGTTTCGAATACGAGCAAGTACCAATGTGACTTTTTCAAATTCAAATATACTTTCTAAGTTTATCTTGGACCTCACAGACAACGATGAAGGAAAACATCGTGAGGAAACCTGGACTTAGTTAATCTAAGTCTGAAATAGTCAAGTGAGAGGCCTGTGGGGTTCCCAGAGGCGGCTTAATTAACTCTGACACCAGAGGTGGCCACATCCTCATACGAAAAAGAAAGGCCAAACAAATGCCGTGAACTGAGCACTCTCAAATCTCAGAGATGCAGTCCATTTAACCAAATCGATTTCAAAAGCTCATTCAGAACGGGTGAGTGAAATGACCTGAATTGACCAATGACCACCCAATGACGGATCATTAAAACCGTTTATAGTAAAAACAAAACAACACGCGGTTTCTCAAGCGTGTAATTAAGCCTCCAAAACGGACCAAGTGCTGGTGCAAATTTTATCAAAATGAACGCCTGCAATTTTTGAGTATTACAATAATAATCGTTTATTTAGGGGAAAAAATACAGGAGCAGAAATTAAGAATAGATCAAAAATAAAAATAAAAACTGAAAAAGAGGATCGTTTGTACCTGTTAGTACAGGTACAAACGATCCTCTTTTTCAGTAAAATTTACCAATAACACCGATTTTTTTTTATTTCATTCTTTTCAAATTACATAATTTATCTAGTAGTAGACACGCTTCGATCAACAATCTATCGAACACATAATAATAACACGATATCTTGTAAAATACCCCGAATACAAACAGGAAAACGCCCATAACTTTTGAACGGCTTAACCGATTTTCTTCAAACATTATATAGCTAAGCACACTCCCGATTATCAGAAAGCTTACAGTCACTCATAGGGCAAAGGCGAGGGCTATGCTTGGAGTTTCCTTGCGTGATCGAATAAGAAATGTAGAGATCCGCAAGAGAACCAGGGTTACCGACATAGCCCGAAGAATTGCCAAACTTTGCTCGCAGAACGGATGGCCGATGAGGCAGAAAGGTTCTGGAATGGCGACCGCGAACCGGAAGACGTTGCGTTGGAAGGCCTCCCACCAGGTGGATCGGTGACCTGGTGAAGGTTGCGAGGATCCGCTGGTTACGAGATGCACGGGACCGGTTAATGTGGTGACGCTTGGGGGAGGTTTCTGTCCAGCAGTGGACGTCTTTTGGCTGATATGATGATGATGATGATGACACTCCCGATAGTGTCAACTTTCAAACAACAAAAAAACTTAGCCAAAATCTGTTGAACCGTTTTTTTAGGAGCAGACAGATGAAAGACAGAAAGAGAAACACACACAAATACACAGGTAGGTACACAGGTCAAATTTAAAACACTTCTCATTTTCCGTCGGGGGTTAATGAAAATTATTGTATCACAGGCACCGACGTAATGGGCAAACAATTTAGTCAAGGTTGAGAGACATTTTTATTGCGTTTGGTAGATGTAATTCGCTAAATTATAATAGATGGGATTAGATGATGTTATGAATTGGTGAAGGAGATTTTATTTAGAGATATTTTTTTTTAACGATTGTGTGGCTTGTGTTTGACGACTATCGCGCTTGATGGTAAGCGGTGATGTGGTCCACGGTGAAGCACGCTTGCCTAGAAGTAACCTATTCACTCTTGACTTAAAGAATCCTAGGTTGTAGACGTCAGTAAATAAATCCTCCGCAAGGAAATTCCACTCCTTAGCAGCCGGGCGAGCACAGCCTCTGTGATAGGCTTGAGTTACGTATTTTATCACGGTTTTGCTCCCAAACTCTGATAAAAATGTGTGACTTAAGCCTGTCAGAGTAGGCCGTGCTCGCCCGGCTGTATGCACAATGAAAGTAATCGCAAAACGCTTTGAGTATATCGTATGGGTAGGATGTCCACCATGTACATATAGCGCATTGCCGTACGTCTTATAGTCCGATTAGGAAAAGCGCTAGGCGGCATCAAATTGTGCGGTTCAATCGCACACTCCCCGAAATGTCACCGATAAAGTAAGTAAAATTCAGAAAATGTAACCGATAAAGTATGTAAGTTCCACTTTGTAGAGCTATATTACTTTCAGTCAGGCACTTATTGAGTCTAAGAGGCTGCTGCGAATAGGTGTGACGTGATAATGCCACAAAGATACGATGACGCGTTTTCACTGCAAAAGTCCTCAGATGACTCTTCAGTGAGAACAATTTCTACATAAAGCATCATCGCTATGACACCTCACGCCGTTCTCGAGACCCTTATAAAGTGTCATGTAAACGCACAAGTACGCCTAAGTAATTCGAGCAAAACTAAAAAATCCTTCTGGTCTTACCTAGAACTTATAGTTCTTTTTCAATATGTATTCGCTAAAACGAAGAATTACCTAAAAACCAAACGTTAGAACACACATATTGAAAATTTGCAGCGTTAATATAATCGTAGGTTAAAACACAACGTGTAAATTGTGCCATAACAATAAAAAAATACATTATTTGTCCATATCAGCTACAGTAAGCACACATGGAAACTAACACAAATACGTATATATTACATAAACACACGCACACTTAAATATATAATATGTTCGTTCAGCCTTTATTACTGTCTGATTTCAAATAGGTATTAGTATTACCTATACATTTTATGAGTCGCCATGAGAGTAAAATGTACCTATGAATTGACACACACTGTTAGGATTTCCGGGATCAACAGGACGAAGGAGTTTTGCCACCAATCACTTCGGTATTCACTGAGAGTTTTTTCAGTCACAAACAAAGTGACGGAAAAGAAAAATAGGGCTTCATTGAAATACATAGCTATTAAATTACTCGTTCATTTTAAGTTTGAAATAAAATGTCTTGTATTGTATCTACAATTATTTGAGTGTTACGCAAAAATAGAGACATTGTATACTTCTAGACGGAACATATTAACGCAGTACTGGCTGTGCGCCCGCTCAATCCCAAAATATCAATATTGAACCTCCTTTTGAACAGTTTTGTTTGCAAAATATTATTTGATTTACATATGCTATGTTAGTTATAAAAAAATTCCAGCCATCAATTCTTCCGCGTAAAATTAAAATTGAAAATACGTGTTGTATATAATGTTTAATAAATAATAGCTAGCGCAAATACCACATCATGATATTAAGAGGAAATGCTGTCTCAGACATCTGACAGAATTTCCTAAATAAAAACTCTCCTGTGGAAAGTTCTCCTTTCATTATTTCCTAATAATACGCCCATTTACTCATGCAACCGATAGCCACACACGCTTTGGTTCATGAATATAATTAATCAACAAAAATTCTGCCTGTTAAAAACGAAGCAAACGCGTGAAATCAACGAAAACTTTAATTACAGGTTGGTATCCGAGTGACTACCACAGTGACTAAAAAGTTGTCAACTCTGCCATTTAAGATGGTAGCGTTTGTCTATGTTTGTCTCTTTTTTACATAGAGTTTTTCTGTAAGCAAGAAAGGACTTGACAATTTATTTTTCTTCTTAAATACGTTCCGTCTAGAAGTATACAAAGTATCTGCGCAAAAAGTACAAAATCTAAACTCTTTTTTAAAGTCTGTACTCTTCTTATTGCGCTGAAATGAAATACACTCTAATTCTTCTAAAAAACGCTGCAACCCTGCACACCGCACTTATCCAAAAACTCGAATATGGGAGTATTCTGCGAACATATTATAGTCGTCCACGATATTACAACTATTACCTCTGAAATATGACGCAGTAGTTACAGAATGACGGACATATTAATTCTGGCCGCAATATCGAAATTTTAACGTTGGTTAATATTTGCGATGGGTACAATAATTCATTACGAATCCAACCGGAAGGCTTAACGAGAAACATGTCAGTCACATTTGTCATTTATTTTCTGATTTCAATTTAGTATTTTTAACACCAAGAATTTTGTTGTCAGAGTAAATATTTATTTTGCTTTGACGACAGATATTTACTTAACTACATGGAAAATTCGTGACAGAAATGTGTGTGGAAAATGTCCGGTGACATGATTATTTGCTTAGTTTAGTCTTCTCGTATTTAATTTAGTTCATTCTGCAATGGGAAACAGGTTTTAGTTTCGAATTTGGTGTCTATTGAATGTGATTTCAACATTTGATAGGTAACTATATTTTGAAATACATAAATGTTACTGTGAGTGCTGTGACAACAAAAAGACTCATGCCCTATTTTTTTAATTTATTAAGATAACAATTTGAAGTTGCGTACTTATACATAAGCCACTTAGAAGATACAATGTTTACAAACAAACGAAAAAAGCTGATTTCTTACTAGACTATCACCATTCATTGGTTGTGTTCTTACAAAATTACAATGATATTACCAATAAATCACATCAGATTGTCATAATTTTAATCGTTAATACGTTTTGTAATCGTAATTTTTTTTTAATGAGAAATCTATATAATATATTTAATGTACAAATCGTCAATAAGTAATCAAAAACAAACATTAGAATCACCAGAGAATATTTAACTTTCTATGATTGCCAACCCTAACTAATTTCAGACTTGACGTCGTTTTTACAAGCTTTTTATTTAATTACTTGCAATGTATGTATGTATTGTATGTAAGTGTGTTCGGGTCAAATCTTGCAACAGAATTTTAAAGCAGTTATCCTCCACCGATTAAGATGAAATTTTGTATACACGTTTAGTTTGTATGACAACGCATGGTTAGCTAAGTGGCGGCATTCTAAATCCAATATGGCGGACGGCCCAAGATAGCGGACTAGTGATTTTTGTGCACTGACATGGGTATAAAAGAAAGGGTTTGCAGAGAAGAATACGAAAAAAAGCTTGTTTAAAAAAATATTGTTTGATGAATTTTGTTTTTGACAGTATGTGACTCGAAATTTAGAGTTAACCATACATTGTACATACTCGTAGTATTTGAACATCATTTTTAATTTAGTTTTATTATTGTCTATGGAGTAACGTTCCACTTCACGCTGCATGTTGCTTATCAGTAACCTGACCGAATATATTAAACTCTCCCTCTACTCAACAACAAATATTTTGAAGTAATAAAACGAATTCGAAATATAATGTTGCGTTTGTTGAGTACATCGATTTGACTGGGTTAGTACTGATGAAAGATAGTTTGAGGACATAAATTATTCCAGGTTAAGGACATAAATTTGTCCATAGTACTAGAAGATTAGATTATACCAAACTTTTTTTTTCTATATTAATACAAACTAATGTTCTTAATAACAAATTACAATCTTGCCTTAATAGACCAATAAGCAATTTAACTCTAACTTATTATTATATTGTAAAATGTTATGACTAAGAATAGTGTCAATTTGCACTTTTATTTGATTAGACCATACTTAAAAATAAAAATGTTTTTCAGCCTTGCTGTCAGCTGATTGAGCTGTAAGGAACTGTCAGTGATTTGTTAGTAAACATTGTACCTTGATATTGGCTTATGTATAGCTGTCAAACTATACTTTAGTCTGTAAACCTGTCAAAATTTGGCATTAAAGAAGAGGTTTCTTATTAATAGATATGAAACCCTAAAAACTTAGCTTGCTCATTTTATACTGATTCAATATATCGTTGCAAACAAAGATATACTATATATATCATATCTGTAACTACGGTTCGCGAAGGTACAAGGATTCAGACTACGCTGAGAACACACCAATATCCCATAGATATCACATCACATCACCAGCTTATTAATGTTCCCACTGCTGGGACACAGACCTCCTCTCTGTGAGAGGGAATGGGCCGTAATTCACCACGCGGGCCCAGTGCGGGTTGCTGGATGTCACATTTCTTCGAATTTTTGGTTCTAGGACATGCCGGTTTCCTCACGATGTTTTCCTTTACCGTTTTGAGAGCAGTGGTGACGAAATAATTTACACAAAGTAAGGCGCCTGCCTGGGCTCGAACCCACGACCTACATCTTGTAAGTCGCGGCCGATACCACTGCACTTACATTTTAGTGATAGCGTTAGGACCTATAATCACAGCACACAGATCACGGAACGCACCAGCACCAAGTAATGATGCTATTATTAAACATATTAGTGTCCGAACAAGAGATGCTCGTGGCTTAGAACAGCACGCATCGATCTTCAAGGTTAAGCAACTCTTACCGGTCGGTCAGAGGATGTGTGACCCTCACATACCGAGACTCCTTTGTGCTCATGTATTACAAACCGATATTCATCCCTGCTCGGCATGCACTCCTGGCTGTCATTTGTAATCAGAGGCCATAAAATCTGACACCAGTTCTGCCAAGACAGAGAGATCTTAAAGGTCATGCAGACGGTCGCTCCGTGTAGAAAACAGGTACATTTTTTTTGTTAACTGTTGGTTTTCTTCAAAAAGCGCCTGTACTTTTGAGAAAAAGAAGGGAGTGTGGGATTTTGAATAGAACTACTTAGCCGAATCCGGTTAGACTGGTACCCGAACCTAACATAGTAGGGAAGAGGCACGCAGATTGATTAATTCGTGACGGCACAAGTTGAGCATTGGTTTCGCCTGTCATAGCCACCACCGAATTCTAAATTCAGAATTTGAAGTTGAGTGTTTGCCAATCTTTACTTTGGCATTGAAATAGGGCTTAACACATTCTTAACTACAAATACTCAGTTCAGAAACCGGCCCTTAGTACTGTAACGGACTGTCAAATTCCAATTAGGTAACCAGTGACACAAACTCTGTATGAAAAGTTTTGACAATGCCGTCTCTAGGCATTTCAGAGCTTTGGATCATCGAAGCCACAGATATAAATCTAACTGGATAACGCAAGTCACTCCATCTGTATGAAAACCAAGTGTACCACTTTTTCATAAACAATTTAAGAACAAATTTACTTATCAATGAAAGAAAACATTTCCAATGCCTCGGCCAACTTTTTCTATACATTCTTTACAGCTCAATATGGCATATAAATGCATTTTTCTAAATTTCTGTGGATTTCCGGTGCCAATAATACTAAATGAAAAGCTCAAATTACGATCATTGATCGTAACTTTACGCCGTTTTTTGGCACGCGAACTACATACTATATCGCCATGTAGGTAGATTTATGTCTGTGATCGAAGCTGTCAGTTTTAACACAGTCATGGTCCTACCTACACCAGGTATCGAAAATCGTTGGGCTTGTGTGGCGCAAATCCTATTATTGGGGAAAGCTCTAACGTAGGTATTCGTCGTAGTAAACACCTGACCTAGCCACATGCAAAGAAAGCATTTCCAATGCATCGGCCAAGTTTTTCTATACAGTCTTTACAGCTCAATATGGTATAAACAGGCATTATTCTAGATTTCGGTGGATTTCCGTTGCCGATAATGCTAAATGAAAATAATTCATCGTAATTTTACTCCGTTTTTTTTACTTCATACAATCGTGTCATCTAGTTATATTTATATCTGTGGCTTTATCTTTGTCAATTTATATTTACTCTTAAAGCAAAACAAATGGGTTCAATATTATTTGATAATCTCACTGACGGACCAAATATAATTATAAAATTTCTACCCAGGAAACATCTCTATCGCTAATAGTATGTAATTTTTCTTAACAGACTTATAGCTGGCCTACCGTAGTACAGAGTATCTTTGGAATGAAAGACCAGCTACTGGTTTTGTTGCACCTACTGTGCGAACCGTGTTTTGATTTAATTTAAGTTATAAAAGAATTTTAAAAGTATGAAATATGACATCTAAAAAAATAAAAAAATTGCCATATGTGTGTCTGGTTTTAAGTTAGTAGATAGGTACCTAATCCATTTATCAATCACTTTCTGGCATCTGATTGAATCCATTATAATCATTTAGTACACAAATGAGTAGTGTAGTGTCTATTGTAGGATTACATTAGACACTAAAAGATTTTGACCGAACTCCAAAATAGGTACTATTTTCAGAAGAAACTTTAAACACTGCATGAAGGGTTTAGTGGTTATCCGTGTGAAAGCTCATTTCGTAATGTTTTCCACTGAAAACGTCAAGCCAATGAAGATCACTGTCATTCAAGTTACCAGCGTTAATTCTAGTTTGAAAGGGTTTTATACTTACGTGGAGGAATGCTCATGCATACTGCGCTACGACGGGGAGATAGCGCAGTTATGTGGGACTCGAACCCACTAAAATTGCACGGTGTCCACCTGTGCCGCTTAAGTCATTGCAAGTTTACAGGTTAATTATTCTAGTTTGAAAGGGTTCTTTACTTACTTTAGGTGACACCTAAATGAATGCCTAAGCTCTCATTTGGATTTCCATCACTAGGCCTAGCGCAGTTAGTTGAAAATCCAACAGTGAAATGGAATTTAGGTTTTCATTTATGTATTTCCTTGTGTTAGTGCAACCGGGCACGAGTTGAAAGTCAACGAATACTAAGAGCTAAAGGCTCTTTCAATTTAGACGTTTGGTGCGGGACTACTGCGGCGCCGCAGCGGTGCGTTTCTCGTACTGCGCACGACCTAGATATTTTTCCATACAATTTAAACACCAAGAACGCGGTACGGCGCCGCGCCGGTAATAAATTGTATGGAAAATATCAACCGATCGTGTGTGCTCAGTAAGACTAACGCAACGCTGCGGTACCGCAGCAGTCCCGCAAGAAACGTCTAAATTGAAAGAGCCCTAATCATAGTTTGTTTTCAGTATGAATCTTACTGGCACTTTCGAAACACTAGTCTACCTTAGTACCGTAGTTTAACTTTAAACTTGATGTAAGGTGGTGCACCTTGAATTTAAATTCAATCTGATGGAAGCGCCGCAACTCCACAAATCTGTAGGTAGGTAGATAAAACCCGATCGTTTTGGTAAGTACTAGATGATAATTCTAAAATCTACTGACTATGATTCTCGGTAACACTACGAGTTTCAAAGCAGGCCAGTGGTCACCATGAGTCCCATCGCCCTGAGACTCTAGACAAGTGGCATTCGATGTCAGCGAAGTTGGTAGTCGAAATGATCTCGTGATTTTTCGACATCTCTTGTCAATCCCATACAATTTTGTCTTTTTGACAATCGCTATCGCCATACGTTCTATGATCGAATATCATTTATCTAAGGCCCCTGATTTGATCCATCGAGTGAGTGAGCGTCCACGTGGCCTTTTTCCATTCACTTTGTCCACAACAGCCAGTTTTTCCAGGTTATCTGGCTGTCGCAATCTCTTACATTCTGGCTTTTCGGCCATAGCCATCACTGATACAATGACACTTTGATTAGAGCCTCTGGCAGCTCTCTCAGACTCTAGAAAAAGTGACAATGTCATTCTGTCAGCGATAAAATGATGACTTCCGTGTTTATGCTCACAAGTTGGCGCCACTGGCGAGTAAGATCCTTAAATATAGCTGTTAAACGTTCTTGTTATGCGCTTGGAAGCAAATTTTGAATTAAAATCATTTCTAATTCCGTAGAATTGCGATTAAATATAAAATCGAGTATGCTGCAGTTACGCGTAGCCTCTTTTTTCTCGAGCAAACGGAGAATACAATTTTCTAACATAAAAAACTCTATTAAAGCAGTGTTTAATAAAACCACCTTACAAATTTGCCATATTTGAAAAATATTCTCAACAATAAAAAAGTTGTGAGTTGATTTCGCGCTAAAAGCTACAAAACTATCAAATTTTGACATTTTGAAGACCTCACTCTGCACTAGCGCCCCTAGCGAAAATTAAACGCGATAACCATCAGTTCAAAATGTTTGGGGTTGATCACGTGTCTTTTCCAAAAAGAAACCCAAAACAATATTCTGTAGGTATAACATTGGTATGTTAAAAAGTTTGGTAACTATGATGAACGTAAAATAAACTTCCCGAGTCGCATGACTGGGTTTTTATGGTTGGGCTTACCTATAAAAATGTACCTATAGGGCTAATTAAAAATATAGGCACTCAGGAAAAACACTTAAAAAGATTTTTTTTTATAATTTGTTACCTACCTTAATTTTCCCTTTGGTTTACCTTCCTACCTATTTTTAAAAAGTACTACACTGCAAATTTATTCTGAGGTTCTGTATTCAATCTAAAGATCTGGGCACACGGCAGTGTATCAGCCAAGTTAGCAAAATTTATTATCTTTAAAAATGTCTTACATGATTTTCCTCTACCTACCTAATATTTTATTTGGCTTATTTTTAGCTTGGGAAGAAAGTATAACATATGACAAAGACCTATACAAAAATATATTCCATCAAATAATTAAAATGTGGATAATTTATACAAAATAATGTTATTAGGATATAAGGTATTATTTTGTCCTTATTTTTAAATTAAAAGTGCAGTTGACCTTATTGCCCTAAGGCTTTCTTGCTAGGTAAGTAGTTAAGGGTCTACATAATAGGTATGACCTAAGAGATAGGCTAAGGTGCCTACCTAATTATGCCATGTCCTCCCACCTGCATGGTAATCGAAAATATTCCCAATTATTTTGAAAGCTAAGCGGTAGATTTGCATGAATTATTAGCAAGTAAGGTAATGGGGAACATTGTGACATAAATTAGGATTAATAATAGGATAGTGTATGATAGCAATAACCACTTCTTGATGCAAGCATGTCTCCAACATTATTTATCTAAACGGTATTAATCAATATCATCATGAATTAGTCATGCATCAATATATTGTAATTTATACTACCTATGAAATCGTGCGCAGTGACTGCCGCGATAATTGTATTCGATTCCAACTAATTAACTTTTTGTAGCATCACCGACGACGTTTACCTGCGGACTGCACTCATCTAATGATAGAATTAATAATATAAAAAGTTATATTTATTGCGTTACTTACTGGACGTAGTATTTGAATTGCCATTTAATTGTAATTTATCGCCAAATGTAACGCGAACATTGTACGAGATGTGTGCGTTGCGCGGGCGCCGGCCGGGGCGCGGGGGCGCAAGGCGCGGGGCGCGGGGCGTGGCCTGGAGGCGGGGGCGGCGCGCCCATTGGCAGCGCGCTGCTAGGGGCCCGCCCCCGCGCTCCCCCGCCCCGCGCCTCGCCTCGCCGCCGCCAGCCGCGCTGTTCAGTGCCTCGCGGTCCGTCGTCTGTGTCGCATGCGTAGTGTGTCTAACTCGCGCCTTCCGCTGCAGATGCGATCCCGTTGTCGTTGAGTGATGCCGGCCGAGGAGGACCCCGCGGCGATGGAGTGTCGGGAGCCGGTCGACTCGCCGCAGCAGTTCTGCTTGCGGTGGAACAACTACCAGAGCAACTTGACCAGCAGCTTCGACCAACTTTTGCAAACTCAATCTTTCGTGGATGTGACTCTATCTTGCGATGGACAAAGTTTAAAAGCTCACAAAGTGGTTCTGTCGGCATGCAGCCCCTACTTCCAGTCGTTGTTTATGGACAATCCCTGCCAGCACCCGATAATAATAATGCGTGATACCAAATATTGCGACCTGAAAGCCGCCGTGGACTTCATGTACCGCGGAGAGATCAACGTGTCGCAGGAACAAATCCCAGCGCTGCTTAAGGTGGCGGAGTCGCTGAAGATCCGCGGGCTGACGGACGTGAGCGGCGAGCACGCCGTGGTGCAAGGCGCGCGCGGCGCCAAGCGAGCTGATCGCGCACGGGACGACTCCCCGCCCAAAGCCCGGCGCCGCGTGTCGGAAGACCGGGCCAGCACGGGAGGGCACGCACCCGCGCCCACCCCCAGCCCCA
This sequence comes from Orthosia gothica, assembly GCA_949775005.1. Classification (NCBI taxonomy): domain Eukaryota; kingdom Metazoa; phylum Arthropoda; class Insecta; order Lepidoptera; family Noctuidae; genus Orthosia; species Orthosia gothica. Next base: position 31,451,474 of record OX459039.1, on the reverse strand, counting down.
CGCCGGCCAGCGAGCTGCTGCCGACGGCCGAGCCTGCCGCCGCGCCTGTGCTGCCGCCGCTGCACCCCGACGACGTGGACATCCGGCCTGGCATCGCTGAGATGATCCGCGAGGAGGAGAGGGTGAGTGTCCGCATGCTCCGCAGGTCCGCGCCGACCGCCCTTCGCTTCAAAAGTTTTCCCGCCGTCCGGACTCCCCCGCGCGCCCTCGCCCCCCTGCGGGAAACTTTCCATACAGTAGCGCATTACGTAATTAATTTATATTATTTGACTTGACTACTTTGTTAATGCTAATGTGAAAGTTATAATAGTGTTTCTTACTTCGTCCGATCGATATAGGCTCCCGTTATGTGCAGTTTGTTACTACCCTGCGGTAGTACAGCACTGCACAGATAATTTGCACATCATTAAAAAGTTGCGAATTAAATTAAACGGCTTTCTTTGTTCGGGATATTGTGACAATACAATTTTTTTGCACATTTATTTTACATATCACTTTCACTGTCAAAATTATTCAATAATTAAAAACTGCACCATATATTTTTTGATATCAGTTGAAACAGTAACATTAAGTGGTTGGCTCTCTCTTTTTTGTATTTATTTGAAAGCCAACTTTTCCGCAATGTAAAAAATAGAAAAGTTTCGAAAAAGCTGCACTCGACAACTTTTGTTCGAAATAGAAGAGAGCAACACTATTTTGAGCAAATAAAAAGTTGGAAAAGTAGGTTTAACTAGTTATTGGTATTTATACAGATAGCAAAAGCTCATTAGGATTTTTTTTTTAATCATTTGTAGCCATTTTAAGGAATAGAAATAAAAATATTTAATAAAAAGAAATATAAGTAAATAAAGTTTTTAACCTAGGTAGGTAGTTTAAAATACTGTTTTTTTTTTCGGCACAAAACCAGTGGGACATATTTGTAAAGATAACGGAAGGAAACGCGTGTCTTTAAAACATCTAAGCAATTTAAGAAAGAGACGAAAAAGAGGACCTTTCTACAAAAGGCCGCGCGGGAAAACTTTATGAAATTTCTCTTTTGAACAGTGGATATAACAAATAAACCGTCTCTTATAGTTATAAGTTTTAAATAATTGTTATTTTATCTTAAATTAGTACAAACATTAGAAAAGTACATGAGAAAATTATCAAAAGCTTTAAGAAAAATACAGATATAAATATATATGTAGGGGCCGATGTACGGATTTAGTTTTAATGAGTTTTCAATTTATTTCAACAACGGAGTTAAGAGTATCTCTCTACCAAACACAAAAAAACAGTTCATAAATAAATAAGTTAATTATTAATAAAATATATTTATAAAATAATTATTCATAATTAATCATTGGAACACTTATTATAAATAATTATCTTAATTCGTGCATCAATTTTTAAGATTTTACAATAAACAAATATTAAAGTGCAACAACTGAGTATTTTTACAAATTTTTGCAAATGGTGCATGAAAGCCAATAATCCTAGGTATAGTTTAATATTGAAAACAAGCTCTATTAAATATAATATCTATTATATTTATATAGTTTTGTTAAACCTAGCTACCTGCCTATTACGAACTAGGTACTTCGTAATAGGCAGGTTTATTTCAACATTTCATTGGTAATGATAATTTAATCTAATATTTAACAAATCAAATGAATCAATCACGGTCTCCGATAATCCTTTTGAATACCTAAATAGCCTAATCAAATTGAACTGATAAAGTAACTTAGTTGCAAATTAAAAGGATTCATTGAGCAAGGCTGTACTTCAATATTTATCGAAACTGACGAAGGCAACTTAATTTTAGAGCATCGGAAACCAAATACGTATACAAGTCGACTTGGTCAGCTAAAAGGCTTGGCTTAACCATTCAGAGTCAGAATAATAAATATCGTCGGATATATCGGGCAACGATAACCGCTCTACTGACTAAACGGATTAAAATAGATAAAAAGAACTGCCACTTCCAACAAGCCAAGAATAAGGAACGACATTTTGCAATATTCGAAGTAATCAATCTATTACAAGCCGCGTATGTTCCTCGAATCTAACTAACTCTAACATTTGAATAATAACCATTATTTTATAACAACGAACAAGAAATACTAAGAAACGTTCACAAAACCACCAGCAGTTGTAGAAACATAATTTTTTGTTGAAAATATAAATACTAACCGTCCATTGTTAGTGCAAAGTTGTATAATTTAGCGTTTCGCGACCAAAACTAGGTCTTTCTTGTAACAAAAGGATATTGTTTCAGTACAATTAGCAATGCAATCAACATAGATAAGTAAACGTTTGCGTTACTCCACTGCCTACTTTGGTTAAAAAGTGTTACGATTATTTAGCAGGGTTTGTTAGTGCTTTATCGTTGGAAAATGAGGGTCGGCGGCTTAAGGATACGTCGAAGACGAATATTAGGGCAGGCTGAATGACGAAGCCGGATAGTCATGCTACACTCATTGTTTTCGGCTCATTGTAATGTTCAGAAGTTACACGTTATTAGGAAACTGCGACTTTTGAGGCCGAGGCTGTTTTATCGCTTCCTTGAAAGGGGGAAGCGGGTTTTTTGTTACGAAAACTTTTTGCAAATAGGTAATTATGTATAATAAAACACATCATAATTTTACAAAATATAACTTAGCTAAAATAAATCGGATGCTTTTCGACGGTTCGATAAAAATATCCGAGGCATTTCACCTCTCTATTTTTGCCCAAATCTCGTTTGATGCGAACCGCGTCCACTTAAGAGCTTGTACCTCACCCCTTTCGTAGCGGGAGGTTCCTCCCTCTCAAGTGGTATAACCTCAGGCGTTGATAATTTGAACTTAACTTTGAACAAATAGTTACACGATTGGTTACGAGGTACTAGTTTATACGTGGTTGAATCAATTGCCTTCGAGCTAGTTCTGTGATCACCTGTCTGTCGTTACCTACTTGATACTTGCTTGTAACATTGTCTGTAATGAATTCTAAACCTACTTTTATTTCGTGTCGTTGAGATAAAAATGTATGTGAATCATATGCATTTATTAATAAAATAGTATGTGCAAAATGGGTTTTGTGACTTTAAATTTTAACTGCCGCATATATTTTGGCCGTTAAAGGAATTTAAGAAAAATATTTTAACTGCTTTAGTACCTACTTCGTACCCATAATTAGTACAAGTATGGGGGTACTTAGAAGTTATATGTTTTTCAAATTCTTCAGTACTATTTATGATGGTCTGGCAAAGAAATATGACTCGTCTTGGCGGGAGCACTACCATGCCCCCAAATTTATATAATGCGGTTTTCGAAAATTCTAAATATTTGTTCCAATTGCGGCAGTCTACCACTATGAGTGGGGGTAGTAAGTAGGAACCAAGGCATCTATTAATTTGCGCTATCGAGACGGCTCTAAGCCTCTTATGATGACTTCCGTTGACTCAAAGACCAAGCCGGCAAATTTTCAACTAAAATAAATAATTTTCTCGAATTGGGAATATTAATAGCCCATGTCTGTAGGCAAAGGAACCAATATTATTCTGTCTAACACAATATGTACTAACATAAGCACCTAGGTAGGTGCTTTCGAGCCAAGGCTTTATTTATACAGTCTAAAAAGGCGTAAATGATCCTACAAATTTTCGTAAACGGGCGTCTATTTAATTGAAGTAGGTAGTGACTCTGTGATTTGATCACAATATATTTTTTAAACATAACATCACGCTTGGATTTTTCGAAAGGATATACAGAGATACACTTTTACTTCATCCACATTTCATCAGTTAAGTACCAAAAAATATGCTTTAATATACTTGGTAGATCTATTAGCAGTGTTTCCATTACCTAGGTCCTCGTAAGTTGGTAACCCTTGCTAACTCCTTTTATAGGTAAAAAGGGTGACTAAAGGGTGGATAGGAACGATTCGTTTTCTTTAAATAAATATTTCGCATTATAAAATTATAAAAAAAAACACAATTTGCTTGAATTACATAATAACTACTTCGTTGGTCTGTCGCTAGCGCTACGGTTGCGAAGGTCGGTTCTGGATTCGATGTCCGGGTACGGCAAAGAATTGTTGGGTTTTTTCACCTGGAATTCATCAGTTGCAGTCCGGTATTTGGAAAAAAATATATAAATACTGTCGTAATGTTATATATTGTCAATAAAAAACCGGCTAAGTGCGAGTCGGACTCGCGCACGAAGGGTTCCGTAACATTATCGCAAAAAACGGCAAAAAAACGCGTTTTTTGTATGAGATCCCTACTTAAATATTTATTTAATTCTGTTTTAAGTTTTTGTTCTTATAGCGGTAACATAAATACATCATCTGTGAAAATTTCAACTGCCTAGCTATCACGGTTCATGAGATACAGCCTGGTGACAGACGGACAGACAGACAGACGGACTGCGGAGTCTTAGTAATAGGGTCCCGTTTTTACCCTTTGGTACTAAACCCTAAAAATGCAATCTGTAATCTAAAACATATTTATGTAATATAGAAATGTAACTTTTAAGGTATCACTTACTTTCTTGAATATTTTCTCACCAGGCAGTGGTCAAACGATGACAGAGAAAAGACGACTTAAAAATAATACACTTAAATACGAAAGGCGCTTTTCCTGCTTTTCCTTGTATTTTCGTAAACGATTTACGTTTTTATTCATGACAGTTGTATGATCTCATTCGTTATAGATTGCATAGCAGTCTTGTCTTTATTGACATGTAGGTATAACCTAAAGATTAATTAAATATTTATAATGATTGCAACTGTTTCAATTGAACTAATTAATTTAATCGTTTCTTTCAAAATAATGTAGGTGTAATTGATTTTTGAGATTCTCGGGAGCCTAGGGCCGGGCCTTTGAAAGGCGTACCAGGGTCCGAAACCAACTCGCAGAGACCTTGTTAGACATGTAGGAAGAAATGTGACACCAACCTGCAATTATCCCTGTATGCACTAGTCATTAGGCAAGAGGACTCAAGGAGAATCCCCGGTTGGTGCAGGACTATTGCAGAATATGAAGACAAACACATTGGGCTATGGGTTTGGGAGGTTTCGTGTATCGATTACCTAAAACTATACAAGGACTATTGGCATCTGCCTGACCACTGTTGATCTACACGGCTATTAAATGGCAGGGGTGACTTGCACACTCAATTAATTGGTTTTATTGTTAGTTAAAATCGGTTTAGATGTCTATGAAAATAAGAGGAGTGCCTTTAAGTGTTTCGTGCGTTTCTAAAACTTTCTTGAGGATGTTGTCATATAATTTAGCTTGTCGATCAGATTGGATCTTAATTTGAAATGTAGTATATTTTTATCTTATTGTATTTATTTTATGTTCTTTTTATCTATTTTGACATACACGAGAGAATTGGTTTCCGTACGTCACGTCCTAGGCGACCACTGAAAATCAGCGCTGTGCTGTGGGTACCCCACGGCACAGCATTATGCTGAGTGGAAGCCTTCTTGCCACAATCACGACATGCATCTGCCTGACATCTTTTTTCACCCTATTTCTTTTCTGTTAAAAACAAAATGTAGGTAGTATATAGTATTGTTTGATTTATTTCTCGTCTTTACTAACTTAATTTAAGTACTACTAATACTATTGTTTAAGGGTATTTATTATTGTATGTATATCGTTTTGTGACAAATTAACACTTTTTCTTTCTTTCTTTCTTTCTTTTGGCGATTTGTGATTAGTTGATAACATATACAGGTAAATACTTGATATTATTATGATGCATATAACTGCCTATACACTTAACATATTGCTAACTTTATGAGAAAATAATAACGAATTCGTTATAAAAAAAATCCAACAAATTAAAAAGCCATTCTTGAGCTGCAAATTAGAAATCTTAGAAATTAGAACTTAATGAAATTAATAATTTTTAATTAAGATTTTTAATTAAAAAAGCATCAAATCTAATTATCGATTATTCTTTTTCGATTAGTGATCCCAATCAGAAGAATTGTGTCCTAGTGTTAGTCTGTTGATTTTTATTTCTAGAACAATCTAGTTAACATTAATTCCGCAATGAAATCAGCAACACGAGCATGCAGATTCAATTAACGTACGTAATTAAAAATGTAAGTAGAGAGAATAAAAAAAATATAGTATTAAGTAGTAGATTAATTTATGCCAGTTGATAAGCCTATTTATTATAGTTGGTGTACGATTAATTCTGTTAATATCCAATGGCCGAAGTAACTTTGATAAGGGGGCAGATTTTATTACTTATTCGAGGCGCAGAACATTATTTTGCGTATTTTCGGTACGCTGGGCACATTTGCTATACTTCGTAAGTTTTTACTTGACGCGTAGGTAAGTTTGAAACAATCCTGAAATGGATAACGGCCTCATATATATGTATATATATATTCTCGTACAAAAAACAAACTTATACAAATACAGTAGGACAGATACAGTAGCTGCAGTATGTTATTCTTAGTCTTGCAAGTACAGCTTACCTAACCTATGAAAATGTGCGTAAAATGAGACTGTTTAGGTTGAGGAAATGCGGTCGCAAACAACCGACTGAATATCCTAAGTAAAAAGTCGTAATTCGAGGTCAGGGTCTCGCCTATTGCCTCCTTCAAATATTGTACCAATTTAAAAGATAATCCATAAACTGATAAAGAAAGATATATTATACTATGCCTCTATGTTTTCCTTTTTGATAATACATTATCTTTAGAAGCACTGGAACCCTCCCAAAATGCTCATAATTGCGCTGTCAACAGAGGCCTAGTGTACAAATTAGCCAACTATAAATGAAAAAAGAAAACATAGGGAATATATATTTCCAGTTTATGGAATATATTTTAAATTAATCCTATACTGGAAGAGGAAATAGGCGAGAGTCGAGGGCAGCGTATAAAGTGATACGAAAAAAACTTGAACTTCAATGTTCGTCACGGACGGGTGGATAGATGAAGTTCATTCAAGTCTTAGAAAACAATAATAGCACAATAGATGTGAAGTTACTTTAAAATGAAGAGATGACAGAATTTTGTAATAGTGCATAATGTTTTAATAAATAAATAATTAGAAGTAATATTGAAATATTACTTGTGATATTTACTTTTCATATTTATAATTGCACAATAGTTACAAATGGGAAAGACTGAATGTTTCTACGTATTATCAATCACGCCTCAAAGACTGAACGGACTTGGAACACAGGTGGGGTGGAAAATTGATTTATTCAATTAGGCCATTTAGCGACATTGTTGAACGTCAAAAATTTAAACGTAATAATAATTGATTCTACCGTCCAATCCGAAAAGTTATGCATAAGCATGTTATGGAGAAGTACGGGCAAGAAACTCTACACTTACTCTTTAAAAAAAAGTGTTTTAAAAATATTTGGTTACATGATTCTTGTTGGAAAAATAAATATATGTGAGAACGAATGGTAAACAGACGTGCACGTAAAAGCGTCTAGAGTAAAACAAACAATTCTTACTAAAAATACAATAAATTGGTAATTAATAACAGGCCGAGGCAGCTAAGTTATGACAAATCCCAACTGATGGCGTCCGTTCACGAACATGACACATGGATCGGCACAACTCAGCTCAAACATCATGAAGGGAACCGATCCAACACATGTGCCACCAACAGAGAGAGCATAACACACTGTCAACTGCCAGGGCACACACAAGTCAACGACTGACATATAGGTACAGTAAATGGTAGATTTACAGTTGGTACATAGTACTCACATATGTGCTGTGCAGTTATATAATACTAAAAGAAAAAAAAAGTTTATGCAATACAACTATATTCATACAGTCTTCAGCAGGTCCAAAAATATTTCAGAACTTTTCTGCTTATCACTTGTTTTTGTAGAACAGGACCAGCGTAGAGCCAAGCATTTTTATCAGCGAGGTAATCCCCCAACTTAGAATATGCCTGCCTGCATAGTGTGCGTTTTATATAAGTTTTAAATTTCATCTCATTCAGTTCTAGAATGTGGGGAGGTATTTTATTGTAACATTTTATTCAGTACCCCATAAAGATGCTACTTTAGTCAGCCTGAAACCTGGTTGAATTATTTGGTCTCTATTTCTAGTAACATAATTATGTCTGTCGCTGTTTTTACTAAAAAGATGTAAATTCTTTCTAACGTACATGATGTTTTCGTAAATATATTGACAATAGAATGATTAGAACTTAGCATACATTGAGTATATTTATCCCGTAGGTTGTACGTTCTGCGGGCAAAATTGCTGGCTAAATATAGTCACAAAATAAAAGGAGGTGCTAATTTCTAATGACGTTAGTATTCAGTAGTTACGTTAGCAATAAAATAAACAAACGTTTTAGGTAATTGTTCAAAGAACCAGTTGTAATACCAACAAAAAGTCCAAGTCCACTCTACTGTCCGTTTGTCTGTCTGTCACCAGGCTGTATCTCAAGAACCGTGATAGATAGACAGTTAAAATTTTCACAGATGATGTATTTTTGTTGCACTAAAAACAGAATAAAATATATATTTTAGTGTTATTGTAATTTTACGGAACCCTTCGTGAGCGAGTCCGACTTGCACTTGGCCAGTTTTTTTAGCCTATGTTACCCGGGCCATAATAACGAATCGATTGACACCTTTTTCATCATAATCGTATGAATTTTTTAGGCGCAACGGAGGAAAATACGTAAATACAAACGTACATCCGTACATAGACTGCTAAAATCATCACCCTTCCTTTTGGCTTTGCATTAGTCGGGTAAAAAATTAAACCAGTTCTGAAGTTCTTTTTATTAGATTTAACCTTTATTTCTTCTTCTTCTTCATATCATACTATTTCCTTTTTCAAAATTAAATTAGCCTATGCTGTGCCACTTAGGGTTGCCACATTTTTTTGATGAAAAAAAACAAAAATATTATATTTTTCAAAAGCATTTTATTATTTTTGACTTTAATCATCAAAACTTTTTCTTATTAAAATATTCATATAACTCTGAACAATTTAGTATGTGTGAATGCAAAATTTCATCTTAATTGGTGGCGAATAACTGCTTTAAAAATCTGTTGCATGATTTGACCTGAACACACTTACATACATACGTTTGCAAGTTAAATAAAAGCTTGTAAATAATTGTAGTTCTAAAAACAAAATAATGGCAGGGATGGGAAGGATAATGGGACAAATAAATTTAAATTATTGCATTGTCATCGGTCCTTGATAAGTGTGTAAAGTTTCAAATCAATCCGACGTTTTGAAGGGGCTGAAAATCACATTCAAAGATTCCGTTACATTGATACATATACGTACATACCAAGCTAATAAACGCGTATTAATATAGTACGATACTATATAATTTAGTACGGGTGGCAAACTGGCAGCCCTAGTCCCACTGCAAGACCTCTCTTTCTCGTTTTAACACAATTCTGATTTCTGCTAGGGTGGGCCAGTCTTGGCATAGTACAATATCACGCTTTATTCCCCTAAGGGCTGGGCAGAGTAGACAGTACCTGAATTTCGCCGTTATGTTTAAGTCTTATCTAATTATTTATTATTGAGTTTCTTTAACCTATCTTACCAAAATTATAAAGAGGAAAGATTTGTTTGTTTGTACCGAATAGGCGCCGAAACTACTGGACCGATTTAAAAAATTCTTTCACCTATGGAAAGCTACATTATTCCCGAGTAACATAGGCTATAATTTTGACGGGAGCGCAGCCGCGGGGGTCAGCTAGTTTCTTATAAGTTTATTCTTACCGCTAGTTCATCGACTGTCGTGATACAAATAATGATTCGTAACAGGTATTTGTCAGGATTCTGCTAATTTTCACAATGCGTCAATATATTGATAACGCGATTTGTGATAACTATTATGAACAGTTACAATTACCTCATCTGCTCTCTAAAATTTAGTTATTGTTAAAACGCGAGCCTATCAAAAATAAACTTAAAAATTAATTGAAAAGAATATTAGTTGTCAGTTATCAAAGTTTTTTGCTGTAAATTATTGGGACTTGCAAACTTTTTCTTACTAGCAATTTGCTTATTAGTTTTGTATTATTTTATAAAAGTTTTTTTCTAACAATAAAACTATGCTCAAATTAAAAGTTAGGTAACTTTTCGGGTATTCCTTTTTAAGTGCAGTAGGTAACAATAACTATGATGCATTGTGCATCATATAATTATGTTAATTATTTTACTAGGCTAATCGTGTCACTATCAAATAGTCTTTTTCACATGTAAATATTAGAGTACATCAAAACCGCATCAATCATTTACTTTTCATAATATTTTAATAAATACTTAACAAAAAACTACCATTCAATAAAAACAATAATAATACAATAATCGTTTATTCAGTCAAAACACACTTACAAGATCACAAAATATGAACAGTTTTAACAGTAAAACACAGAAAAAGAGCTGGTACCTGTATTTATTGTATCACAGGTGCCAAACTAAACAATTTGCTGTAAGATTAACGGGCCAGGTCCCGATCTTGCCAATAAATACTTACCTAGTACATACCTATTACCACTCCAGTTCATGTTTATAATCCTAGTTCCGTAATAACTAAAACTATTTCAATAAAAAAATACCTATTTAGGAAACTACAAGCAAAAAAGCCGAGAATGTAAAAAAAACGGTCAAAGGATAAAGTCTAACCATACAACACGGGCCGTCGCGCTAGAAACTTGTCCCATTTCTACACCAATGTACTGAGTTCTTAATACTTCTTTTAGAATACTAGTTCCGGGGAACTGTTATTGACGTCAATCGGAACAGTTATTTGATATTGAACGGAACTTATTTCACTGAGTTCTTTATTTCCGGTTTGGTGATTTTTATCCATGATGGAACGGAGAAAAAACTTATATTCTTTGGCAGGGACTGAGTTGGGGACTTGACTCCTATGGGTTATTATTAACCGACTTCAAAAAGAGGGCAGGTTTCTTAATTCGACCGTATATATATTTTAGACTTTGGGGTTGAAAGGAGGGTTAAGAGGGAAATAACAAAGAGCCGTTGGATAGATCGTGAAAGATTACCTATTAGGCTAGGCGGAGTACCTTTCTAGTCAATTTTGTGTCGTAGGTCGTGGGCTCGAACCTCCAGGCAGGCGCTTTACTTTGTGTAGATTATTACATCACCACTGCTCTAGGAAAACATCGTGAGGAAACAGGAAAGTCCTAGAACCAAAAATTCGAAGACATGTGATATCTACCAACCCGCCGCACAGGACCCGCGTGGTGGGTTAAGACCCATACCCTCTCTCATAGAGAGGAGGCCTGTGTCCCAGCAGTGGGCACATTCAAAGGCTGATGACGATGATGATAATTATATAACAGAGAAGAAGACTAAAAGAGAATGGAATGTAGACATGTTATTCTGAATTTATATGGGACTAGCTTCAGCCAGAGGCATCGCCCGCGTGAATGTCGAAAAAGTATCCTATGCAATATTCCTGACTATAATCAATCTCTGTGCCAAATTGCATCCAGATCCGTCCAGCCGTTTAAGGGTAATGAAGTAACAAACATACACACACACATTCACAAACGTTCGCTTTTATAATATTAGTGTGATAAATTGTGATATAGGCCCAGATAATGATGTTGATAAATTATAATAAGAGAAATTATATATTATGTGAGGAAATTAAGGATTTCATCACAAATTGATTTTCATTTGATAGTTGGCGTGATTAAACAGAGGGTAAGCATTTGCTTCTGGCATACCTATCAGTCAAATTGAATTTGGTACATAACTGTGTACCTAATTGAATTCAACTGATATGGAATGTAGATATGAATCTATATTCCATATCTGCCTATGAAAGCAGGTTCCGACTCCCCTACAACCATGTCAAACCTAGATTATTTTACGTAATACATTTATACGGTTAAGGTCAAGTGTGAGAACTAATTGCATTTATTACAGACTAGCATCTGGAAGCGGCTTCGCCCGCTTAAAAGTGGAAAATTATCCCGAGGGAACAAATCCCCCGTGATAAAAAGTATCCTATATGCTATTCCTGACTATAATCAATCTCTGTGCCAAATTCATCCAGATCCGTACAGCCGTTTGAGCGTGAAGAAGTAACAAACATACAAACACACACTCACAAACTTTCGCCTTTATAATGTTAGTGTGAAGTGTGATGTTGAGAAATAAATGTATTAGCAGCACTTACTAAAGGTTCCTGCAGACTAGCGCGACGCGACAATGTGACGACGTGTTTTCATAGATACTGTACAAGTTACACTTGAAATGAAATGTTAGAAGCTAGTGCACTTTAGATAAACGGACTGGAAAACATTCCCTTGAGAATAATGTTCCATCATTCCAAAAGTGTGTGAATCTTTCTAAAAGAAGTTATTTCACTTTCTTGAAGATTTTTTTATGGCCAGTATCTAGTTAGTTTACCAGGGGGGTGACCACAAGCTCTTAGAGTAAGGTTATTTTGAGTGTGAGTAAGGGACAGATGTATATGACGTGTATACATCTGTCACTTACTCGATCTCAAAATAACCTTACTCTAAGAGCTTGTGGTCACCCCCCAGGTCTCTACAAATGAACAAGTGCAAAAAAATGCCTAAAATTAAAATTCGTAAGTTAAGACTAAACAGAAGCTCTATGCAAGTGGCATTCGATATCAGCGAAGGCGATAGTCGAAATGTCAAAATGTAAGGGAATGATCACGTGATTTTTCCATATCGCTTGTCAATCCCATACAATATTGCCTTTTTGACAATCGCTACCGCCACGCTTACGATGATAGAATGTCACTTGTCTAGGGCTTCAGGTTGTTTTTATTTAACCGGGACAGTATGACGAAAACCAAATCCGTAGAGAAAAGTGTACGCGTGGAAACTATCTTAGAAACTTCATAAAAACATGAAAATATTATTATTTCTATGTTATTATATATATTCGGACTAAAGTGAGTTCCATAGCCGTGCATGAAGATATCGGCAATAAACACCAAATGCAATTCGAATAAAAACTGTCTGCATTTACCTTTAAATATTAAAGGCAGAGTAAATGAAGGCTTAACAACTATCGAAACTAATGCATGAGATTTCAACCACCATTTTCTCTGTGAATATTGTATTAAATTTAGAAGCTAGATTCAAACGCAGGAGTTTCATTGACGTATCTAGTTGTAATTCGATATCTGTTGAGCTTTACCTGCGAATTTCTTCGCACACTAGTCTACTTTGCCATAGAACACGGAACCGTCGTGTCCGGCGGTGATTAGAGTTGTCATCTAAGTTATAAGAAGTAATTTTTTTATGTTGCCCTAACTGCCTTACCTTTCAGGGAATAGATAGGTACTGGCGTATTATGTTTGTAAAAAGTGATTTCCAGAAGTTCAGACAAGATTGCGATATAAAAAAAAAAAAAAAAAATATTCCGGTAAATGCCGGTTTTTGTGGGTTATTTACTTATAATAGTAAAAATGCTAATGTCTGCCTAAGTTGCATTTAGAGCCATTTTCAACTGTCACAAGCTCACGCTAACTTTAAAATCATCAAGGGCCGTCAGTTTCATATGGACAGTGAAACTCACTGACACGTTTCATTTGTATGAAATATTTGACAACGCCGTCTTTAAAAGTGGTCCTAATAGGTGTAATAGGTGACACTAAGTATTGTGTAAGAGCAGTGACGGCCCAGTGGTAACAGCCCCGAAATACGCGCGTGGGTTCGGACCCAGGCAGGCGCTTTACTTTGTGTAAATTATTTCATCACCACTGCTCTAAAAACGGAGACGGAAAACATCGTGAGGGAACCGGAATGATGTATAAACAAAAATCTGCACCAATCCCATTTGGTGAATTAGGACCTATTGTGGGCTGTGCCCCAGCAGTGGGAACATTAAAAGTCTTATGATGATGATGAGGTAACACTCACTGAATCACTTCGTTTATATGAAAAGTTTTGACATTGTCCTAGCAGTGTCCGCCGAGACGTCTTCATGCTCTGTGGCTTCAAGTCTACCGCTGTTTAGATTTGCTTAGGAGTCGAGTTCCTATAATAAATTGCTTTTCTAGTGCATTTCTACAACTTCTTTTGCTAGTTTTTTAGGGTTCCGTACCCAAAGGGGAAAAACGGGACCCTATTACTAAGGCTCCGCGGTCCGTCTGTATGTCTGTCTGTCTGTCACCAGGCTGTATCTCATGAACCGTTATAGCTGACAGTTGAAATTTACACAGATGATGTATTCCTGTTGCTGCTATAACAACAAATACTAAAAACAGAATAAAATATATATTTAAGTCCCATACAACAAAAGTGATTTTGTTGCCGTTTTTTGCTAAAATACCCCCGTCTCATTAACACCCCGATTTTATTCAAACATAGCTAAGAACACTCTCGACAAAATAACCTTTCAAACAAAAGAAACTAAATCAAAATCGGTTCATCCGTTTAGGCGCTATGATGCCACAGACAGACACGTGAAACACGACACAGCAACACACGTGAAACTTATAACACTCCTCTTTTGCCGGCGGGGGTTAAAAAGGTAGAACTGTACCTCTTCTTCATCTTCCTGCCCTTATTGGGACTTTTTACTTGGGGTTGGCGCAACACGTTTTCTTCTTCCATACCGTCCTGTTCCCCGTCACGCTATCACGGACTGCCTTCTGTTTAAATTTGTATTCTAACTCATTTTGGTGCAATGAAACTGTAAAAACGTGCAAAAAATTTAAAGAAAAAAATTCATGCACCGAGTAAACCCTTTTACTTACAAGTCGCTGCTAACACCGTCTATCTATCGCCATGGAACGGAACCGAACTAGAACGATGTACAAAAAATAATCGGTTTAATCAGACGAAAATCGCTAGTTACGTCGGCGCGGTTTCTTTGTATGTGATGAGGCATCTGTATGCTAGTATTATATCATCTGTGACCATACATAAACAAAATTGCAATTGCATTATAATATAATGATTGACTGATAAAATATAATTTATACGCGTTTTAATTTACCTCCATTTTTAAAGACAGTTGACGACACGAAAGTTACCCGAATATTTTTAAACAGTGCAAGTAAGATGTATGGAACGAGACATGCTGTGCTGACCCCAAACAGTGTGGGATTAGAGCAGGAGGATGATGATAATGACATTATCATTTGACGCCAAAAGAGCCAAAAGACGTCTACTGCTGGTCTTAGGCCTTGCCCAAGCGTCGCCACACTGACCGGTCCCGTGCATCTCGCATCCAGCGGACTGCCGCCACCCTCACAAGGTCATCTGTCTACCAGCGTCTTCCGGCTCGCTGTTGACCTTGACACTCCAAAATTCTTCGGACCTATCGACCATCCGTTCTGTGAGCAATATAGTGATAATATAGTTATGCAAAAACAATACGCCATAGAATTTATTTTACACTAAGGGATATAAATATATACAGTTAATTCGTACGCCATTAGGTTCACTTAGGCATCGCATAGCTTTACTGAAAACCTGATTCTTAACTCAAGTATTTCTTAATGAAATAATATTAATGTTACATTTTTTTTTTTTATTACAGATAAACTTATAACTTTACTTTTATGAACACTTCTCGAATGAATCCCAGCTAGTGAAGGATAATTTCCAATAAACGCTCAATTCATTGTTTTGTATTTAATTGAGTATCTCTTAGTTCCAAGGAAATTCTTTTATTAAATTATTTGTAGCAAACATTTTAATTTATGTATATGGTAAAAAGGTGATTAAGAACTAATTACAACCACATTATAAACACTTCTTATTGCTTTTTTAGGGTTCCGTACCCAAAGGGTAAAAACGGGACCCTTTTACTAAAACTCCGCGGTCCGTCTGTCTGTCACCAGGCTCTATCTCATGAACCGTGATAGCTAGACAGTTGAAATCGACTGATCGATTGACACCGATGATGAATTTCTGTTGCCGCCAACAACAAATACTAGAAGCAGAATAAAATAAATAATTAAGTGGGGCTCCCATACAACAAACGTGATTTTAGCCGTTTTTTTTGCGATAAAGGCACTGAACCCTTCGTACGTGAGTCCGACTGGCACTTGGCCGGTTTTCAAAACTTTACCACTAGCTATTTATTCCTGTTAATCTAATCAATATTTAGGAAAAAAATGAAGTGTATTTCATTATTTTAAAGTTAAGGTATCACAGACAGATGCGGTGGGACAATGCGAAATAACTTTAAAAACCCATGTCACTGAATCAACCTGTATATGTATTTGTATAAACCTACAATACTAACTAGAAAAGTGTTCTTTCCACACAATTTTCGTGACCCTGAAATTAAATAAAAGTACTTAGGTTTTCCACGCGTAACTGCCTGCCCAATAAATTTTTAACAACGATTTTAATGTAAATATTGTATAGCTATAACAATAGTTTAGCGTTCATTGCTCATAAAGATAAAACGGTAATTACATTCTTAATGATCGTGATTCAGCTTTAGCCCATTATTTCAGCCGATATGTGAGTAAGCTGTACTGTTTTATGGTGGTGACTGTTCGACCCACTTCTTTTCCACGGGTTTATGTTACTAGACCTATGTGTCATCTATGTGAACTTAAAACTTTAAAACAAAGCGAACAGAGGCTTTAAAACAATAGAAAAATACTTAAGGCGGTACCCCGAGCAAAACGCCGCGCAAGCCGTTTTTTGTGTTGTTTTTAGGAGCTATCTACTCGTTATTTAAAAAGAAATATCAATTAATAAAAATACATTAAATTTCTACATATTATTGATTCTAAAATGGTAAATTTAGTTTTTTTTTTAAATGTTGTATATATTTCACTAATCTACTTCCAAAAAAACATAAAAATGAGAAATAATTATTGATATTATGCATCTCCTCGTAAAGTGTTCATTGATTATTTTTTGTACTAACACTAATGGATAGACAATTTAATAACGAACATTTTTGTAGAATTATTTTTTTCAAAAGACCAAAATTCGATTTTATAAAGATTTTATTCTAAAATCTGGGCGTATTCACTACTGTAATTCATGCGCCACCAGTGCCGCTAGACCAATAGGAACGCTCATATCTCATGCCGATTTTTTGGTCAGGGTACCGTCTTAAGTATTAAGCATTATCAGCCTTTCCATTATCAAGTTCCGTGTTGGAACACAGGTCTCTTCTCTATGAGAGGGAATGGCTCTTAACCCAACAAGCGGGCCCAGTGCGGATTGGTAGCTGTCACTTGTCTTTGAATGTTATATTTTAAGACATTTCTTATTACGTAACCACCTAAAGGCAGACAGGCGTCGTGACGTGACAATGAGACTATTTGTTCTATCACAAGAACAATTTTTATGAAAAACCGTCGTCGCATTGGCGCATTGCCCCCTGTCTGCGGTAGCCTAAGTAAGATTGCCATCCTATAAACGAAGCTACACCATTTTAATAGAATTTACTCCAAAACACTAGATATTTGATGTTCTAAGGGGCCTTTCACCATCATTGGCAATAACTATCTTAATAACCCAAGCCATTTAAAAGCATATATCGCACCGCGAGCGTAAATCAGGGCCTTTGGAGCGAGATCAGTCTGCCTATGCCACAATAATTAAGCGTGAAGATAACTAAGTTAAGCCCGGCACAAACACTACTCCGGTCGCTTTAACTAATTTTAGCTAAGGCCTTGATTACGTTGACCGGGGCATTGACAACCGTGTCTTGATACGGGAGGGAAATACAAAGAGAAATACTACAATATTAACAAATAATTTTTTTCTTAAATTAATTTTGTTTAGGCAAATAATTGACTAAAATTATTTATTGTTTGTCACATCATTTTTATTTACTGTAGAGTTTTCTGGTATCTGAATTAAGGCCCCTGCAGACAGGTGTGACGCGACGATTTGACAATGATGCAACGGCACGTTTTAAAATTGCAAAGTTTTTACGTTTATCCCTTTTTTCGAATAACAGTTTAAGATATAAATTTTGCAATTATAATAAAATAACATAATCGTAAAAAATAATAACAAATTGTTGCTCATGCTATGAAAAAGCTGGTAGCACACTGAGACTTTATTTATAAGATTTAAAACTAAATTCTTTAAATTAGGAACCCCACTTACCCAAATAGAACCTAACTGTTTTTTAAGTAAATTAAATTAACTGTGTGCTGCGTACTTCCATAGATTGAAGTGTTCTAGCTAAAAAAAAATAAAGTAATTTGTGATGTTTTGGTAGGTACACATTTTGTTTTAGTTACTCAGTATCAATATAACGCCAGTTTATTTTTTACCCGATTTTTTACTCTTTATGGGCTTCTAACACGTGTGCCTAATTTTATAAGTCTTTTTATTTTTGTTTGTAAGGTTGTATGTTTCTATGTATATATGTTTGGCAACACATTTCGCCGAATCTACTTATCGGATCGTGATAATTGTTTTTGTGTTGGAGTATCTCTCAACTAAGGGAATAGTGCGTAAGTTTTATCAAAATCGCTCCAGTAGTTTTCAAGATATGGAGCAACAACCCTTTGAGTACCATACTATAAAACTTGCTCATTTTTAGTTATGGTGTACTAATAATAATTGAAGAGTTTTAAAATCATTTTTACAAAAAAAAATAAACATCTTCAAAAGCAAAAAACTAAAAAGTGCAAAATAACTTTCGTATCGGAAGTCGGTGTCGAAAAATGATCAAACCAACCAACGAAAGTTATGTTGCACTTTTTAGTGTTTTGCATTTGAAGTCAGTTTATTTTTTGTATAATTATGTTTTATCGGTCTCTCATAGTTTCTGATTGCATAAACAATTAGTAGAACGGTGTTATGTATCTGTAAAGGGTTGGAATGAGTGCAGGAGGGGTATAAAGGTCACGGGGTCGTCGACCCCGGGGGACATTTTTGCCAAATGACTGGCTGCTCACTTGCCTATATCATTTACTGCACTAGTATACATTATCTCTCTAGTCTCTTGTCTATGCTCTATACGTTTTATATTTAAGCATGTCTGACGTTTTCTAAAGAGTGATAGAATAATTATAATAATAATTTCTTCGATTAAAAACGAATTTCTTAAAATATTTTTTAAAAGTAAGTTCAATTATTATTATTAAAATGCAACTTTAGAAAAACTTAAATTGCATTTTTTAAGCATACCTATAGCACGCATAGAGTAGTCAGTGATGTTGCACAAGCAATTAAATATTTGCAAGGAAAAAGTATTTTTTTATGAGTAGGAACTGTCGAATTTCAACAACTAGAAGACTCCTTCTCTTATTAAAACGTAATTTTATGTACTTTTACATATTAAAACCATAGTGTGCGTAAGCGTAAAACCACAGTGAGCGTAGGCGTAAAACATTAGTGTGCGTAAGCGTAAAACCAGTGGCATAAACCGCGCGCCTCTCGTTCTTGGCTAAAGTGCCAAAACGATAAACGGAGTTTTTCGCTCTCGCGGCTAAATATTACAGTGAGATAAGATAAAGTAATTACAACGTGTATTATCTATTGTTTAAACTAAGATATAATCTTTAGATGTTGGACTTAAGCCGTTATGCGTAAATACAGCGGGTAGTGCCCTGTGCGCAATATTAGTTCAACATTTAAAACTTATTGAAATATCTTCTTTGGAATTAGGTGTTTACTGCAGCAATAGTTAATACTGGTAACTGAAAAATTGTGTTTTATCATATAATCAGCATTTAATGTTCCCACTGCTGGGACACAGGACTCCTCTCTGTGAGATGGAGGGGGCGTAATCCACAAGCGGGACTTCGGGTTCATGAACGTGCTATCTAAGTAAAAATAATTAAAATAGAATAAAAAATGCCCAACAAGCTTTACTATTGACCTTTGTAATGTCACAATAAAAGCAAGTGAGTTTATTTCTGGTGGTTCGTTGGAATTATGTTTTTATTTAATTCTAGTTTTTCCCCGCAGCTTCGCTCCCAATTTTTATCCCTGTCTTCGAGATTAAAAAATGTCTATGTCACTCAAGGCCTTAATGTAGATTTCTACTGGTGAAAGAATGTTCAAAATTGGTTAAGGAGTTTTTGAGTTTATCCATTACTAACAAACTTACTTACAAATCTTTCCTCTTTATCTATTAGTGTAGATTTCGAAAAATACTAAAACAACACATTTGACTGTTAAGTTTGTATCTAGTGCATTCCTTCAATATTATCTATAGAAGACCAAAGCATAACCTTAATTACCCCCATAATTAACCACAGATCACAAAAATTCGTCAAAAACAAAACATTCTCAACTCGTGATTGTCAAATAAATATTTTTTTTCTGACAAACGTTCTTCCATGGGCACCGTAAAGTTGTTGGCACACCAAGCGGTCACAAGAATCGACATGTCAATAAAACCTTAATTCATAGGAACTGACACTTTTTTATGTTATCCGTGTTTTTTTTAATTAAAGAGATATCCGATGTTTGTCCAGGCTTAATGAGTTAAAGTACCGCCCAAGTTTGTTCTAGACAAATTGTGTAAGGCATGTTGTATCGTTGTATGAACGGTGATAACGTAAAAAGATATCATTTGCATTGAGTAATGGACTTATGATAATATTCTTAAAGAAATCCTTTTGTTATGCGTATAAGTTATATTGTTTGTTTTACCTATATAATTAAAGCGTTTTGCATTTTAAGAGAGTTTTTTTTCGAAATATTTAAATATAAGAGATGCTTATTATTTTAACCGTATAAAACGCAGGCAACGTTACTAGTACGCACTTTACAGTAATTTTAACTGAGCAAGATACATAATATTATCTTTTTAATCTTAATTCGTTCGAATGTACAATGAAGGCATCTGTATCAAGACAGAATCAAATTCCAATCCCTCATTAATTTCGCATATACCTAAATGAAAATAAACATATTTTCATTTATTTATAAAGCAACCTGTTTTTATCTAAGACTGTGTGAAATTATTGTTAAACAATGTTATAATTTATTTATTTTAATTAAGTCAATTATATATGTACCTACAAATTTTATATTGGACTAGCGTTTTTTTAATTGATTGAAATAAGTGCCCTCCCAGTGTCCCACCCAATTAGTAACCTATTGTTGAGACTATCTATTGTCGAATGCATTCAAGTTCAGTTTACATCAACAATGAATGGATAGCAATTATATTGGTTCGACAAAACAATCGTTTTGGCGTAGTCTAAACATCGGATCTTTTATGGATGTAAATTACCTACTTAGTTAATACGATCCTTAATCTAATAGTCTGAAGGTAGTATTGCACAATTTGAAGTTTGGTAACATTTTGTTTCATTTTTCTTATTTGTGGTGTTGATATTTATGGCACTTACAAAAATAAAATATGAAAAAATAAGTTACTGAGATAATAAATAATTAGTGGAGATTAACATGAACATTTTTCAGGTCATGTACGGAATCCTTCAACCTCGGCCGTAAACCTCGGACATGCATGAAACAATATTGAAATCGACTGATCACATTGCGCATAATATGATTTGAAGAATCGAGTAGACCGGATCGACGACCGCGCATGACATTCAGTCAAATTTAAATTTCGAATCGAACGCCCTAGAATAACTCGTCGCACATTCATTTATTCGTTTACCGATGCGTATGACGCCGATATCTTGAATTAGACCTTTATCGTAATGAAATATTAATATTTTGGCGAGTTATTTACTGGATGCAACACTGACTTTACAAGCAGGCCCGGCCGTTACATTATTAACATTCATGATTGTTGTGCACTCGTCCGTACGGCTGTGTTGATGATAATACTGCAAAATGCATTGTATCTCATTTAATCCGTAAGACTTGACCCTGGAAGAACTCATGGTCAGACACGTGAAAGTAGGATCCGAGGCAGAGACAATGAAATGCGACCCTGTGTCACGCACAGTGATGCGACACATCGTTTAACTGACAAGAATTTCATGCTGGGTATATCCCCATCCTTATTTCAAACGTGTTACTTGTCTTATCCTAACGGAAAGTAATAAATACAATTTTATTAATGTTGAAATAAAGGAATTGCATATTGCGTGAATTTTAATATCAACCGATATATATTTTTAATTTCACGGGTAAATAAATATTAATTGAACATTATAAAATATCTCGTTACGATTATTAATATTTGAATTTTTATTGCTTTTGTATCGATAACTTGGGTATTAATCTGTATACGCATTTACCTATATATTTAATTTTCACACATAAATACTAAATTGAAAACAGGGAAAATCGTGTTTTTGCACTGACAAACTATAAAGTATTGCGTATTGCATTAGCATATTGCAGTTTTAGGCGGTTGTTTAACTTTAATAGTCTTTAATATGAATATGATATAATGATGAAAGATTAAGACAACGACTAACGCCAACGACCTGGAGGGAACAAAACGCGCAGTCGTTCACACCCGCGCGACCCAATTTTTTTTAGTTTTTTGTACTTTCCTCATTATTCTATGAATAAAAAAAAAGCTTCAGATCAAAATGTAGATAATTAAATGTCTGTGAGATGGTGTCGATTTAATTAAAATACGCCCAGCGGTTTTAGTGCGATTGTCGTGTTTTTTATCGTTTTAGACATAACTTTACAAATTAATTACACTATGTTACACGAATAAAACTCAAAATTTGCTTAGATCAAATTATTAAGAAAATGGTCTAATATAACATATATTAAAAAAAAACAATTACGACTAGCCGTTTAGACGTGATTCTCATTTTAAAATCAGCTGTTAAAGGGAATCGGCAAGGCAAGGCTAAGTAGGTAAGGCTTATATCACTGATTGTAAGGGCGCCCACACAAAACTGGCACGTGGCTCGTGATTATAATTTTGCACTGCAAACTTCCTTGGAAATGTCAAAGTGTAGTTGCGTTGTTTGAACTTTACGAAAGAATAAGCCAAGACAATCGATACTAACTCAAATAAATAAAAAATCAGTCTACACTTAGAAAACACACACTCACAGATTTGATATCGATATTTCCTGACGTCGGCCGAGCCCGCATTAAATAGTCGCATCCCTACGTGGCATCTAAAAAAGAGCGTTCGAAATTTAAATGTCATTTATGAAATGTCATACATTTTATGCTTTGAATTTATAATATTAATTGATTGACTTAATCCTGGCACTGTGCTTAAAAATAGCTCTTAGGATGGAAATAATAGTACTCTGTTTTGACTGTCAATTAATTGTTTAATGTGTTTAATTTTGTTGAGTTTTGACAGCTCTATCAGAGTGGGTTTTCCTATTTCTTATACTTTTAAATCACAATAATTGCAATAATGAAAAATGGAATAGACATCCAATATACGTAATTATAGTTATACCTATCGCCATTTTCATTAGGATAAGTCTTATTTAAAATTTTATCTGCCAAATAGCATCACATTCTTATTATCTACTGTTCCATTTTTGATTTATCTGGCTCTTTGTGTTTGTCCCGTGTGTCCTACTCGATCGAGTATTCAGGAAATCGGAAATTTAGATTTTGATCTACTAATACCATAGGGAGTTAATACACAATAGAGACATCCATTCATGCTTCTTCTTAGATTTCAAGGGCTCTCGCAGACAGGTGCAATGCGACAACGATGCAACGACGTTTTTTTTTCATAGGAATTGTTCTAAAATAATTGCCAAAAGTGCTGTCGCATCGTTGTCGCTTGACCCCCGTCTGCTGCAGCCTTTACACGTAAATTATTTCTACGGCGCTGGTAGACTTGACATTAAATTATGTCCTTTGAATAAGACTTCTACTGAAAAGCAGCTCGACTACCCGGCTTCAGCTGATTGCTTATCATAAGCTGAGCCGGTATTCCATACAGTAAGATTGTTCCTTGTTCGACAAAAGATATTGGAAAGGCAATATTATGAATGAATGCCTGCGGTGGGACGACTAATGCTAAACACAAAAAGTTAAGATACTGGTTTAAAACAATATCCCTAGGGTTTCGCGAAAATTAGAATTATCAAATCATCCTACGACATATTGTACAATATCAAACTCATCACTTAGGTGAGACAGTAGTCGAACACGAGCCTACCAATAAAAAAGAAGGATAATCGCTCAAATTTTAATGTAAATAAATAACCCGTTTTACTAGGCATCGGAAACATCGGTTTCGTATGTCCCGTCGCTGCGACCTACGAGACAGCTGTCAAAAATATTAAAATGAGGTACAAAATTTAATGCATTTCACTAAAATAAAATTCGGAATGTTTCCTGAATCTGCATACGGCATGGAATTGACACTTGAGAGTGACATTGGGAAATTGAATTAAGTGTGTGATTATGAATTGAGTTTTAATAGAAATGACGTTTAACCGGTGTGTTCTTAGCCTTTTTTATAGATTAGAGTGATCAGATCAGCTGCTGTAGTTAGTTCGTTTTAGCATACCAATAGCAGTTGTTAATCAAAAACGGAAACTGACATCTTTCATTCCCAATTCTTTTTTAGATGAAAACAGATTCATAAATATTGTTTCTACAAAGAGATATTAGGGAAACGGCAATGACCGCTAAAAGGAAACAACTGCAGGTACAGTTAAATCGTTTATACCTTCATCGGTTTTCAAATTTGAACCTTGTGATGCTTAAATTTATGGTGTGTTGTTGTCAAAAGTGGAGAACAGTTAATTTCTCTAATGGTGCATTACATATTAACAATACTATATGGTTATTCGGATTGGTAGTTTCCTCAGAGCAGTGTAAACAGACAGAATTAGTAGCAAACAAACACACAAATGTGTAAAGAAATTTAGTTCACTTATCACCGAACTACGTGCTTTTTGAAATAATATTATCGCGTTACTACTGCATATAAGAAAATCCCCCGCACCCGCAGTGGGTCCGCGTGTTGTATTAGGTCTATGTCCCAGCAGTAGGCACATTCAAAGGATTATGATGAAAATAAAATAATCCCAAAACTCTTCAGGCAAACTTTTTATTTGACACTAACTTTTGCCAGCGGTTATACCCGTGTGAAAAGTGATTTCTTAAACCAAGGAAACGTCATACTGGGATGAAAAGCCTATGTGCTATTCCAGACTATAATCTACGTCTGTGCCAAATTTCACCCAGATCCTTTCAGCCGTTCTAACGTGACTGAGTAACAAACTTAGGTACATCCAAAACAACTTTCACATTTATAATATTAGTATGATCATCCGCCTGCCCTTAATATTATTTGGGGTTGATCACCAGCATCTTCTTGTATCTTTAAATTTGCTGTCATCTCAATTATCACCTTCTTTATAGCCATATATCATCTTTCACACATTCTGTCCTCTGTTTCTTTGCCCTTTTCTACCGCTAATGGGTAAAAGCCGGATTGTTGCCCCAGGCGTATAGTTGCCCCGTTTGTGATTGCTCTAATTTTATTAATCTTTCGAAAGATCCTCTATCTATCACTAAGTTGACCGTGTCTCATGTCTCTGTGCGAATGCAAAAAGCGATCAAACTTTTTGCGGGATAGATCCCTGTTTCTCGGCGGGATATCTATCCTAAACGTAATTTATGTTGACTAGGCAGCTATCCCCTATGTGTGCTCGATGTCCCAAAATACAGAGGTTCGCAAAAATCGGTAATACTCTGGAAATATTAAAGATAATGTTTTTATACTAAAGTAATTATTATTATTTTGTAGATAAAAACCAAAGTACCGGCCAGTATTACAAATAAAGTTTTTTTGCTTTTGTGCTAACGGTTAAAGATATAGAGTGACTTTAAAAAGTGTGGCAACTATCCGGCTTTTTCCCTATTATAATCAACCATTTATTCATTTGGACCCCTAAGGCCAACTTGCGCCTGTGCTATCTCTCTAACGCCTCGTTAGTAGCCAACTCGGCCAATTAAGTCTGACATATCTGTTATTTAACCTTCTGTTAGCAACAAACTCTGAGTTAAGTCTTTGGCTAAAGTGGTCCCAAAGACATGTATACCTACCCTCTAAATCTAAGAGGAGCCAGCTAAGAACATAATATTTGATGAAAAATTCTCCAAAATTTGACATTTTAGCAGATGGAAAATGCAGAAACAGTTACTATTCGCCCGGAAAATTAAGAACTCTCAACTAGAGCAACAGTAAGTAAAAAAATAAACATCAATGTGCACGGATAACTCCAAATAAAGTTTTTAATAACCTTAAATACGATTTTCGGTTTTCGGCATCGGAGTTTCCTGTGATTGGATTTCGTTCGCTCATTTTGATAAAAAAATTAAAATTTAAATAAATATAGTAGGGCATTATTCCTGTTAGAAATGGATTCCGTCCAGATTCTTTTGAGATTCAAAATGATCATTTATTCTAATATTATTTAATAAACCAGTATTAAGTATTTTGATCAGCATTTTCAAGTACCTTTGCAAAAAAAAGTAAATATACCTAGTTTATAGTAGGAATTAGTGGGTAAAATATTTCCGTAACATTTCTTATTTGGTTAAAGCCTCCCGTCTCCCGTCGAAAGGTGCGATGTGACAATGCGACATCAACCTCTTCATTTTACTTCCACAGACCAATCGTATCATTGTCGCAAGTCGCGTCGCGCCTGTCTGCGGGGCCTTAAGGCAGTGAACCGTAGTATCCGTCAAGTATCCCGCTATTATCGCAAATTGTCGAGAAAGTGGGTTCAGCACGTTATTTTGTAACTAATTGCCCTAACCAAATCGTATAGCAATTAGGTTTACGGGCTTTCTAAGTAATAATGGGATGGGCTGCGATGCACCACTGCGTTTTCTTACACATAGCTCATCCATTTCTAATTTTCTTGTATATATTTTTTTCTGAATAATAAAATTTTTGCTAAATAATAACAGCCGCACGGGTTGATCTTCAAGGTTAAGTAACGCTTGACGAGGTCGGTCCGTGGATGGGTGACCATTTCAACATACCGAGTTTCCTCCGTGCCTCGGCAAGCACGTTAAGCCTTTGGTCCCGGCTGTCATTTGAAGATCTTTGACAGTCGTTACGGGTAGTCAGATACTTGAGATCTGACACCAGTCTTGCTAAGGGGTACCGTGTTACCTAGTTACTGGGTTGTGGATGTCAGATAGGCAGTCGCTCCATGTAAAACACTGGTACTCAGCTGAATCCGGTAAGACTGGAAGCCGACCCCAACAAACAATTGGGAAAAAGCTAGGCAGATGATGATTGTAAAGATTTTTTTTACGTTTTATTATGATTGTCTCACCAAGTAATCTGTTCATCCTTGACTTGAACATATATGGGTAGTAGATTCTGAGGAGCTAAGAGCAAAAATTTAATAGTGGGTCCAAAAAAATAGTGGTGTATTTATTTTTATTTATTTTATATACTGGCCAACCAACAATTTTATATACTGGAACATGTTAAAGTATTTTTTTATCTAAGGTTAGTACCTATATAATTTCTTAAAGGTTAGCACCGCATTCCCCATAAAAGAAAAGATAAGTTACAATTTAAATGAAATTTAAAGTAAAATTTTAGTCAAAGTTAAACAAAATTAAAATCATAACCAAAATTTGAGAGCGTAGTGCAGGTGTAGCTGGCCCGGACTGGAATTCTTACTGCGGAACCCTACTGCAATCAATCTGTCTGGTCTGCCCACAACTAAGCTGGTGTCGGCTTCCAGTCTACACCAGTCCAGGATACAGCTGAATATCAGTATATACCACTAATACCACTGATATTGTACATGGAGGCTCTTCAACACTGTAACTGGATATTTTACGTGGATTGGTATAAAATTTGTTGCCTTTTTAAAGATTTTAGATATTCTTATTAACTAGTAGGTATAATTATATAGTATTTGGATATTTAATTAAATAATGATAATATTAACCCAGTTAGTTTCAAACTCTTGGGGATTTCATCAAACCTCGATGTATTACACTTGCGACATTTGGTACTTAATTAATATGCGTGAAGGTCAAAGATAGTATATAATAATTCGAGGGTTAAACTATTTATTATAAGTCTGTAATAGTTTAAATGTAAATGTTTATTCGTCTTTCGTTGTGTGGTTGAAAAGATTTGGAAACGACTGCAAAAGAGAAATAGCACATCTCAAAATTTCTAAATTAGAATTTGTTCTAAATTTAAAAGCCGTAAAAAAAACGTTTTTTCTTTTGACTTTGTAATTTTAGGTTTTCTATGTAGCCAGTTCAGTCACAGTGAATATTAAAAAGTATAGTTGTTTTAATTGAGAACACGCTGTCAATACGCTAGTCGCTACTCAGCTCACGGCAGCTGGAGTCACTTTATCGCAAACATAGTCCAGATAATACAAATCGGTTAATCGTAACGTATTATTTTAAAAGGCACCTCTCGCCAACGTACACTGACGGACATTAAATTCGCTAACGCAATCGACACGTCGAGTATATCGATATCTCATCGAGTCAATCGAATTACATTTTAATATTAAAATTATTCATATTGCCAATATATTACCGCTGGACCGGTGTCGATTGATCCAACTCCGGTAGGATTAAATAACTTGAATACATGTGAAATTATAATTAAAATATCCCTTATGAATATTTTTTGCATTATCCACGTCGGGACGGGCAAACATTTTAAGTTTTTTAAAGTCAAAATTTACATTTTAAACGTTATAGGATCATGTATCGAAGTCGTCGTCGGTACGAGATTTAAAAAATTGTTACGTCATGATCATAAGTTATGGTAATATAATAATATCGTGTACCTACGTACTTGGTAGTCATACTCGTCATACTTGAGTGATTCGCACGTCACCAGGATCTCAAGTTGTTGGTTCAAGACAAGTGCCATAAATTACACTTAAATACAATAACAAATATCATGCGAGTGTTACAAATTATAA
Source organism: Orthosia gothica (assembly GCA_949775005.1). NCBI lineage: Eukaryota > Metazoa > Arthropoda > Insecta > Lepidoptera > Noctuidae > Orthosia > Orthosia gothica. The sequence continues at coordinate 31,422,703 of OX459039.1, read as the reverse complement.
TGATGTTTATAAAAACTATTATACTGAGTATCTAGACAGGTTGGCGCGATTTGTTTTTTTTTTTTTTATAAACGAGATGGGTTCTGCAGGCCAACACAGTTCTACAGTAAGAATCATTTACATATTACTTATTCCTGTTCGATTATTATAATTATGAAAAATATTAACTGAGTTGGCTAAGTTAATATTTTGCATAAATAATTATAATTAAAGTTTTATCAGGCGAGAAGAGCAGCTGAACCGTCCATGACTTCAAAATTAAGAAAAACCCTAAAATGCTCATGTTTATTAAGATAATTAGCGAAGAAGCTTACCTTCAGCTTAACTTGGTATCTTTTTATTTGTTAATAGAAAAGATAAAAGGGGATTATTTATATTATGTTCAGATTTTTAGGGTTCCGTACCTAAAGGGTAAAAACGGGGCCCTATTACTAAGACTCCGCGGTCCGTCTGTCTGTCTGTCACCAAGCTGTATCTCATGAACCGTGATAGTTAGACTGTTAAAATTTTCACAGATGATGTATTTCTGTTGCCGCTCTAACAACAAACAATAAAAACAAAATAAAATAAATATTTAAGTGGGGCTCCCATACAACAAACGTGTTTTTTTTTCTTCGATTTTTGCGATAATGATACGGAACCCGTCGTGCGCGAGTCCGACTCGCACTTGGCCGGTTTTTTCCGGGTTAATATTATAAGTATGACTCTCGAAGAAAAGCAAGACTTGAAACTAACAAAACTTTTGTATTGGATGACGGGCTTACGTTTGACCACTGTACCACTTGATGATGATGAATCACAGTTTTCTGGAAGAAACCAGGGGGGTGACCATAAGCTATTAGAGTAAGGTTATTTTGAGTGTGTGTAAGGGACAGATGTGTATGACTTGTATACTTCTGTCACTTACTCGATCTCAAAATAACCTTACTCTAAGAGCTTATGGCCACCCCCCTGTTCAGTTGCTTTAATGTTGTTTTCATATATTTGCCATAAAAACACCATAACATTCATCTACCCTACCTATCCTACCCTACCTACCCTACACTACCTAGCCTAGCTTACCTACCCTAACTACCCTACCCTACCCTACCTACCCTACCCTACTCTGCCCTACCCTACCCTACCTGCCCTACCCTAACTACCCTACCCTACCCACCATACCCTACCCTACCTACCATACCCTATCCTACCTGCCCTACCCTACCTACCCTACCCTACCTACCTACCCTACCCTACGTACCCTAACTACCGTACCCTACCTACCCTACCCTACCCCACCTACCCTATCCTACCATACCTACCTACCCTATCCTACCTACCCTACCCTACCTATTAAAAAATAGATAGTAGCCGATTCTCAGACCTACTGAATATGCATTTTCAAAATGCATAAAAATCGGTCAAGCCGTTTTGGAGGAATATGGTAACTAACATTGTGACACGAGAATTTTATATATAAGATTATATCGTTTTCCTATAGTAATAACAGTTTGGTTCAATATCTAGGTAGGTACTTACATAGCTTACCATTAAATACATAAAAAACGATTGAAGCTTGATATGACAATAATATCCCCGTATTAACATTTACTTTAAATTATTTATATACTTGTTGGTATTTTATACAAAGTTCAATGAAAGCTCTTACGGAAACTCATTGTGAGTTTTACCTACCCACATTACAGTTAAATGTCACTAGTTAGCAGTTACCTGAGTATTATAGCTTTAACTGTTAAATAAATATTTATAAAACTAGTTCAGTGAACCTATGTAAAAAAAGCTTTTAGGCAAGAATTTTTATTTTAGCTGTAAACTATCAGAACAAAAAATATTTCCACTACGTTTAGTGTAAAAAAATAAAAGAAAAATCATAAAAGTTCACCGAGCATAGTAACAGGTTTCCACAGTCCCTAAAATCAGGACACTGCAAAATTTAAATCCGACTATTTCAATTTATTTGAAACTCTGCAGAGTTCGGAGTGAAAAATATTAATTTTCGAACAGTTTCTGCTTTTGTGTACTGAAAAAAAAAATATAAAGCCGAATGCTCCATGTTTTTGATAACAGTTTTTAAATATAAAATGGCATAACTTACACTGTCATACCGAAAAAATTATCCATTTCTTTTCTCTGACAAATAAACTGTCGAGCACAAAAACGGTAGCAACTCTACTTAACCCTACTCCGGCGCATTAATTTCTGAGTGACGTAACAACTGTCAGATCGATATTGAGTGCTGACAGCGGCACTGCGGGCAGTATCGCCAGTATCAGTGATCGCCGGCGGAGGGTTAACTTGCTGTACACGTGTTTGAGGCGGCGCGGGCGCGACGGGACCCCAGATTAAGATCTACCATAGAGTAGAAATGTATAGATGGGACAATAGGAACTTCGTCGTTATATTGTGGCCGCTGCGGTCAAAGTGATATGAAAGAAAGAAAACATTTATTACCAAATGTAACAGAACATGAACAAACACAAATTAGCTCTGAGGCACAATATTATATCAGTATGGCAAAAGGAGCGGGCTCAGCTTATGATCGTTTTTTCATTATGATCTTTTCGTTTCGAGTTTTTTTATTAGTAGCTTGCAGTCTAGTTTTTTTGCTATCTAATTAGCGCCATTAAGGTTGTATGGTGATCACTTGCGCAGTTTCAGTCTTCTCATAAAAAAAAAACTCTGAACCGTTTAGCACCTGTTAAAGAACTGATTAGCAAGATCCGCTTTATGGAATTTGAGTTAAGAATCTGCGTAACTGGTGCTAAATATTTCAAAGTTTTTTTTATGAATAAGACTGTTTATGCTCCGCATATGATCACAGTAGAAATTGACAAGCCGAGCCGGTCTATTCTATGAACGAACATTTGCTGTGAAAACTTAGGTAAAGTTAAAGTTGAAGGGAACTGTCATTTCGCCCCATGCTAAGGACAGCTCCCTTCAAGTTTTCTGCACCTATTCATCCATGGTGAGATTTATACAGAATAACACTTCAGGTAACAATGTGGTGGGGAGCGATAGGCATTTATGTCGGCGGCACTTGAGTTGCGCCTCTATAATTTCTTAGTCGATGATTCTTTCATATACCGCTTCACGGGCCACGAGCCCGGTGCTACCGTTTCTTATAATATTGTTAATTACCTCTACAATAGATTCTTAGTTTGGACACTTTCGGGTGTAAAAGATACACTGTAGATCTGACGATAAGACCGTGTAATTGTTATGTGGGAGCCGTGTTGTTTTCATTGAATATACATATTTTTATTATATCTCATAGAAATGTGTTATATTTTATTTAGATTTTGTTTGTTAGTTATGATATGTGGTAACTGGCTGTCAATCAGCCGGTGAGCTCAGAAACTAATTATTTTGTTACAAATAAATTAAACCGCAGATCTTATCTTGTGGAGTGGCCGAGAAATAATTCGGACACTTCGAACCATTGGGATCTATTGTGGTCCCCTAGATAACCTACTCCTCCCCAATCTCGTTGATAACTCTATTCATGAGTTTTACAACGAGACTAGGAGATATGAGCCTATAGTCTTCTGGTTTTGTATGCCCAACCCCTAGGAAACTCATTTGCTTACTAGCCAATGCATCGCATGTGCACAGAAGGTGCTCCATACGTTCCGTATGTTTCCCACACAACATCTCGGTCCATGAGATACAGACGGACAGTGGAGTCTTGGTAATAGGGTCCCGTTTTTACCCTTGGGTACTGAACCCTTATAACAATAGAAGCCTCGTTGGTCTAGTGGTCCCGGGTTCGATGCCCGGATCGGGTAAATTGTTAATGACTTTTGACATCTGTAATTTCACGGTAGTAGCAGCTTGGAGTATGGACTGTGTGTGTGATTGATGTCAATATGCTTACCCACTATTGGGACTTAAACATATCTGGTGAAATGTGGGTATTCTATAGGAGCCTCTGCCTGACCCTTCGGGGAATACCTGGTGTGATGATTGTTGACGACTCAAAAAATAGTTGGTTGATAGAAGCTTATTATACATATATACATTATTTAGAACATGACTATCAGTGCGTTCACATTTTGATTTGACATGCCAATTATTTTGATTCCATTTTGACATAATTATTGTATTTTGTTTTCTTCTATTTTGTGACATTACCATTTATTTTTTATTTTGATTGACTTTTCACAATTTTATTTTATATCTATTCTATTTTACTAATTATTCTGTGGCATCATATTTAAAATTACAGTAACTTAAGTAAAATTATATTAATTGAACTTTATACTGTATCTACTAAATTGCTGTGCCCGAAGTATACATACATACTGTATTTTGACATATTGTATTTTGTTTTGTTCTATTTTGTTGACATAGCCATTTTCATCTTATTTTTTTATTGACTTACCATTTTATTATTTTTATTTCACTTTAATCTAAACTTTAATTGAAATTCATCGTTTTGTAATTGTTGTACTGTAGCATTATTTAATTACATTTAAAGCTTACATAATGATTTTTCAGTTATATTAATTAATTTATAATAAGTTAGGTATTTATTTTTATAATAAATTGCTGTGCCGGACAGGGTCCATGTGAACTATACTACTGTTATAAGATCTTGTTATACATATATGAAATGCAATAAAGAATTGAATTTAATAGAGACAAATTATATTAAAAATACTTACATCTAATTTCCCTGTCATATAACCTTGACTAAAACGAATGTACAATGGTACCGATTAGCCTCAATAAAACCCTAACTACTTAAAAACATACATACATGAGCCGTCCTTCATAACAGTTGGCCCATTGAAAAAGAGTTAAAACACGGCAATTACGGCACAACGAATAAATTAAATATAATTAAATGACAAATGTACTATAATGCATGATCGGGCCCTTGTTAGCAAAATATAGTTAATGATAGAACGCTAGCAATTAGGCCTGCTATTTTAATAATAGCGGACGCGATTTGCGAACGGCTAACCCTCTTACTAATAAACACTGAATAAAGTTATACCAAGAATAACTAAGAGGTTAACCCTCTTACTAATTAACACGGAATAAAGTTATACCAGGAATAACTAAGAGGTTAACCCTCTTACTAATAAACACGGAATAAAGTTATACCAAGAATAACGAAGAGGTTAACCCTCTTACTAATAATCACGGAATAAAGTTATACCAGGAATAACTAAGAGGTTAACCCCTTTTACTAATAAACACGGAATAAAGTTATACCAGGAATAACTAAGAGGTTAACCCCTTTTACTAATAAACACGGAATAAAGTTATACCAGGCAAACTAAGAGGTTAATTCTCTTACTAATAAACACGGAATAAAGTTATACTAGGAATAACTAAGAGGTTAACCCTCTGACTAATAAACACAGAATAAAGTTACCAAGTTTAAACCTATGAAAATGTATGATTAAACCTTTGTTATTTCTGGTATAACTGTATTCTTTGTTTATTAGTAAGAGAGTAGGTGTATAGCGGTTTTCTTTTTCTTGTATCCTGGTGATCTAGTGGCTAAGACCTCGCCTCTCATTCTCGAGGTCGTGGGTTCAAATCCGGGCAAGTACCATTGTGACTTTTTCAATTCATATGTACTACATCCTGGACTTATCATCATCAATCAATCATCAATAATAAATCTGTAGATATTGTATATCGAAAAGCCAAAAAATAGCCAGGGTGTTAAAAAATAACCAACAAAACCCATTGCCAGCATTTTTGGCTCTTTTGTCTGTATATGGCTGTTAATCTGTTTAGTTGTGCACGCATCAGGTAAGATGTACAAAACCAATGTCGATAACTTTAATACATAAAATTGTGCGTAACTAGAAGTATTACTTAGTTTTTGTTTCATCGCAATCGGTTCACTCTATCAAAAGAGATATTAATTTAAAGTGTTCAAGAAGTAAAAAATCACAACACACGCAATTTAGATACTCGGACAGTTGAACTCCATATTCGATAGATAGGGTTGTGCATTTGACGTCATTTTCTGAATGGTGGTAATAATATTCTCCGCGGCAGATTGACCCATGAAAAAAATTGGTAGGTTGGTAGGACAATATGTAGGTAGGTAGGGTAGATAAGTAGGCAGGAACATAGGGTAGGGTAGGCAATTGACGGGATCATGGAAGTGAAGCCGCGAGAAAAACTAGTCAAGAATTAAAAAAAACGGAATATTTTATGTTACATCGCACAGCTGAAAAAGTCTTCTTCAAACACGGACAGTTGAACTCCTTATTCAGGCTCCGTATTAAGTCAGTATTAAGATTTTCAGCGGAAAAATGAATCTGAAGGTAGGTACGGTATGGTAGAGTAGGTAGGATAGGTAAGTCAGGTAGGTTAGGGTATGTATTTGACGGGAGCGAAGCTGTGGGCTCAGCTAGTGGTTAATATAAGCCTGTAATCTCCAAATCACATTGAGCAAACGTGGTGATTAATGCTCAAACCTTCTCTGTATGAGAAGAGGTACAGTAACCTTGCAGTGGGACAGTAACAGGCTGGTAATATTTCTTTTGTACCACTTTTTGCTAGTAATCAATTCTGTATTTCTTTGTATGGCCTATAAAATAGGAATAACAGGGCAGATTGACCTAGTGTAACAACCTGCTCAACAATAAATGTGCCTGACTGTATATTTGACAATTATTCAAAAAACATTATCCTTATTTTTTTGAAAATTCATAGTACCTATCTTATTTATTGATTTAATTAAAATAAAAAAAGTTTTTTAACTTGCAACCCTGCTTTATATGTGTACAGACGTACAGACCCTCGCTCTTGGTCCACTCTTTTTTGTGCACACTGTAACCCGGCCAAATATTTTTGTCACTTTACGAAAAGTGACGCGTCAACGCAGTCAGCTGTGTACGAGATAAGCATACGTAGGTTAACGTAGTGTTACGCAAACTTTCACGTTTACGTTTCGTTAAATACAACGTAGTAGTTTGTTATGTAGATAAAACGTTACTTCACAATACAGTGTGCCTGATTCTCAATATCTTGCACATTTTCTACTGAAGTTTCTGCCAACCCCATGAGAAAAGGCGTGTGTTTGTGAGTGTATTTATTTTCTACGGATATTCGGTATTTATAACTTACTCAATGAGCCTTGATGGCCTTGCTTCCTAGTATCGCTAATATTGGAGGATAATTGTATGCACCTTATTTATAACGAAATTGATTCTGCCAGCGCCTTCGCCCGCGAGAAGGTCGCAAATTATCCCGAGGAAACATATTCCCGGGATAAAAGTGTCCTAAGTGACATGCCTGACTATAATCTATCTCCAAATTTCATCCAGATCCGTTCAGCCGTTCTAGCGTAATTAAGTAACAAACATACACACATCCATCCAAACTTTCGCATTTATTATAATATTATATTAGTATGATAAGATACATTACATGATTAATATTATCAGATAAATTAATTACATGACTATCTAATTAAATTAAATCGCTTTTTCATTCGTTAAACAGAAGTTACTTGCCGAGACAAGTTTGAAAATCATAACTACTTACTTTAAAAAAACCGGCCAAGTGCGAGTCGAACTCGCGCACGAAGGGTTCCGTGCCGTTATCTCAAAAAATCACGTTTGTTGTATGGGAGCCCCAGTTAAATAATTATTTTATTCTGTTTTTAGTATGTGTTGTTATAGCGGCAACAGAAATACATCATCTGTGAAAATTTCAACTGTCTAGCTATCATGGTTCATGAGATACAGCCTGGTGACAGACGGACAGACAGAAAGACGAACCGCGGAGTCTTTGTAATAGGGTCCCGTTTTTACCGTTTGGGTACGGAACCCTAAAAAGAGCATGTATTAAATTGTTTGTTGATTGACATTATTTTACTTTTTAACAACTTTCAGCATTGTGGTGTTTCTTATAACTGTCCACAAAAGCCAATAATCAAAACAACAAGTTTTATTTAATTACTAGATCAGATTTATTTATTCCTCAAGCGGAAATGTTAAGTATTTTATTTTCTGCAGTTAGACACGGACTGCTTTAATGAATAATAACTAAAAAAGAAATAAAATATACAGAACCACAAATACAAGTAAAAAAAGGCTACCCTATCATTATTTCCATGCCAATTTGCAAACAAAAAAAAAGTATTCTTCTTGCCAGCCTGTACGAGTACACTCGCATCGACAAACAAAAAGTATTTGTATATAAAAAACTATAATTCTTTATTTATGGTCGAGTGAAGCAAAAATGTGTGGCAATTACAAAGTTTTCTAACCGCATTGTATCACTGTTGATCGTGCTAATGTGTCATAAAGGCCTCGCAAATAATAAGAAGAAACAATTATAATTACTTTTTAACGCGAAAAAATGGCGCGGGCGTCACGGTCTGTACATGATATGTGCATATGTATCGATGGCCTTTAGATGCCAATAATAACTAACTGGCCCAAAACAAGCAAGCAATAATATTATGTTACTAAGAACAGGGCGGACTGTACCGATTTATTTATAGTCACATATTTAAGTTCGTGACTGTATACGCTGAAAAATTACCAAATTATAAATAAGGCCGAGAGGACGTATCATTATTACTTTATAACTTTAACCGAGTATATTAGACTAAGGTCATCTTTGTCAGTCGCCACAGTAATGAGAAGCCGGAAAATGTGACATCAGTCTTGCTGAAGTGGTCACCTAGGTACCGGATTGTGGAGATCAGACAGGCAGTCATCATCTGCCTAGCCTTTTTCCAACTATATTGGGGTCGGCTTCCAGTCTAACCGGATTTAGCTGAGTACCAGTGTTTTACATGGAGCGACTGCCTATCTGACCTCCACAACCCAGTGACTGGATAACGCGATACCTCTTGGCTAGACTGGTGTCAGATCTCAGGCTTCTGACTACCCGTAACGACTGTCAAAGATCTTTAAATGACAACCGGGACCAACGACTTAACGTGCTTTCCGAGACACGGAAGAAACTCGCTATTTAAAGATCACCCATACACGGACCGACCTCGGCAAGCGTTGCTTAACCTTGAAGATCGACCCGTGCGGCTGTTATTATTTAGCCACGAGCTGTCACATGTCTTCGAATTTTTTAGGTGTTCCTTCGTTTTCACCAGGATACCATCATCAGATCCTGACCTGATGACCATGGGACCACATGGAAATTATAATCTTTCAAACAACAGAAGAATTTTTAAATCGGTCCAGGCCACTTTGAGTTAGGAATACCCCTTTTTTTGAAGTAGGTTAAAAATATTTTATAATTTATTTGCAATGCATGAGATGAGGTAGGATAATAATGCAGAAGCTGCTATACATCATCTCGACAAATTCAATAATAACGGCCTGTAGAAATTTATTATAACTTATTCCAAGTTTGCTGAGAATTTACCTTTTTACTTATTCAAGTCATACTTGGATTTGGACATCTCGCTAAACTTTGTTACTTAGGAAACTCGCCATGTTTCTGAATATAATATTAATACGTATTATTTGCAATTAATTGTGTATTATTAAATAGGCGAATGATGGTAATTTTTCATTATATGGATAAGCAGCAATGTTACGATCATATACTTATTCTTTCTTTCTCATACTGTGGAACCACTTTTTGCATAGGGGTATATAAGTAGGTTCTCCATTGTTATAATGTGTCTGCTTCTTATTATTTGTCGATATTTTTTCTGTCTTGTGTCAGGGTTCCGAAAACCTGCGCTTCTAGAAGTTTTGAAAAAGTGACATTCTATTAGGGAATGTCAAAATGACAAAAATGTTTTTCTACTGTCCACGTGACATTTCGGTTGGACCTGTTAATCCCATACGTGTTTCACTTTTCGACAATCCTTATCACTGATATAATGTCACATTATTCAAGCTCTTCTCATTCCATATACTGGTCGTGCTACAACTGCTACAAACTTTACCCTTGCTTGCCCATCACTAACCCAGATAAATGCCACCCAGGTACAATATTCTATCAATATTGCTCGCCCCATTGCCCCCATCTAGGTCCAAACATCACCGCCGACTGACATTCGATTAAGGCGTATATATGCCACAATGTTAACGCAGTACTGGCCATGCGTGCGTCCGCACGGAGCTAGATATTCATTTTTTATTATATATTCTGTCCTTATGGACAGTTTTGTTTGTTTGTATCAGTTATGAAGAATTTCTAGCCATCAATTATTCTGTGTAAAAATATTTTTAAATATCCATGTCGTTATGGAGGAGTGCCCAAAAAAAGGCGAAATAATATCGTGTTGTTAATTATTTTATTAAAGCAAAACTATTAGTTACACGAAAAACCTATGTTTCACAAATAATATAAATGAATCAATGATAAATATATATTTTTCACAAACCTTTTAACCTAGCGGTAACTAAGAAGTATGCTTTAGAAAATAACCGTTTTAAGGCAATAAAGCGGTGGAAGGCCCTTAAATATAAAACATCAGCTGTTAAATTCGCAAGCGTGGTTGCATCCACTTCTCTACTTTTTACGCCGGATTCGTCCACCCCAGGTTTAGTAGTGTAGTTCGCGCATCGGTGGTCGCGATGATAGTCGTTCACGTAATTAAGTTTAGTAAGTTAATTATGTCACTAATGCTATGGAAGAGCTCGTGGTTAAATAATGACAGTGTTACAAGTTGATACTCGAGGTTAAGCAACGCTTGCCGAGGTCGTTCTGTCGATGGGTGACTACAGAGACTTATCCGTGCTTCGGAAAGTACACTAAACAAATGTTGGTTTGATTTAGGACCAGTGGGTCCTGGCTATTATTTGTATACATTTTAACCTGCATCTATTGACTATTATTTTGTCCTCTGATGTAATTTCAGTCTATCTCTGAACAGTGGCGTAGCTATATAACAAAGGGTCCGTGGGCAAAAATTAAATTCGGGTCCTATTAAAAAAACTTGTAACTTTAAATGTGCCAAACTTCATCATCATCAGCTCCTTATTGTCCAATATAAATATTGGATAATAAAAGCTAAAGGGCTATTATATGATGATGATGACTTGATACTAGGTATTATGTGTAACGTAGCAATTTTCCATGGAGGCAAAGGAGCCTCTTTCTAGGCACTGCCCCAACTAGCCTTGCGGTAGCTACGCCACTGTCTCTAAATCTCTACAAAATGTGAGTTCTCTCTAGTTTCTTTATTTTGTGTTTTGCCTTCATCTTTGCTACACACTTGTACATTTATTATTCATTCGCTTAAATTATAATCATTCCTCTTAACCTACTCCCAATTTGATTTGGGATTGACCCAACACGTCTTCTTCATTGAATCTACTTTTTGTCCTTTCTCGGTCTTAGAATTAATATATGTTTCGGAATATTTACCGTGATATACACGGTATAGATAGATATAGTATTAGATTTTGGTTGAAAGCTCGATATTTCGGCACCGTTACAGGCGCCATAATCTCGAGATTTCTTGGTCTGCTACTTGCCCAGAGTTTCTTTAATTTCTTCTGATATAAGCTTATTCTTATTATCTTCACTTACCACAAAAAACTCTTTCCTCAATTGATGAGTTTTCTCGACGTTTTTTTAAACGAAATCAAGAAAAGGAGTAAGTTCTCAATTAACAGGCACAATTTTTTTTCCCCTTTACTCAAAGAGGCCAGTACCGATTTGGAAAACTCTTCTGTTGTTTGGAAGGAGGTCCCATGGTCACCAGGTCAGGACCTGTTAGTCGTGTTTACCCAAACACGACTAAGATATACATTGTTTTATTTCGGCGTTTCAGTGTTTCAGTGCCTACCTTCCGGCAACAACATCAGATCATTGTTCTTCAATTTCTCCAGGAACCCATCATCAGGTCCTGGAGAAAATATTGGAATTATCATGAGATTTACTTTGGCTATATGTAATTTTCATGGTAATTGGAGGTACTTACCAATACTAATAAAAATCTTTTTCGTTTTGTTGTGTTTTGTTTTGGAAGTTGGTTTGTTTTTTTCTATATCTCTATTGGTAACTTTCCTCTTACTTACCACGAATCAATCTAGGTGTTACACGTATAGGTTTCACTCGACAGACCAACTCAGCTTCAAGAATTCAAACTAGCACGATAATTGAAGGAAGCCGAATGCAAATCGTTTATTATTTATAATATTATAATTACGCAGCGGTTATTACATAGTTGTACCAGTATACCAAATGTTGTCCAGTCGGTTGGAGTACGGACGTACCGGTTGTTTTGCATATCGCGTCGTTTCTCTGCATAACCCCTTTTCTATAAGGGCGTTTGCGTCTATGTTTAGAAAGTTATGTTGTAGCGATCATAGATAAGATTGATAGAATTTAATATTTTTTGTCTACGCTCTTTTCGTTTATTTTTGTGATGTAAAGTGCAAGGCACGGTCTGGTTGTATGTTCAACCGATTAATTTATTGTTTGGATTTAATAAACGTGAAATTAGCTGCCATCAAATTATAAACTGATCGTATCACAAGTTTAACATAAAACGTCAAACTGTCAGTACTAAAATAAAATAATATACTGCAGTTCAATACTCATCCATAATCAAATACATTCGGCGAAACACAAGTCCACAATAATATTTTTGCTTGATCTCGACAGATCAATGTACCCGTGAACCTACCGGTTCATGCACAAGTACCATTAAATCATTTAATAAAGATACAAGCATCTGTGACGTCATTATTTTGGCAATAAGCCAAATTAGGCAATTTTTACGTCGTTTGTTATACCAACAATCCATACTCTCATCTAACACTAGACTAGTGTAAAATAAACTCACGCCTTATTCCCATGGGGGTAGGCAGAAACTAAAGAACACCACTTGCTTTGATCCTATCGATACTTATGAAGTAAATGCGAAACGAATTTTATCTGTAGATCAGTCTGCCTGTTTGTTTTGTTTTTACGCCTAAAGTGTTGAACAAATTTGCATAAATTTAGATATAGATTGAACCTTGAATAAGGATATAGGATAGTTTTTAATCTAAGAGTACGTTCCCGTGTGATAATTTCCTATTGTCTACGAGCGAAGCCGCTGGCAGAAGCTAGTATTGTATCTATAAACATTTGAACAGTACAAGCGGAACCATTATCTCTGGAAGTAGGTTAAAAGAAACTAATGTTTTAATAGGAAAAGCCAACAATATACAATAGAATCAGTGGAAAATATTTGTTATTGCGATGACGTGGACCTTGAGCTTGGTGTGGGGTTCCACTTGCAGCGGCGAGCTTAGTGGAGCGATGCACATTGAAAATACTGGTTTATTTTGGATTTGTAACTGTTAAGGCTCAACCTTTACCTACTATAGGTACTTGCTACTCGATCTTGAGAATACGAGTATCTATAAATCTTTTAAAGCAGGTAAATTGTATTCTGCATCATCATCATAATTTTAGCCGAGAGACGTCCATTGTTGGACATTGGCCACCACCAAGTGTCGTCCCATCAATCGTTTCTGTAGGATCCAGCGGATTCCCCCAGCCTTAACCAGGTCACCGGTCCACCTAGTATTCTGCCTTCGTATATTAAACGTATTACTAAGATAGACAGCCTACATTGGAGTTCTTAAAAAAAAGTTCACAGTAGCGTTTATGAGCGTTTCTCCGCTCGCTTGTAGTGGAGCCACACATAAAAATGATTCACGTTCGGTAGCTGCGCGTACGATCATAATGTGCGTTAATTTTATCTAAAAATAACACCCATTCTTTGTTTGTTAGATTTTTACGAAATCTGCCTGCCTTTATTAAATGTGTAATTCGTTTCTGCAGTTATTCTGTTCTCTATTTTATCGTCTTATTTTCATGTAAACTATAACGTTATGTTATGAGTAATTCGGACATTTTATTGCCGATATGAGTTTTAATGTATACTTAAAAACGTAATATAAAATTTGATAATCTATACTAAATAAATATAAATATTGCCATGTATTTTACAAACACATAATTCGGTTGCGTACTTAGGTTTTTATTTGCGTGTAAAATTATTTCATGAGTTGAGTAAAATATATAATTAGGTAGGGAAAGTTACCTATTTTTTGTATTTAAAACATTTGCTACATTAAAAATTGAAGATACCGTAATGGGCTATTCTGTACAAAAAAATTCCGGAAGTATATAGGTCTGTGTACGGCAAATAGATACTAGAAGTCCATGAAGAAATGGAACAATGTATTTCAGTCTAAATGAATGTAGATCGTTGCAATAAGCAGTTACACATCGCAGCTTATCAAATCGAATCATAAAATATAACACACGTGCAATAAAATCAATAAAAAATCGATTAGTCAAAATAATTCGAGATCGCTCCTCTATTGGTCGATACGACGTCTTATCTTTCAATTTGCAACGTCGCGATTTACTCCGCCAGTTATATAAACAATATAGCATTATATTTAATCAGTTTTATTGTAAACAGACGTGTTATTTGAATTGTAGCGTTAAAAATATCACTAATACAGTTATTTATGGTCTTAATGGATGCTGTTAGGTATACCGGTATATATTGTATCGAATCGATGTATCGATGCACGTTATGGTAGCAAATAAAATTGTTGAAAAGTATCGAGACTCATTCTGGAAGCAGGGACTTTGATTGATGTCTTGGGATCCAGACAAATTGATAATGATTATCAATACACAGTTAATTAAGCAGTGGTGGCCCAGTGGTATCGGCCGCGACTTACAAGTTGTAGGTCGTGGGTTCAAGCCCAGGCAGGCGCTTTACTTTGTGTAAATTATTTCATCGCCACTGCTCTCAAAACGGTGAAGGAAAACATCGTGAGGAAACCGGCATGTCTTAGAACCAAAAAATCTAAGACAAGTGACATCCACAAACCCGCACTGGGCTCGCGTGGTGGATTACGGCCCATTCCCTCTCACAGAGAGGAGGCCTGTGTCCCAGCAGTGGGAACATTAATAGGCTGTGATGTGACGTGATGTGTACTCAATTAATAAAGGATTAATCAATTAACATTTCGCTATCGCTTGTCAGTCTCATAACGTATCATAATGACAGTATTATCCGCAGGGTTGGGCAGAGATACACTTTTAATAGACCCAAATTTTGTCAGTAAGGTCGGGGGCGATACGTCTCTGTAATATATTATACTAGATAATTTTCTTAATAATTTGATTCGTGATAATTTTAAATTTTATTTGTAGGTATAGCATAGTTTAATCAATTTCCAAAGTTAAGCCTAACTAGCTTCTGCCAGCGGTTTCGCCCGCGTAAAAAGTGTTTTATCATCCCAAGGGAACATTGTACCGGGATAAAAAGTAGGCTTTATGCTATTCCAGACTATTATCTTTCTCTGTGACAAATTTCATCCAAAACCAGCCGTTCAGCCGTTCTGGCGTAATTGAGTAACAAACATACATCCATCCATTCATCATTCTTCGCCCGCGTGAAAAGTGTTTTACCATCCCAAGAGAATATTATACGGAAACAAGCCTATATGCTATTCCAGACTATAATCTATGTCTGTGCCAAATTTCGTCTAGATCCGTTCAGCCGTTCTGACGTGATTGAGTAACAAACATACATCCATCCAACCAAACTTTCGCATTTATAATAAGAAGTAAGATAAGAACTAAGATTAGGTGGTTTCGGTGCAATTCACGTTTTGTATCCGCATTAGACTTAACTTCGCAAATTAATTACACTAAATTATAAAAATAAAATTTTGAACTTTTAGAAATCAAATTGTAACGAAAATGGTCTAGTATCTATAGTAATTTTTTTTTTTTTTTAAATCGGCTTGCAGCTTACGCAATGTTCATTTTAAAATCAGTTACAGAAAGTTATCTGCGCCTTAAGTCCCAGACTCAGGTCCAATCAGACTCCGGGTTACTATTGAGAAATACAAGATGAAAATTTAATTCAATTAAAATTAGCACTACTTTGACCCGGGATTGAGGATCTGCAGTAGCGCTTGCGAGCACTATACCAAAGAGGCAGTATGTCAGTAGTATATATTTTAGACGTTTCGACATTCATTACCATAGAATGTCAGTTTTCCAGGCCCTCTAGGCATTAAATGAACTTTAAAATCTATATCCCTCAAGTATCGGTAAAAATTACCGTACATTTGTCATAGAAATTGTCGATAGTTTTTCCAATTTTCTAGGTATTGATTCTACTTTCCTAAGTTCAGCCGTTCAAATTATCGGCGTTTTATTTATTTAGTACATAGGGCTAACATACGGGACAATGCAAGCAATGGCGGCAAAAAAAGTGAACCTATCCAGCGACTAAATCTATTTCTAGAAGAAAATTACTACTTTCATGTTTCTATTACTCCTACTATTTGTTTTGTTTTCTAATAATGATCATTTCTTGTTACAGGTACGTATTATTGTAAATTTTTCGTCTAAAAATGCTATTTTCGGACGGACACAAAAGACAAGGTATGTTTTTTTTTCTTACGGTACAGACGATCGCAAAAGTGTTGGTGTAATATCTTTGTAAAATAGTTTATTTTTCTAAAATGTAAAAATTAAACTAATCATTTTATCCACGGAGGAGGATATACATTCCTACATGTGCTTTTAGAAAATCCACCAAATCGTTGGACAGTGGCAATTTAATGTCTAGAAGTGGCTTAAAAAAGTTCTATGCAAAAGAAAGTGCCTGTAGAAGTACAGGCTGGCAGATACGTTGCATGATGATCACCATTGTAGAATAGAGCCTAGGCAGAACTAGTGCATCATTTAGCATATGGATCAAAGACAAGCAAGAAGAAACATCAACATTTTTTTGGTGATAAATGAAGG
Organism: Orthosia gothica; assembly: GCA_949775005.1. NCBI lineage: Eukaryota > Metazoa > Arthropoda > Insecta > Lepidoptera > Noctuidae > Orthosia > Orthosia gothica. The sequence goes on along the minus strand of OX459039.1, from coordinate 31,405,954 downwards.
AAGGAAGGGATGGTTATCTATCGCCAAATAACTTTTTCGTATCGAGAAGATCAATAGACTTAGAACACTTAGTCCCCAATACCCCAGTCCTCTGCTATGACTGCTGTAAGCCAACTGATATGTTAACTCACACCTGCCGTAGGACGTCCAAACGAGGCCACACCTAACGCGCTACAGGTGGTCCTGTATTTTACAAATAACTAAACGAACTTATAGAGGAGGGAAAACGGTATCAGGGCAGATCACGGGTCGCGAACGCGACCAGTTAAGAGGCAAACTCGCAAAGTAAAACTCTGTGATCCCCTGGAGAATAGACTGGTGACGAGCTCACCAAAATGAATAAAACTCCTCTTGCAAAGATTGACCTGACAATATCGTTCGAAATAAGATTATCTGCCTCGTTGGTCATGTGGTTGTAAGCTGTGAGCTTGAGGTTCTGGGTGAGATGCCCGGGTCGGGCAGTGTTATTGGACTTATGTCCGGATTGATGGTTCCTCGCCCCCTATTACATGGGACTTTAACGCCTATTGGAGAAATGCGGAGGTGAAATTCTGCCTAACCTTTCTGGGAGTATAGGCGTGATGTTTTGTTAAACAAGCTGCAGCCCGCGGCTCCGCCCGCGTGGTATTAGTACTTCTCCCAATATCTTTATAAATTATAGCCTATGTGTTATTCTGATGTATAAGTTATATTTCTGTAAAGATTCATTAAAATCCATTTAGTAGTTTTTGCGTGAAAGAGTAACAAACATCCATCCATCCTCACAAACTTTCTAGTAATATGATTATCACCAACATAAAAACAAAACTTAAACTTTGCAAAAATTCGCACAGAACACTTTAGCGTTCGCCTGTACATATTTGCTTAATTATTCTATTATACTTTGTACCGTATTACAGAATGTATTAAGTTGTACAAAAACCTTTTAATCCCCATTTTATTATGCATATATATGTATATGAATACAGCTCGCCGCTTGTAATAAACTCTTATCTATAACTTGATCAACATTTCATACAAAGTGGTACCGCACTATATACCGTGAAATGGAGATGACATTTTTATAGTAACATTGACGATGAACCTGTGGGAATTTTAGATATTTATGATTGTTTGTACTCATAGAATAAATTATTGCTTTCGAAGAAAAAAATAACATACTTAAGGCATTTGACAAGTGTCATTCTGTCGGCGATAATGCGTAGCATGTCCAGGGGTTCTACTCCCTATCAACGAAGTTGCGGACCCTGTCCGAAAGTACTCCGAAAAAACGGAGTAAAAAAAAAGGGTTAAGTTACATTTTTCAGACGGGTAAAAACACATCGTGAGAAGGTACAACCTGCCTATTCTGCCAACCCTGCTTACCCTGCCTACCCTGCCTATTCAGCCTACCCTGTCTGCCCTGCCTATCCTGCCAACCCTGCCAACCCTGCCTACACTGCCTACCCTGCCTACACTGCCTACCCTGCCTACCGTGCCTACCCTGCCTACCGTGCCTAACCTGCCTACCGTGCCTAACCTGCCTACCTTTCCTACCTTGCCTACCCAGGCTACCCTGCCTACCCTGCCTTTCCTGCCAACCCTGCCTACACTGCCTACCCTACCTATCGAACCTACCCTGCCTTCCCTGCCTACCCTGCCCATCCTACCCTACCTACCTAACATGTTTTATGTATCATCAATAGATTTCTCAGCGCACGCCAAAGAATGAATTTTACAGTCAACATTTTGCTACTTTGGGTTATATTATTGCAATTTTCATAAGGATCTCTATTTTTCTTTTAAATATATTATAGCCGATGACACTCAGGAATAATGTAGCTTTCTACTGGTGAAAGAATTTTCAAAATCGGTTCAGTAGATCCAGAGATTACCTCTTACAACCTCACAAACTTTACCTCTTTATAATATTAGAATAGATGGGGTACCTAGGCTACCGAGCTCTGCTCGGGTGAAAATAGGAAAAACGATGTTTTCTCAAAATGAAAGCTAGCTAGATCCCTGCATACTAAATTTCTTTAAAATCGTTGGAGCCGTTTCCGAAATTCAGATTACATACGTATATACAAGAATTGCTTGTTTATAGGCTCGCGGTTGATCATTGTCTCACTAATTATCAGCAAGCTCTTGAAACCTATTCAGTCTTCATTTAAAGGCCCCTAAGTCTCGTTGTTATCATTTAAATTCAAAAATACTACGTCAAAAGTTTGAAACCAAATAAATGAAGTACAACTGAATTTCCAGAACTAACCTTGCAATTGTCTTTTGTTTTGTCAATTGTCAATTGCATTCAATTGTCACACATTTTGCTAAAGGAAGTTTCACTTTATTTTACACAGTGCTTAATCTTTGATCAATTCTAGTGTCTTCGCTTAGTGTTAAGCTCTGACCATGCCTTCAAAATAAGGATTGTCTTGAAATTATACAAATACCTCTTAACAGAAGCCGCCAAACAATTCAATACCAAATTCTAAGATTCTAACACCACAGTGCCGTGCCGAAGATAGTTTCACAGCATAAATGGTGCCAGGCATACCGACGAAGCAAATCTTAGCTAGATATAGTTGTCCCACGCAGGTACTCTGGAAGATGACCTTCAAGAACCATCATCTAAACTTAAACTCAAAGGATTTATTTCAATTAAACCATTTACAGGAACTTTAAATTATCAAGGAGTTCATAAGTCTGAAGGAAAAAAGCTACTTGCGCATTACAAAGCGTCTGTGGAACATGCAAAAAACTCCACGGACTCCACTCTTTTAAATCATTTTAAGTATTAAAAAAGTCCTAGTTTCAATCATGGTACCACTATTAGTAGTTACACTGTGGCCGCTGTGGGTTATTCTCTAAAAAAAGATGAAAAAATACTTACAGTTTTTACAACCGAGAATATTTTTATTAACATATTTAATATAATTAGTGCAACAATTGTTTCTATAATAAAATTTACATCCGACTAGATGGGACTGTGATAAGCCATTGTTTTGTCAGCACTTAAACGCTAGTATGTAACGCTAAACATATTTTTAACTGCCGAATATACATTATTCGTTTTTTATGTTCTCCGTTTATTACACCGTACATTAATTATAACAGTTAAAAGAGCGTACTATAATAAAAATGTACATCGCTCCCGTTTTTTTTAAATGTCGATAGATGTTGGACTGTTGGTATGTTTGTCAGATTGCTAAATGTAAATGTTAATTCGGACTGTTTGCTAAGAATAGACCGTTTGTTGCATGAAGTTTTTATTGAATGAATTCACTGTTTTTAATGTCATTTAATGACGTAAGCCTCGTTAGTTCTTCTCTTATTTATATTTTAGTAGAAGTTATTTCAGCGATTAGGGAGTTATTCCAGAAAGAGACAGCGATAAGTTGATCTGTAATTTTGTTAAAATTTCAATAAGTATATTGGGCACTGCTAAGTAAATAATAAAATGTCGTGAAAACAAGCGAATTCGAGTTATAAAATTAGTCTTGAAATTAATTGTTTTGTAGTTGTAATTTGACAATAGATTTGTCAAACATACATTAGTAATTTTACAAGATTGGCAATACATTGATTCAAGTCATCTTTTTTTCTTGCTCCTAACGTTTTAAGCTTTATTTGAAAACAATATTTTTGAAATTATTCATAAATAGCTATCTCTGCTTGTTTTAAAAACCAATCAATCTAGAGCCAACCCTATTCACACATGTTTGCTGGCATATGTTTCATTATATGGGTTAAGTATCTTTAGCTAGTAAAAGATTTTAAACTATTATAAAATTTTGTCCAATCGAAACTTCAGCTCCCTGAAATAGATCCTTATACTAATGAAAATAATTTTAAATATAGACTAAAAACGAACCTAGCTTAGAAAAGCCTACCTAAATTAAACATTTTTAACAATTACTCAACTTTGACTTCAATTCCATAAAATAGATCCCAAAACTAATGGAAAATATTTCAGATTGCCAACTGTAACAGTTATTGCGTTTCTATTTCCGCCAACACTCTTGTTTTTGTATTTTTTTTTTGCAAATATGTATACCGTTTCAGTTTTTATGAAATATTCCGTTTTAGTTTTCTCCGTAAACTGACTCAACTCAACTTTTGTTTTTTAAATACTTTGTTGCATCGATTTCGGGCATGCACTGATATTGAAAAATTTCTATATTTTTCGATACTCCGTAACAAGCATCGGTTCTCTGTTTGGTATTCAATGATTTTTTTGTTGTATTTCGTTTGAGTTTCGTTAAAACTATCAGTGGTAGGTAACAAATGGTTTAAACTCAATGTTGAGTCTTGTTCTCAATTGAGTATCGCTTCTGTTGAGTCGTGTACTCCGTTTTCTCAACAACTACAAGCTTCCGCTCATACTTATTTTGTCCGTCTGTTTGTTCTCAATTATTGACTTTAATAAGACTTTGACAATTCAGGGTAGGTAGAGCACACATGCCTACTATTTGTACAAGTTTTATATAGATACGTATGTATGTAGGTAAAAGATCGATTTTATGATGAGGTTTCGTGATTTTGTGCTAGTAATGCTCTTCTAGAGTTGTAGTATGAATTATGTTTAATTTTATATCTTGTGTTTATAAATATGTTTTTTTTATTGGCCCGTTCCACGTCATGATTGACGTGGAATGTCAAATTAATCCTATCTAACTAAATAAGTTTATTAAATAATCTTCGCCTTTCACAATATCCAAGTGTCCAATAACACACATAAATGTATGAGTTTTAGATGACAATAATGTACTGTTAATCATTGATATTGTTTTAATTTTGTTTGCACAACAATTAATTACAAATAATAATAACAATTTGCTAGCACCCATTTATTGTTTTAGTATTAGAGCTGCTAAACGGTTTTGCCGAATATTCGGTGACAAGTGGAATGTGTTTATTGCAGCTCGTTTAGTTAGAGATAATTATTAAAATTTCCGATTTAATTGCTGATGTAAATTATTTTATGTCAAGTATGTAGGACTTCATAAATCAATTCGAATATGATATTTTTATTGCCAAAAGACAATTCTTTTAAAAGCCTAGGTAGGTTAGGTACTTACATAGAGACATTTTGTATTTATACTTTATGTAAAGAGATCGTGGGAGGTAAATCAATCGGCCACAAGCTTTCTCTACCAGTATTATTTTGGTAAAAAGGAGTAAACCTCATAATTTATGCTTTTAATAGATGAAGAGCCGAAATCACAGCATACTGTGTTCGCCGAAGCCGACAGCAAATCTCGTTCGGCGCGTGCGCAACTCTACACAAGATTTAGTCATTGTGTTCGTCACTGCGCCATTCATCATGCTACATTGTTTTGGCACGCGCTCTAACCTCGATGCTACATTAAAATAATACTAAAAACAAATGGCGAATTAAAAAAAAACATCCATTTTATTTTTAACATATCAAGGATTTCGAATACCATTCTACATTAAATTTAAAAAATTCCAAGGAACATAAAAAGGTGAATGTTTTGTCTACGAATGATTTAGTCTGCCTTTTGTTTGCACAGTTTGAATTTAACTGTAAAGTTGGAGACAGCGTGGGGTATGGCTTTAGTGGACGCGACGCATTCAGCTTGCTTTACAAACCAAGGGATTTTATCACCAATAACCATTGTCAAAAAGTTTAAAATAGATTGGCATGCGCTACCGAAAGGCCTCGTGGTCAATCATAAAACATTTTGGGTATTTGGCTATCACATGGCTGATATAATATCTCTTTGTCTAGAGCGCATGATTTTCTATTTGACTACTACACAGGCGATTACGTATTTATTCCATAGCAAAATAAAGTAAAAATTCGATAGCAATCCTGTCTAAATCAGAAAGCATTATCACACATTGTCATTGTGATATATCATCACAGTGACTGTCCCCACAATTTCATTGAAGAAATCAAAATAAATTAGCCCTTCTCTCAACAACAAATTGAAGCGTAACATATTGTATCAATGAGCCGCTACTACTTTAAAACATCAAGTTACTTCTTATTCCATAGTTTCAATTTCACCCGCGCTTACAGGCCCCACACCTCAACCAAAGGTACACACTCCAGTCTACTCGGTGGCATGTTTTTCCTCGATACACAAACAAAAATTGAGTCTTCCACACAAATCTAATTGGTCGTCACACTGTACTGGTTACCGGTTACCATCACGACGAAGATTACCCACTTAGGAACTCCGTTTCAAGCTAAGTGGTTATTCATCTGGCGTTAAACCAGTATGGTTAACCACTATTGGCCATCCGTGCTGACAAATGAAGAGTTCAAGTTTGAACCAACAATTAGATGTTTGTGTTTTTGACGATTATCTTCTAGTGGGTTGGCTTGTTTACAAAACAATGCATTACGAATAGATATGGCTATGCTTAATTGGTTGTCTATTTTGAAATAGGCAGATACAGATGAATATAAGAAAATCAGAATTCAGTATGAGCACTATCAAACATTGACAAGTTACCGACACGATACCGCTCAGTAAGACTGTTGTTATATAACGGACTTCTGACTATCTGTACCAAAATTCAAAGATCTTCGAATGACAGCTGGGACGTGCTTGCCAATTCACAGAGGGGCCTTGATAAGCAGCGGATGCCACGAGCAAGAGTAGCTTAACCTTCGATCAGCTAAGTACTAACAGACGCGTGGGTGGCTGATATTACTTCGCCACTAACCCTACTGTTGCATTTCTGTCTTTGATCTTGTTTAATATACTGCCAATAAAGACTGAAGGGTTCATTAAGGGCGTCCGCCAACCCCACTGCTGACCCTATACGTACTTAGGTGTGAAGGTAAAACGTATGAATGCCTGTCAAACGAGTGCCAGATAGGTTACAATTATGTTGATGATAAAAAGGTAAAAAACTATGTCCTCTACTTACCATTTACGGTGTAATGTGATGGCATTAACCATTTATTGGTTCGTATACTCGCTCTTAATATTAAAAAGATGCTGTTATTATTGTAAAAAGACAAAGAAAAGAGCTCAGTTGCTGAACAGTACTATTTCCAAGGGTTGGCACAATACCAACCCGCGAATACTACACATCAATCTTTAATTCCACCAGTCGATCTGGAACCGTCAGAAAATGGGAGCCTTGAGCGATGCCTCATCGGTTATAACCAAAAACCTTGGCCCAAGCATAGACCCCTGACTAATAAATTATCTGGCTTCCAAATATTTGAGTCGGTCGGTTGTTTATTTTTTTTACGCCGGACGCATCGGTCCTGAGCCATAGTATTTAAATGTATGGTCAAACAAAGGGAGAACACTGCCCCACGGTGTGAAAGGGCTCCGTGGTATCTACTACTATGCGTAGTGCCTAATTGAAACACTGTTTAGTGCGACTGATGCTGCTTGATACTTGAAGATTTTAAGTTAGATATGTAGATAGCTAAGTGAGTGTTGATTTTTTTTGCGTTATTTCAACTTTGATTTATTGATTAATGCTGATGATTGGCAAGATGATTGGCAGCAGGTAATTAACATCCTGCATCCATCTCTGTCTGAATACCAAATACTTTATATGGATACCTCTTAATACGTGTAGATAGGTACTTAAGCAGTTGTACTTAAATTATTTGCTTGAAGAACTCAATATTATTCTACACAGTAGCCCTGCGGATCCAAACTTTAAGTTCAAGTTTATAAAATACGTTTATTTTAAACGAAGCCAAGAAGTACGCACAAAAGCAATACAACTAAGCAGTGTTTACGCAATTTCTAAGATGTCTGTGCCCACAAAAGATATTATAAAACTGCGGTATTCTAGCTTTTATCGCGAAATCACATCAAAGAGTTTTTATTTATATTTTAAAAACTTTTATTACGCAATATAAATCTTTTCCTTTGTTGTTTGAATAATAAAATCTTTGTTTAGGTATTTTATTAAACGTTACGTATTAAAAAAAACGAGATTTATTGTTTTAACACATGATCTATTCATTAAAATTCTTTAGGTTTTCTCAGTTTAATATGTCGGTTTAAAATTAAGTTCAACATGAATGATGATCAAATAAGTTAAACTAACAATTATTTTATAGTTTTAATGATATTCTTAATACAATAAGGTAATTTCATCGGCCATGATCATAACATAAATTGCATAGTTTTTTCACAGTGAATACTGGATACCGACCAATCTTTAGAAATTGATCATATTAATAATAAAAGGGCACTTTTGTGGTTAGATTAGATTTCAAAAGGAAAATAAAAGATAAAATCCAATCCGAATATTTTCAATAAACCGAAATAAGTTTAAAATTACCAAGACGATTCGTGCGCCGTTCACGGTTAGGGTTCTGGCCGGGCAGCCTTAATGTTTACTTATAATATTAAGTTAAATATTTCACATGCCCTCGTGAAACTGCTTTATGGATGAAGAATAATCACTTCCAAGTCATACGGGGCCTCCAGCTCCGTGTTTTTATGACAATTAGACGCGTTTTACCCGCTCTTATTGTTATGTAACATTTGTGTTGAATGTCAACAGTGCGCCACGATGTGTGGCTGCGAGGTAGTCACTGTTGTTCGGGTTTACTCGTTAAAAATATAGACTACCACGTTTTTTGGTGGCAAACAGACTACCTTTGGTGGTGTAAAGAGTAATGCTAACACGAGTGCGTGGTTTTCTTCGGTGGTCGGTCTGGCCACACGCTCGCTGTACGATTAGGGTTCCTCTTAGGCGTTAAGGCAAGCTTGTTTGAGTAGCGTATTGTGTGTGTCGGCTTCCGTAAAGTAGTCTTAAACGGTCGGAAATATGATTAGACGGTGTTAAACTGCGGATGTAGAACTTTATAGATATCATCACCGATTATGTTCATTTGTTTAAACTACAAGTTCAAAAGGTGGGCACGCCTAATTAGAATACATTGTAAGTTAGCCAGTAACATTAATTAATTACTGGTACACAGCACACGCTGTTCGTACTATTATTATTGGGTACTATCGCGAACGTTTACAGCCTAAACAGCTGATTGTAATTTGCTTATCGACTATCGTTTGTAGTTGCGAGTACCTAATTTTAGCTCGAACATGACATGATACTTACTAGTGTAATGAGTTGTTTGTGCGGTAATTAATATTACAAACCTATGTCATGCTCATGTATCGTTTAATTTATTTCCTTATTCAACACACTCTTTGTAAATATAGACGTACAAATAAATCTTACTTATAAAAGCCATAAAACAGAGCTGTAAACTTATTTGTTATAAGTATAAAATTAATTTGCCAGTGGAGTTCGTGAAGGAATAAACCAACAAATATTAACACTTGAAACGATATGAAAGCGAATCGGGCCACCCGGCGCTCGCTCGCTTTTACAGAAAAATAGAAACTCATCTGTTTGTCCATCTTTATGAACAACGTTGCTACTCGTACAACCTTGGAATGCTTCGCTATTATTTTCGTACTACAAATTAATAAGTTCAGCTTATTAAAATATTCTTCTTGCATGAATAAATTCTCAGCAAAAAATATCATATTAATAAGTAATATCGCCGTAATGAAAACTTTGCTGATATTAACATAAAAGTACCTCCTCATAAAACATGCCTGCAGCCTTCCTAAAACACTTAACCACTTCTGGGAGCCCGTTATGAAATATTAATAACAAAAACGTCGGCGAACCCGCGTGCAGAGCCTCTACCACAATAACACTCAGCAAACTTTTCTCATTTTAATGTTGTTCAAGCAAAAGTTTAAATATAAAAATATAATGATACTGTACGCATTAGTGAGTCATTGAGCGGCGAGTCGCTCGCGAGGAGTGCGTGAGTCGCGGGCCCGAGCCGCCCGCGCCGCCATCCGCCACCCTCGCGTCGCGAATGTACAAGTTAAAACAAATGGAAAATAAACTTTTCAAATAAAATAAAAATAACCCTCTTGGCGGCCGGGAGGGCGGGGGCCCTCTCCAATAAAAAATATAATAACTTTTCTTTTTATTCGACGTAATGGCAACGATTGTTCCTTTCTAATATTGTTTCTGTCTCGTTTTCGCCCAGATTATTATAATGGGGTGCGACGGTGCCGTGCCTCGCAGCCCGCACGACCAAACACGGTGCCACTTCTCAACTCAAACAATCGAACTGCTAATGAAGTTTTTAATATTAATAGTAACCACAATGTGTCGTCTTGTTACAAAAACGTTTCAATTTACCTTTCAACATATGAATAAAACAACCACAATAACGATGGCGTTTATCGTTAACAATTTATGTAGGAGACGGGGTACAGGGAAATTAAGAAAGATAATATTACCCGCAGCCTTTTGGCTTCTTCTCAATAAAAGTTTGAGCTAGATAATGTAATTTAATATTCCTGCCTTTGTAGCGCGTTTTCCTACAGTTAAGCTGATAGTTGTTTGCTGTTAACCGCGAAGCGAAACGAATATGTATCTTGAAATTGTTTAAATGGCTGCAGAATTTTAAAAAAAATTGCAGTTTGTAGAAGCAAGCCTATATTTGGCTTCATAATTATTTCAACGAAAAGGCAAATGCATCTAAGAAAAACGTCAAAGGAACAATATTTAGGTACAAGAAAAATACTATTTCAATTAATTTCTCTTATACTATCAAGGGTCCCTCAAGGCTGCATCCTCCCGCACCGCATAGTCTCTACAGACGCTAGCAGTCGGGTCGCCCTGACCCTACGTCATTCATTCCTGCACCAAGCATGATAGCTGTTATTACTATCCTTGCCCTGTGGATATGCCTGTATTATATTGATGCAAACTGTATCGGTCAAATATTTTAGACAGTAAATTAGGTAAAATTGTCGTGTGATGACTTTAGGTGAGATAAAATAAAAAATATAGATGAAGTGAGTCAATCGTCAATAGTTTAGACACTTTAATAGAATACCAGGCCCCTCAGAAAGTATTGCGAAAAAAAGTTTTTATATATGGGAGACTGGCCAGTTATAATGTTTTTCGAAAATATGATTATTTATAAGTAAAAATAAGTAAGTTCCAATTTCAAAATTTCCCTCCACATTTTTTGCGAGTTAATTCAAAGTATTGTGTCTCACTGAAATATGGATCTGCGCCGGGAACATTTTAGAGCTATGATTTTATACGATTTCAAGTGTCGCCTGAAACCGGATGAATCGTACGATAGACTTCAAATGGCATTCATGGATGAAGGCCCTTCCAAGGCAACCGTGTATCGTTGGTATAACGAATTCAAGCGCGGTCGACCAACTTTGGGGGATGACGAAAGAAGCGGTCGCCCTTTGACGGCTGTTACCGAAGAAAACGTGCTAGCAGTGAAAAATTTAATCCAAGACAATAGGCGAATTACATATCAGGAGATTCAACACATATTGAAGATTGGATCGGGAAGCGTTCACGAGATTCTACACAGCCATCTTCGCGTGAGGAGGATAGTATCACGCTGGGTGCCGCACAACCTCACCGATGCTCAGAAGCAGGCCCGGGTGGAATGGTGCCGTGATATGCTTAACAAATTTGATGCAGGCTCGTCTCGGCGTGTTTACGACATCGTTACAGGTGATGAGTCCTGGATTTATCAATACGACCCAGAAACCAAGCGCCAGTCGACTGTTTGGGTGTTTCAAAATGAGCCAACGCCTACCAAAGTGAAGCGATCTAGAAGCGGGGGTAAGATTTTGATCGCTAGCTTTTTTAATTTGACTGGCCACTTGGTATCAATTCCCTTACGGGATCAAAGAAGCATTAATGCCGAATGGTATACTACCAAATGTTTGCCAGAAGTTTTCTCTGTTATAAGCAACAAGCGACCAAACACAGGGCTCCGCGGGCTACTGCTCCACCACGACAATGCACCTGCGCACACCGCACTCAAAACGAGGGACTTCCTGGACAGCACGCCAGTCAAACTCCTGGGTCACCCTCCTTACAGCCCTGATCTAGCACCGTGTGACTTCTTTTTATTCCCAAAAATAAAAAATCAGCTCAAAGGGATACAATTTTCGTCGCCGGAAGATGCGCTGGCTGCGTTCGAGCAGGCTGTAAACGAGGTGTCTGCGGCGGACTGGAAAAAGTGTTTTGAAAACTGGTTTAGGCGCATGAATCTTTGTATAGAGGCTGGTGGAAAGTACTTTGAAAAGATTTAATAAAAATATATGTACGTATAGAACAATTTTTTTTAGTTTCGCAAAACTTTCTGAGTGTCCCACGTATACTGGCTGGAGGAAAGATATCGTACACTCATATTCTAAGTCATTTCGTCCACTCGCCTCAATGTCGCTCGATTCATTCTGGTTAAATTTGCAGTTGAAAGTTTTAGTTTCCTAGGTGATCGGGAAGTGCCTCAAAAATCACTGTCAAAAAGTGTCCGTTTTTGGTGTTGTTTTTTCCATTGTTACACTTTTTCGGTCCAGCCCGCAAACAAATCAGAACTATAATGTGCGATAAGCAACTCCGTCCATTGGGACGGAGTTCCTTATCGCACATTATAGTTGAAAATAATGGCAAAAATCAACACCAAAACGGACACTTTTTCGCAGTGATTTTTGAGGCAGTTCCCGATCACCTAGGCAACTGAAACGTTTTTCAATCTATTAAACTTGCCGTCAATTTTGAGAATACGCATAAAACGTTTATTTTCAACGTTTAAATACCATTTTCTGTTAATATAAATGATCGTTTTTGCGTGATAAATTGTGCGAGGCACAGCGTGCTGCATGCAGGATCGTACAAGAGAAGATCCGCACAAAAGGGAGACGCTGAGGAGTGAGCCAGAGGCACACGGAGAAAACCGAAAACGTACGAGCGCGCGCTGACTAGACACAAACAGTACTACGCTAGCAGCCGCTATTGTGTGTTTACACTGAGCATCAGCTGTGTTGTTGTAATTTCAGTTTAGTCATATTTTTCGAAACTGTAAATTTTATTAATCGAACTCCGTTCCAACCGGGTTTCCATAAGACACCTCTCGCTTTTTTATTTTTGTTAGGTATTATTATCGTTCTCGATTTGAGACAGTCGTTCCATGATGACAGTAGTAGAAGTGTCCTTCAAAGGGACCTAGAATGTACATAGGTAGGAAAATAACAATTGTTATCATTTAGCTGTGGCCCTTCCATGTTTTGGCTCCCTGTGGTATCAAAGTGACACATTTTAAAGCGTTTGCAGAATCCTTTGCAAGCCCTTTAAAATGCTTGAGATATTAAAACTTTCACTTTTTAGTTTCGTTTCAATAAACATATATACGTTTTTACATATCTATGGGGTTGTAGTGATGGCCTATCAAACTGTCAACATGCGGTTTTAGGGATGTTGTTTAGCATCGAGGAAGTTCGTTTTTTTCTTCAATTAAATGGCTGTTAAAAAACTTATTGTTTGCATAGTTGTACGGTTAACTGCAACTCATCCATATTCAGCATTTTATTTGTTGATATTATCGTCCTCAATTGGTGAGTTCTTACCGTTGTCAAGTGAGGTTTTTTTCTTTCTAAAAGAAATAGTCCTTACTTTTTATACATGATAAACCCTTAACTTCTGCGTCACAAAGGCGCTGTCAAGGGCAATTAGTGTTTGTTGCCAGTTTATCTCCTTCAAAAGCTACCATTTGAATCTTGCACTAGCTTCTGACAGAAAGCCCAAGAGAGGTAAGCCCAGGCTTATGTGTAATAAAATATTTTGAATTTGATACCAAGGACGTGCAGTTGACCGTAATAGGGGACAGTTCGATGACAATTAGGAACTGTCCTTGACTGTACTTACTGAACTGAAACGGTTAAGGGAGGTGGTTAGCGGCTGCGGCCGAGTTTTGTTCAAAACGGATTCTCGGTTTTTTGTAAGTACAAACTTTTTGCAAACTGGGCAGACGGCACGGCTTGTTCTTTGAGTCTTTGTTTTTTATTTTGTTTATGTAGGAACGTAGTTTTATTTTTTTAAATTGTGGGATACAAACTGTTTTACACTCTTCACTGGGAGTTAAGCTTAACCTCCCTTTTTTTGTCCTGGAAAATCATTAAATGAAGGTGAAGTGGGATGGTGTGTCAGACTTATACTGACTAGAACCCACTCGTGATCCTTCAGTTGCTTGAGCCAGGGGCGCAGTAACTCTCTTTCAAATTTAACCACGACCCAGACAGGCATCGGCCCGAGCGGACCCCGTCAGTTTTGCTGACATCTCTTTGAGGTGCGCGTGGAACACTACGCGCCATCGACTCGGGCCTGGTACTTATCGGACGGCAAGCTTAACCTCACTACCAATTTTATATAAAATCTGTTCGACAAATTTTGAGTTGCCATAGGTTCGAAATTTTATCAACGAAAGCCTCGTGATAGCGATTAGAAAAATGACAAAATATAGGTATGGGATTGTCAAGTGCAATCGAATTATCACGTGACCAATCCCTAAAATTTTGACATTTCGACCATCCACTCTTAAAATACACATCCAGATGACAGTAGTGACGTGGCGTGGCGTGGGTGAATGAATATATTCACAAAAATCGAATAATCTATAGATATTCACCTATTATACTCACAACTCTCTCAGATGCCTATTATTATAATGTATATTATTATTAATAATCGTCTCCATGCGTTTCAAATGCAACTTTTATTACGTCGGAGCGTCTCCAGTATATGTTATTATTACAATAATATCTATTGTTCACGATACATTGTAAAGCGAACGATGTTATGAATTCTATACGTATACAAATAATAATATTGTATTTTGTTTTAATGTTTTCCGTTCGCGCGATCATTATGTCTAATAATTATAAGTTTTGTTACATCCATATCGACTCCACTCTGAAGGATTATCATCTTTATTTTTGTTGCGTTATAGTTCATTTTTGTCTGTACACCTTTCAGAAATATACCTTTCGAGATTTTTATAATAGATTATTAAATCAACATTATGTTCTTTCGTATTTTATGTTTCTTGTTTCTACGACTGGAATGATAGCAGATGTGTTTTGTATAAAAAGAAGAGATAAGTAAGTAGGGTAAGTAAGACGTAATTATACATCACAGGGTGTTACAAGTATACACTACGCATAATATACTACTTAATTATAGGTACTTAAATCCGTCTTTAATTATTATATAAATTAATTACGTTGCAAGATTTGCATTTTTATATTCAGGGCCAAATAAGATGTTGAGTAATAATTATTTTTCCAAGATTAGCTTTATTATTAATCATCATAAAAATAAGAAGATAATTAAAAAACTAATTAATCATTATGTAGGTACTTACAAATATTCTTCTTTGGACATTTATTAGGTATCATAGAACGTTCAGTTCTTTAGTGTATAATAAAAAAAATATTGTTATAAATCTTGGCAGAATAACTTAGTACACAGAAAATAATACTAAGTACTAACACAAAACTAATTAGCGCACTGAACGTTTTTGAAATATGTACTTTCATTATGCGTACAGCTAAGGAGTGTAACTCCCTGCCGGAGTCTGTGTTTCCTGATAGCTACAACCTCGGGGTCTTAGTCAAGAGTGAATAGGTTACTTCTAGGCAAGCGTGCTTCACCGTCGACCACATCATCGCTTACCATCAGGTTAGATAGTGGTCAAGCGCAAGCACATCTATAAAAAAAAGAAGCTGTTTTGCTGCAAGATAAAACATGCATATAACAATAATTTTTTTTAGTTTACCGTTAGCATCTTCGGTACAACTATAGCAGAGATAATATATACGTACGTATATTGTAAAAATAAAGTTCGTGGCTAAATAATAACAGCCGCACTGGTCGATCATCAAGGTTAAGCAACACTTGACGAAGTCGGTCCGTGGATAGGTGACCATTTCAACATACCGAGTTTCCTCCGTGTCTCGGCAAGCACGTTACGCCGTTGGTCCCGGCTGTCATTTGAAGATCTTTGACAGTCGTTACGGGTAGTCAGAAGCCTGAGATCTGACACCAGTCTTGCCAAGGGGTACCGTGTTACCCAGTTACTGGGTTGTGGAGGTCAGATAGGCAGTCGCTCCATGTAAAACACTGGTACTCAGCTGAATCCGGTTAGACTAGAAGCCGACCCCAATATAGTTGGGATAAAAAACTTTTTACAAAAAAATACTACCGACTTCCAAATAAGAAAACTACAAAGTGAAAAATAACTTTACTTTTGGAAGTCGGTGTCCATAACTCAAAAAATTGGTAGCTACCAAAAACACCGACTTCCAAAAGTAAAGTAATTTTTCACTTTGTAGTTTTCTTATTTGGAAGTCGGTAGTATTTTTTTGTAAAAAGTTTTTATTTTTCACTTTTGAGTTGTACCTACCTAATAGGCAAGTAGTTTAGTAAGGTCCCTATACTCACCAAATTAAAATGGGACCAATTTCGAAACACACTCTATCAAACAAAAAAGAATTTTCAAAATCGGTCCAAAATTGACGGAGATATCGGTGAACATACATAAAAAAATAAAAAAAACTTACAAGAAATCGAACATAGAACCTCCTCCTTTTTGTTGGTAAGTCGGTTAAAAAGGCTAGGCAGATTGATTGATTTTAAGAATAAATTGAATCAAAGTAATCATCAAGCGCTTCGCAGCAATAGTTGTAGAACTAGCTAATAAAAGATACTAGACATTCTGTCCATAAACAGGCACATTTATTCATACATCATTATTATATTTTAGTGTCCATACAGGCCGTTACAAGCCCACACTGGCTGCAATGTACGCCAGGCTGCTACTTGAATGCCGCACCTTCTCGCATCCTGTTGTCTTACTTGTAAAAGCTGTTTTTATTGTACGTGGGACACTCAGAAAGTTTTGCGAAACTAAAAAAAATTGTTCTATACGTACATATATTTTTATTAAATCTTTTCAAAGTACTTTCCACCAGCCTCTATACAAAGATTCATGCGCCTAAACCAGTTTTCAAAACACTTTTTCCAGTCCGCCGCAGACACCTCGTTTACAGCCTGCTCGAACGCAGCCAGCGCATCTTCCGGCGACGAAAATTGTATCCCTTTGAGCTGATTTTTTATTTTTGGGAATAAAAAGAAGTCACACGGTGCTAGATCAGGGCTGTAAGGAGGGTGACCCAGGAGTTTGACTGGCGTGCTGTCCAGGAAGTCCCTCGTTTTGAGTGCGGTGTGCGCAGGTGCATTGTCGTGGTGGAGCAGTAGCCCGCGGAATCCTGTGTTTGGTCGCTTGTTGCTTATAACAGAGAAAACTTCTGGCAAACATTTGGTAGTATACCATTCGGCATTAATGCTTCTTTGATCCCGTAAGGGAATTGATACCAAGTGGCCAGTCAAATTAAAAAAGCTAGCGATCAAAATCTTACCCCCGCTTCTAGATCGCTTCACTTTGGTAGGCGTTGGCTCATTTTGAAACACCCAAACAGTCGACTGGCGCTTGGTTTCTGGGTCGTATTGATAAATCCAGGACTCATCACCTGTAACGATGTCGTAAACACGCCGAGACGAGCCTGCTTCAAATTTGTTAAGCATATCACGGCACCATTCCACCCGGGCCTGCTTCTGAGCATCGGTGAGGTTGTGCGGCACCCAGCGTGATACTATCCTCCTCACGCGAAGATGGCTGTGTAGAATCTCGTGAACGCTTCCCGATCCAATCTTCAATATGTGTTGAATCTCCTGATATGTAATTCGCCTATTGTCTTGGATTAAATTTTTCACTGCTAGCACGTTTTCTTCGGTAACAGCCGTCAAAGGGCGACCGCTTCTTTCGTCATCCCCCAAAGTTGGTCGACCGCGCTTGAATTCGTTATACCAACGATACACGGTTGCCTTGGAAGGGCCTTCATCCATGAATGCCATTTGAAGTCTATCGTACGATTCATCCGGTTTCAGGCGACACTTGAAATCGTATAAAATCATAGCTCTAAAATGTTCCCGGCGCAGATCCATATTTCAGTGAGACACAATACTTTGAATTAACTCGCAAAAAATGTGGAGGGAAATTTTGAAATTGGAACTTACTTATTTTTACTTATAAATAATCATATTTTCGAAAAACATTATAACTGGCCAGTCTCCCATATATAAAAACTTTTTTTCGCAATACTTTCTGAGGGGCCTGGTATTTACTCTCTCTAAATACTTTTTCCACTTTATCCTTAGAAAATAAAATAACTTATATGACCATCGTAAGATCTTCTTTACTCTTTCTATGCAATGGTGTAAGAAAAAGGGGCAGCCTTCAAAGCAATTCTTAATTCTAATCTCATCTCAATGAAGACCAATATATTATAGGTATCTACGCTGTAAGGCATAGACTACGAAATCGCTTTTTTTTATTTACCTGCTTTTTTTTATTTACCTCCTTTTAGTTAGTTTTTTTTCTAATTTCTTTTAATCACATAAGGGGTATATATATTTTTGTTAATAACCTCTAAAAACCCTTCATTTTGCCACCACAATCGATGGGTCTGAAAAAAAAATAGTCCCCCAGAACATGGCGCACAAAATCCGCCCTGTTTGTTTTGTTTTAACGTCACTTATCTAAGAACACTTTGGCGGTCAAGACATATCTATCGTCATAATTACATAAATCCATCAAATGTTTTGAAAGATAATAAAGAATATAACATACAAAATACGCGCGAAAAACATAACCCTTGCCTTGCGGTCGGGTAAAAAATTAAAATATGCTAAACATTACCTTCATCATAATTTTATTACCCGTTCTCTTGCACCGTTATTTCTATCTTAAGACAATCTTCTCTAGGTCTTCTCAACAAGCTTATTTCAAACAACTCCTTCACAATTTTCTGCGTACCGCAAGAACATTGAAGAGTAATAATGTTGTTTTATATTGAAGCAAACTTCAATAATATACCTTTTATATAAAACCGGGTGGCAAAGTTGCAGGAACTTTGCAACTATGGTAGATAATTATACTGGTGCTAGTGTGGGCTCGCCATTATAAAAAAAAAGATAGGGTTGGTAGTCCGCTAAACTTTAGCGGACAAAGTACATATTACTTTAGCGGCTAAAGTAATATGTACTTTCTTAATAACTAACAAAATATTTGTTCTTAGATTATTGCAAACATCGAATTTGTAATAAGTAAATCGATATATAGGTCTCGATATAAGTATAGTGATCAGATTATTTCAAATACATTCAATAAATCCCATCCAAAATTCGGTATTTTGAAACAAATCCTATCTTATCGGGATAAAATACTTTGCAATCACGCGATTTTGTATAAACTTACGGTGTGGTGACATCTATATCTACTAAGAATAATACAGACACGGATAATATTACAGACAAAAAGAGCAAAGAAAGAATGTAGATAGCATTGTTCCGGCTTGCCTGAATGGATTTAAATTTGGTTTCCGAGTCAGCAAATTAGCTCTTAATTAAAATCTCATCCGTACTTACTTAGTAACCTTGAACTGTGTGTGTAAACTCTGGTAATTTTCTAGACAATATGCTGTCCAATGTTACAAAATTTCACGGTTTCACCCGACTTTTCCAATGTCCAATTTATCTCTACCAATTTAACAAATTACCAATAATTGCTAAGCAATTCAGGTGTTCTAGATAAAGTGACATTCTGTCAGTGGAAACGACCAGGATGTTGCCGATGCTGATTTTTCCAGATTCGCGGATGGATATTTAAAAGCTCACATCCTAAGATATTTTATAAGAAACTTTATGGGTGACGAAATAAAATAGTATTTTTTAATATTTTTATTAAATATATAATAAGTAAAGTAAAAATTGGAGCATAATTTTTAATAAAACTAATATTTTTAATATTTCGGGATCAAGTCTGTTACGCAGAGGTTCATAAATTAAACACGCGCTACTAAACAATTGTTAATCAGGAATACTGGCTGGTGGTGTCAATAAAAATCTTCGTGCTATTGGTTATATAGTTTCACAACGCTTTTGTTTACAATAACGAACGCGTCGGTTCTTGTCGCCGAACGAAAATCTTTGCTCCTATTGGCCAAAGAGCACGGGCGTACGGCACTCTCCCGTCACCGGCCGTTTTGCGGATACGGATGCGGATGCTCCGCACTTGCGGATGCGGAAGCGAAATATCGCAATATCCCTGAATACAACTGTCAAAATGTCCAAAAATAAATAGGATTGACACGCGCTACCAAACCACGCGCTTTAGCTTCTATAAGTCTAAAAATCGATCCAACATGATCCAATAGTTCTTGTCTTACGCTTTAAAATCTAACAAAACCAAATACAGTCCTCTTATTCAAAAAGTCTAAATATAATAGCTTTTTTCTTTAAAATAATAGAGACAGGACAATATTTAGTTGGAGAATTTGAATGGACGACTTTGAAGTCGGACCTTTTTTTATTTGGTCGTCCCAGACCTTTCCCCTTTGTTTTTATAGTAAACGACTGACTACACGGTATTTACTTTACGGCCTTTCTAAAATAAATCGTGGTGAAGCGAAGCCACTACGTTTGGTCCACAACTGGTGCATTCAAAATATTTATTTGGCACACATATTTCAACTTAAGGGGCATTTGTGTTGATGTTTGTATTTTTTATGTTAGGATTTTTACTTTTTTAACTCAAACCGCGACTTACAAAATGTAGGTCGTCCGTCGTGAGTTCGAACCCAGGCAGGCGCTTTACGTTTAAATAATTGTCGTAGTGAGTAATTAATTTAATTATCTATACTTTTCTATAATAAAGAGGAAAGATTTGTATTTTTGTATGTAACGAATAAACTTAAAAACTACTGGACCGATTTCAAAAATACTTTCACCGTTGCGAAGCTACACTATCCTCGGGTGGCATACCTATGCTACTTTTTATTCCTGTTTTGCTTTGGGATGGCAGGCTTATTACGTATCTTTTGCAAGAGCAAAACGATAGCGATAAAACGCTTTATGTCATAAAAGTTGGAATTACCTGCAGTGTAGGTATGGTAGGTCCAACACAATCGCTTGCTTATCGCTCGCTGTTTGTCAAAACAATTTATTAAAAAAAAAAACGCCAACTATTCTAAAACTTCTGTATGGAAGAGCAATTATTGCGCAAAAATCGCTATCGTTTTGCTCTTGCAAAAGGTACGTAATAAGACTGCTGGAACTACGTGGGTGAAACCCGCAAGGCGTCCGCTAAGTATTTGATAATTACAAACAATATTAGTTTCGTAGTGAGTAATTATATTTATAATTACAAAAAATATTAATGTCGTAATGAATAGTTTATTTTATTTTATTTGATAATTACAAAAAATATTAGTGTCGTAGTGAGTAATTAATTTAATAAATGACAACTGCCATGATCTTTTTCAAGTACCTAAGTAATGTCGCTTGAAAATAATACGTTACTGTGTCACTTTTCAGTTTTAAGTGGAAATGCGCTACAATTATATTCTATGCATGTATGAGAATATAAAAACGCATTGATAATGTCAGGTTTTATCCCTTTACATGGCAATTAATTACATCGGATTCTCGGTAGTCTTGCAGAATGAACAGTGTGGAATGTCCTTGAAGCGTCGTTCATAACTTAACTTTATAAGTTATAATTTTCTAATCGGCGTTTTGAATATGAAACTATAGTGTACCTATTATAATCTTATAGCAATAATATAATATTATAATAAAGATACGATGACGGTTTCAAATTAGAAACTAATACGTATTCTTATACGTTATTTTGCGAGGTCGGTAATTGCTCGCGTGTGGATTATAAGTTAAAATAATATGTCCATATTATTCTTTATGAATGTTGCTCATGTTATTATCGTAATAAATAATGATACACAAATGTATAATTTACAGTTATACTAAATGTGAGGGGTAACGTTAAGGTTCATATTGTTTTGCTGGCGGTTCTACTATTCTTGGTAGGAAGGCGGTAGACGGACCACTTTGATTATGAAAAATTTGCCTGTGTTTTTATCAAGTCACTTACAGTTTTTGTAAGAACAACAAGCACCGATTAGTCCGTTCAAATACTTCGGCAACTAGTCTGCAATCTTTAAATTTATTGGCTTCATCCCCGATTTCTGAATTATAATAAGCATTTGAGGTTTAGTATTTGTAAAACTATGCTTTAAAGTGGGGTCAAACCCACTCCACTCCTACTTCTTACCGCCAAATACTCAATTCAGAAACCACACTCGTTTCTTGTACCTAATTAAGTGGTTAACTCGTAAAATAGGTAACCACTACCACGATGTATAGGTACTGCTTGTTGGTGGAATGTGTCAGGACCAGAGCTTTGATGAATAGATAAAATATTAAATTAATAGATTTAGGAATTTACCAAAGTAGCCTGTAAGCGCCTCTGTCGGAAGAAGCAATTTTAGTTTATAAAATAATCGATAGGTTAGAATAAGTATAGATATATATGTATAAGTTTAGGTTATGATGGGGCTGGCATGGTCTTAATTGTGACTAAAAACACCTAAACCACAGACCATAGAAACAACATACCTAAATAAAAGAAGACCTAAAAAAATGCTCTTTTCTGAAGACTTTCAAAAGACTTAATCTAGGCCAACATACTCATTCAGAGACGTAATGTATTAGTAAGTCGCTTAAGCACCTAGTTGCACTTCATTTCTGCTTTCCTGGTAGTTTTAATAAATAAACAATAAGGACAGTTGAATTTTAAAGCCTCTATATATTATATTTCATTTATTACGATCTCTTCATGCTCTTCTTGTTTCATCGTTTGTGCGTATCGAGGAAAAAAAATATAATATTTTCATTAATTGCCTTAGCGCACCTGAATGGTGCGTTTTAAAGTTGGTGCGCTTCGAGGAATACCCCCAATAATTGTGTAAAAAGCAAGTGTATCGACCAGTTTCTTCTTTAGCCTTTTCTTCATTATCATCTATTTACCTATCTTGCCATTCTATTGCAACAAATACAAAAATCTGACGAAATTTTTGTGTGGTATAAGGTGCTCTGTCTATCCCTTAATGGAAGGCAGTCGCGATGTTATGTTTTGATACAAAAATCCTCTATTCAAATCTATACCACCCTCACTAATTTACCAAGCATCATGTATCCGCACATCGATCACTTTTAAAATGGTTACCCATTCGTCAGCGTACAGCGCTGAAGCCTTGACTTTGTTTTCTTTTATTGGAAAACCCACTTCTTCTTATCTGACTTCACATGTTCAATTCCTTTATTCTGCCCATAGCAACATCTTCATGCCACCAATAATCGTCTTCTACAATGTCCCTCTCAGCGCTCTGGGTTAACCATTCCTTCTTCATTGTCCAGGCGATCTCCCTTTGGAATGCGCTCCCTCAGAACACCAGGATGGAAACCAGTCGGTTCTCCTTCAAATTGATGGCACGTGAGCATATTCGTAAGAAAATTGCAGAATTTTCACAAAGTTGTTGTATTCGGTTTCTCAATGACATTGTTTATAATTGTGCATGTATGTATCTAAATATAAGCCTATATAATATATAAAATAAGAAAGAAAAAACGTTTTCTTTCTTCATTTGTTGCACATGCCTTATTTTATCTCTGCACCACCCTAAGGTCGACTGGTAGAAAATGCCTAAGGCATAAAGTTCGCCCTTGTACTTGTGCATAGAGTTTTTATAAATAAATAAATATCGTCCCTGGAGCATTCAGGCTTTTTGGCAGTGAGATGCACCGGCTGCTAATGCTTGCCTGTTAATCTTCCAGCTAAGCTTTATGTGTTGCCACCCACACTTGAATCAAGCGGGTATACGCAGTTCCAGTAAACTAAACGGGAAACGGGAATACGTAGAAGCTAAGGTATCTAAGGTCCACTTGCACGAACATTTTATTTGCTAACACGAGGTTAAATTGACAATAATGTGTAACAAACCGTCAATTTAACCTCGTGTTAGCAAATAACTCTGAGTTAAGTTTTTCGTACAAGTAGGCCTAAGCTACCTATTTGGTAGGTAGGTACCTACGGGTTAAGATGCGCCAAGTAGCAAGAGAAATATAGGTTTCTAAATTAAAATTAAATCAATTTTGTATCAAATTGCATATTTAGAATATCAGGATGGACTGTGACACTCAAACTAGTCATTTGCCTGTATTTTAAGTGACAGAGTGGCGATTTTTTTAACCAACTGCCCAAAAAGAAGGAGGTTCTCAAGATTGAGACTATTGACATTGATTACTAAAAATATAAATGCCGAATTGAGAACCTCGTCCTTTTTAGAGAATAGTAAGACAATAAAAAAGTACATGACATTTGAACATACTTACATAAAGATGGATGGAGATAGGGCATTGCTGGTTTTAATGATTACAGAATGCTAACCTACTTCGGTAAATTAATATTTTATACAGAGGCGAATAACTTTCTTTAATAACATACCTACACCAATAATAAGCCGTAAATTACAAAAATCGTCAGAAAATTTAATTTTTATGTGCTACCCTACTGCATCCCCCTTAAGCGCATGTTAAGTTCAGAGCACATAGAACGCTGCTAGTGAAGTCTATGTGTCCACGGAAGTTGTTGACAAGTAGTTGGACAATATTTTCAATGAGTCACGTTTGGTGTGCTACATGCTTTAGTTTGAGTGTTACGGGACCAAGTTTTGTATGTAGTTAGTTAGTTACTCAAGGCACAGAATTTGGTAGTATCTTCTAGGTCTACCTGTGTGTGTGTGTTAATTATTCCCCGCATCATCAAACCTAAAATTCTATATGCAAATTCGATACTGTCATTTTATTTTTACAAACCAACCTATTTTGTTATAAGTCAGCCTGTAGTTTGCCAACCCTACGGCCAATAGCCAAAATGTTTGGACATGGTATTTACCCTTCTCGGCACCGAACCCCGGACCCATCGGAGCGAGAGCCCACTACTATAATTATGTTCAATATAAGCAGTTCTGTATGTTATTAACATGTTTTTTCGTTGATGAAATAAAAAATATAATAACAATAAAAAATATTATTGTCATGTGAATTCGAGGATGGAGTTTTGATAATAAGTTGGAACTGCTTTTTTTGAGTTCTTCTTCGTTGTTTTTCAATTCGTTGTTATTTTATTTGTATTAATACTGTTACTAGCTTCTGCTAGTGGCTTCGTGTGAAAAGTGTTTTCTTATCCCAATTGTACATTACACCGGGATGAAAAGTAGCCTATGTGCTATTCCAGACTATAATCTATTCCTGTGCTAAAATTTCATCCAGATACGTTCGGCCGTTTTAGCGTGGTTGAGTAACAAACATGCACACATCCATTCAAACTTTCACCTCACCACTAACTCAAAGTTCAAAGGGCTTATGAAGCCTCTTGCAAAATCGCATATCAGTAGTAGTAGATCTAATTTGACTATCTTTAATTCTATATTAACTGAGCAGTTTCACAGTCAGCCAATCAGGGCTGAAATGTGACGCATATTTCAGACAAATATGATTCTAATTGCCACTGACATAAATATGCAATTTACAGCGCATTTTTTTTAGATCTATTACAGTATTTGAGACTACAAGAGTTATATATAACATACCTCAGGAGGCCTATTAGGCCCTAAATTAAGTAATTTAACATTTAATACATGAGTAAATTTTGTCTCTGACTTTAGACCAAATGGCATTCAAGAGAGATAGCGACTGTCAAAAAGTCAAAATGGGATTGACCGCTAGACGTTTCAGTAGCGCTTAAGCATAGGGAGTTTTGGCGGGATTTTTTCGAGTGAAGTTCAGCGGCTGTTAATATTATTTGCAAATTGATTCCTAGTGGATATTGTGATATAAAATTGGTGTAGTTTTGAGTCTCAACTGTCTACGCAACTGGACAATATGTGAAATTATTGACAGACGCGATCTCAGGATAGTGGAGCGGAGAATTTTATTGTAGTATTGACTACCTCCGCAAAGCTTACTGGGAAGGCTGACTCGATACAATTTGCTGCCAAATACTCCAAAAACCATTAGAATCTGTTACACCCGTATTCTAATGCATACTAAAGAATGTTAAAATTGCACTGAAGACGAGGCGGTATGGTCCAAGACCTTAGCCTGCCCGAGAAGGGCGAATAAAAAGAAAAAAAAAAAGCTTAAGCATAGACACATTTTTCGTTTTTTTGACAATCGTTGTTGGTGGTTGAATATTACCAGGGGACCTAGACAAGTGCCATTCTATAGGCAAAATGTGATCAATCCCATACATTTTGACATTTCGACTATCGCCTTCGCTGACATCGAATACCACAAGCTAAAAGTGACTAGTTGAAAAAATACTCAGAAAAGACTAGATATTTTAAAAAATTGTTCCTTTCTACTATTAACTACAACACACTAGGAACACCTATCCGACTGCTCAATAAAGCGATCTAACGAATTGGCATTCTTTTAGAAGCTCATGTTCAAGCGTGCCATCAAATTGACAACATTAAAGAGTGGAAGTAGTTAAATCTAATTGAAAACCACATTTAAAGTCCGATCAGAAATCCAACGCAAAGACGATTCTTTCATACATGTGTATAGAGAGACAAGCAGTGCCCTGCAGTTTCACCCGCCCTTGCTCTTACCTACTTCGTTTTCGTTAGCTTTCTTTCTGAATTTAACTGTCTTTCTGCTCGCCATCTAAATTAATTTTCTCAAGAATTGGGATATGCAATGCAAAATAAATTTTCAAATCCCACTGGTCACTCTATATGTTAGCGTTAGAACAAAAATACAATGAAACTCTTCAAATCTATTATAATACTAGATTATTTCCCGGTTCGGATTCGCTCCCGAAGACCCATTCATATTTGCGCTTATGACACTCAGCAATGTCTGAAATATATTTTGAAAGCAGATCAGGATGGTGACCACAAGCTCTTAGAGCAAGGTTACTTCTCAAGGTCACTTCAAGGTCTTACTCTAAGAGCTTATGGTCACCCCCCTGTACTTTCAGTGTCTCTGGCCCATTACAAATCATCATCATCATTTCAGATGAAAGACGTCCACTGCTGGATATAGGCCTTCCCCAAGCATCGCCACACTGATCGGTCCTGTGCCTCTCGCATCCATAGCAAATAATTATACAATTTTATCTCATTAAATATATTATTAGTTAACATAGTACTACATTTAAAATAAACCATTTATTCTACACGTCGAACATGCCTATAAGCAGACTTAGGTACACTCGTATACATTCTAAGAATATCACGCGTGTTGTACAAGGAGGATAGATAGATAAGTCGTGGATTGTAGAATAACAATAAGTAGGTACCTTATCTAATGGATCGCTCGACCTACATGTGGGTTGCAGGCCTTACCAGTGTAGAATGTATTTAAATGTATTTTGCTATTTGCACCGGTTTTATTGGATGGTGGATGTTCTGTTAAGTTTGCAGCTATATGAAGCCTGGAATCGGCGGAGAAAATTGTCGTGAGGAAAGTTTTGAGTATCAATGAGCAGGGAAGAAAAGAAATGATGGACTGTGTGAAAGGTACTGACAAGGGAGAGAATTCTGCTTCTTGCGATGACCACTAATAAAGAGTTATAGAAGCAGAATATATTTTGTAGTGTTCATTTAAAAGTTGAGACAAAGTCAGTAATATTTTCATCCTAGATTCTCAGCTATTCTTTAAAAGCCGTCACTGGTACAACAGCGAAGATTTCTGGGACAATTTGCATAGATGCTAGGATCCTTCCATTTTGAAAGCACACCCACTCTATAAGTAAAGCTAACAGACTGGTTTTAGAGTCTTAGAACAGTTCTAGTTGTAGGTATGTGTTACTGTAAAAATAAGGCGGCACAGTACACTCCTTTGATATTCTTATGATATGTATATGTTGGCTACTGTAAAAGCCTGAACTACGGAAAAACCTGGCTGTTACCGGTCAAATTTTAAATTTACCAAGTCCTACTGGTAAAAGTCCAAAATGATACATGTTAATCACTAATTTCGGGATTTTACCAGCAATCACATTGTAAATCTTAGGATTTACCTCAGAGACTTCTCAAATATTTCGGACTTTTACCATAAGGACTTGGTAAATCTTAGGTTTTACCCGTATATCCTAGGTTTAACCGTAGTGCCGGCTGTTTTCAGTAACATCATTATGAATATCAAAGGAATGTATTGTGTAGCTTTGTTTTCATTCGGATAAAACTACTAAACTACTTCAAATTTTTTGATTTAGAATCGCTGACAATCGACTGATTGTTGATCAAGTTCGGATACGGAATCCGAATAGACATTCACCAGTTGGTTTTAATTGATAGATTGCATTTTCATTCAATCTTTAATTCGATTTGTAACACTACAAAATAAAATGAAGCTATTGGCTATCGATATTTGGAAGGTTATAAATGAAAATGAGTTATTATTGAGTTAGCGATTTTTGTATCCACATTTGGGAATAAAAAATCGCTGCGATTTTTAGCTACCGAGTATACCGTGGTACCGTACGGGGTCTATGCACATGTGTTAACCTACATATGTGCATATAGGCACACAGTTATGTATATTAAGAAAGTAAGTTGCTAATTAAGTGAGAAGCGCAACGAGCTCGATAGAACACTCGTTTGTAAACATAAGGCAACTTTTTAATCAGCCGCACATATAAATATAGCTTTTAAATGAATGAGATAAAGTTGAAATTTAATTACAACGTTAACATTATTCCTGCTGCGTTGTATGGATATGCATGCATTTTAGTTTTCTGTGTCTTTAAGTTAAACCTGTTGACTTTCAGTCGGGTTAGGGACGAGTTAAATGTCATAAATATGGAAAGTCTGTTTGTTTATTTACCCATTTATCCTTGAAGAAACTTGAGGAAAGTTTTTTTTAATTGGAATCTATTCGAGTTGACTTCAAAAGTAGTTTTATCAGTGATGGCCAATAGGAGGATAGTTTTGAATCTAACTTTTCACAATGAGGGTAAAGTTTTGCTTCCACGCACTTCGGAAAACTGGAGCTTTAATTATTAAGACTAGGTAAGCTGCAAAGACTTACACTGTCGTTAAGTGCTTAAACACGAAAACTTTCTCATTATTCGATACTCTTTAACTCTAGGTGGAATCTTGTGACGGACACTAGTGCGTTAGTTTATTTCACACAGTGATTGGTTACGCACTATATCCGATCCGAATACGTGATTTGAGTTCCGAGTTCTATCCGAATTATGACGGATAGCGTTCGGATGTAGTGCGTAAGCTTCCCTACAATAAGTACTACGTCTAATTCAGAAACGAAATTCCTCGACTTTCGGATCGGATTCAGTGCATAACCGCTCTGAATGTATTTTTATGCATCTTTGTCAATTTTCAATGATCATATACCTATCTCTTTATGTATTTTTATTATTAAATATATGTACTAGTTCCATTGAATGTACATTACTACAGTATAAGAATAACTCCAGTATCTTCCCAAGTTGTGTACAGTTTTTATTCACGCGAGTGTACCTACAATGTTTCTAGCGTGGTCCTGTTAATAACGTTCATTTTATTCGTTTTAGTGGACGACATGGTACGTTGGCCCTCCGTCGTCGCTCGTCATAGAACAAACAAGTCGCCATTAGGTATATTTGTTGTTATACCAATTAAATGTGACTCATGACTTCATGAGGCTATAAACGCGGAGGTACCGATGTGACAGCGATCATAGTGTTTAATGAACTGTTGCGATTTTTTAGGTCAGAACAATCTTGATAGCATTGTTAATATGATCAAGATTAGGTGTTCTTAGTTCCTATTCCTAGTCGTTATTTGAGTATTATATTAGAATACTAACCTAGTATAAAGTTTGAAGTTTCTAATTTCGAGAATTCTAATTTGAGAACTTCTTGATTGTCCACATGAAAACTTGACAAAACTTCTCAATTCGGAAACTGTCATTTCTCAGTTAAGTCAATGTGCGTAAAATTTATTTAAGAATTAATAAGACATTAAATTGCAAAAATCAGCAAGAGAATTTGTCAAATTTTAACATCAAGCAAAGTAGACTTTGACAACTTTAAATTCTCAGTTGAGAAAGCGACATTTCTTTATTCAGCAAATGAGGGTACATTTTCTTTATGAACTAGTAAGACATAAATTGTAATAATCACAACATAACTAAACGTGCCACTTCTTTAAAACCAGATAACGTAAAACCGTCCAAAAAAAAGCAAGAATCGCTTACATATTATTGTATCTCATTTATAACATTGCAATCAATGCGCACGTTTTAAATAATGCTCGTAGGCAATTATCATCGCCGTCGCATCGCGTCCCATCTATTTAATTATTTACTCATTGTAGTTATTATAATACATGAATCAATTTATTCGTGCGCAGCGCGAGCGGCTGCATATTTTTCAATTACGTCAATTTAAAATAATACATAATTTGCTATTGTGAGTCAGTGGGAGCATTGTGTCAGACGAATGTGGAACTGTTGGTATATGTGAGTAGGTACGGATAGTGCTGATTTTATATACAAGTGTGGATACAAATGTTTGATGTCGGTGTGTTTATACGGCGTAGCAAAATCTCACGCGGGTTAGGGGCGAGGTGGAGTCGTATTAGTGGTCCCATTGACCTGTTTTTGTTTTTGGCTTTAAAACTTTGCAAGCACATGGATATCGAAAAGTCCGTTAGCTGAATGATATAAGAATAAAATGCCGATAAAATACCTAATGAGTTATTGATGTCACATAGATATTATTTAGACTTTATTAATCGGAAAATTGGCGCCTTGAAGATGAAAAACAGGCCAAGTGCAAGTCGGACTCGCGCACGAAGGGTTCCGTACCACTATCGCAAAAAACAGCAAAGAAAAAATCTTTTTTGTACGGGAGTCCCACATTTTTTTTTTTGTTTTTAATATTTGTTGTTATAGCGGCAACAGAAATACATCATCTGTGAAAATTTCAACTTTCTAGCTATCATACAGCCTGGTGACAGACAGTGGAATCTTAGATAAAGGGTCCCGTTTTTACCATTTGGATACGAAACCCTAAAAAACGATCTGGAAGTTTTGGGCAGTCTTAATTTGCAATCTTGACATACACACTAAGCAGTATCGTAAGAATAGAATGAGTTTTAAAACCAAAATCTGAGTTTGTATGCTAAGTTAAGTCCTTACAACTCTAATTTAGAATAATCTTAGAGAAATAAAACTTACTAAACTAAATAATAAAACCTATCTCATTCTTTTCACGCAATACAAAAGCTGCAGCTAAAGTAAAAGCAATCACTTCACCTAACGAAGTTATAGAAATATACTAAGCCACAGAGTAACTAAATATCTGAACACCTAAATGGAATGCTCACACGTTGCCTTCATCACGGAACTAGAGCGCAAGAGGAAATAAACGTTAGTAATCAGATGAGCGCCAGCGTCGCGTGTTGATGTTGCAGATTGGTTACTGTGATGAGTACCTACCTTGTTGTGAATAGTTGACGATTCTATTGGTGTGGAAAATCTAAGAGCAGTGGTGACTCAGTGGTATCGGCCGCGACTTACAAGTTGTAGGTCGTGGGTTCGAGCCCAGGCAGGCGCTTTTCTTTGTGTAAATTATTTCTTCACCACTGCTCTCAAAATGGTGAAGGAAAACATCGTGAGGAAACCGGCAAGACCTAGAACCAAAATTTCGAACACATTCACATGTGTTCGAATTTTTGTTTCTAGGTCATGCCACCATCCACCAATCCGCACTAGGCCCGCGTGGTGGATTACGAACCATTCCCTCTCACAGAGAGGAAGCCTGTGTCCCAGCAGTGGGAATATTAATAGGCTGATTATGTGATGTGATGTGTGGAAAATCTAATCTAATTAATATCAGGTATAATTATATGTCGTATCGTAGGCCAAACGTTGAACCGGGCCGATCGAATTTAATTAATGTCAATTAATTGTTATTTTTTATTTAAATTTCTGAATCCGATTAACCAAATTCTCGTACAGTAGTCGGCAAGCTAAATATTTCTGTGAATACAACTTTCTCTAAAGCTCTATTAATATTTGTTTTGTTTAGATGAGCCTTGTGATCGCGTGTTGGCGCTTCTGTTTGGTTACTGTGATGAGTAGTTATGAGTTGCGTTTACATGCAAGGCAAGTAAGGACTCCATTTGCTTGCTATTCCGAGGACGTCATATTAAGTGATAATATCATAAAGAAAAAAAATTGGTAATCTGACTGCATTAAAATTGTTTTACTTCTATTTTTGAGTGCTCTTTACTCTGAAATAATGATCGCTTCCTGTAGGTCTACAGAAGCGAAGCAGGATAAAGAGCTACTTTTAAAAATAAATACAGGAGACCAAAGTTTTTATTAGAATTAGGTAGTATGATTTTGTTTGTAGAACTACGGGCACCCAACGCGAAGAAAATAATTTTGGTTTGAAATAAATTGCACTAGTTTTTTTTATTTTTTATTTTAAATAAACGTTGCCTCACCCTAGGAATTTCTTCCTGGATCGTGGGTGCGTTTACAAACATATAAACTCACATACACAACACTCAGATGGCGCGATAAGCTTTGATTCGTTATTGAGTTTTGTGAAATATTAAGATTTGCTAGAGACGATCATATAAAAATATATGTTCTTGTTTAATTACCCTCATAAGCACACAATTAAGAAATACTAGACTCTTAATTCACATTTTAAAGATAATTTGAATGGATCATTTAAACAAAATATTCCAATAGATGGCGCGTTTTGAAATTTCTGAGGCATCCTCGTGATTGTTTTGATTTGTTTTGGTACACATTTTGGTACAATGAAACTGTAAATATGTAAAAAATAAGTATGTATATGTACTATAAAACAAATCCTCACTGTATTTAAAAAAAAGTATTCATGAACCGAGTAAACCCTTTCACTTGCAAGTCGCTGCTAACACCATCTATATCCGCTAGAACGGAACTGAACGCGATTGATGTTCTTAGAAAAATAATCAGTTTAATCAGACGAAAAACGCTAGTTACGTTGACACGGTTTCTTTGTATGTGATGAGGCATTTGTATGCTGGTATTATATTATCTGTGGTAGGACAAACCTATTTTCTATTTCTATATCTAATGTTCTATAGATATACCTATTATAATCTAAGGTAGGCAGGTTACTGGACATTCGATTAAAAGTCATGAACGCACTATGCATCGTTAATCCTAATTGCGCACACACACACACATCACAACATCAGCTTTTTAATGTTCCCACTGCTGGGACACACGCCTTCTCTCTGTGAGAGGGAGTGGGCCGTAATCGACCACGCGGGCCCATTGCGGTTTGGTGGATGTCACATGTCTTCGAATTCCACCACCAAAAAAATCCACGTTTCCCTGATTTTTAACGAAAGCCTCAATTTAAAAACTTTTCATTCCTTAGAATACTTTCGCTTCAGTAGATTTAAATTCTTCCATTCTTCTATATTTAAGTAACATCGCTAGCGTTCGAAACTATTTTTCTCGCGATGTTACTTGCCGGCTCTGAATAAGTAAGTATTATTTTACATACATTGTCGAGTTCCCTGGTCCGTTCACACTTTTCGTAGTTTATAAGGTCTTACTTATTTGTAGCAAGGTGTGAAACGGCTTGAGCATCTATTAGGAGTTTTTATGGACCTTTTTCGCAATGATGAAAGAAGCTGAGAAGACGCTATAATATAGATAGAGATAGTGGTCAAATGCGTGCCTACCATCAATCATCAATATCATCAGTACACATAATAGAGAAAAGTCGTTTGTGTAAATCGAAAATATTTCCAAAACAAATAGCCAGGTTGTTAAAAGATAAACAATAGAACTAATTGCCAGCATATTTGGCATTGATGTCTGTTTATCTGTTTAGTTGAGCACGCATCACGAAAAATATCTTATAACTAACCTATAACTTGAAGTATTACTTTGTTTTTATTTCATTGCAATCGGTTTTCTCTCTCAAAAAAAATATGAATTTAAAGTGTTTAAGAAGTAAAATATCACAACACACGCAATTCAAAAACTCGGACAGTTGAACTCCATATTCGATAGATGGCGTTGTGCATTTGACGTAATTTTTTGAATGGCGGTGTTAATATTCTCAGCGGAAGATTGAACCTGGAAAAAAAATTGGTAGATAGGAAGGCAGATAGGGTAGGGTAGGCAGTTGTCGGGATCACGGAGCGAAGCCGCGAGTAAAGCAAGTCAAGAATTAAAAAAAACGGAGCATATTATGTAACATCGCACAGCTGAAGAAGTCTTCTTCAAAGCCTCCATTGTATTGAATATTCAAAGCCCATATGTCTAAAACAATGAATAAGTAAGCACAATAAAATAAAACTGACTTACTTATGCACATAAAAGAATGAGAATTAAAATGCCACGCTTCGCTAAATTGCCCACAAAAAGCGAAAGCTCTGTCATTGACGAAAGCAAGAGAAGCAATCGATATAATATTAGCATCCTGAGAGCCCGCACATAGAACACCGGTCCCATATAAATATCTAAGTACATACTCCATTTTGAATAAATATCCATACGTATACATAGTGGTACAATGTCTGCCGGCCCGCTTCTGTATTTAGTTTATTCCAAGCATTTAACTTTAATTACACAATTTATATTCAACTTGCAATGAAGTCTGCCGTTTTATTATTTATTGAGCGTATTAAAACAGAGAATGTTCTGTTTCAGTTATGTTTAAAAGGTCTAAATTGACATTAAATATGGCGAGGATTTTTTGATGGTTTGTAGCTTTTGTGTTTTGTTGAATTTGCCAAATTCTTTTCGATAATTAAGGCGAAGGCCACACAGAAATGGCGTCGGGCGCGGACAAGGCACGGGCGGCTTCCTATTCCATTCTAATTTCAATCAAGATGCATGGAAATAAAGCGCAATTTTCCAACTTTAAGTTAAGTTAAGTTACGACTGGCTGGTGTCCGCAAATCCACGTCTAAGCGCGTATTTTGCGTACAACTTTAACTTATTAAAATGGATATATATGTATTTCCAAAATTAATTCATAATTTTATAGCAGTAGGTACAGTTAAATCTTCCCTTTTTATCCTGCCCCAAATCCTGTCATTATTAATTCTGAATGCATTACACG
Source organism: Orthosia gothica (assembly GCA_949775005.1). Classification (NCBI taxonomy): domain Eukaryota; kingdom Metazoa; phylum Arthropoda; class Insecta; order Lepidoptera; family Noctuidae; genus Orthosia; species Orthosia gothica. The sequence goes on along the minus strand of OX459039.1, from coordinate 31,371,027 downwards.
GATCGTTAGGTACATCAAGATTTCATGAGTGTCTGGCCGTTTGAGAAGGTAGGCCCTTCGTGCCAGCCCACACGACCTGCTAGCGCTGCCAGTGCTCTGAGCTACCTAAGATAGGTCTGAGCTATGCGATCACTTATTCATGCGTACCAACAACCCGGGCAGCTCCACTCAAATCTGCATAGCGCTTTCCTCAAAAGGCTATTCCTGATATTACTCGGTATTGTTCTTTTATAATATGATTCTGTACGAAATGTTTGGACTTCGGTGACGGCAATTTTTGAGCATATTTCGTCAATGTTGCCATACAAAATTTAATCGGATGTTCTTCATTTATTATGATCCAGTAACAAAACAGAGGTTTTCAAAACAAGGACCTTTTGTGGCCTTTTGCCAGCCAAAGGTTCGGACCTACTATGTACCCATAGGTCCTTTATAGTAGGTAATTTTTTTTTTTTTCAAAAGAATCTTTTAAATGGGTGCAGAAGACGTACAATTTGCAGGAAATTCATGATAAATGAAATAGTTACTTTTTTTCTGTTGCCTTACATAGTGTGTTTTTAGATAGAACCGCGAAACGAAATCTTATTAAGCACTTACCAAAGTTTTGCTTGATTTTATTGTTCATTACACTTTCTTGCAGAAAACTAGGGACTGTAAAAATAAATCAAAAGCTTGAGACGTTTTACGTAAGTTGAAAAGAAGACTTAAACGGTTTTTTTGTTGTTTTGTTTTGATCTGCAATGAAAGTAGGCACATGTTGGAGCCTAGCTTAACATGTTGCTTCGTTAGGCGAGAACGGAACGTCGCGTCGGACAAACGTCAACATGGGCTTTGGGAGGCGTACATATTTTGAGTCACTATGCAAGAGCCGGATTAAGTGTCCGTTCGAAAGTTAATAACGTAAAGAACTTTTACTGTGTATGTATTATAGAATTGTAGAAGAAAAATACGTAGTTCTAATTCATGAACGTTAATTTATTTATTAAAACTTTATGCAAAAATACAACTGTGGACTTAATTCCTTAGGTTTTTCCTACCAATCGACCTAGATGCATCGCGGGCGCTCAGACTGGGGACTCTGTCCGCCCATCAAATGTCTCTAGAAATGACGGTGGCACAGTGATCACGAGCTGCCGTGCACAGCGAGGCTCAGGGGAGACGCTCTTTCAGTCTCCCCAGGGATGTGCCCTAACAGGCGTTGCATAGAGGGGGTTCCAGGGTGGTCTTTTAAGAGGTCACGGGGTATTGCGTGCTGATGGTGATCTCCAGGGTGGTTTTAGTGAGGTAAAATTCCCACACGCCCTGGTGTTTTCCCCAAAAGCCCAGACGCCTTTTGATGTTTTAACCAGGATAACTACAAAACAGTTCAAAGAGTTTACGCACCAAATGAAAGAGCGTATAGAGAAAAAAATAAAAATCTAAATGAAAAAATATAAATAAATAAGATAAGAGCTTTTGCTAAACCATAAAAGCTTGACTAAGATAATCAGATCTAATGTGCCTTATTTACAAAAATATCAACGATGTATAAGCATCCGATTAAAAGATTCTAATAGATCGAGATTTTTATAGACAATGGAAATCGTCTTCTTGATAAAGTTATCTGTGCCAAGTGAGACCAAGTGCAAGAATTTGACCGGAAGATAAGAATTCGGAGAGTCAAGATGTCGGGCGTTTCCTAAGTAGACATTTGATAATCGACCATGTAACGAGCTCATTATGGCAAAGACCGAACATTTTTTTTACAATTCAATAAACATAATAAGTATATAACATATAAACAGAAGTATTTATATCAGCGAAGAGTACGACAAATACATTAGTTTCCATTACAATGCATGCCAGAATAAATGGTCCATTTAAACAAATAATAGCAACGAATTAAATCGGTCCGTCAATTGCTCAATGTATTTTATTTGTAAAATTGATCCCGTTGAACTTATCAATTACCTACTTATTTTGCAACAATGTTACGCCAGTGTGTTGTTGAGAACAGATCGTATTAAATTTCGGCGCAATAACCTCTCACCTTAGCGAAAGCCATTTATAAATTAGCTACTTCAATTAAAATTAAACCTTGAGCGCATTCAAATGAGTAAGTTTTGAGTTGAATGAGACAGATGAATAAGACTCAATTACAATAAACTGAGAAAATTAAGGTATATTTGACTATTGCCTAAATATTTAATATTCTAATTATCCAATGTATAATAATAACCAGTAAGTCATCATTAGTCAGGTATAGTCAGCATTGCAAATAAATGGTCACTGTAAAACGTAGGTGATAAATTATGTATGAAAATTTCTTTACATATTTTACTGTGTATCTACCTACTCGTGAATTATAATACTGACTGTACAATTGCACAGTTATTTTTCTTTTCATAATTATCTGCAAACATTTTTGTGTGCGTACATTTTTTGCTCGCATTTCATTAAAACGTTGTTTTCGTTTGCACGCCTCGACTATAAAATATTTTCTCTATTATCTTCTAATCAGTATATTCAATGCACCGATCCAGTTGTAAACTTTTTTCGTCATAATAAAATTGCAACAATGCACACAGTTTTTTTGGACCCAGTGTAGGTAACAATGTGATGCATAATATAATAATTAAATAGTGTTACCATGTGAGCTGGGTGTAATGAGATTTTTGAAACATTTTAAAACAGCGGCGCCGGCGTTGGTTATTAAGTAAATTACGTTCGACGTGTAATTGAACAAAAAGGGGAACGAACTGCACTTTTTTTTCACATGAATTTTATGACAACGTGATAAAATACTTTATAATATTTTGTATTTACACTGGAGGCCTAAATGGTATCATTTGATGATTTCTAACTAGTTATTCTGTCTTCTAACGAGACGCACAGGATTGCAGTACTATTCTGTGGGCTTAGTGTGCGTTTTGACTCACGCTCATTCGCGTTAACGTAAACGTCAATTTGTATTAAAAGCGCCTTCTGGTGACAGCAATAAGTAACCTCTTTTGAAAGTTTGCTTATTCCGAGTTTTTAACGTACTCACTCGTGATAACCTAAACGATCTCTTATGTCAAAATGTATAGAAAAAGAGGTTTCTCGCTACCGTCACCAGACGCCGCTTATCCAGTTTCAATACAAATTGACGTTTACGTTATCGCGATTGAGCCTGAATAAAAACTCGCACTAAAGCCTAAGAGATCGTTAACGTTATCACGATCGAATGCGTTAAAAGAACTCGGTATAAGCATAAAACATCTCACCGTGATAAGTTAAGTGAAGCGAGTGTGAAGTGTGATGTCAATCCCTATTCCTTAGCATCAATTGGAATGACACCTCCTTCACCTTAGATTTGACGGTTTTTGTTCAGAATCGACTGGCTGATCAGTGTAGCGACGCTTGGGGGAGCCCTATGTCCAGCAGTGGACGTCTTTCGGTAGAAGTGATGATGATGAACTAGATATTAGACCAATCACAAATTATTATAAAAATACAGTGACTGCCAATGTTAGCACATCTCCCATTAATATTATACATTAATGAGACTTTCATATCATATGTCAGTTACTCAGTTAGCAAGTACATTTTGCAACACAATAAGCCGTGCGCAAGAGCCGTGAAGAATCATATTTATAAGTATGTTTTTTATCATAGCAAGCGTGCGAGGTACGGCTGTTGTGCCTCCCAGCTGTTCTAGCGTGAGCCAACGGATTTTTTTTAATTTTAATTAATCTAATATCATCTAATTATGTTAATAGATATAATGAAAATGCATCTCGACTGCTGTAACAAACGCGATTCACTAATAAACATTGATCAATCGTCTCATTTGAAAAATAAGTTTTTACTAAGAAACTTTAATGCAGCTCTAACGCTGAATACCAAATTAGATATATTTGTTTTTTAAATCATAATTTTAAACTGAAAATAAATTACTTTGCAACATGTGTGTTTTTCTGCAGTACAGTGTGAGATCGTGTGCACTCGCTTGCAAAGAAACTGTATACATTAAATTATGTATTGCACCTCGATGTATGCAATCAAATAAATTGCTACACAGTGTATTTGAAATTTATTTTCTAAGAATACAAAATATTTTAACGGTTATTACTATGTATTACTGAGACGTTGTTCATTTATTTATTCATGTAAAAAACGGGTTTGCATTGAATATAACTGGACTTATTTAATTGGATGATTATTTAATAGAAAACCGTAAGAAAAATAACTTTGTAGAATTGAGGTAAAATGTAAGTAATCAAAGCAAATAAATTGTCATGGTGAACATAAATAAATCTGAATAATAATCAAAATCTTCACCTTTTTAAACATAATTGTTTGCAATTACTTTGTAACTATTGCAAATGTCTTAACAATAGGGCAATAAAAGTAGTTTTAATAGATAACAGCTTCCCCTTAATATATTACAAGGAATTCCGCAATTAACTTACAATCAGTATAATTATGTATACTTGAAATCATTATTTAAATCTCGCCAGCATTGTATACTCGGGTATTTTTTTATAGAAACTGGTGTACTTTCGTCGATAGCAGTGTTTGAAAAAAAAAAGAAAAAAAAATATTTTTATATTTTTTTTAAATAATAAATTATGTTAATAATATTTTGGTATATTCTATTTGTTTAAGGATTCTTGATGTATCTGATAAAATAGCTTTTTGTAATGTCTCTTGCCTCTAAAAGCCTATTTTACTAACTTTTTAAATCTTCAAATCAAGTTTAGCAACTATGTAGCATGTAATCAATAGCATAATCTTTAAATCTATGCTTGTAGCGCGCTTTTTTAGTTTTTCCTTTTATTTCGAATCTGCTACTGTATTATAAAATCTCTTGTTTTCTTTTTCTTAAAGGTAACATCGTATCCCAAGGTAAGATTACAACGAACTACAAGGAAATTAGCATTCACAGATTAACAAGTTCTTTTTTTAACTTTGCCTCACACTAGGAATTTCTCCTGTATCGTGGATGCGTTTATAAACATTAAGACGACGGCAGTCGCCAATGACCTTGAGGGATCAAAACGCACACTCGCTTCACACACGCGCAACCTAAAATTTTGTAGCTCTTTGTACTTTCCTTATTATTCTGTGATCAAAATATAAATAATTAAATTTTCTTTGAGATGGTGAAAATTACAATAAGATACGTCCGGTGGTTTTGGAGCGATTGTCGTTTTTTTGTCCGTTTAAGTCTCATTCACACAGAGGTCCGTTTTACAGATCCGCTTTATAGTATATGTTTTTATTCAGCGCTGACGTATGTAGTTGTTTGAGCAAGCTCACACACATTACAGTAATCCGAATCGAGTAAAAAATACAGATCTGACAAATTATACAGCAGTCCGTTTTACAGGTCCGCTTTATCGTATACGCTTTTTGTCGGCGCCGAAATATGTAGATTTATGAGCGAGTTCACTCACAGGTCAGTAATCCGAATTCAATAAAAAATAGATCCGACAAAACATACAGCAGTCCGTTTTACAGGTTCGCTTTATCGTATAAATTTTAATAACAGTATTAAAATACTGATCCGTTTTACGACGTTCATCCTTGTAGAAAGTTGGTTGGTGTGGATATTACTCCAACTAGCGACGGATCCGTTTTAACGGTACTGTAAATGCGGTGTGATCATCACCTCCAGTAGCGACGGATCCGTTAAAAATAATCCTGGAAAATTTATCCATAGATTAAATTATTAAGAAAATTTTCTAATTTAACATTTATTTTAATCAAAAAATTACGATTAGTCGTTTAGACGTGATTCTCATTTTAAAATCAGCTACTGAGGGTTATCTTCGCCTGCCAAATCTGGAACAACTATTCATGAATCCTCATTAGTATAACAATACTTACAATAGGCTACTAATAATATTTTTTTTCATGAACTTCAGGTGTATTTTTTTTGTAACAATTAGTCTCTCGTTCATATTTTCTGAAAGTCGTTCCTTTAGTTTCCGAGCAGCCATACTTACTCTCGCATTTTTATCGAGTCTTCAATTCAAAGTAGTTTTTCTATTAAAATTATTTGTTTTTTACCGCCGCAAGTAATTACTTTCCTTGAACGTCGGGAGATGACGTGCACGCCGGTGGGGCCAACTGTACTTGTGTGTACGGACAAACAACAATGGATAATTAATATAGTTACACAAAAGTTACGCATCAACGGGCCCCCAGCAAGAAACACGCCGTGTTTACCGTAAATAATATATTTTAGGGCTGCCTCAGTTTACTTGTTTAATATTGATTATAAATTTATGTGTTGTGTAGGTATGAGTGTGAATATATATGGTCGAGAAATTGAAACTATAAGATCTCTTTAGTATCGTTACGACAGTTTGTAAAGTTGTACATATTTTCAGACCTCGATTTTATGAAACTTAAAAGATAAATTTTATTCACATATCCGGGCAGAATTGGTGTTTTGCTTTTAGTATAATATTGACAGAATTATACCAGGAAAATATTTATTAATTGTCTGTCTTTACTTTGCGGTGAATAGTTTCTTCTTTAGGAATGGGTTACTTATTCTAGTCTGCAGTGTACAGTCAGGGTAATCGATAGTCTCTCACTTTAAGATTGAATGTCAGTAAACGGTCATAGAATGACAAGGTTTATTTCACAACTTTTTTTTTATATTAGTGAAACTCTATTATTAAGAATCGATGTCAAAAAAGAAAAAAAAAATTGTTCGTTAAAGGTTCTCCGACTTTACTATGTTCAATATACAGAACAAATTAAGACAGAATTTTTATACTCAAGTTATAAAATTACACATAAACGTCTTTTTCATTACACAATTATAAAGACACTTTAGTGCTAAGTTGAATAAAAAAAACATTGAGATAATAACCTGTAGTATTAAACTATATAAAAACTGTAGAAACTGGCAACACTGTATGCTTGACATTTTAAATTGACTCGAGACTTGCCAGCGCTACTATTGTTCGCACGCAACCAATAACTATTTACATAAGTATAACAGCAATATAATAATATTATACTGTTCTTAATACTGGGATTCCCTCTTTGTAGAATGATCAGAAAGGTCACTAGTCTTTCCACACAGTTTTGATCCAACTTCGAGTCACCGAACCTTTTCAGGGGTTGTACTTTCAATCAGCTATCCATCCTTAATATCTTCCGAATTGAAGGCTTTTTTCTGCTTCTGTCATAGTAAGAGGGTACCCTGACCAAAAAATCGACATGAGATATGAGCGTTCCTATTGGTCTAGCGGCACTGGTGGCGCATGAATTACAGTAGTGAATACGCCCAGATTTTAGAATAAAATCTTTATAAAATCGAATTTTGGTCTTTTGAAAAAAAAAATTCTACAAAAATGTTCGTTATTAAATTGTCTATCCATTAGTGTTAATACAAAAAATAATCAATGAACACTACGAGGAGGTGCATAATATCAATAATTATTTCTCATTTTTATGTTTTTTTGGAAGTAGATTAGTGAAATATATACAACATTTAAAAAAAAAAAAACTACCATTTTAGAATCAATATTATGTAGAAATTTAATGTATTTTTATTAATTGATATTTCTTTTTAAATAACGAGTAGATAGCTCCTAAAAACAGCACAAAAAACGGCTTGCGCGGCGTTTTGCTCGGGGTACCGCCTTAACAACTTAATTCAACAAACAATATATCACAGGCATTTAACGCGATGATTTTGATTGTTTATTTACCTATTTCACCCGACGTTTCGGCCGTTTTGCAACGACCGTGGTCCCAGGTAGACTGGTGTCTCGGTGAACTGGCCCGTTGGGGCAGAAAATTCTTCCTCTGCCCTCACATTTCTACACACTACACTGACCGTGTCCTTATTATGTAAGTTCGCCGACTACACAAAACGAGGTAATTCCCGTGATATTATTGTTGTTCAATTATGAAACGCGTAAGTTTTAAAATTAATTTAACTTAATTCAAGATTGGATTTTTCATACAAACTTGTCGTCGCTGATAAAAATTTGTATGACAGATACAATTTTTTTTTGATTTCTCTATGATTTCCTTGGAGGAAGTTATCAATTTACATGTATAGAAGCGGTTTTTAAAATATGTTTGCAGCTTCCGTTACACCCTGTTGACTGTTGTAGACATTAGTAAGTCATGATTTATATAAAAAAACTGGATAGATATGGAAAGAAATGTAGATATGGAAGATGATTTGATTGTCGTCTAATTATATCGCTTGAAAAGTGGAGGGGTGATCACAGCGTCTCCCTATTTCAAAGGTACAGATGGATGCTGTTTCTCACCTGTATGGATCTATTTACAAGGGTCTTCATCACCAATAATGATGTTAAGTTGGAGCTATTAAGCTTTCAATGCTCGTGTCACAGACTTTTTGGTGTAACAATTATACAATTTTGTCTTTCTTTGAAATGGGATAAGTAGATAAGGGGACACCATGTGTGAGGGTCTTCTAGTACTTACGTGTGAACTTTTGAATAAGTGGTAATTTCGAGCTCATTTGAGCTTTTCGTACTATATCCCATTACGCTTCGTCTATCCTGGGATACAAGATACAACTCACCACAGCTTCGTTTTCTATTTATGAGGTTTATCTTAACCATATCCAAATTTATTTGAGGTCAACGCAACATGTCGTGGTCTTTCATTCTTCTCCGTTATTCGTCATTTTAGTAGCATTATCTTGACCACTTTCATGTACCAATTCTTTAACTGCTTTTATCTTCATTTCTGTTGTTTCTGTTATTTACTATTAGGGGTTGTTTGCGAACATCATTCTCTTCACCCATAACTTCCAGTTTTTTCAATCCAGGACTAATTCAACAAGCAGTCTTTTGTTTGGGTTGTCTGCACTATTCTATGGATTCTACTGCGACGTATTTTTTTAAACAAAATACAAAACTTCAATCAATGAAATAAATACACAGCTGCATCACTATTGTTATAATATTACTAAATGCATCAAGATCTGAGTCGCCGTGCGTCTACAAAGAAGCTAATACATTATCCATTGATAAAGCTTTCTGCGCAAGCTCTTAAGGCCGTTACAGACGGAACTTTTATAATACTTTATGTACTAAAATGCTGTGTTGTACTAACATTTTCGGGAGTAAGTGAAAATTATATGGAATTTTGTAGATTAGTGTAAGGCGTGTATTAAAAATGAGGGAATGGGTCTAGGGAAAGTGACAAAATAGTCACATTTCCCTGAACAAAATGGTAATAACCTTGTCAAGTGTAGTTTGATTTTTCAATTCACGTTAGAGTACAAAAGTGTTTTTTTACCGTCTAAAATAGTAAATCTTATTCTGTCAAATCAAAGCATATGCGACATTAAATTACTAAGTAGGTCTGAATAATCCTACACTAATATTAATACCAATATGACACATTCGTAATAGTACGTCTGTGACGGCCTTTACTTTCCGTCTGAGATGACTCGCATAATGGCTCATTTGTCAACTAACATGAAGGATTTATGAGACAATCCTTATTATTATGAATTGCTAAGTACTTTTTGTTATAATTATACTTTTCAATGGTTGATTTAGAAACTTAAAATATTTATCATGGTATGACGAAATGAAACGAAACTTAGAACTTTAGAATAACTGTGTTATTGTGTGTCAGACTGGACCGCCACACGTCACTTTGACATGTCGCTGATTTAAACCCATTAATTTTACCCCTACCAAAAAACGCACAACGCGATATAGAAGCTTGCGGTAAAAAAATATTTCGACATTAGTGCTTTTTTATAAAGTCAAATAAGTAACTATATTTAAAGAACAGAAACCACGAAACTACAAAACTCAGTAAACAATCCAGCAATAAGAATGATTTTTAAAACCACATAGACTTTTTATAAAATCTTCATCCTTTCATAGTTTTTGTCACCGCCATGCCACAGCAAAGTGCATCTTAGGAGTTGCGGTGTACCATCGATCGCCGCTCCATAAAATACTCAGTGGACTCCATTACTTGGCAAAGGTCAATTTCATTTATGATCTCTGTATTACAACTGTTATTGTCTTATATTAATAAAAAAGACAGAGGTACGTTATGGACACCCAGTTGTATCGGAGTTATATTTATTAAATTTACAGTCTTTCAGCTGAAATAATAACAACACAGCTGATGCTCAATTTAATCACATTATAGCGGCCGCTACCCTAGGTATATGTGTCTAGTCAGCGCGCGCTCGTACGTCTTCGGTTTTCTTCGTGCGCCTCCGGCTCTCTTTTCGGCGTCTCCCTTTTATACAGATCTTCGCTTGTAATATCCTACATGCAGCACGCTATGCCTCACACAATTTATCACGCAATAATGATTATATATAATTTATTTATATTAATAAAAAAGGGTATTTAAACTCTTAAATTATACATATTCTCAAAATTGATGGCATCACTGTATCGATTGAAAAAGTTTTAGTATCCTTGGTGACCGCGAAGTGCCTCAAAAATCACTCCAAAAAGGTGTCGGTTTTTGGTGTCGTTTTTTTCGTTGTTACACTTTTTTCAGTCTAGCCCCACAGCCCGCAAAAAAAAATAGAAATATAACGCGCGTGCGATAAGGAACTCCGTTTCAATACGGGTACAATGATTTTGTCTGTTCTCTGCGCGATGACAAGTTTGTCTTGTCTTTTGAAAAAGCATTTTAAAGTGAAAAATTTTTTAGCCGCTTTGGTATACTAACGTAACAGCGTCATCGACATGCTAATATTGTGATGTTGACAGAAAAAAACGCAGTTATTCCAAAGTTGCACTCTTACTCGCAGTCCCCACGACTGCCTATTTTTTGTATTAAGAATGCCGTACCTAAATGATAATTTAGCTCTACAAGTGAAACTCAAACGACAAGATAAAAATTATAAGCGTTAAAAAGTCAAACTTATAATAATATTTTTATACCATAAGAACTTGTACTCATAATTTGATGTATGCTAATAATTTGATCTGCGCCGCCAAAGGCAGAGTTTTGCTCGGCAAACTTAAGTTGTCCTACTGTAATACTGTTCAATCAGCTGTGAGTCACGTCGTTAGACTGTGTGCGTGAGTGTTCCAACGTGTGCGCACTATAACATGCTTCATACTCTGAGGTCGACGACTCCACTTTACATTGTAATTGTAATTTATAATATATTTAAATGTTCCAACATTTGATAGATAGATGCGGGATTCTGCGATGCAATGTTCGAGTCGAACTGTAGAGGTTACGAGATCGTTCGTGCCAATATATTAATGGAATTACCTACATTTGATCTTAGAGATTTATTTTGTTTAATGCTTGTGGGATTGCAATTTTGATTCAATATTTCTTTTATTTGTAAATTCAGTCTTGTCAACTGTTATAGTGGGTAAGGTGGCCCAAAAATTCCGAAGCTCAAAAGCCGCCGAAAATTGTTTCATCTCTGCATTTTGAGTTGATTGCCTTCAGCAAATAAATGTGTTACAATAAGAACACCTGCATTGTAATTGTAACCATGTTTAAAATTACGATAATTACTGTTGAATTGCACTCAATATTGTTGTTCTTTGTTTATTATTGAACTTGCTGTTGGCTTCGGTTGTACTCGGGTCGAGTACCTATACTTGAGAGATTGACCGGGGAAGGCCAAACTTCAAAAGTAGCGTCCATGGGGAGTTCCGATGCCCAGCAGTGCTACAATATAGGTTGGAACAAAAAAGGTACCTACCCGGATGCATGTATCCTAAATGTCAAATCAAGTCTAACAGTGTGCAAAATTTCATCAAATCAGTTAAGTCGTTTCGAATAACAAAACATCTAAATTCACAAACATCAAAACCCACATATTTAATATCAGAAAGATATACAGTCGCAGTGTATAAAGAACTCGCCTTCCAATTATTTAAAGTGTGATCTAAAATGTATTGGATGCAGACCAAGAAAAACAATTCAATCTAATTGTGAAACTACCCACCTCAACATAATAATGTTTGAATAGATTTTCTTTGTTACGTCATGGTGGAAGTAACTGCTGATCGGGTTATTTCAAGATGCAAGGTATACTCGTGCTTTGACAACCATGATGAATTGTTTAAGTGTAGTATTAGGGCGAGTACAGTCGCGCGGTAAGATATCTAGGGCAACTTCAAATTTTATGTATGATGATTTACCTCTGTGTTAGGATTCGATATTTAAATTATCTGTTCTACCTTGACTACCTTTATCATTAATAGAAAAAAAAACTAGTTCATACCGTGTTTTTTTTAAAATTACAGGTCTTGGTTTTCAGAATAACTTTTTTTGAAGTCGGTAAAAATCACTTTTCAATGTCAGTGTCATGTCCAGTGATGATTTATAGAAATTTACATATGAATAACTAATAAAACAAACAATAACACAATACGTAAATTCTTCGTACGTCGTTCAAATACCATTCTGTTTGTGTTTCCGTCCCAAGATAATAATTTTCTGCGGATTATTGCAATCACTGTGCTGTGCCTGTATGTAATTTACGAATCAACCTTACATTACATCTGCGTAAGGTAAGGCTCGTAAACCTACTTACATAAATATTTACAATAATACATATGTATAATATTATTATTTATCATTGTTGCTGAAACACAATAGATCGTATCATTTGAATAATTTTATCTGATACAAGTATACGTAGCGCGCCGTTCACTGTAGTACGTACAGTTGCGAACGGCATGGCTTAGCACAATTATTTACTAGTTTCCACACTTTCCACGTTCCAGAAAATGTTTTATATCTCAAGGGAACATTATGTCGGGATAAAAAGTAGCATATATGATTCCAGATTAAAATCTATATCTGTGCCAAATTTCATCCAGATCCGTTGAACCGTTTTGCCGTGATAGAGTAACAAGCATACATCCACACACCCAAACCTTCGTATTTATTATATTCATTAGAAGTACTATTAACTCTCTTTAAGCCACAAAAGTGCAGCCCTGGCTCTTGTACTAGGAGGTTACAAAAATATACAAAAGGCGCATGATAGGTAATTATTATAGACACTGTTATTCTATCCATATATTTTTTTTTACTTTTGGTGTCCCAGTGTTGGGCAAATGTCTTTCCATAGGATTCCATTGTTCACAATGTGTTGTCTTTTTCGATCAGTCCGTCATAATTAAATGCAAATAATTTATAATAATATACGAATGAAAATAACACCCATCAATTAAAATCAAAGTTTCAGATCAAAGCACTATTAAAATCAAAATTTTCCAATTTTCACAACTTTACAATAATTTCTATTAAACCTGCCATTCATCTAATAATTATTTTTATGACAATATAATAACGTGAAACGAAAATTGGCAATCACATGTGTCATAAGACAATTTAATAAAAGAAATAGGCCATAACACTAAATCAAAAGTTACGACACGCTCCTACCGATCGCGCGAACAAAATATTTTGTTGGAAAACGATCGCACACGTGTGGAAATAAACATCCAATTAACATTGTGCGAAAAATGTCACCGGGATAATAAATTAGTCTTTCTGCCCCGATCTTGACCTCTTTGTGAGTTATTTTTAAGATGCTTTAATGAATGATCATCAAAGTTCATTTGATTCATATCAATATAATGTAGTTGGTCATAGAGGACATTGTATACATAGGTAGAATATTGCACCCACGAAAATATAATACTGAAAAATTTTTTTTTTCAATCTCCTGAAAACAATAGATTAAATAGTACATTATTTTTTACGGTAGTAGTTAAGATACGAAAAGGGATAAAAGAAAACTCATTTTAAACAAAAATAAGTCTGATAATCTTGTTAAAATTGAATGCAAACAACGAGTAGAAGTAATAGAAGATAAGAATCTGCTATATCAATTTCAAAACTGTTTTCATTACAGCTTTTCCCCGAACAAGCACTTTTCGCGTCGACCGTACACAGACGGCAGTTACCACTTAAACTTTATGGTATCGTAATTTTGCCAAAATGTATTCTAATTCTGTAGTATTACGGCTGTTTTTGTATTACTCTGATCACTTTCACTCCTGGACTGTCTTGTAGATAATATTCAACGGCCCACAACCACTTTTAGGACTATTTACGCGCATTAGATTGATTATGGATTGTGTTTTAGCCATTTCGCATTGTGTTAGATAAATAACATGGACTGTTATAGGTACAACTCCATTAGTTATCTGACCTTGAAAGTTTTCAAGTTACTTCCGTGACATGTACTGTCGCGGAAGATGTATCTTAGCCGTTAAATCTGCACTATGGGTTATTTGCCTACTGGCCTAAGTACAGTCGATATAATAACTTCTCCACCACCATTTTGTACAAATTAGGAACGCAATTTGAAAACTCATTGTGCGTTGTTAAGAAAGGTAATAAACCTCCCATGATACATCGCTTGTGTCTTTTGAACACACTCGTATCTCAAAATAGTGCTGTGCTGAGAAGTGTTCGGAGGACTAACACGTCGTACACACAAACAATACACTAAAAAAAGTTATTTCAAATAAACACGAAGGGTTCGCTTGCGTATGTACAGTTGGAGTTGATATTAATTTATTTGATGTAATGTGCGGTGTAGCCGGGCCGGGCGCATGCGCCGCCGCCGCACCGCGAACATTCTGGACGCCAGTTTTTATGTGTTTATATATTCTAATTTTATTGTTTTCTTTATTTGCGTCCCACTTTTGTTTGGTTCGGAGCACGGCATTGTTCCCCGTCGTAAACGCCGATTTAGATGATAAAATGAAAATGTTGTATGGAATTTTTATATGGTATGCGTAATTTCTTTGTCTGTCCCTCTGTGCTGTTTTACTGTAACACGTTTAATTTTATTGTAGTTATGTCATTAAAATTAACTAAATGTTGCGAAACTAGTATCACAGATGTTTCTGTGTTGACGTATTTGTTACTTTTTAATGTTTCTAATAATGTAGTATTGTTATTAAGTCGTAACGTGGTGTTTAGATGCCAGTGATTATAAAAATGCCATTGACGCAACGTTTCCATGCAAAATGTCATTCAATTAGACGTAAAAATGAAACGCGCTACATAATGTGTTTAGCGTTTGCTGAGCAGCGGCTGATTTGTGTAAAACAATTATACTTTACAGCTAATGCCAACATATATTATAATTGAACAAAACGGCCGTCGTTAATTTTATTGTTTTAAATCACAAAGAAAGTTATTCTATAATTAAATTTAAAATAAGACACGGGTTTTGAGTTATAAGTGGCGCAATGAGAACTCTCGTATCGGGCTTCGAGACCAAACCTGTTTTTATCGCGAATTAATATTAATAATGAATACTTGAAACGGGCGCGATTGTGAGTTGTATAGTTGTAATTAAGTGCGATTATAGCGGCACCGGCAATTACTGACAATGTCTGCGGCTTGCACCGGCATTATGCCGGCGCTCGGCGACGCTCGGGGCCCGTCGGGAGTGCTCGCAGAGAGTTCGTTCGAAAGCGATACAATGCTCGAGTATTTTTAAATTAGGAATGTTTGATTGAAATATTAATCCGTTGTGTGGTGATAATTTAAAAGTACGTTTAGTTTATTTACGCGATTGTACCGTGACTTTTTGTTGGTCGTTTTTGTCAGCATTATTAATTTCTGCAAGTGACTATACATTACATGCGCTCACTGTACACACACATACGAGTCAACAATAAATAAGAGAGCACTCTCATAATGGCCGAGTAACTTTTGCATTTGGCAGTAGTTCAATATATTTGTATTAAATAAGATGAATTACTACCTAGATATTACTAGGTCATCTGAGATCGCATTGTGGTGCGAATACCATTCTCCGCAGGGGTTATTCTGGTCGCGTGGGAATCACCTGTTATTTTTTTCATTTTTACTCGGTAACAATGAAATTAAATTTATAGGCACATATTATATAGTGTGGAACAAGTATATTGGAAGTAGGTAACCGATATTTTATTTCTTGTCTACCTTTCGTCACTTGCAGGCCTACCTACTGTACGAAAGCATTTACTATAGCGTTAAAACTTGACAATCTTACAAGTAAAAGTTTGCGCACTGAAACTTTTTATTTATTTATATACAAAAACACCTATTAGATCTCTAGGGTCTATCTTTCTCCTTTTCTGTTCTTTCATCATTATCATTGCAGTCGAAAGACGTCCACTGCTGGACATAGGCCTTCCCAGGCGTCGCCACATTGACCGATATCGTGCGTCTCGCATCCAGCAGATTCCCGCAACCTGAACCAGGTCATCGGTCCACCTAGTGAGAGCCCTTCGAACGAATCGTCTTCCGGTTCTTTCTTTCTTCTTTCTTAAAAAACGTTGCCCCACACTAGGAATTTCTTCCTGTATCGTGGGTGCGTTAACAAACATATAAACTCACATACACAAACACCCAGAGCCGGAACAACTATCTGTAGGTCATACAAATATTTGTTCCGTGCGGGAATCGAACCCGCGACACGCAGCGCAGCAGTCAATCGCTCAACCACTGCGCTAACCGTGCGCACGACGGTTCGCAGTTGCCATTCTAGAACTTTTCGGCCCTATCGGCCATCCGTTCTGCTAGCAATGTGCCCACTGCCACTTAAGTTTCGTAATTCTTCGGGCTTTGTCGGTATCTTTGGTTCTCCTGCGGATATCCTCATTTCTGATGCGATCACGCAAGTAAACTCCAAGCATAGCCTTTTTCATTGCCCTTTCTCACTTTTTGTTCTTTACCACGTGTATATACGAGAAAAGTGTTCTGACTGACTTTTATTTATTTTATTTATGGTGACAATTCTACAAAGCTTTAAGGAGTAAGTATTATCATAATGACTTGACGCTTGATCGTGGTGGGAACATAATGCCGAGTCATCACATCGATCAATAGCGGAGGTTAAGCAGCACCCGTTTGAGGCGGATGGGTCGTTAAAAATAGGGGCGGAAGCTTCGAAATATCGCGAGCCCGAGCGAATGTTTTAAAACTTACTTACAAAAATAAGTAATGGTTGTTTTTTAAAGGTTTCAATGCGGTAACACATTTGATTATTGTTACATTGTTACAATTTGGGGGTCAAGTTAATGAAACCTTGTAACTTTGACGAATATTTATATTGATTCAAAACAGGTAGAAAATTAGAGAACTTTAGGAACAGCAAACTTAATCGTTTTAGGAAAAGTTGATCGAAGTAAAAAACGTTGATGATTGCCTAACAATGCATTTTCCCCCTTCTACTAGTTTGAATACAATAATTACAATTTTGTGCTTAGAATATATATAAAAAACCGGCCAAGTGCGAGTTGGACTCGCGCACGAAGGGTTCCGTACCATTATCGCAAAAAACGGCAAAAAAACAGATTTGTTGTATGGAAGCCCGCCTTAAATATAAATTTTATTGCGTTTTTAGTATTTGTTGTTGTAGCGGCAACAGAAATACATCATCTGTGAAAATTTCAACTGTCTAGCTATCACGGTTCTTGAGATACAGCCTGGTGACAGACAGACAGACAGACAGACAGACAGACAGACAGACGGACCGCGGAGTCTTAGTAATAGGGTCCCGTTTTTACCCTTTGGGTACGGAACCCTAAAAAAGACTCACACAAAAATTTTGAAACACTTGCACTTTAGTCAGTGACTGTACCAATTTTTGTGTCGTGGTAAAATACTTTAGAAAATTTTCGTTAGTTCTAACCAGTGTTATATTTTATTTTGTCTTGTTTTTATATAAGTACTGTTTTTTTAACCGACCGGCTGGACCGATTTCAAAAATTCTTTCACCGTTGGGAAACTACACTATCCCCGGGTGACAAAGGCTACTTTTTTTACTAAAACGGCAACTACGCGGGTGAAACTGTGAGGCGTCCGCTAGTAGTATATAAAGCCAGGTGAAGAGTTTAAGAAAATCATATAGGTACCTACTTAAAAACGTATCTTGTCTTCAAAGTTAGTTAATAGTTAGTTTTTTTTTTTTTATAACCTATAGGCTCGCGCTTGACCACAATCTCACCTGATGGTAAGCGATGATGTGGTCGATGGTGTGGTTTGAAGATTTTAAAGAAAATAAAATACGGATATGAACGACGGTAACCAAGTTTTTAAATATATATTTATCCTCTTACTAATAAACACGGAACACAGTAATACCAGGTATAACAAAGGTATAAAACATAATTTTTTCATAGGTTTATACCTGGTATAACTTTATTCTGCGTTTATTAGTAAGAGGGTAAGAGACAAGAAACTGTAACTTTTCAGCTGGACATGACAAGTCACAATAAAAACCCGAACTTATTGGTGTTATTGCCGAAATCTAATTCAATATTCAGCTCTTCAGGTAGACATGGATGCACATTGCGAATGGACGATATAATTAAGGGCCGATGGAATAATAATTCAGCCTACCTAATAATAGCGTGGCTTCAAACTTTGCATATTCGAAGCTCAGGCTTTTAGCGTAGATGTCTACTCTGTTAACCCACGGATTATGTCGAACCTCTAGTGTATTCGACAAGACTATTTAAGGCACTTGTCCCACCGCCGACGATCAGCGAGATGCGAGTAGAGCTAGAAACTAAAAAGCGAGTTGGTGAGCAGCGAGAAGCGAGTGTGTAGTTCCGATAGTTTTGTCGATCGGCTATTAGCGAGTGTTTACTCGCACCACTCTCTCATAATATATGAGCTAGCAGTCATATCCGATTTGTAGGTAGAAATGACCGTTGGTTAGTCTCTCGGCGTGAGTACGGACCGCCAAGCGAGCATCGCTGAGCGGGTATAACTTCGATAGCTGTTGTTTCTGCAACAAACTAGTAGTGAGAGAGTTCTCGCCGGCGGCAGTGTGAACAGCCAGCGATCAACTATTACTATATGTGTCTCTTTTATTGACACGGGATCTCATATCTTTTATGCATTTCTCCAGCTAGAAAATAGTCGCTAATCGCTTACTCGTCTGCAGTGGGACAAGTGCTTAAGTAATATTCTATCAACGAATGCGTCGCGATAGCAATTGGCAAAATAATGCTATCGGATTGTCACGCTCACGGGATCAATTCATTCATTCAATCATTTCGGCATTTTGACATTCATCGGTGATAGAATGAAACTTTGTTCGAATCATTAGATGTAGACCAGTGGTTCCCAAAATTGACTAGACCGCGAACCACCTAACAAAAAAATACTACTAAATTTAGGACTCATCTCTTGGTTTTCACGAAGAAAAAGACCGGACCTTTTTTCATGTAGTTATGCTATATGAAAGGAAAGTCTGTTCCAATCTAAAATTTTAACACTAGTAGTAGAAGTAGAAGTCGTGACAATCTAAAAGTAATATACAGCTATAAAAATATTTAATAATAATTAAACTTGATGCTTACGAATGATGCTCGTTGTGTAGTAGTGATGATGTAGTGAATGGGTAAAATAGTAATTAATTAGGATTATGAATTTGATTTTTCCATTTCTTACGTACAAAAAAGTCATCGGATTTCTTTGATTGTCACGATTATAATTGCATTTTTTTATGAGAAAGATGCATTTGTTTCCTATTTTGTCATATACCTATTATTCGCTTGCGACCCACCGTGGGTCTCGCGACCCATACTTTGGGAATTGCTGGCCTAGACAAAGTGGCAGTCGGCGGTAGCGATTATCAAGTCTAAAATTTTCGGTACCGTATATCGTTTCTATTTTTTTTGACAATCGTTACTGATGATAAAATTGTAGTTCGTGGTATTTTAAAGCCAAAATATTATTGATTGCTTTCATGGGTTTTTATGGACTTTCAGGCAACATTAAGTACTACAACAATAATGAACATAATTCCGATGCAAGTTGGTACTTAACTAGGATTTTAGGCCTCTATTTATAGTTTTTCTGGGTTATAGACAAAGTGTAATTAGAAGCTAATAAGAACAATTTACATTATTGAAGTGCGTCTACACTTTTGTGCATGATGTTACTTAGACCTCCCAACATAAATATACAGACAGAAAAAAATTGTTGAAAAAAACTGACTGTCAGCTTAAATTGTCCGTAAAATCAAATCATAATTGTTATTCTTTGACAGTCGTTTGAAATGACTGTGACATGGTAAATTGTCGTTGTGTGCCAATGTGCTACAATTATTTTGTTTTGGCTGCCGACTTACGGTATGCTCCTCTAAAAAGAGTGCTAAATTCCTGGTTTGTAAAGTAAGAAACGTGTCACGTACACTTGAGTGGACTCCTATCTATAATTTCTTATTATGGTCCCAAAAGTAAGGACACTCACACAATCATATAATGTGCGTATCCTTCGTTGGAGAGCCTAAATAAATAAATTAAAATTGAAACCGTTCAAAACTATTAAGTTGTAAATGAAGATTAGGCCTTCTTCACAAGTCCGCTTAAATTACGCGAACGTACGGATCGATGCGAACAACATTTTACGTTCTATTTCCGAAGAAACGCGAAACCGACACGAGCATCAGCCATAATAAATTTCTTGTCTTATAAAAATAAAACTTTTCTTTTTGCTGGCGCGGGGCGGCGTCACAGTGTGCCATCGATCAGCGTGTCAACGCTTCCGCGTGCGATTCTCCTCTCTTATTCTTCTATGATTAATATTTGACCAATGTATTGTTCTTTATAACTTTTAACAAGGCAAATAATGCTTGCCTTAAGCATCGCGTATCTATTGAGTTAGAACGTCAGTTCATTAGTTCCACAGCTGGTTTTATAAAGATCAAACACAGCAATTGAATTCTAAACACACATTTCTAAGCACACGTGCGTTCCTTAACATTTTATTAGGAAACTTGGTTTTACGGGAGTCATTAAATATGTATGTTATATAAGAGGTTGTTTGATTTCGTGTTTTACTTGAAGGAGTTGAGTAGTTGTGCTACTGTATGTTGTGGGGCTGTGGTAGGGTGCAGCGGGGGGTGGAGGTTGGGGGGGGTACGCCCTGGGCCCGGTAAAGTTGTGAATTGGCCGCGCACACAGGCTCACGGAACATTATCGTGATTCATATCGTTTATAATTTTATATTATGTTAAAGCGGAGCGGGGGGACGGGGATATTAAAAATACAAGAGACCCGCGCCCCGGCACCGTCTGCATGGTAACCAGCATTGTTTGTATTCAAACTATTGATCCGTTTTTAAGTTTGAAGATATCTTAAGTTTTGTATTTCGCGAATTTGTAATTGATTTTGAAGAGATGCGGTGATTTGTGAAATGGTAGTTTTGTCTTATGTTTGATACGGTGTTGTTAAAAATATATTTAATGAATGAAGACTTTCTTAGTTAGCATCTTAAGCTTCAGCTGCTAGATAGTCTATATGCTAGGTAGGAACATAATTTAATTAAATTAACACAGAATTTACCGTATCCTAAAAAAAACAAAATACTATTTGATATGCATATATAATATCAAGTTCAAATATCCAAAATAAATATGAGTATATTAAATCGATCGATTAAAAGTAGCTCACAACAATCGCACGTGTGCAGCCGCCCGTACGTACGTCTTCATCAGCTGTGCACGTTATTCGCCCTTCCCCATATAAAATATTTAAACACTCATTTTATTTATACTTGGGCGTGACATCCGGTACTTGGCAATCCTGTAACTCGCAAGTGGCAACATACTTGCCAGTTGCCACTGGCAAGCTGCGAGCTGCTTAGCCCAAATAAGGACCACGGTTTTCTAATTAAAAAGCGATATTCACAATAAAAAAATATTCATATTCTTACACGCCTAGCGCGTCAAAAGCGTTTTTATGTTGCCATAAACAATTTCTTAATAGCATCCTTTATGTTTATACTTTATTGTGTATTGAAAAGCTATGGTAACACCGTTTATTTTTATTCATAAATTTAATTGAGTTTTTTTAATGCAAATACTGGGTGACAGTGTAGACGACCAGCCTGTTTAGTCTAGTTAATAATAAATCTGGAGAGTAAACGAAACAATATTCTTATTGGATGTTCCGTGTAATTGTCAAACTACAGACTGAATTTCCACCTTCTAGTAAGTAGACAAGACTCAATAATTTGTAATACACTACAAATTCATACCCATACGTTTACATTGATGATTGCTTTGCACGATTCAAGATGGTCATAGTTCAGATAAGCTAAGATCTACACCATGAATCTATAGGCCTTAAGGCGTATATATTCCCCAAAGGCCAGTACTGACCGTGCGCCCGCTTGGAGCCAGAATATCAATATTGAACCACCTTTTGGACAGTTTTGTTTGTAAAATATTCTTTGATTAACATATTCTATTTCAGTTATGAAGAAATTCTAGCCATCATTTTTTCTGTGTAAAAATATTTTCAAATTTCCAAGTCGTTTTGGAGGAGTGTCCAAAAGTAGCGAAAAAATATCTCCCGTTTTTTTTTTAAACCATGACTATTATTTTCATGAAAAGCCATGTCTCACAAATAATGTACATTAATTAATCAATAATAAATATATTATTTTCAAACGTATGCTTTAGAAAGCTACCGTTTTACGGCATTGAATCGGTGGAAGATCGCTGATAACACTCGCGCGACATTTCAACCGAAAACCTGCTTTAGTAAATACAGTTCAGATCAGCTGTTGGAACACCATGAACCCACCGCTGTTAAGAGGCTGACATATTAAACTACTCGACTTAACCGGAATCAGTATTGCCACATTCACATGCTAAATTAAATATATAACACCATGGGTGTTAAGAGGCTGACAACGCTGGCACGACAAGGCATATTAAACAACTCGAGGTATAGTTGTTGTATCTCACGATGAGGGATGAATCGTAGCAAAATGAATCTTATTTCGGCGTCATAAAAGTCACGTAACCCTTCCTCGTGAGATAGAACAACTATAACTGGTATCAGGTTTGCCACAATCACTTCCTAAACAGTCCACACAGCTTCAAAACGTTAAATTAAATGTATAATAGTACATTTTAAAAGATAGCAGCCGGTGCGTACGTTGTCCCAGTACCAGGGCACCAGGAAGCTTCGCTAATAAACAACAAGCGACTATTAAACGGTCCGTCGAAGCGAGAAACACGATATATGACCATATTATTATATTTATATGCAATACAATTTCATTATTAGATGCCTATTTGTGACTCGTTATTTCTATTGTCGCTTTTTCTATTTATTATCCAACACAATGTGTGATTATAATGTGGCTTATAACAAATGAGGTATGTGGGAGTCGGATCGTTCCACACGGGTAGACAGCGACTACAAAATATTTGTATGTCATTACTGTCAGAATTGGCGCTGTGCTGTATAAGTTTTTTTCTCCGAACGTTTTTTTTTTTGCGTATTTTAATTAATTTATTGTATTTCACAAATGATGTATCGTTCGTAAATGTCATTAGACAAAACACATTTTTTGTGAAAACAATTCTATTTTATATTTGTTTTAATTTAATTCGTGGTTCACTCGCTTAATGAATGGCGTCGTTTTTAAAATAATTGCACGTTTTTATTTGTAATGAGTGAAGGAACACGATGTCTGTCATAATTTTGTGTTATAACAAAACGTAATAAGAATTTTATGCTAAACTGATTCGCTTATTAAAACTGAGCGGATGTGTAATAGTAGATTAAATGTTACAAATTATATAAGATATCATGTAATTATAATTTGTACTTAAAATAATTTGTTTAAATATTTTATTTTGTTAGTAGCATGAGCTAACTAAGTGCGTATGCGTGCTGGAAACAAAATACCCAATGAATATTATGGTTCTAGTTTTCAATATGATTGATCAAAAGTTGAATTGGAAGCGCTTGAGACAACTTCCGAATCGTCCGGTAGACTTGTCTCATTTTATTTTCAGTGAGGCATAATTGAAAATACGTATTCGCTTCACTTGACTGAGGAATTGAACACATGATATTAAAGACATACCGTTCATTTTACCATTAGCATTTACTTTTGCTTCTACGTTGCTGGCTTTACTATTGGCTTCGAGACAAAGTAAATTGTCCACAAAGTATAGTTCTCGCCAAACTTCTTTGCTGCCCTGAAGTTGGCTACAATGACTGCGCAGTAGGAAATCGCATACAAAAACAGCACCAAGGCAAGGCGCGGCCAGCCCATCGGAAAGTCAACTTCAGGGCGGTCCAGAAGTTTGGCGAGAACTATAATATCGAGCTCGTCATCCTCTAAGTACTGCGAATAATCTATAAATAACTGCGTCTTCAAAAAACTATTCAGTAAAAAGTTTGTGAGAACTTAAAATCTTACAGTGTGACTTGATCGTGTCGGTAATGGAACCTAACTACTCACAACCACAAAGACCTATACTCCACATTCTCCCAACAAATCTTCAACCTTATCACATAACATTAAAGATCAATGTCAATTGTCTCAATACAATAACGCTTCGAACTTTTGAATGCTGAACTCGCTCGTATCATTGTAAGATCGCAAATTTGTTTATTGTTGTAACTAATTTGATTCTTATTGTTCACTGTTAGGATTGTATTTTGTTTGTGACATCTGTTTGAGAATAAATCCCTATTGTCATTTATAACAGAGCTAAGGAAATCAACTGTTTTAATATAAGGTTATATACATACAATGCGATTAATTAATGTTATGTTTAGTGTCTGCAGCGAGTTGTTGATCTGAGAAAATCTGCGTTTGAACTTGTCTTTTAGATATTAATATCTCGGTGTTTATTTCTCTCGTTGGTTGTATTAACTACTGCAACGATTTAACGATTATTTCTTTATCGTTTGTCTTGCTAAAAAAAATACTCTTTGACTTTTATTCGGTTTGCTGTGTGTAATTGAAGAATGTGTTTAGAATTCAGTTGGTTTTGAGTGAGATTTCAGAGATGTTTTGCATGAAGGAAGCCATGTAGACTCGGCCCTTTGGTTCCGTGTGATCTTCATACATACCATTTCCATGTATGAGGGAAACTAGTCTTTACGGGGACGTCGTTTGCTTTATTGAAAATGAACTCTATACTAGAACTAAATACTTGAGCAACGGAGCCGAGTACCAAAGTTTTTGTGCAAGTACTTTGTCGGCCCATATAAATGCTCGATGTCCAATTCGAGGCTTTGCGAGGCTTTGCTTTGCTTTTCGAGGTCATCAAATGGTACTCCTTGATTAAGCACGAGCTTTGAATACGACGTAGAATTCTATATCATTCACATCTCTCGTTCTGACGGTCTTTGATACGACTTATATTAGAATATGTCTAGATTAATCTTTTCAGTAAAGATTTACCTCACCCCAAAAAAAACACTCTGTATAGCGTCAAACGTAAGCTTAGAAAAGATTTTTCACGACGAAAAATAAAAATTCTGTATGAGGCACCGCCGACTATCAGCGAGTAGCGAGTAAAGCTAGAAACTAAAAACGAGTTGGCGAGCAGCGAGTAGCGAGTGTACAGTTTCGATAGTTTTGTCGCTCGGCTATTAGCCAGTGTTATTATGCGAAGGACGATTACTCGCACCACTCGCTCGGGGCGGCCGCTCTCTAGGTAGAAATGACCGCTACTTGGTCTCCTGGCGTGAGTTCTGACAAGCGACCATCGCTGAGCTAGTATAACTTTGATAGCTCTGTCGCTGCGACAAACTTGTGGTGAGAGAGTACTCGCCGGCAGTGTGAACAGCCAGCGATCAACTATTATTTTAAATGTCTCTTTTATGGTCACGGGATCCTGAATCTTTTGTTCGTTTCTGCAGCGAGAAAATAGTCGAAATAATGTAATCTAATGTAAAAATCCCAAGACCAAACGTTCTTTATTTTAAAAATTACGTCTAATCAAGTGGCCTCTACGGTTCAAAGTTCGAAAAATAAATTATGCATTTCCTTTTTAATTTCACATGTCATTTTTAAATTGAACGCAGCCTTTGAAACATTTAAAACCGTACTTCCGTTCGCTGCAATCGACATTTGATTGACTGGTTATCGTATTGATTGGATTGATAGGGATAAAAAGTCTCTACTTCAATATCCGGCTGCGAAAAGCTCAAAAGTCTAGTCTAGAGTTTTCGGGAACTTAATTACAAATCTCCAATCATCATGGCGAGACTGTTAAAATGAAAAGCTTGTGCACCATTCCGCTTCACTGATTGGCTCTAATAACTTATTGGCGATATATGAATAAGGCTTCAATTTCCTGTATTTGGCATAGGATTGACATTGGCTGGATACTTTTGAAATGTTCTCTTGTTTTTTTTATGAGTAGCTAATACAATTAATATAGTTCCAATGGTGATTAAGAGTGATGTCTTCTAGAGCTGTCTAGTAGCATCTTGAAATATACAAGATTTAGCAGTTCAATAATCAGTTCTTCTTGCAGATAAGATGTACACTGTGATTTTAATATAGATACGACTTAATGTTCTGCGGTAGTGCGTAAGTGACAGAAGTATACAAGTTATATTCATATGTCACTTATACACACTCAAAATAACCTTACTCTAAGAAATATGGTCAACCCCTGTAATCATTTTCAGCCTTATGTTTTCGAGCCAACTTTAAAAACCTCAAACATTCTGTCTACTTTAGGGCGTAGAAAAATGTGGTATTCAACTAGCTAAAGAAATTTGAGATTAAGCATGTGATTTTTCGGTAGGACATGCACTAATGACCAAAAAGTCGCGCGGTTCATCTCAAATTTCATAAATTTTGGATTGGTTGACAATTGGAACGTTACTTTGTCTAAACTAAGCCAACGTGTGTGAGTGTAAATTCGTGTAAAGACCCTTATGCAAAGGAGTTTACCTGAATCAATAGCTATTGTTAGTGCCCAATCTGATCTGATCGAACTTTGCATAGATTTTTACCTGGCTGAAAAAAATATTTGCTTAGTTTAGTCTCGCGCCGTATAAAAATGTTTGGTTGGACCCCTCC
The DNA here is from genome assembly GCA_949775005.1 of Orthosia gothica. Lineage (NCBI taxonomy): Eukaryota > Metazoa > Arthropoda > Insecta > Lepidoptera > Noctuidae > Orthosia > Orthosia gothica. Next base: position 31,344,213 of record OX459039.1, on the reverse strand, counting down.
AACTTTGCAGTCGCGACACTTCGCGGTACACACGGTTAAACATAAACTACTTATACTTTAATATTGTTTGAGAGGTTAAAGGAAACAATGAGCAGCGTGTGATTGAATTGGTCTGAAGTAGGACATAGAAATGACCAGAATTTTCTTTTTGAGAATTTGAATTTAAGAATATAATATAATTTGAATATAAGCGTGCTACATCGTCGACCACATCATCGCTTACCATCAGGTGAGATAGTGGTCAAACACGAGCCTATAAATAAAAATAATAAAAAAGAACTTGTCATTGATCTCTAATGCCAAAGTTTGACAAATTAATATGCTATAGTTTGACAATTTCACATAGGGTAAGAGAGAGTGAATAAATTATTTGCTTAGTTTATATTTTCGCCATATAAATCTATTTGGGTAAAACTTGGTTGGAGCGACAGTTCGCTGTGCATATGGTTAACCAAAGACTATTTCTAATTTTATTCCGGTTGAGAGGGTACGGAAACAATTGGCAGTGTGTGGTTAGATTAGTTTAGAAGTAGAAAATAGAAATAGCCCCGATATCTGAGTTGAGAATTTGCCGTCAAACTTTGCTTTAATTCTAATTGACAAATTGACATGCCAAAATAGATTTTGACAAGTTGAGACGTCATGGGAAGCTTTATAGATAGTGTCAGTGAGCTCCAAGCTAGCTAGTCTGTATTTAGGGCTCAAGGTAGGCACGGTGTTCGGTACTGAAATAGTTCTACAAATAAATAATTGTAAATTAATTTTTCTACTTTCGATGCCTGCCTTATGCTACGAGGAATAGACGCTTGCTTTTATGTTGAGTTAAGTTAGGATAGTATACATATTTATTGCTGTCTTTATACTGTTTGGGTCTTTTACTAACTCATCACCTTTTTAGAATGTCAAACGATAAGTTATTGGCTTTCTTGTGAAGTCCTGACTCGAAATGTCGTAGGTCTTCAAGTCTTCACAGTGCATCACTGAGGATTATATGTCACATCATAGAACCCGGTCTTTTGCAAGGAGAACTTCAACAAGTTTTACCCACATAATTCAATGAAAAACAGTCATTATTTACTACCTTTTCATCAAATCAAATATGCGTGAAAAAATCGGCAACAACTACAAATAATGTTTTTTACTTAATTTATAATTGTACTCATATGGACCAATAGAAATTAAAGATTTCCACTTATTTACGACTTCACCGAACAAGCCTTAAAATTAAAATTACATTAGTATTTAAGCCGTAATAAGTTTTTACCTATTTACAATCGTTATATGGTAATTGGTTACAAGCGTTACAAAGATTCGATCAATTTATATTTTCAGTTGAAAACTTAAAGAGAAGCGGTCGGTGTAGTTACTAATGTCATTAACGAATCACTACTATAATTTTTACTCGTACAAAAAACTGATTATGTTTGCACAGAAATTTTTAAGTTTATTAGTGTTAGATGTTAGAATCGAAGCATACAACGTTTATGCTGCGTTTTGTAACTTGGATTGTTCTCAATAGAATACAAAGGATCACTGATTAAAGTCCATAATGGAAGAATTAGCTGGCGTAGACGTCGTATTGCTGTAGCGTAGCACTGGTGTAGGCGTCGTAGCACTGGCGTAAGCATCGTAGCACTCACGTAGGCTTCGAAACTGGCGTAGCAGTAGCGAAGACGTCGTAGGCATATTGTAGTTGCGTAGGCGTAGCAGCGAATGCGTAGCAGCAAAGGCGTCGTAACAGTGGCGTAACCGTCGGCTAGCTTTAGAGTAGACGTCTAAGTTGTGGTGGAGTAAAAATATACAAATAAAATAAAAATGTTTATTTGCACCTTCAAAATACCATATACCTTCAAATTAACCATGATCTCCATTAAATTGGTCCCTGTATGCATCCCAAACTGTTTGAAACTGTTCACGTATTTTCACGGAAAAAAATCGCCCATACTCTCTCAAAGATACAGTACGAATACAAAGGAACGACTTAAGGGTAGGCTTCATTTCATTACCTTGTAGGCATTATAGATGTCCAAAACCCAGGACAAATTATGATTAAAAGTTGGTTTAGACTGCTGATAAAAAGCCGCAGCCGTGACATACACACACACACACGGACAGACAGACACGGCGATATTAGCAGGATTCTTTGTTTTGAGAATGCATTGTGTAGTTTAGTGTAATCGTATCTGTTTATTTAGACATTACGTTACCGACCTAATTATAAAAAAACAAAAATTCATGTTGTCTTTTTAAGCTCCGCTAAACACGTTGAACTTAGAATTCCGCTCACAGCCCAAGTTAAAACAAGTGTGAAGTTTAATAATTACAACATTCAACACCGTTAAATACTTCACAAAAAGCCGATACCACTAAAAACTTGTCCATTTTTTCATCAACTTCAATTGCCCTATAACTGGGCTGGTTGCACACATATACAATGTCACTGAATTTAAAAATTCATATAATAATTATTAATAAAAAATATATAAAAAGGCAACAGCCAAGTGTTGCGGTCAGCTTTTTTTATGTGTGGCAACATTGTTGCATCAAATTATATAGGCTAGGCTGAGCCAGTTTATAGTAAACGATTGTCGTCGCGCCACCGTTACGGATAGGCACATTTAATTGTTTATGATTGTTATTTTTTTCAACGTAGCTGGTTTTCCATCATGGAGGTATTTTAATAAATCGTTAAATATATTAGCGTTTATGCGGGTTACTTATTATGTTGGTTAATTTATTACCGAGTGCGGTTTTTCTATCAACAAGTATCTACGTATAGATGTTCATATTCATAATATGTATTCTTTGTGGTTTTAATTATCGTTATTTTATTTTTATTTAACGTATAGTGTCCCGCTATTGAGCAAAGGTAAGGTAGAATATTCAAATTACTAAGCAAAAAAACAAAATATCATTCAAAATTAATCTCTAAAAATGAAAACCAATTAAACATCCCTTAATCAAACTTATCATAACTTCCAACAAATTCCCAGCCATTCAACAGAATCGCTACCACTTAATCTAACCCACCGCCCTATCCCCGACTTCAGTAACACCGAAGTTTTATCCGCCGAAATCACGCAAAGTTAAACTCTCAAAAACAGCTTGTCATCACATTAGTCGAATAGTTGAATCGTAGTCGCGTATCGCGGACTACGGACTACGCCACTTCGCCGTGTAGTCAGCATACCCTTCTTACAAGCCCCACGACTGGGGTCGATGCCCCGCCGAATGGTACCACGTCGCCACTAATTAAAGTATATTTTATTGTTCCCCTAACTATTACTATCAATACAGACATGGCGGGCTGACACGAATGCGGGCAAATAATAATTATAACTACATTTTATTTTTATTCGTATGTCGGTAACTCTGTAACTCTACAAGGCAATATTATGAAGTGTGCAACTATGTAGGGATCTAGTTTTTGCTCCCAGTGTGCAATTTACGTTATTTTTCAGAGTGTGCGTGAACCATTTAAGGTTGAACTAGTCGACGGCACGAACTATTTTGTGCGCGGGGTTAAAATGCATGCTATATTATCCGACAACACGTGCGAAAGAAATAGATGCTGTGATGAGCATCTGCGTACGTATTAGCACTTTTCCTAATTTGTATCGAAATGGATGATGATTTAGGACGAAAATAAGCGCGCGAAATTTTATAAACAGACCTTTCTCATGAAAAAACCACTAAATGTATATTTATAAAATAACATTATTTGCATTGTTGAATTACTAATCTATCCTTGTATGGAGGCCGTTCTGCAATTTTCCTTCTTCTTATGGTATTTATTTCCGCCCAAAGATGCGTTAAAATATAGATCGTGAACGAAAAAGTGTTGAAATATGGAACTTTCGACGCTCATAACTTTCAAATATATTATTTTTTACTTGTTTGTTTCCATACAGGACTAGATAATGATGAAACAAATTTATATCATTTTTTATTTTGAACTTACATCGTCAAACAGTGGAGTAATCTCTAGACTACGTTTGTATGGAAGAATTTTCGACTAGACCTTAAGTTATATTTACTTGTGGGTTGTCATACAATATCCTTTGGAGTCCTCAGACAATCGGTTGAAGAAGTGCAAGACTTGGTTGTAATTTTCATTTACTGGCAATATTTCATTATGGTGCATCTTAAGAGATGTAACTGAACCCGAAAAGCTGAGCATAACATCGGTATTCGACAGGATTTTATACTGTTTTTGTCGAGACGACCCCTATTTACACTCTTTCAGTCCTAATTTATTAATATATTGAAGTGTAGAGTGTGAGTACTCCATAGATATCTGCACTTCCCGTCATATTCCAGTGTCCAATGGGCTCAAATTGCTTATAGAATCAATTGGCTCTTCAGTCGAGACAACCGGGCATCTTAACCTTCACAAGTTCACATCACCTTAACCCTACGGAAAAGTCAATGTCAAGGCCAAACATTTACACTGACTTAGTAGATAGTACCTAAGTACATAGCGGGGACATAAGGGGGTCTAGAATAATCGTAGTATGGTGCACTACGATGATTCTAGACCTCTATATTGTATATGAGCCCTACTATGATGTGTCAATGCCATCATAATTTCTCTGTGTAAAAGGGATAGTGTTATTCATCCTACAAAGCTCCGTCTCTGTCTCACTTAAAAGCCATGATGGCTTCAAGATGTCATAGCAAGGCCTCTGAAACGCAAGTATCTGTCATAATAGCATATATTCTACGACACGAGCGTCGTTCCGTACGTATCCGTTCTTGCATCATTCATTCGCCTTCTTACTTCCATTCACTGCTAAACAATGGACCAATTAACGTTATATATCCAATCTACCTCATTGTTATTTATATTATTATATGTGTACTATCGACAAGATTGAACACTGACCCACCATAAGCGAAAATTATTCTACAGACATTCTACTACAATTAGGTCAAATTTTGCTCGAGTAAATATTAGTGTTTGACAAAAATGTTGTTTATTTCTTTCCTTGATTTCAAATTCATAATATAATTTATCTTTTAACAAATAAATATGTTTCATTCCAATTACTAATCTACTGCATTGATCATAAATATCAAAATTATACAGACTTCTGACAAGTATTGACGGAGTATATTCAAAATGTCTTAACAGCAGCATGTACGATAATAAGAAGAAAAGTTAACTATCTTGGCCGTTTCAAAGGATATTTAACTGAGTGGGTCAGCTTTCAACCTTGTTGGCTGTACATTATAATTATTATTGTTTTCCAACCGTGCAGTCTGTTATTGCAAATTTGCAATGTGTTTATTTTATTATAAACAACGTGTTTTGTAAATTATATAGAACATCTTGATGTCGTAGAAACTATTGTTTTTCAAGATTGAGTCTTATTATGTTATAGGTACTATGTTCTCTCATATTAACTTCAGGTCATAAATGTTACGCCTTATCGCTAGAGTAGGCCTTGTTGCCATCTACCGTGGACTTGTTTTCCAAAACTGCAAAAGCACTACACCAAATTAACCGAAAGTCAGCACAGTTGGAAAAGCTGGTTAGAATAAAGTAGACTGGCAATGTTGACAATGAATGTAAGCTGTATCTTTCTTCACTTAACATAGTTATCAGACATTGAGATGCCACTGCATCACAAAGACATAGAATAAATATACAAACAGTATGGAAACTACCTACAAACGCTCGAAACGGCACACTCACACAAACATGCGCATAAACGAGACCCCTAAGCGGCTAGCACTACTGACATCACTGCAGAAGTGCCTTAATGTTCTCGTCGGTGCGTATGTTTGTGTGATTGTGCCGTTTAGAGCGTTTGTAGGTAGTTTCCATACTGTTTGTATATTTTTACTGTGACAAAGACTACGTGAGCCGCATACTACCAGAACGATAGTTTTCATTCACAAATGCCTCTTGACCTGTCTATGAGTCTATTCACCGACGAAATCTGGGTCCTTCAACAAAGTAGCAATAGCCCACAAACACAAGAGGTACACTTAAGATAAACGACGACACCGACAATATTGTAACAACGATCGCTCTGTCATCTCTAGTCGAATCTTAGCATTCTAAGGCTGAGAGCATAATGACCGCGCTCCGCTTAGAACGTTCATAGCGCTCAGAACTACAGGGATTGTTTCGAGGCGTTCATACAGCAACGGGCGCTCCATTGGAGAAGTGTAAACTCGTGTAAGTAAGATAAGCAAGATTGTGTAGACTAAGGCTTACTTTTGTTACGTTTTCTGTAATGATTTGGTCGCGTGCTTTCAATTAGATAAATCGACTATCTTTTCTTATCTTGGCTGTTTTATAAATCATGATTTTGTGTCCTCAATGAGCAGTCCGTTATGCAAAGATCCTCTGTTTTTAAAATCATCATTTGTCTAGCGTTTCCCAAGCTTTGTTTTAGTATTCTAGATAAATTAGCCGTTTTAATTTTAATTCGTTTTCTTCAATAATTGAGGTAGCCTAGTGCACTTTCTACAATAATGCCTAAAAAGCGTTTTACTGTCTATCTGTTCTCCAACAAAAGCAATGTCCTTGCTTGCAGATGACCCTATATTTCATCACAGTTAGATATACTAAACAGCTTCGCACGCCGCCACCTCTCGTATATTTTCTTATGACAACTAATACGACATTATAATATCTATTTTCATACAAATAACATCAAATAAGGCTTGACAGATGCTATAATTGAGTGCGACGCGACGTGTTTATATTGTTATTTATAGTGCCTCCTGTCAACCGACGCTCGTTCGCAGAAAAAAACGTATTAAAATATATTGCGTTTAACTTCCTTTGCGTTTTGCACGAAAAAACGAAGAAATGTTATACACATAACTCTCTCATTTTCTTGGAAGTTGATTTACAATTGCTTTGTTGAATTTGTTTATTTTTGTTAACAAAATTAAAACGGTTCCGTACATTTTAGCGGTTTAATGATGTTACTAAGAATGACTGATCCAGAACACGCGTATCTACATACATACATATGTACGTGTTTATTTATGATTATTCTTATATTTCTTTGTCATATCGTTGTTTTGCATACAACGGCTGTAGTATTTTCAAAAATCTCACATACTTTTTGCAGCATTTATCGACTGTCCACATACTTAATATTATTTGTGCTACCCCATTCCCGAAACCTTACTAGCTTTGTAAAGGAATCCTTTTTTTCCATACAAAATAAGCGAAACAGAAGAGAAACATTTATTTCGCCAATGCAAAGGCCAGTGAAAGCGGAGTCGCAGTTGAAATTTTATTATTTCAGTTCTCAGAATACCAAATTAAAATATTTCTTTGGCTTGTGTTTCGTATATGGCGACGTGAACCCTATGACAGACAGACAGCGGCCGGCTGGGAACCATATATTATAATTATAATAAAATTTGATTTAAGTGAACTTACTTCACTTTTCGTGCTGCGATATATCATTCGTTTGTTACAGCCGAATTGATGTTATTATAACCAATATCTATTTTAAAATAATGTTTAAATTGTTTCATAGATAATTAAATCGGTACTATTAACACACATTCAGTTCAAACGCATCACGCAATAGTTGCAAAAATATTTTATCGTATGCACACGTGCGTCTAGTCGCGCGTCAGACAGACAGTCGCGCGACAAGTCGTGGCTCGCGGCTCGCGGCGACCGCCGAAACGCCAGCTGTGGAGTTGAAATAAAACTTTTTGCCGGCTTCCGCCTCGGGGGTCGGCGTAAACGTACATTTTTATGAATACTTAAACTAATAATTAACGCCGCACTTAGTCGCGCTTAGAACACTGTTTACGACTAAATTTTCTTGGAATCCATTGTTTTGTTATATGTAAAGAGCGTCGCGGTCCATTTTCCGAGGTGCTCATTATTCCGTATCAGACGCGTGCCAGTTTCGCACAGCATATTTTTAAACGGGTACATTTTATTCTTGTTTTTTTTTACTAATTATTATAATTAATGGTTTTGTTGTGCATTGCATTGTGCCTTGCCAGCCAGACTATAGTCAATTAAAATGAGGTTGCTGTATTCGAATGCATTATCTTTGAATTATCTGCATACAATGATAGTTGCTTTTGAAATTGCTCGTTTTAATGCAGCAGACTTGAACCAGAAGTTTCGTTGAGATAGATTTACAAAAGTGTCTGTTGAACCCAAATATTTCACATGCACAATGTCAGAATTAAAAATTTATCAAATAAAATACTAGCCCAGTAGTTAAAAGGACATAGAAGTATGAGTTCGAATCCGAACCGGCCGGTACTGGAAAAAATATAAATATAATAAAATAAGAATCCACTCCTCTAAGCATGTTCATCATCGTCAAACACAACAGTGAAACTATGAATTTACAAATAAATTACGTTATCTAATAGTAAAAACTCTGAACTAAATAAAATCAGGGCTGCCTAAAACTTCGCAACAGAAAATTAACTTTTGTAAATTGTCAGGATACTTTTTAACACTTTTGGTGCTTTCTTGAATGCTTGTATGTTTGTGTGATAGACACAATAGTCTTATTTTGATGAAGTTCCGTTATAACAGAAAAAAAGCGACATCTGTCGTCGAAAGCTAGGTATTAATTCGACATGGATGGGTAGGGTTGTCAATACCTGACTTTCTAAGGAGTCAAAAATACTTGTTACATATTTGTTCTTCTTTTCTAATATACCGAAATACTCACCAAAATTAATGCTTTTTATCTACCCGTATATTGTACCTAAACGCACAATTCAGTCTCAACATACAACAAAATAACATAATGAATAAAACAATTGTCCTAAAAACTGACAAAACGAGGGTATTCTTCAGCCCTAGAACACCACTACAGGTGCATTTAACACAATGAAGACAAATAAAAGAAACGCAAGTGTGAATTAAATTAATAACATAGTAAGGTGGGACAGAGGGGGGAGGGTGGTGGACCGGTCTCCGAGTGGGAGGGGGAGGACGACTGTTGATCAGTTTTAAAGTCAATTTGTTACTCATTTTGATTAATTAATTAATAATTACTCTATAAGGCTGCATGCTGGTCGGTACCTGTGCTAAGTGCATTGTTCTTGAGCTTGGTCTTTTGTTCGATTCTCAGGAATTGTAATTCGGGTTTTGTTTGGGCTTGAAATGTGCCTTATAAATGCGATAGAAGTGTTGTCGTTTAAAAACTCAATTTGGCAATCAATAAGTGTTCGAATGTCTAGCCAATACGTTATATCTATTGTGCCCATGCCTTCAGCAATATCTGTGACTCTGTTCTATAGAAAATATATTTTAACATAGAAAGATCTACCGGTACATTTTTGTTACAATCAATAATACAATAAACCACAAAAAACGACCGACAACACACAAGAGTCACAAGCAACCCAAGCCAGCTCTCTAAGAACATAATGTTAAATGTTCCATTGATGAAGAATGGTATTACAAAATAAACTTGATACACAGGCAAGTGGATAATTTAATAGAATAATAAATGTTAACATCCGTATTAAGAGTACTAGGGGCATCGCATTGTATTGAAGCGGCTACAATGAGCTCGGCGAGGATAAAAGTCCGTATTACTTTACTGTACAGTCGAGGGAAAAAATCTTAAGGCGCGGCGACGGCGCACAGTGGTGCAGGTAGTACGGGCATGCGGAAAATATTATTTTTAAATGAAAAGACGTTGCGTTTCTTCATAATACTTTATTAAAATGATATAATGGATGTACCAGTTTACAAAGAGAAAGATATAACACGTATTTTTTTTTTATTAACATGAAAATATTCATCAAATTTTTTCACATGAATTTCATATAATTAAATCAGCATTTTTAAATAAATAAATATTAATAAATTAAATATTAAATAGAGAAGACATATAGTTTTAGAGATGGGTACTATCCACACACTTATTATCCAAACACTTAATAATTAATGCACTTTTTCTTAATTACAGAGCGTCATTAGTTAAGGACCTGGTATTTCCAAGATCGCAGGTTATCGCAGCCAAAACTAATGTATTCTTAATCTATAGGGTCTAATTAATCTCCGAAAGTATATTATTACGTATCGGTCGATAACGGAGATTAGTTATGATCTCATGATTGAAAACAAAAGGTTCCAAATGACCTTCTTCACTAAAAATGTAATAGCAAGTAATTATTCATTATATTATAACATTATGTTTACTATTTTATTAATACACACAATAAACTTATGACTAAACTAAAAATTAAAGTTGATAATTATAGTATTTTGGTTCTATTCATACTTGAAATAACAATATTTTTTGCACGAAATTTGTAAATTCTCGATCACCCTACTTTGGCATCATATAATTAAATACTGTATAATTATTTATCCGTATTAATTTTAGGACTTGTTTCTACTAACATTCTTGTATGTGTGTACCAAATTGTAGACATTTTAAACAAGGTTGAAACAAAGGACTTTTTTCCGCCCTTGTACCAATGTGCGGCGCACAACTCGACACGTACCCTTGAGAACGCTTCTTACTCGCAAAGGCGACACCGGCGTGCCGACCGTCATGAGAACGCCTTCCAAACTCAAAATATAAAATTTTTCTTTATCACCGTTAATTTAATAAAATGCAAGATGTTCATTAAGACTTTTTTCCACAACCGTACCTATACGACAGATTCGTTCCGCCGTCGGACAATTAATATTAATTAAGATTTAAATTGGTCTAATTACATAGAACCAGCCCATCTCCAGCAGGCAGCGGGCTATTCTTTGAGTGCAACCGAAATATTCAACAAAGTGTTACGATTTTTTATCTTACTTATTATTCAGCAGTTAAATAAACCACCCTTTTACGACAAAAAAAAGCCCACTTTAACACTTTTCGTATGAATGCTCCTCTTATTTTCCACTGTAAATAACTTATTGGTTGAAATCGTTTGCATACTTCATTGATGTTTTTTTTTGCTTTCAGGTAAGTACATTATTAGCATCAACTACCAAAAGTCCGTCGCGTGAAAGGTAAGTATTTCCAGTTCGCGGATAAATCAACTGAAATCGACATAAAGCTGAATTCAGACTGCCACAATATATACTTATTAATGTAAGTATGTTTTTACTTGTTAATTAAAAACAGTGCACCTCTCCCAAAGGCTGATTAAAAATTGTTGTTTGTTAAATTCACATAATATCGGTTTTGTATTTCGAAATTTCATGGCTTGATTTTCCCGCTCGTATGGTTTTCGAATGAGGGGAGTTTAAAGTTAAAATATAAAAGCGCGGGGTGCAACTTATTCTTTTATTAAAACAGCAGTCATGTGGTGCATGAAGTTGGTTTTACTAAAAACGTCATACAATATGCTTAAAGTTTTTTTACAAGGTGTTTTGTAAGCGTTGCTGCGATTACCCCTTTCACGTGTCCCCCGCACGACGCGTTTATTTTATGCAGCTGTGACTGTACTCGCTGTACATACGTTTATCTCCGCCCGCCGCCGCGGATCCTTTAATAACGCCCAACACTAGCCGTGTGTAACCGACTCTTTCAGACGTGCGTGAAAATATTTATGTATACCTCCTAGTTATCTGAAAGGTTCCGTACGCTTTTCCGGTATTTTTTCGCTCCCTGTCTGTTGATGACAGAATCCAATGCTTGATACAACCGATTTACTGTAGTCAAAAGCATCACATCGATTTGCTATTAACGTCTCATATTGTTTATGGATTTAATCAATTACCAATTAGCTGCTCGTTCACAGGACGACGATCGAGATAATTCGCACAGCATTACGCTTGCGGTACCCAAAACATGTACACTTACGCGCGCCGGTTTGTATTGTCCCTCAATTTAGCGCACTGCTTTAGTGGATCATTGAGCACTGAGCACGCAAAGCTTTGGGTTAGCGCGACAGAAGTGCTAGATCTCTCATTCTCTCCCTTTTAATGGCGTGTCGGGAATGTTTTTAGTCATGTGACGTCATGCAACCCTTTGTCGGCGCCCGAGATAATTTGTCGCGTTCGTCGCCGCGTTTAATAAATGTATCGCGAGATGCAAGTGCCTCAATTATATAGCATTATCGTTTTATATATTTGTGCTGGGGAGCAAACGAGCGACGTTCACGCTCACTATTACCTGTCGTGTACCTGTTATGTACTGCTCAATTTGAGGGAGGTAGTCTGTGATTTACTTTTGAATTTATTTCAATTTGAAATGAGCTGCGTGATACGGGTTCAAACTTTTGTAAGAAGGCTTTCCTGGTTCATTTACCTCTAATATAAGATTCAAACTGAGGCAGCATGTAGATAAGTGTCGATAGCTCTTGCTTCTATAATTCCGAAACATTCATTTCTGATTATGCACATATTCCAGTCGGCCTCTCCATTATTTTATAATTGTCAAATCTACCATTCTGTCTGTGGGAGCGATTGGGAAACAGTTTTGCGGTGGAGTTGCGGTTTAAGACTGAATGCACTGATTCATTTGAGTTAAGCAGAAGCTATCGGGTCGGAGGCAGGCCGGACTGGCTGATGTGGGCGCCCTGCAGGCTTCCGGATGCTGGGATGTACATGTTCTTTGATATTCATATAGTTGTGGCATCTTCGCGAGTTTGATGTTTAGTACTGCGATATGTTGACTGCTTAGGTTTGATTTCTGTTTGATGTACATTCGGTATGGATTTTTACAAGCATTTTTAGTCGTCCTTTTCCTAGACTTTGGGAAGCTTTCAAGTTTTCGAGGCATAGACTTTTCAGAAAGAGAAACATTGTCAGAAAAAAATTGGCACTGAAAGTCTTCCGAAAATAAAACGATTCAATTTTATTAGCCTTAAATGCCTGTAGAAAGGCGCAATGTGTATCATTACTAACTGAATGCTACACTTCAACCAATCTTGAGGCCGTCTTCATCCAGCGACTGGAAGTTGCTCCATGTAATATTGGTAGGTGTGATATTCAGACCGATACACGGAGTAGCTACCTATCTGACCTCCACAACCCAGTAACTGGGTAACACAACCCACATTAGCAAACAATTAGTCGTTTTTCCACCACACCAAAAAAAAGCGGAACTCTGCAAATATTTTTGGTCGTAACCTAATATTGGACATTCGGTCACCAAAAATCCGGCCGAACCTAGTTTCGGCCAAGGTTTTCCTTACATAATTATGGGGCCATTACATTAATAGAAAATTGATACATTGTTTACATAGTGCTAATTAATTGTATTGGCCGAATAATTATCATATCGAATGACCGAAACTTTGGGGTGATCGGTGTCGAAACAGGAGGACAGCAGGTCACCGGTTGGAGAAAAAACAACCGACGACGTTACCTATCATGTTTGGGAGTGTGAAAAGACCAGGCAACTCAGGAAAAATGATTTATAATCAAAAGAATATGAAAGGGCTATGCTCGGCGTTTTCTTGGATCATAGAATCAGAAATGAAGACATCCGCAAGAGAACCATATTTAGTGGCTTAGCCCGATGAATCACCAAACTTAAGTGGCAGTGAAACAGGTCACATCGTTTGGATTGCCGAAAAGTTCTAGAGTGGCATCCGCGTACCGGACAACGCAGCGCTGGAAAGCGTTCCACTAGGCGGATCAATGAACAGTGATCAGGACATCTTTAACAGAATACAATTTTGTAACCTAAATAAAACACAAGGGACCAATCAGAGACGAGCACATATTGGTAAAAAAAAAAATTGGTAAAAAATGACAAACGGGCCGATCGGGCCACGCTATTGGGCGGGCAACAATTGGCGATGAATTCGAATTTTGAATGCGCAAGGCTAACAGTCGGACTCGTGTACAAATAAAGATCCCTTGAGACGGACAAACCAAAGACAAAGTTGACCAGTCTATCAGTTTTTACCCCGGACTTTATGCAAATATCTGTACAGTGACGAGCAAACATGGATGGAAAAGGAGATTCTCATTTAAAAAAAAAAACATACAAATTTTGTTCAGCTGACCACAACTTTGTATGAAAATCCATTTTTTTGGGTATTGTCTATGACTTCCTTGGAGAAAGTTGTTAATTTGCATGGGCAAAAGCAGATTTTAAAATATGATCACACTTTTCCGTTACACTCTGTATATGGTAAACACGCAAGGTTCACAAACTAGGCAATTACTTACCTAATTTTGCGTTAAGGTATTAATGCTGGAGTACCTACTTATCAATCAGGTTTCCCACATTGTCATATCATTACGACACCCGAAAAGCAATGTTGCTTCTTTTTTAAATTCACGTATAAAATTTCCTCTAATCGCTTATTGCCACGCCCAAACTACTGCGGTTCCTCACGGGAAAAGTCTACCATAAAAATAGGCAAGAAACGTCAACTTCTTTAGGATCAGAAGCAGTTCATTAAAGTCGTAGATTTTCTCAAAAGAAAAACGTACTAACAGCAAAATAGAGCCTTATTACGTTGTATAGCATGGAATAGGAATGCCCTACGATATGTTTTCTACCAAACAAACTAAAACTGAAAATAACTTACTAATAACTTGTTTCCTAAATAATTATTATAAGTAGCTATTCAAATAATTATCTTCCAATAAGTAAGGTATAACACATTAATTAATTCAATAAGAACTATTTTTGTATGGCTGGACTACTTAGAGTTTCCATTTGACTTGTTAAATAGAAAATTTTAGTTTAAGTGGATACCGATACCATGTTTTATTAGCAATTAAGGAAAATTAACTTAATTAATTGAAAGTTATTTGATAGCTACTGTCTTGTCTTTGGTTTATATGTTTTATTGGTATTACTAGCTGTGCACGCGGCTTCGCCCACGTGAATAATGTACAAATCAGTCGATAAAAAAAATGAGACACAAATCCAAAAACACGCCCAAACTTAAAAAAAATACGTATCATATCGTTCGACTGCAGTGACGCAACTTTCAGGCGCCCTACTATCAGCAGTCGTACTTGCAACCCTTTTAAATGTGATGATTTTGGGATTTCCTTCCCCATTAATAATTTCCCAATCTAAGCTTAATCTCATTTGTTTTTTCTCTTTTTCTTATTGTTTCATAAACCACAGAAGTAAGTACCGCACGCACAAATTTTTATATAGCGAGATCCTTATTTCGGCAAGCACGTTAAGCCGTTGGTACTGGGCTGCCATTCGTGTAACTTTGTGAGTTGTTCTCGTTAGGGGACCGTGGCAAGTCGGAAGACTGATGAGGAAACCGACTACCGCGTTACCCCGTACGTACTCGCAACTAATAGACAGTGGCTCCATTTCAAATACTGATGTTCACCTGTTCCTGTAAGCGGTTTGACTGGAAGATGACCTCAACATAGATGGGGAAAGGCTAGGCAGAAGATGATTAAAGCATCTATTTGTTTAGTATTATAGCCTTTACAAAACATATGATTCAACTGTAGAGTACAGATATGCATACTAATATTATAAATGCGAAAGTAACCCTGTCTGTCTGTCTGTCTGTAACCTTTTCACGCTTAAACCGCTGAGCCGATTTAGATGAAATTTTGTATGGAGATATTTTGAGACCCTGGGAAGGACATAGGCAACATATAGTAGCGGAAAAAAAAATTAGGTAAGGTGGGTAGGCTAGGTAGGTATGTTGGTATTGTAGGATAGGTAGGGTAGGGTAGGTAGGTTGGCAGGTAGGGTAGGGTAGCTCGGTTTGCAGGTAGAGTGGGTAGGTAGGTAGAATAGGGTAAGGTAGGTAGGAAGTTAAGGTAGGATAGGTAGGTTGGCAGGTAGGGTAGGGTAGGTAGGTTTGCAGGTAGGGTGGGTAGTTAGGTAGAATAGGGTAAGGTAGGTAGGAAGTTAAGGTAGGATAGGTAGGTAGGTATCAAGTTGATGGGAGCGAAACCTCAGGGAACAACTAGCGTCTTATAATCTGAGCAACTGTTACATACACAAATTGCTTGACCGCCTCGTTAGTCTTATAATAGTAATTGCTATTTGGTATTATCTATTAATGTACTAGCTGACCCGGTGAACTCGTGTGGTGGGTGGGAAAAATACTTTTTTTTAATTTGTTTTTCTTTCGTACTCTGTCCTGCCAATTAAAAACACAACAAAAAAAAATAGCCAGATAATGCGCTTACATAAATTCGTCAGTTGATTTTTATTCATATAGATTATAATCGGCTCATATCTGGGCTAACAGCAATGGATTTACAAATTAACTGTTTAGTTGAAATCAAATGGAATATTAAATCATTTTATTACACACGGGCCTACTTATCAACTAGCGTTGCAATCAATCATTGAAAAATGTATTGATTCCCCACTATCCTCCGACTTTTCCATTCAAAACATAAGGGGGCGTTTTAAAGCCGCTTGTCCGGCAAAATGAGCCAACTTAATGATTCCCTGCTTCAAAAAGCATTTTGCATCATTACGAAATCAAAAGCTGAAGCGTGAAAATCATTAATGCAACATGAATTTTTGAAATTTTCGTAATAATGTGGGTAGGCTGTAGGTACCCAACTGCTGGCATAAAAAAAAATAGCCACGACTAGCACGAACCAACACTATTTCTCCTTGCCGTGTTTATTGCCTCTATAGAAGGCATTCAGGCAATGTTCGCTAATTCATACGCGGGTTGAGAGAGCGAGTTTCACACTTACGTCAATCAGTGCGTAACTCAAGTAAAGGCATAGTGCTCCAACCACTGGACTAATTTAATGAGAGGGGCCTTTTCACCCGCGCGCGCCGCCTGCATGTCATACACCGCATATAAATGTGATTAACATAGAAATGACATAATTAAGACACTACACCGCCTACTTTTTTAACCGAATACTTTTGAGTTTTTGCAAGATGTATCTTTTTTGTGTTTTAATGTTTACTTGAACACACGGTTTATTTTAAAAGATTATGAGTAACCTCGAGCACGAGTACCACGACCGTGGGCTGAACTGAACGCTGTGGCTTTTTAAAAACGAGACTATTTCAATATTGGAACGCAAAAGTTCGCAGCTTCGCGAATGAATGTGATATGGATTTTTTGAATAAAATGCTTTAATGTTCTATTTGCAAATAGAGATATTACGAGCCGTATCATGTTCGTAAATGTAGTATTTCACAGCATATTTCAAATATACGAGGCGTGTTTTTGTCTGTTTTTGGTTTTCTTCGTATTTCATGTTTTTACGGCGTTAACTCTGCTATTATTTTTTTAAATGTTTTTATTAAAGTTTTGCCGGATATCAGTTATTAAAATTTGTTAACAGGATTATGATATTTCGTTCTGTAGCTATTTTGTGGACGTTTTTGTTTTTATATTAGCTTTAAATACTTACGCTATTATTAATATAAAGTAGAGGTAAAACATTGTAGATTGTCTGAGATTAGGTAGGTATTTAAATAAATTCTATGTATTGTTTAAGTTTACATTGTGTATGTAGTAAAAACAGTAAAACAGGTTTGCGAATATGGAAGAAGCTGTAAACTTTGGCGAGGCTAATATAACAAAAATTAAGTTTGAGACCGAAAAAAAAACAAAAATGGATCCAATAAATTTCTCGTATTATAAAGCATGAATTAAAAGTGGCTGTTGTATAATAATTACAACGGGTGCGACTACAATGCGTAGGGGCGCCGAATTAATGAGTAGCGTTCTTAGGGTCGGCGGCCATTTTGGTTCTGCGCAGAGCGCGCTATCGAGCTCACTGCGCAGGCGGCGAGCGGCGAGCACTGCGCACACTTAGCTCATCTGACCGAGAACGATCGATCGACCAGGGTGCACCCACCCGATCATATGGGGTTATTATTGTATTTTTATTCGCAGGGTCGAATTTAGGTCAATCGCTTTTGTTGTTTATGCAATAAATAGCATTAATGCAATAAATAGCATTATGCGAACAGGGTCCGGTTTCGGATTAGTGTGTGGGGGTTTATTTGAAAATAATTTGGCGAATTTATGATTATCTTATTTTAATGTTTTTGACTTTGTGGATAAGTGCAAAGATATGTATTTGTAAAGAAAATTTTGGTAACATCTTAAAATAGAGGACCAATGTTTGGTTTGATAAAATAAATTCTTCGCAAACCCACCTAAAGGAAAAAGAATGTGTACTAACTTAGCTGTAGTTAACCAATAACGCTTTTTTTACGCAGGCCCAGTGGTAGCGGCCGCGACTTACAAGTTGTTAGTCGTGAGTTCGAAACTTCGAACCCAGATAGGCACTTTTTTGGGTAAATTATTTGATCACCACTGCTCTCAAAACGATGAAGGAAAACATCGTGAGGAAACCGGCATGTCCTAGAACCAAAAATTCGAAGACATTTGACATCCACCAACCCGCACTGGGCCCGCGTGTTGGATTAAGGTCCATTCCCTCTCACAGCGAGCAGGCCTGTGTATGTCCCAGCAGTGGGAACATTAAAAGGCTGATGATGATGATGATGATGCAATACGTTCACTAATAACAGTAACAGTTCGTTTCCTCAACAATAAATACGGCCAACACGGTCAAAATTCTACAAAATAAAAACGGTTGTACAATCTGTTGTAAAGTTACCACAGTAGCGTCTTAATTGCACAATAATTATAACAAAACAGCTCGAATACTTCATTATTTCGACTTTGTACATATTAGCAAGGAAATTAGACCCCGCACGTGTGTGAGGCGCTCAGTGTAAAATAGGGTCAGATTACTGACTCTCTCTAGTGGATCAAACGGAGCTTAACGTGTCAAAAACATTTAAGGTAGGTAGGTTTTTTCCTACCAGGAAATTACCTTTCGCTGCCCACTGCTGGGCAACGGCCTCTTCTCATAAGATCCACTGCAGAACATAATCTAGGCTCAAAAGGAAACCCATTGATATCTTTTGAACCTACATTTATTGAACCTCGGTACATACATCATAGATATGAAGTAATAGGTGTGTAGATTTTCGGGGTAGCGGCAGACCGAGGAATAGATGGCGGGACACCTTGAATGACTTCTTCAAGATTTGGCAAGATAAACATAACACCGAGAGAAAGCGTGGTTAGGTCTTAGCCCGAGGAGAGACAAAACTCAGGACAAAAAAATGTAGTTGCTCGCCACGTGTTTCAAATTCATGGAACATCACTTTGTTCAGGCCCTCTGACCCATTTATCCTAATATACCTTTATCAGCAATCCTCCAGAATTCTTCTGAATTATTATGATTGCAATTGTTAATCCGTTCTGCCGATATTCGCCCTAGCTCTGCTCGTGTTCAAGAAAAGACAACCAAGTATTTACGGATATTAAAATAAGGATCCAATCGGGCTTCTGCGAAGGTACGATGCTTCGAAGAACCCCTCATGGCTGGCTATTTTACATAATTGAAAGCAAGCCCATCGTACGCCATTACATGTTTTCGATAGATTATCAGAGCATCGATTTATATATTATTATAATTATGCTCACTAAGCCATGATTTCTGGCAATCTGATCAATGCTCTGATTAGTATTCGCCAGGCTGACAACTAGAGCAGAAACTACAAAAATTTGCGACTGGCTTAATAGATTTCTGTGTGTCTTATACGGATTATGTCGAATTATATGTAATAATATATTCTTCTTCGTATTCCTAACAACAGGGTAACTCATGTTATCAACTCAAATTGGCCTATAGTTTACATATTTAACTAAATTCGTAGTAGGTATACACACTACACTTTAAAACTATTACATAAATTATATTAAAATAACACATTAAAGAAATATGGTCTCTATCTTCAAGTAGCAAAGAAAACAATCGATTGGCGATCACAAAACTATTTGTAAAATCGTCACATCGTTTCACGATTCTGAGTAATAAGAATATTATTAATTCATGTGAAGAAAGGACTGCAAGCTCGTTTATAAAATTATATGTAATAGCTCCTAGTTATAATGATTACGGTAACATTGATTGATTTTATACATTGTGTCTGGTTAAACACGAACAGGAAGGCAATCATATTATATAACTTTTATGTCAGAAAAATATCGGTGCCATGCAACCTATACACATTTGCATGTAATCTCTTCACCACCCTTGGCTGCCTACTAGAGAATTAAGTCTGCCCTTTTACCTTTGTGCTTGAACACAAAATAAATAAATTCAGTAAATCAATATTGTAACAAAATTAATAAAGTTGACTGAAATTTGTAATAAATGCAGTTATTTGGTGAGAAAATCTGATTCTTGTAAGTATTCCGTGCACTTGCACAATTTCTTTCCATCATCATCACCTGCTTTTCCCTTGATCTCCCCCAAGCGTCGCCACATTGGTATTTTTGGACTGGAGTCGATGGCGGCAGATTATCCGCTTATAGGGGTCCAGAGACCACGATTCTCAGTATTGAGGGTCCGATTGTAGAAAGAGTATAATCAAGGTGCGGTAACTCTATAAGAGGGAGGAAGCAATGTTCTTAATCAGCTTTAACACCAGTTTCCTGTAGTTACAATGATATCAAAGTGTTAAGCCGCAATCGTGACAATAAGCTTGTCAAATTGACGAGTGCCGACGTTTCTGCTTCAAATGTTTCTATATTGATCGTCGGGGCGAGCCCTTGGTAAGACATTGTGTTGACGCACGAGCCAAGCCGCACGCAAAGCTTATACTTTGTCGATTAATAATCGTCTACGACGACTGCATTTCTATGATTGAACTTATTTGTTTCATGATCATCTTTTGAGCCGGGAGTCGTCCACTGCTGTATACCTACAGCTTATCTTTATCTTAGAACTTTGAGAAAATATTACGTTATACAAGTTTTTGTATTAATAAGTGCATTGTCACGAGAAACAACAACGTCAAGTACAACAGTAACAGACAAGTTCAATAGCTTGTATCGGTTGTGTACCGGTGTTACAAATAAAAATATTAGATTTTGAAATTTAAATCAAACGTGTATGTAAAATTTCAGCTCAGTCGAACATCGGGAAGTGGATCAAAAATTGCAAGCTTTGATTACACAGACACCAGGACAGGTGAAAATAATAAAAGCTTGTAAAATAGGATACTGCTAATTTTGTTGTATTGCGAAATATAATTTTTATAACCGGAGAAGAATTTTAATACGTGTTCCTTATGAAGATTTGCTCAGTATGGCGGGTAGAATTGGGCTCTTAATTATTGAAAGCGACCTAATCGATAATCCTGAGAAACAATCTTCCTAAAAAAAGTACAGCTATCGAAACAGGACAGAAAATAAAATCTTAAAACCTTTCTAAGCCAAAATAAAGCCCAAAATTAAACCTACAGTTTTAATTCTTAAAATAACTCAAAAAGGAAACTAAACAGCGATAGAAACGCAGCTTTAGATAGAATTACATTTTATGAACTTCGGTATAAAAGCTAATAAAAATATTTACATTTTCCGGATGCAGCCGAACCATTGAGTTGGTAATTTACTTTCACAGTAGAATATTTGTTCTATAATAAAATCACTTGCTTCGGGACAAGCTCTTAACACACTTGACATTTCCTTTCAATATCAGCCAGCTTTCTAGCTATCTTAAACATAAATAGTCGTATTGGCAATATTGCCAATTGTGAACGTATTAAAAATTTATAGGTACCTGACATTTACGTGGAGTTTATGTGAGGCACGTTCCTAACTTGTTGGTCTTAATAAATTGGCGTCTCTTTAAAATCATTTTATAGTTCAGTCTTCGGGAGTTTGTCTTGAAACAAAGCGTCTAAAATATATGTGCATTTTATTAAAGACTTTCTTGCGTTTAAAATTTTGAATTCTCTCTAGTTTTGAAGATAGAATTTGTCAAAATTACGATCCATTTTCTTGTTATATCGACAAGTTCACTTATTGATCAAAATAGCTATTTAAAACAAGAAGAAAATTCTACCTAATAGAGGCACAACAATCTTCACCACAACAAATGTAATGGATTCATGAAAACCGGCTAGTTCCTTATAAAATCACTTTAATGTAATTATCTAAGAATTACCATGAGAACTGAGGAAGTGGCGCCAGCTGGCACACCCATTTGTGCACCAATGGTCGGTATTCACCACCATTTACCTCGATTCACCCCCGACTATAGGTAATCGATTCAATGTTCCTTGTCTTGTACAAAATAATAATTATAACAGGTCAGGCGATGCAAATTTATGATTCAAGGAAATTTCAATTCAGAATACGGAATGGGCTACACAAACAATGAATAATTGGTAGCTCACAAGCTATGGAGCGAAGGACTTTAAACAAAGATGATTATGGAAATGATGATCATTCTGATGATACGGTATTTTTTTTGCGGTTTTGATTTTTTGCTCTCTGGTCCCATGGTTAATAAATCAATTGCCTTTACCCAACTGTAAATGTTGGGTTCAGCTTCCAGTCAATCTGTATGTGGCTGAGTACCACATGGAGCAACTGCCCATCTAACCTCCAAAACCCAGTAACTGGGTAACGCCTTTGCAAGACTGGTGTCAGTTTTGGCTTCCGACTATTTGTAAATACTATCAAATATCTATAAATGGCAGACGGGAACAATTGCTTGAAGGGCATTCTGCACAGAGGCAACCTGGTTTGTAAGATGCTCCCTAAATTTCTTCTTAAGTAACTTCTTATGTAATCTAGTGTCACTAGTACGCGTCATATTTCCTTGAGGGGACCACCGCAGCGTTATTGGTTCAAGAAAAGGGGGACCGTAATGATCACCGTAACCGCACTGCATCAAACGACACATAACCACATAATCGCTTCCTGAGCCGAGATGCAAACGGAACTCTCAAATCAAACATTGACGCATATAAAAACAGTCGCAAATTGCGCTAATCGCAAGTCGCGTCCCGTACGTCCTTGACGGCACCGTTTTCTTCAATTCGCTTCAGTCGCACAAACGCCAATTTGACTTTGTACGTCGACAGGAACAGGCCGCGGATGCGTCTATTAGGGCACTTATTTAATACTTGAAAATAAAGGAGTACGACCATTATGGAGTAGCGCAAGCTTCCGGACAATCGCATGCATATGACACGTGCGCCTGCGACTATCGGACGGTTGATTGCTTTCTGTAACGTTCGAATTTGATTGAGTGGGTCTTTGCAGTTGTTTTTTTTCGTGCAGTGATTGTGATCTTGACCATGGGAAGTAATCAGTCCCTAACTATTCCGGCTTAATTTGGTGTGACGCTAGTTTTTAAATTTTCTAAAAATAATGGCGATATTAGTTTTGCCCTTCCTGTACCTCTCGTTGGTACTAATAACTGCCATGCACTGTATAAATCAGAATATCAAACAACCAAGATCCTTCTTTCCCCTACCTTGCAAATGGTTACAGTGTGCAATACGCACTAGCTCTGGGTCAAACGGAACTGGCCCACACGCTCATCAGAGCCCCTAATATGGCGCTCAGCGCTTCCTATGACGTCACACGTCATCACTTAGGACCCATTCACACACGGCAAGATAAACAACCAACAGTTTGGTAATTGCTCTATTACAGACATGCTATATAATCTTATTTAGAGTCATAATCATCATTGTGTTAGATAAATGACTGAGTTTTATGGTTCTAAGTGCTGGTCCAGGTAAGGCATTTTACGCTCATATACGAGCTTAATAAGCGTTAGTCCTGATAATCTAGGAGTATTGTTGATCCAGTGCATTCGACATGTGTGCTAAGATCCAGTGCATTTGACATGTGTGCTATAAGGGCGTCATGAAAGGTCTTATCCGGACATCTTTTTTTTAGACTTTACCGTACATTTTGGATGGTTTTTCGTAGCTTCCGCCTCGTTAAGCTTACGTCACAAATACGTCTTTTGAATTATCAATAGAGCCCCTGAAGATGCTATCTGTACATCGTCCAGTCGCAAGACGTATACAGATGTGCGAAAACACGCGAGTAGCGAAACGTATCCTGCGACAAATAGTCTGCTAGTCAATACTATGCTTTAGAACAGTCCGATTGACACATATTCTCGCACTCCCCGCGATAGGAAGAGTTGTGTTATGCACACTGTAGAACATTTAGCTACGTGAAGTGCGAAATTTATTTTTCATATATGATATACCTATATACGTAACGTAGTAGAACATTATTTATATTTAGGTATTGCTAAGTAACCAATTAATATTACTATTTTTATTTGGTACTTATCTTGAGTGGTTGAGCATTTTCCATTGAAAAGAAGGAATTTCAGTATATAATTGATTGCAGTCACCAACCAATTAGCACTGCCTTTTGCGTTTTTGTTAAATATTTTATTTGTCTACCCAAAACAATATTAAAAAAAACAAGTTGCATTGCATCTATGCAAGCCCTCATCGAGAGTATCAATAGTTGAATTGTTTAATAAAATTGCTCATCCAAAGTGCAATTGAAACACATTTTGCTTCGCGATCGGGTGCAGATAAAAAGACATTGTTATTCCGCCAGGTTTTGTCTGTCAAGTATCCCGAATTCACGATCCTATTGTATTACAACTCGCCAACTAATTAAGTGGCAATTATTAACAAACCGCAATGCAATTAGTATTGCAAAAATGCAAAGGATTAAAAATTTATGCCTGTAAAGGAACACGTTAAAATTACCTTGTATCAGAAAATTTGTTTTCGCTTTTCATTCGCTTAAATAGGGACTTGGAAAAAGCCGCTCAGTTGCTCACTGGTTAAACATCACCATTTACTCGACGCTTTTCAATAGATTTGAATTCTATTTATGTATCTGAACAATTTGTTCCGTAGAATTTGATATCGACTTTTAAAAAGTGAAGGTTTTACATTCCAGTCGGGAACAGCAAATTCCGGAACATGGACGCCATACAATATTCCTTTGAAATGCAGAAGAACACAAAGGCGTATCAAGCTGCATTTTTAATGGAGAACGTATTTGTAATTTCTAAAATAATCGATCCCCCACCCCACGCACAGGCTGCGTCTGCTCGCCTCGTCGCGAGGGACGCATCGTTATCGACCAAATTTTTATTATGCATATTTTTTCATTTTATTTTTTTTCACCCCCCCGCCCTAGGGCGAGTCCACGTGCGTATTAAATCAATACTGCCACGAGATTTTGTTTTTATTCGTTGGTTTGGATTGTTGGATGGGGCAGCGGCATGTTTGGCGGACCTCACCTTCTGAGCGCGGATTCCGATTTCCGTCTAATGGAACAGCACCCGGGTGTTCAGTGCTCCACTGTGCTCAGTGCTCAGGAAATGCACGCTCGTCGGACTATTTTTACGTGCGACTAATGCCCGTCGTGTTCACTTTTTGGTGTTTTTAGAACTTAGGTATATGTATGCTCGGCAAAACGGATAAAGGCCTATTTTGTACGTGTCCTGGCATGCAGTGAATGGAATGTCCGTTTTTTGGCGTCGCACACATACCTAGACCTCTGCCATCATACTTTATAGGAATGTTTTGTCTCAGAAAACACTGGCTTCGTACGCTTGTTTACTCTCAAAATAGTTTTTGCTCGTTCTAATGAAGGCCAGAGTTATATTCTTAGCTTATTAATTTCTTAAATTAATCGCAAACCGAGGTGTATCAGCTGCTTATCTAGGATGCTGGTTTAATTGTGGCTACCTACTACGCACAGCAGGTTATCATTATCTCGATCCTTAAACTTAATAACTTATTGCATACGGTGGCTCAACAAAAAAAGAGTTAAATAACGGGTTGTTTAGTTGACGTACATTATGACGTCGTGGTTTCCCAGTGGCTCGTCACTCGTTAGGTCGTGGGTTCAATCCAGGTACGCCAAGTGAATTTTCAATTCATTTGTACTTTCTAAGTTCATCTTGGACATCGCTGACAACGGTGAAGGAAAACTTCCTGAGGAAACCAGAAGTTATTAAGGATAATTTAAAGTTAGTAGAACTTGCGGTCCATTGGCTGCAAGGCGTTCCAGTGCGAGGACAAACGAATAACTGAGCAAATAGTAGTTTAGAGAGAAATACCAGAAACGTGGGTAATAAGTTGTCGCATCGATGACTGTCAGACTGTTAGTGACGTCACGCTACGCATACTTGCGACTTGATATCTAAAGGGCTTCAATACCGCTGTCTACACTACAACTAAGCTGTCACTTTTTACAATTTCTCAAGCAGCTAAACATTATCCGCTCTGTCCCGCCTCTCGGCGTCGTTCATTCTGTTCATCGCGGCATCGTGGGATTAACACACGAGTTTTATAACAACGCTTTTTGTACCTAACTCTCGAGAAGCTTGTTATTTAAGAGTTTATTAGAAAGTTGGTTTTCTTTTATATTCAATAGCGATTACGGTGTTGTTATGTAGCTCAATAGATAGTAACGTACGTAGGTAACACAGAAGACAATATCATTGATTGATTTAATATCCTACCTTCGCTTGTGAATGTGCAACTAGTTTCATCTTTTGCTTGACAATTCAAGAGTACTTTTAAATTGTTTCATCATCATCATCATATCAGCCGAAAGACGTCCACTGCTGGACATAGGCCTCACCCACACCTAAGCGTCGTCACATTGACCGGTCTCGCGCGTTTTAAATTGTTTAATTGAAATAAATTATTTCAGTTAGTTTCTGAATAGAACTTATTTCTATGTGACTAAAGTGAATATTATAGCTCAGTTTATATATTGATATTCTATTGAGCATTTTCATCAATAGTTTTTGGCTACATTATTACATACATTTCAACACCTGTAAACGGGAATTATAAAAATCTCTATAGAAATAATTAGTACCACAGTGAATTAAAAAGCAGTTATACAGATAAAATATTTTCATAAAATTCTGTGTAGAAATTACGTGGTTGCAATGGCCGGTTATTAGGAACAATGTTAGTTAGTTTATGACAAAAACGCCTGCGCGTAAATTGCCCTTTGCCTTGCCGAATGCATTACGCAATAAAGCTGCTATACGGAACCTAGTACTAACTGTAAAAATAAACTTAATATAAGTATTCCGTTACATTATAACGCTATGAATTATTAATATAAGTATAGTTAATAATTCATTTATACTACGTTTTATTATGTGCAATAAATTTTGCGGAACAATAAAATCTCTTAGATTGTTTCGCGTTTTTCTGTTGTGTTAATATTGCATTGGTTGAGTCGTCTTACCCGGTTTTACACACGCGATATTTTATATAATGCGATAATGTTGCTTCAAGCTAGTCCTATTTATATACTCTGCGATGCGTACATTTAGTAATATACAAATATATATTTTTGTATTCGTTATAGGCTCGCGTTTGACCACTATCTCGCCTATTGTTAAGTGATGATGTGGTCGAAGGTGAAGCTCGCTTCCCTAGAAGTAATCTATTCACTCTTGACTTGAAGACCCCAAGGTTGTAGATATCATGAAAAGTTATTAAAGTTATTCTGCAATCATTTTATTTTGTGATATTCGATGAAATGTTGTCGGGAGATTAATCAAATCTGTCAGACAAACAGTGAGCGGACGGATTAGCCATGTAAAAATATATGATAACAATTTTTATCAATCTGTTCCAATCCAAATAAAATCCTTGAGCTTCAAATGCCGTGGACTGCCCAGCCCCCAGCCGCGACTGACTCGGAATTATTGAATTTTTCATGAATATTTCTCCTCTTGTATATTTTTAAAGCGGGCGAATGAAAAGCCCGCGTTTTTCCTATACAAAGTTGATTCGTTTGTTTTACAAAAATATTGTTTTTACCAGTTATTAACGACAATTTGTTATGTTCTTGTTTTAGGAACGTTTTTTATTTGCGTGTGTGTAAATGGCGGGCTTTTGGCCTATTTACTCTGTAATCGGAAATTTTACTCGTAGGTCTCGTGTCTTTTTTTCAATCGAACGAAAATAATTAATTTAGAGTTGAATAAGCCCCTTATGCATCTGCCCTTCTTCTCAGTAATTGTAAATGTGAAAGTTTTTGTTGTGATGACAGTGTCTCGAATAAAATCTTATAACTAAAGCCACGGGCATTACCTAGTATAGAATAAAAACAGTTGCTAGGTATCTGTTTCATTCATACTCTTTACTGTTGTGAAAATATTCGACATCAATGTTTTCAACTTCATTCAATGAAATCCTAGTCGAGACTCGAGAGTGTTACAATATGTTATTAAAAGTGTCGTTTTTATTTCCCTGTCGAAAGTAATATAAATCCATGAATGAAGTTATTTAAACCTACTTTGTATTGTGAGTGTCAAACGATGTGAAATGACTTTGTTTTGACTTCTGCAAGACGGTGTTAGATTGTCAACTGTCATTCATTTTTATCAGCCTTATAATATTCCCACTGTTGGGACTCAGGCATCATCTCTGTGAGAGATTAATGGGCCTTAATCCACCACGCGGGCCCAGTGCGGGTTGGTGGATGTCACATGTGTTCGAATTGTTGGTTCTAGGACATGCCGGTTTCCTCACGATGTTTTGCTCGTTTTAAGAGCAGTGGTGATGAAATAATTTACAAAAATTAAAGCTCCTGCCTAGGTTCGAAATCACGACATACCACACGTAAGTCGGGGCCGTTACCACTGGGCTACCACTGTTCCACTGTCATTAAGTTTCCCAAAACTGAGTGACAAAAATTCAGAATCTGCATTCGATTAATTGGTATAGACTCTCCCCTATCCCCGGTGCCCGGTACCCGCATGACACTGATAATATTACCGTCGAACCGTGGGTGTACTATACCTCTGTGTCTGCGCAACCCTTTGACAAGTCCGCTAGATGTATGCAGTACTGGTCATTATTTACCTTTCAAGTTTCATCATCATCATCAATTTTGAATACCATTACTGGGATTTCAATTCTAATATACCACTTCTTTGTAGCTTACCTACACACCTACGAACTGCCTTAATTACAAGGCATTTCACTCAGTTACATTTGAAGAAAAATATATGATTCCCTTCTAAAGTAGATGAACATATTTCCATTGGTTTGCAATTTAGTGCTTCAATGTCTGTTGTAAATTGCATATGCCTTAAATGTCTTGTTGGGATTTGTTAGAGACCTCATTAGACTAAGGCGAAACAGTGAAAACGATGTTTATAGCGACTACTTATCGGGTATGACGACAACATCGTTCTCTTCTAAATCGTTCTAAACCATAAACGGTTTTGACGATGTATTTGAAGGTACGTAGGTACTTTAGGTGTTTTGCCTATAATGAGATGTCAGTGTCTATGCATGTATTTTTTTTATAGGCTCGCGCTTGACCACTAACTCACCTGATGGTAAGCGATGATGTGGTCGACGGTGGAGCACGCTTGCCTAGAAGTAACCTATTCACTCTTGACTTAATGACCCCTAGATTGTAGCTTTCGGAAAACACAGACTCCGGTAGGGTATTCCACTCCTTAGCTGTACGCATAATAAAAGTATTCTCAAAACGTTTTTTGCGTATGGGTGGGATGTCCACCATGTACCGATGGCGCATCGCCGTACTTCTGGTAGTTCGATGATGAAACGGGCTGGGTGGAATTAGATCATGCAATTCCATCGCACACTCCCCGAAATGTAACCGATATAAACCGGTAAATGTATATCTGGTTTTAAGTAGATGTATTGGGGATTAGTTATCTTAAGACGAGATGTCTTTTGTTGAAATCGACGTGTTAGTATCAGACGATTCTTAGTAGTCAGAATTGTCAAAAAGGTAGGCACATCTCTTTAAAAACAATGAAAACATTAATTTCCTTAATATTAGGTATTTCTAAATATTTTATTTAGTATATATAGTTTTGTTTAAAACCTACGGCAACTGCACCACAAATCCACTACGGCTTAGTGCGGCGGGAGTGCGAGGCATTTAAAACTTGAACAATGAGTGAGATTTAGGACCAGTTTCTGAATTGAGTATTTGGAATTAAGAACATGTCAAACCAAACCTTCATACTAAAGTTAGTCAGGTGTTCAGAGCAATGTTTGCTCAACTCAACTTCAAATTCTTAATTCAGAAATCAGGGGCTAGTGATATCTCTTGATGACGCCGGCATCACAAGATAGGTTTAGAATAGACGATAATAATTAGTAGCAAGAAAACGCAGCTTTGTCTTAAAAATAAAACACATTCTATCATCAATCAAAGTTCAGTAGATTTTCGTAACTAAAACGTCAAGAATAAAAGTTAATAAGCAATCTATTTCGACATTTATTAATAGCTGGCTTTCGCATCTTTTAGCTATTTCCAACTCAGAAATCAAACAAAAGACGTAAGTAAACATTTTCTAATGATAGCAACACCATTTCATACAGTTTATTTACTGAAGTCAAATCTGAGCCACGCTGATCGAGAAAAGTATAAATTGAGTAAAAAGGTATCCACGTCTAAAATAGACAAAGAAAATGAAAGTAGAGAAAACATCACACGATTTCTTTGGATCTAAACTTTCGTCAAAATTGTAATGTAAAAACGGGATCAAACTTCAATCTTTCAATAAAATAAAAAGCCGAATAATGTCGGATACTGCATTCGATGCAGAATCCGAAATATAAACACCATTCCGAAAGATATATTCAATTCACAAGCAGGCCGAGCCTATTTTAAAATGGGCGAAGCCATACTTCAGATCTTTCATCCTGAATTATTTCAGCTCAAAATATGTGCGAACTCTACAACACTTCGGGCTGTACCCATAATATATAATATTTCCATTCAATAGCGCAAAACCACTTACACTTTTTGTGACCACTTATAAATTAATAATAAAATATCCCACTGATCCAGAACGCAATATCACCCACAGAACAATGTGATCGAACCCTAAGATTTATACGAGCTTAACACTCTTGTCCACTGAGGCGTAACGCAATAAATTCGTCAGTATAATGAGCAAAAACAGTCGACGTGGTTGTCGACAACTTGTTGTATGGCCATCACTCACTGCAGAAATCGCAACGAATACGCATTTGAAGACGTTGTGAAACGTCTTAGTTCGTGCATCGAGTGAATTGATTTTGGCAATCTCGAAGGAAAAGCTGTTAAAGCAGCAAAAAGAATTATCACTGTTGAGTATACACTTCATTCATCGTATATTATTCACTGCTGGACAAAAATCTCCCTTATAACCAGCTAGTATTTCTGGAGGATTGCGTTTGCCGGCTAATCTCTGTCTATAAGTATATCTTACAAACCATGCCTACTCATATTTTGTCATCACTCAATTCAATGCACTTCGTGCTCACTAAACTGCAAACCATTTTAACCCACCCACTGCCAAAATAGCTTTCAAACCAAATCCATAAAACGATAATATAATTACCGTCCCTTATTCGCACTTTCATCAGCCGGAGTACAGACTAGTTGATATTTTAATTAAATTTTGCACCTCAGTTTTACGTCGATCACGCGAGTTTTACACGGAATTTAATTCATCATTTTATCAGTTAAACTGACATATTGATGAACCGTTGACAGGACGGTTTAAATTGCCGCCTCCCTGCTTTTACCACGTTTTTAGTCGAGATTGCATTTAAATTGTTGATCAGATGAGTGTGTTAACTGCTCATTATCAGCGGCATGATTGAGTGTTCTGTAACTCGAGGCATTAGTGTGGTTTGTGGTTGAGGATGGTTGAGATTTTTTCGTATTTGATGCTTACTGTGCTTTTTGTATTATTTTGAGAAACTCGGGAAGGAAGATTCACACAAGATGAGTAGTTGTTTCCTAGATGTAAGAAGCACAGGACCAGTCGATGGACGATTTAGGTCCAGCATTGGACGTCTTTCGGCACAAATAATGATACGAATGTACAGAAATTAATACTTGTATTAAAATAAAAACGTAAGGTAATCCGAATCATTCTACTAACATCCCAAATGAACATTCCCCACTTCGGTTTGAAACCGATAGCCTTTTACGTTGTTTTAGTTGTGACTCGTTTAGACTTTTTTGGACACGGGCCCTTCAAACCTAACCGAGCTATTTCGGGTGCCCCTGAATTCGCTCGTTCGCTTCCGCCGCCATAGTTTGTATTTGCAACTTTTTCTGATTCAGTCACCTTCCAGCCCGTCCTTTTCACTAAAATCTCCTTAGAAAAATATATAGATTATGAAAATCGGTCTGTATAAAATGAAACACGCTTGTGTTTCATTTTAGCTCGTATATTAGTAACAGCTAGTCTTGGCTTAGCCTAATTTCAGCTGTATCTTTTGTCATACCTAATTCGGCTTTGAGCTTCATAGGTAAAAAGGTAGGCCTTCGAACTACAATCGTTCGATGATGAATTCGTCAGATATTACAGAAACGGTGATTGGAACAGTAGTTTCGACTGGAATTGTGCTTACGAATTCCTTCATAAGTGTTATACCAGGTCACTAATGCCCAGAAACCTCTAAGCCACATGGTCAACAGTTCCAATTATTAACATTCCCGTGTCTATCTTTGTCTATATGAAGTGGCGATCTTTATCAAAGCGAATCTACATCTTTATACCCATCCAAGAATCACACGACACAAAAATAAAATAGGCATAGGGCGTTAAAAAAAAGTAGTATTTAAAATCAAAATCAAAAAATCAAAAACCTTTTTTTTCTTTGCAAACATGGGTAGAGTACATAGGTGTTTTTATAATAAAGTTCTCCATATTTTACCATAACATGGGCATACAAAGTTTTACAATTCCAAATAATAA
This sequence comes from Orthosia gothica, assembly GCA_949775005.1. Lineage (NCBI taxonomy): Eukaryota > Metazoa > Arthropoda > Insecta > Lepidoptera > Noctuidae > Orthosia > Orthosia gothica. Next base: position 31,311,710 of record OX459039.1, on the reverse strand, counting down.
CAAGTATAACAAAATTAAATGTCAGATCATTGGAATTACAATACATATTAAATTTAAAAAATGTCAATAATAAATAAAATAAAACAAGTCAATGAGAGGATCACAATAATTATGTCAATCAGAGTAACAGTATGTCAATCAGTTAGCGAATAATCATTAAGAAAATCGTCAATCGTGTAATACGTTTTCATAATCAACAGTTCTTTAAGCGCCCTTTTAAATTTTTATGTAGTCATATTTTTTATAATATTTGGTACTCTATTATATATGAGTGGGGCAATACCAAAAAAACTTTTTTTCATAAGTGCGGTTTTACATTTTACTTGACATAGTTGATTGATGTATTGAGTCCGAGTTGGATTTTTCTGACTTCTGATAGTTTTTTAAATAAATGAGTATGAGTATATTTAGTAAAAACATTTTGGGCATGGCACCCAAAATATACAATTAGTTGCCAAAAAGTCTCACAGACATACACAAAATGGACCAATTCAAATGATGTTTGCATGAATTCCTGGTTACAAAATGTTATTATTAAATTAATGATTATTTAAATGAAAGATGACTGATTTTATCTGAAATGGCACCACATACGAGGCCCCTCAGAAAGTATTGCGAAAAAAAGTTTTTATATATGGGAGACTGGCCAGTTATAATGTTTTTCGAAAATATGATTATTTATAAGTAAAAATAAGTAAGTTCCAATTTCAAAATTTCCCTCCACATTTTTTGCGAGTTAATTCAAAGTATTGTGTCTCACTGAAATATGGATCTGCGCCGGGAACATTTTAGAGCTATGATTTTATACGATTTCAAGTGTCGCCTGAAACCGGATGAATCGTACGATAGACTTCAAATGGCATTCATGGATGAAGGCCCTTCCAAGGCAACCGTGTATCGTTGGTATAACGAATTCGACCAACTTTGGGGGATGACGAAAGAAGCGGTCGCCCTTTGACGGCTGTTACCGAAGAATACGTGCTAGCAGTGAAAAATTTAATCCAAGACAATAGGCGAATTACATATCAGGAGATTCAACACATATTGAAGATTGGATCGGGAAGCGTTCACGAGATTCTACACAGCCATCTTCGCGTGAGGAGGATAGTATCACGCTGGGTGCCGCACAACCTCACCGATGCTCAGAAGCAGGCCCGGGTGGAATGGTGCCGTGATATGCTTAACAAATTTGAAGCAGGCTCGTCTCGGCGTGTTTACGACATCGTTACAGGTGATGAGTCCTGGATTTATCAATACGACCCAGAAACCAAGCGCCAGTCGACTGTTTGGGTGTTTCAAAATGAGCCAACGCCTACCAAAGTGAAGCGATCTAGAAGCGGGGGTAAGATTTTGATCGCTAGCTTTTTTAATTTGACTGGCCACTTGGTATCAATTCCCTTACGGGATCAAAGAAGCATTAATGCCGAATGGTATACTACCAAATGTTTGCCAGAAGTTTTCTCTGTTATAAGCAACAAGCGACCAAACACAGGGCTCCGCGGGCTACTGCTCCACCACGACAATGCACCTGCGCACACCGCACTCAAAACGAGGGACTTCCTGGACAGCACGCCAGTCAAACTCCTGAGTCACCCTCCTTACAGCCCTGATCTAGCACCGTGTGACTTCTTTTTATTCCCAAAAATAAAAAATCAGCTCAAAGGGATACAATTTTCGTCGCCGGAAGATGCGCTGGCTGCGTTCGAGCAGGCTGTAAACGAGGTGTCTGCGGCGGACTGGAAAAAGTGTTTTGAAAACTGGTTTAGGCGCATGAATCTTTGTATAGAGGCTGGTGGAAAGTACTTTGAAAAGATTTAATAAAAATATATGTACGTATAGAACAATTTTTTTTAGTTTCGCAAAACTTTCTGAGTGTCCCACGTATATAATGATTATTGAAGTTTAGATTTGATTTTTGTATTTTTTTTATTTCTTATTTTTAATGTAAATCAATTAAAAATTTGTTCTGTATCTTCAATGATGCGATTAGTACTTAATATCTAAAATGGCACAATTCATTCGTTTATAATACAATATACCTTTTAAACCAGTAAGTTATTTTAACATATATTATGCAAATATATTATTTGATTTGATTTTACGTTACTCCAGTCACAATGCCATTTGCCAGTTATCATTTGGTAGGATTTCGCTACACCGCTTATGGAACAATTTTATCACGAAATGCTTACAGAGATAAAAATGCAGTGAATACAGATGACAAACCGTTCGACAATACGAACACCACCAAAAACCGCAAAAACAGCATTATTATTTATTAATTTAACAATTAATACATTCCGGGACTAAATTAGTGAAATTATTCACGGCACTTCAGTGTTATTTCGTAAACATTTAGTTTCAAAAACCACTGCACATAGGTACCGCAGCGGTCATTGTATTCATGGGCGATCGCATAAACACGCCGACATTACTCGCTACAAATGTGCAGAGGAGCAAAAACTGTTTAATTGGGCGGTGTACGCGATACCGAATCATTCGGTATCACTGCGTGTGTGTACTCGACTCTAGTGATGCGGCCAAGTCGATTGTTGTGCGTAACGGGACCGTTTTTTTTGACAATAACTTTTAAACTTTGGTTTTTATCACCGGTTTTTCGTTAATGTATCTACCGAATGCTTATGAAATGTATGATATGGTCGGAAGTACCAATAACATGCTACCTCAACTTTAATGCCCACATAATATTACCTAAATTACCACTTTTCTTGAAAAAGTGGGAATTTAGCTTTTTAGGAAAAACTCAATACAATAAAAGATATGATATCAACAGGCACTGTAGGTGTAAGAGGAAGCCTCAAATTGAAATCGACATTTGAAGAACAGTTGTGGTCACAGTAGACACAATAATAGACACCCAATCCAATCCTGTTATATCCGGCACAATCTACAAACCCTTAGGCGCATTTACGCTAAAACCAGAACTCTTAAAAACAAATAAATCATACATAATTGGTTGGGTTAGCTACTAACTCGGGGTTAGTAAGATAACCCTAAGCGACGACGCAAGCGGGCCTTAGTGCAATCTGGCATCACTACTTTAACAAATCCCAGTAAAATAAACATCTATTACTAAAAAAACGTGACCTACCTACCGACCCTCAGCAAAATTAGACATCACTACTTTAAACCCCAAAAAAAGAACATCGATTAACAAAAAAAAAAAGTGTCAACACTATTGTAAGTTGGACCGCGACCAACAACAGGTGTGACGTGTCGCATCACTAGTGCGGGACACGTAAAAATAGTGGGCAAATCTAGCAACCTGTTCGTGCGGCCCGATGACAGGCCGCGCGAGTCAACTGCGCGGCTGCGACCGCTATCACCACAACTACTTTCGGCTTATGTAAGGGGGATTTGTAGCTTTTTTTTGAAAATGGAATAGATAGTTTATTTTCACGGTGTTGCCGCTGATTGACTGTGTTGATGTTGTTGGTGAATTAGAGGGTTATAGTGTTGGTTGTCTTAAGATTTTCTCCTTTTGACTCGTCAAAGGACTGAACGTCTTGTGTACTTGACTTCTATCTTTTTAATTCTTGTTTGTAGCGGTACAAGATATTTCAGCGTATTTGCTGCTTAGCTTCACGCTGCTAGGGAAATCTCGGAAAACAGCCTATGTTCGGTGCCCCTAAAAGGTGAACGAAATGAGTGGAAGTTAATCTAGCTACTATCTTAGCTGACTAGCTTATCTTTTCATTCACACATTCACCCAAAAGTTCACTGAGTTCAAAGCTCTTGAAAAATTTCATAACTTTATTTACATTACGCCTTATTTTTTGGCAAGGCTCAATGACCTTCTTTGCCATACTTTTACAAAACTTACTACAGTACCTATCTCAAATTAGAAGGTAGCTATACTCTATAAATATCGTGAAAGTTTCGCAAGATTCAAACTTTGCCCAGAATCCCTTTTTATTTGCTTGGCCTTCAGTGCCGTATACTTGAAGTAGTGATTCAGTTACTAGAATAATTAATTTATTCGAATGTTTCGGCTGCTTGAAGTCTATAGTTTTTTTTTTTCGTTGAAATAAACGGCGAGAATTTTCAATGACAAGGTCCGATCATAAGAAACTTATAAGCTCCTCGTAGATGGACGCGACGTTTATTGTACAAATTATTCTACGAAAATATTATTCGTAAATTTTACTAAAAAAATCCTGCCGCATTGTCGCATTGGTATTTTCTGCGAGAGGTTTAACCTATAAGACTCCCGTAGACATAAGCAAAGTGACAATGCGACAACGATCCAGCGATTTATTTTTGTACAAATATCCCAAGATTTTCTTAAATCTACTACAATTTGACGATCGACCTTTTGCGAGAACTTAGTCTGTCTCGCTGCCAATAATAAAAAACCAGAAACATTGCGAAACAAACATACATATGTACAGAAACTATTCGCGATTAAATCAACATAAGGCTGTATTTTGCTGTCAGAGTGCACCTCTTGGAAAGGTTCTACGGTTACTAATGGTCTGTAGAGCACTGCCAATTTCTGAAGCTGTCCTAACTAGGAAGTTAGGAACTCTGTACGAAATAGGGGTGCCTCATTTCAAAACCTGAGTTACAATTATACACTTGCAGGCATGTTTATGTTCCTAATCCTGGTAGCGTTAGTGTTGAATAAAAAGTTCGCTTTTCACTGGAAAAACTAACCGGTTTCTGCGTGTTGTCTTCGGTCACTTGTAAGCTCTTTAAAGGCGCGAGATCCCGAAATTGACAAACATATTTTAATACTTGTGCTGCAACACAACTTGGGCGCACGGTTGTCGCAGTGGTTGACCGATTGACTGCTGCGCTGCGTGTCGCGGGTTCGATTCCCGCACGGAACAAATATTTGTATGAGTTCCGGCTCTGGGTGTTTGTGTATGTGAGTTTATATGTTTGTAAACGCACCCACGATACAGGAAGAAATTCCTAGTGTGGGGCAAAAAAAAAAAAAAGGAGTTAGATAATAGGTTATTTGTCTACAATACGGCAACTGCTGGGACTAAAGCTTCAATGAAAGCAGTTTTCACACGCTTCTAATATGATTTTACTTCTTTTAAATCGCAAATCTCGCTTAATAAGTTTTAAGTCCCAACAAGTCGTAACTTAAACAGTGCGTCTGTGGGACTTCCGTTACTATAAACCATGCATAAAATCATATAATGTGAGTTTTCTTTCAACGATACCTTTTAATCTGATGGTCTGAATCTGAACAATGTTAATTAAATTTAAAATATTTCAAACCTATTCGAAATACTCGTACGTTTGAATTTTCATTTCGTCCAAATTGAATGATTTAATTAGGTAAACAGGCATTTTCAACTCCAATAAAATGCACGTTCAATGCTACATGGGATCGAATTAAAAATATTAATTTCATTCTGTAACACAAATGTAGATTATATAATCCCACTTAAAACTACTGGATTCTGCTATAATTCAAAACAAACAAATTGCTTCAACCCAATTTTTCAAATTGCAACTGTTAGTTTTAACTGGTATTTCAAGACGAAAATTCTGTTTAATATTTTATAAGCGATCTTGAAATTAACAATAATTATGTAGTTTCAGTCAGTAAATAATGCCACTCAAAATTACTGTTTCAGTTTAAATTCGCTTCAAAGAAATCGTTTTGAACTACGCTTGTTAACTGCTATCCAAATCTAAATAAGTGATTACAATTTTCCTCTGTAAAAAGAGATTAACAATAAATTACCAAGGTTTGTCCACACTACCACCGAGAGTATAGATGCATATATTGTAAAATGTAAGTGTTCTCATGCAACGCAGTTACACATAACACCTTTTTCTCCAAACTAGGTTTTCCCCTCAACTTCACATCCGTCCCTTACCAAACGGAAGACGTGTATTTTTGGAATTAACCTTAGCCTATGACACTTTAGATAGTGTAGGTTTCTAACAGTATTTTTTTTATTTTATTTTCATTATTAAGGTAATTTGTAAACTGATCTGATTCCAAAAAAAACTGAGGTTGCAATCCAGAGATCCTGCTACAAACATTTTATATCTTTATAATAAGTACCTGGGCGATCGAGCTCTGCTCGGATGAAAATAGAGAAAATGACGTTTTCTAAAAATGAAACCTCGATGTATTGCCCCGAAACCTGCATACTAAATTTCATGAAAATCGTTGGAGCCGTTTCCGAGATTTAGTTAGATTATATATATACAAGAATTGCTCGTTTAAAGATATTAGAAGATAGATAGATAGATACGTTAAAATTGCCACAGAATGCCTTCGCATTCTATACAATTCTATCAGCCGCCATCTCGTATTCACTCTTCTCTTTGGTGTCACAATACTCCGTCCGGTAAATTTACTTAAAAAAAGCAAAATACTATCAGCCTACTCCAAAATTTTTAAACACATTAATTTAAAAGCTACTCTCTGTAATTTACAATAATAAAACTCCATTTACTTTGAAGATTATTTAAGAGGTTAGACCTGATGTCATCGATAGCTTTAGCGATGGGAAGTGGTCGACTAATGGTAGCCTTGCCTTACTGAAACTGTATGATACATCACTTACGGGTATTGCATTGAGTGCGATTCTGTGTCGACTGTTTTATAAGGTCACCCCACGAGGTTGTGTTGTTGTACTTAACTTCTATCTGTATACACCTTTATAAACTAACGACCAAAGCTTTTGTGGAGAGAAAGTTGAACGTTTTTAAAAATCTAAGTTAGTTGACATTATTATTGGTTAGCATTAAAGAACAATGGTGAAATCTTAACTGACTTAAATTTGAGCGTCTGAAAGTAATTTATATTCGTAAGAAATTAGAATCGTAGAAGTATGACTTAAACTGGTTCTCCATGGATAACAAAAAAATACAGTAGGAGTATATACGTAAATTAAAGTTATTTAATTTTTTTGTTAAATTTCATTAGCTTAGTTTAGCCCTTTTATATTTATTCTACAAAGTGACAAATGATGACTAGTAAGTATATCATTATTATATTTGATCATAATCTAACGGAGTAAATGAATTAACAATACAGTTTATGTCTAAGTGTAGGTGTTCCTTGCAGGTAGGTAGGAATACTGTAGTATAGTAGACATAAATGAATTACAAAAGATCATGACAGAATCAGAATTACTTTTATTTTTTATTCTTGCACAAACTAATTCAGAAGATGATCCACATATTTCTATATTTTATCCACATATTATCCACATATTCATATTTCTATCATGAACCAGATATTTTTCATTTAAATATATTGGAATTTAATCTCGGATAAAACAATGTATGGGCTTCTGCCATTGTCCTGGGTAACTTAGAGAAGATCGTAGTTGTATTATATATTGTAAAAATCTCATCTTGAAACCAAGGTGAAGTGACCTGTCATTCCAAATAATAAGGTAGAATGACATTTCACTTCACCTAATTTTTAACGGTAAGATTTACAGAATACACCGGCAGTCAGCTTCTAAATTCAGCCTCATCAATAACCCACAAGCCGCAACCTACATAGTCCACAGAGTACTAGACCGTGTGTCCGTACTAGTACTATGCTTCTAGAAATTTGATTACCTCCGATGGCTATGTCAATGACTTGAATTTCAATTAGAACAAATTATCTAGGGATACGGATAGCAAACTTGATTTGTTGGCGCCTGCGCAAACCGCTTGGCTCGCAGGGCACCGAATTAACAGACTGTTAAATTTTAGTGGACTTCATGCACGGATAAACAAGACTGATACAGACGGACGGACAGTTTGTGTAGTTAGAGCAATGTTGTGGGAATATTAATAATGTATTGCTTCAAATGAAGAACGTTTATTTTATGGCTGTACTTTATTCTGGCAACGTATGGGATTTGGATGATTCTTTTTTATTTTCGATCAACTTAACTCAGCTCATAGTTATTAGATTTCGTTTATTTTTTCTGTACTCTCCAAAAGATTAAAAGATTATGAAAGGAATTTGATTTTTTTCGAAGATTTGGAGCCATTTTAACTCATTTAAAGGTAATTTTTTACTAAATTGAAGTTTATAACAAAGCTGTTCTGAATACTACCTTAGTTGCAATTTGCAGTAGATACATAACTTAGATGAAGATGAATTCAAGAAACTATTTCTGTGTTATGCAAGAAAATATAAGAAAAATGTTAAAAATTGACAACAAATATCCTTATTAAATTAATAGCTTACACTGATATTGCAGTTAAGTGGACACTGTTAATAAAATTATGATTTTTTAGGAAACAATTTGATGGTGACATTGATTTGACAGTGCAAATCAATGTCACTCGTTTATTAATCATCAAATTGCTTATAAATCAGTGAATTCAATCGATATCACCTACGTGGACCCTTGGGCCTTGGCAGTTCAGTGAGGATTAGTGATACCGTAGACGGAACATGTCTCTACCTGTTGTTAAAATATCCGATTCAGGTGATTAGCTTAATTCACAGGTTCACAGTTAAAATCATAATGATATGTTGTGAAGTTGTAATAGGAAAGTCTTTAAACACATTTCAAGGTTTTTTTTTTATGAGTTCTAAGTATAAATGACTTCAGATTCTTTAGAATCTAAACTAATATAACTAACATGGCTACAGATGTTTGCAAAAGATCATCGGTACAAGAACAGATCAGTTGACTTATATTCTTTCACTTATAAAAGTTTACATTGTAACTACTACTATTTATCCCGGCATGGTTCCAGTGGGAGAGATAATTGGGGTGAAACCGCGGCAAAAGTTCGTTAAAATGAAAACAAAATTAGTAATTTCACCATAAGTTTTTAAACTTTTCAGCACAATAATTATTAAATACCGTTCTCGCAGAAAAAAAACGGGAAAGACATTTTAATTTTGACTTTTCTTACTTACGCAATAACAGCTCATAACAAGCCTATTGCCGTTTTCATAACCTAACTTTTGTCACCTTGACATTCAGATGCTCTACCGTTCAATGTTGCCAACAAAGCCGATTCCTGCTAGTCTATGAACACAGCCTCAATGGAGATCGTATAGCCGCATGATTGACGTCTTATCTCTGAAGGGAAATCGTGTAAGCTATTGTAAAACGGAACGGACGGCATTTCACGTCTTCAGTTCAGCAATTGATTCGTGATTGTCGTCGTGTAGTGGTGGTTGGTTTGAAGGTGAAATGGTTGTGGATAGTGCAAGCAAACTTACTGCAATTTAAAATAATTGCGGTAGTTTTAGCAATTATATCTAATCCACAATAACACAAAAAATAAAGGGACACTTTCAAAATTAAATATTGTTAAACGATTTGGACGAGGTGGTTGGTTTGAAAGTGAAATGGTTGTGGATAGTGCAAGCAAACTTACTGCAATCAAAAATAATTGCGGTAGTTTTAGCAATTATATCTAATCCACAATAACGCAAAAAATAAAGGGACACTTTCAAAATTAAATATTGTTAAACGATTTGGACGAGGTGGTTGGTTTGAAGGTGAAATGGTTGTGGATAGTGCAAGCAAACTTACTGCAATCAAAAATAATTGCGGTAGTTTTAGCAATTATATCTAATCCACAATAACACAAAAAATAAAGGGACACTTTCAAAATTAAATATTGTTAAACGATTTGGACGATGGTAGTTGCAGCTTTGGTAGGAAAACAAGTTAGGGGTAGTGTTTTTATTTGCTATAAAAATTAGCCAATCATTTTCGAGATCGAAGTGTGAATAACCCAACCAACAGTCAAATCGAAAATTGTTTCACAACCAAACAAGATTTAAAAAAAATCGTTTACGAAAATGGGCAAAAAATATGTAATAATTAATTAAGGTTAAAATGAAGCTGAACATAACTGAACCCGATATAATTGATGTATCGACGACATAATGACTTACTTAACTTAATGATCTATGCCCCTGGGTGGGGCAGGTCCTCCATCACGATCGGTCTTGAGATTCACGCTTCACCTCGTTCCACGTCATACCGATTCTCGACAGCATAATACCTCTTATACTTCATAAAAGATAGCTTGATCTCTGCAACAGCCGTCAGTATCAATACAGTAACAATAGCGCTTGACAGGCTGACAATAACGTATACGTCAGCAGTTTGACATATGTCGCAGAAATCAAGCTATCTTTTATAATAAAATTATTAATGCTATTACCGACTTAATGAAACAAACAGTCCAGCCTGCTGAAAATCGCACAAGAAAAATAAGAAAAAACGTGAAAACTAACCCTTCCAGCCTAGACCGCGTGGATCCTTTCATCTCACTAATTGAAAAGTTCTACACAAACAAACAGACACACAGTATCGCCTGAATCTTTAGTAGATTTGATGAGAACTAACACGGTCCCTGGTGATTAAATAGATTACGGAAACCATAATGTTTTAGCATCATTGTGGAAAGTTCACATTGTCATTTTGGCAAAGCTTATTTGTATATATTTTTTTACTAGGTTAGATTCTTGTCTGAATACCCACATTATAGTATTTTCGGAAAAAAATATATCCTCTCTCTATATTCCCGAAATTGATGAAAACGAATTAATATTATGGTCCAATATTAATCAATCGGCGGTAGGTATATGGTGATCGCTTACGGCTTACGCAATCTACCGAATGCAACCACATAACCCTTTGGTACTTCACAATATACCGATCGGTATATTGTGAAGTACCAAAGGGACCATAATAAAAACGCGTTTTTGAAGGTTGTCACATGTCTCAAATTTTTCATTCTAGAACACTCTTCCTCATGATATTTAACTTCGCCTTTTCTTTCTTATAAATATAACTTATTTAAATTAAGTACAGCCACATCACATACAACACAATATGTTAGGAACAATCTAATTAACGGCTATTGTCGTTCTTTGATTCAACTCATTTACGCCATTTTTGTCAAGTCTTTACAAAGACACAAATACACGAACAAATGTACCCGATCACAATACTGTAATGTTTGATGACGGATTCTGCTACACATAGGCACTGGCCGCTCTTATAATGATTTGCACACACCCTCCCTGCAGATATAGAGGAATCTGAATTGCAAAATGTACCCCCTCTTAATGTTTGCGTGCGTAATGTTAATAATAGGTAGGTTGTGCAGTGCTGGTATGTATTGATAAATGGGTGGCTGGTGGTATTGTGAAGATATTGTTACGTTTGTAGGTTTGTTTATGTTTGTTTGTAGATTTTTTCTAGTCTATAACTTGAGATATCTTGCCATATACAGGGTCGTGTCTGACACCGAACATGATTTTGGAATGTTCTGGGATTTCGAAAAGGTCCAAAATAATGTACTGAATCCATGGAATGGTTTATCGCGTCGGTGTCAGACACACCCGTGCAGCATATTTGGAATACTGCGGTAACTTGGAATACTTAAATATCTGAATCAATTAAAAAAAAACAAAAAGAAAAAACACAATATCTCAGTTAATTTTTTGCCTTAAATTAACGTCATCAGACACACGAAGCCAACGAGTACCAAACATCGCCATCTTGAGATGCGTGCTACCAGCGACTCGGGAACGAGACGTCTATTTTCAAAAGTTTTAGTAAGAATCATCAAGCCTATATCCCAACTGCTGAGATACAGGCCTCATGTCTGTGAGAGGAAATGGGCTGTCATCCACCACGCGGGCCCAGTTTGGGTTGGTGGATGTCACATGTCTTCGAATGTTTGTTTCTAGGACATGCTGGTTTCCTCACGATATTTTGAGAGCTGTGACTATGAATTAATTTACACAAAGTAAAGTGCCTGCCTGAGTTCGAACCCACGACCTACAACTTGTAAGTCGCGGCCGTTACCACTAGGCCAACACTGCGCTACCAAATCTCCAATTCGGTAAGAATGAAATCATTGATATCATTTACTATGATTCGTAAAATCTTCATTGAAATTATTTAAGCTGTTGTGTCCTTGTAAGTTTGTGATTTTAATTTTATTTTGTGAATATTTCTGGTATTAAAAATGTGACATGTAATATTGGGTTACGATGACATGTTGTTAATTTGGAATACTGAAAGGGAACATAATTTGGAATAGTTCAAATTACACAGTTATTACCCAATTACCACTGCCTGTCCACAGTGCTTAATGTGCGAATTGTGGGTTCACGCTGCTTGTGGTAGTTATGAATCCGGTGTCATCTGTGATTACTGCAAGAACAGTAACTAAGAATATTGAACTGTGAGTTCAAATTAAACACTGATCTGTGACTATTGTGACTGATCACATAATAATTATTATTGTAGGGTGATTTCTTTAAATGATTGATTACCGATTGAGAGAAGATAAGAATTATATTATTTTCTCAAAAAAGTATAAACAAAAGGGTTGACAATTAATATCTATTTAGTCTGGCCGGCCGCCGGTGGGGAAGGATTTCGAACTCGGACAGCAGCGGTCAGCTATCCAAGAGATAATAAACCTGTTTTGAGACTAGTTATAGTTAGCTTAGTTCAGCTGAGATAGTCTTTCAATCTAATGCCACCAAAATTAATATCTTCTAATTATCTTTTGAAAATAAAGGATTATAATTGTGTACTATTTTCTGTATGTGACGTCTTTCAAAGGTTGAGACCTGTTTGGTGTTGATTGCCCTTTAAATTGCCAAAAAATATTGGACGCTTTCATTGGTGAAGGTACTCACCAATGAAAGCGTACACGAAGGAATCCAATACTTTTTGGCAATACCTAATTATTTAAGGAGAATTTGTCATATTATTTCATGGAGTCATACCCTTTGCCCTACCAAATTAACTTACGCAATTCGAAAAAAACGATTCAAAGCTTGCAAGTTTTTAAATGATAAATGATTTTATTTCTGTAAGTTGGTTTGTACAAACGATTTTACATGTCTAACATATTTTTGACCCACATCCCAGTGTAAAGTGTTCGATTGGTAGTGACAATGCATTTTTGGAACGGAGTTCCTTATCGCTCGTTATACTTCTGATTTGTTGATCGCAAAAATTGTAACTATGAAAAAAACGGCACCAAAAACCGACACCTTTATGCATTGATTTTTGAGGCTCTCCCCAATTACTTAGGAAACTAAAACCTTTTCAATCAATTTAACTTGCACCCAATTTTTGAGTATATGATCCTTTATTGTCAAAAGATAATTAAAATTTAATAAAATATCAGAAAATTAAGATAAGATAAAGAATTTTGGTGGCATTATATTGAAAGACAATCTCAGCTAAACTAAGTTAACTTTATCAGGTATCTAAACAGGTTTGTATCAATATTGTCCAGGCTGCATTATCTCTTGGATAGCTGACCGCTGGTGTCCGGGTTTTAAATCCTTCCCCGCCGGCGATGTTCAACAAAGGTATTTGCACTGACTGGTCTAAATAATTAACCTAATTGTCGTTGTTATTTTATGTATCTAATTTTATCTTTCATGGAGTCATACCATACCGGTGAAACTATATAAAAACCTGTAAAAAAACAGCAAGTTGGCTTTAAAAATAGCGCCCTCAAACAACAAAACGGCCCTTATTACAACACAAGTGGTTTCCTAACACACAGAACTATATTTTTCATAGAATTACAAAGTATAGAACAAGTGGTTAACATTCACAACACACATTAGTTGTCAGCAGAATAAACTATTCACGGTGAATGGGTCGTCGACACTCCCGTTAAGAACGCTGGATACGAACAAAAAAAAAGGAAATAAAAACCGAAACTATCATTCGGCAATATCCATATCTACGAAATCACAATTGAATCAAAAAGATAAACAAATGTTTGACCAAATAAAACCTTATAAAAATATCCATTTCCGTGTCAGCTTGTCCGACGGAAAATGTGATTATGTGAAGCTTGCTCCGATATAGTCGTTAGAAATAATTAGTTCGAGAGAAATGATTTCGCCGTTAAACACCTGATTCGAAACTTTAATTTTTTTATTCTCTTATGTGCTGAAAATAAAACTTATCATGGAAGATATTTTGATTGTTATTCGAGCGAGGAGTTCAATACAGACCAACACAATTCAGCTGGGTTGACTGTTCCACTCTTTGGCAGAAAGTAGAAATCCAAGCTGACTTTGTAAAGACTAAGCCACGTCTCCACCGTCACAACACATCCGTCAAGGGAAGTTGGATTTAATTCATATTACTCGTTTCAATACCATTTGGGTTTCTAAAAACCTTTAAACTCAGAGCGAATAGATGTCGGAGGACAATGGGCACGTCATCTGTAGTGGACATCAGTGCGGTCTCATTGTTGGCGATTGTCTCGTCTATGCGAAGTTTGCTTTGTCTGTCCGTGTGTAAAGTTTGAGCTATCGACAAGCCGATAACGAGTGACTGAGTCCCCGCGTCGTTTGTTAAAAGGACCTTCGAGGTAAGTAAATTGTTCGGGATTGTACTCTCATTAACGCAAGTGCTGTTTTATATCAACGTAAGGTTGGTGGAGGATTTCAATGGCGCTGTATTAGAAAATACGGATAAAATGTTTGACAAAGTTACTTAAACATATTTAAAACCATATTTTTTTTTCACGCATCGTATTGTTACAGATATATTTTCTACTAATCCATCGAAGGTGTAAAATCGGGCCAAACCCAGCCACATTAACGGGAGTCGACACAAACAGGTGCGCTGTAGGGCGGTACGAGCGTTGTGTTCCACAATGCAATAAATATACCTAGTACAGCGTCTCACTGCTTTTCATACAATATGGATGTTCGCCGCATTAGCCCCCTTTAGATTAACAAGTTTATACAAGCTCGCTCACCGGACTTACTTATGTATGAGATGCCGAAACGAGCAGGTCAAGTTTATGTGTGCGCCCGTTAATAAACTTTTATATCAACTTTGTATATTTAGGCACCTATTATGACAAACACTTGGAAATCTGTACACAAACTAATTCTATTTTTGGATTTTAAAACACAATAGGATCAAAAAAATCGATATCCATTGAAATTGCTGTAACCCCTTTAACAATGAGTACGAAACCTAAAAATATAACAAACATTTTTTAAATTCGCCCCGTACTAGGAATAGAAGAAAGAAGGAATTCCATATTTTATTCAGTGCGGAAATAACGAGTTCATAGAATTCAGTGTTACACCCTTCCTGTTAAAAAAAATCTCTTTAGTGCTTTTAAAAGCGACCCGTTAGCGCTGGCACAAATTTGTTGAGTCGAATAAACGTTCGATCTATGATACGTGGAACTAGTATTGAATGTTGTGACAGAGTATTAGAGAGGTCCGCTCTTATTGGTACTACTTGTAATGGCTTCGAGATATATAGATACTTGGAATTCCTTCACGTGATATCGCAGATGCATATTTTCACATTTATTAGATGGACTTGCTGCTTGCATGACCAAGTGACCTTCTATCAAAGCGCGCAGTTTCCAACACTTGAGCAATATTCTACAATACAGTTTTAATAAGCTAATCGCCGCTGACCCATCGGTCCCTCGCCCAAATTCCTTATTATACATTAATGAAAATTACAATACATATAACGTCTCCGTTTAAATATTTAAAGGCGTAGTTTTCCTCTTCGGGCTCCCCGGGCCCGGCGTAATGGTGGCTCTGAATTATTTATTATGAATTTTATGATACGTCTCCCGCTCCACTTCGTAAATAATACTTTTGATTTTCTTGGGGAGAGCGGTGCAGGAAGCGATGGGTGGCTTCGCGAGGATGGAGCTATCGACTCGTTGTGCGGTGATATTCTGCAGTTTCCGACTTCTAGTCATTATCCAAGGTCTACCCTTCTAAGTATATTTATGTATTGACTCATATACAGACAAAATTTTTAGTCGTTTTACAATCTAATAGAAATGAATATGCAGGAAGCTTAAAACGGGCAGGGAAAGAGTTCATTAGAAATCAAAAAATTCGTCCGTTTTGCTGTCAATGGAAAAAGTTTTAAAAACACTGGCAGCATTGCCACGTTGAACGGCGATGCTGATTCTTTGGGTCTTGTTAAAGTGCGCTCGGTGTGCAGTCGGACCCCATGGCCCTAGTGTTTCATGCCTCTAGTATGGTTCGACGTTAGAATTTTGAATCACCCATCTCAGATTTATTTCCAATCAGTTCCTAATTCATCTCAGACGATGACAGACGCAGGGTCAGTAAACTTAGGTAAGTAGTCAGCCTCTAATTGATTTCAATTGAATCGTTTTGATTGCAAAGTCTCTCATACATTTGATCCCGTCTCTTCTCATGAATCGCCTACGCAAAAGTTTTTTCGTCTTATTTTCTTCGTAGGTTCGTAAGTACTAAGAAACAAATTATTTATTCAATGAATCGGCCAAGCGCGAATTGTATTTAGTAGGTTTTGTAATTAATGTAGCGAAACGATTGTATTGTATTGAGTAGTTGTTTAGTTAACGTTTATATTTCCTTATTTCCGATTGTGATGTTTAACACTGATATTAATAACGTCAAACAAATATTGATTTTACTGCAGACATATTTGCTTCTATATGACCTGGTGAAGGTTGCGGGGATCCGCTGGTTATGAGATGCACTGGACCGGTCAATGTGACGACGATTGGGGGAGGCCTATGTCCAGCAGTGGACGTCTTTCGGCTGATATGATGATGATGATGATGATATTTGCTTCTCGTATTGGCATGGAATATTTGAAAAGTTTTCGTGGTAAAAATAGTTATTACCTACGCCACTTTAATGGAAAGGCTGATTGCACATGGAAACGCATCATGTTATCCTCACAAGACGGCTATTCTAATCACATAATCGTATTATTCCGGTGAATTTCTATGATCCGATCATATATTGTCCAGATACCTAGAATGCCATCCTACGAGCTATCTGACCTTTGAAAGACCACAAGCTCGCTGGAGGCGTGTTACCCCGTCACAGGAATTTAGATGCATATTATGTACCGTACGTATTAGAATCGATTGCCACCGCAGAGACTTTTGTATGAGTTCGCGAGAACTGAGTGCAGCCTTCATATGAGTGAGGAATCCAGTTATTAGGTCCTTATTTGCTTAATTTTCATACATCAATAATGTTAGTATTTCTGTAAATAAACTGGTAATAGCAATTTTGAACGTAGTTTCGAAGGACGCTGTTTGAATCGTGTAAGCTAAATGAGATATTATTGATGCTAAAATCACATAAATCGAAGCACACCTGGAGGCGATTTGCACATGCAACCGTGGTGGCTGCCCTAAGCTCGGTATTTAATATGTCGCTGAAAGGAGAAAATTTAGGTGCAGTTCATTCATTCATAAACTAATGAATGAATCTGTCCGTTTAATGAACGGCACACAATCTCAAATGACGAAAATTCGATGGACATTCACATTACGTGAGGGGCTTACCTATTAGTATCTAACTTTGGTATGGAAGTAATTATATTCCATGGTAGTGCAATTAGAAAATAGAATAGTACTAGGGATGTTTCCTCGATGTAAAACACTATTTGTTCCGTCAGTTAGATTATATTAAATTTTAAGTTTAAAGTTAGGTTATTAAAAACGGCTTTTTTATTTTCAAAATTTTCGTTCATGACTTACTTTCTAGGTAAAAAACATACAAACGCAGAACGCACTGTAACGCATTGTTAACGTGACAAAAGAGAAAATACTCGTCCAATATTTTTTGGTAATCTGTCGGCGTAAAAGGTTATTTTTAAGAATCTATCCTATCCCGTGCGGATAAAACTTATCAGTTGTCATATAGAATATTGAATAAATAAGCAATACAATTGTTTCAATATGGTTGGAAATCATTTGATTTTTCTATGATGCCAATTCGTCACATCATAGGTTTCAGTTTGAAATACTGCAGTGTTTCAATGAAATTATTTTTATAAGTTCTGCCCTCTCTAACCTTTGTTCAATTACTTACGATATTATTTACTCACTATCACAATTTGCTAAAATACAATCACAAAATATTGACACACGTAAGGTATATACCTCCTTCCTGAATTCCTGATGTCGTCTGTCTTCAATAAAATAGGTACTACTTCTTAACTAATATTACCTATAAAAAGGTGAAATTGTATAAGCATAAACTAACATCCGTTTCCCATAGGGGCAGGCAGAAACTACAGAACGCCAACTAATACAATCCTTAAAACCCTCAACGGTCGAGAAACCTGAATTAAGTGTGAAACAATAGAAAACAATTGTTCGCTACTTATGACCGTTGAAGACTGCACGGTCAAGATAACTGAGCACCCGAAATGTCATTGTGACACTCACGTTCAACGCCAAATTGTAAGGTTAAATTCCTTACTCACCAACTCACCCAGTGGTAGTGAATGCGTGAGACTAAATAGGGATGGTTTTGCATGAGGTATTGATTAAAGTAAAAGTCTTTCACTTGGTCTTCTCAACTAATCAGTCGGTGCTCAGTTATCTTGATCGTGGTATACACACTCCTTTTGCTACATTTACGGTCATACATCTTGTCATATGTCAATGAAAGGATGGAACATTATTGCTGAGTGTCATATTCTATTTTTTAACCCGAAAAATAAAAACGTGCCTTGTTGGCCACCCCACGGGATAGAAGCCGCGATACAAAAGCTACTTTTTTATAAACTCCGCATTCGCCAGTTAGATTTCGATAGCCATAACATCAGCGGAGTTCCACTTCAATCTGAGCCCGCGTTAACATTTTCACGTGCATGCTTCACCCCTCTTTGGTACGTTTAGATAAGTATTTTCAAATTTGATGCAAGTACATCTGAAGCTACACTCTCGCGCACTTTGATCGCAGAGGCCGCGGCAGTACCAAGTGGTTTGATTCGAACGTGTATTACACGGCGCTTACGACCGATCTGCTCGGAAGTGAGCCCTAACGATACAGGCTAAAAATCGTCCTATTCTGTACTGTTATTAATTCGTCTAAACGCCTTTTTCTTATCGCGTCACAACTTTTAGTTTTACCCTGCGTAAACCGCGCACTGGGGCTAAGTGTCACGCATATAGTTTTTGTTACCTAGAATCTATCATTAGAGTATGTGTGAAATTTAGTAGACTGCTGCCCCACAAAGCAATGAAAAAAATTGATTGGAAAAGGTAGTATTAGGACTTCTAGAAAATAAAAATTTAATCATTTGTAACAACATACTCATTCTGTCTACCCACCTCTCGTTATAACATTATTTAGTAGGTGCATTCAGCAGTAACAACTTACGAGGTCGTATTGTGATAAAAAGTATTAAGAGCAAACAAAACCAAGTTCTGAAAGCCAACAGTATCATCATCGAAAATTTTAAGTAAGTAATCTCTATCTATTTAAAAAGATCAAAATGTCGCAACAACTTCACGACTTTAAAATCAAACGAAAATTCAGCAAAACATAAAATAAGATGCCTTCAAAGGTACACAAAATAAGCTTGAACGCGTTTTGTAACATTTGACGCTTTGATAACCAACACGAACGAAAAAATGTCACCCGCTCCGATCTACGCGAGCTTCGAATCATCGTTTAAAAAATTAAAGAAATATCTACAAACGAGGTGTAGTGCCTTGACAGTAGATGTGCCGTGTTAATTATCTGCATCAACGCAGGGTGGGCGGGTGACAGGGGGCTAAACCTCCCTGTTGTCCCAAAGTCCAGTTTGTCGAACAAATGTGCCTGATTAGGTCCGCTTTGTCGAGCTCTCCCCGACGGTCGCTTCGCCCGCTCCTACTGATTTGAGAACAGTTTTATCGGGCCGCCCGCCGCCCCCTAAAGGTATTAGGCTCAACCATAAGGTCAGCTGACCCCCTTTGTTTTGGTCGCAACGCTGTTTTGATGCATTATCGTGTACACTAGCGTTGTTTGAAATAATGTTATATTCATTTTCACGTGCGGACGGTGTTTCGGATGACTGCGAGGGATGGAAAGATTTTGAATCGAAAATGTAAGGTTCCTTTGATCTTAATTTTTTTTACTAGATGAAATGTAATGAACATTTATCCAATTTGTGCAATTACTGTACTATATCCAAACTGTTTTTCAGGTTATTAAAATAAACGAATATTTTAAAAACCTTCATTTAAAAAATAAAAGTTACTTAACGAGAAAGAATAGAAACACAGTTTTGTTGTTGTAGAAATTTTATCATTTAATATATCATTATTTCATCAAACAAGATTTAAAAAAAAACATATAAGTTTTTTTTTTAAACTATTTAATACATGTAATAATTACATTATTAAATGTATTAAAATGATTATTATTACATTATTTCAATTATTTTATTTTACTGCCAGCGTTCTGGGCACGTTTCCCATTGACATCGATGTGGACGAATTTTTTGATGCGCAATGAGCCCTTTTCCTTCTCCCGTTATTAGTCATAAGATTAGAAATATTCAATTGCACAAATGTGTTAAATAAAAATAAACAGACTTTAATAATTTGGCACCATTTACATTCTCACATCTGCAACACAGCCTTACACCATTAACAAGCCATCACGGACATTAGAAGCAATAAATAGAGTTGCGCCAACATCGATAGGGGTGACTATTGTCTAGATTTAAGCATCGCCAGGTGCGTCCTCCACCTGACTTGGTCCTAATTCACTTTTAGGCCGCACTTCGGATTCATGCTACAATGCTACGGCAATCACAGCCATGCGGGAGGGGTAAACATCGATAACACAGGCTCATCCCTATTTGCTATGGTTATGCTACAAATGGATATTTTGATGCCGAGTCGTCGTTTCATATGATTTCTAGCCGGGTACGTTTCAGATCCCGATGGTTTCTCATTGTTTGTGAATGGTGAATATGGTGATAGTTCTTCCTCGGTTAATCAATCTATACTATAATATTATAAAGCTGAAGAGTTTGTTTGTTTGAACGCGCTAATCTCAGGAACTATTGGTTGAAATTGAAAAATTATTTTTGTGTTGGATAGTCCATTTATCGAGGAAGGTTTTAGGATCTATAAGATCACGCTACGACCAATAGGGGCGAAGCAAATGAAAAATGTTGCATAAACGGGCAAAAATATTCGTTTTTGAGAGCTTCCGTTGTGTGCGTTGCGTACAATCGTATATGTAGGTTGGAGTAGGTAGACGGGAGCGAAGCCGCGGGGGACAGCTAGTATGTTAATAATGATACTTTTTAAGGAGTTCTATTAAGTTAAAAGTTATTAGTTTTCAGAGAGGTGATCACTTTTAATGATTATTTAAAAACTTTCATAACATTTTATTTTATGGCTCCACCAACTTCCTTTTACGTAACCCTCAAAACATGTTTATAATGTACACATATGAGTAGTGAAATTAATTAATTTCTCTTAGGCAATCCATTTTCCACACACCACTTAAATGTTCTGTGAAATATTAACTGCACACTAAGAGTGCTTCGTCTTTCGTGAAGGCTTAATAAATCGTTTTCAAGGTAAACTTTACCTCAAAGCTTTGCTTAGGGTTTTCCCAGTAACTGTTGCAAATGGTCGCGTAACAGGTTCTGGGAGTTACTGGTAGGAAGGGAATAGTGGTAGATACATCTTAATTCTGTTGAGAACTTAACAGGAAATCGAATCACCAATATCGATAAAATAGTCGATTTTGAGGGACAATTTCCTTTGTGTGTTGATGCCGATTAATGTACTTGAACTGATATCTACAAAATTTAGGAATTACATTCCCTTAAATCTCTACAACGGACTAAAAGTGTGACAACATGGAAGGAAACCGAAAGAAGAGAAGACATAATACTAGATGGGACGAAGACATAAAGAAAATAGAAGGTTCAAACTGGGTTGTTGTAAAGATTGGTTAGCGTTGGATGAGGCCTTTACATGTGGAGAGTTTCTTGCTAGTGGAAATAGGACCCAAATAAATTCCAGCAAAAAAACTTATATGTCCAAAATTACATTTAAATTAGATTTGGGTTTTTGCTCTGTTAAAACTTGTAGGTAATAATAGGGTTTTCATTTATTTTGTTATTTTATATTCGTTTAAATAAAAGCATACTATGGATATGACTTCACGAAAATCTGTACAAGCTCAACCAATTTCGTAAGTACTGCCTGCTACGAGATGCTACGGCGTAGCGCTGTAGCCCGTAGCTCGTAGGCTCGTAGATGGCTCAATCGCACCCCGCTTGTACGAATCGACGTAGGCGTCGTTTGATGACGTCGGTGTTACATGATTGACGCCGACGTTAGCGACAAGTCCGACGTCGGATTGGTGTCGTGTACACAATCATTTAGTATTGACGACTAATTTTGTCGTAAGCGCAGTCTGCTCTAAACGGCTAAATATTCTGAATGGATTATTAGTAATGTAATGCAATAGGACTGTGTTGAAACTATTATGATTGGAATCATTATTAGAGAGTGATTCTGAATATGAATTATTTACTTGCACAAGAAAATTAAATATTTTGCTACCTCAAATTTTGGCTAGCACCAACGTCTTTGCCTTGCTGGACCAAATTAAATTATAATTTAATTCTAAACTCTGGCGGCCTTAGCCATGGCCTCCGTCGCCTTAGCAACGCCGCGTCACCGGCGCACGCGCATCAAATGCCCGCTATAAGACATTACCGCGGATCATCCGTATCCGCACGTAATTGCTCCACATCCGCATGAGAATTATGTTCAATCGGACGAATTGCCCGCCAATTGCTCGAGATAGACCAACAAACGTCATAGCAAGTGTTATTATGATTATGCAACTTTATCATTGGTTCAAGTGGAAAATATAGTGAGTCTCGTGGATGGAAATTAAAGTGGACTGTATGTTGGCTTATGCATTTAATGCCGTTCTTTTACGAATTATAAACTGTCCCGGACAAACAATAAAATATTTAGGAAGAGGTGTCGACTGTCGCGGTGGCGTCCGTTGAGGCGAGTGTCGCTATCGTATGAGCCACACCGTATCACCGTCGCACCGCGCACTCACACGCCGATGCCGTGTGGATCACGCAGCTGTGAGTGCAGGCCGCCCACAAAGCGTCGGGTTCAATACCCAAATGACTTAATACCTAAGAGCCAATCTTCAAGATCAATGTACGCTAGCTGAAGATAAGTCGTGGACCGATCAATTCATTACTTACGGAACCCGTCCGTGCCACCTGTCATTACTAGATCTTTGATAGTCGGTATAATTGAAATCCAGACAATCAAATGGGAGCCAATTTTCAAGATCTACTAACGCTTTCAGAAGTCACCTAATTACTTATCAAGAACGGCCTTGGAAAGCACGTTAAGCCGTTGGTTTCAGCTGTCATCCGTAGATCTTTGAAACTTCAAATGCCAAGGGTGAGCGAATCTTCAAGATCAAGGCTAGCCGAGGCCGATCCGTAGACGTGAGTGGTCGACGACTCATTAGTTACTAAGGCCCCTCTGCGCCGCGTAAACCACTTTAAGAGGAATTGTGGCCAGAGAGCTCTGACTGAATTTCTTTAGTAAAATGTCATAATTCGATGTTTGATTTTCGTCTACTTACTCCTTCAATATTGGCCAAATTTAAAAGATATTTCATCAACTGGAAAACAAAGATATAGATATATAGATAAGATATATATACGACCCTATGTTTTGCTTCTAAATATAATGTATCATCAAAAAGTAAAACATAGTATGTCCATACTATATATATATAATTTTTCCGTTTTTGGAATATCTTTTAAATTTGTTCAATTTTGGAGGAGAAAATAGGCGAGAGCCAAACCTCGAATTACGACTTTTACTTAGGATATTCAGTCGGATGTCTGCGATTGCATATCCTCTTAAGACTTTGGTCTCTGTTGTCATTTGTAGACCTTTGATGGTCGTTACGATTAGTCGCAAGCTTGAAAGTCTGACATCCAAGGAATATTACTTGTTACTGATGTCAAAGACTAGAAGAGACAGTCGCTTCAATGAATAGAATAGAATATAATTTATTGAACACCATAAAAGTTATTCACATTTACAAGAAAAACTTGTTTATTCGGGTACAAAGGCGGTCTTATCGCTGACAGCGATATCTACCAGACAACCTTTGGATGAACTGAAAAACTTTGAATAAAAAAGGGGGTATTCTGCGGTGTACTGCTATTACATTAAAACATAAATATTTTTTTACTAGAATAAATACTTAACATAAACTTATATACATATCTTCATGTTATTTACTTGTATTCTGCTTCTGTTTAGATTGGACTGCAATCCCAACATAGTTTCAAAATGCCAGGCAGATTAATTGACCTTCGTTCAAGACATCTTTTCTATAATAGGCACTCATCCAATGACGTAGGTACCTACGTTGATCAACAACATTGATTTAATAATAGGTTTAGCATTCAAATTAATTGATCTAGAAACTATTTATGAAACGCGAGATGCAAAACAGTATCTTTTGTTTTAATTCTGCAACGTTATTGAAATAGGGATAGTTTGTTATTTATTCTATTTTTAAAATACTATGTCACTTTGTATATACCTTGTGATTTTTGTTTGTGGTTAAGATAAGCTGTATTTTTTTAGGTATAACGACACGATACCTTGATTTCTGAATTTTAAATTTGAAGTTGAGTAATTGTCAATCTCTATTATAGCCTGTATACCTGTCATTACAGTAAGGTTTGACACATACTCAACTCTGAATACTCAATTCAGAAACTGGACCAGGGATATGACTTTTTAACTGAAGTTTAAAATTAAAAGCCCTTTTCTAATTTCCTATCGTTGAGTAAAATTACCCATATTCCTATGCTTAGTGATTACAAAGTACTCTAGTTGCTGATAACAAGGCTTGTTGCACAAGTCCTAAGTACTTATACTATTGATCGTTTTTTCCCTCGCGTACGTTTTCAAACAGGTGTGGCTGATAAGGAATTCAATAAGAAACTTTGTAGGTAGCTGTATCGGTCAGCTATGCCATTAAATAGCTGCCTAATTAGGACTTTATAATGTATAAAGTTATTTGAACATTCAATTTTTTTTGATATACATAAAAAAGTTAAATATAAGGCCCGGTTTCTAAATTGAAGTAATTGGGTATAGGCAGGACATTAATGTCAAAATTTGAAAGGTTTTCAGGCACAGCTTGACTAATACTCAACTTCAAATTCGGAAATTTTGGTTAAATGTGAGAGACGGTGATCTTATCACCGCTGAAATTAGCAGTATGACTTATTTTCTTGATAATAAGGAGCTATGATATTAATAATATGAGGAAACATAGATGAAATGTGAGACTTATAATAGAGCAAGGATAAAAGTGAAGACTAAACCTAAGATTACGGTCGATAGAACTGCCAAGAGATCAGGAAACAGGAGGATGGTTGACACAACTATGTCCCTAAATTATTCAATGTTTTGGCAATATAGTATCTGAGATGTCGTGTGGGCG
The DNA here is from genome assembly GCA_949775005.1 of Orthosia gothica. NCBI lineage: Eukaryota > Metazoa > Arthropoda > Insecta > Lepidoptera > Noctuidae > Orthosia > Orthosia gothica. The sequence continues at coordinate 31,286,416 of OX459039.1, read as the reverse complement.
TGAATGTGTAATAGGCGCCACGGCCGCCAGTTACCGTTAAATATTAGCACATAATTCAGATTTTGCATGCGAAAACATTGCGCCACCTCACACAGTCGCTCAGGGCGGCTGCGATTTAGTCGCACGACAAAATTTACGCAGTAACGTGAAAGTTTAAAAGCGTGAGATTCGATTTTAGGCCGGACTAAATCATAGTAGTGGTAATATTCCTAATTATTTGCCTGTTGGCAGACGTTGATTTTGCGTGACTAAAATGTAGGTAGTACACTTTTGCTTTATTATGCGGAAAACATGACAAACATACAACCAAAAGCTATTTCATGAATTTCTCCAGAACAAAAATATCCTTCATCATTTTCTCATCCTACAAACACAACGATGAGACAACATAAAAGTACTCCACTCCAAAACATCCAATCTGACATCCGACAATCGCACAAAATCCAAGTCAATAGCGTCTGCGTTAAACAATTAAACGCACAGGCCAACTAAAGTATATATATTTATTATATAGATAGGTGGTAAAGCTACCCCTGTTCTAATCACGTTGGTACTCATGAATTTAGATTCGCCGCCCGCTCACAGACCTAGGGTTGATAGATCTTTTAAACTCTAAATTTATTTTTGTGAGAGTGAATTTTAAATGCGTTTGATTGATTGTACTTATAGGGAAGTTGAGACAGTTTTCGAATAGAATTTACAATTAATAAGATACTTAGGTAGATAATGTACAGTCAGTTAACAAGATTGCCCATTGATGATTGACCAAGGACTTTTGTAAAGGCTTTGAATGAGATTATATCTATAGCGTCTAAGGTAATTTAATTTCGACAATTTATTTACATTAATAACAATCAAACAAATCAGCCACTGCATTCTGAATATAGGTCACGCCTTAGTTAGGCAAAATCTATTCCCCTTTTTAATTTGAGTGGTCATCAAAAAGCTACCTATAAATCAGGAACATTTTTTTAAATTAGGTACCTTAGAGCTTCAGTATCGGCAATATTGTAAAAATTATTATAGCAATTTCCCATAGCCAATTTGCAGGGTATCAAACGAAGCATTTGGCTTAAGAGTCCAACGAATGGTGGCGGATCGCCAAGCTGTATATCGTCGTAACTTAGCTTTATTTACGAGGTTTAACATGTCGCCTTCGCTCCGGATAGCGTTTGTAAACTAAGCAAAAATTGTGTTTCCAACTTGTCCTGATACCAGTTAGTGCCGGCTATTGGCGCGTCCTAATTCAAGGCTCTAATGTTATTGTTAGTAAGCCTTTATCATTCCGCTATTAGAAATTCTTCTTTTTGTACAGACACCTTAATATTTTTATCGTCATCGTTCCAGGCTGGGCTTGTTCTCTCATTCCAGCCAAATATTAGATATAGATAATTTATTTGACCTTTATCATCCCAATGGAATTGCTTCATATATTTCGTCTTGTATTATTTTTGACTAGCTGTCCCACGCGGCTTCGCTCCCGTCAGCTGGCTACCTAGGTAGGTAACATTTATGTATGTAGGGTAGGTACCCTACATACATAAATGTTGCGTAACTTTAACCGCTTACGCAGCGCACGTAACGGAAGCTCTCAAAAAGGAATAATTTTACCCTTTTCTGATTTTTCATTTATCCACTACTCCTATTGGTTGTAGCGTGATGTTATATAGCCTATAACCTTCCTCGATAAATGGACTATCCAACACAAAAACATTTTTTTTTAATTTCAACCAGTAGTTCCGGAGATTAGCGCGTTCAAACAAACAAACTCCTCAGCTTTATAATATTAGTATAGATAGGCCTGCCTTTTACCGCTGTCTCATCTGATGGCAAGCGATGATGTGGTATCTTAATCTTGATTTAAAAGATTAATTCAGAAGAAAGATTATTTTCCTATCACTGCCTCAAAATCTTAACCATCATCACTGAATTTTTATCTACAAGAAACCCATTTATAGTCATTTAGAAATACTTACCTTAATCCAACCAAAGTATATTTTATATAAAACTATCTAAATCTAAAACACCCTCCGTTCCCTAAATTCGTGTGTCCGTGCGAACCCTGAGCGTGCATCGTTTGTACTACTTGTCTATGACAAAATGGATAGATCGTGTATAATTAATTTATAACATAGCGCTGGCCTGCGTTAACTATAAACATTTACTTATATTATTATACAATCAATATTTTGTTGGTGTTAATTGGATGCAGGTCTAATTTGATATTACAGTTATTATTAGATTTGTTCAATTGTGTGCTCAAATAATCTACTTTACCCTCATTTAGTAAGTACAACAAGACTCTCCAAGACTTATTAAAATTTAATTGTAGAATGGACAAATACTGCAGACAAGCGCGACGTGACAATTCGACAACGATGCGATGCGTTGTCTGTGGAAGCCTTGATACTTTTTTTAAGGTTTCGTAACGAAAACAAGCTTCAATATTTTCACAGATACACAAATAAAACGTCAGAAATATACAATAACCGAATTTTATAGGTTACCAGAGCAACAGAGCATCATAATCATTCGAATAACTATCGTGATGAAAAGATAAAAGGTAAAACTAGTATTGAATTAATAAAACATCACGGAATGATATAAAATGTAAAGAAACATGGCCGCCATGGTACCTACAATAAGGTTAATTATGACCTAGAATAGATTGATTACATTGAAAAAATAATTGGGACTTGCGAACTTTTTTCTTACGAGTAACAAAAAGGTTTTGCCATTTGCTAATTAGTTTATATTATTATATTAAAATTTATTTTTACCGATTATTTATTAGATTTTAATAAAATAATACAAAACAAATTAGCAAATAGCAAAACTCTGTTTTGTTGCCAGTAATAAAATAGTTCGCAAGTCCTTATAATTTTTTTCAATGTAGATTGACTATTATAATGTTTCTTTTAAATGTTTTATTGTTAATTTTATCAAAGGTACGCAAGGCTGCTATCACGCAATCTGTTATACTAGAAATTTATTTATGATAGCGAAGTTTGCCATTGTATAACAGCGATTAATATTCAATTAGGGCTAAGAGAAATAACTGTTTTTACCTGCCTATTTAAACAATGAATTTGTTCATTGTTTTGATTGATAAAGTGTTCTGATTATTTCAGTGCAGCTGGATTTTATGACTTAAATTGTTTTGAATTTTTTTTTTCTTTTTGGCGATCACTTGTTCGAAGGTACAGACAACAAATTAGAGATATTTACACTGGGAGAAATATACGTTAAGGCTCCCACAGACAAGCGCTTCGTGAAGATGCGTCAACCAGGTTCTGCGGGTATAGTTATATGTAGTACCATTTTTAATCCCCGACGGAAAAAGAGGGGTGTTATAAGTTTGACGGGTTAACTTCGGATGGAAAAAGAGGGGTATTATAAGTTTTACTTGTGTATCTGTGTCTTTGTGAATCTGTCTGTTACATTATAGCTGCTAAACGGTTGAAGATTTTTTTTTTGGCTTTATCGAGAGTGTTATTACTTATCTATGTTTGATGAAAACCGGTTCAGCCGTTTCAGTTCGCTCAAAAGTTATGGGCGTTTTACTGTTTGAATCGAAGTGTTTTCTTAATATATCGTGTCATAATAACGTGTTCAATAAATTGTCGATCGAAGCGCGTCTACAGCTAGATAAATTATGTAACATGCAATAAAAATTGTAAAGGGTCTTAAAAAAAAATATTGCATGAAAAAAATATTGTCGCATTGTCGCGCCGGTTAGTGTTAGCCTTGCACCGTACATAGAAACTTAATAGTTGGCTATCATAATACATAATTACTTAATAGTAGATATGTAGGTATCTAAATATATAATGATAGAATACCAAAAAAGTAGGAGGTAAAATGAATGTAAATCGAAAAACCAATTTATTTTAAAATCAATATAACCCCAACGTTTTCAAACTATACCTAACCGCTTATGTTAATTACTCCTTTTGAAGGCACATTTCATTAGTAAATTATTTTTTACAACAGAGTTGTTAATTTCGAAGTCACCTAATGAGGGGCTTATCGGTTATACGGAAAATTATAGAAAATGTTTTCATCAACTTTATTTTTATCATCAGAATACGGGAAAAGCATGTTGGAACATTAACAGATGTGTTGGACAATCTCTTTCACACGATTTATTATGCAACTGCTTTAAATATGCATGCGATGACTTAGCAGAAACTAACATACTCCCCGCAATCGTATCAGTGAGCGCTCTACTAACACTGTCCGTTAACTTCGTTTACTTCGTCCAGAATTGTGGCAGATAGACTTGACCCTCGCGATAAGTTGTTTATACCAATCCAAGGCGCCGACTCCTCCATCATATCATACATCTCCAACTAAAGCTTACCCCCGCTCGCCGCTACTAGACTCAACCCTACAAACGTGTCCAGATTCAATTTTCGCATCGTCGACCGCTGTCGCAGCGGAAATTGTCGAAAACCCTTGGAGCGCCACGGCTTTCCAATGTGCATCTGTGCAATTTTGTTATGGAAGCCTCATTGGCCCGGCGACGCCATCCGCCTGACTAGCGCCTCGAATGGGACAACTGCTCAACAATCTGCACGCAGCCAAATCGATTGGAAGTTCGGGCAAATGTAGTTTACTACGACTATTATTTGGTCTTGTCCAGACAAAATTGTGGCTTTCATGTGCTCTTCATTGAGTTTTAGTTAGCCAAGACGTGAAGATAACAATCAATGTTCAAGTTTATAAACGCAATCGTAAATTAATTGATAAAACAATAATGATGACTGATCTATCTTCAATGCTCAATCAATCAAAGGTCAGGGTTCTTATTAAAGGCGTTGGCACGAATGAATCCGACATCGAGTCAAATCTATCTTTAGGAGTACCTGCATGTCAGTGCCCACGTCATAATACTAAAACTGATACAAATCTCAAATAACTTAGTATAATACTTAACAAGTCCAAGTACTGAAGCAGAAGACAAATAGGCGCAAATGTTAAACAAAAACAGTGTAAACACGCGATCGAGTTACAGCAAAACAACTAAGTATGAACAATGACAGTTTACATTTTAACAGAAAATCGCATTACAATATGGAGACGAGTTTTGAAATCTTAACAAACAGAATCATAACAATAGCATTGGACGAGTTACAGTGAACTGGCAGGTTTTCCAAATACAACACTGTACATACAATAGAAAGAATTTTGTTGACATATTAATGGAGGCAGAATGCGGTAAGCAACACGTTGGACTGCATGAAGTAAAAACACAGAGAGTGGGGAGGTAGCGTGGTCTTGTTGATTGCAATTTGGATTCAATATCCGACTGGACTCTGTATCGTCATCTAAATCTGAAGGGTGATGATGACTATGATTTGTCTGTTGTCTACAGCAGCATACCTACTGGCACTTCATAGAAATATGATTAAATTCAGAGATATATAGTATTGTTTGCAAGCTTAAGCTGGTTATAAGAATACTAAATCCGAAGGCCTTCATACAACGTTCTAATCCAAGCTGCAATCCCATCTCGTTGAAGAAAATCAGTATCATAAATTTTGATAAATAGGTCTTTTTTGCAAATTGAAACCGAGATGAAGATGCAAACGTCAAAATTTATTAAACTACTGAAATTAATGTCGAAATAATATGTCTGACTTGGAATCAATCTCCCACCAATGATAATGAGTTACCAGCATGAAAAAATATCGAATTTCAAAGGCATTCATTCCCTTGTCGTAATCCTATTATAGGTTGCCTTTAGAATTCCATGGGCAGTGAAAAGGCTTACTCGATCGGCGATCGTGGTTGGTTTCATTTGCCCATACATGCACGGGTACTGCACCCTTCTTGCTTAGGCTAGATATAAATCTCTCGCTGTAATTACTACAAAACTTTCTAGCAATTACATATTATGGTGCCGTTTGAATCGTGAACGTATATTTTATTTTAATTCATGGCAACGATTTTGTTTTATTAGAATTTTAAAGGTTTTTTTACGTTACTGGCTGAAAATGGCTATTTTTGTACTTTGATTGTTTAAAAATTTATAAGAATAATAATGATTATTGAAATTTTGATTTGACTTGTGTAAAATAATTTGACATTTATATTTTTTAATGTAACTCAGTTTTAAATTCATTCTGTATATTTAATGTTGCGATTAGTACCTAATATATTAATTTGCACAACTCATTAGGTTATGATACAATGAACCTGTTATACCTGTGACACCTTTTTAAAATGTATTATGCAAATAAATTATTTGATTTAAATATTTCCATTTTTTGTTGTCAGTAAGTTACCCAAAAGTCGGCATGCTTTTTAACGACACTTTGGTATGCCTTTTGAAAGTTCTCTGACGCCATATTTTATTTATCGCAGATACTTATTTCCTAGGTTTTCTGCTTTTAAATGAATACCCAACTTGAAGGCTTTTCAAACCTCTTCAATTCTTATCGCCTACGACACTGAAGGCAAAATGGAGTCAGTTTTGTCAATTTTACCTCGAACACTACACTAAAGGCAATTTTATCACAATTCACGCTATCCAGCTTTTCTTGTTACACAAGAACGAGCAGCCGATTCATCCTAGTCTAAAATGGCACAGTAACATCAATCTACGGATAAAATTCGCCTGGTTTTTACAGAAAAGTGTTCGAGTGCGCGTCGAAGCCATTATTTTTGATAGGGCCATAATTGGTGCACTTCCCAAGATGGCTGCTTCATATTCGCTTATTCAACACCTATTCGGCAGCGATGACGTTTATTTATTTCGAGTGTCTGCCGACAGATTCATAATGATTGTGTTTATTTTAAATAAATGCAACATCCACCCATAACAAATCTAGCCTTGTTTTAGACTCATCCTTTCAATACATCCCATGTCATACATTCACGATGCCAACTGAATAATTATAAATCATACGAACGGGTATCACGGTTGACGCTTCATTAGATATTTAGCGCAGTCTGTGTTAAACACGGACTGCGCTAAATAGTAGTAGGCGCATTTAGCGCAAATAGCACTAATATAAGAATCGAACGTGGTGCGCTATCGATTAGGAGCCGGCGTTCACAACAATTAATGACCTGCATGTCCCAGGCCCGACAAAGCTATGGCAAAACAAATAGACGCCCAACGCGCCACCCCGATACACAGGGCGCTCCAAAATGCCGCCGAGAAATTTCTAACGAATTTGACCGAGCCACGTTTCCTGGATTGGATAAACGAGACCTGTCTTATTTCACAAAATAGATTTGTAATAAAACGTCTCTAAATCTAACCTCTTTTTGAGAGGCAGAAGTTCTTGGAATTTCGAATATTATGAAGATTGTCTCCGGTTTTGCTGAAACTAAACGCTGCATTTTAATCGAGACGTGCGCGAATTTTGATGAATTTTATACACGTTACTTTCACACGGCGTTTGAAAGTCTTTTGAAGATTATGCAGCGCAAAATAATTTAATAACCTAATTAAAGACGTGTAATCGCTAAGAAAATTTTACAGCTTTTCACTAGACCTTCCTGTTCTCGGCTTATCTAATGAAAAGCTATAAGATATTTCGTGAGAATAAATCGCGGGTGATTGTCGCGCCCGCTGTATACAAGTGGCATGGGGTGTCATGCGCCTGTGTGCGCGGTGTCTCTGTGTGCTGGTTTAGGCAGCGGGGCTATGCTTAGACAATTTTAGTATTACGTGTGGAAATAATGCACCACGGTCATAGTCCATGCATAGCCTCCCGTCATACCGCCGTTGTTTATGCTCGCTCCCTTACAAACTCTTTTTGTACGCTTCTATAGTCGTTATCTTTCGTGATGTCACTAAATATACTATGGTTAAGTACTAACGTATGGGTAGTTTATATTCAAATTGGGTTTTCCTTCATTTTCATAACGTTAGGGTAGCTGATTGCGTTTGCAAGTTTGTTGTAAAGTAATATATGCGTCCATCACCGGACACAATCTGTTGGCGTAACAATATATTTTGGATTAGAAGAAGTTTTGTAATAGCAAAACTGCGTGAAAATATATCAATATCGTGGCATACGTAATTATGGTTCAGTTAGGTTTAAGAAGACGTTTCACGGTTCTTTTCTTAATGTTATATTTACCACATAACCCAATGTTTAGATAGTAATCAGTTATTGACTTAGTGAAAGACAAACTAACTTATATTTTAGGTTGGTGCCTGTTTTCAGTAGTGATTTAAAGTTTTCACTCAAGTCGTATTTAACTTTTCAAGACTTCGTAACTTATCGAAATACTTCGTAACTTATGTTCTTGTTTTAACTACTTAATTGTATAAGTAGTTTGATTGTAGACAGATTTTATTTATTTATTAGAAATACTTACTAACATTTCCAAACAAAAAAGGAAAGTGCAAAATGGAAATCTTGATTTTATGACAACCTTAATTTTTTTGAGGTTTAGATTATAATGATTAAGTTACTTATTAATCTATGAAAAAGGCTAGATTGTATCCTCGAAAAGAGAAAAAAAAGTAAGCCGTAGCACAGAAACACAACAAAATTGACAACACATCTTCATCGCACAAAAATTGAAAAGTTTGATAGCAGTATAATCAAATAGTCCTTTAGTCCTATCACAAGGAAGCCCATCTGAAAGCACAAAGCATCCCCGGCTTAGGCTGTGTACGCACCGAGGCGACGTCATCCCCGCACATTCGGCTGTGCGTTGGCAAGATCGTGACGGACGCGTCATTTCCGTCGCTCGTGCGTCGCCAGCCGAACAACGTCAGTTACTCTCTGAGGATATCAAGAGGCCATTGTCCAAATATAAAAGCCCGCTGTAGCCTTTTGTTCTGTGGTCTATGGTTGGCGGAAGACTGCGTGTTTCTCTTTCTTTTTTCTTTAGTTTTTATGATTTTGACGTATTTTTTCTCGTTTGACATTTGCTTAGGTGCGATTCGTGTGTGCCGTGGTATTTCTTTCTGGTTATTTTATTTAATTCAGTTAACTGGATAAGAGAGATAGAGATTAAAAGCTCTATAGTTATTATAACAAATTTGTTATAAGTTTTTACTGAATTTGAAATGACTTTGAGGTTTTGGATTGACATTGTGGTCACGTAACATTATAAATTGATTAGTTTTCCATCATAAAAGGAAGTTTTAAGAGAAAATTAGCTATTTCGCGTGAAAGCATTATTAAAACACATTCACTAAAAAAAATAATTGGGACTTGCGAACCTTTTTTTCATACCAGCAATAAAACAGTGTTTTGCTATTTGCTAATTCGTTTTGATTTATTTTATTCAAGTTTATCTATACCAATATTATAAAGACGAAAGATTTTTTGTTTGTTTGTATATTGGTTTGTTTGTACCGAATAGGTTCCGAAACTACTGGGCCGATTTTAAAAATTCTTCCACCTATTGAAAGCTACATTATTCCTGAGTAACATAGGCTATAATTTTGACGAGAGGGAAGCCGCGGGGGTCAGCTAGTATCTAATAATCTGGTTATGTTGCTAATTAGAAAAAAACTCACAAGTCCCAAAAACTTCTTTCAGTATACTTTAAATATATTATATTTCCTTTGTGCTCTTCTATTTTTTTTCTTTCTTTTTCTGTTAAGTGTTTTGTATGTGCATAAATAAATAAATATGTCTTCTTTCCAACCATCAAAATAAGCCAGTACTTCTGCCATCTCATACAGCCTTCTTGAGGAAAATACAAGGTAGATATTTAGATATTTATATCACATACATATTTACTAACCTTTCTCCCCCTATCCACACAAGTACTTACCTATAATTATTATAGTAATAAATTGTTATAATGAGCCATTATCACTGTCAAATTGTTGTCAAACGAAGTCTTGAAACAGCTGTTCAACGGCCTGTTTTTCACTCGGCCATAATTATTATGTGCATTATAATAAACTTCTTATACTTAGTACTTCATATATATCTGCCTAGCCTTTTCCCAACTTCATTGGGGTCAGCTTCCAGTATAACCGGATTCAGCTAAGTACCAGTTTTTTACATGGAGCGACTGCCTATCTGACCTCCACAACCCAGTAACTGGGTAACACGATACCTCTTGGCTAGACTGGTGTCAGATCTCAGGCTTCTGACTACCCGTAACGACTGTCAAAGATCTTCAAATGACAGCCGGGACCAACGGCTTAAAGTGCTTTCCGAGGCACGGAGAACACTCGTTATGTTAAAATGGTCACCCATCCACGGGCCGACCTCGTCAAGCGTTGCTTAACCTTGTTGATCGACCAGTGTGGCTGTTATTATTTAGCCACGAGCTTCTCATATTTATTACTTCATATAATCTTATATTGAGCATTTTAACTTACCAAGTGCAAAATGTTTATTTCTTAATTCCCTTTTTAAGAAGTGTTAACAGTTCTGTTGCTATTCACATAAAAATACCTTTTAAAGGAACGTAATGTATTAAAAAGTAATTGTAACTTATTTATTTACCTACTGGTTTAAGAATATTATGTTTTTTTTTCTGTGGTCTGCAATCCTGCTTTGAATCACTACGTACACAGGTAGGTCCATAAAAAACAGCAGATTATTTCATCAATATCTTTTTATCGGCCAAAACTGGACTCTTAATGTTTTAATTGCCCCCAAGTCAATAAGGCGGTAATGCCGGACACGCAATTAACATCAGAAGCAAGTCCATGAGTGAGAAATCTGACTATCGGATGAAATGCCTTTATCTGAGGTAACCAGCCCAAATTCGAATTTCAACCGATGGATTCTTAACAAGGCCCCCGGCTCAACGGACTAACTGAAAATCTCGAAAATCCCACCGCAGATCGCACGAGAATCGGAATATGTAAGGTATTTAGCAAAATGATGGTTCGACGCCGACGAAGCCTTCCCGGTACAGCCGCCGCCGCCGCGCTGTGCTGCATTCCTCAACGCTATTTCGAATGTGTTTTTGGAGCTCACTGTACTTATGTCTGCCTCTTTACCAGCGCGCCACCGAAGGGCTTTTTCTCATTGTTACCATTATTTACGAGTTCAAAAGCAACTTCTATACGGCTGAGGTACAACAAATAATTTTAAATAAAATGTTTCACATTTGCTGCATTGTAGCGGGTTACTAGACCGGCTACATTGCTCGTAATTGTTCGTGTTCATTTATAAATAACCAATCGCTCGTACTTCTTTTCTTATTAGTGATTGTAATAAATTTTTCTTCTTTTTCAGGTAAGTTCGGCACCATAAAATTCAACCTGTTTAGAATTCCGAACGATTTCGTAGCAGTATAACAATGAGTGTGAGTATTTTTATGTTTCGCGTGAGTGTGGTGTGAGTGGGTGAGTGTGGGTAACGTACACACGGGGTAACATAACAATGAGCGTTTCATGCGTTGATTGTTGCCTCTACTTGGAATTACATTATATTGTGCAAAGTACTAGCATATATCATCTGTCTCAGTTATAACTATTGTTAGGTAAATCAATCATTTACAATGCAGTTTGAAAGTGCACGATTCGCACATAATTTTACGTGCGTTGTCGAACCCGTTGCGCGCGGAGGTGTAACTTAAAGCATTTTTTACTGATTACCGTCTGTTATTGTTTGAGATTAAATACCGTCTCAAGATTCTTTAATGAAAAGTAACTTTTGTAAATTCGCCTTTACAGTAAAGTGACAAAGCAATTTTCTCTTCATGACATTGAATATTGAGTAGTAGTTAATAAATACATCTATTACACGTTAATAAATAATATTAATATGAGTAGTAGTTAACCGGATTCAGCTGAGTACCAGTGTTTTACAAAGAGTGTTTGCTTTATGTATGTTTGTTTTGAGGGTTCCGTAGCCAAATGGCAAAAAACGGAACCCTTATAGATTCGTCATGTCTGTCTGTCTGTCCGTCCGTATGTCACAGCCACTTTTTTCCGAAACTATAAGAACTATGTTGAAACTTGGTAAGTAGATGTATTCTGTGAACCGCATTAAGATTTTCACACAAAAATAGAAAAAAGACACAACATTTTGGGGGTTCCCCATACTTGAAACTAAAACTATTTTTTTTTTTTTTTTCATCAGACCCATACGTGTGGGATATCTGTGGATAGGTCTTGAAAATGATATTGAGGTTTCTAATATTTTTTTTTTCTAAACTGAATAGTTTGCGCGGGAGACACTTCCAAAGCGGTAAAATGTGTGTTGTGTGTGTTTGATATATATATATATAGATAAATCTATTACAAGATAATCAGCTATTGCTTCATTTCAATATTCATGTTGTTTATCTAAAATAGAATATTTTTTGTGAATAACCAATGCGCATTTTTCCAAAGCAACAGAATAATAGTATTATTCAATTTACTTGCCCATTTTTTTAAATTCTACAAAGCCAACTTCATTAGAATACATCAAAAACACCCAGAAAAAAATATGATTCGCATCAGCTTTGTGTCGCACTTTGCGTTCAAAGCACAGAAATGAGAGTTCTAGCGGCCATTTTGAGTTTCGTAGTCGCACAAACAAACGCTTAAACTTAAAAGCAGTAAAAAGCGCGGGCTGAGGGGGTACCTATTAACACATTACTCACACAAACGACAATGACAAACGGGGTAAAACAAAACACGGGTAGCGCACCGCGTCGAAAAAACTTGAAAAAGGAACGTCGATTTCGGATCGGGCGAAGTTCGGAACGAAAGTTGGCTGCCCGCTATGGCGATGGCGACTGGCCCGCGCTTTAAAATGTACTTGGATAAATATTTGATGTTATTTTATGCATCGTTCTAACATATGCGCTGTTGTTCGAAGAAAGTTTCCGATTTTTTTTTAGAGTTTAGTCTTGCATTTTTTAACACAAACGAGCTAACGTTGTCATTTGTGCAATAATCGAATCTCTCAATCAAGTTGTCAATTACCCTACCCTACTTTGACAGTTCTCTCTAAAAAGATCACCAAAGGAAAACAGATCCAAAATCTACATTTTCAATAGTATCCCAAAATAATGAACCGCAAGTCGCGACTGTACATTAGTAGTAACAATAATGGACATTCGTGCATAAAAGTGTCTCGCAGCAGAGTGGCAGCGGAGTGCGGGGTCCAGTATAGATAGGGCAGGCGTCACCTTTGTTGCGGCCTCGAGAACCACCGACACCGACTCACCGAGTGCAGCGGCACACAATTCGCGCGCTCACTTTAAAATAAGAACCATTCCTTGTCGCTAAAACGTTCCTTTTTTGTTTTTCTAAAAAAGGACAACCATTAACATCCTTGTTTGTAAATGTTATAAATATGAGAGTGAATGAACTTTTTCCCCGCTCATATCTCACTGTTTAATTAATTATTCAACAATGTTGTGAATTTAAAAAGCCGTTGCATTATTTACATTTTTTAATTCAACTAGCAAAAACTGCACATAAACTTTTTAACTAATATCGAATGCCGATTAAAGCAAGTATGCGTATACGTGTCAGTTCATTTAACAAATGAACTTCTGTTTATGAAAAAATCGGTAAGCGCCCGCATACTTCATTATCTAGTAAAGTTAGCAAAAATAATACGGCAAGGGTTATACAATTTTCGATACAAATACGTTGCTTATTAACAACGCTGGAGTATGAGAGCGTTTTTTTTAATTTGTTCGCAGTTCAAAACGGCAAACTTTGACGTGGAAACTTTTTAATAGTCGACACGTAGAACTAAGCGTTGCCTCTGAACATACAAACTCCACGTTTATATTGCGTCAAAATGTTTTTATACATTTAAACTCTGTTACGCCATCAAACGATTTTTTTATTTTTACTCAAACGATTATGAAACAAGTTTTAGGTTCATAAAGTATCAAGTACGAAAGGTTTTTATTAATATTTAAGAGATTTATCAGGTTACATCTGGATCGCCTCTCGAAACTAAATTAGGGGGATCTAGGTAAACCTACATATTTCAGAATCTTTGTAGTTTCACCATAAAATCTATTTCGCATGCGATTACAAAAAGACAAGGTTGGCGGGGTCACACGAGGTGGGGGAGGGGGTGAGTCGAGCGCGGTAACGTGTAACACAAATTATAAATAATAGGTGAACGTTATTTTTTCGGATACATATTTCATTTTATATTGTACGGGAACGCGTGGCGGGCGTCGCAGGGGTGGGGGTTAAAATAAAGAGAAGCGCAATTGAATTTTTAATATTTCATGAAGAGGGACGCAAGCGGGGCCCGAAGCAGTTTTAATGGGGTTACGGCGAGCGTCGCGCCGCGCTGTGCGGTGTGGCCAGCGCCTGCGCCCCGAACACTCACGGGCTACAGTACGAAGTAGCGTTCATCTAACGACTATTAAATAATTAATAAACATATAATAATAATAAGAGACGTTCGAGACGGCGCGGGAATAGAAAGTCCGGAAGGAGTTGGGGGAGACCTTTGCCCAGCAGTGAGACAGCAATGGCTAGAATATAAAAATATACTTAATAATAATAAAATGGAGATCTTACTAGCCACACAATAGTACAAGTGAGTAGGCTATAGACACAGTAGTACTATAGATTTGAAGTTATGGGGGGTTGAAAGTGGGGCGAAATGGTTCGTGTAATATAACCCGCTGCCGGTGCTTCGCCCTTTTACTACGCGAACTTATCTGACACACCGCCGTGTACCCCGGTTACTGTCCCACTGCAGGATTAAAGCCTCTTCTCATACAGAGAAGGCTGCATTATTGCACTTATCACCACGATGACTAATGAGCAAACCAAAGATGTTTGGCCATTTCAGACTTACGTCGAATACACAATAACATTTTTCTTTTGACAACCGACCATAGATTTCTTCCGCATTTAATAAATCACTCTTTGGTCCGCGCGCTCTGTCGTTTGTCTATGGTTTCGACAAATGATCATTGAGTATCGCGGACGTCGGTTTCTAGGTCAACCTACATTTAATATGTTTTATTTATATATTTGTATTATACTTACACATACTTTGACCCACCTTCAGTGTTTTATTCTATTTTGTTTGTTATTTATATATTCTTCTATTTTATTTTATTATATAAGTCCCGTTTCCGTAAGTGTGTCCGTGGCATCAACAGTAGGCCCTATCAGAATATCAGCGCAGCGTTATTACCTTTTTTGGATATCGCTGCACATGCTGAGATAGGAGCCTTTTTTGGTCTCGCACGGGGTTTTTAATTTATTATTGTTTAATTGTAAGCTTATTTCTCGTGTCTTCTGTGCGGGTCACAAATAAATATTCTTCTTTCTTTATTTCTTTCTTTCTATATTTATTTCTTTCTTTCATTCATTACTTCTTTCTTTCTTTTCTTCCTTTCTTTCAATATAACGTAGACGGAAATCTACATCGCGTCTTTCATCTCGCACGTGATTGGTCTATTGATGGCGGTCAAACCTTTCGCCTTGCCGAATTCACTTGCGCATTTAGGCTGCTGGTTTTCTCACAATGTTTTCCTTTACCGATGTCAGCGAAGTCCGAGTAAAACTTAGAAAGTAGGTACATAATGAATTGAATAAAAATCACTTGGGTACTTGCCCGGATTTGAACCCATAACCTCAAGCATGCGAGGCGAGACCTCAGCCACTGGGCTACTGCAACTCATTTAATAAAATACACTTAAGAAAATAATTAATAATAAACCAACTGCGTAAGCCTTTCGTACAGCAAAGGCAGGAGTTTGTCGAACACTTTGGTGCTGGTAAAAGCGCCAGTCAAAGTTCGTGCAAGCCCTTATTAGCTCGTCGTAGATTGGCTAGCGTCCGTATTTCGGCTGTTCGGGTACATTACGGGGACTGTTTCTAGGAAACTGAAAGTTTTGTTTGACCTATTATGGATGGTACGGGTAGACACGGTTGCTTGGTTCACTTAACACCTTTCAGCCAGCCACTAACCTCGGTGAGGTAAAGTTATCGAAAATTCTCAAGCACGAAGCAATTGCATCGTGTGGTGTTATCAGCGGTGAACCCAAATGGTGCGGGGGCTTCAATCAATAATGTCCGCACGCAGATAACCGTGCACACCCTTAAAATTTCCAATAATCCTTGTCTATTCAATTAAAACCTAGGTCATATCGTGTGTGCTGCTCATTACAATCTCAGCGCCCGTTAATTATTTCGCTGTGGTCTAAACAGTGTGTCGATATAACGAGCATTGCGTATTATGTGATGCTTCGGAGGTAACTCGATTGTGACCACCTGACCACCCCGGCACCCCGGCACCCCGGCACCCGGCAGCGAGGGGGTTCCCCTGTCCCGGCTGACGAGGACGCACGATTCGGACGGCCGGACTGTCGTCCTCAAGCTCTAATGCCACTATCTCACGAAATGATATTTTGTGTCACAGACAAAAAACTGGCCAAGTGCGAGTCGACTGAATTCGCGCACGAAGGGTTCCGTACCATAATTACAAAATGGCAAAAAATCACTTTTATTGTATGGGAGGCCCACTTAATTTTTTTTTTTTTCAGTATTTGTTGTTATAGCGGCAACAGAAATACATCATCTGTGAAAATTGCAACTGACTAGCTATCACGGTTCATGCCTTACAGACAGACAGACATACGGACCGTGGAGTATTAGTAATAGGGTCCCGTTTTTACCCTTTGGGTACAGAACCCTAAAAACGAGAAACCGTGATATTTTGAACCGAGAGGTTCATAGGTTCACTGTTAGTTTATATGTATTTAACTTACAATTAGTCTTATTAAAAGTACGTTACTTATTACATACAATGTGGACGGTGTTTTTTTTTTTGTTGGATTCTATTGAAAATAGAAAAGTAATTGTTGGATAGTGACATTTTAGCTGAAGGTCGGCAGTGGATCGGCCCGGCCCGACCCTTGAAATAATTATTTCTCAGCACTACACTACCGTAATGCTTGTCAGATATTCTAATTGTGTGCTCCAGATCGCATTATTATTTTATTGTTACAGTGTGGGCGATATTCTGTCATTGTTGTTGTTGTACCTAGACTAGATACGGTTGTTAAAATATGCACTTTATTGCGGGGGCCATGGATTTGTAATTTAGTGTTACGTGATGAGAGAGCAGTGGTGGCCAGTGGTAACTGTACTGGTAAGTGAACACACAACAAGCTAAGAAGTGATCAACATGAATGATCATGAGAGCCATCGGAATGTTGCAAGCTGGTTCCAGGCAACGTACTGTGGCTGTCGCTCTCGGCACCACACAGAGCGTCATAAGCCGCCTCTGGACACGCTATCGTATCACAGGCAGCGTGGCCGAGTGACATGAAGGACAATCTCGCAAAATACTGCTCGACGGAACCGTACCATGACCGCCATGATGTTGGCAACGAGGCTCCACAGCTCTTCATGCTTGCTGATAAGCGATGAAACCATCCGAAGTGTCGTAACTCGTGGGTTCGAACCCAGGCAGGGCTTAACTTTTTATAAAGTATTTAATCGCCACTGCTCTCAAAACGGTTGAAAGAAAACAACGCGAGGAAACCGTTCAAGAACCAAAAATTCGAAGACATGTGACATCCACCAATCCGCACTGGGCCCGCGTGGTGGTTTACGGCCCATTCCGTCTCACAGAGAGAAGGCCTGTGTCCCAGCAGTGGACATTAAATGGCTGCAGATGATGATACCTCATGCAGAAAGGAGAATGGGCAACAAACTATTTCGATCTGCAGGAAGGCACGAGCATTGATCTGAATCTGTCTGTTGAAATATAAAAGCTAGCAGTATATTTATGTTACATTTATTAATAATCTCTTACACCTTACAAAGGTAACTCAGAGTTAGTTGCTAACACAAGTTTAAATAATACATCATATATATTTGACCGAGTTAGCTCTAACTCGGTGTTAGTAAATTAACCCAGGGTGCTGCATTGGGCCAAAGTAACTTTTCTAGGAGATACCTAAACCCAGAAATCGAATTACATTAAAAACAATGGCATTTCTTTGTGAAATGTCATTGTCAAAGTGACAGTTCAGGGGTAGTCAACATTTATCTAGTAATACAAATTAAGTTTTTATTTTTATTTAGTGTTTTCGAAAGAAAGCTAAGAAAGCGTGTCAAAATTAAAAATATGATAGTCAAAGGTAAGTCTTAATACCTATTATAGGTAAGGTAAATTGGATTTGGTTAAATATAATTCCGATTTGTCCGTTTTCTTTTTTGTTCTGTTCATAATTGTTAGGACAAGGTTTCTGAGTAAGAATATTCTCATTTAATTCATTAGTAAAAAGCACCCATGCGAAGCCAAGGCGTTTTGCTAGTTGAAAACACTAAATGTTTAAATGTAATGTAATGTCCAAATGTTTAAGACCACTGCCTTATTGTCAGTAGCATAAAAATAATTTGCACGATTTTATTTCAAACAAAATATTCTTTCTATTCTTCGATCCTAGTTTATTTCAATTTAAAGTTGAAAACAATGTTATATTTTAACTGTTTAGGATATGGCCTACAATTTTAGCACTATGTTATAGAACTTTTCGGCCAACTGCACAATTGAGGTTATTTTTTTAAATTGGCAACACCTTTGTTTACATTTTTGATCTCGAATTCGATTTCTTAGATTATGTATTTATCTTGGAATTCTGCATAATTTATAAATGATCTTAGAAACGACTTTTTATGGGTATCAGATAGAAAAGCAATACCTTTTTTATTATCTGGGGGACTTTTGGGGCTTCCAATACCTACTAGCAGTCAAACCAAAATCCAGCAGCCATTTTAATTTCTATATAATCACACAAAAACTGGTCATTATAGCAGTTAAGCAGTTGGCTACCACCTAAACAATAGGTAAGTAAGCATTACAATGTGTTCGCGTCACTTTATGATATCCGCGGATCGCGTGGCGGTATCACATGGCCTATTCACGTTTTGTTACTCGATCATAATATCCTGCTCGCTATATATTGTTTACTTTTCACAAGTAACACTAATACGAACGTAAGCGCATCTATTCCGCATAATTTTGAACATTGTTGTAGTAATAAAATATTTACGCGCCTGGGCTAAATACTCGGAATCAGACGGCATGCCACATTAAATGGAATTGGTTTTATAGTAATTGGGAGGTTTGGTGTTCTAAGGGCCAGTTTCTGTATTGGTATTAAGACTGTGTGAAACCCTACTTTAATGCCAATGCTTGTTAAAATACAGTTTGGTGGCTCATCTCCAAATTCTAAATTAGAAATCAGGGCTGCCTAAGTCGTTGGCTAAAAATTATGAGTACCCTGTACTTGCAAGTCTTGCAAAAAGGGTCGCGAAACATCAATGTTCGATAATGAAGTAGCAAGGTAAAGAGGTCAGGCGGTCTGTCTGAAGCCAGCACCCTGACTGACCCACATCGGCACAATACGCTTCCGCCAAGCGCCACGCAATTAAGCACACCAGACATAAAAAATTACCGAAACAAAAGCGAACGGGGGTTAACCCCCCACTCCTCACCTCGCCGCAGTTACAATTTATCATAGCAAATAAAAATATGCGGAATTAAAAGAAAAAGGAACAAGAAATTGGAGCGAGAGGGAACGTTACTGCCGCCTGCCGAATGTTCAAAATAATACTATATATTTTTACTACCTCCCTGGGGAGCGGGGGAGACGGTACGTTCGTAACCAATTAAAAAAAGTATTGCTCTCGATAAATGTTTGATGTTCTAGGTATAGGTGCAGGCGAGCCACTGTTCTTTAGACGACTATGTGTGACACAGAGTAAAACATAGGCACTGCAACCATAATCAACTTTCGACCATAGACGTACATCAATTTCCTGAAAAATTAATCTCCTTTAGACCATTCATATTCGGGGCATAATGCAAACAAATTCAAATTCTTCTTTGCAATTTCGTCCAATTTTTTTTTTACTAATTTCAAAATCGAACATCCCAAACGTCACTTCGAACCTCCCCAACTGACGTTTACCTTTCGAATTTAATCGAATGGCCGCCAATGACGTCAGACCCCATCAAACTTTCTTTATTAGCCGCCCAAATTACGCTAATAAATTATTTAGCTGTAATCAAACTATACACTAATTATACGTGTAATTAATACATTATAAGTAATGAATAAGGCGGCGCGGCCATATTGTCTGTTAGTGGCTTAATTAAAAAATATATTTATTATTTATTTTCCATTATCCGTAGTATTCATGAGGGCCGGACACGTGGACTACCTATTGTTTGGTTAAGTCATGGTATTTTTTGTTTGTTCTATTGGAACGTAATTTATTAATATCGGTCGCAACGGAGTCCATACTTTGTCGTGTATTGTCTCTGGTCGAGTTTCAATTCTTATCCACTATTGCGCCATTTTTCCAACAATCTGTTGGGAAATTGCAGCCGCATAACAATAATGTTGAAAGTATTTAAGCGGTTTTATTAACTTCACTCATATGGTAGAAAATCTAAAGCGTTTTACAGATGTATTCATTTCATGAAATTCCATTTTTTTGTTTGCGTTAATCGATAAATACCAATGTATAAAGTTACCACAATTTCCCTATATTTGTTATGCCATTTATATGAAAATGAAAATGCTCAGAGTGCAATCAAATTCGGTTCAAACTGACCACTTCTGGTGTGAACACTACAACACAAAAAAAACAAGCGATCCAGACGAACTTTACAGCATTAAGCGCCTTCATTTTTTATCTTACTAGATATCGCAATCTAGACGTGAATGAAGGGGGCATGGCAAACAAGCCATATCGCACAGACGGCTCCGCGATACAAATTCAATATTTTTTTCTACTCCAGACCCTCAACTCAATAGAACCTTCTAATTAAAGCCCAATGCTTGAAGCAAAGTTTTGAATTGGTAATCATTTCGAATCAAAGAATTCTATTCATCCTTCCCGGTTACCTTTCAATGTGGCATCGATCGTCTCTCGTCTGATCCCAATTAGTTTGGCTACACCAACCTACCCGCGTTGATAGTTTATTTAATTAATTACATTAATACGGTGCACAAATGAGGTGCAATTATATCTTTACGCCGTCGAGTAGGTACTAACTACGCTTGAGGATGAATCGTTGCATGCGATCAGGAAACTTAATAAATCATTTTGTTTAATGTAATATTATTGAGCTAATAAGTAGCTAAAGTATTGAAATAAAATAACTGTTTTGAGTGATGCGCTTCTATTTATAAATATTATAATAATGTTAGCAAGAAAATACTTTTACTAAATATTGAGGCGATTGTTGAGAAAATGCAGTAATTGTTTTATCATACTTATGACTGTTTTTATCTTTCATGCTCATCTTTGATTGTAGATGGTAAGTTAAACACGTGTCCGTTTGTGTTTGTCCGTGAAAGTATCTTGTGCTTCTGTCTAACGCACATGTTCCTTGTCCAAATAGCTTTATATTATGTTTTGTACAGTGTCTTATCGTTTCACTTTTGAAGTAGGAGAACTTTAAAATAAACTAGACGAAATAGTTTTCCAACTGAAATCAGTACATACAATTCGGTGATAAACGCGCTATCAAGATGCCGCAGATCAACTAGAATGGCCAGCAAGTGCTCGCCAGTGTAATACACGCACAGATAATAGTATTTGAAGTGGTAGGGGGCCGCAGTCTCTCCTAACTACACTGTCTGGCACACAAGTAATACCCACTAAAGGGAACAATGCGTTATCTCACCAACTACTCTTATTGCGTCACGGTGTCTACGTAACAATAAATAGTGTCACAGAGTAGGGGGGCGTTGAGGGATTCGTTGTCACACTGCTCCTTGCTACTCTGTGTTTACCTATTCATATTTTTATTACACTTTTTATTGAACCCCAAAGTTTTGTTTTGTGAACGGCTGTCCCCGATCGTGTAAACGGAATGTTAATGTTAAATATGTGTACTTTACGTTTATGTCTATTTTATTCAGGTAAGTTTTTGTATTTGTTTAGGTGCGTTAGTGTCAACTTTAAATATTGTTATTGGAGGGAAATCACTACCTTTTTGAACTGATGGAGACTAGTTACTTTAGTATCTTTCTATTTAGAAATATTAGACAGTTCTAGAGTTGAGAATAGACGCTAACCCTACACTGCAACGTGCTACATTCCAACAAACCACACGAAACGAAAATAAACTTTTCTCGCCACTGAAATTGACGAGGTCGCCCTTTATAGTATTGCAGAAAAATATGAACGGAGGCGAACAGAAAAGCCAATGCACCTTTGATCTTTGTACACTGCGAGCCTCTCAGAGGCTACTCCCATTACTGCATGCAGATTTTATACTTTGTGACATTTTTGTGCGAACGGCGCGCTTCGCGTCATGCCCCTCTCCTGTGCACCCCCCGTCTCCCCACCTGCCGGGGTGCGCTACTTAGCTGATGAGTACTGATGACTTATTAAGAGTGCATTCTTCAGAGGTGTCTGCCTGTCGCGGCGGGTTTAATGACGTGGGTTGCAGCGTGCTCTCTGATTTCGTACTTCGAGTATGTCCCACTTTTAGTCACAATGCTTTGCGGTTTTGTGTAGTGTTTGTTCGCTGGGCGAGGGTTAAGGATTTTATGTGATTTCGAATTATTGGTTCAGGCGAAATTTTTTTTGGGGGGTTTTGGGTCGGGGATCGGGGATAGAGTAGACGTGTGGAACAATGAAAGGGTAAACTGGGTAAAGTTAGTCAATATTTTTGTTTTTCGCTGGTTTTCTTGGATCAGAACTGTTACAAATTGCAAAAACAAAACTTTTTATGAGTCTTAAAATAAACTAAAAGACAATAAGAGTCATCTAAATATTAAACGCAACTATACAAAAAAAAAAAAAAAAAAAAATATAACACTAAAAACATTACCAACAAAACAAAAAAAAAACATTTACTCTTACGTAATACCCCTATTTCGAGCCGCGATTGATGCTTAGAAAACTTGCCGGCCTAAATTACGAGTCAGGGCTGTCAGTGTCGATGATAAAAGGTATCTGACAAAGGGATCGCGGAAAATTAAAAGGGCTCTGTTGTATTTGTTCGTCATTTCCGAGGTGAGCACGCGATCCTGGCCTCGCTTCGTTGACCTTATAATTGTTGATAGCAAGAAACTTTTATAGATGCTCAAAGATATTTTTGGGGAATATTTTAACCTGATATTTTGTTAGGTTTGTGAAGAGGAGCTCGTGGCTAAATAATAACAGCTGCACGGGTCGATTTTCAAGGTTAAGCAACGCTTGCCGAGGTCGGTCCGTGGATGGGTGACTATTTCAACATAGCTAGTTTCCTCCGTGCCTCGGCAAGCACATTAAGCCGTTGGTCTCGGCTGTCATTTGAAGATCTTTGACAGTCGTTACGAGTAGTCAGAAGCTTGAGATCTGACACCAGTCTTGCCAAGGGGTACCGTGTTACCTAGTTACTGGGTTGTGGAGGTCAGATAGGCAGTCGCTCCATGTAAAACACTGGTACTCAGCTGAATCCGGTAAGACTGGAAGCCGACCCCAACAACAATTGGGAAAAGGCTAGGCAGATGATTTTGTTAGGTTTGTATAGTTGTCGTCACTTCGCAAGAGTCGTTACATGCGCACAAGTCGTTCTTAAAGTCTCTTTGGTTACCAAGCGGGACGCGGGGAACGTTGAGCACCGTTCCAAGCGCGTGATTGGTTAGTCAGTTGACACAAGGATCTACTGACCAATCGCATCGCTTCCGCGTTCCGTTCGCTCTAGGTATATATGGTGGTTGGTCAGTTCGTGCACTATGCCCGAAATTACTCACAATACGCCGAAACCTTGCCAAGTTACATGCCGGGGACTATACACACACCACATACATATACCAGCACTCCCACCACAAGCGCACCTTCACATTCTAGTTATAATAAAAACATGCCAGTTGGTTGAGCAGAGGTGAACTTAAAGGACGCTCACATTTGGCCAGTGATCTTTAAGTCGCTTGTAATAGGGGACGAGCTGTATGCCATCAACTGGGCACAAGTCCTGATTCCGAGCTGCTTCTGAGGAATTCCATATTTAAAAACCCAATAACAATTTTCCTGACCCTGAAATCGAACCCAAGGCAGCAGTAGCGCTAATACTATATAATACTAACTAATAGGAGTTGCAGTTTTTCTAAGTTATTAAGTTATTTTTAGTGGGAATTCGTATGTGAATTCGGCAAGGCAAAGGATTTAACCCCATCTATTGACCAATCACACAGACGGAAATCCACAACGCGTCTGTCATCTCGCACGTGATTGGTCGATTGATGGAATCAAATCCTTCGCCTTGCCGAATTCCCTTACCTAATTAGGCTGCGGATGGCCTTTGGGGCCGAAAAGTTCTAGAGTGGCGACCGCTTACCGGAAGGAAGTAATGAAAATGTCGAAGACTGCATCTACGACATTTTCAATTATTAACCCCTCATTTAAGACAAAAATATTCGCAAAAAAATCTTGCTTGGATGGAATTTAACGCGCCGAACATGACCGATCGCAGCGCGAGAACTCGCGATTGCTGTTTAACTTTCGGTCGGAAACTAAAGTCCAATGTTGAAATTCTTCTCCATATTTCTTCAGCTTTAACGTTGGCTCTTCCAAATCTTTTGCATCATGTGATTCAACTATCGGATCTTTATTGTTGTAGTTTAGACTGAACTGTCGACTTCTTGTCATACAATCGTCATGTAGTTGCCAGATACAGTTAGTTATAACTCGTCTCGCGGTGTTGCCTGTTTTTGACAGGTTGATGATTTCTCCGATTTTTCTCTCGCTCACTGTTGATTGACTGAATACTGAAAATGAAAATGTTTTCTGTACTTTGCATGTTATAGATTTGTAGAGTTATTCGTCAGAAAGCCTGAGGCTACAGACGTCGCTTGTTTGCTCGCTATTCATTTTAGCATTTATCGTGTCTGCAATAAATAAAAACTTATTAGTGCCTCGTCATGAAAAAATCATTCATAGAACCACACTACATCAAGTATCTAAGCATTATCACAATGAAACAAAGTTTACGCCAAGTCAATTACAAAGCCATATAGATAACCGATGGATTTTGCAAAAACCTTTTTCTCTAGCGGTACCCTAAACAGGGGAGTTACAATCGAATCGAACCATTAACCTTTACAAACACTAGTAAGAAACGAAACGAAAAAAATTATGATGAATGCAATATAACGACTATTTTAATAGGGTTGTGTATTTTCTTCGTCGATAAATTACCGCTAATGCTGCAGATAGACGACGTTTCTTTCATTGCGGGTTTTTTGTTACAATAGTAATTACAGGCGTTCGCGTTTATTGCTGTTGACAACCCTAGCGTGGTTACGTATACTTAAGAGTTTGTGCCACCCCTGGACTTAAGGCAAATTGTATACCTATGTTTGGTAACTGCATTTGTCATCGGTGTGATTAGCTCCAAGATTAAGCTGTTTTTGTTAACTGTTTTGTGCAAATTCTTTTGCTGTTTATAGACGAGATTATCGAACGTCATATTGACTTGTCAGATGAATAAAAAGTCAGACAAAGCAAGACTGATTCAATTTATGACACCCTAAGCGGTAGTTAGACGCTTAACTGCAAGCAAACCTGCAATTTAAACCGAACTAATTTACGAGTAACAATAAAAGTTACTCAAGACATGTCATAATATGTAAAAGGCACACGTTATGGAGGGAAAACACACCATTGCCATACTTAGTTGTAAACGCAAATTACACTTTCTTAAGTAATAGAAAAACGTAAGCTCACTCGCATGGGAAACATGTACAACATATGTAGAGAAAAACAAGTCGACGAGACTTAAAGAAAAATAATTGTTTTATGGGAGTAGTAGAACAATTAAATGTGATAACTGTTCATTAACGATATTTACAGTTAGTGAGTTATGAACTGGGAGAAAATATCTAGTCAGGCGGACGATGTGGCTGAATAATTGAATATTTATCTTTGGAAATGAAATATTTCTACTGTGGCTATGTTCCTATATTTATTGTTGTTCATAGATATTTTTGATTGGGATATGAGCACTGAAAGTTGATAAATGATTTAAATTTTAGATTTACGGAAATGTTTTCAATCCTACATATGCAATTATAATGAGCTAAACCCCTGCTTAAACCATTGACGAATAATACTTCCAAAAGGTACAATCAATAAAATGAGTTATACATCATCTTCAAGAAAGACGTTACAGCCTCTCCTAGAAAATATCTAGTCTGGCGGACGATGTGGCTGGATCATTGAATATTTATCTTTGGAAATGAAATATTTCTACTGTGGCTATGTTCCTATATTTTTTGTTGTTCATAGATATTTTAGATTGGGATTTGAGCACTGAAAGTTGATAAATGATTTAAATTTTAGATTTACAGAAATGTTTTCAATCCTACATATACAATTATAATGAGCTAAACCCCTGCTTAAACCATTGACGAATAATACTTCCAAAAGGTACAATCAATAAAATGATTTCTACATCATCTTCAAGAAAGACGTTACAGCCTCTCCTATTAAAAGTGTGTCCCACACCAACCATATGATAAAATCAGTTTTCAGTATGTTCATGGTCCGGGTGTTTGCTGGGACAACATTTGTGGAGAGTATCGGACGTGCCAATGGATGAGATTGGAGCTCCTGACTCGTCCGTGTGACTGACGTGCACGAATTTTATTGCTATCTCTAAAAATAAATTTGCCCGAAATCGAAGCCTCGAAAAATTGTAAAAGAACATTCGTAGAATGGCAATATAAGGTTTCTTGAAAAAGGCCCCTTTGATAATCTTTGTGTTCAAAGCTACTCAATAATGCAAGTTTCAACACCTTGATGTGTTCAAGCAACCCTCTCAGTAACACAGTATATCATTATAAATGTACAGTTCACAAAATGCCACAAAATTGCTGACGCTGTCCTTTCATCAATCCATTCACGTATTGATGGTGGAAAGTGCTAATTAGTTGCTGCGACTTATAATCGTCGCCGACTACTTTGTGAAACGATTCAGACTCGTTTATTATTTACGGTGTAACATTTAAAAGCTGTTTCTGTCGGCGACAATGGCTCACTCTGTCGGCGACATTGTGCGACTCCACTTCTGTCCTTTAATACGGCGATCGCGTGCACCATCTAGTGTGAAAAGGGAAGTGTGTTTCAAATATAGCATTTTTTTTTACCCCCACTCTCCTAGGAAACTTTTACTCAACAATTAGTGTATATGACGTACGCTGAAAAAAGTAATTGAGACTTGCTAACTTTTTTTCTTACTAGCAACAAAAATAGTTTTAAATTATTTTATTACAGTTTATTTTCTACCAACTTATTTGGTCAATATTAAATTTATTCTTGAATAACAAAAAAATGTTATTAGAAAATAAACTTTAATCAAATAATACAAAATTAATTATCAAATACTTAAACTCTATTTTATTGCTAGTAAGAAAAAGTGCGCAAGTCCCAATTATTTTTAGCAGCGTAAAGTCTTTTTTTTATTCGTATTTATTGCAAAAGCAGGCTTACAGTAAATGAAAACTACTACTGAAGCTAAAGTATCAAACTTATGCTAACTCAATTTGTACTGGTTTTAGGCCTTGTTTTTACAATTGAATAGCAACTATAAATTGTTAAAGGTAGTGCCGCACAGCCAGAGTATTAACCAGTCTAGATTTTTGTTATCGAATCCAAATCAGCTGCTAGTTAGCAAATTTCATTTTGGGAACAGTGGTGGTCCAAAGATTTCAGCCTCGAGTTACGAATTCAAGGTGAGTTAGAAGCACGGCAAGCGCTTCACTTTGTGCAATTTATGTCATGTGCATCAGCACTGCTCTCAAAACGGCAAAGGAAAACATCGTGAGGAAATCAGTATGACCTGAAACTTAAAATTTTACAACATGTGTAGGTAACTAAGTACTGCCTGCAGTGGACTACAGTAAGAGTTGTAAAAAAACGTTTTTTTTTCAGAGATTTATAAAAAAACATGAAAATCAATAAATTTTTTTCGTATTAGGTTTTTTTCCAAGAGTTCGATATTAAAATATGGTAAGGTGGTTATCGTTTATGAGTTGAAATAACATTTTTTATGTTTAATAAAAAATACCATCTGTTTTTTGTTAAATAGTACATAAATGTCTTAAAATTATTATATTAATAATTGGCAACACCCACTGAAGTTACCCATTTACGGACGGGGATTTTCCTAATTACAAAGAAAAGATGATTCTGATTGTAAGAAATTAAGTATTTTCTAACTTCATTATAATAGGTACCCATTGATTTAAACATAATTTGACTTAAATTAAAACAAAAAAAAACTAATTTACTGTTTAATTATTATTTTTTTAAACCAAATTAAGGAAAATATCGAAGGTGCCAAGTTCTTAATTTAATGTTTTTTTCAAAATTATGAAAAAGAAACATTTAGATTTTTTTTGCATCTCGAACTACAGCCCAATCCCTCTCACAAAGAAGAAGCAAGTATATCATAAGCTTATTATGCTATGTTAAAGATCAAGTTAAATTTATTGATAAGGAACACAAACCAGTCGTTAAATAAGAAAGTATTATACTATTA
The DNA here is from genome assembly GCA_949775005.1 of Orthosia gothica. Classification (NCBI taxonomy): domain Eukaryota; kingdom Metazoa; phylum Arthropoda; class Insecta; order Lepidoptera; family Noctuidae; genus Orthosia; species Orthosia gothica. The sequence continues at coordinate 31,257,980 of OX459039.1, read as the reverse complement.
TATATTTTGCGGTCAGATAGTTAAAACCCGATGATGCGCTCAATTCACTTCTATAAAAAAACTTCTTGGTCGAGTGGTTACGGCGATCGCCGCTTGCTTTCACATTAATATCACGTCACGGCATTTATTATTTACTTTTCTTCACTAACTAATAAATTAAAACAGGTAAAAATGTTAATTGCTCGTGCTCTGCGGTTGTATCTATGATAATAACTTGCCGTATCATCTCTTTGGCAGATATACGAACATTGTAGATTGAGAAAACAGATTTATTCGATTAAGAATAACTTAATTTCATTATATTTGTTGCACTGACGATATATTACGGTTATGAAGAAATAATATTAGCTGCATTATTTGGTAGCAATCTCTGGAAGTGCTGATCTCATTACGTATATCACTGATTGTCAGCTACATCCTCATATGCAATATGATTTTCCTCGTGTATTTTGAATAGACCACGACAGTGAAGCCGCGGGCTAAAACTAGTATTAAATAAACGTGCCAATATTTCAAGAAGTAATTTTTCCACTGTAACATAGGTAGGAATTACAATAACCTAAACATCCAAATATTTTCCTATCGTATATTTTGTTAAAATCAATCTATATTAACAAAGTTAGATCCATCGGTGCATAAAAGCACTGTCAATTTACCTGCGCACCTATAATTGGCATATATATATAATGTCATTTTCCAAAGATGGCCATTAAAATAATGGATGTTTTTTATCGGTTGCAATTCGGGTAGTGTGCGATGGAATTGCATGATCTAATTCCTAGCCCGTTTCATCATCGGACTACAAGACGTACGACGATGCGCCATCGGTACATGGTGGACATCCCACCCATACGCACTAAATGTTTTGGAAATACTTTCATTATGCGTACAGCTAAGGAGTGGAATTCCCTGCCGGAGTCTGTATTTCCCGATAGCTACAATCTCGGGGTCTTTAAAACAAGAGTGAATAGGTTACTTCTAGACAAGCGTGCTACACCTTCGACCACATCATCACTTTCCATCATGTGAGATAGTGGTCAAGCGCAAGCCTATCTACAATAAATAAAGGATGTCGTCACAAATATTCCACGTTGTGTGAAAGATATCGAAACAGAAAAAAAAGGTATATTATAACATAATATTTTTAAAAGGTATTTATAACATAATATATTAAAAGATGACGTGTGTGTATGAGTAGATGTATGAATGTGTGTGAAGCAAAAGAAGTATGTAAGGATCGTAGCAGGTGGCGTTCTGTAGTTTCTGCCTACCCCCATGGGAAAAAGGCGTGAGTTTATGTATGTATGTATATAAAAAGATATATTATAACATAATATAACTACCAAGTATGCTACCCCATATATATGCCATATTATATGAGTTTGGTACCTAAAAGAAAGAGATTTCTGAGTTTCAAAAAACGAACATGACAATGAAAACTTTGATGACGGATCTTTGATTCTCTACTTATTCGAAAAAACACAAACGGTCATTGGCATCTCGTAAATATGATGCAATTGATTCATGATGTGGATTCAGTGGAAACGGTAGCGTAATTCACAGTAATAACGCTCGCGCATACAATGTTAGGTTTACTGCTTTTTGTGTCTGCTTGGACAATTCTGTCATTCGCCTGTTCAAGTCTTTTTAAGTAAAACTAGCTTCTGCCCGCGGCTTGAACGCGTAAAAAGTGTTTTATCATTCCAATGGAATACAAAAGAATATCCTATGTCCTACACAGGGTCTCAAACTATCTCCATGCCAAATTTCATCTAAATCGGTTCAGTTGATCCAGAGATTATCCCCTACTACTTCACAAACTTCCACTTTATAATATTAGTATATAGGGACATATCATACAAGACCTTAGGCTCTACATCAACACCGAAAGACCTTCACTACTGGACATAGGGATCCCTCAGGCGTAACCCTAATGTGGGAGCAGCTGCGTGTATCGATGACCACAGAAACGGCGGCCGTTGCGCTATTCTTTAAGGATGCAGCTATTGGCATTCGATTCGATGATTTTTCGATATCGCTTGTCAATCCCATACAATTTTGTCATTTTGACAATCGCTATCGCCATGCTTTCGATGATAGAATGTCACTTGTCTAGGGTCTCTTCTATCTTCAGTTATGTCTATTGCTATTACCGCTTTAAGATTGATCACTTTGACGAATAGTACTACTATCACTATAATGCAACTTTCAAACTGTTACCAGTGATAGTTTCGTGAGCCGACTAGATCACCAACTCTATCAGATCAGATTGGTCTTTTAAGATTGATGTCTTCATGTGTCTTAACGATGAAGTTATATGTAAGTCTAGACTTGCCACTTGTCATCACGTATGTATCTATACAGCAGTTGTCAGTCATGTCATTTACAGCTTCACTGATAATTCATAGAGCTTCACTGTTGTAATTTGTAACATACACTTATCATACAATAACATAGAATCGCTCTTCTATGTCATTATGCTGCAGATCTTACTATATGCAAGATAAATGCAAGACTGTCTTGTATATATTCTGATTTGAAAATTATTTGAGCATAAGTCAAATTTATTCCATATTTTATATAGCCGGCTATAAATAACAGAATGAATGAAAGCCAATATTCCGTCATTCCGTGTGAATATTTAGTCGCACGAGGGTGCGATAAACCATTGGCAAACAATTTTCAAATATTTAACGCCTGTGTGTAGCTGCTACAAAATAATAATCCCATTCGTATAGCCAAGTATGATATTATCCGTGGTATAGCTAAAGGTATTCCGAAGGGGGAATATGAATCTGGCATTGTAGCTCCTCGCATACGTAGATAGATATGCTTGTTCGAACGATACGGAACCCAAAAGCTACACTAGAGCTTGGAATCAAGCTCGCACGTGACGATTTCCCGTTCACGCCTTCATTATAAATCATTAAAGCGAAGTTTTTAATTAAGCATTGTGCTCGCAAATATTCGTACAAGCGGTGGCTCACCAGTTCACCAGCTCGCCAGGCTCACATACGTACAGCATGTCCGCATTAAGTTAATTATATCTGAATGTAAGTGACATTGTGCTTCGATTATGATTCGATACATTTTTATAGCGATCACATGGTGGGCATTGTTTGGCGTGGCGTTCTCGCCTCTCGGCGCGGTTTATTGCTTTAATAAAGTGATTAAATACCATGGCGTATAGCCAGGGCTCGATACAGCCCGAGCTAATTTCGAAAACTTGTATTCGCTCCCTTTTAGGTCGGTCGGTTTTAATGTGGGGTCAGTGACTGTAGATCCTGAATTAGAGTTGTAAGCCGCGAAGGCGCGCGAATGATCGAATGTATGCGACAGCGAGTGCCGCTGCCCGCTGCCCATTGCGCGTCGAACCTGAAAACTTGCAGCGTTTTTGTCACGATATTCATTTAATGTTATTATGTTTCTTTATACGGTTTGTGAGAACTAATGAGCCTTAAATCAATTGTCGGTGATTCTCTTGGGTCAGATTGTTAAACGGAAACCTTTATTGAGTTTTGATCTTTATTAAACAGAATTACGTGATGAAAATGCATTCATGTACCTATTCCTCTCCTCATAGTTAAGTTTTATAAACCTCTATTCAAGCCAGTTTGTCTTGCATGTTACCAAGGAGCAAACAATCAGCAGGAGTTCGTAAGTTAGCTTAGTGAGTTGTTATTCAGCAGTAAGCTGGGTTAAGTCACAGGTGTTTTGGCGCGGACACTAAAAACATTAGCGGTGAGGCAGGTGTCATTAGCAGTGCATCGCAGCGTGCGTGGTGACGGCGTAGCGCGGACGTAGCGGCGGCGTGGCGCGCGCGTGCCCACGACGCAGCGCACCCCTCCGCTACTTTTGTTTTTGTTGCCTTACTTTTTTCTATATGAAGGTCCACTCACTTATTCATGCGAGCGGGATTGTAATTTTTTTCTACTTTTTGCATGCGCCGTATATAGATATTTTGGCTACCTCCTATTTTTTCGTGACTATAAAACTGGGCCGGGGTTGTGCGCTTTTTTCGCGGCACCCCTGCCCGCCGAGGGGTGTGGAGGGTGCTCGCAGTTAGAGAATTATTCATTGCCTACCCCCGCCGAACCGGCTTTCCGTTATTTCTGTTTGTTATGAATTATGTCCGATGACTTTTCCCGACGCCCCGTTTCTTTCGTTTTCACTAATTACTTTTTCTATAGAAACTATAAATCTTCATTCCTTAATCGAGTTGGGACTTGGGAGTGGAGGCGCGCGGTAATGACATTGGTCGCGTGGCGTGGTGCCGGCGTGGTGCCGGCGTGGTACACTCGCTCGCACCTCGTACACTAGCACCGCCTTCGCCCTCACTCTCGCCTCGCTCTCTGATAAATATATTCGTTTGTGATAAAACATTGTTTTCCTGTATAAACTGACGTACTAAACGCTAACAAAAGATTCAAATTCACACTCTGCTGCCTACTAAAATATGTAGAAGAGCTCGCTCCCAGCCCGCTACAAATTTGAATTTCATATGTATGTTTCGCCTATTACGGATGCACTCATTAATATCTTAAGTGATGTGTGGAGGTTTATGGTGCGCAATTTTGAGCTTTATTACTTTGTAACACGGTTCATTGCCGTCGTAACGTTTAGGGTTGTCTCCATTTATACGGAGCACGCGTTAAGATTATGTCGGATGAAAAAATGCTGCAAATTGTATGACCCCCCATGAAAAAACATTATCATTACGGCACATCCGTTGGGTTATCTTTTCGTATGCAAATCTTGAGTGCTCACACCGCTCCAGTACTTGTGCTAGTACAATTAATTGTTTATTGTGCTCCTCGCGGGACGGTCAAGCGTGAGCCGGCCGCTCCGTGTCTGGTAAGGACTTTGTTCGGGGAATGACCGACACTTTTCGCGGTGGTTTCAAACCAAGTTAGGTTTCGTGAAAGTGACCGTTGTCGTTTTCAATTGTGTCGTGATCTTGTGACTCAAATAAGTTAGTAAAGTAACTCTTAATAGCAGATAATTAGATTAAACTTTTTTTCCATTATGAGTAATCCTTAGGGACCATAACACGACCGAATAAGTGAATATATGGCTGACCAAGAAACCTTCCTCATTCAGCCCTTGACATTGAAAATGGCCCAGCTTATTTATTTCCCTAAGTATTTTTAGTAACATTTCTCAATTATTCACACACCTCGTGCTAAAAACAATTCTGTTCCGGATTCCGGTAAATAGGGTTCGGATCATCAATGTTTAACTGGTTTAAGGGTGATTTAGGGTCCAAACAAATTAATTAGCCTTTAGCCCTGACCCGCAAAGGTCGCCGCAAAATGACAATGAGGTCGTTTTTTGCACGACTTGCGTTTTACTTGCTTTTAGTGGTATGTTGTAGTTGAACTTTTTTCGGTTCAGTTTTGGAATAATTAAGTTGTTATTTTTGATTTTAGAACTTTGTTTACTTTTTCTGGTCCCTTTCGACAATATATTCATAGTAGATATGATATGATGCTGCAGAATTATCTTCACACCAAGGTAGGTTCTCTGTTAACGGTTGTCCTACTTCGTAAATATTTTGAGATTTTAGAGGGAATCTTATTTAAATCATGGCGCTTAAATAAAAGCTTGACTCAAAAATTTCTTATGGCTTATTCTCTTCTCCTTAGAAAAATATTCTTTGGTTTTGTTTTGTCTTTAGGGACACTACGGATTATCTAAGATTTTAATATCGCTTTAGTTCTTGGAAAAGTTGTTTTTGTTTTGTTCGTGTGGTTTATTTAATAGGTTGTCAAGAACATCAATAAATAGATGTAAGATATTTTTCTAGGGAATGTTGTCTTATAATAAATTACACAACTTTTCTTAGACAGAATACTTTACATTTAGAGCCTATATCAAGTTTTAAATAATAATGTAGACATTTTTCTAAATAAATACAGAAAGTACGGATATTTAAATAGACGTTTCTTGAAACACAGAAGAAATAGAACTTGAATTAATTTGTATGGCACTATGGCATGTGAGCCATGTGGCTTCTTTAAAATCATTAAAATTCAGTAATTTTATATCTCAAAATATTCTCGGTTTTATAATATCCAATCATAAAAAATTCCATTTTAGAAATTTAATTGTATTTTTTTACGAGAATTGTTTCGTAACCTAAATTCTCAAAAATCTATATTAGGTTGTAATACTTGTAATAGCAACCCAAAACTCAAATGAGGGTTTGGAGCTATTTTGACCCTGATGTTTTGATCTTCTTTTTTTCTTCAGCCAACAAGCGATCTGTCAGTATGAAGTCACAGAGCTAGTGTCCCTCTCTCACTTGACGCTCGACGCTAGACACAGACAGACGCATATTACATGAGTTAACTGTATGTATACCGCGCAGCCATTCATCCCCTGGCGCATACGTTTACGATTCGAACGCGTCTCAATTATGTATCTTCGTACATGGGTATGTGATGCCCGTGTTTGGGCTCTCGGCGACTTGGTACTTAAATATTAGGAGCCTATGTTCCTATTAAATTACTTGTTAATGCGCATATGGAACGAGTTTACCCAGTGAAGGTTTGCTTGTATTTGTTTTTAAATAAACGTTGCCACACTCTAGGAATTTCTTCCTGTATCGTGGGTGCGTTTACAAGTTTATAAACTCACATACACAGGACACCCAGATTCGGAACAACTATCTGTAGGCCATACAAATATTTGTGCCGTGCGGGAATCGAACCCGTTACACGCAGCGCAGTAGTCGATCGCTCAACCACTACGCCAATCGTGTCGTCCAGCTCATTTCATTCTGCTCCTACTTTTCTTAGTAATTAAAGGATAAAATATCCACCATTCAGCAAATTAATTCGTTGAGATCTACTTAAGTACAATACTGGAAGGAATTCGATCCTGAAATGTGTGCGGCGATTTGAAAACTTAAACTGATTAAAATTAACCACCACCTTTTGCCAGCGGCTTTAGACACCTCTCCTTAATATTCAATATCCTTTCAACCTGTGTTCCAAATATCACTCAAATTCATTATCAAAAAATACAAATACACAGACTTTCACATTCAGGCATTTGGCACACAGATGCGTTCTGCGTCCTTCGGTCCGGTCACTGGAACATTGCCCGCACCAAATCTTCTTGTAACCGGTTCGCAGGACGCACAACGCATCTAGTGTGGCAAAACCTTTACAGGTAATATTAGTAGGATAGAAAGCGTCTTCCAAACTGTAATACCATCCTGCATCTTCGCAGATATCTCCTAACCCGACACCAGCCCAGCCTATAGAAAGCCAAACCAAAAAGAATCGTTTCCGCCCCTAACCTGTATATACACCATTTCTAATTAGCCCCACACAACCCCTTACAAAATCCTCATCAGCTCCATCACGGAACACCATGAAACTTTGATAGTGTAGTGTAGCCGTGTACATATATTATGTAGTCAGTAATTCGCGGAGTAGCAATGTCACAAAGAAGTTCTTTGATGAAAGGACCTCAGTGCTATTCATTCATATGTAGTGTGCGAGCGAGAGGAATCGCTCCGGTGCGCGATCTTACACCAGGAACGTAGTTAGGACGGGTTGTAACGTGCTTAGCTGCGTCAGGTTTTGGTTACGTTTGCGTTAGGCTTCGGTTGGAGTTTCAAACTTGAGCTCTAGACTAACCCTCAAATTCTGATTCATGAATCCTACTATAATATTATAAATATGAAAGTATGGATGGATGGATGTTGTCACAATCACGCCAGAACGGCGGAGGCATGAAATTTGGCACAGAGATAGCTTATAGTCTGGAACAGTACATAGGCTTTTGATCCCAGTATTATGTTTCCTTGGAATAAGAAAACACTCTTTATGCGGACGAAGCTGTTGGCAAAAGCAAGCTCAATTCAGAAACCGACCCAAAGTGACATTTCATCATTATAGCGATTGATAAAGACTGTGGTAAAGCCAAAATGATAGGGATTCACTATAAGACAGTTCGGAAGCGTTTAATCCCATACATGTCTGTACTTTTTACCCGACTAAGGGGATACCAAAAGCAAGGGTTATGATTTTAGCAGTCTATATATGTATGTATTTACGTATGTTCCTCCGTAGCGCCTAAACTATTCATCCGATTTTGATGAATAAGGTGTCATTCGATTCGTTATTATGGCCCGGGTAACATAAGCTGAAAAAAACCGTAGTCGGGTTACAGTTTTTAATGAAACTTTTTAACTTTAAAATACTTCACCATTTATTTAATTTATGATAGCGTTATTAATATTTATTTCAGCACCATTCGTGTAATTGAAAATCCTAAACGACGATTAACCGGCTCCGTCTACCATAAAAATGTATATTTAATTTGGTTCCAACCATATTATTTCTCGTTGTGAATGTATAGTTACCTAGACGCTTTTCATAAATACAAAAGATTTACAAATATGAATTCAGGAGCTCAATTTTCGAAGCATTTAAACGGTGCGGCGGTGGCTCGTTTAAAATACGTTTATTCAAAATGGGAGATCTACAATCACTGGCTGGTGGTGGGGTGTTCATATATTATGTCCTAGTAATTGACCTCTTCGTATTTGACGTGCATAAAACTTTTCGATAATCATGGTCTCAGCGTTTCTCGTTTCACGTAATAGTTAATTAATAACATGGGGGTAATTTTTGTGAAATATCTAGGCAGATATGGCGGGCGCACGGTTGGCGCAGTGGTTGAGCGATTGAGCGATTGACTGCTGCGCTGCGTGTCGCACAAATATTTGTCCTACAGATAATTGTTCCGGCTCTGGGTGTTGTGTATATGAGTTTATATGTTTGTAAACGCACCCACGATACAGGAAGAAATTCCTAGTGTGGGGCAAGGTTAAAAAAAAAGATATTTGATGTATTTCCCCTAGTTGTTAATTTGATGAAAAGAAAGTTACTGTAGCGGTTTTCAGCGATCTGAAACTTTAGAACTTTATATTTAATTAGATAATTTCGTCAATATTTCATGAATTATTTAGGTACAGTGGCCTACACTACATGCTGTGGCCTATTAAAAACTCCAACACTTCACACTCTTCTACACTTATTTTTTTAAAAGAGTAAGTATGGAGTTTCTTGGGGTTATTGGACGATTCGCACGAATTTAACTCGCCCGAAATGTGCGAATCGACCCTTTTTAATAATATTATTTTTCCTGTGGCGATTTGTACGAATTTAATTTATTGGTGTGCGAATCGACCACTCCAACTAAAAATAAACTTCGTGCGAATTGCCACAGAAAAAATAATGTTATTAAAAAGGGTTGATTTACACATTTTGGGCAAATCGACAAATAACCAGTTTCTTGTGCGTTATTTTCCATAACAAGCTACTTTGCCGAATGCACGGTAGAATAAATTTTTTTACTTGTTCATTTTAATGGTTGACGTTCAAAAGTGCCGCTTAGTGGCCTAGTTGAAATAAATATATTTGAATTTGACTTGGGGTCAGTAAATAAAAGATATATACAGTTTAGTGACATTATATCATCGTAAGCGTGGCGGTAGGGATTGTCAGAAAGACAAAATTGTATGGGATTAACAAGCGATATCGAAAAATCACGTGATTAATCCCTTACATTTTGACATTTCAAGTATAATTAATAGCTTCTTGCTAATTCAGTAAAGTCCCACTAAAAGTTCACCCAAATCCGCACCTGTGCGTCTTAGTCTTCCGTCACTAACAGACGTAAGTCTCGTCCTCTGTTGTGCAGACAAAGAGTGACGCGTGACTATTTTTATTAAAACCCACAAGCTGAGGCATACTTTTTTTAATAACTTATGTACGTACGTGCGGGTCGAGTCATTTGAATTGCACTCCGGGTTAGTTCCCGCTCACGGCACGAGATTTTTTCCCAGAAAATTGTGGAGTGTGGCTCTTTGTGCGGTAGGCTTTGCCGCCTTGAGTCGCGCGGGTTTGTTTCAAAATGTTTTCCTTTTTAACCCCGCGTGCCGGTGCCAAGTCGATAATGTTCGTGTTACTCGATATCTAAGGCTTGTAGCTTTCATTTGAACGGTTTGTGGGTTCTGCCTGTCTTTTGGGTGTAAACTGGATTTGGTGAAGAGATAGAACTAGATGAAATCGTTTAGCTTTTGTTTGATTTAATTGTATTTTACATTGATACAGGACTCGTCCTAGTTCGGCTTCAGATGCTCCCATGTTGCATAATTTTAAGTACTGGCCTGTAATACTTTATGCAGTTTGTTGTATTAATTTTTGTGATATATATAAATAATATTTTTTTTTATGTTTGGCATATTATCAAACTACAACAAATAAATATTGAAAAACTAACATTGCATAAAAAAAAATGTAAAAACACCGTCAACCTATGAAGTGTAGCGCGTCGATATTTTCGTTCATATTTGCAATACTAAAAACTGTACGTCACTATCGATAAAACTAGAGTTACAAGATCAATCTAAAAAAATCATTCAACACAGAGGCACCTTTGACATGTCAAAGTTGCACAGAATTTCAATGGGCGACGACTAAAAATATCGGAGTTGTAGTGATAGTTATGTCTGTTCGGCGTTCGGTGTCAGCTTGCGTCTGCAAAGGGTCTCTCAGCTACGAATACGCCTTTCATTCATTCCACTCTATCCCTAAGACTCTTTTCACTACGACTCCGCTTTTATAAGGCTACTATTTTTATATTAGTACTCACTCAAACGCCTCATCTATGTTTATTTATGTGACATTTTCTAGATCTCCATCTTTTATCGTTAGACATACGGTAACAGAATAAATGCATCCAGAAACATGTCTGATATATTTTTTGTCGAATTCGGCACAGGTGACAAGTGGACATTTGAATAGGCTGTGACAGACAGACGGTCATTCAGGTACCATATATTTGAATGTTTTAGACAAAATATTCACATATGTAACATCGCTAGACGTCTATGCATTCGTCTCATCACATTTATTTATTCGTTTAGGTATAGCAGTGGCAATGAAAACCCGATTACATTCAAAAACAGCACGAACCACGAAAACAGGTAGCTACATGAAATTGTTTACGTAAATCCTCATTTATTAAGCGGCACGCAGAAGTCATGGCATTTATTATTAGTAGGAATAAAGATAAGTACACAACGGCTATAAAAATCATGTCTACAGTTCAAGATTTCCGTCTTGAAGGGAAATTGTCGAATTGGAGGAGCATAGCGCCCGTTCCATCGGCGGGCGCGTGAATATTACATGAGGAGCGACGGCGCATGCGCGGCAACCGTCTCAAGATGACAAAGTTCAGACTTCGGATCAGTATTCCAAAATCAAACGTGTCGACGAACGGTACGCCAAACTTTTTAAATTACGAACACATCTAAATAAAATAGAGTTCTTTTTTTCTTCTCATATTTAATACAAGAGCTGTCTAGCTTATGTACATGTCTGTGTAACTGTCTATCACAAGACAATTATTCATGAGAAGCTTATAAATATAACAAATTTATAAATAAATGTTATGTCTAGACCATGATTTTTCACCACCTGCCTTTAAACTTTTAAATTGTGTTTAGTAGACTATGAAAAATACATGTTGTTTCAATCTTTACTTATTTAAATACAGTTCCAAGTCTGCAAAAAGACCAGAAAAAAATAGACGGAAGTAGGTACAAGAAGTGAAAATATGGCTCAAACAGTAAAAAAACAAACATTGACGAAGAAATTCTTCTTTAATCTACATAAGTAAAACACTAAACAAAGTCAGAAACAACCCCACAAAAGATGACCAACTCGGAAATCTGGCAACACAGCATCCGTTTAACTAGACGAAAGACGTCTGGAATTAAAAGGAATCAAATATGAACGCACTATACATGTTACATGAACGAGCGGAGCAGGCGGGCGTGCCTCTGCTCCCCGACAACTAAAACTTATACATTAATAATGCGTTTGCTTACAATGCGCTTTAAATGTAGATCCAGGGTGTGTCTCGCTCCCACGGCGAGCGAGCGAGACCCGCTCGCTCTCTCGCAGCGCATACGACGCGGGTCATGCAAAATGTACGAAGTAAGCGACTAACGTACCCCGCTTCCCTTTCAAGATAATGCTGTTGGATACCCTCCCAGTCCCAGACGCCTCCCGAATACTATCCCTCCGTTATCGGCCTCATATCTATGGTCATCGCAGTCCTACACACATCAAAACATCATCTGTGATGCATTGTTCAGATGCTGATTTGTTTGTGTGTCCAGTCTGGTAATTAAATGGGGTGGGAATTGGAAGATTCGTTACAATATTGCGGGCTTCATTTATTAAAAAAAACTGAGCGGGTAACTGATTAACAGATTCTAAATTCAAACACCCTCATTTAAAAAACAACTAGGAACGGTTTAGCAACTGACTATCAAATTGTATATTCAAAAACATAGAAAAAAAATTAGAACCAGCCTAGCATTACACATTACGTCTAAATTAATATTATCTATAGATTTGAATTTAGAATGTAGTAATCAGTTGCCAAACAGCAGTGACTTTTTTATAACTAAGAGTGAATATTATTAGGAGTGTAGTAGGAATAAATACATAGTTTCAAAAATATCTACTAAAATGTTTTCAAAATATTAACTCAAAGGAAGCATCCACCCCTCAGAGACTAAATAGAACTTAAAAGATATGAAATATGTACGAACTTACTGAAAATATCTTAAACTGGATGCCGTGCACGCTTCTCTCTCCGTTGCTCAATAATGCAATGAATAATTTGTCACCCGTCTCGCTAAGCGGACAATGATACTAATAATGTTTATTTATGCTTTCATTTGTACAGTTTATGAAGATACTCTGATGAATAATTCTTTTATTGGAACTAAATAATCGTTGGAGTGTGCGAGTTAACGATAGGTACGTACCTACTGCATCAATAGGGATGTTTCCTGGGTAGTGAAATGATAATTCTATATAGTCCGGTAGTGAGATTATCAAATAATATTGGACACGTATTTCTTGCTTTACCAAATCAAAGACAGAGATATAGCGCATCAAAGTTCAGGAGTGGGGGCTTGTGACGTCACTATGTCAGTGTAAAATGTACCAACGGCGTGACGTCACACGTCGTGCCTTTTTGTTTACGTGTCAAAAGAAAAAATACGTGTCCAATATTTTTTATTATTCTACCTGGTGGACAAAAAAACAAATTTTCAGTTAACATCCATCCATAGATTTCAGAAAAACTTATGTGACTTGTTATTATAATGCTACACAAAAAAGTATTAACAAAAAGAAGTGATTTGAAGTGACATTGGAAAATGTGTTTCCTTTGAAAAATATTGTGTGTTTGTGTTTGAAAATATGTAGTTTTCAGATAAATATATCCATATATCCGCTTGTACCAATGATGATAATGAAGACGCATACGATAGTTGGAATTCCTAGAAGTTTGAATATGTTCGATGATTAAGAATTCAGAAGAATCTAAAATAGGAAATAGAGTAATTAATCTGGAAATATCAGTGGTTATTGAGGCCTAATAAGTAATTTTAGATCTTGGTTTCGCTGAAACACATCAAATTATTCATATATTTTTACCCTACTACGGCAGAGCCCAAAGGAATGTTATGATTTTTCCTCGCAAAAAATCGTAAGAACAGTATTTTCACAGTATTGTTATGATAGCGAACACTTCTGTCCATTTAGTAATGACTTGAAACGAGTTTCACAATGTAAGTAAACATCCTACTTCATCACTTTTCAGTGATTTTCCCACAAACACGGAGCGAGACCCACTAGAAGTGGCTCGGAGCTTATATCAATAAAATAAGCGGCAGTATCGGCCTTCCAGTGGCCACAGAATAAATAATGCTAATGCTCTGAAAAGGTTGTGTAAATGTGTAGTCTTTTGTAACTAAATTAGATAATGGAATCCTGATTTGCGTGGTGAATTAAAGAATTTAGATAAGTTAAGTGTGTGGGGGTTTTGCATAAATATTTAAGAGTGCGATATTAACGGGTTTGCGAAAAGACTTTTCTCGTAAAAGGACATGATTAGTTTATATGAAGACTGCTACGTAATGTTGGCACATATCTGCTTGAAATTTTTATACATGATTTTACGAGTAATGTTTTACATGACATGCATTATGTACAGTCAATAGGTAGAGTCAGCCGTGACTTGGGAATGTGTGCCTGAATAAGTGATCAGATACACCGCTCACTACTAAAATATGCAATAGTTTTGTGTAAGTTGAACGCCTTGGGCGGGCACACTTAGTACCGCGCTATATTTTATTTAATAAAGTTACCCAGTTACGGCGTTATTCAACAAAGTTTGTGTAGTTTTCCACCTATTTGTGTAGAGTCCGGATAAATGTTAATGACTGGGACAAACGTGTACGTGCGCGTTACACTATTTAACTTGTGTTGTGTACTCCGTGTATATTTAATGGCAACACAAAGTATTATTGGGGACATACCTCACATAGTTGTGGCCGTTTCGTGTTGTTCTTTTTTCAATCTCTTTAAAACTTCAAGCAGCATTTTGCGTAGGTGGTTTTTTATGTTCGCGCCGGTATCAACTAGAGGTGTTGATAGCACTCCACGCCTCGTACGGTAATAACAGATTAAAAAGATTGCAACACTGAATAAAAAACGAGTTAACGAAGCTTTCGATTTTTATTTTATTTTAGCTGCAGGTGTTTTCAGTCAGGTGCAGGATTTGTATTGTATTTTTATCGAGAAGAATGAAGAGGTTCTAATAGATTTGAGGGTTTTATTTGTGTTGTTTAAGTATTCTTAGTTCTTGTTCAGGCTTCTATGCAATTTTTTAATGCTAAGTAGATGTTTGAATGGCTTTTGCAAACGTTTCTTTTGCGGTGTATGAAATCATTTCCTTTTTAGGGTTTCGTACTCGAAGGGACCAAATGGAGCCCTTTTGCTTATTCTCACGTCTCCTTCAATCCGTCGTCTATCATACAGGTTTTACAGCCAAACGGTTTTAGCTACAGTCTTCAAATTTTCACAGTATAAGCATCTTGTTAACCTGAAGCAATACACATACACAAAAAAGAAACTAAATCTCATACAGGTGAATTGGGGTGCGAATAACAATGTTGACCTATCCCATCGAGTGGTACCCCACTCCATGGGATGTTCGTTGTTTAGATCTCATTGCGTAGATAAATAGTGCATACTAACAGATACCAATATATTGATAAATTAGTTTTTGTCTTTGTTTTTAGGGTTCCGTACCCAAAGGGTAAAAACGGGACCCTATTACTAAGACTCCGCGGTTAGTCTGTCTTTCAGTCTGTCACCAGGCTGTATCTCATGAACTGTAATAGCTAGGAAGTTGAAACTTTAACAGTTGATGTATTTGTGTAGCCCCTATAACAACAAATGACAAACACCCTATAACGAAAAACTAAAAACAGAATAAAATAAATATTTAAGTGGGGCTCCATACAACAAACGTGATTTTTTTGCGATAATGGTACGGAACCCTTCGTGCGCGAATCCGAGTCGCACAAGGCTGTGTTTGTGAATGTTATTGTTTGTATGGAACCCTCGGTGTGCGAGTCCGATACGCACTAGGCCGGTTTTTTTAATGAAGACGTCATTTAAAGAGTAAAATTAGTGCAGGGTTTTTCTGCAAAAAAAATGCCTAGCTACCGTCCTTACACGACTTCAAAAACTGAAATCTAAAAAGAGTAAGACAGCTCTTGTCTTCAATCAACTCGACACATATGCTAGGTCCTATGTAAGGTCCAGCAGGTAATTGGGAACAATCACGGCTCCCGTGATTCGTTCCTCATAACCCGAGCAACCAATCAAACCATTGGATCCGTTTTTGAATTGAAATGATACAGGCGATGTAACAAGTTTCTTCCAATTGCAAACGACAAAACTGGACAGTAACGAAGTTTAGCTTTTAATTCCGCGCTTCGTGTACTGTCGTCGAATCAAGTGTTTGCGCGTTCAAAGTGTCTCTAAATTTGAATTTGGATCACTTGAAAATTAAAGGGCTGTGATTGGACGTTCGAGTCGTCTGACGTTACGTTGGTATCTCGCCCTCGTAGTACTGTCAACTGCTTATTAAGTGGTGTAATTAATAAATTAGTTGGGGCAGTCAGCAGTGAATGAAGGCACGGGGTACTCGATCTTGTGATGCACTGATGCACATAGGCCTTCCTATATTGGTAGGCACAACCAATAATTTAGAATTACAAATAATGTTTCCGTTATTCTTAAGTCCGAGGAAAGTATTTGCCTTGATAAATATGAAACAAATGAGGATTTAACAAATCCTCCTCCAAGTTTATTAATTGAAATTAATTAGTAATTTATATATGAAATTTAATTATTACAAAATAAAGGAATATAGAGGTTGGTTATTTCCAATTAAATTTTTGGAATTAACAAATCCTCATTCATTTTAAGAGTAGTTTTCTTGTGAAATTAAATCATTTTCATCATAAAGGAAGATCAATACAAGGAAATCAAAAAAAGGAAATCAATACAACTAGCTTTTATTTCTTTTATTTGCTGTCAATAGTTTAAGTTCAAAGAGACATTACAATAAAACATATTTTCTCAAAAGGGTACAACTAAAACGCAAAATCTCGTGATAACCAGTACTGAATGTAATAAATACAATTAAGAGATCACAACTTTCGTCGGCGACTGTGCGAACACGACGAGGCTGTTTTAATTGATCTTGGTCGTTTTCTATTCGTTCTGCGCCGGAATCCGATCCGATTGTGTACTACAGCCAGCAAGTGACTTGAGGACGACGATGTGACGTCAGACATCACGTATATACGCTGGTTTTTTCGCTTATATGTCATGGACCAAGTGATTAATCAGTGCACTATGTATATACTATGCACGGGCATTACATATCAAGTCAAGTCAAATCGGGCAATGTAATAAATACTGATTTAAACTTCTATATTTATCACATTGTCTGGTCATTACGAATATTGCTACGTAACGGTTGGGCAATTCGATAATTATTATCAATAAATTAGTCCAAGAGTGAGCGAAGCGAGCTCGGGCGCTTAGGGCACCCTGACACGGATAGGTTCGGTCCCTTCATCTCCTTCATGTTAGTTTACTTCAGACCCTACAGACGGAAATATGAGCCACGCACAGTGGGGCTTTGTCGACTTTTTTGCTTAATTAGTAATCGTACTTACCTATTCTATATTAAAATCAATGTAACATTAAAATTAAGAAAAACATATTTGTTTTCCCTGCCCAAAAAGTAATGAGCATTATTCAGAAAGCCAATCATAATTGCCTACTCATGTTGGGCATTTTCCAAATTGCCCGGGCATTATGCGTTATGCCGTATTAATCAATTGTTCCATAATATATACACCGCGTATATCCTACTTTCTACTAATATTATTAATGGGAAAGTTCAGATGGTTAAATTAAAAGGATGATCTTGGTCGTTTTCTATTCGTTCTGCGCGGTAATCCGATCCGATTGTG
This sequence comes from Orthosia gothica, assembly GCA_949775005.1. NCBI lineage: Eukaryota > Metazoa > Arthropoda > Insecta > Lepidoptera > Noctuidae > Orthosia > Orthosia gothica. Next base: position 31,240,534 of record OX459039.1, on the reverse strand, counting down.
TACTATGCCAGCCAGTGACTTACGTGTCGTGGGTTCTAACCCAGACAGTCATTTACTTTGTGTAAATTGTTTCATTACTACTGCTCTATAAACGGCGAAGGAAAACATCTTGAGGAAAATCTGTCTTAGAAGCAAAAAATGGAAGACATGTGACATCCACCAACCCGAACTGGGTCCGCGTAGTAGATTAACGCTCATTCCCTCTCAAAGAGCGGAGGCCTGTGTCCCAGCAGTGGAAACGTTAAAAGACTGATGATGATGACTTAATATTATAAATGCGAAAGTTTTGATAGGATTTGGATGTTTTTTACTCATTTACGCCAGAACGGCAGAACGGATCTGGATGAAATTTGGCACAGAGACAGGAATAGCACATAGGCTATTTTTATCCCGGTGTAATGTTTTCTGGGGATAATAAAACAATTTTAAAGCGGACGAAACCGCGGGCAGAAGCTAGTTTTGCATATATTTAGCGTATTATTGGGTAATATATGAGATAGTGGTTATAAATTCGGCGAATCAGCAAATAATCAGTGGCAGAATATTAGAATCAATAGGTCTGTCCACAGTCGCAAAATACACAGTGATTCAACTCATTAATAATTCTGATATAACTTAATATTGCGAATACTAATACAATATCTATGTAGCACACGGCTTTGAATTCCATAGAATTGTGCGTCAGATAACAATATGCAACCCAGTATATAAATATATAAATACCAAGAGATTTACAGCGAAATTGAACACTATAAAGAATCCTTTTTCTGGTGAAGCTTGCCCTTAACTTGCCAACGACGAAACGCAGACTCGGCATACCACTTGCCACTTGCTTGACGATGGTTGAAAAATACCTGACATATGTAAATTTGGACACCAGCACAGACACAAAGGATGAAGAGGAACGACCCCAAGTAAATAGGATATGGACGCGACTGATGATGATAAAGGTTCTTTTGTCAATTTACTACGGAACCCTCAAAATCCTTACAAGATTCACGAGAAATCATAAAAAAAGATAAAGGAAGAGGAAGGAGACGACGATGAAGTATTCAAAGTTTCGAAAAAGGTAGCAGCATTAGTGGTAGTATCTTGTAAAGTACGAAAAGTTTTAGTTCTAAATCTCAATCTTGATGTTTCTAATAAAACTTCTGTAGGTATGATCAGATTTAAAATAATTGTGGGTTCTAAAAACTCTAATACTCCTTATTCGGTTAAAAAGTTAGATCATAATTTAGTTATATTTTATCTGTGCACGCACTGATATTTAATTGGCCGAAAAAGACTTTATGGCTGCCGAACTCAAATTTCGAAAAATAAAACCAGTACATATATAAAATTTCAAGATTTTATTTTGAGTCCCCAATCCCACATCCAATTTATTAAATAGTGAAACACCCAATATAATACTAGCTCCCACCTGCGGCTGCGCCCGCGTTATGTTAGTACTTCTATCTTTATAAATTACACCATAATTATGTGTTATTCCGATGTATAAGCTATACTACTGTTAAGTTTCGTTAAAACCCTTTCAGTAGATTTGCTTTCAGTACTTATTTTAATATATAATAATATAGGATGGTAAACAATCTCAACCGCCAATATATTAACACCGTGTATTTCACGAATGGCAGTCTGTTAATGGGCCTACATGAAAATTACAAAGCCTATCTACAAAGGACTGATCGGAACCGAAGCTGCCGTGCGACATGCCTAATTAACACATGCTGGCCGAAAATAGGCGTAGCTCAGCATCGCCCAAATTCAATCTGTCAAGAAAACCATAGGAAATAGGACGGATCGAATAATTTATTCAGTAATTACCTTAATAATTAGGTAACAAACAAACAAATTATCCGACTTGGTTTTACATTCGATCTCGCCACTTTTTACGGTAAAAGAATGCGAAACTTGTGTTTTTTACATGTTATGTTTTTGATGGGTGTTAAGAAACCATAGGAATTAGTACCTGCTGAAATAAACTGGCCATACAAACTGGGATCCTGTAGCCGTCTTTAACATGGGTAGGGATTGTCGTTTACAATTTAAATAAGAGCAGCCTATGCTCGGCATGATGACAGGACCGGATCAGAGTGCACGGTACGAACATTTCGTTTGCATTTAGAAAGAGGATTACGCGCTACGATTTGTATGTGTGTCTGATTGGATTAGCGGTATTTTTATGCTTGAACTGTCCCCGATGCGGAGGTATGGGGAAAATTTCAGGAGGACAGTTTTTGAATATGGATGTCTTTAAGAGTAGGGAAAGACCTAAGACACGATGTATGGACTGTGTTAAAGATAATATTACTAGAAATGTGGTAACTAAAGAGGTGACAAAGCAAGTAAAGTAACAAAGGGGAAGGCCAATGTCAAGATAGGTTGCAGGCTTTATTAATATGGCAAGACCCAATAACAGTTGGAAGGATTATGTGAAAGTTGAAAGGTTAGAAAGAACAGTTGGAAGTATTATGTGAAAGATGAAAGGCTAGAAAGAACAGTTGAAAGTATAATGTTAAAGATGAGAGGCTAGAAAGAGCAGTCGGAATGATTATATTAAAGATGAAAGGCTAGAAAGGGCAGTTTAAAGTATTATGTTAAAGATGAGAGGCTAGAAAGAGCAGTTGGAATTATTATGTTAAAGATGAAAGGCTAGAAAGAATAGTTGAAAGTATTATGTTAAAGATGAGAGGCTAGAAAGAGCAGTTGGAATGATTATGTTAAAGATGAAAGGCTAGAAAGGGCAGTTTAAAGTATTATGTTAAAGATGAGAGGCTAGAAATAGCAGTTGGAATTATTATGTTAAAGATGAAAGGCTAGAAAGAACAGTTGAAAGTATTATGTTAAAGATTAGAGGCTAGAAAGAGCAGTTGGAATGATTATGTTAAAGATGAAATGTTAGAAAGGGCAGTTGGAATGATTATGTCAAAGGTGAAAGGCTAGAAAGAACATTTGGAAGGTTTATGTGAAAGTTGAAAGGCTAGAAAGAACACTTGAAGGATTATTTGTAAAATGAAAGGCTAGAAAGAACAGTTGGTAGGATTATTTGAAAGATGAAAGGCTTGAAAGAGCAATTGGAATGATTATGTGAAAGATGAAAAACTAGTAAGAAAGTGACAACTGAGATGTGTTCAACTGTTTATAGAAGGAGACGTATGGATGAAGTAATAAAGGACAAAAGCCAGATTATAATATGGATAATGGCAAAAATGATTCTTTCTGAATCCAAGTGCGTTCCTTTTACCATGTCTAAATTCGTTTCTATCCGTTATCGGATGTGAATTAACCCTAACCACACGCAGTATCAATTTGCTAGCAGTAATTGAGGATTAATAATTTATTTTCGACCGGTCATTGGATGTCAAATAGGAAGGCGGCTCGCTAAGTTCAGACTACTTTTATATTCTTTCCGCAAATTGTAAATCACTGTTTTTCAGCATGTCTGTATGAGGTTCCTGCTTTAAATACGACTTATTTTTATCTATGCAAGGTTATAAATGAAAATGTAAGGAAAGCAGGAAATACGGTACTGAGTAAGGATCTAATTAGACATTTATATCTCACCAACCATTTGTCAAAGAAGTATCACTGGAAACAACAACAAAAAAAGGAATCAGTATATCACAGTGGCTTCATGATATCCTGATTCCTAGACACGATTAATTTTTATTTTGACAGGTATATGAAAAAACCTAAAAAAAGATAAGGCGATTTAATTAGTACTTAATTAGAGTTTTGCTACAAAGGAGTTCGGTATAATTGTATTATTCCCGGTGACTGTATTTGGCACTGCCAAAAAGATATGGAGATTTGTATCTACATCGTTAGTTTTAATATTTATTTTCAGAGGATTCGTATTGGATTCAGAATAATTTGCTTGAGAAGATAGCTTCTACAAAAGCCTTTTATAAAAGTTAGCTAAATTGTCAAGTTTTTTTCGTTTTACAGGTCTTCAATTTAATATAGGAGAGTAATAACACAGGCCTCAAAGTACACCCATTCAAATTCGAACACCCCACCTAATAGTTACCTAGTATAATATAGTCTGATTCAAATCTCGATACACGCCCGGCGGTGAGCGATTCTTATTTTTTTCAACTTTCATTACTAGCAAAAGAATGCCGCAACTACATACATCGGGGTTTATTGGATTTCAAATTCGTTATTGCAAGTGCCTTTTTCACTTTGGACGGCGCGAGATTTTTTTCGTGGTGGGCATAGTACAATGGAAACTATTGAAGTCTATATTGCGTTTTTCGAGTTGACAGTCGTCATTGGAACTGTGTTTTATAGCTTTTGTAATAACGCCGTTTGATTGGACGCCGTGATGGAGGAGAGGGGTGTCGGTACTGTGTTTTTGCTTATAATATTCCATATTTTGCAATGTTGTTTTAGCGAATCAGAGAAATTATAAATTTCATGTTGAGGCTTAAAGCTTCGTCTAACTGTTACAGTTGGTGAATATCACTCGAATATTTAAGCCTACCAGTGTTTGTACTGAAATATTGTTCAGTACCAAATTAACTTAACTCCTTATAAAATACGTCTGAAACGATTGTTATTATTGATTGTTAGTAAATAAATAAAATAAAATAAATTATTTACAAACTAATAATTAATTAGATAATTTGATAGTGAACTACAAAGAGGCATCTACTTATTTTAAATATACTATAAACACAACCAAACGTCGTACCCACCTAAGGTATAGACATCAAATACAATTTCGTAAGAAATCTACCTTAAAAATAGGTTTACAACGAATTTTCTCTAAATAATTAAATACCTAGAGGCAACCTTACATTTTGTAGCGTATAAAAATAGACTCTGAATGCAACAAGTTTCATGAGATTTTAATGAGAAAGAGACGCCTTACATATTATTCTGTCGTAGAATTAGTAATTAAACATGTATAAATAATTAAAACTAGCAATTCCCCGCGATTTCGCTACAATGGCCTTATCACAGGAATCTTGCATGAAATATGTTATATGTCACTCTGCCAAAGTGCAGCATTCAATAAGTAAAACAATTTTTCGTAAACATAACAGTTCGTCCAGAGAAGACTTTTCATCAACATATAAACAAACAATTTCACATATTTATAATAGAAAATGCCATACAGGGAGTAGATAATTGAATACGATCTGAAATGCACTCTGACAATGAACCCTTTACTTTCTGCCTACCCTCGTGCGTAAAAAAATACGAATGCTTTAGAAAGATCCTTTAAAATGCATCTGTTCATTTTACATATACAGCGTTCGATAACCTAATCAGATTTCCGTTTACGCCCGCATCGCAATTGTTCAATATCATGTGATTAAAGAGCAAATTTACACAATGTGTTGGCTTCTAAATTGTATAATAGATACCTTTAGCATAGATAATATATTACTAGCATACAGATTGCTCATCCCATACAAAGAAACCTTGCCGACGTAACTAGCGTTTTCCATCTGATTATACATTTTTTTTTTGATAATCGATCGCTTTCCGTTCCGTTCCACGGCGATAGACAGATCACCGTGAATATTCACAAAAAATAATCAGTATAATCAGTACAGAACGTTGGCACGGTTTCGTTGTATGGGATGAGACACCACAGCCTTTAGCAACCTTGCGTTTCATGACGGATAAAAATAGGCAGAGAATGCAACAAGTTTCATGATTTCTTAATAAGAGCGTGGCGCCTTACATAGAAATATACAATGTAGTAGAAGTTGATAATTTATTGGAAAGTTCAATGGTCCCAAGTTACCTATAAACTAATAAATTTTTCCGTCGACCGCGGAGTTCGTGAATTAATCATTATCATCATTTCAGTCGACAGTCGTCCACTGCTGAACATAGGCTACCTCCAAGTGCCACCATTACTACCGGTCCTGTGCGTCTCGCATCCGAGACTGCCGCAACCTTAACCAGGTCATCTCACCTAGTGGGTGGAAATTATCTCAAGGATACGTACTACCGGGTATATAACTCATGCTCTCTGATATTTATGCAAATCCATTCAGTTCCAATTAACAAACATCCAAACAAACAGGCTTTCACATTCATAGTGGAGAATTTAGGACTTGTAGACAAAAATCAGTTATTCTTGCATTATACTGTCATACAATTGCCAATTTCTGAATTCTAAAACCCAATAACAGTACGATGAAGATTGAAACCTGGACCTCACGCTCATATGACACGCTAGCAACTACTAAACCATCGAAGCACTCAAGAGGTCTCCTAGCGCTACCTAGACCTAGACAGCTCTATGCTGCAATTACACGGCGTATCATTAAATATTCATATTTACGTAAAATAAAATAAATTACTGCCGTCACGGCAGCGTGGTCCACCCTTTGCAACGGCGGCACACCGACTGGTAAAGGTTGACGAAACTATACGTGATGTTGATATGTGTGGTTAGTCTGGAAAAAAGGACGTAAGTACGGTTGGTTACTTTTATAATTATTGTAGATGAGTTTAAGGTTGATTTTCGGAAACTATGATATATAGATACCTAAAGGTGCTCCACACCAGATCACCAATCAGAGAAAGTGGTCCAAGGATTTATTAGGTCTCTGCACTATGAGTACTACTCACACTTACTAAACAATTCTTCGACCAGTTTTCTCTGAAGTTTCATCACAAAACTTCACTTGCATCAACAGCACCAAAACGCCTCGGCGCTACTGCTAGAGTCGGCATTGCCTAAAGTGTTTTACTCATAGAAATTGACTGCTCTTAACAGGGGGGTGACCATAAGCTCTTAGAGTAAGGTTTTTTTGAGATCGAGTAAGGGACAGATGTATCTGACTTGTATACATCTGTCACTTACTCGATCTCAAAATAACCTTACTCTAAGAGCTTGTGGTTACCCCCCTGTTCTGACTATGGCTATACCTTCGTGTCGCTGGCACGACAGTCATTCTCTTTGGCCCAAAACGTTGCCACTTTCACGGCCTCTTCGGTGGCAACGCAAGGCGCAACGCAACGCTTTGGCTGCATATTGTGGGGCACAGAGGGCTCTATGACCGCATCAAAACGAAACTTCTGTTTCTTGGGCCTCTTTCTTTATCGCCTGTTTTTCTTTGCATTGCTTTGCATGACAATCTTCAAAAATGTTTTCGCCCAATCTTCAAATTTTGGCTACATGTTTTGATGCACAGAGCGCCGTATGACCGCATCTAAACGATACTTGTGCACTGCTCTATGCAAATTTCGCTGGCACTAATATTATTAATAATGTCGTCTCTATAGTCCCTGCCGTCGCAGCGATTCCGTGCTCTGCAGTTAGATGTTACCTGTGAGGCTGCATCAGGTAAACGTGAGCGCTAAAATCTAATTTATAGAGCAACATCCTCCTGCCCTTAACACAATTTGTGGTTGTTGAAGCACGTCTTCTATACCGTCTCTATTTATTGATATCTTAATAATCATATCTTTTCTTCCTTTTTTAAAATTTCGATGCTGTTTAGCAACCATTAGCAGATGTTTAATCAACTGATTTCAACAAAGAGGAGGTTCTCGATTCGACTGTATGTTTTCTATGTTTGTTACGCGATTACTCCGCCAATCATGAACCGATTTTCATGGTTATTTTATATATATTTTAAAATAACCATGAAAATCGGATATATTGGAATATATCCGATTTTCGAAGCTGGTAGCTGGTACATATATTTGGAAGCTGGTACTTCTCATGTTCGTTCGTCATTCGGCCGGGTTGTTTGTAAAGCAGCCAACCTGAGCCCACCATCTCTCAAAATGGCCACTGCAGTTCATTTCCTTTTTCTTTCGATGTTCGTGTTTCTTTTGGTGTTTATTTACTTTAATACCCTCCACATCCATACGCAAACTATCTCATTTATAGAGTCCACTAGACATATAATTGTCGCCCTCAAAACGGATGTCCTTTCTTAACAATTGGATAAAACCCCTAAACATCAAGTCTCTGTTTAACATAAATCTTTCAAACATTCACTCGCGTGGCAATGACGGTCGATTGAGATGTCATTCAGAAGGATTTGCTAACTGTAAGACATTTAGTGTGATCGTTACTTAAACTGGCACAATGGCTCTTTGGCTACATGACAACATAATTGCTTTAATGATAGATTACTATTTTACACGAGTACTGGCCAAATTTTGACATTTAACATCGCTGTATTTATAGATTGCGAAAGTAGATTGCTAAAGACGACAATATTTTGAAATGGTGTTGTTCAAATTACCCATACTAATTGATCAAATTCTGAAGCATGGTAACAACACATTTAATCTAAAAAATGCATTAAAGAATAAAAAACCTGATTGCTTAAGAGGAAATGCCGTCGCAGACTTTCAACTGAATCATAAGTAAAAAGTCTTAATTCGAGGTTTGGCTCTCGGCTATTTCCTCCTACAATATTAGACCAATTTAAAAGATATTCCATAAACTGAAAAAGAAGGATATATACTTATATGCCCCTATATTTTCCTTTTTGATGATACATTATCTTTAGAAGCACTAGAACCCTCAAAAGTGCTCAAAATTGCGCCCTCAACAGAGGCCTAGTGTATAAATTTGACAACTATAAATAAAAAAGAAAAGGAGTTTCTATTTCTGTCTGCAGGGACTAAAGTAACCATACATGAAAAAGATGACCTACACGTGTCGGGGTTCTCTTAACTCCGGAGCTTACTTCATAATTATCGAATTGCCCAAGCGTTGCCTAGCAATATTCATAATGACCGGACAATGTGATAAATATAGAAGTTTAAATCAGTATTTATTGCATTGCCCGATTTGACTTGATTTGGTTCATAATGCCCGGGCACATTTACCATAGTGCACTGATTAATCACTTGGCCCATGACAAAGTAAAAGGCATAACAGGCACCTATTGTTTTGTATTGTTATTAGGAATTCAGGTCACCTGCTTGTCATTCTTCTTCGACCAATAATTATGTGGCTGCAATGTCTTCCACTGTTGCTTCAAAGTGGAATTCCTAATTAGTTGCCAATTAACTTGTCAAACCGTATGGAAGAATGCTGAAAATGAACTTATGGCTTAATAGGTACCTACCAACATTGATGGTTTCTTTGGTATGTGGCAAATTAAATAGGCTATAATGTTGTCATTATTGTAAGGAACTGACGCAAATGAGCAATCAATCTGCCTAGCCTTTTCCCAACTTCATTGGGGTCGGCTTCCAGTCTAACCGAATTCAACTAAGTACCAGTGTTTTACATGGAGCGACTGCCTATCTGACCTCCACAACCCAGTAACTGGGTAACACGATACCTCTTGGCTAGACTGGTGTCAGATCTAATGCTTCTGACTACTCGTAACGACTGTCAAAGATCTTCAAATGACAGCCGGGACCAACGGCTTAACGTGCTTTCCGAGGCACGGAGGAAACTCAGTATGTTGAAATGGTCACCCATCCACGGACCGACCTCGTCTAGGGTTGCTTAACATTGATGATCGACCAGTGCGGCTGTTATTATTTAGCCACGAGCTCTGAACTGACTCAAATGAGCATTTCTTTTAAATGGCATAGAAAACAAAATTTAACTTACAAGAAACTGTCACGGTCACAATACTTACAAGAAGTAACCATGGTTATTCTACAGATATGCCATGTAAAACAAGCTATCGTGAAGACAGGACATGATATTGTCACACACAAGTATTTTCCCCGAGCATTGTACATTACTACCTGTACCTACTCCAGAAAACCATTCCAATGTATATAGGGTTATACCACCAATAAAAACGAAACGATACATACACAAAAAAAACACTCGCATCGGATATTAAAAGTTTCATAGCCGACCGATTAGCGCACATTTAAACGGGAAAAATATTCCCCAACACAATATTGCCACGGCCGGTCCAGGAGTTATCTTTAATTTGTAAACCAATAAATGTTAATACATCAGGTCGGGACATGGCAATCGAATGGCCTGTTCAATTCAATTTTTCACGTTGCCAAACTAATTTGTGAACTATACGCATGGGTTTTGGGTTCCCCTTACGGTGAGCCGGTAATTATTTTGTTTGTAAAATGTTTTTCGCGGCTCGACCGTAACGTGTTGATCGCTGGTCAATATTTGATTGGACCGAGTGTACCATTTTCCGATGTCATTATTTAAATTCTGTATTTTTTGGATGTACTACTAACTGGGATTTAATAGTAATATGGTCGTTCATGTTGTTGTGTTCATTGGGTGTTTAATGGAGCTAAATGAAGTTGCCGTTTTAAAATTCTGAATAATCCAGCTTATTCCGGAGATATTTCAAGCGTTTTCCTGCCTATTTCATATCATCAAGGAAAGGTTACGTTTTTCGCGCGTATCTAGTATGTTTGTTAATTCCTTTATTACCTCGTATCTTCAGAACGGCTGGATGGATTTCGACAGTAAAGGTTAAAGTTATCGTTAAATTTGTCTTAAAAACCGAAGTGTCCTTAGACAGAAGGTTGAAAAAAGGAAATTGCGAATTTTGGGTGACATACCTACCGTGTGGTGATTTCAAAAATATATAACAATTATTTATGTTTAAAAGTAATTGGAAAAAAAAAATAACTAAAATGTTAAAAGTAAAATCAGATCAAATCATCATTTTAATTAAAAAAAAAACAAAAGATTCGACTGCTTACGAAACGAAATAAAAAGTCGTAAACCAGACGAAAATCATGCTGTGCAGTCGGTGGATATGTATTCGCGAGCTGTTTGACCAAACAAGATGTATCCTCCGACTGCACAGCATGATTTTCTTCTTGTTAACGACTTTTTAGTTCAATTCATAAGCAGTCGGGCTTTTTGAATTAATTTGACAAATAAAGTTAGTTAGTATTTAACAGTTAATTTAATAGTGATATACAATCTGTTACTCTAAAATTTATGCTACTCGATAATTTAGAAATTAGTAGGCACAATAACTTTTGGTCCTAAAATGGATCCGTCGAACCACACATTTATTTCATCACCACAAAACTTTAGCGTTGTAAATTAATTAATAACGGATGCACAAATTAACCTTCAGTTCACATCCTTAAATAACTCACAAGAAAAAGCACTAGCACAAAATAGTTTAACAAAACAAGTTATTTTAAGTAAATTGAATTCAAACGGTTCATAGATAAAGTAAAAAGGGCAAAGATTTCAGGATCCTTATTTTTGCAATTACGAATCTTCTTGCGATCTTAGTAATTAATTCCTCTTATCAGTTGAGCTCAACTAAGACGTGTCGTCGGCGATTCTTTGCACTGCTACGAATAGACTACGACTTGCTACGAATATATTATACTACGATTTCTCCCGAATGGGGTCAAATGGGGTATTTAAATATTTTGAGGAATATAAAAAAAAGTTAACTCCTTAGGTCACTTTAAACATTTTTTAACCGTTTTGATTTAAACCAATGAACTTTTGTCAATAATTAAGGTGATTTAAAATTTAACTTTCTTAGATAATCGACAATATTGCTAAGCAATATTGTGGATTGGACTTGGACTTGTGTATTAATATGAAAATTGAGTGAACTTGAAATGAGTCGTCAATCCTTAAAGTCAATTCACCTAAGTTTTTACAGCTAGATTTTGACAGAATATCACTACAGGACCGGTCGTTGTAGCAATGGTTTTTCCAAGAAGAGGTCCAGCATTGAAAACGGGGTTTATTTTTATTAAAGTTATGATAACGACAACGTTATTTAAAATAAAATGACTTACTCCAACTAAAACGTCTGCACCACAACTATTAACACTGCACTTTTTAATCTTCTACCCCTTAAACCCTCCACGTCCAACCTATAATTAATTTATTAAAAAAAGTACATAATTTAAGTGCGTACAGCAAACGTCAGAAGCTTTTTGCACTTGATATATCGTTGCAATCAACGTGTCGCATATATGTAACGTTTTACAACAAACGTATAGATATCATTTTATTACGCGGCCCGTTAAATGTTGCTCCAATGAATTGTGATACTATGAGTGAGTGTTTTCACGGCTTTTTAAACGATTCTGTTGTCGTGATCTGTGCATTTTTTTTTTGTAGTTACGGATATTTTTGTTGTTAGTTGTTAACTATGACGTAGGTAGGCGACTTTTGGGGAACTTGAGTGTAATAGAATTTGTTACATGTCGACCATGAAAGTTTTCACAAATAGTTTTAGTTTTTTTTTTCTACATCATCGACCACATTATCGCTTACCATCGCCATCAGGTGAGAAAGTGGTCAAGCGCGAGCCAATAAATAACAAAAAAAAAAGATTTTTGCTGGTTATTGACAATACATTTTATGTATTATTACTGGATTAAGGCAATCTTTTTATACAAAAAGGTCTAACAAAAACTTTTTCCATGAAATTTTCTATCGGAAGTAGATAGGAAATATCTATCACAAAACACAATGTTGCTAGGCTACTTAAGTAACAACCCCTGTGCCTACTCAAAAGGGGCAATGATTACCACGCATCACATAGCTCAGCCGGGCCCGTAACGGGCTAGCTTGATAATACCACCATAATACTCCTGCTATGCACCGACTTATGCATTAGTTATTATACATTTCCCGATTAAGGCCAAACTTAATTACGTCATTACGTATGTGTGCGGTATTTTGTGCGCACAAGTGATTTTAGGGGAAGTACAGTCGGGGAATGTAAAGGTTAGGCGGTAGTTTAGGTTAGGTAGGTTTAGGTAGGTAGTTCGATTTTCAGTTACAACCGCCATTGTCTTGACAGTTCCATAATGAGACATTTTTGTCAGTGTTCGTTTTCTTTCTTCTAGAGTATATCAGCAAATCTTATTTAAACAGTACAATGCAAAAAGCTTGAAGAATAAAATGTAGTCGGGCTTTTATAGAACATTTTTATTGTGAATATATGGAATCGAAGCTAGCTGTAATTACTTTAACTCCCATCCTCCGGATAAAGCAGATTGCGAACCGCATCTTGTCAATAATAGAATGATATCGAATAGATTAGCGGCCGGCTTTTATATTCCTAGTTCCCACAATGTCTTCTCCATACGTATTTAAAATATGATAGGAAATGCTGCAGTGCATATTAACTGCGATAAATAAATAATTAATAAAAAGTTAACCTCGAGCTGCGAAATCAGAGCATATGATTGCGAGTTTTCTGCCTAGCTTTAAATATTAACACTTAGTAAAATGCCACATTTCGGATTCAGACTTATGGGCTATGTCAACAATCAACGCCTCACAAGTCTTCTGGCACGTGGCCACTTCCATTTACTCGGGGTCGACTTCCGAGGCTTACTTCGGTCATGAGGCATCACTTCTTCTTGTTCTGGACACTGTCATGAAAGTTGTCAGCGATCTACATCTCCCTCTCTTTTATGTCGTCATAGAAAGGCACTTTTTGACGAACTTGTTCACCGCGTTTCATCAACTGAGCCGAAAGATGTCCACTCCTGGACATAGGCCACCCCCAAGCGTCGCCATACTGATCGGTCCTGCGCGTTTGGCAACCAACGGACTCCCTAGAGGGAGGCCTTCCAACGCTTCGTCTTCCGGTACGCGGTCGCCACTCCAGTACTTTTCAGCCGCAACGGCCATCCACACCTCACTACATAATCTTCAACACTTCCTGCTACACAAGTTACAAGAATAAATATCCAAAACTATATCAATGTTAATTGAAAAGAGAATGTATAACCCCCCACTGCCGGCCGCATCCAGTAATATCCCGACGCGTGAAACGGTATTTTATCGCTCATAGTATATCCAGCCCGGTTAATGAATTAAGCCGGGCGAGTGCGAAAACAATTTTGTCCGGACAACGGTGATAATACGAATTTATTATATCATTTAAAACGTCGAAACATTAACAAAACCGTGATACTTATACAACATTGGGCAGCCATCCGTTCGCGAGACCGCCGCGTTACTGCCGCTGCGAAATATTAAAATGTTACGTATTGGAAATGTGCAGCGGCTATCTTTAATTGAATTATTTGTGAACTTTATTTAATAACAGTCGCACTTTTGTGTTCACACCTTCTGTCAAAATGGCGGATAAGTGCTTGACAGTGACAGGTAGGCGCTGTGAATAGTATTAACTAAGTACATCCTGCTTGATCTTATAAATATTGAGAAAACGTTATTCCCAAATACATAATACTAAAAATTCGTTGTCAAAAACAACGATACCAATCAGCTAGCTTTAATAAAATAACAATAAAGACCCAAAACTAAAAAAGCATTTAATCCTAAACTGTATAAAAAGTCGCTTCTTTTAAATCGAGAGCGGGAAAAATTTAATTTTTTTATCTCACCTCAAATGGCTGAACTCTGATTGTCAATCGTCGACACCGCGGGATATGCCCCGATAGCGGTTAAAAATTCGCGTCAAATTAAACCATTGTCCCGGGGTGCTGCGCTGGGCGGCGGCAGGGTTAATTGCCGGCACCAATTATCGCCACCGGTATCACTGTTAGTTTACGATAGCCGACCGCTAGCGCCTTTTTCACGGGCCCACACTAAAATCTGTGCAGTGTTTGCAATACGATCTGTCTATCCTGTTATTAAAATGGAATCGGGACGGCCCGGCGACACCAGCGACTGGTGTCCCGTACCTGCGAATGTTGCCAATGTTGGCACAATCAAATCAAAATATTTTGCGACAAGTTCAGCAAATAAATTAAAGGATTTTGTTTATTACAAAGCATGCGACTCGGAAGTTGCCGATCGTTTAAGACGGCCTAATCGCGTCCGGTAGATGAAGCGACAAATTTGATCGCCGGAGCCAAATTACAAGCGGGTTATACCCCTCCCCGAGCGACACCCGCACTCCGCGCCCCCTCGTGGTTAATTGCCAAAACAATTAAACCATTTATCAACAATACCAAATTTAAGTGTCCGATTTCATTCGACGTAAGCGGCGCACCCTGTAACACGCCCCTAATTATTTCATGTGGCCAGCGAACGCTATTCGCATCTTCAAACAGAAAATATCATTAACCTTAGTGGATGATGATTCGACCAGTTTGATTGTCTAATTATTTTATCGTCGATTAATTATAATATGGAATGGTTAACTGGAATTAATAACACATTCTGCGATATTAATTTTATTTCATTCATCAACATTTCAAATTTTCAGTAGTAACAATTCCTTTCGAGGCAAGTCAACCATAATATTATTTAGTAGGTTAAATAAAAACAAAACAGAGAGGTACAATAATCCGCGTCCTTTTGCGCGAATTCCCGCGGGAGGGATGGCATTCAGGTTTTCATATCAAATTTCAGCTGAATGGATCCAAAGATACATTGATTAAACATCGCAATACATTTGCTTACGGTTCCACCGCAATAATGTTTTGCAATCGTGTGTTTGTTTATACAAGAAAATATGAAAAATTTACTATTTTCTTCTTAAATGCAAGATGGAGTTTTGTTTGTATCTTAAATGGTACACAAAATTCCTCTTACGTATGTGTCTACTTATTTGTTTAGTTGGCATTTCAAGTTGTTAGGTAGTAGATCGTTTTAAAATCTTGGGTGATTTTATGCTCCTTATTTTAAGATGAATGATTCGGCTTGAAATAATGTTTGGGTATTTAGAAGGTAGTCACTGGGAATGGCAACTTTTTATCTCGTTTTACTTTTTTTATTCTTTTGGTTATTTAATATATATTCTTTTTTTTTAGTTTCTCACGACTTATTGCTGGGCCTACGTTGTCCCCCCCATATCTAGGTAATATGGAAATATTGTAAATCCAAACCAGTTTTTAAAAGAGTAACCGTGGAGTTTCTTGCCGGTTCTTCTCCATAGGAAACGTCCAACCCGAACCGTGCAACTTTTGTCGACGTTTTATAAGTGTCCATGTAGGCCTATGTAAAAAAATAAATTTTGATTTTGAATGGATACTCGTAGCAACTTCAATTAAGAATGTACAGATTTGTTATACATACTTCAAGAGCATTCAATTTGAATAATGGTCCCGATAATATAACGAAAGAATAACTCAAAAGCGACAATACATTCATAAAATAAGCTCATACCGAAAAGCGTTAAATAATTCCATAATGCATAATTTGTATAAGCAACGACGGGCGCCCACTACCGATAGCTAGTGGGGGCGACGACCCGAATTCACACTGAAGAAAATGGTAGCAAATACCATTAATATTCCCATGTTCCCATGAGTAATTCATGTTTTTCCAAATACATTGAATGGTATACCTTTCGTATTACTATACGAGTAAATAATCTAATATGTGAGAAAGTATTAGAATGGAATATATTTACGATAAGGTTCTCGTCTTGTATTCCTGTGAAATCTGTTGGTAAACAGTTAATAATATAAAAGCTTGTTATGCTTGGTATGTTACCTAAAAATAAGTTAAACGTTCTTAATATTATCTGTGGGCACGGTCGTTTCCCCGCGAAGACGAGCCAAGCGAAACGCAAGGGCACTCCTAAGTCCTAGCTTTTCTCGAATCACTTCGTCGTTTTTTTGAACCCTCATACGACGGTAGCGAAACGGCCAAGCCACATATTTTGACTGAGGTGTAGGGTTTGCGAAGTTAGAAGCTTGGCTCTACATGAGATCTGATAACTTTTTGACAGTGCTAGCCATATGGTCTCGTCTTGGCAACATTTTACATGAAAATTTTATTGGTGGGTATTAATCCCAGCAAATGTTTAATATATTCATTAATTACTAAAATGCCTACTTACCTAAACAGTTACAGAAAGAAAACCATCGCCACCTATTACGCACTAGTGCATAATAAAATTCTATATTCATTTATTGTTAATTTCAACATAGTTTCACAGCGGTTGTAAAGCTAAAGCGAACAATATCGCTACAGTATTTTTTCTTTATCATTACAAGTACGTCGATGATATCTTTTAAAATATGCAATACAAAAGTGGGGCAGCGCCGTATGAATAAGTTAGTGGACCTATTCTGTGAGATAACGTGTAGAATATATTCGATATTATATTTATTGGAGCTGAATATTTAAACGGTTTAATGAATTTAAACGCTTTTTAATTAATAGGACATGAGTGCAACGTATTGGTGAGCTATGAAAATGTGAAAAGGCTCTAAAAACAGAGTGTCATTCTTTCGGTGAAGGTGATTGTCGAAATGCAAAAATATCAAGGATTCATCACTGTCACTGTGACTGTTCGATGACGTTGGTAATCCCATAAATAATGTCGTGGTGGCCCAGTGGCTAAGACCTCGCCTGAAGTGCTTAAGATCGTGGGTTCAATTCCGGGCAAGTACCAATATGACTTTTCAAATTCATTATATTATGTACTTTCTAAGTTTATCTTGGACATCACATACAACGGTGAAGGAAAACATCGTGAGGAAACCTAGACCTATACATCGTTATTGGTAAAACACCTTTGACCTGGGGGGTAACCACAAGCTCTTAGAGTAAGGTTATTTTGAGATCGATTAAGTGACAGATGTATACAAGTCAGATACATCTGTCCCTTACTCGATCTCAAAATAACCTTACTCTAAGAGCTTGTGGTCACCCTCCTGATCCATAGATTCTGGCGAGTTATGAGAGCGTAAATGTATGGATCAGCTGATTGTCTTATGTTGGCTTTTTAAAAGTCGTAAAAGGAACGTTGTTATTTATGACGTTAATAATACAGCCCTGCAAGGTTGTTAGTGTTTTACCAATACCTCAGTATAGTTAATGTAAGTCTGAAATAGCCAAGGCAGAGGCCTCTGGGGGTGGCCCGGAGGTGGCTTAATTAACTCTGACACCAGAGGTGGAACATCTAGATTTCAGATTTTTTTGACATTTTAACCATCATCATCAGAATACCAGCAACCGATGTAAATGCTTGAAACATAAAAAAATATTACGGCGTCCCTTTAAATAATTGTAGTTCGGCGATTTGTCGATTGATTTTCTAGAAATTTGCATATATGTCAGCCCTGTCACGGAGCCACCGTTGGTAACCACTGTCCACGACATATCCTAACCAATGTTAATTGCGTTTGCGGAAAATTTAAAAGCATACGCATGTCTGGTTTTAGAATCGACGGCTGACGGCGCGTTTGGCACCTTTTTTGTTAGGGCCTAAGGCTTTAAGGCGCAGATACCATTCAGTAACTGATTTTAAAATGAGAATCACGTCTAAACACACAGTAGCATTTTTTTTGAAAAAATATGTGTTACATTAGACCATTTTCTTAATAATTTGATCAAAGAAATTTTTGAGTTATATTCGTATAATATAGTATAATTAATTTATAAAGTTATATCTAACTCGGATAAAAAACGACAATCGCACCAAAACCACCGAGCGCATTTTAATGAAATTGTCACCATCTCAAAGACAATTTAAGTTCCTATCAAAATTTCGATCTAACGACTTTTTTTAAAGTCATAGAATAAGAAGGAAAATACAAAAATCTACTGAATTTCGGCTCGCGCGGGTGTGAAACGAGTGCGCGTTTTGTTCCCTCAAGGTCGTTGGCGACTGTCATCGTCTTAAGAGTGTTACACAACGGTACCGTTGTTGCGAAAAGTATTTTTTGTGGTTAACATTCAGTTTAATTTATTGGCCTTTTATATACTCCTATATATTTATGTAGGTATCTAAGTGGCAAAGATGTAGTTTCACATTTTGAAATAGGTTAATATTTTCTTTACGATTTGGACTCGTTCTGGACTGATTGATCGGATAAGGATAAATTCAAAGAAGGTGAGAAAACTGTGAGAGAGAGACTATCTAAAATTTTTTTTATTAATAATCGTATATTAGAAAGATTAATGTTCAACTGAGACCTTTAAATTTTTGGAATATCTAAGGCTTCTCAAGACTGTTTTGACGCTGACAGGTCTCATAAAATTTATAAGAACTACATTACTAATTATGTATTTATAAACTAGCGAACCCCCGCGGTTTCGCTCCCGTTCGTTCAACCTTTTGCTACTTTGGGTTACATTATTGCAATTTTCATAAGGACCTCTATATTTTTTTAAAACATATTATAGCCTATATCATTCAGGAATAATGTAGCTTTTTAATGGTGAGAGAATTTTCAAAATCGCTTCAGAAGCTCCAGAGAATACCCCCTAAAATCTTATAAACTCACAAACTTTACCTCTTTATAATACGTATGTTAGTATAGATAATAAAATTCGATGGCTGGTCGGGGAACTAGGATTTTTTTAAACAATAACTATTATTATTAAGTATAGGGTATTAATTGGCCTATTAAGTGCGCTGCATGGCAACTATGTTGCTGATCCACCGACCTTTAGTTACATAGCCCACCATATGCTCTTTCTAAACTAAACGTTTTTTGTTAAGTGCAAAGAGCGAATACTTTTATTTAATTTCTTTTTAAAGACGGTTGAGTGAGAACTGGTCTTTTTGGGCAACAGATCCGTAGATTTGTAGGAGAACGAGGATTCTAGAATAGCAGCATAGCAATAGCATACCTTAGTGTTGTCAGTTAGAAGAGCTCGTGGCTAAATAATAACAGCCGCACGGGTCGATATTCAAGGTTAAGCAATGGTTACCGAGGTCGGTCCGTGGATGGGTGACCATCTTTACATAGCGACTGTCTTCGGTGCCGCGGAAAGCACGCTAAGTCGTTGGTCTCGGCTGTCATTTGAAGATCTTTGACAGTCTTTATGTGTAGTCAGAAGCTTGAGACCAGTCTTATCATGGGGTATCGTGTTACCCAGTTACTGGGTTGTGGAGGTCAGATAGGCAGTCGCTGCTTGTAAAATACTGGTACTCAGCTAATCCAGTTAGACTGGAAGCCCTGACCCCGGGAAATTGATTGTTTTTAGTTAAGTAATGCAGGTCCCTACTTACCTATCCAGCAAAATTAATGAATACAGAAAACTATTTTTATTTTCCTTTTGAGCTTCATGAAGCATCCTTAATTAAAGCGTACAATGCCAATGAAAAAGTAATATTTAGGGTACAGGATGATAAAATTTAGGATCCCATAAAAAACAAAAAAAAACGCATTTAGTTAGTGCCGCCTAAACATGAATTATGCCATTCAACAAATAATAAAAGAGAATTTCCCAGCTGCCTAAGAATGAAAGCCTACTGGGATTTCATTTTTAGGATTCCGTAGTCAACAAGGAACACTTGTAGATTCGCCATCTGTCCGTCCGTCCGGCCGTCCGTAGCTTAGCTCAGAGTCTCTTAGTACTAGAAATAGTACTATAATGTGGTACGGATCCACATATTAGGTAAACACGCCGACAAAGTGGTAAATTAAAACCATGAACATTTTTTTACCCTACCTCCTGTACACGTAAAGTGGGGACATATTTTTGTTCTCGTCTATCCCATGGTGTGGGATATCGTCATAGGGATAGGTCATTCAAAAATATTTCGGGTCTGTGAACAACATTTTTCGATTCAGGGATCCGTTTGCTTAAAACTAAGCTTTAAATTGCTAATTTTTGTTAGAGTCAAGTGTCTTCCCCCTCTGCCAGCTAAATGTTTGCTTTTGGATATGTAAAAAAATCACGCCTGTAGTATAAATAACAAAATTAAAAGGAAAACTATCACAGCTAAGTAGACTTTACAAGTTTACGAGTAATAGTCAACCAACTGATAAAAAATACTTGGAAAAGAAAAACAATGGTATATTGATGTATGGGGATAACAGTTTTCGAATGTCAAAGTTAATTTTATCTCTTCCTTAGAGCAATGTTAGGAGCGTTCATTGTTTATGAACGTTAGTAATGTTACCTGTTTATTTTGGTGAATGTTGCTGTTTATACGGAACCTGCACGAGTCAGACTCGCACTTGGCGTTTTTCAGAATGAAAGGCATTTTCTTGGCGAAATCTTTTCAGGGCCCGCCTATTTTTACGTGATGTATTTATTATTCGTGATTAATATTCGTAAAAACCGTGTGAAAACACTAAATTATAGGTTTTCAAACCATACTAAAATTATAAATGCAAAAGTAACCATGTCTATCTGTCTGTCTGTTACCTTTTTGCGCTTAAACCGCTGAACCGATTTAGAAGAAATTTAGTATTGTGATAGTTTGAGACTCTGGAGAGGACATAGGATAGTTTTTAACCCGGAAATCACCTGTTAAGGCATCGGAAGGGGGGTGGCAGTTTGTATGGTGAACTATTATTTCTCAAGTAAGGCTGCTTACACCCCTAAAAATGGCTATTATAAGTACTAATGCTACGCAGACGAAGTCGCAGGCAACAGCTAGTAAACGATTTCCAAATGTGGTATTATAATGTCTAACACATTAATCTTTTTTCATTAACTCTGTGTTTTTGAGACAAGCAGAAACAAGGCCCTTAACGGGCAAAGTAAATTAATTTCTAAAATACTTTATATTTTTCTAAGACACTCCTAAGTCTTGTTGTAATGATCCTACTTTACAACGTCGCCGTCGTCGAGACATGTCGGCACTTGATTTATTAAGTATTAACTCCCAAGTCGCACCTGTTCGTTGAACATTCATCAAAGAACGTCGGTGTGATAGTCTACCTATTTAAGACCACCGTCTCACGCGATCATTTTCTCTAGAATAGTGAATTACAACATTTTTATTAGCATTCATTTAGTTCGAGTTGATAGTTGATGGTTTACGGAGAATTGGTTGAATAAAGATGATGTTCTTGATATTGATTTTATGCTGTTTTTTTTTGTGATTGAAAACTATGTATAAATTAAGTCAGCATACTAAATTAATTGAAATAGATGGACCGATTAAGGCTGTGGGAATCTGCTGGATGCGAGACGATTCTGAACTAATCAGTGTGGCGACACTTGGAGGAGGATTATGTCCAGTAGTGGACGTCTGTCGGACATGATGATGGTGATATCTCATTATGATTAGAAGAGCTCTTGCTCAGCATTGTCTATCCTATTAAATCGGCTAGATACTTATAATAGCCCTTAGGTATAGCAACCTACAATAATTAAAGTTCCCATCGAACACAAACATTATTCACAACAATAAAACTATCACGTTACTGTTAGTAATTTTATATTCACTTTAAATTATTATTAATAGATGGCGTGGCGATAGTAAAGAACAACATTGTACGGAGCAGCGAAGCGGACGGCCCCGTATATGCATGTTACACTCGTTTATAATATACAAGCAGTTGCCCGCGACTTCATCTGCGTAACATTAGTACTTCTAAAAGTAATTTGCTTTATATCGCGCAATAATATTGTACTTATAAGTTTACCGTACATACTTCCACCCCCTTAAGGCGGTACCCCGAGCAAAACGCCGCGCATGCCGTTTTTTGTGCTGTTTTTAGGAGCTATCTACTCGTTATTTAAAAAGAAATATCAATTAATAAAATACATTAAATTTCTTCATAATATTGATTCTAAAATGGTAGATTTAGTTTTTTTTTAAATGTTGTATATATTTCACAAAGCTACTTCCAAAAAAACATGAAAATGAGAAATAATTATTGATATTATGCATCTCCTCGTAAAGTGTTCATTGATTATTTTTTGTACTAACACTAATGGATAGACAATTTAATAACGAACATTTTTGTAGAATTATTTTTTTCAAAAGACCAAAATTCGATTTTATAAAGATTTTATTCTAAAATCTGGGCGTATTCACTACTGTAATTCATGCGCCACCAGTGCCGCTAGACCAATAGGAACGCTCATATCTCATGCCGATTTTTTGGTCAGGGTACCGTCTTAATGATGATTTCCGGGATCAAAACTATTCTGTCCTTCCCTGGGTCTCAAACATGTAAAGTTTCATCTTAATCGGATCACAGTTTAAGCTTGAAATAGAAAGGCAGCCAGAGTTATATTCGTATTTTATAATATTATATAGTATAGTAGGGATATGGATAGTAAGGATAACTTACGAACAATGCATGCTACATATGTATAATATATTAATTCACGCTCCGCGACCACTACTTGCAACTACATAATTTCTTTATGATACTCCTGGTACAAATATGAATACGCTTATTTATAATGTGTCTGTCTTTCGCGTCTTGAGATGAAAAGTTTATTTATATTTATTTATTACAAAAAAATTACAGCCTAGTTACAGACAAAGTTACAACATACAGAATTATTATCTTCGGAATAGTTCCCCTGGCTCCCAAACTAGGTATACCTGTGACTTGGGAGTCAGTGTTCCTCCCTTATAGAAGTCAATAGATATATGTACCAGGCCCCTCAGAAAGTATTGCGAAAAAAAGTTTTTATATATGGGAGACTGGCCAGTTATAATGTTTTTCGAAAATATGATTATTTATAAGTAAAAATAAGTAAGTTCCAATTTCAAAATTTCCCTCCACATTTTTTGCGAGTTAATTCAAAGTATTGTGTCTCACTGAAATATGGATCTGCGCCGGGAACATTTTAGAGCTATGATTTTATACGATTTCAAGTGTCGCCTGAAACCGGATGAATCGTACGATAGACTTCAAATGGCATTCATGGATGAAGGCCCTTCCAAGGCAACCGTGTATCGTTGGTATAACGAATTCAAGCGCGGTCGACCAACTTTGGGGGATGACGAAAGAAGCGGTCGCCCTTTGACGGCTGTTACCGAAGAAAACGTGCTAGCAGTGAAAAATTTAATCCAAGACAATAGGCGAATTACATATCAGGAGATTCAACACATATTGAAGATTGGATCGGGAAGCGTTCACGAGATTCTACACAGCCATCTTCGCGTGAGGAGGATAGTATCACGCTGGGTGC
This sequence comes from Orthosia gothica, assembly GCA_949775005.1. Lineage (NCBI taxonomy): Eukaryota > Metazoa > Arthropoda > Insecta > Lepidoptera > Noctuidae > Orthosia > Orthosia gothica. The sequence continues at coordinate 31,216,830 of OX459039.1, read as the reverse complement.
CGCACAACCTCACCGATGCTCAGAAGCAGGCCCGGGTGGAATGGTGCCGTGATATGCTTAACAAATTTGAAGCAGGCTCGTCTCGGCGTGTTTACGACATCGTTACAGGTGATGAGTCCTGGATTTATCAATACGACCCAGAAACCAAGCGCCAGTCGACTGTTTGGGTGTTTCAAAATGAGCCAACGCCTACCAAAGTGAAGCGATCTAGAAGCGGGGGTAAGATTTTGATCGCTAGCTTTTTTAATTTGACTGGCCACTTGGTATCAATTCCCTTACGGGATCAAAGAAGCATTAATGCCGAATGGTATACTACCAAATGTTTGCCAGAAGTTTTCTCTGTTATAAGCAACAAGCGACCAAACACAGGGCTCCGCGGGCTACTGCTCCACCACGACAATGCACCTGCGCACACCGCACTCAAAACGAGGGACTTCCTGGACAGCACGCCAGTCAAACTCCTGGGTCACCCTCCTTACAGCCCTGATCTAGCACCGTGTGACTTCTTTTTATTCCCAAAAATAAAAAATCAGCTCAAAGGGATACAATTTTCGTCGCCGGAAGATGCGCTGGCTGCGTTCGAGCAGGCTGTAAACGAGGTGTCTGCGGCGGACTGGAAAAAGTGTTTTGAAAACTGGTTTAGGCGCATGAATCTTTGTATAGAGGCTGGTGGAAAGTACTTTGAAAAGATTTAATAAAAATATATGTACGTATAGAACAATTTTTTTTAGTTTCGCAAAACTTTCTGAGTGTCCCACGTATGTCGCTGGTTATTAAAAAGTTGGTTGTGATAAGATAGAGAAGAGAAAAGAAGAGTTTATGGTAGTATTTCGTCTAAAAGCAAAAAAGTATATAGAAGAGGCAGCAACAATGTCAGGGATAGAATATTTCAAGGAAGCGGACGTGCTTCACCGTCGACCACATCATTGCTTACCATCAGGTGAAATAGTGGTCAAGCGTGAGCTTATCAAAATAAAAAGTCATGCAATTCTTCTCTAGGAAAAATAGTCAGTTTATTCTACACCGCTTTTAATTGCACCCGTGAACCAACATTATTAAGCCAAGGGAATCCCCTCATGTGCAACCAAATCGTACCACCCTAAATTTAAAACAAACATATTAAATCGACTCCTCCTAAGCCCTCAAAGGGTTTTCCACCGGCAGCACGTTATTCGATTCCATTTTATTAGCCGATCTAATGTGTGAAAAAAGAACAAGATTACGGAGGCGTCGCCGGGACTCAATGCACATGTTTTTTTAAGGTCCATATTTTGTTGTTGTCGATTCATGTTTTCTGCGGAACGCCAAAGTTGCATGTTTTCTAAACTGCATGTACAAGCTGGTTATGAAACATAATATGAGTAAATACAAGATGAATATTTATACATCAGTTTAAAATTCTGTCTACAAAATACGAGTATTATTATACAGGGTGAAATACTTGAGTATAAATTTCGGTCTACAATATTATGAGTATTATACAGAGTGAAATACTTGAGTTACAAAATTCTGTCTACATTGTATTTAAGTAAAAATACTCCTTATATTTTTAGTGTTGCGATTTGTGTTTAATTGAAAATTACTTTCTTTTACAGGTAAGTCAGATCGCGTGCGTGGTTCGTGCGACGTAAGTAAGAATATTTTAATTCGTGTTACACTGGTTAGTTAGTTACATTGGCACGTGCTAAGGAAACCAGTGTGATTCTCGTTAGTGTAAAAATAATTGTATCGTAATACGACGCGCATATAAATTATGTTTGAGTTATGAGCCGAATATACGGGTGGATTTCGGTCATAAGAAAGGAAATTATTACTTATGGAGTCGGGACCGACAAATCCGGCACTGTTGAAACTTTGCCACAAGAGAAGAGTATATGACTATTTCGCAAATAAGTAGTCATATAGTAAATCGAAGTATAAAACTAATCTGTTCATTCGCACCCATCGAAAAAAGACATCAGATAAGACAGAACACAAACTAGGCACTCCGCACTGACGATAATCCGGCGAATCCACGTGGCTTTGACCAATCACACGTCATTTGCTTACTATACGTCAGATTAGCAGTCGCAGGCGCAGTGGCCGTGCGTCATTAGCCTTAGACACAACAGACTCGCCAATTACAGGTGGGACACAACTCCGGTTAAAGAACGGGTTGTTTGCACCCGAAAGGCTAAAACTGTCAACCTTGATCCCACAAACCAGATAAAGCTTAACCCAGGCCACAATTTTTGCGTTTCGTTTCCACCGCTCCCTTATTTTCTCTTCTTCACCCGCTCAGAATACCACCAATTTGCATTTGGAGGTGATTGAAAACGTTCATGTGTAATCATAAGCTCGTTCTGATGCAGGGGTGTAAATAAAATAAGAGCGCGTCGTCGAACACTGCGTTATCTCAATTCCGCATCGCGTGTCCGCGCAAAAATCTCAAGCTGCGTCTCTGCCCTTTCCCCTCCCCCGCGCTCGCCTCTGCACCCCCGTGTCTCGTCTATTTTCTAATTGAGCGGTCCGAACGCATCCCCCAATTAGCCCACCACGTGTGAAGTAACTGAAGCAGGGCCGAACAGATAAAAACTCACTCCTTCACTGAAACGATCGATCGTGGACACAAAAAGAACAATATGAAGTGCATCGCCTTTTTTCGAAGTCGGGCGGCGGCAGTTTGGGAGGGGGGAGGGGGGCCCCCGCTCTCCCCCTCCGAGTCGAGTGTTTAACGCGCCTGGAAAGTGCTTTTCGGGTGGCCGGATGACAGAAAGGCGTCAACGGTGACTACAGTATCTGGGAATTAGCTTTGAGAGTCGATCTTGACGGCTGAGGGTGCTGCAGACAGGTCATCTATATTTATAATTAGCCCTGTTTGTACGCCGCACTAAGACGCAAGACGCTGCGCTGTTCTGAGACATGTTCCGCACTTCCTTCATTCGCAATTTCATTCCTTCCAATATGTAAGTGGGGAAATTTCATGTCAACCATTTAAAATGTAAGCTGAAAATAAAACAATTTGCATGAAATTGGTGCATTAAATAAAATAGTCAAGTCAGTCATTCGAACTTAAGTGCAGGTTTGTACATAAATATTAAACTATAATCGCCCAAAGGGTGAGTTATATTCATGCACCTAGGGTTCCGCCATGTCGAAAACTTTTGACTAACGAATTTCGCATTAATAAACTAATAACCTCGAGAATTATGAAGCTAATGAAGTGTTAGACATCGCCCCTAGCAGAAACCGGCAGCAAATAGAAAAACCGTTGGAAAAAAAATGGATAAAAATTCGAGAGTGTTTAGCATATCCGTGCGTATATGGGGAGACTGCTAGGGATGACACCCGCTCTGATTTCGGCATTGTTTACTTCTATATCTCCAACCTCTGAGTTCATCTCAGTGACATCCACCTTCATAGGCTTTGCAACGGGTTTCTGTTCGCCTCACACGGAACCCTAATACAACGAATTATCTTAGTCATTAAAGCATTGTATATTCACAATTCTCAATCGATCAAGCGATTACTTAGCCTACAATTCTGCCTTTAGAATAGTCGAGTGAATTATTGTTTGTTTTACCGACAGGTGAAAAACTGCTGGAACTGAGTGCTGAGTGTTGACTTTTCACTCACACCATTTAATTACTGTCGGCGTACTATTCTTAATACCTACTTCTTTTTTGTTCTACTGCGACATTATTTGGTTTAATATGCACTTGACCCGTAGCCTTATTGCGTAATGATTCGGCAAGGTAAAGGGCAAAGAGTATCCAAAATCGTCTAATCACATAGACGGAAATCCGCACCGCGTCTTTAATATCGCATGTAATTGGTCGAAACAAAAAAATTGGACCCCCACAATATGACGCCCAAAAGCCGCCATTTCTCTATTTTCCAATTTTAATGTAGCCAGTGACACTCGCAAGATTACGACGAAACGATTGACGTACGAATCATCAAAATCGCCAACTCGTTTGGTCTCTGGAACGCCACATAAGAACAAACATGCATACGTACATACATACATAGACTGATAAATACTTTACTTTGGCAGTCGGGTAAAAAGCGCGCGGTTTGTAAATAAATGACTTTTACTAATACTGTCTGCAGTTTTCAGATTACACATCTTGTTGACCCCATTAAACATGAGAAAAGATTAGAGGAACTATAATATTGCACTAAAAGTCGGGTTAAAATTTTATTTTCGAATTGTCGATGTTGGTATCAAGATTTTTTGGCGTTTCAGAGTCGTTATTTAAAAAGTGCTCGTATAAACCTGACAAAAATGTAGCGTATCACAGCCCTCTGTTATTATTTTTCATTATAAGACCACGGCAAAGTCTGGTGGTCGATCTTTTTGCAATATTCCCCCCTTTTCCGTTATGTCGTTATTAAATCACGGCCGTGTCCAGAGCATGTCAGTCCGTGTCGCTCTGTTCGCGCCTTCGTCGACGACGCACTGATGATAGAGAGACAGGGGAACGCGGGCTTGAGTTCCTACTGAATTATTATTTTAAAAAATTGTTTGAGTTTTGAGTTGAGTTTGAAGTATATTCAATTAATTATTTGACAAAACATTTACATACTTAACAACTAAACAAAACTTAACTATACTAACTTATACTAAACCTAACATACATACGAAAGAAAGGTACTTACACCTAATCTAGGAACGTATTCAGAAGACTGGCAGCATTGCCACGATGAATGGCAATGTTTGAATTTATGAGTAATCTGGTAATTGAGTGCTGCCGCCCCTGTCTTTCAGTACTTATAATAATATATCTGTATATTATAGATTATGTGTTATTCTGATGGGTCTTCGTCGACAACCCATTGATGATATGGAAGACGGGGGAAGGCGGGCTTGAGTTCCTGCTGAATTAATATAAAAAAATTGGTTAGGTTATGAGTTGAGTTTGAAGGTATGAGTAATTTGGTATATGAAAGGAAAGAAATAAAGAAGAATAGACACTTTCTATTATCGACACATATTTAGGTACTGGTACATGAATGTTGCTTAAAACAAGAAAAAGCTACCTCTGCTTATAATGTGTAAGCTATACCTTATAGTAGCAGGCTATTAGTATTTTTTTTACATAATTTATCAAGCAAGTGAATCATAAATATTACGCAATATTCTACAATTCTATTTTAAAATAGAATAACTCTAAGTCCGTGGTCACTATGTCTGCGAAAGGAAGCCGTCTTTTTCGTTCTAGGTTCTTGTTTAAAAAACTGAAATACTATCTAAATAAAACTAAAATAAACACATATCATGTAGCTAACCGTATAATTTATTTACAACAACCAAGAAACAAGCAAATAACCAGGTGCCATAGTGTATCTCGGTAACGAACACGAAGTAACATCCCAATAAGTCGTGTCGACCGAGTCAAGGTCGGAAACCGGTGCGCCGCGAAGGCACCGCCCGGAAATCCCAGTTCCGGTCAGATCCGGCCCGCATGAAAGTGACCGGGCTTACGGTCAAAGTGGCCCTCTTGCTGTGGGACGCCAAAGTTTGAGATGCTCAAACTTTACGAAGATCGATACTGAAGATATCTAAGACGGATCATAAAGTCTGATCTGTTATACGACGAAAGTAAAAGTATTTATTGAAACGGCAACTGATTTTTCTAAAATTGTTTTAACTGAATTCATTAATGCTATTGATATTAAATGTTAAAAAATATCATCAAAATCGGTTAGCAATTGGCAAAGATTTCGCTAAACAGACATAAAAAAAAAGTCGATTTGAGACCTCCTCCTTATTATTGAGATCGGTCGCATTTAACTACGTATTACTATTAAAAGCATCAACATTTCACAAAATAATAAACATACTAGTAAAAAAGTTCACATCGAAGTAAATGACCAATTTCATCCATCATTTTACAAAATACAAAATAACAATCACGTATGTATTTTTGTGTTCAAATATTGAATTGGCTCTGGTTTTCAACGTACAAATATAGTGGAAATATAAAACTAAAGGACACGAATAAAAATGTACATTCAAGCAAAAAGTTAATGAAAACATTTCCCGATTCTCAGCCGAAGTGATTTTCCTAATGAAGTGGACGAAGCAAAAGGAAAGAGTAAGCGAATAATGTCACTTTAATTAAAATGTGTGTAGTATTAATTGTACTGACTGTTAAAAAGCCTCCTTGAGGAAATGAACCCAATTTTGTGTACACGTATGTGACATTTTTTGTGGTTTATTCTGTAATTTAATCTCTGTTTCGATTCAGTATTTTGTCAAACTAATGAGCGGAAAATTCGCCTAAAATCGTGGTTTGTGATACATTTTCGTCTGGTATAGGACTACTCTAGTTAGGACTATTGAACCTCACTTTTAACGAGGTGTTTCAAAAAACCAGCGTCTGTATTTTGCATCTCTTCCGAGCAACAATAGAACAATCGGCAATAAATGTGTGTCATCTGTGTCATTCTTCTAAAATATTCGAAACAGCATACATTTGCGACAAGTTCACTAAATTCACAATTAACAGACGCACGCACGAATCGCTTGTATCGCTACACGAAGATACAAGTGACGATTTTTAATTTAATAAAAAAAGCGTGGGCGTTACCACGGTCATGATATAATAATCCCGTTTACACATTATTCAGGTAATTTCCTTTAGATTGCCGTTTTTTTTTCATTTAGTCTGGCGGTTTTTTACTTAGCCTGCCGCCATGCCGTTTTTCAAATTCATCGATTACGGTTAAACGTCCTGTCATCGTCCACAGTGTAGATTGTTAACTACCCTATCGTAATTGTCACAACGAGAATTGCTTATTGAAAAGTGAGGTTAAATTCGTGAATTTAATATCTAAAAGTACTAGTATATCTTTCGCGTGGATCGATTTCTATTGATGCATTAAAGATATTGTCGCGTGTTAGAAAACTGGCTTTAATTGACAATCAATCTATTTGATATTGTACGCCTTATCTATGTTGTACATCTTGCTATTGACTAAATTCTAGATTAATTAGGACACTAGTAATTTGCAGAAAGCGTGTTCAGCAAACACGAACCCGACATGACTAATGTGGCAATGTCAGTCGTAGTCGCAAGTGTGCACTCGGCCTTACAAGCAGGTCCGAGCAAGGAGGTGGAAGTCGGCCATTCAGTCGTACGTCTGTCTGTACACTTCCTTTCATTTACTGCTACAAATGGACGGACACTTTTTGCTCTGGAATAGTGCGCAGTAAAGATAAGGATTGAAATATTTTGTTTTGGGTCGCAGTTTTAAAATTATTTTATAACTAGCTGTTACCCGCAGCTTCGCCTACGTTAACATAGATTTTGTCAATCAATTCTGGATGTCGATATAAAGAGTGAGAAAAATTCAATGTTGCAGTATTAGTTTTAATCAAAATCGGCGCCCTGACTCCTTTGATTGTTTTGTGCTATTCTTCATAGTGATTATTTGGCCATCCACGCCCACTTGGAAAACTCAGCCTGTATAGGTACAGGAAGCATTAACGTAAAAATGATTAACTTGTTTAATTGAAGACGTTAGTCAATACAGTAAGTTACTGAACCTCTAACTTCATTAAGTATAGATTTTATTTTATAACTAAAATTGTTTACGTCTCTCAGAGGTCACTTCGGCGCTAATGCGACAAATAGGCCTGAACATTGGTCAAAAGTTAAACAAATTGACAGATAGCGAACAGTTGCTAAATACGGATGCGACTGGAATAATGTCATATTTGTTAGGAAAGCACTTCCAGTGATATTTTATTATGAAGTCATTCCTTCTAGATTTATATGATCTATGTTGTGGTTGCTAGGTGACACTTGTTACTGTCTGTACTTTTGATATCGCACGAAATATATTATGTAAAAACCAAATTCCACTGCGTTTACTTTAATATGGTAGCAGAGCGTGCAAAAACGAGAGCTTAGAAGTATTATTTTTGTTTCTTGAAAGGATAAAAGTTCGAAAGAGTAAATCATAATGTCTTCAAAAATGAAACTCGAAATAGGACTATTCGATGGAAGCAACTGGCCGACCTGGAAATATAAAGTGTTGTTGCTGCTGCGGAGTAACACAGGCACCTTAGAAGCGGTGCAGGGTACTCTTGTAAAGCCGGCACATCCGGGTGAAGGAGCCAAAGCGGAAGCTCTTACAAAGTACAAGGTAGAGTGTGACAACTATAATAAAATAGAAAGTACTGCACTATTACTACTGACCACTAATATGACCGACGAAATGCTGAATAAAGTAATGCGTTTTACAACTGCGAGTGAAATGTGGGACGAATTAAACCGTCTTTACGAACGAGGATCACAGGACCGAACCTACGATCTGTGTATGCAACTTTTTAACTACAAGAAAGACCCCACTCATGACATGGGTTCGCATATGTCTGCAATAAAGAATATTTGGCATGATCTGAATCAAGCTTTGTCAACAGTTTGCAATCAACTACCAGAAATTCTTTTGATATGCAAGATATTGGATTCCCTGCCAGAAGAGTATTTCAGTTTTAAATCAAGTTGGCAACTGATTACATTGAAAGATCGTACAATCGAGAACTTGACCACCCAGTTGTGCGCTCACGAGAGAGCTTTGAAAGATAAAAATAAATCTGAAGCAGAAGGTGAATCCAGCACGGAGGTACTGATAGTACGTAACAGAAAGCAAGATTATAAGAAGAAGTTAAAGTGCAACTATTGCGGAGCAAGCGGACATCGAGTAAAGCAATGCAAGAAATGGATTACGGATGGTAGACCCCCAAAACCTCCAAAGGAATCCACATTAAATGCTGCTACATTGACAAGATCTTTGTGAGAATAGCTCTTTTGAATCAAATACTACATCATGTTTATTTAAGGTTGACGGTAAGACAAAGTTAGTCGGTACTCGGAACAAGTATGGAGGTTTGTACAAACTTAAAATACAAGTTATTACACCTAAAGTTGAGATTAACCAACTGACAGTTACTAACCAACTTCAATTGTACCATGAACGTTTGGGACACCAAAACAAAAGACATGTCAAACAAGTTATGCACAGAGAATTTGGTATGCAATTCAAATCTGAAAATAACAAAGAAGTTTGCGAAGGTTGCGTTTATGGAAAAGCCCACAGAAGGACGTTTGGGACCAGAGAAAGAACTACAAGACATGGAGAGCTAATACATACTGATGTGTGTGGACCTTTTGTATATTCGATCTCAAAGTATAGATACTTTGTTCTATTCAAAGATGATTTCACCCGTTTTCGTTACGTATACTTCTTACGACAAAAGTCAGAAGTTCAAGCTCGCTTGAAGGATTTTCTAGCAGAAGCTAAGACATCTGGACACGTCATTCAAGAGTTGCTAAGCGACAATGGAGGCGAATTCGACAATGAAGAAGTACGACGTACGCTAAGACAGCACGGGATTAAACAGAGGCTGACAATGCCCTACACTCCTGAACAAAACGGTTGCGCTGAAAGAGATAATCGCACAATTGTTGAGATGGCAAGAGCACTTATACACGCTCATGATGAGATACCTAAAGGTTTATGGGCTGAAGTAGTTCAAGCTTCAGTTTACATATTAAATCGTACGGGACCCACTCCAAATGTCGAAAAGTCACCGTATGAGTTATGGTACAATAAAAGACCCAAAATAAATCATCTCAGAATCATTGGTTGTGTATGCTATGTGCATATCCCAAAACAAAAGAGAAAGAAGCTAGATAAAAAAGCACAGAAAGGAATTCTTATAGGATATGACGGTGATGAAGGGTATCGAGTTTATGATACAAGGAACTTTAAATTGTTGCGTTCCAGAGATGTAACTTTTGAAGAAGTACCTCTGTTAGACCGAGATATACCTGTTAGTGAGGAACCTGAAATAAAGAAAAATGCCTACAAGCTACCTACTTCTTCCATAGTTGATCAACCAAACTTAGAAGTACTTAATCAAAGTGATGATCACTTGCATTCAGTTAATTTGGATAATGAAACAGGTGATACTAATGCTGTAGAACAACATGAAGAAGACACTTGGTTTGAAACAGCTGATAGTAATGAAGAAGAAGGACAACCAGAAGACACTCAAACTGTTGAAAGTAACAGTCGTGTACTTCGTGATCGGAGTCAAATTAGACCTCCAGATAGATTTAATTTTGAACAATTCATCCATCAAGTCATTGCTGATCCAGAACCATCTTCATATCGAGAAGCCATGCAAAGTACTGAAAAAGACAAGTGGGTTGAGGCTATGAACAATGAGATAAATTCTCTGAAAGAGAATGAGACATGGAAACTGACACAGTTACCAAAAAACAGAAAAGCGCTTAACTGCAAATGGGTATTTAAGGTAAAGAAGAACCCTGATGGCTCGATCGACAAGTTTAAAGCGAGATTAGTTGCAGTTGGCTATTCACAGAAAAAAGGAGTAGACTTCCACGAAACATTTAGCCCTGTTGCGAAACTAAGCACAATCCGAGTATTATTAAGTATAGCCGCAAACGAAGGTTTATCGCTGAAACAATTTGACGTCTCGACAGCTTTCCTATATGGTAAGGTGAAGGAAGAGATATACATGCGACAACCTGAGGGATACAATGACGGATCTGGCAAGGTGTGCAAACTGATAAGAAGTCTTTATGGACTTAAACAAGCACCTAAATGTTGGAACGAATGTATTCACGACTTTTTCATTGAATCTGGATTTACACAGAGTGAAGCAGATCCATGTTTATACGTTAGACAACGTGGCAAAACGAAGATGTTGATAGCTTTGTACGTTGATGATGGATTATTGGCTTCCTCTGATGACGTAGAAGCTGATAATTTTATTGAAAATGAACTCAAAGTACGTTTCAAGATAACGACTAAGCCGCCATCATACTTTCTTGGCCTAGAGTTAGAGCGATACAATGATGGAACTATAAGAGTTCATCAAGCCGCTTATACTAAAAAGGTTTTGGCGAGGTATGGAATGGACGACTGTAAAGCTGTTGGTACACCAATAGTTAAAGATATTCCTGTAAAAAAGTTGGCGGAAGAGATCTGTGACACTAAATTTCCCTATAGACAAGCTGTGGGAGCATTGGCTTATCTCATGGTGGGTACAAGGCCAGATATCGCCTATGCAGTTGGAGTTGTATCTAGAACCTTAGATAAACCTACTATTACGAATGTGTTACAAGTGAAGAGAATCTTTCGTTACCTAAAAGGAACAATCGAGACTGGTCTAGAGTTTAAAAAGAATGAGAAACGACTCATGTGTTACAGTGATGCGGACCATGGAGGCGACAATTTGAGTGGTTGTTCTACTAGCGGGTTGATATGCATGTTCGCTGGATCAGCAATCTCCTGGAGAAGTGTGAAGCAAACCTCAGTTGCGCTGTCGTCCACAGAAGCAGAAATAGTAGCTGCCAGTGAGGCGTGTCGTGAAATGATTTGGCTAAAGAGATTGTATAAAAATTTAAGTGATAAATTAGATAAACCAGTACTGCGCATTGACAATGAGTCTGCAATAAAACTAGCTCATAATCCGCCTTACGAATATCATCGCAAGACAAAGCACATCAGGCTAAGACATTTTTATGTAAGGCAATGTGTGTCTGAAGGAGATATCCAAATTGAGCAAGTGCCTACGCAAGAACAATTGGCTGATATCTTTACAAAGCCATTATTCAAACCAAGACTGATAAAGCTTTGCGAAGACTTCGGTTTGAAAAAGAAGAGGGAATGTTAGGAAAGCACTTCCAGTGATATTTTATTATGAAGTCATTCCTTCTAGATTTATATGATCTATGTTGTGGTTGCTAGGTGACACTTGTTACTGTCTGTACTTTTGATATCGCACGAAATATATTATGTAAAAACCAAATTCCACTGCGTTTACTTTAATAATATTTAATTCAGAGATATATATGACTTGACTATAAGAGCTTATGTCATGGGTGGCCAGCTCTTTGATTGTTTGGTCATTGCTAGTTAATATTTAAGTATGCTTTTTAATTAATAACTTTTTATTGACTGTCTTTGGTACTCTATAAATACATAGACAATTTATAACTTGTCAGTTCAATTGCACAGCATTCTACTACATTAGTCAATGAAAGTTCTGAAACCTCTGGTAACTCCCTCCATTAAGGCGCCGATTCCCTTGAGTAGCTGATATTAAAATGAGAATCACTTCTAAACGGCTAGTCGTAATTTTTTGGAAAAAATATATGTTATATTAGACCATTTTCTTAATAATTTCATCTAAGCAAATTTTGAGTTTTATTCGTATGACATAGTGTAATTAATTTGTAAAGTTATGTCTAAAACGGACAAAAACACGACAATCACAACAAAACCGCTGGGCGTATTTTAATGAAATCTACACCATATCAAAGACAATTTAATTATCTACATTTTGATCTGAAGCTATTTTTTTTTAAGTCATAGAATAATAAGGAAAGTACAAAAATCAACTAAATTTCGGGTCGCGCGGGTGTGAAACGAGTGCGCGTTTTGTTCCCTCAAGGTCGTTGGCGTTAGTCGTCGTCTTAATGACCAGACTATTTTGTCTGTTGAAAAACATGCAGCCAATCTATAATTAGGTACTACAAGTCGGTCTTCATCAGCTGACATCATAAGTAAATCATCGGACAGGTCTTTTCCTGACAGTTCATTAAGGCTTATCGTGAGGGTGTCTGCTTTGCTAAGCAGACCTGCTATATTTTGGTGTAGGCACATAGGTCCGCTTAATCCTTCACCACATAAAGATTATGGATTTACCTAGCTCAAGGTGAAAGATCCTCCAAACAATTAGTAGATCAGTTATTATTACATATATTTTCTTCGCAATTTTCGATGTCTAGTTTTATTTTCATGGTTTGTACTCGTAAAGCCAGTTTGTATAGATTTATACATATATATTTTTTTAATCATTTGATTTTTAGGGTTCCGTACCCAACGGGTAAAAACGGAACCCTATTACTAAGACTCCGCGGTCCGTCTGTCTGTCTGTCTGCCTGTCTGTCTGTCACCAGGCTGTATCTCATGAACCGTGATATCTAGACAGTTGAAATTTTCACAGATAATGTATTTCTGATGCCGCTATAACAACAAATACTAAAAACAGAATAAAATTAATAATTAAGGGGGGCTCCCATACAACAAACGTGATATTTGTGCTGTTTTTTTGCGATAATGGTACGGAACCCTTCGTGCGCGAGTCCGACTCGCACTTGACCGGTTTTTTTGTTATTCATTTGATTTGTATTTATAGTCCAATAGCAAAACTTTCCTCACTAAAATATAAAGTGTGTTCTCCGAGGCCGAAATCTAGAGTAGTCCATAGGTAAAAATAACATTATCATATTTACCTTTGAGTTTTGTTTCATTAAGATATCTATTTGATGGGACCTTGCTTATAATTATATTTGTGTTCTTGATGAATGATAGCCATGCTTGTAAGCATATTTCCGTGTCATATGGATTGCGTTCAAGGTGGCCCCCTAATAACAATTACAACGTCTTGCATATTGAATTTAGCTAGGTATATCTTTTTTGATGTATTGGTAAGTTTTCTCAATGTAGTACCAGATTTTATAAACGAGAATACCGTATAATCTGATCCAATAGCTGATAAAATGATTGACGTAGTCTATTCCCTTGTTCATTACATAATATCATAACTGTTTCACACACTAGTTGCACTGATTTCTTCACTTCAGTCGTAACTAGTCAATAAATAGTTTGATTTTATATTTTAAGACAATTTAATACAGGTCAAGTCGATAATGTTTGCATTTTTTTGATAATCGAATATCAAATTGCCCTTCAAATAGGCTCAAGCTTCCCCATATAAAGAAAGAAAACAAGTAAACATATTTCTTTGTGACCCACACAGAAGACAGGAGAAATAATCAAAAACAAAAAAAAAACCCGTGCGAGACCAAAAAGGCTCCTAATATAAGGCACTGTCTTATTTATAGAATCTCGCTGACCGTATGATTAGATTACAAACTGATCTTCAGATTCCTTATTCAAATCTCCAATAGATTCAAATTAAGAACCTGCAAATAACTTCGTAATCATTATGATTTGAAAGTTATTAACGATAAGGACCTCTATCATAAAGTGAGCGACTCTGTGGATAAAGGTTCCGTAGCCATATAGAATGATAATTAACTTACATTTTAAAATAAAAACTGCCCCGAAGCTGCCGTAATCCTGTTATTTTCCTATCAAATTCTTTCTAGAGCACGGTTTAATCCAGTTTTTTATTATTATTTTGTATTCAAGAAGCGCAGACGTCGAAGAAATTAAATTAGTCGTCTTAATAGAAATTTACTGGTTGTTTAAAATATAAACTTGATAATTTGTTAAACATTGTCAGTGATTTATCTACGATACCGAATACCATTGTAAATAATCTAATATTGTGGATTGCAGAAAAAAGATTTATCCTATATATCCTCCTGCTTAGCTCTATCACATCCGAAGTATGTTTTATCTTTAAATTTTATCATCTACGATCAAAATTACTCGCCTCATTCCCCTGCTACGAAACTTATTCTAGGGCGAAAACAGGTTCCTATGAATTTAACATTTGTAAAAAGTACATAATTTTATACTTATATGTCATACTCCTGCCGGTTGAAAACCATTTCTTTAACCAGCGTCAATAAGATATAAATATGCAATGAAAAAATTTCAAATGACTTATAATTGATGGCCTTTGTTGTGCTTAAGAGACGTGTTCACTAATTAATTGTACATTACTACAGTACCTAGTTATTATACCAACTAAGTGAAATTCCAACAAGTGCATGCTCAACTTGCTCTGCGCAAATAAAAACATATGTGTGCCTGTAAAATGTTGACATTTAAAAAAATACGATATCAATTTTTATAAAAATGTCACGCTGTTTACAAAGTACAGTCGCACAGAGAAGCTAATAACTTTATAAATATCCACCTGTTACTACCGAGCGAACGGACGGCCAAACGACTTATTATACACAATTAATAGATATTTTAACTTATTGCTGTTCGAACATTTTGCATATTAACAATCGTTTTAAGTTTTAAAGGCAGCTAATGTATCGCTACAGAATGTTATCAGATAGTCTGGTAATTGCTTTGTAGAATGTTATTAGCGTCTGTTATCGGCGTGTATAATTATGTGACACCTTGTCGTTATGTAAAATTTTATGTTGTTTTTTGAATTCTATCGTAATTGCTTCACCAAACATTGTAGTAATAACAGCTTATCAATGTCGTCAAGCCAAGCAAAGACCTTTCTGATGAAATTAAATTATCAATAAGTACTATTCGTAATTATTAGCTGATACGTGAAACAAGCTTTCAATAGGACTTGGTTACAGCAGCATTATTTTGCTGCGTTCAAATAACACATGTACTGGCATCGTTTGGAATTACGATGCGGTCGACGAGATTATAAGTTGACGGAAACAAGACTTTTCACAACGGATTGAGTATTTATTTGTCTCGAACTCGGAAGGGAGGTATCATTGATAAGCGAGGAATCGCTGTCGCCACCTCTACCCACTCCGTCTCAAGGTGAACGACCGCAGTAAGTTAGCCGCCCGCCCGACCACGTGACCCGCCCAGCACTTGAGCTAGGTCAGGGTCGCCCGCGACATCTGCGCCACCTTACGCTGACCCCCAGCCGGGAGTGCATCGCGCGCGCACGTGGCTCCGCGCTCTCTGTCTGCTCGGCGCCTTACTGCGCGCCGACCCGCCCGATTTTTCCGTTCGGATAGTTTCTGATACGTCTGCGTGTCGTCTGTTGACCCTCAGGGCTAGGTCAAGGATGAACACATTTAAATGCGTGCGTGTTAGGATCCGTAATGCGATTATCTGGGAAAGGATTTTTTGCACGATTGTAGTTTTCTAAGAACGCTCGCTTTTCGCTTATCGCTGAGGTGATATTGCATTACAATTGCTCTTTATTTTCAATGTTTTTGTATTGAGGCGATTTGTTTTCTATCAAATCAAAAAAAATATAAATATTAAGGTTATTAAAATGTTTGTTATTTCCATTTTTTGTGTCTCCTCACTCAGTAACTCCTTCCTCTTTCATACAACATCCCTGCGACCTCAAGGGCCCGACTCAGTACCAAGAGTTGCAATTAGTTGCCATATTACAAAGATATGAAGATCCTGGTCTCCTGAAACACAGGCCACGAGCCTAGCTTGGCACCAGTCTCCCACAATATATGCTTACCTATATTGTGTATCGTTGTCGAATCTGACCAATGTAAAATAATGTATGGATATGGATATTGTGGTGAGAAATAAAAAATAAAGTAAATTTAAATTATTCATGACAGCTGAAACTTGTAAAAAAAAACTCAAATTTCTTAACATTTTTCAACCATTTCCGCTAATTTTATACTTCCTCCTTCTCAAGTAATTATCTTGTAAGGGTTCCGTAGCTAAATGTTCTTATTATGATGGCTAATTACAAGCTATTCTAAATATGGTCTATGGTTAAAAGTTATTTAAAAGGACATAAAATAGATGACAGGTGGAATCTTCTTCTTCTTTTCGTGTCGATAAACTCAAATTTTGACTCAACTATTCTCGAATTTACTGGTGGAATAAGTCATCATCGGCAACCTTCAATAGTCTATCAAAAAAGAGTTTACATGGTCACAAAAGACGTAATAATTGCCAGAAAAAATGACCTACGGGAAAATAAATGAGGGCGAAGGTAGATTCACTTAAAAAAAAACATATTAAAATAAGAAAGCATAACCAGAACTTATAATTAACAAGTTTGAAAATGACAAGCTTAGCCCAAAAATTGGAGACTGGCAATCTCTCCTTTGCAATAATATATAAACAAAGAAAAATATATGTGGAAGACATATTGCGTTTCCCAGACATTCTTATGATTTAAACGCACTTTTAATCTTTAAAAGTCTTTGATTCCTAAGCAATTTAAAATACAGAAACTTTTAAGTTAATGTGGGCAACATATTGCGTTTCCCAAACATTCTTACGCTTCAAATGCACTTTTTAGGGTTCCGTACCCAAAGGGTAAAAACAGGATCCTATTACTAAGACTCCCCAGTCCGTCTGTCTGTCTGTCCATCTGTCTGTCTGTCCTTCTGTCACCAGGCTGTATCTCATGAACCGTGATAGCTAGACAGTTAAAATAACAAATGTGATTTTTTTGCTTTTTTATGCGATAATGGTACGGAACCCTTCATGCGCGAATCCGACTCGCACTTGGCCGGTTTTATCTTTAAAGACATTTGATTCATAAGCAATTTAATAAATAGAAAGTCTAAGTTAATGTGGAAAACATATTGCGTTTTCTCATACAATCCTATGATTTAAATTCACTTTTATTAAGTTTCAAAGACAAAAAGAAGGAAATAGGTACTATTGCGAGTTGGCCGATCGAAAATGGCCTTAAACGACCTAGTTAATATTTTATTTATTGCTGCAACAGGTTAGAAATAAATATAGTTGGATCAAAGGAAAATCGTAGTCTGTTATTTTCTTGAAAGACTGACTATTTTATGATGTGATTGTGTTTTGCAGGACTAAGACTTGTCGGTAGACAGTAATCTTGTTTTAGATTTTAATATTTTATTGATGAATCAGCAAAATAATCTATACCAATATTATAAAGAGGAAAGATTTTTTTGTTTGTTTGTGTGTTTGTAACGAATAGGCTCCGAAACTACTGGACCGATTTAAAAAAAAAAAACACCTCTGAAAAGCCACATTATTCTTGAGTAACATAGGCTATAAATTATTTTCAAAACAGTTGGTGATCTTTATGAAAATTGCAGTAATGTAACCCGAAACAGCAAAATTTTGCTACTTTGGGTCATTAGTTGGCGTGCGCTGAGAAAACTATTGATAATACGTAAAAAATATGTACCTACAAAAAAGACTGCGAGAGAATTTATCTCACTATCATAGTTAAGTCACAATATCAGCTTTTGTGTTCTAAAATTTAATTACATCGCT
The DNA here is from genome assembly GCA_949775005.1 of Orthosia gothica. Taxonomy (NCBI): domain Eukaryota; kingdom Metazoa; phylum Arthropoda; class Insecta; order Lepidoptera; family Noctuidae; genus Orthosia; species Orthosia gothica. Next base: position 31,198,875 of record OX459039.1, on the reverse strand, counting down.
GGTAAAACAAAAGTTGGTTACATTCGTATTTATTCAAATATAAATAGTTTAACAAATTGGTAGGTAGGGAAGGGTAGGTTAGGTAAGGTAGGTGGGTAGGTAGGTAGGTAGACATCCAGTTGACGGGAGCGAAGCCGCGTGGGTCAACTAGTAGTGGTATTAAAGATTATTTTTTTAATGAACAGAAACGTGGTTAAATAAAGTATAGTATAGAAATTTTAATAATACGTGGGACACTCAGAAAGTTTTGCGAAACTAAAAAAAATTGTTCTATACGTACATATATTTTTATTAAATCTTTTCAAAGTACTTTCCACCAGCCTCTATACAAAGATTCATGCGCCTAAACCAGTTTTCAAAACATTTTTTCCAGTCCGCCGCAGACACCTCGTTTACAGCCTGCTCGAACGCAGCCAGCGCATCTTCCGGCGACGAAAATTGTATCCCTTTGAGCTGATTTTTTATTTTTGGGAATAAAAAGAAGTCACACGGTGCTAGATCAGGGCTGTAAGGAGGGTGACCCAGGAGTTTGACTGGCGTGCTGTCCAGGAAGTCCCTCGTTTTGAGTGCGGTGTGCGCAGGTGCATTGTCGTGGTGGAGCAGTAGCCCGCGGAGCCCTGTGTTTGGTCGCTTGTTGCTTATAACAGAGAATACTTCTGGCAAACATTTGGTAGTATACCATTCGGCATTAATGCTTCTTTGATCCCGTAAGGGAATTGATACCAAGTGGCCAGTCAAATTAAAAAAGCTAGCGATCAAAATCTTACCCCCGCTTCTAGATCGCTTCACTTTGGTAGGCGTTGGCTCATTTTGAAACACCCAAACAGTCGACTGGCGCTTGGTTTCTGGGTCGTATTGATAAATCCAGGACTCATCACCTGTAACGATGTCGTAAACACGCCGAGACGAGCCTGCTTCAAATTTGTTAAGCATATCACGGCACCATTCCACCCGGGCCTGCTTCTGAGCATCGGTGAGGTTGTGCGGCACCTAGCGTGATACTATCCTCCTCACGCGAAGATGGCTGTGTAGAATCTCGTGAACGCTTCCCGATCCAATCTTCAATATGTGTTGAATCTCCTGATATGTAATTCGCCTATTGTCTTGGATTAAATTTTTCACTGCTAGCACGTTTTCTTCGGTAACAGCCGTCAAAGGGCGACCGCTTCTTTCGTCATCCCCCAAAGTTGGTCGACCGCGCTTGAATTCGTTATACCAACGATACACGGTTGCCTTGGAAGGGCCTTCATCCATGAATGCCATTTGAAGTCTATCGTACGATTCATCCGGTTTCAGGCGACACTTGAAATCGTATAAAATCATAGCTCTAAAATGTTCCCGGCGCAGATCCATATTTCAGTGAGACACAATACTTTGAATTAACTCGCAAAAAATGTGGAGGGAAATTTTGAAATTGGAACTTACTTATTTTTACTTATAAATAATCATATTTTCGAAAAACATTATAACTGGCCAGTCTCCCATATATAAAAACTTTTTTTCGCAATACTTTCTGAGGGGCCTGGTATTGTAAATCTGCTTTTAACACCTATAACAAATGAATGAAATCTTTTACATGTTCAAAGGTATCTTACCAAGAAGTTACGATAAGTAATTGGTAGACGTTGGCTCGTTGTTTACAAACCTATTCTAGCAGAAAACCAGTGACACTTGCGACGAAAAATTCCATAAGTAAGTTCTGTGTCCAAGAGTGACAACTGCTCAAGTTAGGAAGTTATAAACGTGTTGTACAAACATCATCATGGTCATCTGACCAAATTAGGAAAAACGACCGCATCATTCCTTCCTATTCGCCGAGGCCCGTGGGCCCGTGGAGTTGTCCCCGTCAATAAATACAAGCCAGCCCGCGAAATGCTGAGCCGTAGTTAAATTACTGGTTAAAAAACCGGCCAAGTGCGTGTCGGACTTCGCACAGTTAGGGTTCCGTACGAAAGAAAAATCTGATTATTCAAGATATTGGTATTAGTTACTGAAATATACGTAATAGTAAATATTATCTCCAAATTTCAAGTTCATAGGTCAATAGGAAGTTAAAAAATATTCGGATCAAAATTGTGTGAGAGACGACGGACAGAGGACGGACGGACAGACGGACAGACAGACACGTGAGTGACAGCAATAGAACTCCGTTTGGACTCTTCGGGTACGGAACCCTAAAAGGAAGTTTCTTGTCCGTTCTTCTCCAATTAGGTACTTTTCGAACGGATGGTAGAATCACTTAATCATGATCCAGCCTCTTGTTGTGCCCCAGCGACGACCTGAGCCAAATTTCGACCCCACAGGGGGTAGCCCTCAGCGTGATCGCTTAGGTTAAGCTTTTTATGCCTGGCTGGAGGCACTAGTCTCCACAGGATCGCCCGGTTAAGTAGTAACACATCATAAGATTTAACCGCGAGACATCCCTCAATAAAAATATACAAATTAGGAAGATATTTGGCAATTAGGTGATCTAAAAGAAAATTAAACCAATCTTTCAAAAATACTGGTCTATCAGGACAGGACTAAAAGTAACTTTTGTTTAAAAACACAAACTTTACACTAGGCACATCTAATTAAGACAGGGAAGACATCATAAAACAGTTTTGTGTCCAAGAGTGATGCCTGTCTAAATTAGGAAGGTAGATGCGCTGAAATAAGTGAAACATGGCATTCAATGATACTGCTGTTGTTGTGTAAGTAACTTTTGTTTAAAAGCACAAACTTTACTCTAGGCAAAATCTAATTAAGAAAGCAGATAATATGAAGGCTAGACATAACTTGTCAACGCACTCTAACAAGGTAACGAACTAACTAAACGCCTAACTTTTTCATATGTCAATTTATGTGACGCGAAGCAAAAGTTTGATGGCATACGAGCATTAGACTTGAATATCGACTGCCCGATTGCTTTTTGAACATCGGAGCTGATTCGATTGAAATTATTAATAATATCCGATAATAATTCAGCAAAAGGCTCTGAATAATAGAAATGCGAACATGCAGAGGGGTAATGCGGGCATGTCTAAATTTCCCTATACCTACATAATTTGAGTCGAGAGTTTTATATTCAATACATTTACATTACACAAACATAAGAAAAGATTTTTTTCTTAGAAACCAGCCAAATAAAACAGAAATAGCTGTACGGATCACGTGCACGATTTGTATAATATTATGATTTTATTATTAATTTAAATATCCCGTATGAACGTTCTGTGCCGGGGCAATTTCATTATTATTTCAATCAACTGAATGTAAATTTATTCAACAATCTCACGAGGTAATTGCGATGTGTCGTTCTCTTTCGCTCATGGCGGGGTCTCGCTCGCGCGCGTCGCTACCCCGCGTCTCCCACATTCTTATGCGTTCAATCAAACCTAAGTAGTGGTACACAGTCGCGGGTCCCTACATCTCGCCGGGTCGCATTGTTCGTTCCTTTTGTTTTGTTATGAAAATTAGACGTCGTCGTCCGCAGTATGTTCTTGTGGCAAATGTAACACGAGCCCACAGTGTTGCGCGTTGCACGGTCAGTCCGGCCCGATGTTACGTAAAACAAGCCTGCCTGACGGTTACGCTTCTTGAAACTCATTTGCATGTAACGTATGAAATGGGCTAACTGCTGATGCTCTTCTATTCTGTGGCCTCGTTCTAAAACAAGTATTTCGGAGTTGGTTTTAGTCACTTGCGTAGGCAGGTAACTACAATGATAGTAATTAATTAAAATGATTTTACCACGAGGATCTAGTAATAGTTTTGACTGAAGGATATTTTCCTCTCGACTAACATCTGTTTGTGGTTTTTACTTAGAAAAATTCTACAGTAACGCAACAGTAGACACAGACATATACACATAGATGAAGGACCAAACAATCCTATACGAACACGCAATGGGTGCTCGTAGGCAGTTCGAGATCCTCAAAATCGTTCGTTTCCCCAGCCTTCTTTTTGGTCCTTTTTGTTAATCGATTCAATATTTTCCATGTTATAGGTGTATTTATGTCGTATTGTACTTGGAAGGCAAGGCCTTTTGCTTTATTTGTTCGGTGGAAATTCTACATGCAATTGGTATCGTAGTCCAGTTGCGCCAGACGCGGGTTTTTTGTACTTTTTTCGTTTCGTGATTATGATTTAGGGCGTAAGTTTGGCGGCTCTTTCGTATTGTAGCTATGTAAAATACTGCGTATAGAAGGACCAGAGGAAATGGTACTGTAGGCATGTATTTAAAAATTAATTCTATTTACACTTTTGATACTGTTTTTTTTTCTATAAAAGTTATAATGGAAGACGCTGGTACCTGTGATTTTTTATTACTTAAAGCCCCAAATATTTTTTGTTTTTGATTACTCGCAAAATTGAACCTAGTTAATTGTTTTTTTTCTGTAATATACTATTGTTTCAATCACAAATCACCACTGATCTCTTACAAATTCGTTCCGTGGTATCATAATATTTTACCTAATCATATCAAAATAACTAAACACCATAATTAGATGATCTAATTAATAATCCGTTCAAATGGTGAGCAACAAAGCAGGACATAAACTAATGTGGAACTAAACTATAATTAACCGGTAATATTAATTAAAATTAACTAAATAGTAAATATCCTGCAATTCACTCGCCGTCAAAATACAAGTTAATTATCGTATTGTGATATGATGTAATTTTTTGAAGATGGGAACACTGATTTTATAGAGAAATAATGTGATGCCTGTTAGCGTGTAACACCTTTGTACGATGCTGGTTTTGTTGTTAATTTGCATATTAATTTTGCAGTGACCCGGTACGGTAAACTAATTTTAGAGTTTTGTGTCATCATTTCAAATTCTAGATACGTCTAATATACCCTCTAATATATGATGGGTTATTTATTTTTGAATAAAGGAGGCTTTACTATTAATGTCTAATTATAACACGCTCTGGGTAACTGTCAATTTAAAGATTTGACGTGGAGTCAAGTTCTCCGGGACATGACTTGGCAAATGGCTCCACGGACCGATTTTTTCATAGTTACAAAGTCAAAGTCAAAATTATTTATTACAATTAGGCCATTATGCGGCACTTTTGACTGTCAAATAATAATAATTGATTCTACCGCCCATTAGGTATAGTAGCTTGTTTGTTATGGAGACGAACGGACAAGAGACTTCACATTTAATAATTTAAAAGAAAATACATTTGTATACATACATTAATTCATAAACGTGAGGATGATGCAGCCAGACTAACACTATACTACGTTTAGGTATAAAGTATTACAAGCAGTAACAGGTTTATTCATTCATTTGATAAACAGGAACATGGTTCTCACATACTTACAAATATTTTAAACATAGGTAAATCACTCTTCATCACCATCAATCCTAATTCAACAAAAATGGAACAATGTAGGAGACAATTTCTTAAAAAAAGAGATGTATATTTTTAATTTAATACATAATGAAAATATCATAAATGAATTGGCAAGAAACTGTCATAATATTAATCTTTTTAAATAGTGCCCTAATAGATTCTCGGTGACCCAAAATTGGCTCTTTCAGGGCTCTCTTTTGACTTTTATATTTATATTGAAATATGGATACAATGTCAGCCGCCCGACCCCTCAGAAAAATACCGTATGACATAATGCTGTGAAAGTAACTAAAATAGTTTCTATATCCGTTAACTGTCTTATTTTACTAACAGCATAAGCGGCTGAACTACGCCAATCCGCAAGTTATTTTATGTGAGAACCCCATTGTAATTTGTAGTCTATAGTGATTCCTAGGAAAACTGTTTGATTTATAAAGTCCAGCTTTTTGCCATTCAATATGATGTCGCATTCGCTACTTCTAACATACGGCAATGTGAATCTAATACATTTGTTCTTTTTTTTCATTTAGTACCAAATTGTTTGCCGTGAAACAGTGTTGAATAGAGTTATGCACATCATCATGATTTTGTGACAACCGAACTTCAGCAAATAACACCAGCTTGGGTTGATTTTGTAGTAATTAGGGCAAATCGTTAATGTAAACTAAAAAGAGGAATGGACCCAATATCGATCCTTGAAGCACGCCCATTGTCATTTGAGACCCTAGGGCCTAGTGAGTTTACGCCGTTTACCTGAACTTTAACTTGTCTGGTTTTCAAATATGATTTAAGTAATTAAAGGGCCGTATGTCTAATCCCATAGTGCTCGAGCTTCAACAATAGTGTCTCATGGTGAACGCCTTCGAGAGGTCGCAAAATTACCCACCTAGATAATTTTTATCTAAGGAATTTAATTGCCGGTTCGATAAGTTTGGCATAGAAATTTTTTCAATGCACCGTATTTATTATTCACATAAAAAGTACGCTTATTATTGAAAACCGGCCAAGTGCGAGTCGGACTCGCACACGAAGGGTTCCGTACCGTTATCGCAAACAAACGGCAAAAACATCACGTTTGTTGTATGGGAGCCCCACTTAAATATTTATTTTATTCTGTTTTTAGTATTTGTTGTTATAGCGGCAACAGAAATACATCATATGTGAAATTTTCAACTGCCTAGGTATCACTGTTCATGAGATACAGCCTGGTGACAGACAGACAGTCGGACCGCGGAGTCTTAGTAATAGGGTCCTGTTTTTACCTTTTGGGTACGGAACCCTAAAAATCAGACGTTCTAAAATGTTTTTTTTTCTATGGTTAAATCCTTAATCCAACTTTAGGACAAAAGCTCCTTTCCATATTCTAAATAATTATTTAATTTCACGCGACATACAGGTCAGGAATTAAGTACCTACATAGGTGGACTTAATTCCTGAGGCATTATCTACCAGTCAACTAAAGGTGTTGGTGGAGAGATAACCCGGTAGGTGCATAAAAAACAATAATTAAACCTAGCACCAAAACAAGTTCATCTTGATGATTTTGGTGATAGGAGCTAACTACACATAGGCGTCACTTAGCCAAAGCATCCCACTTAGCATTCAGTATCAAGTTCATGCAATTTCTGGCTTCCCATCGCACGCCACAGCGGGTCTTAACGCCTCCCTAAACTGATTAGTGATTAGAATTAATTAATTCCCATAATAATTACTGAGACGTCCAGTGTTGGGAATCGGGTGTTGCTGCAGAATTTTAAGTTGACAGTGACTTGTGAATCATAAGGGAAGGACCCTTCCCTAGTGTGTTCTTTTGAAAAGTTGTATCAGTCTCTTAAATCGTAGTGTTGTCAATACTTAGTAGTTGTTAGTCGGGTAAAAAGGAATTTCCGAACAGTTTTAAAATTTAACTTTTAAGCAAATATTCTTTATTAGAAATTAAAATACTGAACTGATTAGCAAATAGTAGTATTATTCTGTTTTGTTGCTAAAAAAATTCGCAAGTCCCAGAAATTTCGTAATCATATAATATTTTTCGGTGAAGACTAAAAACGACTTAATATGTTATCAGTCATTAGTTTTAATCATATCCTTTTTTTTTGTATTTCATGTGCGTGTATATTTTTTTTTTGTCATATTTCGTTTAGCGTTAATGTCAGCATAGATGATAGATTTCGAGCCGAACATGAACAGTGAAATTGATGTTGACCTAAGGTCAAACAGGCTTTCAACCAAAACACTCCATGTCTCGAGTGCACGATAATTAGCCGGTTTGCATGCTCTCAGCGTAGTTTTGGACAAAATCTCGATAGAGTGACAGGCGATCCAAGCTTAAAATTCCGGTAATTGGTCGCCGGGCTCCGTGCTATCTTGTTACTTGTTACCCGGTACAGACAGCACAAATAGGCCGGAAAAGCTGAGTAGCTCATGAAAATTACGATTTGGCGTTGCACACTTATTTATCTGGGGTGTAACTTTAAAGTACCTCGTAGTATCTACATGAGTAACCAAACGGACATGGATACTTCAATGTAATGTTTTCAGTTATTTGAGATCTGAAAAATCAACCTAAGTGTGAAATCTTTTGTTATATTTTAGTTTTACTTTCTTAGTTTTCAATTAATTTATTTTAGAATGACTGAAAGACTCGATTTTTAAAGTCGTCTAAAAGTTATCTGAATAAGATCAAGAAACGAAATCAGACGGCAAATCAATAAAACTAGAATCAAAGGCTAGAATCCTACAGAAATCTGAAAAGCAAGAATGAAGCCACTAAAAATCCGACAATCTTCTCTCAAAGTCAAAGCAAACAAATCGTTGTCATCAGGGAACCGCGACGTCTGAGGTCAATATTTCTATCCAATAACTCCAGACGATATTTATAAAACGCTGTCCACTCGCAATTCACATTAAATTTAATTCCAACAAAGACAAACACAATATTGAAAACCTTTCAAGATTTTAGTCCAAGCATCGGCCGCTTTGCTCTATTTCTATTTGCCCAAAAATGTTGCAATTGAATGCAATTCGGTATGGAATATTGAAACCTCAGCGGGCGATGCGGGTATTCCTCACTGCTAGTACGTGCAGCGTGCGTGCGCCCGGCCGCGCGGGGGATGGGTGCCCGCCGCCACCCTCCCACTCCACCTTTCCTAAACCTACCCGCAAATACTACGAGTACGTACACGTTTGCTTGGCAACATTTCATGCTTAGTGTGTACAAATAATGTTCGGTAGCGTAACAAACTGTGCAAGGGAATACCAATATAAGCAGAGCTGCGGAACCCGGGGAATCAAACGAATCTCCAACGGTTCACATTCTGACAGAGGTTAGCACCTCACCGGACGTATGGGCGGCTTCATTTGATATGCAATTAAAATGCATGAATTCGGTTGGGAATAGTCGCATTGTGGAGGCTGCGTCTAAACGTCGTGATGCGCTCGGCGTCTGCTAAGAACTTCCGAGTTGTGCTGTGAGGCGAGCCGTATGGCTGTGTGGTGTTGATCATAGGGGGGGGACAGTGAACGGAAAAAAGGCAAGACATATACACAATCTTAGATAAGATCTCTCTACTGAAGTTTGTTAGAATTGTTTTGAAAAATGAAGTGAAGATCTTAAGTATAGGTATTGTTTTACACGTAAAACGTTTTCTGCTAAGCATGGACCTTCGAAAGCGTTTTAAAAATACACGGGCATTGAAGAAAAGTAGAAAGACAAAGAAGAAGACAGTACTATTAACTTTATTGCAAAGACAGAAGGTCAATAGTCAAATGTGCATTCTCTTTTCCGCAACACTTGAATTTATCATAAAGAGCCAACTAGCAATATTCGGTCTAATATAGAAATGAAGCTGAAACATTTAACTTGGTGGAACTGAAATTCAAGGTAGATTTCGAACAATTTCTATTGACTACTGACGTCCTGATTGAAGTTTATTGAGGTATTATTTAGTGAAGTGATGGACTTAATACTCGTATACTGTACCTTAATTGGTCTGGAACTCGGGACGGTGGAAATTCAAATTGAAATGTTTATTGAATATCACATGTGTTTGACAAGATCTTAATAATTGGTTGTACAATTTACTTTGACACTACAGACACAGTAATTTAATATATCAGATGTTATAGTACTTAGATTAATTTAAAATCATAACCTATCATATTTTAGTTGCCAAGCCCTCGCAGTTTACAAAATAAGAGTGTTCGAAAACTACCTTTCCATTCCGTTAAAGTTGCATATATGTAATATGTATCTTTTTATATAAATTAGTATCCATTGTTATGATATTTATACTTATATGAATGTATATGACAGTATATTTAATTTGTTATATTTTATATTAATAAGCTGTGAATGGTTTTACGTGTTTATTCCCCCTCCCCCCCAAACAATGTCTAGATCTCTTTTTTTGTCATATTCCTTTCGCAGGTATGCTGGAAGAGATGGAATTAGAAGCAAGCTTCACCTCTGTACCTATTTTCTGTTTCTTCTTCTTGTCCTTGTATTGTGTGTGTATACATACATTGTTAAATAAATAGTTAAAAAGGGGTGTAATTTGGACTGGAGTGAAATATTGTATCTAACTAAATGCTTCTAAATTCTAAGCACAGATTTTTGTACGGTTAAAAATTAAATGTTCAAACTGAATTTAATTAGGTTAAATTAATTTGCAGAAAATTTTCAAGAAAATCACAAGCTGAGTTTCTGAATTGAATATTCGAATTTAAGAACGTGTCAAACCTTACTTTAATGCCTGTCAGCTTTTCAGGTTAAAGAAGAGATTGACAAATTCTCAACTTCGAATTCTTAAATCAGAAATCGGGTTTAAATTAGTTTGGAATTCGATATTTAGAATTATTAGCTTAGATCGGGCCTTCACACATTCATCATTGCGTATTTACTATTCCGTTTGGTTTACTGAAGCTTAAAATTGCCTGCCTAAGGCTTCACAGATCTATCTCGGGTACCTTTGGCAAGCGGTATTCCAGTCAACAGTGATCAACACTCATCACATGCGGGTAGGTGAGGATGCGGGTTCATTTCTCGGGTGTTGAACACTTTTGCCTTAGGTTTGTGACGGTATATCGCTTTAGAGTAGCTTTCGAAGCGGATTTGGACATAAAGCTATTCCGTATATTCCAATCGTGGTCAAAGTAAGAGCTTGTGTAATATCGATGAAAATTGCAGTTATGTTAAAATAATATTTGTAGTATCTCTCGTTAGTGAAAATAATTACATAAAGCTGTTCGTTTCTGTCCAATTCAATAGTTTAGTAAATGGGGAACATATTAATTGTTATGCGCGTTTATGTCTTTTTTTACTTGGAACTATATAAAAACCCGGTACTTCATTAATCAACATCTTTTTCGAATTTTAATTTTTGTCATTCGATAAGATTACACACATTATGTAATGTAAGATGCTACTGTAAAATAAACTTTAGAAATTAAACACCTGAATAAAAAATAAGACAGAAATGTTTTCCAACACACCCACGTGCTTAATTTAAAAAATATGACGTCAAACTTTTTTTGAGACACTTTCCTCTCCTAAAATGTCTCTATACCCTATTTCCCACAAATCTGGCCCAGCACAAAAAGGTGTAAACTTTCCAGTGTACCGTCTCCACATTTATTTTGGCGAGCTCTTTGAGTGCAAACCTTAATCCCGTACGAAAAAAGGGGGGAAAGAGACCAATGCGACTGCGGATACGAAAGGGCCGCCTTGGGCGCTGTTTTTGCGAAGATAATCCTAGCCTGAGGTGGGAAATATGGACCATTTAGGTCATTAGGCCACACAGATGGGGAGGCTACTTGACCTTCGGCAGACCTTGATCTAGTTCGCGCGGGTGTAGGTAAAAATGAGCGGGGTGTAGCCCGGGCATGATAAACATCGCGGAATGGCGAATTAATTATTAGAGTTGCTTATTATTGAATTTGGTTCGATTCTTTTCAGTGTTTTTATGTTACGATGGACGGGAAACGTTTACTTACATCATATTGTTAGAAAACTTACGTGTTGTATTAATGATAGTCTGATCAATTTGACTTTTTAAAATTCAAATGTATTTTCTAAGTTTATCTTGGACATCATAAGCAACGGTGAAGGAAAACATCGTGAGGAAACCTCGATTTATATAGTTTATATAAGTCTGAAATACCCAAGTCAGAGGCCCGTGGGGACGGGGTGTAGTTTACCCAAAGGTGGCTTAATTAACTCTGACACCAGAGGTGACAACATCCTCACGCGAAATGAAGAAGAAGATCATCATCTTATGCGGAAAGACGCCCACTGCAGGAGATAGGCGTCTACCGAGCGTCGCCACATTGACCAGTCTGAAAAAAAAGGTTTGTTGGACTTACCAAATTAGCAAAGGTTGGCTGAATTACAAGGAAACTACGATAAATATAACAAAACCTCGCTATTGAATTTACAAAACTAAAAAGGTTGAAGTTGGTACCAGAGTTTTGATGTAAATCAACAAAGAGTATTGTACATTTTACCAAACAAATGACAACAATTTAGTCTGGATGATTTTATCATAAAAATATGATAAATATAACAAGACCTCGCGGTTGAACTTACAAAACTACATAGGTTGCGACCAGAATATAGTCCCTACCAGATTTTACGGTGTAAATTAACAAAGAGTATTGTACATTTTACCAAACAAATGTCAACAATTTAGTCTGGTTGATTTTATCATAAAAATATGATAAAAATAACAAGACCTCGCGGTTGAACTTACAAAACTATATAGGTTGTGATCAAAATATAGTCCCTACCAGAGTTTACGGTGTATATTAACAAAGTATATTGTACATTTTACCAAACAAATCTCAACAATTTAGTCTGGTTGATTTTATCATATAAATATGATAAATATAACAAGACCTCGCGGTTTAACTTACAAAACTACATAGGTTGCGATCAGAATATAGTCCCTACCAGAGTTTACGGTGTAAATTAACAAAGAGTATTGTACATTTTACCAAACAAATGTCAACAATTTAGTCTGGTTGATTTTATCATAAAAATGTGATAAATATAACAAGACCTCGCTGTTGAACTTACAAAACTGCATACGTTGCGATCAAAACATAGTCCCTACCAGAGTTGACGGTGTATATTAACAAAGAATATTGTACATTTTAACAAACAAATGTCAACAATTTCTTCTACTTCATTTTATCATAAAAATATGATAAATATAACAAGACCTCGCAGTTGAACTTACAAAACTATATAGGTTGCGATCAAAATATAGTCCCTACCAGAGTTTACGGTGTATATTAACAAAGAATATTGTACACTTTACCAAACAAATCTCAACAATTTAGTCTGGTTGATTTTATCATAAAAATATGATAAATATAACAAGACCTCGCGGTGGAATCTACAGAACTAAAAATCTTCAGGTCAAAATATAGTTTCTACCAGAGTTCATAGTGCAAATTAACAAAGAATATTGTACGTTTTATTAAACAAAGGACGATGAACAAATTAGTATGAAGTATGAACGCGTGCCCTGTCAAAAATTGCCGATTACATAGTTAATTTATAGATTGAGCTTTATTTTCTTTTATTTCATTGAAAGCTGTATGTATTTATAGTGTCCAATGTGTTTAATTTAAAAAAGACCCCTTTTAAATTAATAAGATCTCACACGTCAGTGTTTTTGCCGCTACTTTTTTTGTAGGCGTCTTTATGAATAATTGGTTCCATTAGAATAGTTTTCTTAGAAAACATTTTCGATAAATGAAAGGCATTTTCGATAAATGAAAGGCGTAGTAGAAGGAAGATTGCCTCAGACATAGCAGTAGTAGATTTTTCTTTCGAGGCAGTACTGGTTGGATCGATGTGCCCAAACAATTTGCGAATTATTTCTAGACAAAGTGTTGAGAGCCACCTGAATAACACATAGACTTTAATGTTGTAGGTAAACTGCGATTAGCCGTTTTTGTTCACAGAATAGACGTTTACATAGTCAACAAAATACAAACCTAGTTCTTTCATATTTTCATGTAAAGAGATTTACCTAACTTATTAGTCCCCCAAAAATATGTTTGAATAATTTTCACTATTTATTGCAAACCGGAAACGCGTTAATTATGTTTTATCAGTGAATAATAAACCCCAGCTTTAATTAGATTTACATGTATCCCAAAAATCAAAATGGAAATAATTAAGGATGCCTACTTTTTGAATTTACTGTAATCGTTAATTTTGCCCTGACATATATTATATAACTAGTTTCTGCCAGCGGCTTCGCCCGCCCTCCTTTATTATACGTATAAATCTTCCTCTTGAATCACCATATCTATTAAAAAAACCGCATCAAAATCCGTTGCGGAGTTTTAAAGATATAAGCATACATAGGGACAGACAGGGAAGCGACTTTGTTTTATACTATGTAGTGATAGTGATATATCAGGGCAAAAATGGTAATCGTCCTTTCAAAAATTTGGTTTGGTTGATTTTATCATAAAATATGATAAACATAACAAGAACTCGCGGTTGAACTTACAAAAAAAAAGGTTGAGGTCAAAATATAGTCCCTACCAGAGTTCATGGTGTAAATTAACTAAGAATATTGTACATTTTACCAAACAAATCTCAACAATTTGGTTTGGCAGATTTTATCATAAACATAATATAATAAATGTAACGAGACATCGCAGTTGAACCTACAAAACTAAAAAGGTTAAGGTCAAAATATAGTCCCTACAAGAGTTCATGGTGTAAATTAACAAAGAATATTGTACATTTTACCAAACAAAACTCAACAATTTGGTTTGGCTGATTTTATCATAAACATAATGATAAATGTAACAAGACCTCGCAGTTGAACCTACAAAACTAAAAAGGGTGAGGTCAAAATATAGTCCCTACAAGAGTTCATGGTGTAAATTAACGAAGAATATTGTACATTATGTAGAACAAGTCACAACCATTCGGTTGATTGTATCATTGTTACTATGTTAGTTTCAAAGCAATTTACAGTTACCTAAATTTACCGGGACAGTGGGTAATGAGTAGCAGACTCATTTGATAAAAAATGATTCGGTTAAGTGCGAGTCAAACTCGCGCACAGAGGATTCCGTACCAACATTTTATAATTTTTACATGTTTATTTAAAAATAAGTAAGTATTACGCTAGACTAGTTTTTATTATTTGTTGAATTATGTCCTATAATCCACTTTAGAGGAAGCCCCCCGCCCCCCTTATTTTTTTCTAATTATTTATATTTTTAGAGTTCCGTACCTCAAAAGGAAAGAACGCAACCCTTATAGGATCACTCGTGTGTCTGCCTGTCCATCCATCTGTCACAGCCAATTTTCTCCGAAACCACTGAACCAATTGGGATGAAATTTGGTAAGTACACATAATTATGTAAGTCGGTGACCCAAAGACAGACGTGTTACGTAAATGAATGAAATGTAAACATAGGGAAATAGGGTCATACGGACAGAACCCTCTCTACGCGAGTTTAAATCGCACTTGTTTGTGTTTGCAGTTTTTTATTATTTAACGATTTGTCCGCCATAACGGTTCCTAGTATGTGAAAATTTCAACTAGCTAAGAATGATCTCGCTGTTAAATCGTATACTTGAAAATAATTAATTGATTATGATTAGGTTTCCGTTTGACACCCTTCAAGGACGAAACCCTAAAAATCTACTGCTGATGCAAAGTGGCGCTGCAATCGCTATCGATCTAATAGACTTATGGTTTAAACGACTGACTAGTATTGTACATTTATCTAAAACAAATCACATCAATATAGGTAGTTTGGTTGATTTAATCATTGTTACTGTGTTTTGTGAATCATTTCGGTCCACTTTTGACCCCCCAATAACTTAAGATCTATTTGACCTACATCCTTGCAATTTTGCATGTCTGTAAGACCGTCTTTACCGAATCCTGAATTTCAATAAAAACCCTCTTACCGTTCACCAGATTTTGAAATCCGACTACTATTTATACTGACTGACAGTGATTTTATCTCAGATTGTATAGCAAAGGTCTAAAGACATTGATGCCCATATGAAGTAGTTATGTAGGTAGGTACTTAAGTTGACCGAATTGTACCAAAACAGACCGTTCGAATAGCACGTTTATTGTTAACGTTATAAGATTCAAAATCCATTAGAAGTTTTATAAACATGCGACCGAGCGAAGAATTTCAACTACCTATACATAACAATAATAAAGTTAGTAGTAGGTATTAGAAGTAGTATAGTAAAGGCGCTATAAATTATCTATTCTGTGGTAAAGGCTGTCTGGAAGAGATCGCTTTCTATCAGCTGGTTTTTTACACTTTCGAAGTGTAATTTGTGAATCCAAATTGAAACTACATACCTACCTACCTATTTATGATAAATATAAACCTTACTCTTGAATCACTTATCTAATATAAAAAAACCACATCAAAATCCGTTGCGTAGTTTTAGAGATCTAAGCAGGTACCTAATTACCTACATAGGGACACAGACAGCGGGCAGCGATTTTGTTTTAATAAACTATGGACCTAGTGAATAATGAATCGTTTTGTCTTTACTTGTCGGTGATTAAGTTTCAGTCAAAAAAGTATTTTTGTGACAAGCTTTTATAGCCAACTGTAGGTACTTTTCTTTAAACATCCAGCAATTGCTCACCAAGACGATTCTGAAGAGCCCAAATTCGGTACGATTGTTTTATTTATTACAGAGTTCCTAAGGCCACCTCCAGGCTCCATCATCAGATCAGCCTCATGGTACCAAATTATTGTATTGCCAAATTTCAGCTCAATCGGTTGAGGATATCTACATTTCTTTAAAATTGAGTTGGAAGATTTCACCCGAAGAAACGTACATAGGTACATAGATAGGTACATTGCAAATTAAATTAATGAAATGATTGTACCTAATAACATTATATCTTGCTTTGTTTATTACAACCTTTCACCTTTCACGCCGCACACTCAGATGAAAAAAAAAATTTTTTTCATCATCTGAGGCCGCACAAAGTCATATTATTTTCTCCAACAACCATATTAATACGAAACATTAAACAGTATTTAAAAGTAACCTATATAGGTACATGTCGCTGTGGTTAAAAAATGTTAAAATTACTAAACAGTATCGTAGAATTTACAAAACCTTAAGCAATATAGGTAGGTAGTTCCATTTCCTGCGTACCTACTCAATTTATGCGACTATTTCCCCCTTCCGCTCTGCCCCGCGGAGCTAGGGTTGCCACCTTTTTCTTTGACGGATAAAATATTCTGATCTGGAAGTAAAGTTGTTAATTTCGTAAATTTTTGATTGGTGCGGTTGTAGTTTTTGTAGTTATTTATTTCTTCGCAAATGTGATGAAAAATTCGTTAAACAATGTACTATATTTGTTTTATACAAATTTATGTTTTACTTTTCAGCTAATAACAATTTCGTATCTGCTTTAAATATATTTATGCCTTCTAAACATGGTACGCGGAACGCACAAATTTAAATAATTGCGTATAAGCTTTATTTCTGTCGTCACGCCACTTCGAATTAATTACAGAAAACACCTTTTCTGTAAATTCTAAAGTGGCGGGAACGCACAGTAATCGTGACACCACTTTAAGTATGTTTGGAAAAGTAATTCCTCGGAAAAAAAAAAACGGCCAAGTGCGAGTCTGACTCGCGCAACGAGGGTTCCGTACAAACTTTCAATTAATCCATCTTAAATTGGCCTGAAATGTATGGCGCCGCATAAAAACGAGGTGCTGAACACAATTGAGTTCTTTAAATATAATGTTTAAAAAGGACTAAATTTATTATGATGTAATTACAAATGTATAGATTTCAGATTTTTCTAAGTACTTGTAGTATGTGACGATATTACTTGGCAAATTTCATATTTCTAGGTCAACGGGAAGTACCCTATCATTTTGATTCCCTCGAGAATGTCGAAATGTATGTGTTTTGCGACATAAACGGCCGTTTCTTTTTTTTACATTAACGTAGAAGTATGATTTTTTTCACAGCTTCAAGGGACCGTAGACTTGAGTATATGGTTTAAATTAGAACTCGATACTACGCGTTCTCGAAATAAAGGGTTTCGTTTTTTTTCCGATTGAGGTACGGAACCCTAAAAATGGATTGCCATTCGTTCGCTGCACAAGAATCTTTAATGGTACAAACATACGTACATACTATAGATTTTTTCCCTTATTTCATTTATACAGATTATTTCATTGTTTAAGCTATCCAGCACTTTTTATCCAGGGGTATTCCGCTTCCCACAGCGGCTTACAGTTTTGCATTCGTTTTCTTTTCCTATTACCACTGCTACTACTGGTAGTGCTAGCATTATCGTCAATAACGTCATCTATTTTAAAATTATTTTCACTTTATAATAAAGTACGGTTGTCAACCCTAGCACTCGCGTCGCCCTGCGCAGAGCACTTCAGGGAGTGCGTCTGCGTTCATCCCATCGTTCATTTCATTTGATGCCGGCCGGCTAGTTAGTACAGTAGTCGCTTCGCTCGCAATGGAAAGTGAAGAAGAAGACTTAAACTTGGGGGTCACCAAATATTTAACAGAATGGGGACTATCTGAAGACACTATAAAAAACTTTGAAGGTGAGTGCCTATTTTGATCGATATTATATACCTATATTGTTAATAATGGTTTGTTTAGCCGTGTTTCAAGATGGCGCCATGCCTCTAAGTCATATTGTTCATTAAACTAATTTTGGTTGTTCAATGTGTAATATTGATAGCTTATTGTGCAGTGAACTAACTAGTGGATGGCTAATGCAGAATTCAACTTGAAACGGATATAGCCCCTCTTTTGTCAAGGCCCGACAATCCGTGTTTTTTTGTAAATAGCTAATCACTACAAAAAGCAAGAAAGTTATCGAGTACTATAATGTGACTTTAATTAATTCTACATTTATTTGTGTTCCGGTTTTGCCGCCAATGGGTCTGAGTATAGGAATTATTTGGCCTATATAATAGGCCCTATATACAGGAGGTAATAGTGGTTATGTGCCTATCTAATTAATATTTTACTTTGATAGATTTACAAAACGAACTTTAGTAAATTTTACAGATTATTTACATAGGTTTATCTCTTGTTTTTTAGTAAATCAGATTTCGTTCAAATTGCTTGACGATATACAAGAAACAGAACTGAAAGAATTAATTCCGAGTTTAAAGGAAAGAATATTACTCAAGCGAGGACTGAACAAACTCCAAAACATTATTCAAGTAAGTGTTCATATTATTATTTTTCAAAACTTTTTGGTGTCACGGCTCCCTTCTGGCCCGCGCGTACCGTTTTTGGAACAACTCGTACCAGCAAATTCAAACCTTATTTTTACTTTACCTATGGCTCTTAGTCGTTAATATCGTCGATAATTTCTTGTTACAGGCGACAGAATCTGATGAAACACTTAAGCATTGCTAGCGATTTTTCTGCGCCCGGTTCCACGGCCAGCACAAGCAGTGAAGAGTTGCCGACCACGAGAGAGAAATCTTCTGTAAGTTTTGCAGTTTTGACCGGTCAAAAGTAGTTTTGACTGGTTAACAGTTTTGACTGTGACGTATATATAGTATAATTCTTTATTTTTCAGATTGAACTGGATTTCGATTCCAAGTTTAAAGGATCAGAGCTCCGAATGTTCAAAAAACTCTTTTTTATAGAGAAAGCTCTTAGTCTTTTGAAAACAATTAAAGCTGCTTCTGTCTACATTAAATTGATTGAAGAAAACCCAAGTGAAGGTTGGTTATTACATACTTATATAGATCAAAACTTTCACGAATTTCACACTAAAACCGAACTCGAAGTTTCGGTTTTTGTGTGCAATTCGTGAAAGTTTTGTTATTAAAACCATTTATATTTATTATGTACATTTAAAGTGTGTTTTTATAATAGCAAAAATAGTTTCGGAGGTTTAGCAAAAAAATCTCTGATAACCAGTTATCTTCTTAGTAAAACTTTTAATTAAGTCAACGAATATGCATCATAACTTATTCCATTTTTATTTTTCAGATGTTAGAGACTTCTGTTATTGCGCGGCAATTGGATATAAAATAGTTCCAACTGTGAGAATACAGTGTCAAGATACAGCTGGCAAAAAAAAACCATAAAGCCAAGCATTCAAGAAGCTATGAATAGTTTCATTCTTCTTGCAAAGGTATGTATAATTTCATAAGACTGTTGTGAGATGACGACTTTCCATACTAACGACTATTTTCCACCCCCTAAGTGTTAACCGATTTTGACACATTTTTGATACACCATCAGTCAGACCATAATCTAAGTTTGTACATTATCAAGTTTATTAAATATCAATAAAAAATAAAACACTAAAACAGGAATATAATTAAATCTATTTATGATATTGAAAAAAAGCGGAACAACGAATTTCATGAGTCTTCTTTCAGTAAAACTGTCTCTTCGCACAGACTAATCATAAGGGTGAATTACGTTCCGAACCCCTTTAAATAAATATAAATGCAATACCTAAGCAATAAAAAATGGTCAGTGTCAACAATTCATTCTAATTTCCAGAACCAAAGTGAAGTCCCCACCCAGCTGGACTATCGGCGAAAAGCCAAAAATTGCTAAGGGTCTACGGTGCCGACCCATCATTATTGCTGTCGGACCAACCTTCGATGCCCTAAAGGACTTTTATGTTGCGTATGATAACATCCTTTATAAAATAGACTCTTTCTTGAAAGCGCTGGATGTATGCTTCAAAACTTTTCACTGCCTGGATGCAGAATATCCCAAAGAAGCTGTTCACATTTGGCTATTTCTGCAAAAATATTTTTATAACATTGACACAATAACAGACTTACTAAATGTAATCAAAATGTTTGTTTGTTTAGAAACTAGCGCCATTTCGGAAATGTTCTTATATCTCCTAAATTTTCAAAACAATTTGTCTTTCTGTAGTTGTCCCAAAAAAACATGCACAAGAAAAAGCGGCCGTTTAAGTTTTTTGGGACAACTACAGAACGATATAATGATCACGGGAAATTTAACGCGATGATTTCGATTGTTTGTTTACCTATTTCGCCGGGAACACGGTCGTTGCACCACGGCCGAAACGTCGGGCAAAATAGGTAAACAAACAATCGAAATCATCGCGTTAAATTTCCCGTGATAATTATATTGTTTTCAACTACAGAACGACAAATTGTATACAGTAACTTAATACATATTATAGGTGTACCCTAGTATCTAACAGGCGGAAATTATTGGTAATTGATTATAATAAGAAAGGTTTTGTATCCTATACTACGTATATAATTTTAAGATTAGTAATCTAGTGATATTTAATTGTATTTATGATTGGTAAAATAAATTTTATGATATGTACTAAAATTTTGTTTATTTTTCTTTACACCACCGTTTTTATTAAGCCCATATTAAATAAGGTTGGTAATTCGACGTATTCTAGAAACTGCTGATTTACTTGCTGAAAAGGAATATGTTGAATTACCAATAATCCTGTATATTTTTGAAGTGTTTTTCAAACGGTCTTAAAACCTTTTTTTTTCAGACCCTGCATTTCTTGTAAGGTTTTTTCTTCTACTATATTTTTAGGGTGTGGTATCATTGAAAATTAGAAACTTACTAGCTAATCTGCAATATTGCTGACATGGTACACACGTACTTTCGTGGCCACTGCTGGCCACGAAAGTAGTACGTTGTTTGAAAATCTTAACTGCAATATGATTTCACTCTCATACCATGTCAGCAATATTGCAGAATAGCCACTAAGTTTCTAATTTTCAATGATACCACACCCTATCAATATTCTGGAAATCAATGTTTAGTAATATAAACCAAAAAGTCGTGTACATTTTACTAGTGTTAGTTTGATACATTAACCAAAAACTAACACTAGTAAAATTTACACTATTCATTCGGTATGTTTTACTAAACTAAGACCGGTACGTACAATCAGTCAAGCACTGATAAAATATTGGTAGATATTACCAGTTAAAGTTTGGTAATAACTACAGCATAAATCTGTTAGATATTACCAAACAAATGTTAGGAAAAAATACGAAACGAACATGATAGATAATACTTAATTGTATTTGATAAAATCTACGATACACTTCTGGTAGATAATACAATATTATCTCTGATAAAAAGCACGATACACACCTGATAGATTATACTAAACTAACTTTGATGAGAACTACATTACACATCTGGTAGAAATTACCAAACAACCTTTGGTAGTAACTAAAATTAAATCTGGTACTTATTACCAAACTAACGCTGATAAAATACACCAAATGTGATTAGTAAATGCTGCTAAATTTTGTTTGTTAGAGTTTACCAAATAAAGTAGATTATACTTACGAGTTAAGTTTAGTTTTCTCTATCAAACTGATTTAATACATTTTACCATATAATAAGTGCTATTTACCAAATTTTTGTTGTAGATTTTACCAAATACCTTTGCATTGTCTATTAAACTACCTTCGGTAATTTTTACCAAAAAAAGTAACAGTAGAACATACAAAATGTATTTGGTAAAAAAAACAAGTATGTTGGGTAAAATATACAATATCTCTTTGGTAGATTGCAGCAAACTACATTGTACTTTTTACTTTAGTACTTTGATAAAAACGTTACAAAAGTACTTTGGTTGAAAATCTACTAAAGTTCTTTAGTGAGAAACGCTACTAAAGTACTCTGGTAAAAAATGTTACTAAAGTACTTTGGTAAAAATTTTTACTAAAGTACTTTGGTGAAAAATGTTACTAAAGTATTTTGGTAAAAATTATACTAAATTACTTTGGTGAGAAATGTTACTAAAGTACTTTGGTGGAAAATGTTACTAAAGTATTTTGGTAAAACATTATACTAAAGTACTTTGGTGAGAAATGTTACTAAATTACTTTGGTAATAAATGTACAAAATATATGTGTAATCTACCAAATAAATTTGGTACAACGTCAACTTAATGTGTTTGGTAAAATCAACCAAAATTCGTGATAGGACCGAAATCAACCGCAAACTTTGGTTAGATTTACGCAAAATCTGTTAAATCCAACCTAACATTTTTTTCAGTGCCGTGCGTTCTCACCAGGTCATCTGTCCACCTGGTGGGAGGCCTTCCAACGCCGCGTCTTCCAGTTTGCAGTCGCCACCCAAACTGTTTTGGCCCCAACAACTATCCGTTCTGCGAGCAATGTGCCACTGCCACTTAATTTATGCAATTAGTAGATATAATTTCTTGTTCCTTGTAGAATAGACTTTTGAGATACCTTATGTCTTCCACAACCCCCTTGTTCAGCTAGTACGAGCTCATCTTGTCTATGTCTGCCCGAATTGTAGGTAATTATGTCATAAAATCAAACTGTTAATAGCACCTACAATCTCACATTGGAGACAGGCCAAGTTAAAACCTTTGATACTCTACAGCCCAATAGATTAATTAAGGAAGATGACATCGTTAGCAGCTCTTAGTTCTTAGGTAAATGCTCGTGATATAGCTGTAATGATATCTGACATTGGAATCTTACCAATGAATTATAGATTGTATAAAGATGTAGGTTGATTGGCCATTCCATTGATTTTTTTCTGTAAATTCTTAAGATATCTCAAATGGAGAGTAAGAGTTCTCTTTCGCTTGAAACTGAAATGTATTTTTCTTTAAGCATAGAATTATTCTGGATATAGTTCAGCTCTAGATTTTTGCTTGTAAACACACCTTAAGAAAATAATTTATTTGTTAATGATACATTTCTCATTGATTGCGTGGGAAATACAATGTAAAAATATCAATAATTAATAAGGTTATTTCTGTAATAACTAATAATTAAATTGTCACTGACTATCCTACATAGTATCATACTATTATTAATGACATTGTAGGAAATTACGTCTTGTTATATTTCGCAATGGGCTGTCAAAGACACAGTTTTATTTGACTATACTATAAACCTGTTAAAAATCGCATTAGGATGACATATGTCATATTTTTATTCACACTTAGTTTTCATATTTTGTAACAGTATCTTGTGCTAAAATAGAAAAGTGATATGCTAGAAACAGAAGCACCATCGATCGAACAACTTGCGATCAATAATGTGTATAATTGTCAACACGGCCTCGAGTGCTGGCTGCGTCTATTGTCCGCTATAGTTTGTCGTCCCCTAAAGACACAATAAATCGCGATCCACTAAATCGCACACATTACTATAGCTTGGCTGCCCGGCTGCTCCGAGCTCAGACGTGGCAGCCGACAGCGAACAGAATTCCCAAGCGCACGGATAATTCAGCAAAAGGCAGAATCCACAATCTGCCTGTGACGTTCACGCATAAACACTACAGCTCCCCAGGGCTGGCCGCACAAAGTCGACTGATTCGCAATGCAAAACGCATCGGCCGCCCACCTATCTAATATTGCCCGATGTATTTTGAATAATTGCTGGGCAGCGGGTATGCCACTGCCCGCTGATTGCGTCCACAAAGAGACAAGGGTAGAACAGAAAATGTCTTGCAACGCGCCTGTGTTCGTGATCCGGCAGAGGTCGCCACTCGGCCAGCGGCGCAGATAAGGCGATGTTCGCTAGACTAAACGAACGGCTTTGTCAATTGTCAATAGTTTCGGTTTATTAAGGCATGCGTTGTGGTGAATCAAATTAGTAATATTGTCCTATTCAGTGTATTAAGATTTATTAGGTATGTAGGTAGCTGCTGATGTCTTAGGGTTTACGGGATTACTCCAAGTTACTAACTCACTTTAGTTTTATTTTTAAAGGTGTTAGTTATCTGAACTGTTCAACAAAACGATAAAAAAAGCTCAGTAGAAAATAATAGAAAAATATACTAATAAATAAAATAATGTTTGTAAAATGTAAGTTGACAATCCAATGTTTAAAGTTAATTACATAATTATCTTAGTGTGAAACAGCACCTGAAAACCTTTACAGCTTGCAAATAACCTTAGCTTAGTACATTCATACATAGCACGGCAATAAATATAGAATGAACAATTATTATAACTCTCCCTCAATAATATATAATAAACTGCGTATGAAACGGTACCTGCATGCATGCAGAAGAGATTTATAGGCAATAGAACCTAGAAACAAATCAAATAAAGAAAATGTCCGATGTGTGAATTTTTAACGAAGTGATTCAATATTCAGAGTTACCATGCCATTTTTCCGTAAACTACTAACGTGCAAGACTGCAGGTTGATATTGTTCTTTTTTATTTTTTACAGTCTTGACAATCGTGTTTGTTAGATTTCTTTTTTTTTTGACAACCCTAAATAAATAATCCTTCGTGTTTGCATAACTTCAATGAACTTTTTTAAATCATATTTTTTACTGAGTGGATCACCACCCATTTTTTTAATTTCTAAGAATTAAGGATATATCAACTGAAACAAAAAAAAGTTGTTTCTTAAAAACGTTCTTGACTGCATCATTCTTTATCTAAACTAGGACTAGGACAATTTTCAAAAACAAACTTACCCAACGAACTTCAGAATTTAAGATTTTAAGGCAGTTAAAATAAAGTATATAATAAATAAACAAAAAATATAGTAATAAAGGTTACAAATAAAATATACAGCCTGATATTTTTATCACCACCTGTTTTCTTTTTAAGGGTTTATTTTTGCATAAATAATGTTTATGATTATATTAAATAGATACCTAATGCCTGAAAAAAAATGGTGGAATAAAATCTGGTTGCCCGTAAGTAAAATTACAAAAAGAAAATGAGCACAGTTGTATTTGCGGTGGTACCTGAAGTATCCTTCAGTAACTAAAAGCTTAATAATCAGTACTGACAGATCTCATTCCAAGAGATGTGATAAGCTTCCGTTAGCATCATCAGTATCCGAGATCAAGCTAATTCATCTTGGAAGACCTAAATGGCATCTGGCACATATCCGCTCAAATCAACCAAAAAAATTACCAGTGTTACTAATTGTCCCCTCTATGATGTCATCTTTCTCTGTCTCCCTAGGGTTTGCTGTAAGAGAACTCAACATTAAGTTAAGCTCGCCTTTGTACATGTACTTTATTATCCACTGTATGTAATGTTGTTTTTGGTGTACAATAAAGAATTAAGAATTGTAGGCCTGTCCCAAAATGGGATTTTACATATCCTACCATACTGGACCAAGATGCATATATAAATTTAAGCCTTTTTTACATGGGTTTTTTACAGTGAGGCAGAATTTAGGGTTCCCAGAGGCGGCGAAATAACTTTGACATCAGAGTACTACTACATACTCACACGAAACGAACAATATCTAGTCATACACGCACGCCAATTACGAATACGGCCCACCTGGCTTTTCTGAAGAACATGAACATGACCAATAAGACCCGTGTCCACCATCATCGTCATCATTATTTCAGACGAAAGACGTCCACTGCTGGACAAAGGCCTTCCCAAGCCACCAAGTCAAGTCAAAATGCCCGTTTTCAGTAACACTAGGCAGTACTTATATGACAGTTGCAAGCTCAAAAAACAGCAAGCGCACGTTTTCATTTAGATAATTCAATACGCTGTCGGGTTTATAAAACTTTACTCCATACTAGGAATTTCGCCTGAATAGCGGGTAAATTTGCAAGTATATAAACTCGTATAAGCAAACGAACAGACGGGAACAATTATCTGTTCCGTGTGGGCATCGAAACCGCGAAACGCAGCGCAGAAGCCGATCGTTCAACCACTGCGCTCACTTTGTCGTCGAATTAATGATATTAACTCACGTGCGCCACGTTGCTTTGAGCTTCCAATAAAGTTAGGCAAATAAATTTATCGCCCTCAAGGTCGTTAGGCGTTGCCTAGAGAAAATTGGCATAGGCATACTAACTTGATAACTAACAAACATGCTCTTTAACCTCGTTAGGTCGGCCATTTTGCTCACTTTTGACTTCTCCTTTAGCTTTAGTGACTCGTGTATTGGCTCTTGCATAACCGTTAACCCAATTATAGCCTTTAGCATCGGGAAAGGACAATATAGCAGATTTTGATAAAATAATATGTCTTGTAAATGAAATAGAGGGACTAAAAAAACCCTTGATGTTGTACTGATAAGAAAAGTGGTGCAGTGCTTATCGTGTTTTTGTTATTTTAAAGTGATTTATTTTTGGTACGTCTTCTTACTCCGTCGTAGTTGGAGCGTCAATGTATCAAAAGAAATGCATTAAATGTAGTAACAGGGGGGTGACCACAAGCTCTTAGAGTAAGGTTATTTTGAGATCAAGTAAGTGACAGATGTATACACGTCATATACATCTGTCCCTTACACACACTCAAAATAACCTTACTCTAAGAGCTTGTGGTCACCCCCCAGGAATCAACAGCATTCTTTTTATTATGTTTGAATAGACACTTATAGACTAATCGAGAACCCCTGTTAGAAGAAGTTGGTTGAAAAAGAAACAATAAACGCACCGCAAAAACAGTTAACACTCGTTTCTAAGCTTCGAAACAAAAATTTATCATCCAATTTCATTTCCAAGTAACAAAATACATAACAAAACGATTTGCGAAAACTAAACAAGACTGTCGTTGTCTAACATTCTGTAACGCAACGCTCCCGGTGGTGTAACGAGCTAAGACAAATTGTCTTATTGCATGTAATAGCTGAGCTTTCAACGCAACAACCAAGCGTAAACTACCTACTTACACATTATTTTATTATACACTCGGCTTTTTCCGTCCGGTATAGCCATTTATTCAATAAATGGACGTTGTTCTAGACCCTTTGTTATCCTAGAGCCATTATCCCTGTTTTATTTATGTCACGCACTAGACTGAAACGGAAAGCGGACTGATGAAAGAAAATCTGTGGGTGGAACTTGAAGCTTTAAGAGACTCAATTATGTGCGACAAATAGGTTTCCTTAATATATAGGTTAACTACCTGAGTTCCGGCGTGAAAGTTAGGTACAGTGATCGACAAAAACCTTGTTGAATTTTTTTTAAGGTTTCATTCAACTTTTCTTTTTACTTTAAGACAATTTCCAGCGTTTTTGTTGTTGATAGTACATTATTTTCCTTCCGATTAATAATATTGTCACTACTATAACACAATCTTATTTTTTTCATGTATGTCAGTTTCTGTGACAATAACTAGTTTTTCTTTCTATATTTTTGCCTTCAACATTCCTACCGCGAACAGTCCAACATTTCTGTATTAATTTCTTTCTTTGTTTGGTTTCTGTGTTGGAAGTTTATGAATACTTGTGGGTAACCTCCGCAGATCAATCGAAGGCAATGTTGGAGCGGTTTAAAATTTCCCTATTTATGAATAGAAAACTGTTAATTTTGTGGACTTTCACACTTTTCTTTACTTATCTTTTGTGGAAAAATTTATATTCGTAGTTAGTCAGAAAATATACTCAGGATTTTTAGACACTTCATTTTAATGCTTGATTGAAACACGATGGAGATAAAGAGACAAAAGTTAGCTTGTCTATGAAAGTTAATAACTAGTAGTACTGATATGACCTCAGAGCGTGACCTTATATAAGCTCTTGGAGTAAGGTTATTTTGAGTGTGCGTAAGGGACAGATGCATACAAAAGTCATATACATCTACCCCTTACCCACACTCAAAATAACTTTACTCTAAGAGAAGGCCACGTTCCCTGATAAGTCTTGAAAGCTATAGGTACTAACGCCGAGAGCTTTTATCCCGAATAAATGCATGGAGCGAAGCCTGGAGAAAACTAGTAAACTATAAAATTGGGCTTGAAGAGCTTTTTTGGAATCGGAATATTACGATTTTTGAGATAGATACATATTTTTGTTGCACACGGGTTTCATATCAATATAAAAAAACATACGTTCTGTGTGCAAATGATTGCATTGTTGATGAAAATACTAAAACCGCTATATGTAATATTTGAGTAGTTGCCTCGATTTCTCCAGGATCCCATCATCAGATCCTGACCTGATGACCAGGGGACCACCTGGGATGTATACCCTTTTAAAATAAACAAGTATTTTCCAAATCGGTCTTTGAGTAATCGGAAAACATACATAAGAAACAAAAAAAAAGTTTCCAATAAATTGAGAACCTCCTCCTTTTTTTGAAGTCGTTTAAAAGCAGTATAATATGCAATTTTAGGCATGACGGAAACTCCTGGCAATTTTTCCATTGGAAAAAAACGGATCAGATAAAACATTCATTGTTATTGGTTAACGAACCTAGATGAACTCGCTGTTACAAAGTGCAGTTAAATTGGGCTCACTGTGTCGTCGATTTGAACTTGAAAATTGTAATCTCGAATAAAACTAACTGAAAATGAATGTATTCCGAATGATGTATGAAAGATAAAGATGCTTTCTGATATCTGTTAAACAGATTCTAAATTCAAATTCTTAATTGAAAATTTAAATTAAGAATATGCCAATCAGCATTTACAATAATGTTATGTATGAGGCCTTTAATGAGGTTTAGGTACTAAACAATACTTGGTTGAAGCCAGTGTCAAATAAGTGTGTGTATTTGTAATTATGGCATAATTGGCGATGTGGCCACCCCCTACTTCGGCACTGGCCTCCATCCGCCACCACTATCGGCAAACTACGGCACTCGAGCTATAGGCATTTGGTACATCCCTAGTGTATCTGTGAAGAGTTTCACGCATAAATCTAAATACAGAGATAAATAAGATTTTTTTTAAGTAATGCTGAATTACTAAGGATATTGGATATGAGCTTTTTATAAGATCTCGTGATGTTGTGTTTTTTACAATGATTAAAGTTCAAAATGCTATTTATAAAAACTTTCTCCACCATGTAACTCAAAAGTCACTGTAACTCCAAACAGAGAGACTAATGAATTCGCGAAAATTAAATTACAATATCGATAAATTATGCATGAATAAAATGTGTGAGCGCACTCATTCATTCATGTTTAAATTATCGATTCTATAATTTTTACCCGCATGTTAATCTAAATAATTTATCTCGTTAAAATGCCCGTCACCGCTGACAATTCAATTGATGAAATGTATTTGAATTTGAAATATCAAATAGTAAAACGGAACAGAGATCGAAACGGCGAAATCAGTTTTCTTTAACCCTTTTAGTAGTGACCCGAATTTTTGACGTTCTGCCAAAAGGAAGAAAAACGGAACATGTGATGCGAATCTCCTATACAGACTAGAATGATTTTTAATTAAAAGACTATCGCTACCGCCTCGCATCGCCCATAGAATATCATATTTTCGGAAAAGAACGCAAGATTAAAGTTTAGCTAGGTCACGTGTATCGAGGAAACCGAGCTTCGTGGTGGGAGACACTAAATAGGGATGCAAAAGTTGTCCACTGCTGAATTAAAATTACTTACGTGTTTTCAATCAGCATAATTGGGAGGGCTGTGGAACCGAACGCGTGCTTGTGGCATTTACAGCGCAAATTCTAACACATAATAATAACATTAACAAATCATTAGCAATGACTTCTAATCTAGGTATGGGTATAGCCTCGGTTCGGCCTGCATCGAGGGGAGGCGGGTGGCGAGGCACTAGGCTCCCGGGGAGGGGCCCACAGACCGCCGTTAGATCGATTCCTACAGTGGATATTATTCTGTGGTAATTAGAATTCGCGCTTCGAGGTACAACTTGTTATGGTGCAATGGCGTACAGATAGGTACGAGTAGTTAGTACATAGTGCTGTGCTGCTGTGTCGCGTTCAAACTGACTCTAATTAATGATCGGACGTTTGCGGAAATGTCTGTTTCTTTGCGGTGAGAGTAATTTGATGAGTGTTCCTATTGTTATTGCTTTTATAGGTGTCTAACATAAACAAATGCTCGTTACGCAGTACATAATTAAAATTAATTAAAAAAGCAAAGTCTTTCAGTCTGACAAATAAAAAAATATGAAGCTGAAATAAAAGTTTTCGGTAGCCCCTGGAACTAAATTTAAAGGTGAGACCGAAAGCAAGTCCTAATTACAGTCTGAACTAAAAAAAAGGCGCCTCAGTCAGGCTTTCAGCTCAAAAAATGGGTAGCGCTATACAAGCCTCCATTTTTCCTACGTAAAAATCCCTTTTTCGATCGCTTATCAAATTTGCTAAGGCTTTCGGCATTTTTGTTTCGTAGTCTCGTATGTGTACGTTAGTTTTGTTAGCCGTGCTGGACTTTGGACAAATACGGATTCATTTTGACGTCATAGCGTCTTTTCGCTCGGTGTACTGAAAGTTTAATATTCACTCATAGAAATAATGGTGACTTGCGAACTTTTGAACACGATTTTATTAGTTTGGTATGTATGTATCTAAGTAACGGCATCTTTGAACGTGATTTTCACCCCCTTCAAAACGTCGGCTTTATTTGAAACTTTGCACACTTATCAAGGACCGATGACAATGCAATAATTTCAATAATAGTTTGTCCCATTATCCGTGCGCCGTTAGATTATACCATATAATCTTTAGGTCTAAAACCGTGGATTGCTTGATGTTAATTGTTATAATATTGGTAAACTCAGAGTATTTTTTTAAATATGATAAAAAGCACCTTATGTTTTTTTTTTAATACAATATTGTTTTAGTTAAACTATTCTTAATTTAAATTTGTTGATAATTATTTTCGACTTTTTAGTGTGGTTTTCTATTAATACAATTACTGACCGTTAATATATTGTACGAATTCAATCGCTAATAACTACCAGGCTTTTTATTCAAGAGAAATGGTATAGAGCATGCAAAATATAGGTGCTATTAACAACATTTTTTAGGCAAGATACTTTAAAGCTAAACCATGTTTAACCAAAGAGACCGCTATAAGGTAAGATTAGGAGAATCAGTATTGTTGAATGTTTCGCCGGGATGCGTATAATTTTTCCGTTTAAAATAAATTTTCCTTCTATATTTCTTAAAAGCTTGACTATTTTGCGTCCTTACTAAATTACCTTTTCACATTAATTTATTCAAAACGACCAACAAAGCAATAGCAATCAGAAACACAATAGCTTTCAAGACATCAACCAGCACACCTCCTAAAATAAAATTAGCAACTAAAAATACATTTCTGAAATCATTTCCTATTCGCAGCCATTCGCACTTTACCCCGTTACCCCAGTACTTCCATACTTTGCATTCCTTCTTTGGTGCGTTCCAGCGGCCTATTCGGTTTTGAAAAAAGAACAATAAAACCAGGAGAGGTAGGTAACCCTTTTGGTTCGACTTCACACTCGCCGCTTTGTTCGTTGTAACACACGATAGTGGCAAAGAAAAGTGTACTTGTATTGGCGAATAGTGACACAAAGTTCATTAAGGCACGAGGCGTGTTGGAGTGCCGGCGGGTTCGATCGACCGGCTGAAGCAGTGAAGCTACAGCCTACACTAGTGGGCTGCCGTCCTAATATTTTCGATATAAGGCGGACACGCACGCAGTTCTGAGGCTGGCTTGCGTTGCGTTTTTTGTTGTGTTTTTTTAAGTTGAGAGCGAAGATTTTGAATAGACGTTGAGGCGATGTTTGGGAGATTTAACTGTTTTAGTATTCTTCTAAGTTTGGTGTGCAACTAAGTTTCAGATAACCGAGTAAAGTGTTAAACCAACAATTTTTTGTACCTGCATAAAATAATTGATTAGATCGCCCACGCCATTTCCAATATTAATCAAACGTGAAGATAGTGTAACGTTTTGAATTTTTCTGATTTGACACTGATAAAAGGACATGTTCAATTTCCAGATTTTTCTACAATAAAGCACAGTCTATCTTTCTGCATATCTATTTTATTCAAAGATATGGTATTGTTTGTAGATAAGACTACTTGCCGCCTGAAGTAACTCCTTTGAAAATAACCATAGACAAACGGTGAAAACAACTTTAAGTCCCTAACAACAAAGAAAAACTAATTCGCTCAACTTTCGCATTCACTCTATTTTCGCATTCGCCGTAAAAGAGGATATAATCAATTGATGCAACAAGAACGTCGTGTCGCATTCGCATGGAGACATTTTCACTGAACCTTAAAGAAAAGCAGAGCCTAGGGACTTGTGCAGAGTTAAGACATCTTTTAAAATGCTTCTACATTTTCTCGGTATATCTCGACTTACGTCGTAAAGATGAGTATAGTAAAATTGTAAGATGATCAGTTATTTTAAAGTGATATTACTGTGTTATTAATAAACCAAATAAAGTTACAAGGAGAAGTAGTAAATTCCGATTAATTATAAAGGCATAGAAAAAAAGATGAAAGTAGAATAGTATCTGTCACGGAATATACAATTATGAATTTAAACTAAAAATCCGTAATGATAATATTAGTACCTAGTACTTAAATTACATTAATAAAGAAAACCGGCCAAGTGCGTGTCGTACTTCGCACATTTAGAGTTCCGTACCAAACCTCAAAATCAAGTTGGTTAAAATAGAAAAATTAGGGCAATTCAAAGCAAAATCTTGGATATCAATTTATTATAGCATTTGTTATTAAAATATACGTAATAATAAAACATTATGGAATGTTAAAACTTCGAAACAAAATTTTGTAAAATGCATACTTTGGTGGCTTCTCATTCCTTTGTTTTCCAATATACATAATACAGTATTTATCTGCTCAACGAGCTCTAAACGACGATACCCCCTCGATTAAACATTTAAAAATATTTTTTGACAATTTGTATGGCTTTGTGTCAACAAAGCTACTTACACTGTGACAATTTGAAGACTGTAGCTTCAACCGTTTGACTGTAAAATCTGTGTGACAGACAGACGAACACTTGAGAGCCAGCAATAGAGCTCCGTTTGGTCCCTTCGGGTACGGTACTCTAAAAGGGCCAACATAGAAATTAGGCAGAAGCATGTCGTGACTATGACAAGAAGGCTTCTTCAACTTTCATTAACATCATTTCAGCCCGAAGATGTTCACTGCTGGACATATGCTACTTGCAACTTCGACTGGTATAACTTTACTGTTATCATTATAATGTGGATGTACTATAAGGGGGTAGCCAGAAGCAGTGAAATTAAAGAGCCAAATTTCTTTGATACGATCTATTTTTATCATAGAATTCATATTCAGAACTGACAAGAAATGCTTTAAAAAAATATCTTCAAATATTTTCTTTGCGTTCTGATTTCAAACATCTTCCACTAAATAGTTGTCTGTTGCCAGTTTTATAATAGGCAATGAGATTGCCTAAATAGCCCTTACAGATACATCGATATGTATTCCATTTACAAGTAAAATTTCAAAATTTAAAAACCCCCGACACATTTATCTTGCGAAAACACCCCGATTCAAACAGTAAAACGCCCATAACTTTTGAACGGCTAAACCGATTTTATTCAAACATAGCTAAGAACACTCTCGACAAAATAACCTTTCAAACATAAAAAACTAAATCAAAATCGGTTCATCCGTTTAGGCGCTATGATGCCACAGACAGTCACACAGATACACAAATACACAGATATACAGATACACAGATACACTGATACACAGATACACAGCAACACACGTGAAACTTATAACACCCCTTCTTTTTCCGGCGGGGGTTAAAAATATATGAAAAGATAAAAAAAGAACGAATATGTTAATTTGATTTTTCCAGAATTTTCCTTTCGTAATCTGAATAGTCACATATTATCCTACCGAAGCGTTAAAGGTGGTTCACTAGAACAACAATCTCAATTAATAGCTTGTCTGTTCATAGTCTTGTAAAATAGTTGGTACTTGGTACAGAAAAATATGATAGTGGATCCCATTTGTTTGTAAAACGCGGTGTACCTTGCTGAAATGAAATAAATATCGTTCTCCGGCAGCTTGAGTTAATTCCACTAGACCACTACGATATTATTTTGTTCGGAATTCACGATAAAATGAATATTTGTTTGCGCTGGTACAATTCCTTTCATCTCTCATTGTGACTCGGTTGAAGCTTTAAGCTTAAACTGGAAGCGCCTGAACAATTTCCTAATGGATACTTATACAAAACAGCTGTTCAATAGGTCAAAATCCATCTTTTCTTAAACTGGTTTAGCACAATGAGGGCTACCGCGTATGAATTCGCCGCTAGAGGCGCTGTTGTAGCGTAAGGTATCCGATATGTCAAACTCCATTGTTTGTGTTGTGAGTGGGCGGATTTTTCCTACTTAGTTAAGGCAAATATGAGTTACGGGTCAATGAATGTCAATGCTCTAATTAATTATAATTTAAATGTAAACTTGGTTTCCACGCCCGTAGCCCGTAGTAGGTAAGTAACAAACTTTGGCAGCTATGCTTCTGAATGGTCCTAAGTCAACGTTCCAAGTTTAAAATTTCTGCCTGTTCTGTCGAAAACGCTGAAATTAAAAAAAAAATATGATGTCTTAAAGTTTAGGTTCGATTCATGGCTGAACTCAACAAAACCAATATTATAATTATTTAAACTAATATGTAGGTATCATAATTTATACCTTTTCTTAGACCATTTTCTCTTAAAAGCCCCATGTATAATAATAAAATATAATCATAATAAAAATAAATATAAAATCCTTGTAAAACTATTAATTACAGAAAAATAACGTACCTATAACAAAAAGCAACCGAAGTTAAACGTCAAAGAAATAATTTGTACGAATGCTAGTTTTCTTCCCGGAACCTTTCAGTTCAGCATTTTATCCAGCTTTAGTTCCACGTCCAATGATTCCCTGAATTTTTTGTTTTGGAATTTTTCAGCTTCAGTCAAAGCAAGCTTCACTTTTTGGTGACGAATGCCTGTTTTTTTTTATATGTCGAGTTGATATTAAAAATATTCGGCTTAGTTTTATTGCACAACATAACGCAGTCGCGCTTGAATGTACTAGTGTAGTACACTCCACATAGCGATAGACAAAAAAAAAGTTTGATCGAATAGTTCGAAAGTCGACGCCAAATCAAACCATGTCAAAGGATTCCCGAAACAACAGTTTGTGTAACACCCACACAAAAATGTTTTGAAGTAGTT
Organism: Orthosia gothica; assembly: GCA_949775005.1. NCBI lineage: Eukaryota > Metazoa > Arthropoda > Insecta > Lepidoptera > Noctuidae > Orthosia > Orthosia gothica. Next base: position 31,163,595 of record OX459039.1, on the reverse strand, counting down.
TCGGAGTTTGTGCCTTTCAGTTTATTTTTACCCGGCTGCAAGGAAATGGTTATGTTTTTCGCCTATCGATAGGTCTTGGCCGCCCAAATTTTCTTAGTTAAGTGACGTTAAAAAAATAAATATGGCGGATTTTGGGCGCCAAATTGCAGGAGTTGCAATTTTTTTTTCTTCGAAACGCATCCAGGGGGTACCATAATAAAGGAGTTTTAGAGGCGATTACAAAAATATATACCACTTATATGTTTAAAAGTCATTAAAAAAAAAGTAAAACCAAAAAATCGTAAAAAAATAAAATTATAAAATCAAAAAAACCGACTGCAAAGATGTAAACGAGATGAAAATCATGCTGTGCACGTATTTATAGTTTTGGTGAGCTTGCTCGCGAATAAGTATCCTTCAACTGCACAGCATGATTTTCTTCTTGTTTACATCGTTGCTGTCGGGTTTTTTGATTTTATTAACTGTTTTTTACTTTTATAAAAGGTGGAACCATGGAAAATGTTTTTCAGTTTTCCAAAAACTACACAAATTCGGTACTTAATCAAACCGAATTTCGCTATCAAAATCGAGTCCGCGCCACACAAACCATACTCCGACAACATCGTAGAGCGACCCACTCGAACTTGTCTCAAACTTGTGCCAAACTTCCCCTGTAGGTATAAGTGTCGGACATCGCGGTAAATGTCGACACTCCATTAGAGTCGACCACGACACCGCTCGGCCAAACGCGCCCAACTTTATCATATTGTCACCTTGCGACTACAACGAAACTAGCAAGGAAAGATAAACTGTATCGGTCTTGTTGACTGTACAGCGTTTTGTAACGTAAGCCCTGTTTAAAGTTTTCAAGTTAAGAAGTAGATTGGTCGAGGGTGTTAGGGAATATGTATTATTGTGTTGCAGTTTACTCAGACTTAAACGGCCATTAAAAATCAAGAATTTGTTGAGTATTTGTCAAACTCTATTTTAGCATGAAAACACGTCAAAATATGGCATTGGTTTCACACTCAAAATACTCCATTCGGAAACCGGCACTTAATTTTTGGTCTAATAAAGTACGGTACGATTTACCCCGCAAATCCTATGCCCCATAAAAATCACCAAACGTTAACTCACCACATTAAAAACAATATCGTGTAACACCACTCAAGTCATAACCCTCAAACGCTACGCCACCGAAAAAACCAACACGGAACGTAAAGCGCAACTCGCGACGCCGAACAAATCTAGCCGCCAATCGATTCGGCGAGCAATTTAAAATCCACTTAAAGACAACCGCAGACTGCTAATCGAAAACTTCGCCGGCTCCAGTGGGAACCTCTAATTGCTTGTATTAAAATAACTGACTGATGTCAAACATATCTGGGGCGCGGCGTACGTCGCTGCCTGGCACCAAGCTTCACATGTTAATAATCATTATGATCGCATCAAGTGTACGATAGCCCGGTCTTTCACTCACCCCCTGTGCGCCGCGAATAGTGTTGTAATTGTAGAAGCAAGAACGTCGATGATTTGAAAATCGTGCAGCTCTAGAGTCGCGCCGCTGTTATTGAAGTGCAACTATGGAAACGCACGAATAAAATGAAAATTTATTAAGGTGGTTTTAATACTTTGGGACGATATATTTCTCAATTTACAGAACTATAGCATTAGCAGGAAGATTACTAATCACAAACTAGATTTACATATATTTTACTCTAAAAACTTTTATGAAAATTTGTCGAATCTTGAAAACCCACATTGAATCTAGATCCATCTAGGTAAATGAAACGAATTTGAAATTCAACCCTCGAAATGGTAATTCGAACATAAGAGTTTCAAAGCCGAAAAAAAATCGCAGTCCGAAAAAATGATCGTATTTTCTTGCATTAACAGCACTAGTCGGGCCCCTAGGCCGAGGGAGTGAATAAGCCAATGTTTAGCCGTTACCGCCGCATTACCTCGCTGTTTTGTGAGCTAACCGTCTTGCGCGCTGTTACGTTATGTGTCAATAAAATCAACCTACGAATGCATGGATACCGCTTATCGCTTGATTTGGTTAGTATTCAGGGTTGAAAAAAAATCTAAAGCTTATTTTTTATTGTTAATCTCGCGTTTGACCACTGTTATCACCTGATGGTAAGCGCTGATGTGGTCGTCGGTGAAGCACGCTTGCCTAGAAGTAACCTAGTCTCTTGACTTAAAGACCCCCAGGCTGTTTCTCTCAGGAAACTCAGACTCCGGCAGGCAATTCCACTTTTACGAAAGACAAGATTATTAGAGAAGTATGGAAGAAGGAAACATGTTGCACTGACCCTAAATAAAATTGGATAACGCTAAGTAAATGATGATGATAATGATGATGAGTTAACAAGAAACGTTTTCCAAAGCTACATCTAAAAGTCATTGCAAAGCGTACATATTTGACTTTTGTTCAACACCCTGAAATATACTTCTCCAACTTCCCAACCAATTGTGTCACCAGAACACAACAATATGTGTCGTATTTCCATTTTGAGTCCTATTTGTATTCGATTTTATCAGCAACACCCGATAAAGTTCCTACTGCTGCAACTTTCTGCAACAACTAAACGAACTGTATGGTATCTGTTTGTATAGCTACAAACTTAATATACCCAACTGATTGTAACCTCAATGCTTATTCACACCATTCTATCAGTTTGTTCTATGTTACCAATAGACCGACGTGTGTGATACCCTACGTATATGTTTTAAATCAACGTAAAAGTGCCTGAATTTCTAAAACATACCTAATGGTGTTTGAATCAACTCGATCAACACTGGCAGAGTTGCGAGCAATTTAGTAGGATATTAAGCCCTCGTAGTGTAATTCTATGATGAAAGCTTGTCAATGTGAAATGGTGAGTCGGGCTAGGTGTTTCAATTAATTGATTGGAATTTAGTGCTTGCATGAGCAATATTTTGGTTATACAAACACTAAATTGATGATTGTGGGACGATCCGAAAAAAAAAAATATTATTGAGTAAAATAAAAATATATTTTTGGAATACGCAAAATGAAAATAAGAAAACTGTGTAAAAACATTAATAAACACAGCGTTTTACATTTTATAAAGGTATTTCGATTCAGACCCAACCAAACAATGATTCATTTAAACATTCGAATCAGGCATTAAAGGTGAATATTAAAAAGCCTAATTTAATTAATGAGTAAACAGTGCATAATACGGTGGCTGTTGACCGGAGGCTGCGAGCCCTCACCAACATCTCGACACCTTTTAAAATGGCCAACGGCGCAATTTCCGTTGCGACTCATCATCGAGATTCGAGTATCGAGTTTTATTTCCCGACCGATTTTCAGAGTCGATACCGAATAAAAGTCGAAACGGTTATTTTTTTCAGGTTATTCGTAAACCCGATTCATGGGCGGTTGAGAGTTGATACGATTGACATTGCCAATGTTTAAATATGTGTTTTATTAATTTTTTTTGTTCTTTGATAAGATTTTTATTTTAAGTTTTTCGTCATTTTATTTTTAAATGTTTATTTGTTTTTTTTAATATCGTTTAACTGTCATGTCATAAAATTATAATGTAGGTAATAGAAAATAAATAGTAAGTTTTGTTGGTAAAACTGATTCCTTAATGTCACTTTTTAATAATGTTGTAAAACTCAGTGTCCAAACAAAAAGCTGATAAGTTAAGTGGTTAATAAATGAAATTAACGTCATTAATTTAATGAACCTGAACAGTGAATATTGTGGATAAAGTTTTGTTAAGGTTTAAAATATTTATGCAAGATAATCCAATTAATTACCATTATTACGCAGGTTTACTATAAAAGCCTTTTTAATATTACATTATTTTGCGGACAATGTTAACACATTGCATTCTCTTCTCGCTCAGACTAAATTATTACTTTATTAAGTGCCATTAATATCTCAATAAACTCACTAAGTATAATTAAAAAACATACAAAAGAAAAAGACGAAGGAAAGAAAGAAAAGGGAAGGAGAAATTTTAAAAACCTTTTATAATTTCCCTAAACTATTTAATTTAAAATCTCAGATCCAAGAACATCTGTTGAAGTTTTATAATTCCTTGAATACCACCCAAGTTCCGATAAGCGAAAGTTCACGATTCCTTCACGCGAGACAGTCAGAGCCATAATTCCTGAGCAATTAATTCACATCCCATACAAATATTAAATTATTCTCGGCTCTGTCACTATCGCAAATGTCGTATATTAATTAATGACTAACATTCTCAAGACGTATATTGTACATTGTATTTTAATACGTAGTAAAAGTTTAAACAGTAGATCAATCGTTAGTCCTTTTATTGACAGGCCAAAATTTGGTTTTGTTACTGTTCCCTAACGTTATAGGGTTGATGATTGCGACTTTGCATTTAAGTTTAAACATAATCTACAAATTAAAAATATACATTTTTAAATATGGCGCCTAACAAAAATACGCACAGTGACACTTCAAAAGTAGATATGTATGTGAAAAACAGAAGTTCACAATTTGCTCTATCTCAGCAAACAGACAAATCAGAGGCACCGGCAATAAAATTTGTGTGCATGTTTAAATAAATCCCGGTTAATAAAAATCTTCGTCAAATATATCTAGAGCCAAACTAAAGTACGCACAGTGAAACAGAAGTTCATATGTCGCTCACACAGATTTTATTTCCGGTAGCTTCAAAAAAGTTACATCTTGAAATATAGCGCCAAACTATAGTACGATCAGTGCCACATTAGATATATGTCAAAAACAGATAACATTATGTCGCTTTCTTACAGACAGATAAATCACAGTCACCGGAAATATATTTTTTGCGAGTGGAGCTGCACTAAGGCAAGATCTTTTTTTTTAATCCCTAAACTACCAGTCACTAGAAAAAGCTTAGTAACTGTGCATTAGTCTTATTCCTTTTCCAAAAACTTGTGAAAACTCGACTTGTGTCTTGAATCTCCAGATTAGAAAACTAAATGTCGTATCTCAGTTGAGATACTGTTCCAACTTCACTGTACACCTCAAGATGTGCATTGTTTGTACAACAAAGAGCATGTATTTAATTATTTTACTTCACATTACTTTGTATGCTAATGAAGTGCGTTAGTTTAATATTTATTGAATGCCTTTCTGCCTATGACGGTCGGCCATGTAGAATAGGACTATTTGAAGGGGAAAACTGAATCACGAACTGGGCATGAAGATAACGTTATGATATGAAAAAAATAAAAAAAAACAAGGTCAATAAAGAGGGCAAGTGGATTATTTTTAATCTTTCCTTGTTCTTTTTTGATTGATTTCAATACCCAAAGACAGTCGCATGCATCGTTTCTCGTTCGGACTCGTCTTGCTTCATTGTTTCAGCGCTTTTCTTGTGGTTGCCATTCGTATACCTGATAGCATTATCAGCCTTTTAATGTTTCCACGGCTTGACCACAGGCCTCATCTCTGTAAGAGAGGGAATGGGCCTTAATCCACCACGCTCAGTCCGGATTGGTGGACGTCACATGTCTTCGTATTTTCGGTTCTAGAACATACTTGGTTCGTTTCCTCATGATGTTTTCCTTCACCGTTTTAGAGCGTGGTGAGTAAATAATTTACACAAAGAAAAGCGCCTGCCTGGGTTTTAACCTACGACCTACGAAACGTAAGTCGGGGCCGTTACCACTGGGCCAACACTGCTTCGTTTAATATAGAAGTAGGTAATAATATGCAAACAAACTGGAACAGTGTTTTAAAAGAAGCTTTCCTTCATTGTTTACCAAACAATAAAATAGAAGTTTCAAGAAATTGTACAATGGGGTCTTATCGCTTTCTTTACCTTCTATAGACAACCTTTAATGATCGTCGATTTAATTTCCCCTATTGTGATATTTTATGTAGGATAGTTTCATTCTTTGAAGAAAATCCTCTAAATAATATTAAAAAAAAACATTTTTTCTCCATTGCTACGATACGACTTCTGTAGTTAGCGCAAATAGTTTAGCATCAACAATAGAAAAAAAATGTTCTTGGTTTATGAATCTATGAATTTTAAAAGTTAAATATGACTTCTTGATATGTCGATACAAAAAGAAAGCGATGTCGTACTGTTGCAACGAGATTAATGCAATCAAAAAATTAGAAACAGTTCAGGCTCGCGTCGACATGAGGCATCGTGCATATACTTTTTCATCTATTGGGCTCTGGATGCAGGATATTAATGAATTTCCTCGGCAGAGCGGCACGTGATTAGTTCGTTAATACGATTAGGTGTCTCCTCCGGTGCGCCCGTGGGCATTGTTTATTGAAGCGCGGCCCAGTATACGTACAGTAAACGGTCAAAACTGTAGTAGCAAATAGCAATCACCCAAAGCCCGGCCTTCCTTATTGCGCGACGCAATTTAAATTACAACGTCAGGCGATATCTCGCACGTGTTTTCTAAGAAAATGTTAAGTGGAAATCGGTTGAATTGTCGTACTTGCAAGTGACATATAAATCGAATCGTATCAAGCCTTCAGGATCGTTAAGTACTTATCATTTCTTTGTAGAAGAAGTTCAATAATCCACAAGTAATAATTATAATCTGTTAGTAAGATAGTATATAATCTAATAAATCCCTTCTTAATCCTTCTTCTAAAAATTTGTTACTTCACCTTTATGTGGTTGCTACTGTACTTTCGACCCCTGAGTGTAGCTAACCCTACAGACCAAGTACCAACCTGGATGCGCGATCGCCGCTATAATATGTCGCCGCACTCATTACGGACGCTAACAATCGGAATAATTAGGAATGTGGTACGTAAGATGAGATACCTAGCTAGATAATTGTGCAGCCATTGTTGCTCTACTGCTGTTATTAATTACGCATGCGGCTTATTCATTTATAGGCCTAGCTTCGGTACTTGTTCTGCATGGAATAATGTGAAAGATTGCTGAACAATCATGCTATTGTAGTGACACGGATTAGCTATTAAACTTCTGTCCGTTGCCTACATCATTATTTATTTAGGTCAGGTCTAAATAAAATGTCATTCTATCAGCGATATTGTTAAAAGTCTAGTGCGATGCTCGCTCGGAAACGGTCGCGCATCAGTCTCCACTAAGTTTCTCAGCGGTCTCAACCAATCAGAACCCTGTATTTGGATAAACTGAGTTTAGTTGAACTAATCGCAATTAGTTTCATTGGTAACATCGGCCCTAAAAGAGTATTTGCATAAACTGACTTTAGTTGAACTATTATATTCATTGGTGACATCGGCCCTAAGAATTATTGAAAGCACGCTTAGAAACTCATCGTCAATGAGCTCCTGGCGTTCCTGTAACTTTAATACTTTATTGACTCATGATAGCACAAGTTTAAATCTTAGTGGTTTTTGGTTTCTATTTAATACTAATAATCCTGTACTCTGTTGTTTAATTAATAAATAAAGGGATAAAATTTTTGGATATTGTGGACGAAGTAAGCCTCATGCAGATCGGCACCTTGAGGTACACCGAAGCCGACATTATTATGTACCTAAAAGCCCAAATAGTATGCGATTACCCACGTGACAGTTCGGTATTACAAACAAACAAAAAAATCTTTCTTTTTTCAATATGGACTTTTTATCAAGGTTTACTAGTCAAAAAAACAGTATCTTAAAACTACGGAAAAAATTACAAAAAATAAGTTTCACAATCATAACTTACAGTCAAAGTTCAAACGAAGTATTATTAAATGCTCTTAATATTCATTTGGCACTTATTGGCAATAAAGCTGGGATCATTTGAATGATCTGCACATTGTCCTCTCGATATCATCCGTCAATAGTAATTGCCCGTAATGGATACAGTATTACATGCACCGGGACGTCGACTCGACGAAGTCTTAGTGCTTCAACTTTTTCTTTTAAATATGTGGGTTCCTAATCAAAGTCAAAATTAAATAATTTTTATCAATTATACCACTAATCGGATATTTAAATGTCAAAATTTATAGTTAAAATATTATAATTATAATTGATTCAAGTCGTCCATTCGCAAGGATAGTTTGTTATGGAGAAGAACGGTCATAAAACTCCACACACACACATCTTTTACATACTATCGGTATAAAGGTATCCCATGTCCTGATCTAGTTCATGATCACCCTGTGTTCCGAACATCCTAATCCTATTAGATGATGTATGATTGATTAACGAAACAAACAGACTTGCACCTTTTATTACTTGTTGGGTAGGGTAGGGATAGGTCACTAACTATTACACTTACAAAAAATCATAGTGTGGGGTACCCGAAAAAAGCAATAAAGTCCAGAAGTTCATTCATACGCTGCCAGTCATAAGGAAGCCAACAGAGCTTGACTGAAAAAATATATCAAATTCGAGGTCAATTTCTACACCACATCGCGGTAGGGTTTCAAGCGTTATGTCGCATTGTTGCCTCGTAAGTGACCAATTAAACGACTTCAGTATGTATGTACGTATATGCGCATTTTCGTATAGGGTTTTTATCGGCCTCCCATGAAGCTAACCCAACCGTATGAAGATATAAATCAACTTCATATTGTGATTTAGCAAGACTCGTTACTGCAGTACGCCGTATTTACATAAAAACAATATTTTCGTGTGTATATTTATAGCAGTAATTCAATATTTTCGTACCAATATGGCTAATAGGCTGGCTCATGTTCGTGTATTAATTCATAAGTCATAACCTCTTTTGTTATTTTTTTGTATTTATTGCGTTTCCTGTGTTGCTTTGCAAATTTACTTAAAAAAAGTTCTTGTGGAACGAACAAGGTTAAGGTTATTGTTTAGTGATATTATGAGATCCTATTCCTGTATTGATAGGGCAGACTGTGGAACTGGGAATTGTGATAGCTAGGTATCTGATTGCAAAAGTCTTATTAGTTTCCAACTTCACTGAGAAACAATTGCCTGTTTTGAAGCTCCGCTGAAAAAGTCTGCGTTGAGAAAGTCTGCGTTGAAAAGTCTTGTCCTCGTTAATTGGTATCAGTTCATTAATATGGATATCCAAAGACACCTATTACAAATAGTCCGTCAGCGAGTCAGGACACGTAACTACCTATACAGATACTTACGTACGTGAATTTTTTCCAATAATAAAATTAATGGTTGGCCCAGGCCACCTGTTATTCAGAACAATTTAATTACACGATATTGTATTTGTAATAGTTATGAAAGGGACATAATTGAGATGTTCACTACTAACTTATGATTGCTTTATTTATTTTAATTGCCGTTACTATTGTTTTTTTGAATTCGGAAGGGGAAAAGGAATAACGTTTTTTTTAAAATAAAAACTTGGTGAAGTCACCGTTATTTATTGTTTTGGGGTTGTTTTTAATAAGTTGTCATCGCGTGAGGTTGTGTCTAACGAGGGTATCAGGGTATTACCGGCAGGTGTGCTGGTAATGTTGTGGTGACGTCTGCCGGAGTTACCGCTGGCCAGTGACGTCGTATTTCCCTTGACTTTTATAATTAAGTGCCGTAATAATACACTGACAGCTGACACTCTTCCCTACGTTCCCACTCATATTGATACAGCAATTATGTATTATTAAAACTAATAAAAACAGTCTGATATTGATCTACTTCTAAGGCATAGGAGAAGAATTATTATTTAGTTTTCAGATTTCCTTTAATTGTTTTCCTAAAAGATCGAACCCATAAAGGCACGTTATTTTAAATTCTATTTTTTTTAAGCTTCAGTATTAATAAATTGTGTTGAGCTAAATGTTCGATTAGCCGTTACAAAGCTGGGTTTAGATGAATAGGTTCTAGGAACTACTGCGAAGTTATTTTGCCAGTATTGCATGAAATATCTTCCTTTAAACGCAAAGTGATGTTTTTAAACCCGTAGGGGTTTAAAAAATGGGAATGGAAATAGAAAAATGCTGTAGAGCATTTTTCTATTTCCATTCCCATTTTTTCGGGAAATAGTTTTATGTTCCTTTCGACAAAATTGCATTTTATTTCCGACAGTTTTGTATCATCATTATGCTTTTAAATCTTGCAATAAATGTACAAACCAGTCTACAAATGCGACTTCATAAAGGAAGTTATATAATTTAATGTTCTCAGACGTCAAAAACATGAAGAAGAATGTTCCAAGTGCCCTCGAAACATAACAATACGCCCTCAATTATATTGTGCCAAATTTAATATTCACAATAAATCGCGTATAGTTTCTATATTTGTACCAACATGCCCACGACATGCGACCTCCGCGTCTTAAATATAAATAACTGTTGTGTGTGTGTGTGTGTGCAAGATTTGTGTGTGTTTACAGCACACGAATTACATTTCACAAGCAAGCGAAACAATACGAGCTGTTTGTACACGCGCCACAGCAGGCACGGCGCGATGCCAAGCGATGTTCTGTTTAGGAGTTGATACAATAGCCCCAGAATCGAGTTTAACTGCGCGTATTCTTGGCACAAAAATATCACAATTCTGTATCGCAAGATCCCTTTTCAATATGCATGAAAACAAATATACCTTTACAAAGGTAAAATTTAGCTGCAGCATTTCAGCCCCCTGAACTTATTCCATTTACATGTGAAACACTCATATATATTTCCAATTCATCAAAACAGAAGTATTCATGCATAAGAAATATCGGGACTATCAAAACATGTTTACAATACATCCGTTATGTGCATGTGTGATGTTCGCATTACAATTTTAAATTAAACCAATAAATCACAATAAATAATGTATGTGGATAACGTATTCATCAAGCACGCCACTGCGACATGCAACTTTCATTCCATATCAAATAACATTGCGTTGAATATCTCGCGTAGCGTAGCTTCTAGTGTACCGCGGAATTAAACATTAAATGCATGAAATATGCTCTGATTTGAAACAATGGCAAAATATACATATAATAACATCAATGAATAACAATGGAGTATAAATTATCATTTAAACTGTTGTATATTTTATAAAATATAGCCCTTGTGTTTTGTTTAAACAAATATACAGACATATAATTTGTTTGAGTGTATGTTAATCGCGAAAAATAGAGGTATGTTTGTTGACATCTGTTCTGAGGGGGTCAGGGTCAAAGCCCTTACGTAGCTTCACGCTTGACTGGGTGGGTGCTAGGCAGGAGTGATCGATTATCCTCTTAATTTGTCGGTCCTCCTTTTCTTCCGCAAGTGTTGTGGAAGGGGATTAAGGCTTTGTATCAAGAATCACTTGTGCACTTTTCCTACGCCTTGCAGTGTTTCCTTTGAAGGTAGTGGATTAGAAGACTCGGGGTCGTCAATGATCTGATAATGTTACCATGTTACAAGTAGTTATTCTAATTGATAGTTTATATTTACTTTAAAACAGACAAAACTAGCTTTCTTACAATCTGACGGACATAATTCCAACGACATTGCTAATACCTCAGACAAAAAGCTAGCAATGTAAAATTGTCTCATTTAAAATAAAACGCCTTCCCTACTTCGGCAGTAGAAAAAAAACCGAGAATGTTGGCATGAAAGTTTGCACTTTGTCCCTGCACTCATGTGAATCCTGTGTTGCGATAATGATGCTAACTCGATATTGAGACCGAGTGTAACTTCCATTCAATGTACAATTGTATTTTTGTTTCTCTCTTAGACTAAAGCTCGAGTGCCCGGGTATCGGTAATTAGCGTTAGCGTTTAGTATGCATTTGCTTTCGAACTAAACTTCTAGGTGACAACAAAATCTGGTTTCGAAACTCTTGCTTTACTATACCGTTGTAATCTGAATAACTGAAATTGAATCAGCTAAAAAGTGTGAACTTACGTCGAGATTTTAATTAGTTTCTATTTTCAGAAGCACATTGTTTTTCATGCCTTTTTCGGTAGCTGCAGGAGCACTTAGCAACAATAAACATTAGCATAATTGTGATGCGATGTCGATTTCTTGTGGCTAATAAAATCATTTGGATGTTGACATCCAGCGCCGTCGGCGATCAGGTCCCGAAAAGGTCATAAAACAGTCGGTTGTCAGGGCCGGCGGTGGCAGTGGGTGGAGCCCGGAGCCCGAGCAGGCGGCCCGGCGCAGCGGCGGCCCGGGGCCCGGCCACGGCGACGCGGCCACACGACTACCGTGGCCCGGCCGCACGACTCACTTGTAAGATGATTTTTTCGTGATCCGACGTTCATTGTTCAGTAGCTGTTACGATGCGATTGAAATTGTTTACATCGGCCGCTGCGGTGGCCCGATATACTCATCCTTGTATAGCTACTACAACTTTGTGTCGTGATTTATATAGTCACACGTTTTTCGGGTCTCGTAAGGCGTGAATGTGTGGCTGTATTACGAATCATGTCGCGATGTTCGCCGCGCGGATCGTGAGCTGTTTCTCTGGCTTAACACCGTGATTAGAATAACACGATTTGTGTCGAAAACCGTAAAACGCTCGATAAAAGTTAATGTAGTTCATATTTGGCATCCACTTAAACTTCGCAACAGCAAACAATACACACATTCGCAAATAAATTACCATGCAGAAAAACGGGCAGATCGAAATGGAAAATACCGATACGTAACAAACAAGCAAAGTGGTTGATGCAACGACAAATACTTACTCTTATAATAGACGTGCATTCTATTCAAAAGGTATTTCAAAGAGTTTTCCACAATACGTGGTACCGCTTGGTTATAAGAAAACGCCAATCGTAATAGCCCTCATACGTTATGGAAAATAGAGTACAATGGCAACAATTTGTACTTCACGAACGGAAACAATGTACGAGATATCTTCAGGTGGGTACAGTCGTACGCTAAAGTCTTCGCGTTCAGCGCGCACAAATTAATTATCATTTTTTAAACTCGCACTTGAAATGATTCTGTGGCGATAGCAATGTTCAGAGCGAAAGTCTCTAATTGAATCTGTCGGTTGCTCTTTAGTTTCCATCGTTGATTGTGAAGTTTCTGATCCTGAAAAAAACTTTAATTAACACTGGCTTTTCATGTTATCTCCGCTTTGACGGTTCGATTTATTTAAAAGCCTCTACAGTTAAATTAGCTCTGTTATTAATTGCTCACTTATGGGTACGGACACGTGAGTTCTATCGTGACATTTGACGGTAACAAAAAACGATATTAACAATCATATATCATACTCATCATAACCAAGAAGAAAGAAATGTATGACTAAACAGGTGAACTTGATAAAGGGCTTGCAAAAACTAATTTCATCCGAATTGTTCTGTATTTAGTCGTACACGCACTTCTCCATAACTAGTTTTTTAGTTCACACGTCACTCAGAATTCTCGAGGCGATCACAAAAACGTTCGTGCCAATTAATTTTGAACAGCCGTCGCATTTTCACTTGAATTACAAATGCAATTCATAATACGTTAAAAATAACAACCAGAAAGAACTGGGCAAAAGTGTTGAACGACAAAAAAGTCTTTATTAGCGCCATTACAATTTTTACAAGGCTTTTATTGCACTTTAGTAGGCGGGTGTACGTGCCTTCAGCGGGCCTCTCGGCCTACACTTAATGCAGTTATGCAAAACACAGCAAATATCTCGTTTGCCTCCATCAACCTACCCGGGCTGCCCTGCTTTTTCGCGTTTTTTTTTTACATTATCTACGTAAATTACATTTTCATTATCGTGTGGATGCATGAAATTCTTCAATTTAGTATTCTTGCACTCTTTTTCAAATCTATCGTTCTGTTTTCAACGTGCCTGGGTGCTTATAATAAGTGATGATAAGTATCGGCATTTTCTGATTTAATTTTATGAAGAGTTTCTGTTCAAAGGAAGCTATGTTTCACTAGAAGGCGGTTTTTCTGTTCTGTGCTATGTTTAATCTTCATTGCTGAGAGAAGCTTCTTTCCATTAAAGTTTTCAGGTGCTTTTAAAAGGATAGTAAACTGACTTCAATGAATCAAGATGCTTGCAAAGGGGCTTGGTAACAGATCATGTAACATTTTACCGTGATCTTCTCAAGTAAAAACTGCACGGTCACATAAGTGGAGCATCACAACAAAACCAGCCAGCATCATACATCGCTAAAACACTAATACAGAAACACTCATTTTCTTATTCATAAAAGTAATTTTCGATCCGCCACTTACGCAAACATGCCATTGTTTCATATCTGGCAATATTTTCTACTATTTCGGACCGTTCCGCCGGCAATTTCCCGGTCGGCTGAGCTCGTTGAGACTCCGACCCGGAAGACTCTGCCTTCTGCATCACCCGCGCTCTCATTTGAATAACATTAGTACTACAAACAATTGAAAACGCAGTACTTGGAAAAACGTTATCATTTAGCTCTATCTTAAGCCTAATTGACTATGGACCGTTGAAGAATCGCCATCTTGTATTCCAATTTTAAAATAAATTTATTCCAGTTTTAAATAATTCAGTGTTGCAAGTGGTGAAAGTGTAAGAACAACTGGAGCAGTTTTCTAGGAATAGGTGAAACTTTCAGTCTTGTTCCCGTAAATATGTATATCTCAATTATGAATCTAGTCCGCTCTATGATTTGGAATTCATGGAAAGCGTAACAGGAGAGCTGCAATTCAATTGGAATTGAATTGTAAGTAGCTCTATCGATGTCACTGGCATAAAAAACTCTTCTAAGTCGGCCATGCGCTTTCAGGGCACCATGTTTATATGTATTTCTAAGTCGTGAGTATAGCAGTAACGGACAATTTTCATCGCCCGATAGAATCATATGTATTCTTTATTTAATCTTCAATCAAATTCGATTCACAAAGTACCTACCGGTTTTCCCATCCTATAAAACGGTCCGCCGTAAGCCGTAATGTGTCATCCGTATCCGGCCTGCTAACTAAATGTAAACAAATGGAATAAGTGGACGGCCTTCCAAATACCGGGAAACCTCAGAATTATTTATTTGCAACAAATAATTAAAAAAACGCCTTGATGCCTTGTTTGTATGTCGTTTTGTGGCAATTAAATACTTTTTCTTTCTTTTCTTTCTTTCCTTGTTTCAGCTGGAATTCGATTAAATAAGGAATAACATACAATTGTCACCCTCTGTTACCCCGTAACTAATGAAACTTGCATGTTGATTATTTATTCAAGGTTCTTGCGTCCAGCCGTCCAAGGCTGGTATGGATGGATCGCCCTCCAGTGTACAGTATAGGTAATTGTGATCGTTGAATTGATTGAAAACATCGGTATTTCAAATTTAGATTTTATTCGCGCCTTCGAGCGTAGGGTTGGTAAATGTATTCAGCGTTGCAAGTTTATGGCTATGATAAAACAAAAATCATACGAATAATTTAAATATTTAGATAATTGACTTCTTGTTACAAGTTTTTATTTAAATTGTATGTTTAGTTTGTGATAAATCATAAAACTGAATTTTTAATTCAGTTATCGCCAACCGATTGGGCTGAAATTCCGCATGTAGGTACATTTTGTATTGATGACAATGCACGGTAAGCTAGAAAGGTTGTTTATTTTTATTATTGAAAAATTTTGTTATTAGTTGTTCATCAGAACTTTTTTCTTACATAAGAAAGATATTGTCTAGATTAAATTCAAATTCAAGTTTGGATTTCCACCACCGATCTAGACAATCGCTCTCACACAATTTCCACCACCGATCTAGACAATCGGTCTCACACAATTCCACCACCGATCTAGACAATCGGTCTCACACAAATTCCACCACCGATCTAGACAATCGCTCTCACACAATTTCCACCACCGATCTAGACAATCGCTCTCACACAAATTCCACCACCGATCTAGACAATCGCTCTCACACAATTTCCACCACCGATCTAAACAATCGGTCTCACACAATTTCCACCACCGATTTAGACAATCCCTCTCACACAATTTCCACCACCGATCTAGACAATGGCTCTCACACAATTTCCACCACCGATCTAGACAATCACTCTCACACAATTTCCACCACCGATCTAGACAATCCCTCTCACACAATTTCCACCACCGATCTAGACAATCCCTCTCACACAATTTCCACCACCGATCTAGACAATCCATCTCACACAATTTCCACCACCGATCTAGACAAGCCCTCCACACGATTTCCACCACCGATCTAGACAATCCCTCTCACACAATTTCCACCACCGATCTAGACAATCCCTCCACACGATTTCCACCACCGATCTAGACAATCCCTCTCACACAATTTCCACCACCGATCTAGACAATCCCTCCACACGATTTCCACCACCGAACTAGACAATCCCTCTCACACAATTTCCACCACCGATCTAGACAATCCCTCCACACGATTTCCACCACCGATCTAGAAAATCCCTCTCACACAATTTCCACCACCGATCTAGACAATCCCTCCACACGATTTCCACCATCGATCTAGACAATCCCTCTCACACAATTTCCACCATCGATCTAGACAATTCCTCTCACACAATTTACTCAGCTGGTTTTTACCCAAGTAACACATAATTTTAGTGGTTAATACGACGTCCCTGATTGCCAGCGGACCCGAGGGGGTTCCTTACGGCTATAAATACAACAATACCTCGTTCACATACGGAGTTTCGCGTCGCTACCGGATCCATTGAAACGCAAGTTTTTTATTACTTATTCACTTATTGCTTGATTATTGTACGAACAAACAAATATAGACATGTTCTTTTATTAATGTGCGGCCGAGATGTGGTCGATTGTGGTCATTTTGAGAGCTTGACTTGGCTTTGTTGGGGTTTATGAAATTATGAACGCTTCTGCTGTTAAAGTCTATGGGTTTTGTCCTGATTTCTTCTTATTTCAAGACTTTATATTCTTCCAAAATAGTTCAATTTATATCTTACTCAAAATCAAAGCGTTTCTGCACTATCTAAAAAGTTGTCTTCCTTTATAAAGAACAAACTAACTTTGATTTCATTTAAGTCAGACTTGTTGACTTTGATTTGGCGATTTCAGACCATTGGAAGACCTTATGATATTTCCCTTTACAGTCTGCCAGAGGAACAAATTCGTAATAAATTTCTTCTTTCTAAAAGATCAGACTATATTATGCTGAGACGGTAGATTTGTCCTACTGACATTTTGCTCACAGGAAAAGAGCATGCACTGAAGTAAGGGACTATAGGACACCACCAGTGAAAGTTTTCAGGCTCCCTAAACCTGTTGAAATCAACATATCGTCACAACTGTAGGTAATATCCGAAGAATAAGGCAGAGGTATGAGTGTGGACCCACACTGGGCCCGCGCCATTGATTACGTTCCATTCCGTCTCTTACTGAGAGGGGGCCTGTGTCCCAGCAGTGGGAACATTTAAAAAAAGGCTGATGGTCGATGATGATAATGATGATAACTTATAGAACATCGATATTACGGCAGTTATTAAATTCCCGTGTAATGTATATAATGAAATCAAGAAAATTTATAACGATAGCGTGCGAACCATAGCCGTTAGATTGAGATAGCTGTCGTCCAGCGGCCGGCGCCGGCGCCGCATCGTGTACGCATGCGTGGTGCTAATAATATCAGCGTATTGTCCAGCATAGTGCTGACACACTGGTTAACTGTGTGCAGTGAAAGATCGGCACGATTGGTTCGGCTAATTGAGCTCCTGCGTTGAAAATTACTATAATATTAGCTGGTAGAAGAAAAGAAATAGGAGTCAGTGATAGCGTGACAGTTGACAATATCAGCGTAATGTCCAGAATAGTGCTGAACTGCTACGACGAGTAACACGCTGGTTAACTGTCTGGTGTTAAAGATCGGCACGATCGATCGATGCCGCTAATATGGCAGCTATGTTGAAAATTACTATATTAGCTGGTTTGAGTTTTCTTTGAGAAAAGAAAAGGGAGTCAGTGCTAGAGTGATTATATTTATATTAGATAGCGGTTGACAGGGCGGTAGATCATTTATTTACAATATAAAGACAAAAGGACCCAGTACGCTCCCCTGCGGTACTCCAAACATTCATTCAGTATTTAAGAAGTATAATAGTTTAAGTTTGCAGGCAAAAGCAACGTAGCAAACAAAATTTTCTTCTTTAAGAAAAGACCTATGAAAATATTCGAAAACAGAAAATTCAGGACTTAGAAACTAAAATAGATTAATTTTACGACAAACGCAAATACTATAACAATGTTCTTTATATACAAGCTACATACATCCGGACAAAACATACAATAACAAACTACAGTTAAATTACGAGACAACACCACAAAAATCTGGAACTGAACAACCCAATTCAATTACCTACTGAAAAACATTTTGTGTTACATCAAGGTGATCAAAACTGAAAACATAAAGCTAAACTTTTAAAATCCTCATTGTAGTACAAAAAATTGGGAGCATCAAAAGCGGGCCAAAACTGAGGTTTTGAGATAATTTAAAATTGCGAATGTGATACAGCGCGCTCTGCAAGCTATGCTATGTGAAGTGTAGTATTTAGTGAGAGTAAAACATAATGTTTGACAGATAGGTGTGGGTCGTACTCGTAGGGGTGACAAGTTTTTTGCTGTATCGAAATCTTTGTATGAACAGGGATGCTTTCTTAATGCGGGTGTTCTTTTTTTTTTTTTTTTTTTATAATATACGTGTTACCATGCTTTAGTATGTGTCCGGCAACCAGTAATCCATTTTTCGAGCACTTCCGACCACTTTGGAAACATTGAAATAATATGATACTGTGGAGCCGGCCATCATTATCCACCACCAACATCGTGTTTGGACTCAATCAGACTTAGTGCTGTCTTCGAATTAAACCACGTGAACTTAATTTTATGGATTTTCAGCAGTGTTCACCAATTGAAAATTTGAAATATCGCTAACTTTGTCATCAAAATGTCATACAACCGATATACATATATTATATCTAGGAAGATTGAACCTATGGCAAATTCTGCTGCCATTTCAACTGGTCTGCTTCAACTGACTACTGCAGTCATTGTATATTGAGTTGATTGGTTTCATGATCTCTCTTGTCTAGGCATACGGGAATGAGGATCTTAGATATGTTCGATATAATACAATTAGTAGCCCAACTTAAGAAAGAGAAGTATATTAAGACACGCCTGTGTTTCTTGCCTCTCTAGGGCTTGTTGTAAGAGAACTCAACATTGAGTTAAGCTCGCCTTTGTACTTTATTATTACACTGTATAGAATATTGTTTTTAGTGTACAATAAAGAATTAAGAGGATGCG
This sequence comes from Orthosia gothica, assembly GCA_949775005.1. Lineage (NCBI taxonomy): Eukaryota > Metazoa > Arthropoda > Insecta > Lepidoptera > Noctuidae > Orthosia > Orthosia gothica. Next base: position 31,144,481 of record OX459039.1, on the reverse strand, counting down.
AAAATCGACAAAAGTTCCTAAAAACCGACAAAAGGGCTAAACCAGATTCCGTCTTCCAAAAACCTTGTTGAACTGATTCCGTATAAAATGCAAAATACTAGTATGTATCGTGTCATCCCTGTAGTAAAGGCGCGAGGCGCCGGCAGCTGCGAGCGGCGGGAACCTCACAAATATATAACAATAGTGGAGACGAGAGTGAGTCGCTAGATCAAAGCCCCGCCACGCCGCCGACGCGCTTTGTTTACGCCAACGCCGGCGAACCATCGACTAATCAACCAACTGATTAATTTAATTAAACATTACGAGAAAGTTCTGTTTATTTTACGTTTCCTCGGGCCCACATGCGAGTTCAAAGGAATTACGCGGGAATGTAAACACAGGGATATTGTTGGGACGAGCGGCGAGACGTATTGTGCGCGCTGACGCCTCTGCGACACCTCTTTACTCCGCGGGGGTTTGATAGGCGCTGTCTCCACTCTACGGCTCTTGGACTACCTTTCCGCTCCATCTTAAAATTGTTCCGCCATTTCTGTAAACAAATGAAGTGTTCCTTCTTCTTGTCTGTGTCGATGCTACGTCTAGATTTTATTTTACTTCCCCACTTCCATGTTTTTCGCCGAATGAAGCGTCAAAACATTGCGGTATTTTTTCCCTTTACTTTTAATGTAATGCCTGAATTGGGCAATGTGGATAGCCCCATTCCGATGGGTGATAATAATCTGTAGACATCATTAGAATTAATATTTGTTTTGGGATATTTACCATGTATATTTTGCATTGGGTTGAGAGCTCGATATTTCGGCACTGTTACAAGCGCCATGATCACGAGAACTAAAGTCTTTGCGGGTGGGTGTTTTTTACGAACTGACATATCTGTCTACCCTCTTCCTCACTCGTTTTTCACGCACGATACCGCTACTACCAGAACTCGTCTCACTAGTTTCTCGACATTGTTCACGACAGACGATACTCACTGTATCCACTTTTGACACTCGTTCAGTAGTTTTACGACCTTTACATAGTTGAACCACTGGATTCCAGGCTCGCGACAATTGAAACCCGTCGTCCCTATTGAAATTTTTGCACTTGGTTATTTCAATTGCTTCCCGAACCATTCTAGGTATGTAATGGCGTTCTGTCGAGATCACCTGTGGGTCATGTAAATCGATCCAGTGGTTTGGCCCTGATTCAAGAAGATGTTCTGCTATGGCCGATTTTTGGGGATCGTTGTTTTTCACTGCCCTAATGTGTTCTTTGATCCGGCAAGCAACAGTTCGCTTCGTCTGTCCAATATACGATTGCCCACTCGTGATCATGGCGCTTGTAACAGTGCCGAAATATCGAGCTCTCAACCAAATGCAAAATATACATGGTAAATATCCCGAAACAAATATTAATTCTAATGATTGTGACCATGTCAGCTTAAAAACTTAAAATATAGACATCATTCTTCGGCAGTATTTCTGTGATAGATAAAAACTTCTGAACTAACAGCTTTTAACACTTTAAGTTTATCATATCTCTTAGGTATTCGGCTTTGGGTTTCCTCTGCAAACCTGCACCTAAATGGCATTTTGATATTATTATCTCCAAAGCTAAAACGTTCCCCATTTTATTGTATAGTTCAACATCCACTTACCCGGCACGTCGGCTGTAATAATATTAATTAATATTAATATTAAAGAAGGTCGGACGTTAAATAAATCGAAATTTCATTCGTCGACGGCCATGCTCGACAACTAATGGCACAAATTGAACGATAACGCAATTACTAATCGTCTGTTAAGACGGGCCCGGGTTTCCGCGCCCTGTTTGTAATTCATTTACTACATTAGTACCGCGTATGTTCGTCTGTGTGTCTATTGTTTTGTTTTAATAATGTAAGCGAAACTGGCGCCTCGCCTTCCTCTTGTTATGATAAAATCATCTTATTTTATTTCTGTTTTCCTTAAGCAAATGGAGTGTAATGTTAAATCATTACTACTCGAATGGTTCATGCCTCTTCCCATCCATGTTATGTAAATTAATAATGAATGAAAACATTGTTGCTTTTGTGTTTATTGTGCGAACTCATAGCGTTCTGTCAGTTGATATGAAAACGAAACTAGTAAATTGTTTCGTAAAAATTTGTGGACTTGAAGTATAATGCATAATGTCTCTCGGAACGCAATAGAAAGGGGTAGAGGCAAAAATAACTGTAGGAAACAAAATGAACAGCGTAAAACGCGCAAAAGTTTAAGCGGCAACTAATTAAAAAACAAAAGGAAAGAGGCTGCCTCGACGTGCGGGTAACTAGCTTCCCGAATTATAAAACTCGTTTCTTTTTTTCGCGCGTTTTCGCTTTCGTCCGGTTAATTAGGGTTAAGGAGCAGTGTGTGCGACACGGGCGAGGTTGGTTTTCACGGTCGCGTCGCGGGAATGAGAACCCAAGAAGTAGAGCGCGCGAAATGTTAACAATCTACTGTTGACTTCTGAACGCCTAGTACTTACATGTTGTATGCTGTCGGTAATTAGGGTAAAGGAGCAGGTTCATGTGTTCTCTGGCGAGGTTGATTGTCATGGTCATGTCGTGGAAAGGAGACCCAAGACGTTGCGAGCGAACAGTTCATGTTCTGTGGACGTATGAACGCCTGGTACTCAAATGTTGTAAGTTGTAGATAATTAGGGTAAAGGAGTACGTTCATCATGTCGTCACTATAGAAAAAATGTTGGTATGGGTTAGCCAAGCGCAATCAAAATATCAATATTTTGACATTTCGACAATCGCCATCGCGGAAAGAATCACACTTTGCCTAGCTAGAACAAGAGGTTAGTTTTCAGTCACGGTATCGTCGTGGAAAGGAGACGTAGAGCGCGCGAAATGCAAATCATCATCTGCATCATCGTCTTCCTGCCCTTATCCCATGTTACTTGCGGTCGGTGCAACGTGTTTTCTTCTTCCATACCGTCCTGTCATGCTATCACTGACTTTCTTTCATCTCAATCCTCACACAGTGCATCCATATTATCTTTGTCCTTCCTCTCCCTCTCCATCCATCCATCTCTTTTATTAACATGCGTTTCATTCCTCCTCATCACATGATCATACCAGGACAAACGGTTTCCTTTCAACTTTTCACTGGCGCCATTTTCAAACTTCCTCTAATAATACTCATTTCTCACTTTATATCGCGAAATGTTCATGTTCCTGTTAACTTATTAACGCCTGGTACTTACATTTTGAATGCTGTCGGTAATTAGGTTCTCTTACTATGTGAATAGGTACTTTTATTTATAGTACTTACGTTAAGCTTTTGGTTTCTTTCAGTGAAGCTGAAGTTCAAGCTAACATTGTATGTGGCGGAACAAAATATAAAGATCTCACTTCAGTTTAATGTTATGCCTTTACAATATAAATTAAAACGGACCATTTATTTTTTGTCCTATCAACCATTCTCATTTCCAAATATTTTTAAGGTATATTTTCTGTGTAAATGCAAATACCGAATTGTCGTCGTATTTGATGTTAATAGTCGTCACCCGCCGCCAGAATTGCCTAAAACTTTTTAATATGCCAACTTTTCCTGTTTGGGCTGATACGATTGCATTAGCCAATATAAAGGTGATTGGTTCATGACTCATTCCAATCAATATTGACATTTTATTGGATTAATAAAAATATTGAGAAACATCGCAAACAACCCCTGTGTTTGAGAGAGAGTTAGGTATTGTGAACTCACCGCTTGTGATGGCATTCGATAAATAGTTGAAAAAGCAAAAAGATTGAAACACAATTTCTCTTAATAAGTGCCAATGGATCGTGTTACCCAGTTACTGCGCTGTGGAGTTCAGATAGTAGACAGACGCTCCATTTAAGAAACTGATATTCAACTGCATGTAACAACAACAACTTAATTGGTAATTATGTGTTTGAGCCCTTTGGGGTTGAAACACTAGGGCCATGGGGTCCGAGTGCACATCTATTATTTCGGGATATCGCCAAGCGGATGGTCGACTCATCACGAGGCCAGAGGGCTGGTCTTTTTTTTTGGCCAAAGAATCAGCATTGCCATCCAACGTGGCAATGCTGCCAGCCTTTTGGGTACTTTTCCTGTTGACAGCAATGTGGACGAATTTTTCGATGCCCCGTAATTGTAGATATTTTATTTTTATTTTAGTTTGTAAATAATGATGTACACATTTAGACAAACATACATATTTTTTAACAGTTCCCCCTAACCTCCCATACGATATTCTCCTAAATTAATAAGCATAGGTACCTAATTCGGTAACTCTGTATATGCAAGGAAGTCAGGTTTGACAGTGTTCGTGAATAATAGAACGAGCTTGTAATATCTGTGCTATAGTATCGTATCGTACGGCGACGGGAGCCGGTTGTAAATTAAAAATAAATGTTCGTCAAAGTTGTCGGTATATAATTCAGGGCGCCCTCTAACGGGTCGTGGTGTAATTGGAAGTGTTAGATAGGGCTGGCATTTTCACCCAAAAATACACAGGCCTCAACAGGGAATATATATAGGTATCAAAGATGAAGTTAAATAAAACTGAATTCGTGTAAAAAAAATCGGCAGATTACCGGAACTTTAAAAGGACATACAGGTTGTTGACGCTTAATCACACTAATATTATAAAGGCGAAAGTTTGTGAATGTGTTACTTCTTCACGCTCAAACGGCTGGACGGATCTGGATGAAATTTGGCTGAGAGATAGCACAAGTGATATTTTCGACTTTTACGCGGGCAAAGCCCCCGGCAGAAGCTACCAGTAAGTATTTTGAGGGATACTGAAATAAACTTATCACTTATAATGATTCCAACGCAACACCATAACTTCCTTTTCCAAAAAGAGATTAATTTGCATTTCCATGTTACCTAAAAATTATCTTAAGTAGGCAAATAACACCTAATTATTATACCTCATTCTGCTAATATTGACCATATCATTGCTTACCATAGCTAAAACACCGCCTGAAAAACACCTTCCAAACCGCCTGCACACATTACAGCCTCATCCAAACTTTATAAGCCCAAATGAACGTCCTATTTAAAAGATATATTTGGCAGCCCTACCCGCCAGGGGGCGTGGGGGAGAACGGGGCAAAATTAACATGTTTGTCTTGCTTACATCGTCGCCAACACTGAAACTACGCCTAAGTCAAATAAATTTCCTCCCGTTTAACATAAGCATATATACTAATGTTTTAAACAAACACCAGTACGACGACGTTTGTTCCCAGTAATTAATGCAAAGAATTAAAAGATTTTCGAGTGTGTTATTACGATTTTCAGTTTGTTTTTGTTTTGGAGTTTGATGTGGGTGTACAAGTTTCTATGTTCTATGTTACATAAGATCACATTTGTATTTTGCGATAGAGTGGGCAAAGGTGGCATTCATCTCGATTCACAGCCTCTCTCATCCAGCTACTACCAGCCACCATGCGAAGACAGTCGGTCTGCAGGCCTAAGGGCGTACCCGTGGCCCACCATACGGTTGCCGATTCGCAGTCTCATAAAAAATGCTGAGTCATATTCCAGAATAGATACAACGGAGAATTTTCTGATGGAACACTTTACCGACACGGGAATCGAACCCAGAACCATATGTTTTTCCAACAAAGAAAAAGAGGGAGACGAGATATAAGGAAATACAAAAAAAAAACAATAAAAAAAAAACCCCGTGCGAGACCAAAAAGGCTCCTATCTCAGCATGTGCTAATTTTAGTTTCAATGTACAAAAATCCTTTTCCATAGTTATAATTAGGGAGAAGAAAGAGAACGTGAAGCCTTACCTGTGCAATGGACAAGTAAATCACTACTATGACAAAAAATGGTTACCTTTATTATGTGACAGAGCAAAGACGTTACATAATATACGTATATGTATACAGTCAAGGGTCAAAATTGCAGTCTTTATCTCCCAAAACTCAAATTAATATTTTTAGTAGAAGAAGTTAAATTATCCACAACTGATTTAATATTTTGTTTAGAAATTAAAGTGTAAATTATTCCTACTCACTGTGAAAAGTTGAAATTCTTCTGCCTAACAAGTAAAATTTCATAATTTAAAAAACACCAATTTTTTTTTTTTTTTTTTTTTAAACTTTGCCCCAGTCTAAGAATTTCTTCCTGTATCGTGGGTGCGTTTACAAACAAACAAACTCACATACACAACACCCAGAGCCGGAACAACTATCTGTATCTAGCAAAAACACCGCGATTCAAACAGTAAAACGCCCATAACTTTTGAACGGCTGAACCGATTTTATTCAAACATAGCTAAAAACACTCTCGACAAAATTACCTTTCAAACAAAAAAAACTAAATCGAAATGGGTTCATCTGTTTAGGCGCTATGATGCCACAGACAGACACACATATACACAGATACACACAGCAACACACGTGAAACTTATAACACCCCTCTTTTTCCGGCGGGGGTTTAAAATAATGGCCGTTGCTGTTATGGTAGAGTGTTACTGCACTTTTGACCCTTAACTGTACATACCTATAAAATTATTACGAAACAAAAAAAAGTTAATGTTATAAAACCTTTTTTAGAATTTTAGATGGTTTTAAGATCATCATCACGTATAAGCAAAAGGGAACGTCAGAGTTGTTCCAATAGTGTTCTCACAGGAACCTTACATTTGTCGAGCAAAAGTCTATGGTAGCCTACTTCCTCAGATAACCTTTTTATCATCATCATCCTAGTTTTAACCGAAAGTCGTCCACTTGTGGATATAAGCATCCCCAAAATGGCACCATTTCGACCTGTCATAGCGGATTCCGCAACCTTTTTACATACAAATTAATATTTTAATTTAAATATTTACCTCTTTATGATATTATGTATTCTATTTTAGACATTTCTAATTTTAAAAGGTTGCTAACAAAAAAATATAAATATGAATTCTATCTGAAATTACAGCCTTTGCCTGCGACTGAAGCATACAATTTTGAACCAACATTTATACTTACAGTTAAAATGAACACTATCGAGGAAATATAGTTTATATTCCTACTGTAGAATTAACTACAGCTAACCTGAAATTATTATAAAGACACCTACTATATTTTATCGATTGAACTAGCGTGCGCTTTTCCAAACGAATATTATAAAGGGTTAAAATTTTATGTTTGTAAGTACAAATAGATTTTTAAAGTAGTACCAAGTTTTCCCGTGGCCCGGCTCCCGTGGATCCCTCGTCAGCCTCCGTGCAATCGTGTTTTTTACATAGCAAAAATATTATAGCGTCTACCAGAGAAATAATTTGCGCAATCAAATGATTTCTTTCTGAAATTAGCTTTTACAAACATATACACAAGCAAACAATTAATTTTACCTCTTCCTAAACACTAACCCTCTTACTAATAAACACGGAATAAAGTTATACCAGGTATAACTAAGGTATACCCATACATTTTCATAGGTTTATACCTGGTATAACTTTATTCTGCGTTTATTTGTAAGAGGGTACTTATTTAAAAAATAACTTATCTATACCAATTTTATAAAGAGGAAAGATTTTTTGTTTGTTTGTACCGAATATTAGGCTCCGAAAATACTGGACCGATTTAAAAAATTCTTTCACCCATGGAAAGCTACATTATTCCCGAGTAACATAGGCTTTAATTCTGACGGGAGCAAAGCCGCGGGAGTCAGCTAGTTTTGGTATAAAGGTTGATAATTTTTTGCTAATCGTATATATTTTAAGAGTGTTTTTAGTACCTATGTTGTTACAATCATCCCTTAACTTAATATGTAGCCTGAATTTTTACGAAGCATTTCGCACTTGTTATCTTACCACAGTTTTTCCCGCTTTGAAACTGTCATTACGTAACCGCAGTATGGAAACAAAATTTGAACTAGGATTTTAGGCACTCTAAAATTTAGCATAGCAGAGCGAGAGAACGAAGAACAGAATACAAATAAGGAATGAAGAAATATGGGTCAATCACTGCACCAGCAAAAAACTATGAAAAGTAGGGTAGTTGCGTAACCGATATCAAAGCCTTTAATGACAGTTTAACGAAATACATTGCGTAATTTTACCATGTCTAGTTGACGATTTTTTCAAACATAGCAAGCAATGGCCTAGTAATTTTCTTCAAAATTGTTTATGTACACATTTTTTTTTAATTTACTTTTGGTTGGTTTCAACATCTCACCTGATGGTAAGCGATAATGTAGTCGAAGATGGAACACATTTGTTGGTTGAATAAATTGCGACTTCGGTTGAATAAAACAAAACATGCGGACAGCGTTGCAATAAATAAAATATTATTTCCACTTAATACTTAATAGTAACTCCTATACCTCTATCATAATAATATGAATAGCGGAAAATTGTGTATCTTGCTCGTAAACAACAATGATTTCACGACAATGGTTTATTCCGCTCTTTATAACCCAAAGTCAATATAACAATACTAAAACCTAATGAACCCTTTTAATATCAGCTTTAACATCATGTGAGCTAAGGTTAATTTCACAATGACAAACGTTTCTGAAAATGTCACAAGATTATTTCAGCGACATTAGAAATTAGGCTATGCATCCTCACAATAAGGTTCTCAATCGCTAAATGTGATTCACAAAGCGATATACAGAGTGCGACAATTTTATCAGGACTTGCGGTTTTTTATAACAATGCGATTTTAAGGACCTGTCTTTCCATATCAAGCGACAGATGGTTAATTATATTTATTATTTTATAAAGTAGGTCTGTCGTATGTCGCATTATTAAACAATAATTCTTGCTTACCAAGAATTGGAACAAACGAAAGCCCGTTATAAATTTTATTAGTGAGTGACCATTTATTATTATGATGACTGTCCGTGTCCGTATTAAAAATTAATCACATTTGCAGTGACATCTTATACAGGATGCAGATGATTTTAAAAGAAAGAAAGAAAAATCCGTATATAAATAATCGTTAAATTTTACTTTACTTTAACGTAATAAAAACCATTTTCATTATGCAAACATCATTGCCAAGCAATTTATGTCAAAACACCGCAATACCCAAACCGATCCTTAGTTAAAACACAAAATCTAAAAACGTATTAATGGAAAAAAAAAGAAATGGCGGACAGAAACAATGGGGCGGACCGCGTATGTGTAATAGAGAGGTAAAGTGCCTATCAAGCTTCAGACGCTGTAAACATATAAAATGAAGGCGCTTATTGTTCCTTCACTAACAATAAGAGAAGCATTTTTCCACAATCGAGTGAGGCCATTTCGAGTGAGAGGAGTGGAAATAATAACCACTGGATACCGCATCGACGCACGTTTAAACAATCAAACGGGGAACAAAAAGACACTAATGCGGAAATGGATAATGCAGCAGCGACGGCGGGCGGGGCGCCACTGTCGCAGTGAGACAGCCTTTAATTGTGATGTGTTGCTTTCGTTTATAGTCCTGTGGGCTGTGTGAACAAGGCTTTATATTTTTTCCTGATTTAAGTTTCGATGTTTGTAGAAGAGCGTGTGATGATATGGCAGTCAGAAGGTCAAAACAGTGATCATTCGCAAATTAGAGAAAAGCTACTTCAAAGTTAAAACAGAACTCAATACCACGACACCACGGTTGTGTACAAAAAACAAACATTGACAAGTTAGACTCGACTCAATTTCGAGTTAGCACATAAATCTTCAGTATTTTTTTAGCGGCTTCTCCCGCTGCCGTCTATCAAAGTGACCCCACACAGCTCTCTATGAAGAGGATGTGTGATTAGTTTTATCCTTCGTCCCTCGGAGCGTCACCCCTTCACCCCCCTCATCCCCTTTCACGCGCCCTTCACCCGCCATTCTTCGCCAACTGTATCTCGGAACAAATGAATCAGCCTGTATTAACGGGGAAATAGCATAAGCGTTATTATAGCAAATTGAAAGGAACGCAGGACGGTTAACAGTATGGAATAAAATAAATGAGGAACTAGTTGGTTTTATATTATGATGATATTTTAATAGGGACGATCAGAATAGTTACTTGCACTTGACAGTACAAAAATAGAAGGATTTGATATCATCTTAGACTCGGGTGGTAATTTAAGCTGGCTTAGCGTAGCCTAATATCAAAGCCTGATTGGTTTATCCTAACTTTTTCCGATTATGAACGTCTTAACAATCCTAAGGCGCTAAACGTTGTCCAAATACAACGCAATCATTGCGCGAACATGCGACCGTCGCGTTCATTTGTATGGCAAACATAAATGCGTCGTCGCGCTGACAGAGGGCGCTTTTCGATTTCGCTTTTCGAATGCGACGCGACGAACAGACCGCGACCGAACGCGACGGTCGCGATCGCGTGTTCGCTTTGTATTAGGACAGCGCCTAAGAGTTCCCACTTCGGACTATCACCTACCAGAAGGTAAAAGAAGATAAATGTTAATTGCCGATCAATCTTCCATCTAAGTTAAGGTCGCGGTTACTAACTAAGCTAAATGGCCCCACTAACCAGCCTGACCTTACAATGGGTTTATTATATATCAATGCGTACCGATGATGTTAAATAATAAAATGTGTAATTAAATGTAGACAACCATGGATTCAACCAACTTATTGATAAGGCAACCTAATAGGGGTTGACTTGGTCATAAAATAACCTTTCATTTTATATTTAATTTGATTAAATAAACGATGAGGTTATTATAACCATAAAGTTTAATCGACATTTTATACCTGGCAACTCCATAGTTGCGCAGAAGGGAAAATAGGCTACTTTTATTTTTTTAATTCTTTGGGGTATATTCTTTTAGCTAATGCTCTGTTTTTTTAAATAACCGATCGAGGAAGTTGATCTAAAACATTTAATATTTGTTTTATTATTTAACATCATCGGTACGCTATTTAGCTCGACAGCATATTTCAAGCCTAATATTTTTTAGAGAAGGAAAAAAGGGCAACAAAAAGATCCACGTAAGACGAAAAGAAAAAAAAAATGTTCCAAGTTACAGGGCTTGAACCTATTTGCGATGCATCAATGTATATTTATCTACCATATAATTCTTATCATACATATGACAAGTAAATTAAAGCCTCTAAATTACCTACCCTAGGCTGGTGGAAATTGAACGTGCATAGGTACGCGTTCTCATTGCGTGTTGATTTTAAGAACTCACGATGAGATGTCAAGTAGAATGACATGCGAAATTGACAATCCTTGCCAATATTGAAACCCCCAAATAATTTGCTTATGGAAATTAGAACTATACCTACGGATAATAATAACTTCTTTTTGACCAGGATTATTTCTGTGATTTATCCGCATCCATGACCCATAGACATTTACTTTTTCGGATGTCTATGTTCACATATTCGTCCTCTGGCCAACGATAGGCAGGTCAGCGACCACCTTGATTATAAAACAGCGAAATTAAATTTCGCGTAAATCGTTCGCTAGGGCCGGCTGACGCGGACTTATTACGCGTATACATACGTAGACAGTAATTGCGCGGTACCGCGGAAGTTTATTATTGCGTTTCGTACGCAAAGTTTCGATTAGAGGGGCGCCATGCCGCGCGGCCGCCGGAATAACATAAATAATGACCGACTAATGCGCTGCATTGCACTCATTTGCTATCTAGGAAGTTATTCGCACAGATGGTGCTAGATTTTTGTTATAACGCAAAATATGCAATGCTATGTTAATTGAAAGTCTTCGTTCCACCAAATTTAAACTCAAAGTTCTGCCACTAATGTCAGTTGTCAATTTGACGTAACGTTTAGGGTTGTCACTGACGAAAAACTTGTACAAATTCTCTTTCAACCTTCCCTGGTTGTTATGAAGTTTAGCTTGAAAATTCTAACAAACTGGGTGAATTGTGTTTCACACCTGTAAACGCAGCTTGTATAAAGGACGATATTTGGTGGCAAGTGATTGAGTTTGTTAGTGACGTCAACGGATAGCCCCGTAATCCGCCATGCTTCAATTTCATGCAAGTGACGGATATGTTCGTACTTGCCGAGATATGTGAATTAGGTAGATTAATTTGACGTATCGCGTGAATAATCCCGCCCTGTCTAAACTGCATCAGACAAGTATGACGCGTTAATTCTTATCTCCTCCGAAGGCGTCATTCCGTTGCAAATTCTTCCTCCTAATTTTCTGATTGTTGCTGTTTTATTGTATTATCTTCTGTTCTAACCTCATTCGTCTTTCTTACCTTCACTGTCCTATTTGTTAGGATGCCCAATGTTTCAATATTCTCCTTTCAAATCGCATATCAGTTATCTTGATTCTCAGCAACTCTCATCCACCTACCATTTGATTATAGTCAGGAAAGAAGGTAAGAAGGGAAATTTCATAAGTACCTACCTTCTTGCCTGACTCTATAGTGAATCTTGTTTGAAACATAGGAAGTATGGGAACCTTAGAAGGCATTCGTCTATGTCTTTCGGTTTAATAGGTCACCTTAAAGGGACATGGGATTGAACAGTAGGACACTGACAGGCATATAAAAAGGACAAATAATGGTCACGTAATCTTAGAACCTAATTGCATTATTATATAGCCTATAACAATGTAACTAGGTAATCATCATCATCCTTTAAATGTGCCAGCTGCTGGGACACAGGGAGGCCTGTGTCCCAGCACTCTGTGAGAGAGGGACTGAGCCTTAATCCACTACGCGGACCCAGGGCAGGTTGGTGGATATGTCACATGTCTTCGAATGTATGGTTCTAAGACATTTTTTCCTCAATTTTTGATTACTGTTTTTAGGGCAGTGGTGATGAAAATAATTTTCACAAAGTAAAATGCCTGCCTGGCTTCGAACCCACGACCTACGACAAGTAAGTCGGAGCAGTTAGCACTGGGCCGTCACTGCTCTAACTAGGTATTTATTATACAATTATTCTGAGTTTCTCTGTATTTTATCAATATAATGCAGATTGAAATTCTATTGCTCGGCTACAGTCCAGCTAGTAAGTCAATTGAGGACACTGATTTTCCAAGTATGGGCAAAAGTTTTTGTTCGTAGTCTTTGAACTAAACAAAACTGGCGCTTTAATATAAAATACCGAGTAACAAATTCCGAGACGTGAGAGATCTTGCGCATTAGCGGTTTAGCTTGTAATAAGCTCTAAGGATAAGCTTACAGGTCGCCGATTACGCCCCTTACCCTCGTCAAACAGCAGCCTGTGTCGATGACATCGTCGCCCGGCTCAACAAGTAAGCGATACATGTCCCTCCCGCCCGACGTCGTTACATCTCTGACACGCGTCACACGGCCATTCTGACGGTATTGACGGTATCTTGTCTACATCTCACGTCCGCACACGGACTTCCTACAAAAGGAAGGAAGGAGTATTGTGTGTAATCATAAAAACGAAACAGATTGTTATTTAGTTGACCGAGTGTACCTAATTTAATAATATGATCGAGGCGGTCGCGTTCGCCGCACCTCTCGCGCCCTCCCCCCTCTCTACCCCTCCCCGCACCCGCCCGCGCCTACATAAATCTATTTTATCGTACACTGGCAATAAATTTTATTTCGGGATCTTTAATTCTTTGTTATTGAATTGGATTTTAGTGTTTTATTCGGGTAAACAAACAATACATCGGAACGTTTCAACCGGTACTTAGGGCACGTGTGCGTTTCGTAAACACGAATAGCGGCGCGCGCGTCGTCGCCCGGCTAACTTAATAAAAGATTTTATTTGTAGATTGAACTGCGTTCCGTTATTGCCGCCGTAAAATGGCCGGCTTTTGTCTGCGTTCACAATTAAAACTTCGATAATGTTTAGTTGTAGCGCGGGGCACAAAGAAATGCCGCTCTTTGCTTCAACAATTACAGGGTGGACGTAAATAAACGTGCGCATGAGAGGCGCGGCGCGGCGGCGGCGCGGGCGCACGCGGGGCGCGGCGAGCGGCCGATCCACGCGTGATCTACAGTAGCGATCGATAAAATGTGCAATCGTAAACTTCCTGTACGAGATGGGAAATTGTAAATTAACTGACGAATTGTTCTTTTTCATCTGACCGTTATTATTATTGTACGGTAATGAAGCCGACTTGTTAAACCTTTGTGTAATTGTGTCGGCACAAGATTTAGAACGCTGTTTTATATACTTTACTACCTATGTGCGGTGTCCATTACTTTGTTAATGAAAGGAAATAAAGCTCGATTTTGTTTCTGATGTTTGTGCCATTAATTGGTAAGTGTGAGTTTTCCTCACGTTGTATTGTTATCATTTCAAATAAACGTTATCCGCTCGGTTGATTTGTTCTGTCCGTATGAGCCAAAGCGTAAACAATTTCACTGAAAAATGCTATTTTTATTGCGTTTGACATCTCTTGCCACATGATGTCCTGTGAATGTACCAACTTTTTTTCAGCTGATATGTGACACGACATATTAAAAAAAATCTCTGTGGTTTTACATACGTCGCGTTTGGTAACAAGGACGATGGTTCATCATAGGGGCTGGCTGTTTGCTGGTCCTACTGTAATCAGTTTTTATAATCTGCGTTAGTTTAAAGACCAACAAGACGATAGATTTTTTGAACAAAAGATTGTATTCTGCAAAAATTTATGTACCTGCTGTTGCAAACTCCCCTTACAGATGTAACTATTGACTAATTTTCGTTGAATCTTTGGCTAACGGCTATACTTTTTTGTTCGCAGGCCAAAATGATTGAGAACTCCCAGGCCTGGCTTGGAGCTTCCACATCGGCAGCAATCGCAGGTTTGTAATTTATTTTTAATCATAGAGTATAAAACTAGAGTATCTTATGAAAAAAAAACGAATGACTGCATATAAAAAAAAAGTTTCCTAACTTCGCGTAACCGTACGGTGTAACTTTTCACAATGGCAATATTTTAAAAGTGAAATCCATAGTTTTGTTTTTGTAAAGTTAGACTATCTTTTAAAGGTTTCGAGATTTTTTTTTAAATTATTTTCAGTGGTCGGTTTTACTTTTGTGAAAAAATTACATCGTTCAATTTGTTGATTGTTTTTTACTAAACTGTCTTCTTTTTTTGAAAATCGTAGCTGTCAGTTCTGTAGATATGATTTTGCTTTTCCTTGCATGATGTTTTTCTTTAAATTTATTTCAAAATCCGTATTTCACTGATGCAGTAGACAAGACGTTCGTATGACAAATTAAATTGAAAACAGAAACATAGCATGTGCGTGACTACAATAATAGAAATTCTAATGACAATAGTTTCTATCTTCATTTTATAATACAATAATAAATAGCAAAACATAGTCAGCCACTGTGTTTTATTGCAAATACTTCTCATTGATAATAACTTCTTATTCCTAGCTGTCATTACAACGTGAGAAAATAATATAGAAACACTATTATATTATTATCTCAATACAACATTGTTAAGGTTACGATGGCTGTGCTTAATGTTAGTGAAAATGTATAGTTTGATGCTATAAAAACTGGCATTGTACTGGATAGGTATTACATTGTGATCGGAAAAATTACTTATTTTACTGAGTCGAGTTCTCATCGCTGCCGCTGCAATTAATGATCCTAAATATACGTGGGACACTCAGAAAGTTTTGCGAAACTAAAAAAAATTGTTCTATACGTACATATATTTTTATTAAATCTTTTCAAAGTACTTTCCACCAGCCTCTATACAAAGATTCATGCGCCTAAACCAGTTTTCAAAACACTTTTTCCAGTCCGCCGCAGACACCTCGTTTACAGCCTGCTCGAACGCAGCCAGCGCATCTTCCGGCGACGAAAATTGTATCCCTTTGAGCTGATTTTTTATTTTTGGGAATAAAAAGAAGTCACACGGTGCTAGATCAGGGCTGTAAGGAGGGTGACCCAGGAGTTTGACTGGCGTGCTGTCCAGGAAGTCCCTCGTTTTGAGTGCGGTGTGCGCAGGTGCATTGTCGTGGTGGAGCAGTAGCCCGCGGAGCCCTGTGTTTGGTCGCTTGTTGCTTATAACAGAGAAAACTTCTGGCAAACATTTGGTAGTATACCATTCGGCATTAATGCTTCTTTGATCCCGTAAGGGAATTGATACCAAGTGGCCAGTCAAATTAAAAAAGCTAGCGATCAAAATCTTACCCCCGCTTCTAGATCGCTTCACTTTGGTAGGCGTTGGCTCATTTTGAAACACCCAAACAGTCGACTGGCGCTTGGTTTCTGGGTCGTATTGATAAATCCAGGACTCATCACCTGTAACGATGTCGTAAACACGCCGAGACGAGCCTGCTTCAAATTTGTTAAGCATATCACGGCACCATTCCACCCGGGCCTGCTTCTGAGCATCGGTGAGGTTGTGCGGCACCCAGCGTGATACTATCCTCCTCACGCGAAGATGGCTGTGTAGAATCTCGTGAACGCTTCCCGATCCAATCTTCAATATGTGTTGAATCTCCTGATATGTAATTCGCCTATTGTCTTGGATTAAATTTTTCACTGCTAGCACGTTTTCTTCGGTAACAGCCGTCAAAGGGCGACCGCTTCTTTCGTCATCCCCCAAAGTTGGTCGACCGCGCTTGAATTCGTTATACCAACGATACACGGTTGCCTTGGAAGGGCCTTCATCCATGAATGCCATTTGAAGTCTATCGTACGATTCATCCGGTTTCAGGCGACACTTGAAATCGTATAAAATCATAGCTCTAAAATGTTCCCGGCGCAGATCCATATTTCAGTGAGACACAATACTTTGAATTAACTCGCAAAAAATGTGGAGGGAAATTTTGAAATTGGAACTTACTTATTTTTACTTATAAATAATCATATTTTCGAAAAACATTATAACTGGCCAGTCTCCCATATATAAAAACTTTTTTTCGCAATACTTTCTGAGGGGCCTGGTATTTACATATACAAAGACCGCGATGTTCATATACTTCATAGGTGCGTCAGGAACAATTTTTTGACGTAATAGCACAACGGAAAACACATGTGTCACACTGGAATATAAATGTTCGAAAATAAATCGCACAATGGAATGAAAATTATTCACGACATATCCTAAAAGTTGCAATAATTCACAAATTAAAAAAAAATAGGGACAAATATATTCTAAGGTAGTCAAGCAAGGACATACGTATTTTACATAGCGTAAAAAGACACCGAGTTGTTATTATATTTTATTTGAAGCAATTCAGCTTTAAGTTTAATTGTTTTATGAATGAGACTATTTACAATATATAAAGATAATTATTATTAGAAAATATCCAAAATTATTTTAAAAATCGCGTTCGGTTCCGTTCCACTGCGGTACATAGATCACCACCTATATCAGTGGAACGGACCCGAATAGAATCGATTTACACAAAAAAATAATCAGTATGATCAGCGTCGGGACAGTTTCTTTGTATGGGATGAGACACCACTGGTATTACGTTGTTGTAAAAGATATATGTAATTTATTTTTTTGGTGTATATTCTATTTCTTTATACTACGTAAGGATCGCAGTAGGGAGCTTTTGTAGTTTTTGCCAACTCATATAAGTTTTTTTTTAATAAGTTAGCATAAAAAGGCTACACCTAGAACAGCCACAACTATTCACAGACACCGAAAATATTCCTTTGTACAAAGTCTTTTTTTTTTAACGATGTGAAAACTTCAAAAGGCGCCTGAACTTTTGGGGCAAAGACCAGGGAGTGTGGGATTTTAACCACACTAAAACCACTCCCGTGATCATCATCAGCACACCGTGACCTCTCAAAAGACCACCCCGGACCTCCTTTGTTACCTACCCACCCCCCAACGCATCTATTTTTGTTTCCCCACCTATCTCCTATGAAGGCATAGCACAATCCTTGGCGCTAGTATTCAACGCACGCCTTTTATCCAGGACAAGCCAAACCTACATATAATCTGGCCAATCTTCTAAAGTATTTTCAATCTGCAGAAACGACCATTGTATATTTACTGCTTATAAAGTAATAATGAAAATGTTTTATAGGTTATTATGTCCATTTTATCGTACTATATTATAAATGCGAAAGTTTGGATGGATGTGTGATAAGATAAGATATATTTATTTGCCCAAACATGTGTATACATAAAACAAATCATTACACTTGCATGCAGGATGACAAAAAGAAACAAAGGTTCAGCCATGTTTGCCATACTATGGCGTGCAAATATTATTTAAAAAAAAATGATAATAATTAATTCCTCTTATGAATTTAAAAATAAAATAATTCCAAATGTCAACAGTAGGTACAAAGAAAACAAAAAATTATATAATAAAATGTCAAAAATATCAAGCAAACGTCAAATCTATATAAAAATAATTCCAAATGTCAACAGTAAAAGAAAAATGTTTATGTTTGTTACTCAATCACGCTAAAACGGCTGAACGTATCCGGATGAATTAGGCTCAAAGATATATTATAGTCCGGAATAGTGCATAGGCTACTTTGCATGTCGGTATAAAAATATATATATATAAACCAGCTTATGCCCGCGACTTCGCCCGTGTGTAAAGTGTTTTATCATCCCAAGTGAATACAAACTATCATATGTCCATACTAGGGTCTCAAACTATCTCCATGCCAAATTTCATCTAAATTGATAACCACGTAGAACCAGAGAAGATACGTATTTAAACGACATATAAAAAAATACTTTTCACGCGGGCGTAACCGCTGGCAGAGACTAGTTGTTGATAAAATAATAGGAAAATGATCTCAGAGGAGATTGATAGAGCTAATAAAATTTCAATTATTCGGTCACTCACTTTTAAACTCATAGATTAAATACTACTGCATCATATTTAAAACGGATTAGTTTATGTTTGAAAAGTTTTTGTTGCCTACCCTGTCAGATTACCACGGTCATAGCACAAGGAAGTTGAAGTCGCCGATATGGACGCAGAGTCAACTGCAAGAAGCCATCCAAGCTGTCGTCACACAGAGAATGCGGTTCACGCAAGCAGCCACACACTACGGCATACCGAAAGGAACATTATACGATAACATACTAGGCAAATCTAAACGTATGGCTGTTTTAGACGAAGCTAGCCTATCAGCTAGCGAAGAACGAGCCGTGTTAGACTTCTGCTGCGAGACCACCGTCTCACCTTACAATAGACGTACAAAAAAATCTTTAAAAGAAGTTCTACCTTACGTAGAGAAGTTGAGAAGGATAAGAGACCCAGGGTTCTCGTTCATAGGTCTAACAGGGTTCAGGTGGTGGTGGGCCTTCTGTAAGAAGCACTCGATAGTGTCCTTGTACTATGAAGGGTCGCTGAAGAAAAACTTGAAAATTAAGAATGAGTTGAACCCGGATGATGAGTCGTGATTTACTGTTTGCAACAGGTGGCGCCATCTGTGTTTGTGTAGTGCCGATTGATATGTTCGTGTACAGGTTGTAAAGAAAAGTTGGGTTCATATTTTAAAAACTGTTCTGCCCATGAAAATGGACAACTGTCTCCAAGAGAGACATAGACAATCCTCAAAAAATAAATTGTGTCTACCATACAAAGTTGTCGTCAGCTGACTAATTTTTTTTTCATACTTCTGTTCATTTACATGCGCAGAAGCCGTTTAAAATATGACGCCGCCTTGCCGTTGCAACCTTTATTGGTAAAAAAAAATCGAAAAAAATTGTTGGTGTGTCTTAATTTAATCAATTAAGTAAACTAAATCGTGACACACATGCCTTTGCTTCCGACAAGAACATTATAATTTCATACAAAAAATAAGCGGCGTCTCTACAGCATTATGTTCAGCAGTAAACTGACCGTAATGTTGTAACTTAATATATATAATAATTGGCGTATATCTACCCGCCCCGAGCCATACAGAGTCATCGCCACTTTCATGGTGTAACATAAAATATAATTTTGTCATAAATTGACAACAACACTTACCTTTCTGTCGCATTTTCCTTAAGAATCCGACTTTACGCCGTTAATTATTATTCACACAAAATTAAATAATTTAAGTCGGTAGTTTTAAATGATTGTCGATTAATAGCAAATATGATTCTCAATTCATTATTAATTTTGATTAAGAAACCATTTTTAATTCGTAAAGCGACAGGTGTGCGGGTAGTTATTAAAATTTCAACAAGCATAATTGCGAAGACATATTTTTCTTTTTTTAGATGGCATTTTATTATCTTATTTATTGCATCGCCAAAATTGAGTTGTAATTTTCTTGTCTATAAACAAATAAACAACCGTTTTTTATACGAAAGTGGTTTACACCATCTTCTTGAAGGCGCGACGCAATTTAAATTGCGTCGACAGGCGGTATCGCGTACGTATTTTCAAACAAACTTTCAAGTGCAAATCAGTCGCTTTAGTCGCTTATCGGTGTTTAATATCTATTAATCGAAACGCATCAAGCCATAAGAGGCCACAAGTGACATTCTATCATCGAAAGCGTGGCGAAAGCGATTGTAAATATGTCAAATACATGAGAATGTCAAACGCTATCGAAATGTCACGAGATCATTCCCTTACATTTTGGCATGTCGACCATCACCATCGCTGACATCGAATGAAAATTGTCGAGAGCTAACACTAGTACCTACACTCCAACTAGTTAAGCAGCATTTGCCGCCAAACCGCATTTTGGCACAATTTAATGAGGTATAAAAGTTGATTTGAATGTAGTGAGCAGTAACAGGTTGGCAGCCCATCGTGATACAGTGACACGAGTGACCCTAAAGTAAACTACACATGATCCGATTTGTATTGTCTTATCCAGAAAAATTCGGTCACTTGAAAAGTTTAAAACTTTTTTGGCTAGTGCTCTGAGATCCGCTACGGTTTTAGTACAAAGAGTGGCAAACGAAGAAGGTTTTTGCATATTATTTGTCCCGTACAAGCTGGGGTGGGTCACTTGTGTTCCATAAATTGATGATATGGGATCGTACATAAGCCATGTGTAACGCTTTTAGAATAATAATAATCGAACACCCAAGAGAAGTAAGCGGTTTTTGTAGATAGTAATGTTAAGTATGAAAACAAAATTCACTCTCTCCTCTGTTGAAAATTTGAAACAACTTCACCTGAAGTTTCCAATAAATTCGAAAAAAAAAGTAACAAAAATCGTTAATAGGTTTATCGACGACCCAATTTTCCATATTTCCTACAACCAAACTCTGATTACTGAAAATGTGTTTATCTGTAGTATCGAACCTTTTGGAGCCAGCCTTAGCGACCTGCCTTATGGCTCGACGCAATTCAATTTATGTCACACTGTTATGCGATTTTCCCTTCGCGAAATTGCAAATACGTTCACATGGACGCAATGCGATGCAAAACGACCGATATGCACTTGAAATTTTCTTAGAAAAATAATATCACCAATAAAACTAATATCATAATATCGCCAATCGAAAATCACGAAGGTTCCTCAGTATCTCGATTCTCAAGCATTCTATGTATTTTAACGATATTGTTAAAATGGCCATGTAAAGACTTATAGATATATTGTACTGAATTAAGCTTTATTTAAGATATAAATTAGAATCCCAGTTTTTATTAGGTCTTTTTGTCAGCTTATGTACTTAATTACAGTTTTTTTTTATTAAGACTGATTCTCATTTATTTAGTTTATGTCTATGTTAGATTTTTTAAAATCATTAAGTCAATAATTTACGCATGAAGTTAATTACTATTGATCTTTAAAATCATGTAACTTTGAGATACTCAATGTTTTTCGCAATTTTTAAATACCTATATCACAATCGTTCGTATACGGTAGGTTACTTATAAACATTTATTATTATTTTGAATCTACTATACTACAATATCTACAGTACTATTATCATTCCAGATAAATGATAGTAGTGTAGATATTGTAGTATAGTAGATTCAAAATAATAATAAATGTTTATAAATAACCTACCATATACGAACATAACTAACATCAAATACTGTAATGTCGGCAAAGAAAACTGGTAGGTACTTATTTTTATTTTCTACGCACTTCGACAAGAAGAAAAATAGAAAATAAATAATAAGGTCGTATTTTGACTGTTTTCTCAATAAAATGTTAGTTAGTAGGTTGCTTAATGATTTAAACACCTTTATAAGGTCAAACTTGGCATTTAGAAGTTACACTATTAAAATAATTGAAAGTTTACTTTTGTGACTTTTGTTGTACTGTATTTTTTTTAACATAGTACTTACGGTCAATAAGGTCATCCTTTATGTGATACTTAAATGATTATTGTAGATATACTTAATTTTAAATTGTATAAAATACTCAATTTCGTCCATTTGATCTGATGTAGGATAGGTAGAATATCTTTACATTGTAAGTTTCCAAGCCGTCGCCGTCGTTAGTCAATCATAAAAGCTGTCGACTCCCATAATAAATTGATGGCTAGTTTTAAACAGATATCTAAATACGTGGGTATTAAAACATAATACAGGGGTATCGCAGCCATCACCTGTAAGACGGCGCGTATCAGAATATTTTAAAAACACATGAATAATTAAGACGTTATAACATTTACCCGAGAACCTTAAATGGAATGTCAACGTTGAGACACGGTGTGTAATTTTCCATTAAAAATTATGGTTATAACTAAAAACGAGGTAATATATTTTTAAGCCTCAATTTTCAGACATCTATCAAAAGATACTGTCACTTCTCCGACAGCTTCATATAATTTAACAATTGTTGGTTATTTATGTACTTATTCTACGTACATAACATATTCGTATAAATCAATTTAATTGCTGTTTATATTAAGAGACACAAACAATTTTTTTTTAATGATTTTGTGTCCATCAATATTGTGTCCAAAATATTAATTTTGTTTCGTTTGTCCATCTTGTGTGGTCACCTATGTGCCAAGAAATGGTGTACTCACTGCTAAAGCAATATTAATCCTTTGCAGAACCTATAAGTCACGTGTAAAGGCTTAAGGGTGACCGTGTGTCTGTCTGTACGTTCAGTAGTGAGTGGGTAAATAGCTTTGTTCTTAGTCTATAGTTCTGATGAACAGGATTTACTGTTCAGTTCACGTTCCATCTTCAGTGTACGGTCTAACAAGAAAGAAGTCAAAGATGGGATTTGAGTGATAAATTGCAGTTTTAAATTAGACTAGCTATCAGTGCTGCCAACTCGTTTTAGCAAAAACGCGCTGTTAGCTCTATAAAAAAGCGCTGAATGGTCGCTGTCAAAAAAACCTGTATTCGGCGCCAAATTCATACAAATTTTTGTAAGGGCACTGCCATTTTTATTATCGTCTCAAAGAACAACTCGTAAAACTGACTCAGAATAACTGACGGTTAGATATAAACCACTGTGGAACAATAGAACGTGAAACTAATTTGGCTACAAATTACAAAATAGTTAGCGAGGAATCAGTGCTGCCAACCCGAGGAATCCCTACCTCATAGAGTAAGACCAACTTAGGAAATATAGCAGCATTAAAGTGTTCCTAGTTCTAAAAATGTTAAGTGATTCCTTCCGTGTTACGCACATCACAAAATTAATAATAGTAGATGTGCATATCCTAATATGATTTCAAAAAGCGCTAGATTTAGCGTTAGGCGCTAGTATGCGCTATTGAACAAAAAAAGCGCTAGATCTGGCGCTGAAATCGCTAAGTTGGCAGCCCTGCTAGCTATGCCCGTGGCTTCGCTAATGTGACTGGCTATTTTTTGACATTATATTCATGTATCTAAAAAGGTCCTCTGCAACTAAAAACTTTTATAAGATTTTAAAACCAAAAGAAAACTTACAGTCTTTGAAATATTTTTCTTCTTTTTTGTTAGACTTTCATGAACAAAGCTGCCTTGGTGAAAAGATTATTGGGAAATTCCACACCAGTTCCTTATTATTCAAAACTATGCTCAATAAAATTCTTTAATACTAATGAGGGAATCTTATCGTGATACTCACATTTAAGTTAAAAGTTTAATTAAAAGTAAAACTATTTATTTTATATATTTGCCCCACTCTAGGAATTTCTCCCTGTATCGTGGGTGCGTGTACAAACATTAAACTCACGTACACAACACCCAGAGCCGGAATCAACTATCTGTAGGCCATACAAATATTTGTTCTGTGCGGGAATCGAACCCGCAACACGCAGCGCAGCAGCCGATCGCTCAACCACTACGCCAACCGTGTCGTCAAATTATATCTGTGGTAAAGTAAAGTTATAAGCCGGCAGGCTTATTACGTATCTTTTGCAAGAGCAAAACGATAGCGATTTTTGCGCAATTATTGCTCTTCAATACAAGTGATAGCAAGGAACCATAATATTGTTTCAATGCCTTCACGATAAATATGAATATTAAGTAAACAACCTGCCAATAAAAATGGGAACGCGATATTTTAATTACTTTAAAAAATAATTCAGTTTCTTTTGGCGGGTTATTAAGAATGCCAAGTTTATTATTTCCCTCCACGGCTCTGTAGTTATTCGATAAAAAAATTAGCTGCTTCTTTGTGGAAACTTTATTTAGTTCTCTATTAAAATAGTTGGAATGTAAAGCCGGGCTGTGCTCGTGTTTTTGCTCGTCATTGTACAAAGTTTATGGTAAGAGCTCCTTAGTTAGCGGAAATATCATTGTTAATAAACATTTTGAAAATAATGTGTTCTGCTAAAAAGGCGATTCTATGCATAACATAAATACATTTGCGATATTTTATTAAATGGCGATTAGGAATATTTTTCTTATTAATTGGCATAAAAATCCTTAAAATATAGTATGGCATCGAAAAAAATAATAGTTGATTGATTTTGGCTGATAAAGTATTGTATTTGTCAAAAAGTATTCCATTCATAAAACCTTTTTAAATATTTGTAACTGGCCTTCGAGGTATATCAATCTTATACCTCCATACATGATTGAAATAAGAACATTTTGAGATAGATAACACTTATATGCACTAAAAAAATTACAACAACTGTTGCTTAAAAATACAGCTTTTACCATGCTGTATAGGAACGTCCATAACAATTACAGACTTATTGCAATATAATTAGTTTTGTACTCATTGTACGGCCGTGGGCGAAATTTCCTACAGACCGAAAAGATGGTCGCAGTGTGCATCCTTCATAATTACAGAATGCCACTCCTGACAGGAAACAGAAGAATGTTTTTACCGCATAAATATTTTTCAATGAAATACACAATTATGTTTTATCGCTAAATATAAATTAAACGCACGCTCGCGTTCTCGCTTTTTCTTGCATTGTTACACACCACCCCACCTGCGCGGCTGCGTCGGCGCTGCTCTAGTATGTTTTTACTAGGTATACTCTGTACAAGTAAATAAATGGTATAAGTAAGTAATGTCACAGTTATATCTATTATTCTTTTAAAACTAATTCTGACAGAAGCCTTTTTTTTGTCAAAATCCTAAAATTTATTTCGATAAAGGCTTTATTACAAAAATATTTTCTTATAATTTTTTCTGCAGTTGGAATGAGTAAAACTCAGTTTTCAAAACAAACTTATTCGTAAAAAAACCTAAAACATTAAAAAAGCTGCAGAAAAATCTTTCAGTCAAGATGACTGTTTTCTTAAAAGCGTCAAAAAATATCTACCAGATAGTAATATCTTAGACCGAGAATGTTGTACGTTAGTTACATAAAATACGTATTACTTGGAATTTATTGCAAAGTGAAAAATAACTGTTTTATGAAAATGGTTGATTGCTTCTGGCAACTGTCTCTTGTCAATTAACATTGTTCTACATTAATTAGTTTGTTCGTCAAACTATGCTCAATATTTAGATTCTAGGTAGTTTTCAAAAGTCACACTTAGGGTTGATACTTATAGGGTAGTAACGTTTATTCTAGAAATCTTTAGAAACTTAAATAAAAATAATACGCAAATATGATTGCGTAATAGTTTTTGTTGCCATCCAGTGTAATGCTAGCTTTAATATACAAACGAGAAGTGTCAAATAATTTAAGTTTAGCTGAGAATTTAAGAACTTTTCTGTTGTTTTTTTATTTGTATACATAAATATACATATAAAAAATAAGTCGTACATCACATTGTGGCCTTACATTAGTCATATTTTTTTGTTATACTGCCAGTAATTTTAAGTGTATGAAAATGAAAGTAAAATGGTACGTTTCTTTTTAATTTTAATATGTTAATAACCTCTTTTTCATTCACTAAGCCATACCTATTCAAACTTATTTTCTTAAAAAAATCAACATTAATGACACAAGTATGAGAAAAGGGGTAATGTTTGTAAAGATATGGAGTGCAATTGTTTAACATAAATTATCCATTAGCAACATATATGTACAACACTAAACAGTTCCGTACTATTAATTATGTTTATAGTTTTACCCCCTTATTTATAAAAGCTTTGACTTTTAGAAACGTTTTATAAAAACTAATTTAATAGACTGTAACAACAGTTTAATAATAATACATGATATAAAATTATAAACAAAGGGGTACAACCATAAATTCTAAGGCCAGAGGCTCTAGACACGGTAAATTATATCAAGGCACGTATTTGAACCAAATTTCATTAGATGGCGCCATATTATGCATCGAACTCTTATTGAATGTTGTGTAAAAATAACATTTTCTAGAATTGATCATAACAATTCTATGTTCGTGTTTAATCAACTCTCCTAAGTACAAAGTTATGGAATATTGTGCTTCTATTTCACATTTCAAAGATTATTTGAACGGACCATTTAAAAGTCATACCAATAGAGGTCGCGGTATAAACTTTGGTTTTTAAATTCCACTTTTTTAAGTTTGTATTAACACATTTTGGTACAATTATACAGTAAAAACATGCAAAAAAAATACTATAAAACAAATCGTCATTTTATTAAAAGAAAAAAATATTCACAAACTGAGAATACACTATTACTTGGAAGCCACGCTAACGCCATCTATCGATTGGGGCGAAACCAACCGCGTTCGAAGTATTTTTAGGAAAATAATCAGTAAAATCTGGCGATAAATGCTAGTTACGTCGGCACGATTTCTGTGTATGGGATGAGGCATCTGAACACTAGTACTTATTTTATTATCTTTCAAAGAAATCTTCTTGATAGCGAATGTGTTTGTATGGGATTGCCAAACGCTATCGAAATGTCAAGTGATAAATTCCTTACACTCACTGATAAACGTTGTCTAGAGCCTCAGGAGTACTCATGCTAGTAACTTGCATGAATGTATGCAAGTAGCTTTGAGACCATTGTTCCGTATCAACCTCTGATTGGTGAATATCAAAAATACAAAGGCGTGCAAGTTACTTGCATACGTTGTTGCAAGCTTATTCTGCCGGCTTATTCTGTAAACATCTCACCTTAAAAACTTAGGTGGACTAAGCTTGAAGTGAAATATTATTACACCTTGATTGACAGCTCTCTTCATATTCACTTTCCTTATTTTTCCACGGTGAGACTTACAGAATAGCACTTTATCATTATGTTTTACGAAACCTCAAACCATTCCTTTGTCACTTTTTAGTTTTATATTTACTTGTAAGAGAAGGTTGTCGTCATCTATCGTCATAATTCAACAAGACTGTACTTTTTACAAGCTTTCATTTAACTTGCCTTGTTTTTTGGGTCAAATCATGCAACTGAATTTTAGAACAGTTTTCCCCATCCAATGGTGCTGAAATTTTGCTTGCACGTCTTGGCTTGGATGACAATCAATGCATTTTAAGCTTAAAAGCTTATTTAAAAAAGAAGTTTTTTATATTTTACATAAAATCTCTATTATTAAATTGTCTGCAGTTTTATTTATTTCCCACTAATCTTTGTTTGTTTTTCTTGTAGTACCAGGTTCCCTTTGAAGGTCAGTATGTAGGGTGTATTTTTATTTTTATGATTTTTTTGGGCTATTTACCTTTACTTTAAATGGCCCGGAAAAGTTCTTGTTTTATATTGAGCCTTTTTCCAATTATGTATTTTTTTTAAATTTTTATCAAGTGTTACTAATGCCCCGTTTCTGGAACGAACACTATCTCAGAATTTCTGTAACAATTCGCAGCAATTGATTTTAGTTAAATTTGTGATACGTCGATACTTTCTTTCCAGTAAATGGTGGTAAAAAAAACAAAATTTAAATGCAATTAATATTCCGAAAACAAGCAGTCATCATCCTGCCAATACACTCGGTGGTAATAGTACAGATGAAACTATTACACCACAAATAATACTTTTTACATACACTGTCGTGCATATCTCATGTCTATCATATTAAGGTTTGAAAAAGATAAATATAATAAGTAAGTGTTACTTATAAATAAATATGCAATAGGGACCGGGAAGTAAATTATCTCTAGCTAGAGTAAGCTAAAATTTACTGCATACCTTACTTGGTTTGCAGATAACAGGTTATGGGTTCCTGATCGTGGCGACTAAACGAATTCATAAAAATATGTCAAATGCTTACGAAAGTTTTATACCACCCCTTCGGACTTGAGGCAAACATTCTTAAATGTAAATAAAAAACAAAGGCAAATCATTCATAAATTAAATATAAAATCAAAAACAAGCATAGTCACGAGAAACAAACCTGTGTGTATCAGCTACATCGAAAACCTGGAAGTGTGTCAAATTTAACTTACCAGCTTTGATTACATAAGTATATAGAAGTTACCGGAACAGCGGTGAAACTAAAAAGCTTGTAATAAAACTCATTTATAACAATATGAACTAAAGAGCCTTAAAAAGTAATATCTAATGACAAATTGACAACTGCAATTACAGGACCATAAACCACATTCGTTTTGTCCAAACTAATTAATGCAAAAGTACCCGTCAACAACCAACAGCATGATAAAAAGAAAAACACAACATGAACTTTTTAATTTCGCATAGATAACACAAACAAAATGCAATTTATAGTTATTAAAGCTGATTAGTCACTAGCGGGACGAGTCAGTTAATTGACTTTCAAGGATGAAGTCTATGAAGTCGATAAACTCGATAAATTTGATATTGTCGTACTCGACTCATGCATAATACACTGATTAAATTATCACAATAAGTTCTCGAATTGAGATGTAGAGCTGTAAAGTACTCGTAGATGTAAGTTTAATGAAAACCGCTTCATTGAGCAGATAAGCTTGTGTAAGCTTATTCGTGTAGTGCCGATTTTAATAACATATTTTCTTTTTTTTGTATTTGTGTTACGGAATAGATTCCATATTGTATTACTTGCCAACAGTTCAATTTCATTCAAAGATCAATGTCATTTAAATCATTTGTCATTTGTTTTTCATCTATGATTTCTCTCTCAGAAAATATTGAAAAATCAAGTTTTTGTCCCCAAAACTTTTACCAGCGTCAAATATTAACACGAACTTTTATTACTTCTGCAGATAGCTACCAATACCAACTTCAGTCGATGTGGCAGAAGTGCTGGAACACGCAGACGCTGGTGCACAACCTGCGATTCCGCGAGCGTGGACCACTGAAGTCCTGGCGCCCCGAGACCATGGCCGAGGCCATCTTCTCCGTGCTCAAAGAAGGACTCTCCCTCTCTCAGGCAGCCCGCAAATACGATATACCGTACCCGACTTTCGTGCTCTACGCCAACCGCGTCCACAACATGCTGGGTCCGAGCGCTGACGGCGGTGCAGGTATGTTAAGCCATTGTTCTATTTCAAAGCTCGGATTACTGGCGAAAGCCCCTTGTAGTTTACCCCGTTTAACATAAATCTCTCTATTATAATGTTGACCATGACTTTAATTAGAAAATTTTCACCGACTTTTTTTTATTTTATACTGCAAGTCGCGTCCGCCAGTCTGATCCTCGCTTAATGACAAGTGCAGATGTGCGTTCTATAATAGCGGTACATCTCCGGTTGTCGTGAATGTTGACGCAGGTTACTTTATAATTTTGTAATTAGACATCGATTATGTACGACAGTCTTAAGTATCGTCAGGAATAAATGGGCATTCAATTAATTCAGTTTAACTCTTTTTTAATCAAATAGATAAAGTCTACAATGACTCTTACTCAATTATAAATTGACAAGTTAGAATATTATTCTTCCTCATGTTTTGGTTCTTAACTTGAATCATTCAGCTTGAATGCAATATACATTATTAATTCCATCCTAAGCTGTTAACGGAAAGCAAGTGGTCTTTCGACTTTACTGAGCAAAAACGGCGTTTAGTCTGTCAATGTCTATTAGCGTTCAATTTAACAGATATACTTCGAATATTTTATGTATAAAGAAAAATTGTAAGTAACCTGTGATGCGACATTCTGGTAAAGCCTTTTAAATGGCAATACTCTTATAATAGGTATTGAATAATGTACGATGTACATGTATAATTATAAGGTGTTTGCGAAATATAATAAAAATTATGTTTTAGCGTTGCGAACTTATCTGCTATGCGAGTGCAATAGTGATATCCCGCATTATTTGTGACTGTGTGGAACATTATGAATATGTATACGTATTTAATATCTGTAGTGGTGTGTCTTAAAATGAATGCCAGCCTTTTATGGATACGATACACCAGGGTAGAGGTACGACACAAGAAAACGTTATAAAGTCTAAGTAATTACATTCAGAAAATATTGTCGATATAAAATGAAATACACTGAAATTGTTTTTAATTGAAATATTAAATTGATTTAAGTATAAGATTTAATGGGGCTGTTGATGAAATTCATGCTTATCAAGGGTTAGATAAAACATTGTTTCGCGGTACATATGGGGAAATGTAAATCTTGCATTAAACCTGCGTACCTTCATCTACTTCCTGATGTGAAATAAAAAGCAAACCAGTCAGGTCACCCTTGTAAAGTTTTTCTTTCAACCTCACCAAACAAATTTGCAAATTGCAATGAAATTTTGGTTCCAAGTGAAATGACTGGAACGCCACGACTTCTGAGAGTAAACTCGGCTATCTTCTTGTTTCTTCTTCGCTAAGTTCAGATGTGACGAGCAAAAACGTGCGTCAGCGCGCATTAGAAATTAGGAGCGGTTCAAATAACGTGCGTTCACGCGCGTTAAACCCTAGCCATGTTGGTCGAAGTGAATCCGCAAATAATTAACGATGACAATGGCGGTACCCCGAGCAAAACGCCGCGCAAGCCGTTTTACGTGCTGTTTTTAGGAGCTATCTAGTTATTTAAAAGGAAATATCAATTAATAAAAATATATTAAATTTCTACATAATATTGATTCTAAAATGGTAGATTTCGTTTCTTTTTTAATGTTGTATATATTTCACTAATCTCCTTCCAAAAAAAAACATAAAAATGAGAAATAATTATTAATAGCATGCTTCTCCTCGTAAAGTGTACATTAATTATTTTTTGTACTAACACTAATGGATAGACAATTTAATAACGAACATTTTTGTAGTATTTTTTTTTTTCAAAAGACCAAAATTCGATTTGCGTATTCACTACTGTAATTCATGCGCCACCAGTGCCGCTAGACCAATAGGAATGCTCATATCTCATGCCGATTTTTTGGTCAGGGTACCGTCTTAACGCGCGGTCACGTCATGCTATTTCCTCAGTACGTTAACAATTTACTTAACTCTTTTAATGCGCGTCAACGCGTGCTCTCGTGGACAGTTGCATTATCGATTTAAGGATTTCTAGGCTTGCGCCTCCAAAGCGCTTCTCAGATCTTCGACATCTGAACTTAGGCTTAGTTAGTTAAGTTCGAATAATACCTACATCCTTTTTTATGCAGGGTTATAGAAATAATAATATTTTTCTTTCTTTTTACTCTGCGGCACATCTAAAGAGCTCACAATCGCAAGTAAGTTAGATGTAATGTATACTTAATTAAAATTAAATGTTTCAATGTGTCAGTTTACTTTCATTTGGCGTAGTTTTCTTGTGTCGTGTTGGCAGCTTACCGGCAGAAAGTAAATGCACTCAACTTTGTCAAGTAACATAAACAGCGCTTATGTACTGCAACAATATGATTTATTAACATCGACGATGCGAGCCCTCTCGCACACTCGATACCTTATACCTGTTACTTTGAAATCCTATATCCTATAGACGGTTCGAAATATTAGTACCTACCTTACCTAGTTACAATTCTTAATGTTTTTATTATTTGGTATCTCGAATAAGCTATAACAACAAAATAAATAACGCCATAATGCCCTACGTGTTCACGTTTTACTATTATGCGAATTTCCAGATCTAAGACCAAAGGGAAGGGGACGGCCACAGAGGATCTTACTGGGTGTGTGGCCTGACGAGCACATCCGCGGGGTGATCCGCGCGGTCGTCTTCCGCGACACGCACGCTCCGCTGGCGCCACAGCCCACGAACCTTAAGGAGATCGAACTGCCGGGCTACCCCGCCATCGCACCGGTCAGTATCTCCTCCTGGCGCGGCCGCAGCTCTCCGCCTCCCGGTGCACTGCGGCCTTAACTCGCAGCCTCACGTCACCACACGTCGCATTCTCTGCGATTATACCGTACAATAAACGTGACGTGACGTAAAACTGCGATAAATATTGACGTTACTGTTGTTCTAAACGAATCTTATTTTTTATTTTTGTTGTATTACGCACTCATCTCGTTGACCCCTTGTTTCCGCAGCCATGCGAATTTGCCATTGCGATCGTCAATTATAATAATTGGCTCGGCGGTTGCCATGGTTAGATTTGATTACATTGCCGACGTTTCTAATATTTTAGATTCACGTGTTGTGCCGTTATTATTTTAGAGTCGAACAAACGTTACGATATAAAGACGTGAAGCGCTAACCGTCGTTATGTCGTATGTTTTTACTTGCCATGCGAATAGTGGTGTGTGGAGCAAGCATTGTATGTGGGTGATGCGTGTTTCAGGACGGTGTGGCCGTTCAGAACGCTTACATCGGCGCCTGTGGCAACGGGCGCGAGGGCCGCATGTCGCCCAACGCTGCCGCCGCCGCCGCCGTGGCCGCAGTGGCCCACGGCCTGCGCCGCCAGATGTGCAACATGGTAGCGGGCCAGCGCCCCCCGGACCATCCGCCGCACCTGGGCCCGCCTATGCAGGCCTCACCGCAACTCACCTCGCCGCTGTCCACGGGGCTGGAGTCTCCGCTGTGCTCGCCCCCGCCGCCCGGCCACGCGCTGGAGCCCGCCAAGCACCCCGACCCGTTCCGCCCCTTCGCCTCCCCGACTGAGAGCCGCTACGAACGCGATACTGCTTCTGACATCACGCTGATGGGACCGCCGAAGAATGGCCAGCAGGGCCACGGCCGCAAGGGCTCCGGCCAGGGCTCGTCGCCCTCCGAGCTGGACGCGGTGGACGGACGCGCGGACATCTGAAGCGAGGCCGCGGGCATGGCGCCCGTGCTGCCGCCCCTGGGGCTGCCGCCGCCGCCGATCCCGATGCCCGCTTACAAATACTTCGTGCCGAACGGAAACAGCTCCACCTATTATTAAACCCTTAAGTCGCGAGGTTCCCACCATCTACAGAGCTCAGTCACTGTGCGCACTCGCCACCCGCACCCGCACGTGTCCACAGTAACATGATCGCTTGCTCTGTGAACCTCTCGCCTCATGCATTGTGTCTCTCTTTCAAATTAAAGGCCGATATTATAGTCGACGTCATTAATTTTTATCACCGCAGTACAGTCAGCATCATTAACAATGGTAAGTTTGAATTTATTGCATTTACACTGAAGCTTGAAGCACGTGTTGTGATGCTGGCTGTGGAATTGAGTTGAATGATTTAAGCTGTAAAAAAGTTTCAGAAACAGTAACAAACATTTCAAACTTCTCTTCCCTGCTAAAGTAGATGAGTAAAACTTTAATGTATTTTTATTGAGAAGTATTTTATGTTTTATCTGGGACAGTTGTAACTGCGGTGAATATTAGCAAAACAAAATATTGACGGTATTAAAGATACCCGACACGACGGTGACATAGACTTTGTCTACCGTCAGGCGTATCGAAGCGACCAGCCGCGAGATGCCAAAAATGTTGCGATTCCACGGATATAACAGTGGATTGCAAGCAAAGAATAATATAATTGTGTGGTGTGTGTGTCGGTATAAGCAGACATTGAGGTTCGTAGCCCGTTCACATTCCAAGACGTGGAGCTGTTACCACTCGGAGAGAGATCACGTGACGGGCCCGAGAGGGTGAACATGTTTTAATCAATATTTCAAATCGGCATTAATTTACGATCATATTTAATAAATTATTGTGGACTCGCTGTGCAATACAATGCTTTGTTATTAGTTGACTTTTGTAACATTATGGATTTATTATAATTTTTATCATTATGTATTGTGTTCCATTGATTTATTTTAAGTTGTCTTTACTATTCTTTGATGGGCACGGGTGTCGCCTGCTGCCCGACACTATTATTATCTAATCATAAGTAGAACTTCGAAATACGTGTAAGCTTAACTAATACATTACAATCTAGATCCATCTGTGAAAGTAGGGATTATCAAAATTTAAAAAGTATATTATATATACGTATATATATATTCGGCCCGATTCAAAAGACTGTTCGGTATACCTATTCATTATAATTCAGCAAACATATTTAAGATATGAAATAAATTGTGGATTAGTGTTAGATGTAATCCTTTAAAGTATAAATCCTATCGTTTCATGTCAGATCGGTGTCAATTTCTCTAGTAGCCGTTATAGTGGATATTGTGTGTTGTCGCTTCCGGGTCTCGGCCCAGGCTCATTGTTCACTGTTCGTGCAGCGATTCACATCCATGTAGAATTAGTGATCGCCAAATGTAATTTAGATGTATCGTTAGTCAGTAGTGATTGTTCCAAATGTTAGGCTAAATTAGGCGTTCGCGACGGTGCCCACTTCTACTTGTTAACTCCCTTTTTATTTTCCCCATTTAAACCATTGTGATAAAAATCAGAATCATATTTTTTTAATAAATTTTCGGAGTTTGACTTCGAAAAATTTATTACTTATTGACGGTATTGACTGTACTTTTTTAGTGTGGCGGCACTCACTTTAGAGTTCTTGGTCTAAAATATTTTAGAATCAATTCAACTCTTAAAATGTTGTACAGGCGTTTAAAACGCCTTTAAATGTGGTTATATTTTGGTACTACAATATTTTTTTATTTTCAGTCAATTAAGATTTCTTTTTCAAAATTGCAAGAGATCTCGTTAAAATTATTTGCATGACAGAATAGTTTATGATAAAATCACAAGATGCCTACATGAAAACATCTAACGTGCAAATGGAGAAAAGTTTCAATTACACACCTCCATACATGTAACACGATATAGCAACGTTAGTAATAGTACATTACAGCAGAATCCAGTAAGTAAGCCTTCCTGGCCGAGTATGAGTTAACCGGACCGAACCGCAGGTGAGGTCCGGTTATATACGAGGCCAGGATGGCTTTCTTACTGGTTGAGGTTTGTATAATGCTTTTCTCAAAAATGAAAGAAAGTTTAACAACAAATTCGTTTAATTAATATTGAAGGTTACATTCATATTAGGGCAATTACTGATAGATATTGTGATCGATTTACCGGGGGCATTTATATTTGTTTGTTGTACATCTTGATTAACGGACTCTTTAATCCAACATGATTTATAAACTGAAATGACTAAATACAAACATAAAATCCCACACTATACTTCTACAACATTACTAAGTACAAAACGCAACGTGCATACTTTTTCTGCGTCGCGTTATGTGTCACAGACCCATAAAAAAAAAAAAAAAAAAAGTGTCACAGACAATAAAATGGATGTTTAAGGCTCCAAAATATATTATGTATCTCATAAAATGTCATACCAAAAAGAGATAGATATATATTTGGAGCCTCCCTCTAACCATGTTATAATGGCTAAACTCTAATCTGTGTCTGGTACTATGTTTTTTTTTTCTAAGCAGATCTAAAGAGGATGACCTAAACCGTGCGAAGCCATAAAAAAAAAAAGGGATGAAGGATGACCAAGTGTCCAGTAAGTAAATTACATACTTACTTACTGGACAGTAGGAGATTCCAAATTTAAAATCTCGCTTCTTACCGGACAGTTGTGAATAGTCTCCGGTAGAGTTCACTTTCTGGATACTTTTTAGAGATGTTATGTCAACATTACATACCATTTTTGAGAAAAAACATATTACACGTAAACTGTTTCCCAAAAGTTTTGCCACACTTCAAAACACACATCACTTTAACTTTGTCTTAATAAAGTATTTTAAGAAAATTAAGAGACGATTTAGTTACATTATTGAGATTGTTTATAAAGCTTATCAATAGTATTATTTTAGCAAGATTACGAATAAATATTATTTTGTTTAATGGAGGTTACGGATAAAGATTGTTTTACTTTGTTCAGTTTTGTGGCAGCTAAGTTTCTGCTCTTTAAATGTAAGTTGCGGGTTCGAAAACTGCCAAGAACCAATTTAACTGACGGTAAAGGAAATCAACGTGATGAAACCTGGACTTATCAGTCTGAAATCGCCTAAGGAAGCGGGAGGTGATCAAAGCTTGTTCCTATCTGTACAGACAGCCAGAGGCTTTCTTATTGCAAAGTCAACTGAGTTTTTTATTTAATGCAAATTCAGTTAATCTAGAATAAAAACATCTCAATCATGACATTAGTTCCCATATCACCCAGTGATCCCGAAGCCTCATGCAAGTTTAGTTAGTCGTTAACACCCAGAAGCGTGGCCCGCCGCATTAGATTTAGATGCACTGAAATCGCCAAGTACTGAATGTTCACATTCATCTGTCTGCTATACTACCTACGCATAGTTAGAGACATTTCAATTTACTTAGATTAGCTACTCGTATGTACTACTCGTAGCGATCTGATCAGTGTTAGCCCGACGAGGCGCGCGCCCGTGACTCGGGTACTCACCGTCGCTAGGACTTTAAGGTGTATATGTACAAATTTGTTTTACCAACAACTACTTCCCTGGACGCATAGTTTTGTTTCATAGTTTGGATGAAAAAAATACTAGTGTTACCTTCTTGCCGCAGGGGTATCCACGATTTAGGTATTGTTGGCGGAATTGTTGGCGTTCACGTAATCACTTGTCGCGTTGTGGGGAGGCCGGGCAGAGCGCGCGCACCGCGACTAGCAGTGCGCGCGCGCCGCCCGGCGAGGAATCGTCGCTAAACATGGTAACCATGTTTTATAATTAGTCTCCAAGTGGCCTTGATACTTCACTATTATTTGGTATTTGGAATATCCGGTTCGGTTAAAGTTTGGAACTAGAATATAAAAAAGACCAAATTATTAAATTTGAGGAAAAATTATTACATCTGCAATTCAGATTAATGTTGAAACTATTTGGCTGTCCTTTTGGAAATAAATTTAATCTAGGTAAAAAAATTAAAAAAAATTATATACTGAGCCTATAACGTTTCGGACGAATTGCGTAGATTTTGGTAAATTTTACTACGCATATTTTCTATTGTGTAAGTCTAGGCTAATGTGTTCAAAAAAATAAATTTAAATTTAAATTTTTTGAAAAGTAGAAAGTGCCTTCCAAATTTTTGACCACAGTAAGTGTTGGGGGGGATGCGACGATGAGGGGTCGGGGGCGGCGGGCATCAGCCGGCTAGCAGCCAGTCAGCCACTGCTGCTCCGCTGCTGCCCGCCGCTTGTACGTGCTTAACTATAAAAAGTTAGAATAAAAAAATTCAAAATTATTATATAAAAAAGATAAATACATATGACTATTATATAGAAAAAAATATACATATAATTATATATTTGGCCGATGTGGTAATACCCTGACAGGCAAGCGTTAGCTAACTATTCGGTGTCCAAATTGATCCTATTTCTTTCTATTCGACTAAACCCCATTGAGTAAACAATGCAGACATGCACGTGCCATTTGTTTTGAACTGAATCACTTATGGTTCATATTATTTTGTATCACAATGTGGATTTCGTAGTTATAATTAATCATTAATTTATTATATTGGAAAAAAGTATACATTTGCATTAAATAAATAAGTACCTATGTGTTATTTTCGTGATAGATAAGTAAAAAAAAACTTGTAGTAATATAATATACACCTACAGAGGCGGGTTTGGTTGGTTTGTAATTTATATGAATAGATGTTAATTTATGTTTTTTTTTTTTTATATTAGTTAATCTATCGTTACTGGCGACCATTACAATGTGTTAAACTGCATGACAAATCTTAACTTTTTTGTGATATATATAATTTTAA
Organism: Orthosia gothica; assembly: GCA_949775005.1. Lineage (NCBI taxonomy): Eukaryota > Metazoa > Arthropoda > Insecta > Lepidoptera > Noctuidae > Orthosia > Orthosia gothica. The sequence continues at coordinate 31,106,441 of OX459039.1, read as the reverse complement.
AGGACGATATAGTATACCGATATGATTGCTCTTTTGGATTATTATGATGAGTATTTATTTTGTTTAGCGCAACTGCCGCCGTTGGGCTCAAATTATTGACGTTAACTTTAGTAGCATGTCCATTATAACCAAAAATATTTTACTGTAACTATTCCAGTGTTTAATGTGCGACTGTTTAGTTAATAAGAAGCGTTGTCTTTAGGTATCTCAATGAACTGGTACCTAAGTGTATCTACCTTGCTTTTTACTATTTCAAACATAATGCAACATGCATTATCTGTATCTATCTACATCACTACAATTCGCTAAGAATTGGTTTCTGTCACCCCAGTACTGATGGTACTTGGTATAGTATATTCTCGTCAGCTTTATGACTCATGTGTTAATAATTTCTTATTTATTTCCTCTTCGTTCTCTTTTAATTATAATTAACTAGGTACAGCATCTATAGTTTTATTAATTATATAAAATCTTTTGGATTTATCTATCAATGATTGCACCCTGTTTATTGGGATGACAAAAGCCGATCAAACGAAAATTATATAGGTACCTAACTGTATTTTAATTTTATGAAATAATTAAATGAACTTGGTTACTTTGCGATATAGCTATTGTTATTAGACTTCACATGTTCTTAATACAATAATTTATTATTTCGTACGCTGCGTATGTAAGCACAGACATTTTGTTCTATTCAGTTAACGTTGTTAGGATAATTTCGTCACATTTTTGCTAATCTGTGTTCCTGATTATGGTGTAACCTTGTTTGTATGTAGGTAAACACGTATAATTATAATAACATTAAGTAATGTTTAGGCTGTTGCCACGTCACAATATTATAACCATAGATAGATCTCGGTAGAGTAACCGCTTCAAGCCCACGTTCATTTTCTGATTGCTATTAAGTTATTAAGGCAATTGATAACGGTTTTATTCACATTACTTCTGAATAACTAGTTTATAAATAAATTTATTTTTACAATCGATTTATATATTTTTATAGTCTGACGATATGTCATTGTTTTGTACTTTAATTTCTTGTTACAGTCTGCTTGTTTAGTTCAATTTATATACATATTGTGACCAGCCAGGAAGGAAACCTGACACCTGAGATACTATATAGGAGATGTCCTAGATAAGTTTCTAGCTTTTTTTAAGTACTAAGGAAGCCTAATCATTGTACTTCTTCTTGTAAATTCTCTCTCATTGTGTATTAGGCTTTGAATGAATAAATTATTACTTATTATTTTCCCCTCGTTTTCTTAAGAAAATAACTGGGTTGTAAAGCGAGTATTCTACAGAAAGGTGGCACAGCAATATCGATACATTCAGTGTTTATCTTAAGTACAATTTGTGAAAATTGGTGTAATCTTTTAATCAAACCTGTTAACAGATATACAATTATTCGTGTAGTAGTTAATCCCAGTGAACACATGTCTTTAGTGGCCGTTAATAAATTATATGTAGCATATCTGTCTCAATGAAATTCATTAATTTAAGTTTGTTATTGTCACAGTGTACCGTTGTCTGAATAAATAATATAACATGAAAATAGAGCAAATGTGTGTAGTTTTATTTCTTAGCCGTTTTTTGTTGGATTCGCCTTCGTCTTTATTTATTTTTCACACCACCTGCTCGATAATGTCCAATTACAAACCAAGCAATCTCAATGTAAATTAAAGCAATACGCGTTACGGGAGGTGAAGTTGTAAGAAACTCCCAAGGGAGTAAAGTGATTTGAAATTGGAACGTCAAATTTGTGTGAAAACTCGTGGAAAACTTATAAGTAAAAAATGCCACCCGTGACGTAAGACGGTGCTTTATCCCCTTGGTACACAATCTATTACCCTTGAACTTATTATAATGCGTAAAATAGGGGTGGAAGAATTTGGGACAGCAAAATAAAGCAGGCAAAGCTAAAAGCCAATCAGAAAGGTGCTCGCAGTATACGTAACTACAAGCTGTCAACTTCAGAAATGTATTACGAGTAAATATTTAGAATACCATGCCTAGGACTCTGAACTGACTCCTTCTTTTCTGACTTAGAAAGATGAGCCCGCTGTTCGCATGTACGATTGCTAAGCTTGTCTTGAGTTCGATTCCCAGGTCTCTCTCATTAGGTCCTCCTCGCCATTAGGTCTCCTTAATAGGTACCTAGAAGACAAACGAAAAGATTGTCAAATGTAGGTATCATTAGTCAAGTAATGCCACATACGGTATACAAAAAGGATTAAAACTTAAATTAATTTCTGACCTGTTTTGTAGACTATGCAGGGATGCCAATTCGACTGGCGATATAGGTGCTGAACATCAAAACTCGGAGCCAGTGAACTGAACATATCATACTACGTTGAGTCGACAGTACAGTGACTCGTATTTCCTCAGTGATTGTACATTTTTGTAGTGGCGACCGTGTACCGCAGCGTTGGAAGGCCTCCATAGATGACCAGCCCCCCTAACTAAGTTACAAACGTTTCGTATCGAATCTCTTTCCACGATCGTTAACGCCTCATTTTTGTTTGGTCTGACCACCTGATAAAAGATGTGTGAAAGGAATGACCTTTACATTGATTCGTTTTCTACTAGCGTTATCGATTGTAGATTGTCAACTTGGCTACAGGTTAAAATTGCGGGTATATAATACGTTGCGAGGCGCACAGGACGTCGATGTGGCGACTCATGGGGGAGGTGTATGTCCAGCAGTGGACGTCATTTGGCTGAAATGATGATGATGATGAACGCTTTAGTGATAGATGGTATGCAGGGCCAAATCTAGGGTAGGGCGAGCCGGCATTTGGAGAGGCCAAACTGCACTAACAGCCCAATAGTACATTATGATATAAGTGCGGTAACTTGAAAATTACAGCCGAGGCGATATTGCTACATGAAAGCAGAGGCTGTAATTATCAAAGCGCACGCATGTCATACGCCGTTTTATAACATATTTTTGCGAGGAAATAAATAAAACTCGGACTTTCTTAAACGAATAAATCTCTAATCACTTGTTAAAGCTGTTAGAAAATTTGAACAATTTGTAAAATTGATTATTACGTTGCCAGTTGGCATTTATAATGTTGTCGAGTTATAACACACTTTCTGAAAATGAATTTGTATCTTTGCTTGTTTTCCATAAGATGAAATTTTGATACTCTTATCTATCGGTCGATTTTTCGGACAAGCATAGTAGCATTTTTCGCTGCCTCTGAGACTTCTGGCGGTGACGAATGAATAAATTCATCATTAGTTGACGACATTTTCAAATAAAAACAATACAGCGAAAAGAAAAACGCGCGGAATATTTTTTACTTGTAGGCATTACATTATTACCTTCTCCCATATTATTATTTTACTCTTTGATTACCTCAATGCTTGTAGGTCATGTTGTAGGTACACAAATTAGCGATGCGCGCGCATCAGCGCTTTTTTTAAGGGCAAAGGCACAAAAACAGCCAGTATTACTAATAAAGTAAATTTATATTTTTGTGTTTTGTTAGATAAATGGTTGTAATTTATGGTCAAAATTAATTAAATTAAAGTTCTTTTTTTTATCTCCCAAAGTTCATTTCATTCATAAAATTTTGACCACTTTTCTGACGTCAAGAGTCTTTGCTAAGATTTAAAAAAGTACCGTTCGTTTTAGCGTGAGCATCTTGAAAAACCGTGCGTTTTACCTAATTAAAAAGAAAGTTCCACCGGTTAAAAACCGCACTTTTTTATATAGATAAATATCCTGAAACATTTACCTCCTCACAAGGCGTCATTTTAAAGGGCGCCAAGGGCGGCAAATATGCCCGGAGCGTTGAAATTGCCAGATCGGTCCCTGAAGGTATGTTCAAGACGCTGTACTGAAATCTGCATTAAGGCACCTACGATGTCATTCGGTGTTCTCGCTGAACCTGCATGACTTAAGGCTGGCACTTAGTTTTTTTTTATATAGGTTTGCGCTTGAGACTATCTCACCTGATGGTAAGCGATGATGTGGTCGACGGTGAAGCACGCTTGCCTAGAGAAATAACCTATTCATTCTTGACTTATAGACCCCTAGATTGTAGTAGAACGAGATTGCCTAGCCAGTTGAATCTTCTTTATGCATCGGTTTCCACTACGGAGGTCGAGACGTGGGCCATTATGTTCATCAGTTTAAGGTCACTGAGCGAGTTAAAGGAATGTACAGGGCAATGCATGAATTCCACAGATAAGTCTCTAGCTCCGTAGCTGTCGTAGCTAGTAGGTATCCAGAATGAGATAAGACTATCAAAGCTGCCCACATAACTTACTTCTTGAAGACGTCGTCGTGTTCTTGAGCGGAGATCTCCAAACCTGCAAACGTACATACACCCAGGACCTAGCCTTAACTAGCTCAAATTGAACGACTATGTTTGCAGGGTGGTACGCCTGCAAGAAGCGTGCGATTGAAGTGACCTATGCCCAATAGTGGACTGTTGTAGGCTGATGATGAACTGACGGCTCGACCAGTACGTACACTGCGTACTATATACCTACGGAGGTTTAATTGCAGGTTTATCATTAAATAGAGTATTTTAAAGTAAAGAAAAAAAAAATCTAGCTAGTTTTATTTTTCAATGCTATGGCACGGGGTCTCAGCGCTAAGAAAGAAAATTTGGTTCAAATAAATCTCACTAGATGGCGTGATATGCACCGATCTGTTATTGAATGTGTGTAATATTAACATTTTCTGGAATTGAACTTACAAATTGTAGGTTCTTGTTTAATCAACTCTCCTAAGCACAAAACTATGGAATATTGGGCTCTTAAATCACATTTCAAAGATTATTTTAACGAATCATATAAAATTGATGGCTCGATTTTAAATTTCTAAGGCATTCCACTCAATTGTTGAAATTTTCATTTAACACATTTTGGTGCAAAGAAACTGTAAAAACGTGCAAAAATATCTACTATAAAACAAACCTTCACTGACTTTAAAGAAAAAAAAATCACGAACCGAGTAAACCCTTTTACTTGCAAGTTGCTGCTAAAACCTAATCATAATAATATCACCTAATCTATCGCCGTGGAACGGAACCGAACGCGATTGATGGACAAAAAATAATCGGTTTAAACAGACTAAAAACGCTAGTTACGTCGGCATGGTTTCTTTGTATGGAATGAGGCATATGTAAGCTAGTATTATATTATCTGTGGCTAAGGTTAATAAAAACCTTTAGAAAGCGCCATTTATCGCTTCGTATTTGAACTGCGCAGCCGAACTAGTGCGTACCTATCTACGCGTGGATATGAACGCCGGTCATATTACTCCTACTTCGGCCGCACGGTCCTAGATGTCTCTTCACGCAGTTTTGAGCAGGTGTGACGCATGTATTCCAGTTTAGGGTGCCGTAGTCAACAAGGAACCCTTAGTTAGAGCGTTTGTCCACCGCCACCGTCACCAGGACGTCAACGAGAACGAGTTTTTGTCTGCCCGAGATCACGGTGACGTGATGGCGATCGTTGGTCCACCCCACAACGATGTCGGTGGTATACAAAGCAGGGTTGTCTTTTTTATTTATTTATTATTTGTTTGTATCCATAGATGGCGGTATTCTCAGTGGTCGCAATTTACCAAGCCACATTTATTTTTAATTACATTATCGATATTGATAGATTCCACAATTTAAAAAATAATAATACTTGTTTAATTTTTTTGTTTATAATATATAGATGTTTTCTTCTTCCATTCCGTCATTATATATTTTTTTATAAATGAAATCAATTTGAAATGATGTACCTGCAAATTTAATTATACTCATTTAGGCGGGCGGGCCTCTTTATAATATTATAGTTTATAAATATTAAATTAATTATTTTCTGTTGTCGATATCCGTCTAAAAAGTCAATATCCGGCCCAACTACATCACTAATTGAGTAGCGAAAAAGTAAATACCATGGTATAATAACATACTCCGTATACTTCGCCTGGTATTCTCTTCCCAGGATGGCCTAAGACTACGTCACGATAAGTGTTACCATTGACTGTCCTTTTTAGAAAATTTAGGTACTTTCTCATGTAGTTAATGAAAATAAAATAAATTACTAACTAGAATAACTATTTAGTAACTCATGTGATTCATCTATTTATTGTTAAATTTATTTGTATATTGAATTATTAGTTCATAATTGCTTTGTTAAGATAAAAATGCATTTTGCTCGAGTAATTCAATCACACACAGTGGCAACATATCGAATTGACAAGTGTCATACTGACAACTAGCCATTTTATCGCTATTGTCGTGTCGCTCACACCTATAGCATTGTTTCGCTCTGTGAGCAAAATACTGTGGCTCCCAAACGTTTGTGGTGAACCCGTGAACTTTGATAATACACAAGAAAAATTGATAATTGTTCTGTAAACTATAAAAACAGAAGTATAAAAGGCGGTGTGATAAGGTGTTTTTTATTTTCCCAATGAAGAGACGCTATCATATGCGTGGCTTCAAATTTGTAAATAAATTCAACTAAAATAACTGATATGTGCCTTTCTACATATTAATTAATTTATCTACGCGTTGTAAATTCAATAATTTAAGTCATAGTTGTTTCAATACGTCTTTACGCCCGAACTTATTAACCTAATATAATTAGTTTTCGACTTATTTTAGTCAAGTCAAGTTTAGCGGGTTTTCGTCCCGAACTAAATAAAAATACTAATATGCAAACAATTGAAAAAAAGCAAAGTAAATAAATACAAAAAGTATCAAATATGACGATTTATTAAAAATTATAAATATGTTGTAACTATTGTAATATTTTTATCTTTTTCCCCACTAAAAAAGTTTGAGAACCGCAACGCAATCGATGACGTAGTCTTAGGCCAATCACGTGACCCAGCTTTCACGGGAGGAGACTACCGTATCTTATTATACCATGGTAAATACATTCAAAATTATTCAAATTCCGAAAGCGTAAGAAACAAGGAGCGTGCGTTTGATGATCCAGGAACGAATCATACCCATGGTAGAACAAGACATGGTATTCTCCTCCCGTGACAGCTGGGTCACGTGATTGGCCTAAGACTACGTCATCAATTGCGTTGCGGTTCTCAAACTTTTTTAGTGGGGAAAAAGATAAAAATAATACAATAAGTACAAATGTTTTATAATTCTTAATAAATCGTCATATTTGATACTTTTTGTATTTATTTACTTTGCTTTCTTTTAATTGATTGCATTTTAGTATTTTTATTTATTTCGGAACGAAAACTCACAAAACTTGACTTGACTAAAATAAGTCAAAAATAATAAGGTTAGGTTAAGAATAGAATAGAATAGAACGACGGAACGACGTATTGACACAACTATGCCTTAAATTATGGAAAGCGTATATAAATTAAATAATAAATTAATGAAAGGCACATACCAGTTATTTTAGGTGAAGTTAGTTACAATATTGAAGCCACGCATATGATAGCGTCTCTTCATTGGGAAAAGAAAAAAATATATTACACCGCCTTTTATACTGCTGTTTTTACAGTTTACGAAACAATTAACAATTTTTCTTGTGTATCTTTCAAAGTTCACGGGTTCATCACAAATGTTTGGGAGCCACAGTATTTTTCTCACCGAGCGAAACAACGCTATAGGTGTGAGTGACACGACAATAGCGATGAAATGGCTAGTTGTCAGTATGACACTTGTCAATTCGATATGTTGCCACTGTGTGTGATTGAATTACCCGAGCAAAATGCATTTTTATCTTAACAAAGCAATTATGAACTAATAATTCAATATACAAATAAATTTAACAATAAATAGATGAATCACATGAGTTACGAAATAGTTAATCTAGTTAATAATTTATTTTATTTTCATTAACTATATGAGAAAGTACCTAAATTTTCTAAAAAGGACAATCAATGGTAACACTTATCGTGACGTAGGCTTTGGCCATCCTGGGAAGAGAATACCAGGCGAAGTATACGGAGTATGTTATTATACCATGATCATACCATTCCCCGTGGCTCTAACGCGCGGTCGTATCGGCTCCTTTCGCAATTCACGTCCTTCATAAGATTATTTGTTTAGACCGTTTCAATGTTCATGTAATAACAAAAAGCCCACTTCTTAGTCCACATTTTTGTGCAACTACGGAACCCTGCTGGACGTGTACTGCACGTGGCTCGACACGCACTCGGCCGGTTTTTAATAACTTGCTTGACTTGTGTCCTGCTCGTGCGTGATACCTATGTAATCATATATTATGTACCTATTGTCACATTAAGTTACCAAAAATTAGCATAGCTCTACAACATATTATTTTGGATCTACTCAGTGCGTCTTTTACTTCATAATACCTAGCCGATGAAGATGTCAACGAATCGGCAAGGATAACCGGGCGGGACCTGCGATGAGATTAAACAACCACAATTGCGTGTATTTCTCACTTAATACTAAGGGTGTTATTTTTATGAACCGAGTGACCTTGTTTCATTTAATTGCGTTACGAAAACAATGGTGGCGGTAATTTCGACGAATTCATAATCATTTAGCTAAAAGTCATCCACTGCTGGACATAGGCCTCCTCCAAGCGTCGCTACATCGGCTGGTTCTGTGCGTCACTTTTTCTTCCCTAGCACAATCCAAAAACAATGCATTTTTTCTTGACTCAGCCGCATCACATGGTTCATAGCTTAAATACAAGTTAAACTGCTGTACAAAGCGTTTAAAGTTTGCTCCATCTACCGATTTCTTCCCCAGCACATTTCAAAAACAATGCAATTTTTTCTTGATTCAGCCGCATCACCAAGGTTCACAGCTTGTAAATACAAGTTAAACTTCTGCAAAAAGCTTTTAAAGTCATCTGCCGATAGTTGAAAGCCTGATGGTGGTTTTATTCCATCCATCCTAGACACACCTGGTTTTTTTTTTTTTGGGTTGGATATCATCCAATGACTTTTCCCGCTCTGGGTGAAGCGGGAGGGCGTGTCAGACTTTTACTGACTAAAACCCACCCGTGTTCCTTCAGATGCTTGCGCCAGGGCCGTGGTAACTCTTTTTCAAATTTATCCGCGACCCAGACAGGCATCGGTCCTATCAGGCCCCGTCACTTTTGCTGACATCTCTTTGAGGCGCGCGTGGAACACAACGCGCCGTAAACTTGGCTTGGTCCTTATCGGACTGTAAGCTACCCATAACTTGTCGTTCGCAAGCCCGCGCTTACGGTAATCGGCTTGCGACTCCCGACGCCCGGGGCGTCTCCCATAACCACCATGAAATCTTAAATTATTTTAATTATTTTACAAAAAATGGTAAACTAACTAATTAGTATATATACACAATTTTATTCTTCTAACGAATTCAAGTCTTATCTAAATAGTAATTCGTCATTTTAATAGATAAATGACGTCAATGATAATTATTAATTACTCACATAAGAATACAGATGGATCTTTGAGTAAAAGTGCTTTAACTTGACCCATATTTGAGCCCAGATTTCATGGTTTTTCTTTCATTTAATTTATCAATTTTGTTAGAGAGATTTCATCCTTATAATTGACCCTAACGATCGATGCAATAAAAGTACAGGATGTAATTTTTGAAGATTTTAGTCGGTTCGATTTCCGTGTGTGGCAAGCGAATTTTCGAAAATCTTTGAATGTAGTTTTCTTTCTTTAAAAAAATAAAGGAATGTTTTCTTTGAGTCAAATTTTCTATCTACAGCATTAAGAGGGGCTCTAGTGAGACTTTCTCCATACAAAAACATTCTGCTGTTTTCTTCGTGGATAATGCCTCTATAGCAATGATTTTTTTCCATAAAATCTGGTTCTAATTAGTACGTGCCCCTATCATTTCCTTTTTTCAAAAACATAATCACTAAAATAAATATGACAATCCAAAAACCCGAAAAAAATGCCCGTTTTTACCGCCATGTTCAGACGGCTTTCAGACAAAATTGATAGGTTTTTAAGAAAAAAGAAAATGATAGAGGCATAGATATACTTTTCCTCTAAATTTTGATATAAGAATTTTTTAGATCAGACCAGTTTTCATGAAGAAAACAGCAGAATACGAAACGTCTTTTAGTCAAAGTTTTTGTAGGTAAAATCAGCCTGAGCTGCAGTTGTCCCTTTCGCACTTACCGGGTGAGGTTGGAGGAGACGCGACGGCAATAGTTTCTTCAAATACCTATTTTTGAAATTCCTGTTGACTAGAGTCCGCTCTTAAGAGTTCTTTCCCTTCAGGTGGCATTACAAAATTCCACCATGTATATAAAAGAAGAAACTGACTGACTGGTCGATCAACGCACAGTCAAAACCGCTAGGCCTAGAAGCATGAAATTTGGCAGAAAGGTTCCTCAAATGACGTAAGTGAGCACTAAAAAAGGATTTTTGGAAATTCCACCCCTAAGGGGGTAAAAAGGGGGTTGAAAGTTTGTATGTAATTTCTACAGTCAGTAAGTTGGACACGTGAAATTTTAGATTTACGCTCTTGGTTAATATAAAGAATTAATGTATTTATTGGTTTTTGGTAATTCGAACCATAAGGGGGTAAAAAGGGGGTTGAAGGTTTGTATGAAAATTTTACAGTTTGTAAATTGGACACGTGAAATATTAAATTTACGCTCTTGGTTGATAAAAATAATTTATTTTTTTATTGGTTTTTGGATATTCGTTCCCTAAAGGGGGTAAAAGGGGGTTGAAGGTTTGTATGAAATTTTTACTGTTTGTAAATTGGACACGTGAGATTTGGAATTTACGCTCTTGGTTAATAACAAAATATCATGTATTTATTGGTTTTTGGAAATTCCACCCCTAAGGGGGTTGAGAGTTTGTATGTAATTTCTACAGTTAGTAAGTTGGACACGTGAAATATTAGATTTACGGTCTTGGTTGATAATTGTTTTATGTATGTATTGGTTTTCGGAAATGCCACCCCTAAGGGGTGCGATAAAAAGGGGTGTTGAAAGTTTGTATGTAATTTCTACAGTTTGTATGTTATACACGTGAAATTTTAGATTTACGCTTTTCTTTGATAAAAATATTTTGTATTTATTGATTTTTGAAAATTCCACCCCTAAGGAGGTAAAAAGGGGGTTGAAAGTTTGTATGTATTTTCTACAATATGTATGTTGGACACGTGAAATTTTTGAATTACGCTTTTTGTTGATAGAAATATTTATTGGTTTTTGAAAATGCCACCCCAGAGGATTTAAAAAGGGGGTAAAGGTTTGTATGTAATTTCTACAGTTTGTGGGTTTGACACGTAAAATTTTAGATTTACGCTCTTAGTTGATAGTATAAAGAACATGTATTTATTTATCACATCACATCATCAGCCTATTAATGCTCCCACTGCTGGGACACAGGCCTCCTCTGTGTGAGAGGGAATGGGTCGTAATCCACCACGCAGGCCCAGTGCGGGTTGGTGAATGTCACATGTCATAAATTTTTTTGGTTCTAGGAAATGCCGGTTTCCTCACGATGTTTTCCTTCACCGTTTTGAGAACAGTGGTGAAGAAATAATTTACACAAAGTAAAGCGCCTGCCTGGGCTCGAACCCACGACCTACAACTTGTAAGTCGCGGCCGATACCACCCTTTATTTAGCTGAAATTTGTCGGACAAGTCATTAAAGTTTCGTAAATCCTAACTTAAACCGTAGACATCTACGATACTCCATTTATTATTTATTTAACAATAGCTTAGCTTATTTTTGGTCACCTTCACTGGCCTAAAATAAAGTCATCTGTACTTAGTTGAATAAAATACGAAATCATGCGAACGCAGTCGCGGGCGGAGTGCAGTTAATCATATCTGCATTGGTAGCCTTTCTACAGAATTTTCACGAATGATGTGCATGATATCTACTGAGGTTCTTTTTTCGAGCTTCAGCAGCCTCTTCGCATAATTTTCCAATTGGCACTATACCCAAATTCTCAATTATATCAGCTCCATGAGCAAGAACTTTATGAACTTTGCAGGCATATTACATAAACATACCAATTATACAAATTAACATACAATTTCATGGTAGCTTCAGTATAGTCTTTGAACTTAATAACATCCTTATGGTGACCTGAATAAATTGCTTCTAGTAGGGTTTTAGATCGTTTTATCAAATTCTCATCGACTCCCATGACCGAAGCCGCAACTTCGAAAATTTCAAAAATTCTTCTAGCGGTATTGCCGTCATTGGTCGTTAATTGAGTAATTTTTTATTAATGTCTACGTATAATGAGGTACAGCTGTATAGATTGCAAAATTTTCATGCTGGGGGCACATTTAACATCACTATTATTCTTTCGTAATGATACGACTAAAACATATGGACTTCTTGGTGAACTATAGGCAAAAGTAATTTCCTATAGTCCATCTAGGTGAACCAAGCGGGTGGACCATGGGCAACACACGGTCGTACCGTGACCTTGTTTTACGACATCAATTTTAAAAGTCTTGTTTGAGATTTAAACGCTTCCTGAATATATTTCTTTCTGCTCTGCATGCCTTGCTATATATATATCACCCTTAACAATCCACGTCTTCAAATGTAATCTATATATATGCTGTATGAAGAATGCATTCCATGAATCGTATCCAAATGTGTAACGTAGATAGACCATATTTATATAAATCGACATAAACTTTCTTCAACTTTCATCATACGTGTCATCAATTGGGGTTAAATTTGATCAGTCTTTTCACAGTAATGCCCAAGAGCTTGCAATTATATTTTAACTGTTGTATCTGTTACTGTAATAGTACTTAGGTGGGTAGCACTTACGTTTTTAATTTTGTAGTGTGTAATAGGAGGGAAATATATTAACACTAGTTAGTTGTTGGGTTCTTTTCCGTAGCGTATTGCTTCTTCTATTTTAAGAGACAATTAATTAAAAAAAACAAAAAACCTGACTCGATGATTTTTTCCTTGTTTACGACTTTTTAGTTCGCTTTTGAAGCAGTCGGGTTTTTTGATTTTTTTATTTATACTTTTTAGTTAGTTTTTTTCGAATTAGATACATTTAAACATATAAGTGTTATATATTTTTGAAATCACCTCCTAAAACCCTTTATTTTGATACCCCACACGATGGGTTTGGAAGAAAAAAAAAATTGGGCTCCCACAATATGGCACCCAAAAGCTGCCATTTTTCTATTGTCCAATTTTAATGTAGCCTATATGACACTCGCAGGGCTAAGACGCATCGATTGACGTATGAATCATCAAAATCGGCCAACGCGTTTGGTCTCTGGAACGCCATATAGGAACAAACATACATACATACATACTTACATACATAATATAGACTGATAAACACATTACCCTCCTTCGGCAGTCGGGTAAAAACAAGCCTAAAGCTTCACCCGGTGCATATTCAGTTTGTTTTTTAACAAATAGGCAGTCTTTTACTTTCTGCGCTTCTTGTGGGTTCTTAAGCAAGTGCTTTAATATTTCTGCAATACTTTAATTTCCAACTGCTTTTAACTTGTGTTATTTCATCTGAGGATATAGTTGTCACAGTATGTTCAATTCGTCTCTTTTTTTGCTTAGGACCTAATTCGGTAAAAGATTTTCTAGGACTTACTTCGGTCGATGTGCCAATAGATGATTTCATTGGAGATGGAATTACAAACTGTGTAGATGTACTAGGAACCGATTTGTCGTTTTTTTTTTCACCAAAGCTTGCATAAAATGTAACTAACATTATTATAATTATATATTGTAACTAAAATCGTAACTTCACAAAAATTTTAATAGTTGATGGGTAGTCTTAGGGTCTTAGTTTGTTGTTGTTGTAGATAACAACAAACTAAGACCCTAAGATCATCGTGTGACGTTTTTACCCTCTCCCGTCTACTTACGATTTTACTGCCCTCTGATTGGTGCACGTCACAGCGCGTCACTGATAACGAAAACGGTTTGGCCGTGATTCGGACACAAACAAATGACGTCACGGGGTGGTGTGGAATATCTTTGCACTTACCTGCAAAAACTACTAATTTCATAATATTTTGCAATAATAGTATATTTTTTTTCATACAATATTGAAAGAGGTATAAGTCTGCTAGCAATGGGTTTATGAAAAAACTCATCTAACATAAAAATATTGTATTAGTATATAGATTTCAAAAATGTACATACCAATCCTTAAGGTTACACTAGTCGAACTTTCTTCCATACAAACGTAGTCTGGCGATTACTTCACTGTTTGACGATATACGTTCAAAATAAAAAAATATATCATTTTGTCTCATCAATATCTAGCCCTGTACGGAAACAAAAAAGTATAAAAAATAATCATTTGAAAGTTATGAGCGTCGAAAGTTCCTTCAACACTAATTTTAACGCATCTTTGGGCGGCAATAAATACCATAAGAAGAAGGAAAATTGTAAAAACGGCCTCCATACAGGGATAGATTAGTAATTGAACAATGCAAATAATTTTATTTTGAAAATTTATATTCAGTCGTTTTTTCATTATATCTAGACTCCCAAAGGTCTGTTTATCGTTATCGTGTCACTCGTTTTCGTCCTAATTCATTATTCATTTCGATACAAAGCAAAAATGCTAACTCGTACGCCAAATAACTTCTTACTGGTCATCACATCACAGCATCTATATCTTTCGCACGTGTTGTCGGATGAGATAGCATGCATTTTAACCTCGCGCACAAAATAGTTCGTGGCTTCGACTAGGGGAACCTTAAGTCTCTACTTCGTGATTTCAGCCCACAGTGCGCGCCGCCGCGACCGTGTTATTGTCCATCGGCGCTCATATCTAATATGTATATTGGCTGGTTTTATGAATAATAGATATATTAAGGGTGGTTACGCACTACACGTCCGTGTCCGCGATATGAGCCCCGAGTTCAAAATTTTCTGATTATGACAGAATTCGGATGTAGTGCGTAAGCTTCCCTACAAGAAGTACTACGGCTACTTCGCCAAAAATTAAAAAAATAAATACCAAACGAAAAATAAAACTACTAATGAGATTTACACTTCAGAATGGCATGCAAAATAATAAACAGAAAATAAAGAGAATAAAACTTGAAAACAATTGGATTTATTAATTAATAATTATACAATAATTAAGCAAAAGGAATTGAAGATATAAAGTGAAAATAATAACAAGCGCGCATCGCCACCTAGTACATACAGTTGTAATCCATTTAATTGTAATTAATTGCATACATACATAAACTAACAACTTTTGCCCATGCGGGTAGGCATAAACCTAATGCCAAGGCGTGACTTTATGTATGTAGGCATGTATTAATTATTTTTGATTTCATTTTGGAAATCAGGGCTTCCAGTGTTCATTTTGCATTATTTTGTACATCACACATTAAACTGTTTTGGTATGGCATTATGAATAAATAAATAATTGTATTATTTAGTTGAGCTGTCTGTTTGTTCGAACGGGCACACAGTGAGCGTACATGTACCGACAATCCGCAACTTTACATCATAATAATCATATTATTACATCCATCCTATGCACTACGATTTTCGAATATTAACATAATTATTTCTAGGCTTATATGTTTTTACAAGTCTTTTAATCAATATACAAGTGACGTTGCGAATAATCCGCCATGTACAATCACTATAAAAAAACTAAATCAGTTTATGTGATCAAAACAGCCCAATTTAATTCCTCATCATCCCAATTTTTCAGAAATACACAATAGATTACACGGCGTATACTCGCCCGTTTATTAGATAGGAGTCGTTTGCGAAGTGAAGTACATTATAAAATAAATAGATTCGAAAGAAAATGCCGTAGTTACATCGGGGTTAGAAATATCAACTATGATAAACTTGAGCAATGTGTGGGAAATGAACAAACGTATGCAGCACTGAATGTGTCACACCACTGGCTTGCGAACTGTGCGAGGCGCATCACTAGCGTCACGTAACATCTCAAACTCCTGGAAACACTGTCTTGAAACAATCCACGCAAGTGCACTCGCGGACGATGTAAAAAGCGAGAAGTGAAGGGTACACAAAATAAATTAATTTCTAACCCCGTCTATGGAAACATTTTGGTTTTTACAAAATACTTAATGTAATAATTACATGTACAACTAAAAAGAACTATAATAAGCCGTAACTAATTAATTTTTTTATTACAATTTTATTTCTTTCATTTCACTGCATGAGACAGTAACAGGTAGTTATTATTATTATTAAATTGTATTTCATTACTGTCGCGACGGTTTCGCGCCTGATCTTAAAAACTAATAACAAAAAAGAAACCGAATGTTTTACAATAAAAGGGGAAAGTGTAGACAACAAAGACATACAGCTGAGTGTGATGGTCGGTAGTACAGGAGTAACTACAATTTAATACTTTAAATATTACACTATAACTATGCTTCAGTCTTCGTTTAATTATTTAATATTACAGCCATTTATGAAGAGTAGCGGCTACATAAACGCGACCTTCAATGACCACATTATTACTTGTATATATATATACAACAAATAAATACATTCGCGACGGGTGTATTATAGCCACCCGGCGCTCCATGTTACGATAATCGCAAAGTTCAATCGCATACGCGCATACTAACACCATCGAGAATTATGATTATTTAAATTGTTTAAATCTTAATTCGGTATCATTACAAGTCTGAAATGTTTATAATATTAGACATACATCTTAAGTGACTATTAAAGAAGTTAAGTGATAAAACTGCTGGCCATTAAATTGAGATATTTGGGGACGACACAGTATTCATTGTAATTAACTATGTTAATAATAAAATAATAGAGGACAATACAACAAATAAAAACAACTAAAAGGCAGACCGGCTTAGGTACTGCTTATGTCAACAAAATAAAAAAACAGACAGTTCAAATAATAAAATCATAATAATGACAAATCGGGGAAAAATTAAATAGTCATTGATATAAAAACGAGAAAAGAAAGTTCCAAACAAGAAAGCAAAAAAAGAAAGCTTAAGTTATAAACAAAAAAGGAAAGAAAAAAACAGAAAGTTAGAAAGAAAGAATAATAAATCTAGATAACGATAAATCGGGAGAAATTAAATAATTGTCATTGTTTTAAACAAAAACAAAAAAGCAAATAAAGTAATAATTATGATAAAAGAAAAATGAAAAACAAGGAAATGATGAAGAATGTCATTTTATATAACTACTATATATCAACCGAAATACTATTAAATTGATCATACTGTGTCGATGTAGTTCATCACCGGGAAGCATCTTAATAGTAAAATAAAAAAAAATAACTTAACATCTAATTCCGATTTTCATCTCTTTGGAACACAGAGTAAAAAATAAAGGAATTTGGCAATGCGACATGGTTGTTTAGCCACCATTTTTATCTACTGAACATTTTAACAACTAGAACTATAGTAATGGTATTGAATTGATTATTATTTGAGTACATCATGGATACTTGAGTTTATTACGCAATATTAAGAAAGTTATGTCCATTTGCACGTTTCACATTATAACAGTCCGGTGGGTACAAGTAATCCCCTAGCACATCGACGGTACACATTCACACTTCCGCTAAGCCCCGTGCAAACTTATTGACGCAGATATGCTGCCCGACAACCGACTGAACCTCACCTCTCGCAAACAAAGTGCTGCTCGGCCCCTTCAACACGTAACTCGACAAGCCGCATCTACATCTTCGTTACGCTATAATTATGATATGCACCACTGTGTAGTAACGAGATCTCCAAGTACTGGTCTTCGGTATGAGATTCTAAGGTGCTTTACGCTCCTAAATAGTCATTGCACCTCCTTTATTTGACATTTCAAGGCGCTGTAATGGCAAGTGACGTATGTCGGCGCTTTGTAATGACAAATGAAGGGTACCGATAAAAGTTAGCTGCGTTAGATTTTAAAAATAATCTAACTACCTTGTCGAAATACATGTTCAATGACAATAACAGATGATATAACCTGAACATTTTAATCAAACTACATACGATGATGCTATTCGCTGCTATAGGTGCATCGAATAGCAAAATATTGGATTAAAATACAAATTTTTGGTCAGGTCATACCTGTATTTGTCATTGGTTTAATATTTAGCTGCATAGCCTTTTGAGTGGAATACTTAGGCAGCTGTAACACTATAAAAGTGGAGTGGCTTATCACACGACCTTTACAGCATAAAACATCTGAATATAAGGACAGCCTCATCAAGGACCGACACAGACACAATGCAAGCACTTTAACAGTGCCAGGGCGCATAGAGGTTTGCGTAGCGACGCAGGAGGCGTCGGTTTAGTCGCTGCTATTCATCACATCTGCGGCAAGCGCCGGGGACGTCAAAGTCAAGGACGAGGAGTTTAGTCTCCTCGGTGCCATTGCGGGAGCCGACGGCGCAGATCAGCTTGGTGGCGGAGGCACGGATGCGCCACACCACGCCGCCGGACCCTCCGGATCCCAGTTCCACCAGGTTGCGGATAAACTCTCCCGTGTGCACGTCCCAAAGCTTCACGGTGCCGTCGTCCGACGACGTGATCACGAACCGGTTGCTTGACTGCAGGCAGGTCACCGCAGACTGATGCTTGTTGGGCCCTGCAAGGAAGAATGTGTTATTATTATATTTGTTCCGTGCGCGAATCGAACCCGCGACACGCAGTGCAGCAGTCAATCGCTTAACCACTGCGCCCATATACAAGCAAATGACAATTGACAGACAATTTCGGAAGTCGGTGGGTGTTCCTGTTTTTCTTTCTTCCTTTTGTAATATCGACTTCCGAAATTAAAGTTATTTTTACTTTTTAGTTTTGGAAGTCGGTTGTATTTTATTTGAAAAAAAAAACCGGCCAAGTGCGAGTCGGACTCGCGCACGAACGGTTCCGTACAATTAACGCATAAAACGGCAAAAAAATCATGTTTCTTGTATGGGAGCCCCACTTAAATATTTATTTTATTTTGTTTTTAGTATTTGTTGTTATAGCGGCAACAGAAATACATCATCTGTGAAAATTTTCAGGTTCATGAGATACAGCCTGGTGAGAGACAGACGGACCGCGAAGCCTTAGTAATAGAATTCCGTTTTTACCCTTTGAGTACGGAACCCTAAAAAAGGTTTTTTTTAGTTGTAGTGCATAATGGACAAGTTCTATAGTAAGGTACTTATAATGCCCAAAGTGATGCCCGAATAGATTATCCGAATAACATGAACTTGAACATAGCCACCATTTCTAATTTGGTGGAATGAGAGTGTACCAGGGTGAACTGTCCCGGCGTGATGTTATGGTATAGATAAAACAAACATACAGTCGAACAAAGAACCTCCTCTTTTCCCCAGCCTTCTATCATTGAGGTTGGCTTCCAGTCTAACTGTATTCAGTAGATTATCATGGAGCGACTACTTACCTGACCAAATTACTGGGTATAGTTGTTCTATCTCACGATGAGGGATGAATCGTAGCAAAATTAATCTTATTTCGGCGTCATAAAACTCACGTAACCCTTCTTCGTGAGATAGAACAACTATAACATGTTACCTCTTGGCACTGGTGTCAGATTTTATGGCTTCTTACTACCGTAACAACTATCAAAAAATTTCAAATGAATGACAGTTGGGACCAGAGGCTTAATAACATGCTTGCCGACGCCCGGCAGAGTGTCGGTATATTTTAGATGTTCATCCACCCACAGACCGACCTCTGCAAGTATAACTTAACCTTGAAGAAATTGTTTAAACAAGTTTAATAAAAACCGAACTCACCCGACAGGGTATGAAGGCAGTGGCCGGTAGTAATGTCCCAGACCTTGACAGTGGAATCAGCATTGCCCGAAACCAGAATGTTAGAATGCAGCTCCATGCCAGACGTAAGGGACTGGTGTCCAGTGAGGGTATGCTTTAACTGACCAGATTCCACGTCCCAAACACGAATAGAAGTATCCAAAGATCCACTAACAACATGGATGCCATCAAACTGAAAAATTAAGATGGAATAGGGTTTTAGGGTCGGGTTTATTCTACTATTTCAGCCAGTGCAATGCATTAGTTCAACACAAAACATTCAATAATGTAGAATTTTAACGTCAAACTGATTAAATAAATTATTACTTATTACTAGCTCTATATGCCTTGGATTGGCACTTAAAGTGTGTTAATGTAGAATTTTGGGCCAAGAACCTTCGCAGGCGTACAGTAATCTCCGAAATTTTTGGCTGGGCTGAACGTGGGCTTTCCGATGTGCAAGGCATAACACGTTGCACACTGTTGTTTTAGTATGAGATTTTCTATTGCGCAGCTATTTGTCGCCGGCTTAAGACCGGCAAAAAGATTTGGGATTACTGTATACAGAACTACCCACCAAAGTTTCATCACAATTGGATCAATGGATGCATATAGGACAAACATACAAACATACATTTTTATTTAAATATATTGATTATTAAATGGTAAGACACACTTGCAGCTAGTTAGCTGATGCGAATTTCAAATAGCTTGGAGCTCTAACAATGATAATAAATTGAGGATTTTGGTTCCCTCAGTGATTGTTTTGCTGCATAACAGCAAGCTTTTATGTGTAACGGTTGCCGAAGATATCTTCACTACCGAAACATTGAAAACATTGCACAACCGTCTCTATTGCTGTTTCTGTTGTCACGTGACATTTGCGATGATGAAGCGATTATTATTATCTACATTGCAGTTGTTTTTTCTATGTGTAATTATTTGACACACTTATATATTAACTTGTATGAGGCATACAGACTTACTAAGGAAGAGAACCCACCACATAGGGAATACTAGTGTGAGCTCCACGTAATTTGTGAAAACCTAGCACCCAAGGACTCCTATGTAACGTAATATTATTTTAACATGTAAAAATTAATGTATAAAATATTTTATTATTAAATTATCATAAAATTAAGTGCCGTGGAGCCCTAGCCTCTCGTTCTTGAAGCCGTGGATACATATCCGGGGAACTACCAATGTAAGTTTTCCATTTTATATGTACTTTCCAAGTTAATCTAGGATATTGCTGACCTCAGTGAAGATAAACATCGAGAGGGAACTTGGACTTAAGCCTACAATCACCAACTCACATTGAGAAAGTATGGTAATTAGTGCTTGTGCCTTCTCTGCATGAGAAGAGGCATTTGCCCAGTGGACCAGTCATCATCATAATCAAATCAGCCGAAAGACGTCCACTGCTGGATATAGGCCCTCCCAAGCGTCGCCACATTGACCGGTTCCGTGCGTCCCGCATCCATCGGATCTCCGCAAACTTCACCAGGTCATCGGTCCACCTGGTGGGACGCCTTCCAAAGCAATGTCTTCCGGTTCGCGGTCACCACTCCAGAACTTTTCTGGCCCATCGGCCATCCGTTCGGCGAGCAATGTACCCTGCCCACTGCCACTTAAGTTTGGACATTCTTCGGGCTATGTCGGTAATCTTGGTTCTCTTGCGGATTTCTACATGTCTGATTCGATCATGCAAGGATACTCCGAGCACGACCCTCTCCATTGCACTTTGGGTAAGCTTTCTGATGAGAGCGAGCGACCACGTCTCAGAGCCATAGGTCATAACTGGCAACACACTGTGGTAAGTTGGACGAGAATATACCGCGCCACTTCCCGAACGCTGCCCAGCCGATTCGGATTCAATTCGACGGTTGATCTCTTTCTCGAAGTTCCCTACCCAACTAGATCGTTTTTTCCAGGTAGATATAGTTTTTCACAACTTCGCGTGTAGTCTCTGACCTTGATAGGAGTAGTGTAACATGGCATTCAACATCACTTTGGTTTTATCCATGTTCATTTTAAGACCCACTCTTTTGGAAGCTCTACTGAGGACATCCAGCATTGTACTGAGGCCCTCCATGGTCTCAACCATGACCGCTATATCGTCGGCAAACCGAAGGTGAGTGATGTACTCGCCATTGACGTTGATGCCTAGCACTCTCCAGTTCAGAACCTTGAAGAAATCCTCCAGTGCAGCAGTAAAAAGTTTCAGAGAAATGACATCTCCCTGTCTCACACCTCGCTACAGAATCATAGGTGCCGAGGTCTGATCCTGAAGTCCCACTAACATGGTGGCGTTTTTGTAAAAACACTTCGACACTCAACACTTCGATGTACCGGTAGTCGATTTGGCACCGCTGGAGAGACTGCAGTAGACCCCAAGTCTCGATCGAATCGAAGGCTTTCCACCACACCCCTGCTCCATGACTGTGGCGTTTTCCCTCGAGTATGACGGAATTAAATAGCTTCTGAAGAGCGTTAATTATTGGTTTTCCACCCGCCTTCAGGAGTTCGGCCGTGATTCCGTCATCACCCGATGCCTTGTTGTTCTTAAGCTGTTTAAGAGCCATGCTAATCTCGTACAATCTGACGTCCCGAATGTCTTTCCCGGTATAGTGACGGGTCAATCTAGCTCTAGGGTCTTTTGCTAGATTCGCAACGGGTTTACTGGTTGACGTGTAAAACTGCCCATAGAATCCCTCAGAAGCTCCGGTTTGGCGGATACGATCCTGCCATCGTCGGTCTTCAGTTTCGTGAGCTGGCTCTGCCCAATAGACAGATCTCTTGCAAAGACCTTGGAGCCCTTATTCCGCTCAATTGCGTCTTTAATACGCTCAGTATTATAGCGGCGGAGGTCGCTTTTCAAGGACTTTGAGATCCGTCTATTAAGCTGCCGGTATTTCAATGCATCGTCTGAAGACTGCAGGATCATCTCACGCCTCTCCTTCATGAGCTTGAGAGTAGGATCAGGATAGAGCTTTTTGTTTATATCTGTACGGCTGGTCTTGAAAATAACTTAGACCCGACCGTATGGACAGCTTCCACGAACCCATCGCTGTATTCGTCCAACGATTCTGGAGTTCGACTTGAAAGCTCTCGGGGTTTTGGATCTGGATCTGTGCTGGACGGAGAGTGGACTTCATCAGTCGAGACCTTTCAAGCTTGATAGTAATGTTCAATGTGCCGCTTACCGTGGTGATCGCTCCCGGTTTTCATAGAATTGATCACAGGAACATCATTGAACATTTGCTCCTTGGTTAACTTGATGAAGTCGATCTCGTTTTTAGTTGCACCATCGGGGCTTTGCCAGGCCATTTCCTGTGCTCACGCTTTCTGAAGAAGGAGTTGATCATATAGAGGCCCTCCTTCTCCATAAAACTGGCCAGTAAGTGACTCCAGTGGTTCCGACGTCCAACTCCAAATTGCCCCACTTGCAGCTCATCCTCATCTCGTTTGCCCAGTTTCGCGTTGGAGTCCCCCATGACAACAGTGAAGTGAGATTTGAAACCATGCATGGCTCTAGAGATATCCTCATACATGTTTTCTACCTCTTCGTCGGGTGTGCCGAGGTCGGTGCGTGGACTTGTATGACCTTCAGCGAATATCACGAGGATATTCTGATTATAAGGTATGATACACTCGATTTTCACCACGCTGTTCACAAGGGACTTTTAGACGATGAACCCGACGCCACCCTGGGACTGTCGGTCACCCTCTCAGAAATAGAGCAGTTTAGAGGATTTGAGGATTCACGAGTCCTCCCCCTTTCTTCGAACTTCAGATAAACCTATAATATTCCATCGTAACCTGCTCAATTATTCCTCGAGTTCGGCAATCTTCTCGTCGGTCCGGAGTATTCGCGTGTTATATATTGCCGTTCAGTTACTCCGGGGATTCTTCGCACACCTTGCCATGCCATCGCTTCGACCACTACCATAGTCGAGGGTAGACAGGCTGCCGGGCACTCGGGGTCATTTTTCATTTAATTGTATTCATTTCAGTTTGGAGCTTTTGCCGTAAGCGCCATGCTTGGCAGGCGGGTTGGCGATCGCAGTTAGTTGTTAAAGTGAACAGAGAATGCTGCTGACCATTCTCTGGTGTCTCTTAGTCACCTCTTACGACACCCACGGGAAGATATGAGATGGTGAAATTCTATACGTCCGACACCATACGGAACCAGAAAGGCTAGTTTAAATGTGCCAGTAAGAGGCTGGTATTATTATTTATTAATTATTTAATTCGGTTTTACCATCCCATTGCCTTGGCTAGCCATGAAAAAGATTATGAGCCATTGTGCAGGCGGGAATTACACTAGCATATATCTAGGATCATACATAGGATACTATCTCTCATTCTATATATATGACCTCTAGAATCATATCTGTTAAAACTATCATATTGCGACAGTGAAAAAGGGACAGACCTATTTGTCTTGTATTACTCCGTCCTACTCCTGTTTCTATGATCATATCTAACAAGAAATGTCAAAATTGTTTTAACAAAGACAATATGATTCTTTAGTTTATTTTTTATTATTATATCAATATGACTCATCGATCTATGATCCCAGATGATTAAAGGTTTCGAGATATGTTGTCTGATTGTGAGAAGCCAAGAACGTTTGAGGGAGGCCTATGTCCAGCAGTGGACGTCTTTAGCTGAAGTGTTTATAATGATAGAGATTGCTTAGTGCGTAAAAGACCGCCCAAGGTACACTTGTTTTTATAAATGTTTGTCCTGTACATATTAAGTGGTTTAGCCACAAGCTCTTCAATGGTTAATAAAGAATTTAATCCATAATTAATATTATTAATGCGAAAGTAACACTGTTTGTTTGTATATTTGAACCGATTTAGATGAAATTTGGTAAGGAGATAGTTTGAGAACCTGGGAAGGATAGTTCTATACCGACAGTGTGTTCCCTTAGGATAATAAACACTTTTTACGCGGGTTGAAGCTCATAAAAAAAATATAGTGTTGCCTTACCTGCAGGCTATATACCCGATTAGTATGTCCAGCAAGTGTGTGCAGACAGTCCCCGGTCTCGGGGTTCCACACCTTTACAAAGTAGTCGTAGGCTCCGGACACCACCAGCTTCCCGTCGTATTGCACGCAGCGCACCGCGGCCAAATGCCCCATGAGCACGCGAAGACAGCGACCCTCGGGGATGGACCACACCCGTAAGGTGGCGTCGCGGGAGCCCGAGATCACCCTGGGAAGAAACATACGAGGCATAAAATCTCCTGCGGGTTGGACTTCCCGAGTCTTAATTCTACGCAACATGAAATCTGATATGCATAGCTATTCACAAGCACAACCATTAAATTGGAATAATTCCTGTATAGAAAAATATGATTCTATTGAGTCCGTGTGTTAAGTTATCAAATAATATTGGACACGTATTTTCTTTATCAAATCAATAAAAAATTACAAAGATAAGGCACATCAAAATTCAGAAGTGGGTCTTGTGATGTACTTTTAAGTAAAAAGTCTACTAAAACGTGACTTCTCGCCAAATTTAAATGCACTGTGCTACACTGCGTCGTTATTTTTGGTTTAAGAGACAAATGGAAAAATACATGTCCAATAGATTTTATTAATATGTCTGACGGGCTAAAAAATATTTATAGTCACCATCCCAAAACGAATGGTTATAGTTTAGTAAAGTTCATTTAAAGAATGCTGCACTTAACTTAGTTGCAAAATACTTAGTACTTTATCATTTTCTTGCAATAAAAATTGTATTTTGTAGCATTCTCCCTAGACGTATTTTACAAAACCACAGACATTCGATTCGAGATGGAATCGAATGGTTGTGAATTACTAAACTGATCAGCGTGTAGCAGATGCGTGTATGTGTATGATTGATAAACCAGCAACCCAAAAGAAAATAAACTTCACAGAAGTATAAAAACCGTGTTTGCTATTTAGCTGTTCATTGTACTAAAAATAATAAACGCTTCAGCAGATTTATACGCAGCAATTTTTTATACTACGTATTAAACCTCATTTTGAACTCCCGACAGAAACAGAGGGGTGTTATAAGTTTGATGTCTGTATCTGAGCGTATGCGTGTCTGACTCTGGTATCCTAAACGGATGAACCTGGATTGATTTTGATCTCGTTTTGTTTTATTGAAAGTTGACCGAATCGAGAGTATTCTTAGGCATATTTGATGAAAATCGGTTCAGCCTTAGCAACAAGATATTATGCCGTAATTTCGTGTTTCTATATTGTCATTGTAGCGTGCATAAAAAAAACAATCAAATAAAATTTAAAATATACTAACCCCGACGCAAAAACCTCCAAATAATTACTTGCATTGGCGACAGTACGACGGTTCGCATTTTTAATTTTTTTACTTTTTGGAGGCTTTTATGTTGGTGGTTTTAAATTATAACTTCTTCTTTAGTATTGTAGTCTAAGTGTTGTGTATTATTAAAACAGAATAAAACTAAAGTTAATTTGCGCTCAACGCAAAGCAAATATACAAGTAAAAATGTTTTAGATAAATAATAACAATATGTAGTAAAATATCGCTTGAAGGCATTTGTTATTGTTCGCAGCAGGAAGATAGATTACACCTCGCGTGAGCAATAATTCGATAAACATAATAATTATCTAAATTATTAATACATACATACATATTATCTTTATTATTGCAAAGACTTCATAACAAATAATAACGGTCGCGATGTTTTATGATAACGTTACACATTCACTTACTGTTTATGATTGTCTTTATTTTGTCGCAAGCTGTGTTTATTTTAAATTATCGAAATAATTCATTGATGTCGTATCATTGTTATCAGGAGTCACTTTATTATGGTTTTTCCGACGCTCAGCATTCATTAAGTGACTTGCATGTTCACCAAACGATATAGTTAATAATATAACTAAATGGAAGTGCCTGTATGATTATGTAACCCAAGCTTGCAAGTAATTTATGAGTTGAATAAATCTAAATGTTTCAAAAGCTATTATTCCACAATCCATCGTAAAATATTAGATTAGTAAATCAGTTCTAATTAGTGTTAGTAATAAATATATAATAATTTATTTGTAGTATGGCGTACACACAACAAATTCTCTTATCTTTTAATAATTATTATTTCGCTCAGCTATGGTAGTGTTAGTTTTTACAGTGGATCATGGTTAGTACATATGTCGATAATAGCAGGTATTTTTTTTAAACTTATGTCTAATGATAAATACAGTGCGACTAGCCAGCTCAGAAATTCACCGCGATTTCAACAAAACGAATAAAGCTTCATATTCATAGTCAACGAATCATTTTGTGTTGCTGGCGACACATTTGACACTTAAAGTGTATTAAATGTTGTCAGCAAACTTTCTGAAACACTGTTGAGAAACTTTTGTTTCCCAATGACTAATGGGCTTTATTCACGCACACATCGTTGTGTGTTACCGCAAAGGCGCCAACAGAGCTGACTTTTCACAACCGTTTGAACATCCTACTGCATAGTCTACCTGTTTTGGTATAGATGCATACAACGCACGGTGGAAGTATGTCCGGCGAGGACCTTCAAGCATTGGCCAGTGCGGGCGTTCCAGACGCGTAGCGTGCGGTCTGTGGAGCCGCTGATCACGAGGTCGTTTACCATCTGCGAGGACCACACGCCTCCAGAATGTCCCACCAAGGTACGCAGGCACTGACAAACAAAGTTTAATTTTACTAGGTTGATCGGTGCTGGTTTCAACCACACTTTAGAAGTAAATTATTTATGGTACCTGGATAGAACATTTTCGATGGTTGTATTATTCCATGGTCGAGATTTTTGGATAAATGACCCGCCTCCGTGCAGCGTTTTAAATATTGGATTTGAAGATTGGGTATCCAACACCCCAACATCTTACAAACTAAGTTTTTTTTCTTGCACGACGAATTTTTCACGCGTTGCTGTTAACGGAAGTCACGTATACAAACCAGACTTCGTACAACGGAACAACGTTCGTATTTTACAAATATTTGTTCCGTGTGGGAACCGAGCCTTTAAAAAGTAGCCGTGACTTTTACCAGCTCCAAGGAGCCGTGGATCAAAGTAATTAATATTAATTCCAACTAAAAAAGAAACTTCCAACCACCAGGGTCACAAACAAAAAAATGTTTCATTTCCGGTACGGAACTAAAAAATATTTAAAAAATCACATAAACAAGTCTTCGATCTTGAGAAAAAAGGAATAACGTAACAAAAACAAGTTTTTCATTTCCGATACGTAACTCAAAAAGAATATGCCACAGATGACAAGATACACATTATAAACTCCATTCAAAAAAATTATAAGTTAGCCTGACAATAAATACTCAATTGATATTACCTTCAGACTGTATTATCAATTGGTACAATTGTTGGACAATAAGGCTGATAATCGCCTCATTAACAGTCGAGAAATTGATAACAAACAAATATAAATTGTAAAGTTTTTAATCAACTCACCTTGCCAGTAACAGCCGACCAGACTTTGAGGGTAGTATCATCACTGCCGCTGAGGATACGGTTGCCATAGAACTGCAGGCAGGTGATGACGTGGTCGTCATGTCCCCTCATGATGATGGGCGACGCTACTGGCTTGTGCAGCCAGTTATTTTCGATGAGGTACTGGCGCATGTACGCGGCCTTCCAAGGACTGGCACAGCGAGGGAGGGAACGGGGCATTTTCTTTAGGGTTGTGATCCCGATGCGACGGCATTGCTCCTTCCACAGCAGGTTGTCTTCGGCGAGGAACCTGAAAGTTAGGATAGTTATAGAGCCTGGTCATAAACGTGACATGGTTATTTGAAATAATTGTCGTATTGGTGATTTTCTTCACAAAAAGCAGGTGAACAGAAATCATAACCGGCGTGCGTGCATGACTACATATATGAACGTAAATGACGCTAAAGGAGTATGTAAGTATTGCAGCAGGTCCAGTAGTTTCTACCTACCCCCCATGGGAAAAGGTCGTAAGATATGTATGTATGTTTGTCACGAAAAGTTTATGAGTCAGAGCCACCACTCTACAGTTATTTTCTTCAATAACTCGATGTCTATTTTTAGGGCACCAAATTACTCTAGTCATCTAGTCCTTTGAACTATTGACCACAGATCTTGATTGTTTCTATTGATCGATCAACTGTAATTGTCTGCCAATCATAGTAATAGAATTTCATCAAAAGCACTTGCGATATTTTTATTTGTTACATGACCGCAAAATTGAACTATGTACTTTACATGTTGGATGCAATAAATCAGATAATTAAAATATTTTTTAAGCCTCGCTGTTATCTGCATCAAAATATTTGTTATGTGTGCTCTCTATGAAACAGTATCGGCTGCTTTAAAATCCAAGGCGTTTGATACAAGACTCCAATCTGGTGTGTGCCGTGACTAAGACATTATTTTATTTTAGAAGTTGGGTATAACACATAATATATTGTGACTTTAACGAGGGAGAGTGAAAGAAGAAAACGTGCATTGAACAATAGCAGGAAGATGATAATGATGATGGTACAACTAGTTCTACTGTGTCAAAAGTGACTTACTTCCAATAGCGACATGTTTGGGCAGCCCTGAGCAGATCTTTAGGCTGAAGGTATCCCAGCACAGTGAGGGCTAGTTCCTTGGGCAGCAGAGAGATGAAGTCTCGTTGGAACAGCGGTTCTATGGCCTTCATCATGTGCCGCACCTGACTTGGGTCGCAGCAGTTGATCAGCTCATCGATGGCCTGGATCTTCTCCACGTTAGACCAGTTGTTAAACCTAGAAAATGGAGAATGTTACTACATCGCCCTATTCTGTAAAAAAATCTCAGGAAAAGTGAGCGTGAAGTGAGTTCTCATTGCTGATTCGCACTAGGGAATAGCAGTTGAATCTCATTTCAGCTAAGATTTCACAGTAGACTCTTACACAATAAGACTACAGTTAACCCGGCGACAGCACAGTGAAAACCAGCCAAGTTCGAGTCGGAGTCGCGCACGAAGGGATCCGTATCATTATCGCAAAAAACGGCAAAAAAAATTACGTTCGTTGTATGGGAGCCCCCACTTAAATATTTATTTTATTCTGTTTTTAGTATTTGTTGTTATAGCGGCAACAAAAATACATCATATGTAAAAATGACAACTGTCTAGCTATCAAGTTTCATGAGATACAGCCTGGTGACACACGGACTGACAGAAAGACAGACAGACGGACCGCGGAGTCTTAGCAATAAGGTCCCGTTTTTACTCTTTGGGTACGGAACTCTAAAAATTTTAACATCGAGTGCATGGTTGGCTAAGGATGACACGCTAATTTAAAATGAATTATTGCCAATATTTTAAGGAATTATTTAAAACTTACTGCTATGATTTGGATAATGCTTTTTAAATTGAATAAGGGATTTTGAGGTACGGGGACCTAAACTATCATAAAATTTACTTTTACTGAAAATCATCTTTATAGACCAGGCATACAATTTATGCGGGCCACACTCACCCATCTGTGTGCTCACTGGGTTAAGTATAGTTTATTTACGCCTGAGGAGAGCTCATCTTATTTCAGATAATGGCTTGCTGAACACAACAAGAAACTGGAATTTCTAGTAGTATAGTGAAAATAAGAAAAAAATTGACTGTGATTTTTGTAAATATATTATCTGTTAAAATCTAATTCTCAGTAAAGACTATTTAAAACGTGCTCACAATGGCAGAAACTAACTCAAACGTAAGCTAAAATAAAATCATAAGTCATCTGTCGATAGTAAATCGCAAAGTAGGTAATCATCATGTACATGATTAAATAATGATGATGATGTACTTATATATCGTACAAATTGCATTACTAATAATTGAGATAAGCTGCTTGCGCCCTAAGTGCCCATTATTGTGTATTACTATTCAGAAAACGTACTCTTTGATATTGCTGGGCAACCTTAAAAATGATACTTCTTCCTTGTGATTTGGCTGGAAAATCTTTACTCAGTAGTAAAACAAAGTTTGGCGCCTTCATTTATATAAAACATAGTTATTAATTACGTGGGACACTCAGAAAGTTTTGCGAAACTAAAAAAAATTGTTCTATACGTACATATATTTTTATTAAATCTTTTCAAAGTACTTTCCACCAGCCTCTATACAAAGATTCATGCGCCTAAACCAGTTTTCAAAACACTTTTTCCAGTCCGCCGCAGACACCTCGTTTACAGCCTGCTCGAACGCAGCCAGCGCATCTTCCGGCGACGAAAATTGTATCCCTTTGAGCTGATTTTTTATTTTTGGGAATAAAAAGAAGTCACACGGTGCTAGATCAGGGCTGTAAGGAGGGTGACCCAGGAGTTTGACTGGCGTGCTGTCCAGGAAGTCCCTCGTTTTGAGTGCGGTGTGCGCAGGTGCATTGTCGTGGTGGAGCAGTAGCCCGCGGAGCCCTGTGTTTGGTCGCTTGTTGCTTATAACAGAGAAAACTTCTGGCAAACATTTGGTAGTATACCATTCGGCATTAATGCTTCTTTGATCCCGTAAGGGAATTGATACCAAGTGGCCAGTCAAATTAAAAAAGCTAGCGATCAAAATCTTACCCCCGCTTCTAGATCGCTTCACTTTGGTAGGCGTTGGCTCATTTTGAAACACCCAAACAGTCGACTGGCGCTTGGTTTCTGGGTCGTATTGATAAATCCAGGACTCATCACCTGTAACGATGTCGTAAACACGCCGAGACGAGCCTGCTTCAAATTTGTTAAGCATATCACGGCACCATTCCACCCGGGCCTGCTTCTGAGCATCGGTGAGGTTGTGCGGCACCCAGCGTGATACTATCCTCCTCACGCGAAGATGGCTGTGTAGAATCTCGTGAACGCTTCCCGATCCAATCTTCAATATGTGTTGAATCTCCTGATATGTAATTCGCCTATTGTCTTGGATTAAATTTTTCACTGCTAGCACGTTTTCTTCGGTAACAGCCGTCAAAGGGCGACCGCTTCTTTCGTCATCCCCCAAAGTTGGTCGACCGCGCTTGAATTCGTTATACCAACGATACACGGTTGCCTTGGAAGGGCCTTCATCCATGAATGCCATTTGAAGTCTATCGTACGATTCATCCGGTTTCAGGCGACACTTGAAATCGTATAAAATCATAGCTCTAAAATGTTCCCGGCGCAGATCCATATTTCAGTGAGACACAATACTTTGAATTAACTCGCAAAAAATGTGGAGGGAAATTTTGAAATTGGAACTTACTTATTTTTACTTATAAATAATCATATTTTCGAAAAACATTATAACTGGCCAGTCTCCCATATATAAAAACTTTTTTTCGCAATACTTTCTGAGGGGCCTGGTATGTCAAGATAAATAAAATGATGAGAAACTTGAAGATTTAATGATTACATGTATTGTGAACCGCCAAATTTTGGTTTATTATTTTTAGTTAATAGTGTAATGAAAACGCAAAATAAGTTCAAGAAGAATATAATTCTGCCAACGTTTTCTAGTCCCACTATTATGTTACAACAACAAAAAAAACGTCTGTTGAAAGGTTAATTGTTGTACATACCTGCTCAGCCATGGCTTGATCTCCGGCGGCCCTTGTTCGACCTCAGCACTTGCAAGAGTGCAACTGGGGGTAGGAGACGGCCACCCATCCGATCCCAACGAGGATGATGAGGAACCCTCCCCGCAGAACTTCTTGTTCGACTGCTGCGCAGGTGGTTCGTGACGACGCTTCCTCTGGGGATTTACAATGCCATAATCAGATGCAAGTCGCAAATAATCAGGATAAAGTTTTTTTTTTTAATGATGATGAATACAGCAGAGCGTCGTTTATTTGTTCCCTTCGATCAAGGATTCTTTGTTTCGGTACAAAAAAGGCTGTTTATTTATTCAAGCTTCACACAAACATGATCTTATTTATTTCAAGTAGTAGTATCAGTTTTCAGTGTATTAATGTTATTGCAATTCATAATCAATATTCCTTTTGGTGCACGATAGGACGATATTTCATATTTTCATTCAGTAATATATAAATCAGCCATTTGTGATACTGCTGAACTTCCTGTATGCACAATGTTTTTCGCCTTGAACGTCTGACTCAAAAACTTACCCTGTAGACAAACATTGTCGGTTGGTGTTAGTAATTTACCCACACAGCTAGTAGTCTTATTTGTGTTAGTATTTTGACAGATGATAAGGCAGTGTCCGTGTGTTAACAGGGCTCCACTGAATGTACTAGTTGCGATGACAAATGAGTTGTGTGTAAGTGTGAATGGACGACAGCACGCGTCACCAATCCTCGGAATATTTTTCAAATTGACTATCCGATTAACGTGATATATCAGTATAACTGCAGGTTAAAGTATCTTCGACATCACACGTACCAACAACTCATATTAGATGGACTATACAATGATTTGAGTTAGAACTGGATTTTGCGATCGTTTCAACACTGTGTGACAAGCGCAGAACCCATTCTCTCTAACACACCACGCAAAATCAAAATAATGCAAACCATATTTATGGTATAAGTTAACACAATAATTAATGTTACAAGAAAATGGGTACGAGCATCATCTTTGCTGTTTCAAATAACACTTGAATCGCCCCGCATATGTAAGTAATTTGAAACAACAGACGCCACATCATCCAAAGCAGAGAGAATTACAAAACAAAACAAAAATAGTGTTGACTCTGTATCATATTGTGACGTGACAAGAACTCGACACTATTTTCACTCAAGCCATAAATTTAGATAACCTTTACTCTTTCCAAATCAAAAACTATATTTAATCTATACTAATATAATAAAGAGGTAAGGTTTGTGAGTTTGTGAGGTTGTAGGAGGTATTCTCTGGATCTGCTGAATCGATTTAGATGAAATTTGGCATAGAGATAGTTTGATACCCTAGGAAGGACATAGGATAGTTTGTATTCCCTTGGGATGATAATTTGGTATACATTTTGGAATACATCTATAGGCCAAACATAATTCTGTCTTTGTTATCTTAAAATGATTGACAGAAACAGGACGTTTTAAATATTCTTGACTAAGCATCGTACATGGAAAATCCAACAGCCACTCTATATTAGAGAAAACATTTTAGTTGCCCAGTTAAGTTGCAATGCATGAATATTTTTGGGTTTTGCAACATAGACAAATAAAGGAGCTATAATGACGACTCTTAAGGATGTTGATATCCTATAAATCCCGTACAGCAGCCATAATCAATTATAAACAGTATCTACCTAAGTCAGACCATATAAAAAACTGACGGGGAGAGATCGGGACAACACTATAAATTTATGTTTTTATGTATTTAGCTTCAAATGAATAATACATTATCAAGAGCCGCTTTCTGAATATATAACAGCTATTATTTACGCCGTGGTGTCCGATAATGTTCACTTTATATTGATATATATTACAGTTACGTATTTTGAAATATCGACGTATAAGCCGATGCATTAAAGAAAAGAATCTTAATTGGCGGCTTGTACTTGCGTTGACAGATAGTACAATTAACATATAAAATTTCAGGTCAGACTTTTTCAAATTACATTTAAAGAATCTTTAGTTAATAATGATAAAAACAAGACCCGCAGGCTTATTACGTATCTTTTGTAAGAGCAAAACGATAGCGATTTTTGCGCAATAATGGCTCTTCAATACAGAAGTTTTAGATTTTTTGGCGGTTTTCTTAGAAATAAGTACATTTGACAAACAGCAAGCCATTAGCAAATGATGTGTAGTGTGATGTGTAGGACCTACCATACCTAAACTGTAGGTAATTTCGACTTTTATGACTTAAAGCGTTTGATCGCGCGTTGATTGCTGTTTCTTACGTAATACCCTTGCGGGTCGTATTTATTTCAAATATTACAACTTCAAAAGGTGACTTGTCGTACACACATTCATTTTAAACAACATCTATCCATAACCACCAACTCAGTTACCTGTTTGGAAGATTTCCTACATACCTACCTGCTTATATTAGATACATCAAAACACGGGTAGAACTTAAACAATCCTTATTATGAACGAATATTACATTTTACCCGACTACGGCGAAGCAAAAGGGAGGATTATGTTTTTTGACCGGTATTGTGTGTGTAGGTAAATGTGGTGTCGTTGGAAGCGTCTTGTTTGTCCGCTGGTTATAGACTATCTGACGTCACATTAAATTGAATATGACGCCCTCTATTGGGAACGAGACGGTAGATTTAAGGACATATTTTATTGTTTCATATTTTTTAGAACGTGATTTTTCAGTAGTCGGGTTTTAGTTTTTGAACTTATTTTATTAATATCAAGCAAATCAAAACTGTTTTTTTTTCCTATGGTACACGCGTGAGGGAGTACAGACGACACTAGTGTGCAAGCGAGAGAACATGATAAGCACTGGCATTTTAGATTCGGTTTCTTAATGAACCGGGTTATAACAAGTATATAAATTACGTATATAAATACATCATATTAAAGTTTAGGTGTCTCTGAATATTTCGTACGTTAACTTCCTGTTATGCATGCAAACTTAACACGTACGAAGATTCGAAGTTATGATGACCACTCAATAAAATGTTTAGTTGCAAATCCCGAGTAATGCAATTGCGCGGATTTCAGAAATACTTGCACGTATCG
Source organism: Orthosia gothica (assembly GCA_949775005.1). NCBI lineage: Eukaryota > Metazoa > Arthropoda > Insecta > Lepidoptera > Noctuidae > Orthosia > Orthosia gothica. The sequence continues at coordinate 31,071,116 of OX459039.1, read as the reverse complement.
AATGGAAGTTGGCAAAGTGTAAGTTCAGCATTGTAAGATTTGCTTCATGTCGCTTATAATCAGAATTGGGACGTTTTTAAACGTTTTCATTTCCAAAAAAAAAATGCAAACAAACTCACTTTTTTTTTGCTGCACTCGCAATGTAGGCCGTTCGTTAACATTTTTAATACATGCCCTAAGATTAATAAAATGAATAACTATTTGAAATGTTGTAAGCTATTAAAAATCCAACCACCAAATTAGTAGAATAAAGCGGCTCAGGAACCATTGTTCAACTGTATTTATTCATTTAGAGATAAATTATAAATGTAATTTTAACATTAACAGCAGAAATATAATTAGAATATGAAGGGTGGAAACATGATAAAGAAAGTTTTTATCCAGAATGATAAACAATGGTTCCTTCATGCTAGTCTGTTTAAGAGGAATCTCTGGAGATCTTTAAAACTAGTAGTTTTTTACCCGGTAAAGTTGTTAATATTAATATTGTAAATAACATATTCATTCCAGATGCAAATTCTCCGAATGGAGAGAGACTTCAAAAACTTGGATAGCATTAAGCGGGCATCGACACAAAGCGGCACATATAAATAGATATGCCAGTTAATACATTTAAGCCTATTTTATATTACCCAATTTCTTTCCCTCTCTCTTTCAGGTTCCGGTTCCGGATCATCACTCGAGTCATCCTGAAATACGCATTTTTGGCATACATTAAATATGTGAACTATTTCATCCATATTGTCCATGAAGTGAATATTTGAGCATAATAATCAACAGTTCAAATGGTGCTAGCCAAAAGTCCATGACATAATTTCGAAGTCCTTTGTTGGTATAAAAACAATCAGCAAAAGAAAAACGTGGCTGTTAAAGCCTGAACATCTGTGTACACAAAGTTTTTCTTGCTCTAGGGAAAATGTCGGGTTTCACTAGAACTAGTTCTGGCTATGAATAGATTTACAGAAAGTTTAAGTAGGTTATCGACAACGCCTTTTTGCAGTAATAATTTGTCCCGCAAAATGAAAACGTAACAAACATCTTCGTCTTTTTAAATAAGCACCGCGAAAAGAATAATTTCGTTTGTTAAATTTTGCCCTTTTTTGCCTGAGTGAGATAAGATAATATATAACAGTAGACTAGACTAGACCAAGGCAATGCTGATGAAATGTCAATAAAGGCTATTCTGCTGACGTTCCGCCCGCATGTTGTATATATACACTTTTACATTTACCATGAGATGTTCAGACTTAGTCACGTCAACAAATAAAATATTCACTCTTCAACAGTTTTTGTTTACCCCTAAATGTTCCCAAGAAGAAAAGAAGGGAATATCACAGAGAATATATGTAGTAATAATTAAACATGAAGAAAAATTCTCACATCATGTGACGATAGGCACGTGCACCAGGTATCCTCTACAATATCATCATCGGAGCAGCTGTCCTCAGCATCCGGACAGTAGGTGAAGCTCTGTAACAAACGAACATGTGTTTCATTTGAAACCCACCACCTTGTTTCTCCATGGGTAAACCTTTGTGAAACCGCATTGGACAACCAGTCTCCATCATTCATTGCTGAATTCGTCATTGAAAAACCCTTTCAACCTTCACTATCTCTCTATCTACATTGTTAGAGGTAAATTCCTATATCAAAAATGCTTTTATACTTACCACACTCTTACGTGTAGAGCTGCCAGCCTCATTCTTCCCGCTGTCATCGAGACCAAGCAACTTGTCTGCGTTGGAGGTGGACGGCACTGTGAACCCTTTGGTGCTGTCTGAACTCGCGCTGCCTATACTTGAAGCATTGGAGCTCGTCCTGCCTGATGGACCACTCGCATCCATTTCTAAACCCTCTTCATTATCACAATCCAATTTATCCCCTTTATACAATTTCCCCTTGGGAAAATCTTTCTTCTCCTCTGTATTGCTATTCAAAAGCTTCTGCATGAAATCCTCTTTCTGTTCATGCACCACGTACTTCTTAGAATGTATCATGTTCTTTATAGTTGTGTTGGAGTCGTCCCCGTCTTTGCTGCAACCGGGGAGGCTATAATCATGTGTTATTAGGTTGGAGAGATTTGATATCGTCTCCGAGCTAGAGGCCAGGCTCGAATTGGCGCTGGATAGGTTGCCGGAGTAGTGAGCGGGCGCCGCTATCTTGCCATCGACGATCATCCCTGAGCAGTGCTTCAGGATTCTGTTCTCCTCTTCGAAGTCTTCCCGCTCGATATCGTCGATCTGCTGCCTCCCATTGTTCTGCGGGCTCACCGGTTCCTCTAAGTCACGATCAGTCTTAATCTCTTGGTTAATATCGTAGGGTTTGTTTGCCGCATCATAAATCCCAGACCCATCGCGTGAACATTCTTGATCCATACTAGAGGGTGATTCTTCCTGTAATTTAATTAACCATGTCATATGTGCCACTACACAGATTATGCAAAAAAATTAGGGACTTACTATGAAAGGAGATGTTGTAAAAGACCAACAATAATAAAAATACCTATATACTCACTCTTATTAGATATCTTCTAGTTATTCGGTGAGCATGAGCAGGATTCCTGTGAAATAAACATAGGATCAGTACTATCACAGAGTTTGTATGTTATATGAAATGTATGAAACCAGGTATTCTATACAATGCCTAGGTAAATTATAGAATTCCGAAAAACGGCCGGTAAAGTATGAAAGAATTGTATTTCACAGGAATTCTATAAAATTTCTAAATGGCAATAGGAAATCAGTTAAAAAGGATATCGGCCATTACGGGGGTAAACGAGGGTGCGCGAAAGGCTTGGTTAGTAGCGAGTAAGCTTGGTTAGTAACAGCCACATCCACACGGGTCGATCTACAAGGTCAACCAACGGTTGCCGATGTTGGTCCGTGGATGGGTGATCATCTCTACATAGCGAAATTACTCCGTGCCTTGCAAAGCACGTTAAACCGTTAGTCCCGGCTTTCATTTTTAGATATTTGACAGTCGTTACAGAAAGTCTGAAGCCAGGAGATCTGACACCAGTCATTCCAAGGGGTATTGTGTTACCCAGTTACTGGATTGTGGAGGTCAGATAGCTATAGCACCATGTAAAATACTGACACTAAGACTGGAAGCTGACTCCAAAATAATTGGAAAAGGGCTAGGCAGATTGATTGTTAATTGTGTTTTGATTATTTTTAATTGTTAATGAGTCTTATAAAGATTTAATGTTTTATATTGTGTGAACAATAATTATTTTTAGAATTCACAGAAGGAATGAAAATATTTCACTGAGAATTTTAAAATAAATTTTTGCATATTTCATATACAGGGACTGTCTGACATCAACGCGAAAAAACGAGTCCATGGAAACATAATTCATGCCGCCCCAGTGTTGGCAATTTCTTATTTTTTAAGTTATCCTATAACATAATATGTATATACTATAAAACCAGTAAGTGGTTTACCTAGCATTCATATTAAAATCAAAATGAATCCATTTGGCCCACACTAAGTTGCCATCTCGCTGCATTTTGAAGAATACCGTTCAATCACTTTCCACACTTAGTATGAACTACCATTCTTCAAACTATGGTGATGATGAGTACTTTCAACTAAAATGATGTAAGACGGTTGTCCTTAAGGACAATACTGACGTTCGTGTTAATGTGAGCACAAGCTAGAAAAGGAAAAAAAAAATGTGCTCATGAAAGTCACAAAATGGTCATGAATTGAGGATAATCTGAAAAATGAAAGCTAAAATGGAGAGATATAGTCAGCGTCCCTAGGCCACGGTGACCGCTTCCCATCAGGTGGGCCGTGTGCTTGTCTGCCACCTAAGTGGTATAAAAAAAAAAAAAAAAAAACGAGTCACACCAAGTGAATATGAGACTACTCAGTGAAATCTATTGCATCCAATGGTTGTTGATATCTGATGCTACATGAATCTTGATTTTAAAACAAAGTAGTATGACAATCTATACTGTATTTACATGAGTAGCACTGCTCCATCAAAACATGAATACATATTCACGATAGGCAAAACAGCTGTTCAATCAAAGAATGGAAATGATCAATGTTATGAAAAAAACTGAAAAGCGACAGTACAGACAGGCATGTACTACAGCTCTGCAAACAGAAGACTTTTTCACAACAAATACATTAGAAGTAAGTTAATTAAAAAAACAAGCATGATCCTATAATTTCACTGTAGAACGGACAATGATCGTCACCTAAAATAATACCACATGCCAACTTATACTTCAGTATAACAAAGCTAAAATAAAAGTCACAGTATGCCACCCCAAGGAAAACGTCGGAACATGACTACACACATCTACCCAGAAGGTACAGTAACACCCAAACAAAACTAACCAAACCATACCACCAAATCTATCTATCTTCTTTAGCGTCTATTTGACCCAAAATAAAACAATAGAATCAAACCAAACACAGATGATTTCCTGAATATTCAGAAGGAAGTCTTGCAATAATACTACTAAACTATCAACAATTATACCAAACACAAACAAGTTTATCCCTATAACGCATACTTCAATCACTCTTAAAGGGCAAAAAAATCTCTTAAAAAAAATTAAAACCCCTGTGGCTTATTAACCAATGATCTATTAGTAGACACACTTCGATCAACATCAAGACAAATAATTATAACACGATATCTTGCGGAAAGACCCCGATCAAAGAGTAAAAAGATCATAACTTTTGAACGGATGAGCCGATTTTCATCAAAAATATCTAAGAACAATCTCGACATAGTCCGCCACAGACAGATACTCAAATACATAGATACACACTTCAAACATATAACACCTCTCTCTTTCCATCGAGGGTACAAAACAGAGTAATAACGCAAGACACAGTAAACTAAACAATTGTTATAACGATAACAAAGAATTGTTATAGCTACTTGCCATGAAGAGTGACCCGTTTGTAGTGCATAACTCCAAGATATAAAAAAAAAAAAACTGAAATTATAGAAATGTAATGACTAAAAAAAGTTTTTTTAGGAATAGGGATACATGTCAAACTCAAGTATCTGCATGTTTCAGTACAAAAAAGACAGTGGGTAACCCGAATTTTAATAATTGAAATTTAACTCCACTGATTACAAACAAACCTGCACCTGCCTTATTTTATCTCTGCACCATCCTAAGGTCGACTGGTAGAAAATGCAAAAGGCATCTGCCTTTGTACTTGTGCACAAAGTTTTAATAATTAAATAAACCTGCAGCATATTTTTTTATTTTGTGTGTAAGGTCAGTATGATTTTATTGATTTTATAGTAAAATGATTTAAAACTACACCTACTTAGATTACTTAAACTGAAATACTCTAGTTTTAAAAAATTCAATATAATTAAACAAAGCGCAACAACTCAAGCCAAAGTCAGTTTCGACTAAAGAAATAATATCCTAATTTAAAATGGTTGCAACACTGGTCTTTGTAACCATGCTGAATTTTGAGCCTATTTTATGTCTACGACGAGGTCAGGATTTTGCAACGCCAGCACTTCCACCTTCTAGCTCTAATGATGTCAACTCTTAACTTTGTAAAGAGAGCACATTGATCACCAACAAATTAATGAGTAATAATCTGAATCAACAACTTTTTAATTTGTACACTATATTCTTATTCATTATAAGGTTAATATTTTTAATTTATTACACTCATGTTTAATCTAAAAATGTGGTGACTGAAATAAAAACTTAAAACATCACACATATAGAATTAAAAGTATTTCATCAACTCCTTTGTCCAATTAGAATTTTAAAAACAAAGTCTAATATTTTAACCATTTATGTAAAATCTGTGTTTATCAAGTATGCACTTCTAACAAGGGATTCACAATAGAGAGATATAGCAATATAGCTAACAATCACCAAATATAAGTAAACACCAAAAGTAAACCTTGATAATTAAGAATAATCTGAAGGACTCATGAAATATAAAAGAGGAAGCCACATCAAAAGCCTTGAAAGAATTGTACCATGCAAAATGCATAAAACAATCAATATTCACTGGGCAGGGCACACTGGACTACAACTTCACATACCAATATGCTGTAATACTAATGTACACCTTTTATTGATTTGTAACATGTACTGAGAGCACATTGCAATGATATGACATGAAGGAGTAACAAGGAACAACAAGTTCACAAGGCCATTGTATTGAATTGTTTCTTTGGCCCAATAACTGTAGGCAATGTCATAATCAAGGCCATTACAATCATATGTTCAAGAATAATGTAAGCAACGAATCTCACAATAAAATAAATACACACTACGTTTATGGTGATACAAAGACACGACACCATGCACGGTCGCGATCGAAACATCGAACACGGGCCCCTGGGCGAAGCTAACGAGATACGTGCAACTGTACAGGAAGTATATATCACATGGATATCATTTCTCATAAAAAAAAACCCGACACAGCAGACACTACGACCGTGAGAATATTTTTTTAATGCTGAAAACGCAGGATTCACTTGCATCCGTCTCAACAAAAAAATATGGACAAAATTTCTCACAATTGATGGCGAAATTAACTGGCCTTTGCCTAATTACACCCCAGACTGCCGCGATCAATTCAATATTGACCTATAAGTACAACACCTAGTGGGATGCGCAGAAACGCATCGCGAGTTGAATAGCATTGCCTGGGATTTTGAAAGGCGTGAATACATAAAAAGTGGCATGGGGAACCTATTACGTGCCTCACGTCTATGACAAAACAGTTTAAAATTCGTTACATACCTGTAAGGGGGCCTGCAGCGTTAGTTATTTCATTAGTTTTGCATTATGTTTGTAATAGTAACATAATTATAATAGTGGCTTATTAAAAAAATAATCCAATGTGCAACAATCTATAGCATTGGTTTCTTTTGACTTCAAACACCGTGGTCGGCCATCGACCATAGGCAAACTAGAGGAAAGCAGATTTCATTGCTTTTTTTAAATCTGGCAACATTATTTGCCCAACACTATTTTATGGTAGACACATAAGTATTGTACTGCAGAAGTACTGCCTAACGGGTTTTGGGTGGCAATTGATTTAGCAGATGACCTATGCCTGCTGTTGAGTCTAGTGTCCGACCGAAAGTTCGGTTTCGGTTTCGGTAGAGTTTCGGCAAAAAAACGAGTTTCGGTTTCGGCAGTAAACCTGCCGAAACTACGACCGAAACCGAAACTGCATTCGCGAGGTTCTCGATGTTCGTTTCTCTCCATGTTCGGCGCATTAAATTCCATCCAAGCGAGTAATCGCCGAAGACATTTTGCCACGTCCACGTACCTAATCATATCGTGACTGGCTTGTGTTTGCAGTTCGTTTTGTTTGTTATGAGTATTCGTGTAATTTATTTTGAATTCGGTAATATTTATTACGTGATATAGCTTAAGAGTAGCTAGTAAATATAACAAGTAAAATTTCAAAATTTCAAAATCCCCCGGCACATTTATCTTGTTTGTATTACTTACCATACCAATATCTGAAAATGTCGAAGAGTGCATAGATGTGATTTAAAGATAAAAAAAAACGGTCGAGTGCGAGTACCCACCATTAAACCGCCATAATAAAATTGGTATATGTTTTATTGGTGGCTAAGTTTTAAGTGTGTGTGTGTGCTGTAATGGTTGAGTTGTTGAGGTTGGTGCCAATTAAGCTAGTCCTCTAAATTGTATGAGCGCCCATACAACCCAGAGGACTATCTTAATTGGCGTTAACTATGTATTTATGGAGACCCTTTAATTTTAAACTTTTATTTCTTAGAATCTTTCGTTTATTTGTGCAATAAGACTTATTTACTTTTGCCAAAATTCGTGATTCTAGGTCAACGGGATCTACTATATATAGGTTTTCAGCCCAAAACCTATAAGGTACTTCCGGTTGATCTAGAATTGTCAATTTTGGTTAAAAGCAAATTTTGGTACTTACAAGTTTTCGCGAAAATATAAATTTGCCCATATCTTTTTATCGTGATGACTCAGGACCTTGATTTTTATACACCTAATAGGGACTATAGACTTCAGTATTTAGTATAAATTACAACTTGCTAGGTCCACCCATTCCTGAGAAAATCGATGGTGACACACGGACAGACAGACGGACTGACGGACAAGAGAGTCTTATAAGGGTTCACGACCACGATCCTCAGTAATGAGGGACCGATTAAAGAAGAGAAGATTTACCTTTTGAGATACGGCACTCTAAAAAATAAAGACTGACTGATTATAATAACGTTGTCCAATGATATTCAAATAAACAGATACGTTATACACTCACAAAACAATTGAAAAAGTGTTCCGCGCAGCAGCGGCAGCACACATACACACTTTTCATTCATCTGACATTTCACTACAATGTCGAAAGGGATGGCTTGATAAAACAAACAAGAAAAAAAGAGACAGCTAGTGTTTGTCACTTGCGTGTGAATGTAAACAAACATTATTCTGACAACCAATGTTTTTTCTTTTTGTAACCTCCAAATATGAGAAAATTAGGAAAAAAAATTGAAATAAATTAGTAAATTGAGGTGTATTGCGTATTTACATATGGTATGAGATCCCTTCTGTTTTATGTAATTTGGTATTATAATTGGTACACTTTCTAAATACACACGATGGCATTTTTTTAATTTTGTTTTTTTTTTTCAACAAAGCGTATCGCTCTTCGCCATGCGTGACATAAACTAAAGACTAAATCATACAATTGTCTACTATTCGAGTCTTCACAATGCGCGCGCTTATAACATATCTGTTTATTTGAATATCATTGACGTTGTCTTTGTTTTTCCCTCAAAACATGATCTTTTTAAGGAAGTTTCTGAAAAAGAAACTGAGACGTTGCTGAAATTCGGTTTCGGTTTTGGTTTCCGTCGTAAAGTAGTACATTATTACCTCAATGGTCGTAAAAACCAGTTTCAGTCGGACACTAGTTGAGTCATACATACGCCAACATGCTAGCGAAATTAAACTAAACGACCTGCGCCAGGAAGCGTGGTGAAAACTGAGCTCAAAAAATAAAATTATCATAGAAATTTCTTCTCCATTCATGTATTTTTTTTTCAAAAATAATTAAATGAAATGGATCAAAGTGACAGAGAAACTTATGTCCATATGAAATTTATGATAAGTCAGAAAAGCAAACCAGTGTTACTAGAAGCAGGGTTTTTATTAGTTTGTTTCTGTTGTTCACTATTTATTGTTATTTTTTGTGCGATTATTAAATTGTTTTGTTTTTCTATTGTTTCAATAGAAATAATCTAATTACAGGTACACCTGTAATTAGATTATTTCTATTGAAACAATTTTTCATTTAACTGTACTTCTGGTATATTATGAAACTGGTATTTCGAGAATCTGGTATTCAGAGATCAAGCCCTGCACATCATAATATCGTATGGAAGTGTATTATTTGGCAGCATGAACGCAATATTATGTTGAATAATGTAGAGGCTGCATCAGGAGTTGTTTACTATACGGACCTTGTGGAAACTAGAACATATTTCCGTGCGTTCAAGCGTTTTCCCCATACCTATTATTGGAATCAAATATAACAGCTCACAATGTTATAATTAATGCTAATTTTTATCCGTAGAGCTAGGCAACTGGGCAAAATCCCAGTGTTGTAAACGACTCTTTGTGCCTATTGACCTTGTTTGTTCTGTCTCCCGCTTGGAATGGAGGGAAATGGCAATTTGTATTTTTTGCTACTTCTACGTTATTCTTTTATGATTAATTTCGTTGTGGGATCTAAGACAGTTAAATTCATTCTCCTGGACTTCGTCGAGCTTCATTGCCACTGCACTTTTCTGGTGGTCGCCACTGTTGATTCAAGCTTTCAGGAGTTGCAGTGATTTAGGAATAGGGCGGTGGGATTGTCCCAACAAAGAAAATAACAATTAAAGTTTATCTATTAAAAAATATATGTGATACTTACGAACATTTGATTCCACACATAGCTACCTCATCGGGGTGTAGTTGACCCCGCATCATTGATACGGATGATGCTGCGGTAGCTACTTAATGGCCTATTGACAACGTTTACTTTTGTCTTCTGCGTCTTTTTTGTTGCGTTCTAAGTAAACAAATTAATTAAGTCTGGCACCCTCTTAATTATATAGACTAGGATGGTGTGCCTAGAGCTCTGGGCTCACCATCGTCGGCATCAATTTGAGGCAATCGCTTGCGTATTATGACAGTCTAGACTGTTATATTACGCAAGCGATTACCGCAAATTTCATATGCGCAAAACTGACACCACTCAAAACCTTTGCATACTCATACATGAGATGAGATATTCTTAGAAAACAATAATTATTATGCCGATGCCACATAGAGATCATGTCCGTAGTCGAATAATGTCAAACCGCTTCAGTCGATATATTACATTATTACTGTTTGAAGTCGATGTTCAATTTTATTTCCAACAATAGCTGATAGCAACACTTCTCCAAATTTCACAGATGTTGAATTGAAATTGATTGAAATGACAAGACCTAAGACCTGTAGTGTAGCATGTATTCTAGCATCTAACGAAAAAAAGATGTTAAAGATGTGATTTTTCGAATTTATGACTAGGTTAGGTTAGGTTAAAACGGGCTGGTTTCCGCAACTTCACGACCAAGCGCGTATTTTGCGTACGGGAAATTATGACTAATGTGAATGATGATCTATATATAATTGATTCGCCATGCGACTGCTACCCTAGCTGGTGTAAGTGTTTGATAGTATAATATTAACATGAGTCAGTTTCAATTAACATTGTCTGTAAAGAGAATGATCTATCCACAGAACAATAGCTATCTATCCAGGATCTATCATAGTTCTACACTGTGGTTCTACATAAAATTGATTCGTCATGCAACTGCTACCCTAGCTGGCGTAAGTGTTTGATAATAAAATATTAAAATGGGTCAGTTTCAATTAACATTTTCTAGAAAGAGAAGGCAAACCATTCAAAGATTTCTATTTTATATACAAACCTTTGAAACCTTGAGAACAAGTTTGTAAACGAGTCCGCACATGGCACAGGTCAAAAGTGGTCAATGAAAATTGAGCGCATGGCACAGACCGAGAGTTGTTTCAACTCACCGTTCCAAGATCAAATAAGATTGTGAAATTTGATTCACGTGATTTGTAAGACATGTGGATTACTCAATCCCAAGAGAATAGGAGTGTATTCCTAATTGCTGATGGATCTATAGAAAACCTTTATTTTGTAAGAGGCATTAACCTACTCTCACTAAGACCATTATTTACATTTGTAACTTTTATGAATATATAACATTACTGTTACTGATATAGTATCAAATACCTACAGCCAGCTTATTTGTAAATCCCTCACCGTGAAGATTTTGATGGAGTGAGCTTGAAGTGAGCATTGTTCCACCTTTAGTGGATGAATTGACAGCTAGTTCGTATTCACTTCACTTAAGCTTTCACCTTGAGAATTATAGAATAGCAATAGGTACAGATACTAATGCTGAACAACATAATATTGTGTGAGCGTCAGAATCGCAGGTCAACAGTCTTATTTAGCTTTCAAATTGTGCCTAAAAATTCTTATGGGAAAAATTTCGCCTTCATTGGATGATTAACTATTGGGATCCAGTTAGATAAAACACCGCCTTTTAGTACATGCACATGCTCATTTAATACATTACTAATACTTCAATATAAACACCACATCTTTCTATCAAATTAATACACTCCAAAATTATAACATTCTCTGAAGAAAATTCTAAAACCAATGGCTAGAATTTTCTTTTCAACCAACTGTCAAAAAACACAACTTAATCCAAATTTGAAATCGTCTTGCTTTTAAAGCATAGACTATAAGCGTAGACAATTAAAACTCACCCAATAACATCCCCTCTGAATTTTATATTGTCTCAAATAAAATTAAAATCAACCTGTATTTAACTTTGACATATTTTCCTAGAACACCCCTTATACAATTTCCAACACTGAACACATAATTAATACAAAAATAAAAACCCATACTAGTATTCCCTACCTATCATTACATTCTACATAAATAAACCACAAAGTAAGTATAAGTTTCAAATTAACAATCAAAACAACCTTAAAACTATAACTAATACCTAAATTTCAAATAAGTTCCAAAACATTATCTCTACAAGATATAACATCTAACACCTATCTTAATTAACTAATTATTCCACTAAATTCACTTCATTAAAGTTCACATCAAACTCATTGATCACTCACAATATGCTTTCTTAAACGTAAAAACTTAGTTCTGTCTAATCCTTTTGTCAAAATATCTGCAATATTAGAATTGGTTGGACAATAGAAAATTCCAATTAAATTTTGATCTATCTTTTCTTTAATAAAATGATATTTCACATCAATATGTTTGCTTCTCCGATTTAAAATGCCGTTTTTAATTAAAACAATAGCTGACTGATTATCAACAAATAATTGCGTTTTTGGTGTATGACCTGTAATCTCCTTAATCAGACTTTGAACATAAAGTAAATCTTTAATACATTCTGCGGCAGAGATGTACTCTGCTTCCGTACTGGAGAGAGCGGTGACGGACTGTTTACGCGAGCACCAATGTATAGGACCACCACTGTACAAAACTACAAAGCCAGTCGTACTTTTCCTAGTATCAGGATCACCAGCGAAGTCTGCATCACAATACGCTGTCAAAACTAAACTATTACCACGCAAATATTCAATACCAGAAGATATAGAGCTCTTGAGATATCTGAAGAGATTTTTAATGTTAGCAAAATCATTTAAATTAGGATTCTCTTGATGTCTACTACAATAACCAACATGAAATGAAGCATCTGGTCTAGTTTTATTTACTAAGTATAATAAAGACCCTATCAACTGCCTATAACGATGCACATCACTACTATTACCTTTCCCCTCTTGATGTGTATCAACTAAAATATTCGGAAATATAATTTCTTTCAAGTCATTAAAGCCAAATTTATTTAACATTTGATCAATGTAAGATTCCTGATAAATTTTCAAATAATTTGCTCCAACCTCTATATCAATACCGATAAACTTCTCGACTTTATCAAATTTTCTAATTTCAAATTCTTTTTGCATTCCAATCATTATATTATTCAATTCATTTTCAGAATTTCCTATTAAAATTCCATCATCGACATATATTGCCAAATAAATTTCTTTTTCCTTACACAAAAACAAACATGGATCTAATTTCAATTGTTCAAATCCCAATTTCTTTAAATAATCAGTTAACCGCTTATTCCACATCAGCGGTGCTTGTTTAAGACCATAGAGACTCTTCTTTAATTTCAATACTTTATTTTCACCATAATCATATCCTAATGGAATTTCCATAAAAATATCCTCATTTAACTCTCCATACAAAAATGCTGTCTTTACATCAAACTGTTTTAATTTTAAACCTTTCTGTGCAGCAATCGAAAGCAATAATCTTACACTAGTAGTATTCACCACTGGACTATAAGTCTCTTTATAATCTATATTATATTTTTGTAAAAATCCTCTAGCAACCAATCTTGCTTTATATCTTCCTTCCGATTTCACAGTAAAAATCCATTTACTAGTTATTATTCTTCTATTTCCAGCTTCTATTTTATCAACAACTTCCCAAGTTTTATTTTTCTCCAAAGAATCCATCTCTTCTTTAATAGCTTTCTCCCATAAACTTCTCTCATCACTCTTCAACACCTCGCTGTAAGTTAAAAATGATGTTTCTAAATCATAATCTTTCAACCTTATCGGTAATCTTCTATCACGTTTTGGCAAAATCCTTTTACCACTGATTTCTTCAACGGACTCCTCCGCATCCACAAACAACTCATTTCCATCCACCGTCAATCTACTATTATCTTCAATTTCATTTCCATTATTCACTTCTTGACTACTATCTTCCAAAATAACTTCTCTTCTACTATTATTATCTGATAATTCTTCAGCAATACTATCTTCAAAAACATCAATTCCCTCATTTTCATCATTTCGTTCTTCTTCTAAAATATTTTCTATGACATCATTTCCCTCTTCTTCTATGACATCATTTCTTTCTTCTTCCAAAATAGAAAATTCCTCCTCCACCCTTTCTTCGACATCTGTCTTCTTCTTCTGATCTTCTCTATAAAAACTTCCCCTCTCAACTTCACAACCACTATCTGCTGTAATGACTCTTCTCTTCTCATTTTGTTCTTCCACCTCCTCTTCTTCTTTAAATAATTTATATAAATCTGTAACTTTAGCACTCTTATTACATTGCTTTAAAAATTCCAAAACATCCTGCACATTATTATTAAAAGTCACATATCTTGAATAACATACCTTCAAACCCACCGGATCCCAAATCTTATACCCATTGTTCGTAAATCCTACTAGCAAACCCTTATTACATCTGGAATCTAATTTATTTAGTTTTGTATTTATTTTGTAATATGCCAAAGAACCGAAAATATTCATATGTTTTAAGTTTGGAATTTTATTAAACCACATTTCTGATGGTGTTCTCTCGTTAATTGTATTTGAACACCTATTGGTTATGTATGTTGCTATTAACACCGCTTCGCCCCATAACTCTCTCGGCAAATTCATGTCGAACAGAAGAGCACGAGTTCTCTCCATAATTGTTCGGTTTAGTCTCTCTGCCTTCCCGTTATGTTGTGGAGTATACGGTATTGTATAATCTATTGAAATTCCCTTATTTAAACAGTATTTTTTGAAATTATTTGATGTATGTTCACCACCATTGTCACATCTAAATGTTTTAAGTTTTAAATTAAAATGATTTTCGGATAAATTAATGAAATTAGTTATTTTCGAAAAAGCTTCACTCTTAGTTCTGATGAGATAAATTTTAGCAAAATGAGTATAGTCGTCTAGAAAAGTGATAAAATATTTAAATCCATCATATGTTTCTGAACCTATTGGACCACAAATGTCACTATGAACTATTTCTAATGGCCTAGTAGCTCTATACCTTTCGGTATTGAATGGTCTTCTGCAAAGTTTTGCACGTGTGCAGACTTCGCAGGTGTCAATTTTGTTGTCACTATCTTTTGAATTTATACCATACACTATTTTCTTCGTTTTTGAAATAGGAGTATGTCCCAAAGCTCGGTGCCAAAAATTATTAATAGAACATAAAAGGTTCACTGACTTTGTATTTGATCGAGTCGCTGTCATCTCTGCATAATACAGTCCGTCACTCCTTAACTCACCAGTCAGTAAGCAGGTACCATCTCTCTCGTAAATTTTACATTCTTTCCTGAAAAATATAATTTTATAATTATTATCCGCTATTTTTGAAATTGAAATAAGGTTCTTCTTCAACTTCGGGACTAGTAACACATCATTGAATGTAATTTTATGCGAACTGGCATTAGACCTGCATAACACCTTTCCCACAGTGTCAATAATATGTGTATTGCCGTCAGCTGTCGAGATTTTATAATTACACTTTTCTTTAAAATGTAAAAATACTTCAGAATTAATTATATGGCTGCTAGCTCCGGAATCTAATATGAACTCAATAATAGTTTCCTCATCATCATTTTCTAATTTTGTACAATTACTTACCGAAAATTGTGGTTTTTCTAAACAAAATTTCGAATAATGTGTGTTTGACTTACAAAACACACAATTATATTTTTCTTTACATTCTGTATTTTTATGTCCATTTTTCAGACACTTGAAACATATGATATATCTGTTGTTCTTCATGCTTTTGGACTCATCTTCTTTATTTCTGCAGAATTTTGCAATATGTCCTTTCTTTCCACACTTAAAACATTCTTTTATCGTTAAAAATGTTTCACAATTTTCTTTATTTTCTGAATTTTTATTATCTCTTTCTTTCATTTTAATTTCTAATTTAATCCTTGACATTAGATTTACCAAAGTTTTGTCCTCTTTAGCCGTAGATTCCCATGCTGTCCTGAAACTCGATAACTCCGTAGGTAAAATACATAGAATCTTTGACACAATCTCTGTGTCAGTTATGTTCATTCCAGTGCTCTTTATTGAATTAACGATGTTCATGAGGTCTCCTATATCCTCTAGTAAATCATTTTTTTCGAATTTATAATTATAAAAATCTTGCAGTAAATAAGATCTTTCCGCTTCAATCTGTCCCAAAAATATTCTATCCAGTGTTTCTAAACTTTCTTTTGCATTTTCACAATCTATTATTCGCCCAACATATTTTTGATCCACACTATTAATAATTATAATTCTGGCTTTAGCATCTTTGCTAATAAATTTTATTCTTCTTTTAGTTTTTGTTGAACATCTAAACCATCTAAAACTGATTTCAATCCTTTTGATAATAATAGTAGTTGTAATTTCTTTCTCCAAATTATATAATTTGAATTTCTGTCTAATTTTGACAATTCTTCTGTCATTTTTTTATTTTATTACTTCCAAAAATTATAAAATTATTACCATAGTAGTTGCCAGGGTAGGTAGCTTAGCTCATCCTCATCCTCTTGGAGGCTCATCTTCATCCAAACTTCGAATGCAAAGGGCCCATGACCTCTTATGGGAAAAATTTCGGTGCCCCTTGCAGGATTAACTATTGGGATCCAGTAGATAAAAACACCGCCTTTTAGTACATGCACATGCTCATTTAATACATTACTAATACTTCAATATAAACACCACATCTTTCTATCAAATTAATACACTCCAAAATTATAACATTCTCTGAAGAAAATTCTAAAACCAATGGCTAGAATTTTCTTTTCAACCAACTGTCAAAAAACACAACTTAATCCAAATTTGAAATCGTCTTGCTTTTAAAGCATAGACTATAAGCGTAGACAATTAAAACTCACCCAATAACAAAAATTACTTACCAATTGCTTATATTTGCTTACCATAATGAGAGAATTGCTTATTGCATCTATTAAAAGAATTAAAACATTTAAGATTGACCGACCATTCTGATATCAGAATGGCTGGTCAATCTCTGAGAGTAGTAACCATGTGGAATTACTGAAATTTTAATGTGCCAAATTATAAGCCTAGACCCAGTATATCCTGTTATTCTATCTATAAACTAGTCAAGAATTTAAAATCCTCTGTGCCTGTTAAATTTATGAGAGCAAGGTGACTTATGTCGAAAATTGGTGAGCGTCAGAATCGCAGGTCAACAGTCTTATTTAGCTTTCAAATTGTGCCTAAAAATTACTTACCAATTGCTTATATTTGCTTACCATAATGAGAGAATTGCTTATTTCATCTATTAAAAGAATTAAAACATTTAAGGTTGACCAGCCATTCTGATATCAGAATGGCTGGTCAATCTCTGTAGAGTAGTAACCATGTGGAATTACTGAAATTTTAATGTGCCAAAGATTGCTTATTAATTGCTTATTTCACAATTTAGAAGCCTAGACCCAGTATATCCTGTTATTCTATCTATAAGCTAGTCAAGAATTTAAAATCCCCTGTGCCTGTTAAATTTATGACAGCAAAGTGACGTATGTCGAAAATTGCGTTTATATATCAAAAGGTTTTATTACTCGTTTCTTTATTTTCTGAAATAACCGAATGGGGCCTAGTTTCTATATTATTTTTAATCATGGCTGTATTTATTAACTTTGTATATCTTGCTGACATAGAATACTTATGTTTTTAATAGTGGCTTAACGGACTTTTTTTTAAGTTGCCTGCCAATAAAGAGATGAAATTAATCTGCCGTACATTAATTTTTATAACTTACTGTCGTCGTTTTTTTATGTGCGTGTGGACTGAGGGACCAAACTAGTATATCGCAAAATAAAAATCGTAGGATTTATTATTAGACTTAAAACTATTGTAGAACAAATCTGGGAATTTGTAAACAAATACATATATTAAAAACTGCAGCAAACTTAAAGTGTGGTCCCTCAGTCCTCACAGATTATCAGCCAGATCTCGAAAAGTATCTGAAAACCGGCCAAGAGCGAGTCGGACTCGCGCACGATGGGTTCCGTACCATTATCGAAAAAAACCGCACAAAAATCACGTTTGTTGTATGGGAGCAGCCCCACTTAAATATCATATTAATTTTAGTATTTGTTGTTTTAGTATTTGTTGCTATAGCGGCAACAGAAATACATCATCTGTGAAAATTTCAACTGTCTAACTATCACGGTTGGCCTGGTGACAGACAGACGGACTGTGGAGTCTTAGTAATAGGGCGGGACCCTATTACTAAGACTCCGCAGTCTGTTTGTCTGTTTTTTACCCTTTGGGTACGGAACCCTAAAAATTAAGGTGTCGTGACTACAGACTTTGAGTAAAGAATTTGTAAAGATATTAACTAAATAACAGACCACAAAGCTTCAAAGATAAAATATATGTAACGACTAAACTGTGGTCCCTCATTCCACACAAGAAAGATACATATTTTAGTGAATTTATCGAATCAAATAAATTAAATCTCTCTTTTTCTACATACATTTTTAAAATGAGACTTGAAACATTTTGTAAAAAAGAAATGGAAAAGAAATATCGCCGCAATTTTTAGATAGCAATTATTAAAACTGGTCCCTCAATCCTCACATCCACTGACATATGTGCATGTACTAGCTGCTTGACGAGAAGAATATCAGAAAGACTAGTGTACTTAACTTTTAGTAAAAAGTTTCTACTCTATAATAGGTATCTAAAATTGTGTTTTTCTTACATCTTAGCTGAGATAATATTATTTTTGAATCCTATGAAAATAGAGTAGTGTAATCACACAATAAAACAAAATATAGACAGTACTATTATACTTTATACGGTAAATTTTATTTTATTTTTTATGGCGTATGTGAATTTAATGAAAAAAGGTGTGTATTCAAGGAAAGTCTATTTAATAAAAAGGCACGATAATAGTATGAGAATTAGTTTTAAGGTAGGTAGGTAGCATTAAACAGAATCTACACATTTAGGCTGTGTTTCCACCAGAGATGTGCGAGATAGCTGAGCGGTGCGAGGATGCGTACCGACGCTGTGAATCGGTGAACAGATGGGCGGCGCGAGGATGTGTAGCGGGCTGATTTCAGATAAAGTGTGGAAGCAGCGGAGCGTGCGCGCCATTGCCCGAGTGCCCGTGTTGCCCAGTGCTGTCGTTTCAGCAACTTTGTCGCTAGTTCTAGCGGGGTTCATGAGTGGTTGGCGACCAAAAAATATGAGTAAGCCACAAAAAATAATTGAACGACTTTTGAACTATTTTCAGGGTTCCGTACCCAAAGGGTAAAAACAGGACCCTATTACTGAGACTGCGGTCCGTCTGTCTGTCTGTCACCAGGCTGTATCTCATGAACCGTGATAGCTAGACAGTTGATATTTTCACAGATAATGTATTTCTGTTGCCGCTATAACAAAAATTTTATGAAATACTTATTTAAGTGGGGCTCCCACACAACAAACGTTATTTTTTTTTTGCGATAATGGTACAGACCCCTTCTTGCACGAGTCCGAGTGGCACTTGGCCGGTTTTTTAACTTTGATATTTATTTGAACCAAATTTTCTTTCTTAGCCCTGGGACCCCATGGCCCAGGTTGTCCCTATGCTAACCTAACCACTCATAAAATCCGCTGGAACTAGCGACAAAGTCGCTAGAACGGCAACACTGCTCGCGCCCATCCCTAGCACACATATCTCGCAACACATTCCTCGCACACATCCTTCCTTTGTTTTGTATGTACAAAAAGCTTTCACTAGAACTACGCTGAGAGAGCCTGGGTGTTTACCCAGCCACAACAAAACAACATCAACCAAGAAGAAGAACCAATAGAATCATTTTGTTTGAAGTAATGGTTCTTAAAAACACATCCCTTGCTACGCATCCTAGCACATCTCTGGTGGAAACACAGCCATATCATATCTACATAAAAATTATAGTAGATTAATTTAATGTTACTTCAAGATTGCGTTCGGAAACAGCTCATTTATTTATAATTACGAGTAGCAAAAAAAAATTATAATTTAAATGCTATAAAAAACAAGAAATATATAATCTGCCTTTATCTACTGATATCACTGTTTTATGAACAAACGTTTAGCTATGATGACCAATATTTCAAAATTAGTGTAAGTGCTGACTAGTATTGCAATAATTGATAAGTTAATTTTGTAATCTATTGTTTTATTAAATACATTTAAGCCATGTAATATAACATAAAATTAACCGTACAAAATATAAAAGTACTGTCTGCATTTTGTGGTCAGACTACTCTTATCTATTTTCATAGGATTCAAAAATAAATTTGTTTAGAAATTCCCAGATTTGTTCTACAATTGTTTTAAGTCTACTAGTAAATCCTACGATTTTTATTTTGCGACATACCAGTTTGGTCCCTCAGTCTACACGCACATAAAAAAACGACGACAGTAAGTTATAAAAATTTATGTACGGCAGATTAATTTCATCTCTTTATTGGCAGGCAACTTAAAAAAAAATGTCGGTTAAGCCACTATTAAAAACATAAGTATTCTATGTCAGCAAGATATACAAAGTTAATAAATACAGCCATGATTAAAAATAATATAGAAACTAGGCCCCATTCGGTTATTTCAGAAAATAAAGAAACGAGTAATAAAACCTTTTGATATATAAACGCAATTTTCGACATACGTCACTTTGCTCTCATAAATTTAACAGGCACAGGGGATTTTAAATTCTTGACTAGCTTATAGATAGAATAACAGGATATACTGGGTCTAGGCTTCTAAATTGTGAAATAAGCAATTAATAAGCAATCTTTGAAACATTAAAATTTCAGTAATTCCACATGGTTACTTATCTACAGAGATTGACCAGCCATTCTGATATCAGAATGGCTGGTCAACCTTAAATGTTTTAATTCTTTTAATAGATGAAATAAGCAATTCTCTCATTATGGTAAGCAAATATAAGCAATTGGTAAGTAATTTTTAGGCACAATTTGAAAGCTAAATAAGACTGTTGACCTGCGATTCTGACGCTCACGAAAATTGCGTTTATATATCAAAAGGTTTTATTACTTGTTTCTTTATTTTCTGAAATAACCGAATGGGGCCTGGCCTAGTTTCTATATTATTTTTAATCATGGCTGTATTTATTAACTTTATATATCTTGCTGACATAGAATACTTATGTTTTTAATAGTGGCTTAACCAATATTTTTTTTTAAGTTGCCTGCCAATAAAGAGATGAAATTAATCTGCCATACATTCATTTTTATAACTATCTGTCGTCGTTTTTTGATGTGCGTGTGGACTGAGGGACCTAACTGGTATGTCGCAAAATAAAAATCGTAGGATTTATTATTAGACTTAAAACTATTGTAGAACAAATCTGGGAATTTGTAAACAAATACATATATTAAAAACTACAGCTGCAGCAAACTTAAAGTGTGGTCCCTCAGTCCTCACAGATTATCAGCCAGATCTCGAAAAGTATCTGAAAACCGGCCAAGAGCGAGTTGGACTCGCGCACGATGGGTTCCGTACCATTATCGAAGAAAACCGCACAAAAATCACGTTTGTTGTATGGGAGCAGCCCCCCCTTAAATATTATATTAATTTTATTCTGGTTTTAGTGTTTGTTGTTATAGCGGCAACAGAAATACATCATCTGTGAAAATTTCAACTGTCTAACTATCAGGGTTCATGAGATATAGCCTGGTGACAGACAGACGGACTGCGGAGTCTTAGTAATAGGGTCCCGTTTTTACCCTTTGGGTACGGAACCCTAAAAATTAAGGTGTTGTGACTACAGACTTTTAGTAAAGAATTTGTAAAGATATTAACTAAATAACAGACCACAAAGCTACAAAGATAAAATATATGTAACTGTGGTCTCTCTCTCTCTCTCTCTCTTTTTCTACATAAAGTTTTAAAATGAGACTTGAAACATTTTGTAAAAAAGAAATGGAAAAGAAATATCGCCGCAATTTTTAGATAGCAATTATTAAAACTGGTCCCTCAATCCTCACATCCACTGACATATGTGCATGTACTAGCTGCTTGAAGAGAGGAATATCAGAAAGACTAGTGTACTTAACTTTTAAATTGTGTTTTTCTTACATCTTAGCTGAGATAATATTATTTTTGAATCCTATGAAAATAGAGTAGTGTGATCACACAATAAAACAAAATATAGACAGTACTATTATACTTTATACGGTTAATATTTATTTTTATTTTTATGCCGTATGTGAATTTAATGAAAAAAGGTGTGTATTCAAGGAAAGTCTATTTAATAAAAAGGCACGATAATAGGATGAGAATTTGTTTTAAGGTAGGTGGGTAGCATTAAACAGAATCTACACATTTAGGCTGCGTTTCCACCAGAGATGTGCGAGATAGCTGAGCGGTGCGAGGATGCGTACCGACGCTGTGAATCGGTGAACAGATGGGCGGCGCGAGGATGTGTAGCGGGCTCGTTTCAGATAAAGTGTGAAAGCAGCGGAGCGTGCGCGCCATTGCCCGAGTGCCCGTGTTGCCCAGTGCTGTCGTTTCAGCAACTTTGTCGCTAGTTCTAGCGGGGTTCATGAGTGGTTGGCGACCAAAAAATATGAGTAAGCCACAAAAAATAATTCAACGACTTTTGAACCATTTTCAGGGTTCCGTACCCAAAGGGTAAAAACAGGACCCTATTACTAAGACTGCGGTCCGTCTGTCTGTCTGTCACCAGGCTGTATCTCATGAACCGTGATTGCTAGACAGTTGATATTTTCACAGATAATGTATTTCTGTTGCCGCTATAACAAAAATAACAAAAATTGAATGAAATACATATTTAAGTGGGGCTCCCACACAACAAACGTTAATTTTTTTGATTATTTTTTGCGATAATGGTACGGAACCCTTCTTGAGCGAGTCCGAGTGGCATTTGCCCGGTTTTAACTTTGATATTTATTTGAACCTAATTTTCTTTCTTAGCCCTGGGATCCCATGGCCCAGGTTTGCCCTATGCTAACCTAACCACTCATAAAATCCGCTGGAACTAGCGACAAAGTCGCTAGACCGGCAACACTGCTCGCGCCCATCCCTAGCACACGTACCTCGCAACACATTCCTCGCACACATCCTTCCTTTGTTTTGTATGTACTAAAAGCTTTCACTAGAACTACGCTGAGAGAGCCTGGGTGTTTACCCAGCCACAACAAAACAACATCAACCAAGACGAAGAACCAATAGAATCACTTTGTTTGAAGTAATGGTTCTTAACAACACATCCCTTGCTACGCATCCTAGCACATCTCTGGTGGAAACACAGCCATATCATACCTACATAAAAATGATAGTAGATTAATTCAATGTTACTTCAAGATTGCGTTCGGAAACAGCTTGCTAATCAACTTATTTATTTATAATTACGAGTAGCAAAAAAAATAAAAAATTTAAATGCTATAAAAGACAAGAAATACATAATCTGCCTTTATCTACTGATATCACTGTTTTATGAACGAACGTTTAGCTATGATGACCAATATTTCAAAATTAGTGTACCTAAGTGCTGATTAGTATTGCAATAATTGATAATTTAATTTTGTAATCTATTGTTTTATTAAATACATTTAAGCCATGTAATATAACATAAAATTAACCGTACAAAATATAAAAGTACTGTCTGCATTTTGTGGTCAGACTACTCTTATCTATTTTCATAGGATTCAAAAATAAATTTGTTTAGAAATTCCCAGATTTGTTCTACAATTGTTTTAAATCTACTACTAAATCCTACGATTTTTATTTTGCGACATACCAGTTTGGTCCCTCAGTCCACACGCACATAAAAAAACGACGACAGTTAGTTATAAAAATGAATGTACGGCAGATTAATTTCATCTCTTTATTGGCAGGCAACTTAAAAAAAAATGTCGGTTAAGCCACTATTAAAAACATAAGTATTCTATGTCAGCAAGATATACAAAGTTAATAAATACAGCCATGATTAAAAATAATATAGAAACTAGGCCCCATTCGGTTATTTCAGAAAATAAAGAAACGAGTAATAAAACCTTTTGATATATAATAGTAGATTGTTGCATCGAGCGCAAAGTGAGTTATTAATGCACGAGTGTTATGTTGGTGCCCGAGCGCACGCGAGGGCACTAAATTAACACGAGTGCATTAATTACTCACTTTTGCGAGGTGCGTAATCTACTTTTCTTTCAACTACCAATCTACCTCTCATCTATTTCCATTTTTTTATACTTTTCTTGCTAAATATGAAGTACCTACCTATCAGAGTTTTACAATGGTACAAAATGCGGGGCATTTTTTTCACCTAATTGGTTTTATACGCCGATTTTTTTCTCAGCTAGTACTCGTACCACGCCAGTACCTTTTTCGATCTACTGCATATATTTTATAATAAAATTAATGGCAGATATTAAACCTCTGTGGTAAATTTATATCTTAACTAGCCAACCCCCGCGGCTTCGCTCCCGTCAACTGGCTACCAATCTACCTACCACTACCTACCTACCCTGCCTTCCTTACCTACTCTGCCTACCCTGGCTACCCTGCCTAGCTTATCCTGCCTACCCTGCCTAGCCTAACCTGCCTAGCCTGCCTAGTCTAACCTGCCTACCCTCCCTACGCTACCTACTCTACTTACTCTACCTTCTCTATCTACTCTACTTACTCTACATAATATACTTACTCTACCTTCTCTACCTACTCTACCTTCTCTACCTACTCTACCTACTTTACTTACTTTATCTTCTCTACTTACTTTATCTTCTCTACTTACTTTATCTTCTCTACCTACTCTACCTTTTCTACCTACTCTACTTACTCTACCTACTTTACTTACTTTATCTTCTCTACTTACTCTACCTTCTCTACCTACTCTTCATACTCTACCTACTCTTTTTACTCTACCTTCTCTACCTACTCTAGACTTACTCTACCTTCACTACCAACTCTACCTACCCTACCTACTTTACCTTCTCTACCTTCTCTACCTACTCTTCTTACTCTACCTTCTCTACCTCCTCTACTTACTCTACCTACTCTACCTAATCTACTAACTCTACCTTCTCTACCTACTCTACCTTCTCTACCTACTCTACCTTCTCTACCTACTCTACCTTCTCTACCTACTCTACCTACCCTACCTACTCTTCCTTATCTACCTACTCTATACTCTACCTTCTCTACCTACTCTTCCTACTCTACTTACTCTAGCTTCCTTCTCTACCTACTCTACTTACTCTACCGTCTCTACCTACTTTATCTATTCTACCTACTCTAGCTACCCTAACTACAGTACCTACTCTTCGGCTTTATAATATTAGTTTAGATAAAATATACAAAACAGTGCATTAAAGTAAAACAGTGCAACAATGAGATTTCATATAACTTTTCTGCACTAATTTGGTTCTAAGCAATAAAAACGTACTTTGTGATCAGTTTTGTAGTGATTAATGATAACATTACTACGTAGTTGGAAGAAAATAGTTATTTATGCTACAAGTGCGGAAGGTAGGTGATTTCCGATGAGTGGCATTTTTATTCACGAGCGAGCGAAGCGAGTGAGTGGATAAATCGACACGAGTCGGAAATCATCTTACGTACGTGTATCATACAAAATTTTACTATGCATTGTGCGAGGAAATAAATAAAATAATAAAATGAAATTAATAAAATGGCGGGCTTATTCAAGCTCGTTCAACATATCCACAGATTAGCTAATAGTTCCTCGGGCATATCTACTGCGCATATGCGAATAGCTGTCACATCGTAACGCAATAAGGCACGAGCAAAATATACGTTCTGCCAAACATATTTAATAAATATTTAAAATTAATTTATTGATCAAAATCTAAATCTAGAATAATTAAAAACGTCTAAAATAAAGTATTAGTTTTATTTTACCTTTTATATGAATGATAATCTGTACATAACTAATTTTTAAAACTTTTCTCAAATAATAAAAACTCTATGCGTCGGGCTGACGATGGAGTGAAAAATTAAAAAAGTACAGGAAAGTAAAAAGCACTTGTGAAAAAAGTGACACTTTCCGCACAGTTTGGCTGCTTGGAAAACCGCTCTTTTCGAGGACATGCATTGTAAAGCAATTTTCGACATACGTCACCTTGCTCTCATAAATTTAACAGGCACAGGGGATTTTAAATTCTTGACTAGCTTATAGATAGAATAACAGGATATACTGGGTCTAGGCTTATAAATTGTGAAATAAGCAATTAATAAGCAATCTTTGGCACATTAAAATTTCAGTAGTTCCACATGGTTACTACTCTACAGAGATTGACCAGCCATTCTGATATCAGAATGGTCGGTCAATCTTAAATGTTTTAATTCTTTTAATAGATGCAATAAGCAATTCTCTCATTATGGTAAGCAAATATAAGCAATTGGTAAGTAATTTTTAGGCACAATTTGAAAGCTAAATAAGACTGTTGACCTGCGATTCTGACGCTCACAATATTGTTACGGTTCTAAAAAAACTGCTGTACCTGCCTGCAGCTATATACATGAAACAAATCTCTCCTATGCCATATATATTCCATAGGAGAGATTTGTTTCATGTATCTAAATAAAGGTTACTCAGGGAAGTTACGCACTGCATCCAAACTGAATTCGAGAAATGTTGGTCTGAATAAGCCATAGAAATCCATCTGTCTGAAATCAGTACATTTCTAATTCCCATGGATTCAGATCTCAGGTTTCGGATCAAGATCGGATGCAGTGCATAACCCTTCTTCTTCTTTTAATTTATGTTGTATTAATAGTGTTTGGGCTGTGTCATCATCATCATCATTTCAGCCAAAAGACGTCAACTGCTGGACAAGGGCCTGCCCTAGGCGTCGCCACATTGACCGATTCCGCAATGCGTCTCGCATGCAGCACATTCCCGCAACTTTAACCTTTGGGCTGTGTGTCGACTATTAATTCGTAGTTTGTAGTTGAAGAAAAGCTACACTGCTAAGTACTATACGGTTAGACAGGTATGGCAATATAATAGATTTACCGAGAAATTGAACTTCTTAAAAAAGTGTTGTGGTCCCATTTGACTTGCTTTAACGTTTTTTGTTTTAAGAAAAAAATCTTTAACTTTTACTGAATCTCTATAGCAATAGTTTTTCAATTTATGGTTAGGACACAAGTCCACTAGAAGGTAATAGGTCCTTTAGTGACCCGGACTGCACCCTTCAGGGACTTTGTGGCAGCTGGATCTCTGAGAGTAGCTGAGAATAGAGTTAAATTGAGTGTGGTCGGAGACGCTCATTTGTAGCACTAGAATGCCATAGTCTAATGATGATGATGAGTTTTGAAGCTTATCTCTAGTTACTGCTGGAGGTATAACCTGTCTATCAGCTAGTGCAGCAACTTGTAAACAGTCTGTTTTAACAAATAACATCTAAAATCGTTAGAAACACAAATTTTAAATATATTTTGCATTTAGTACCTGTCGCTACACAAGTTAAAGCTTCTATTATATTGGCAAAATGACAACACAAAAGTGCATTCTAAAATATAATTTAGGACAATAATTTAGGACAGTAATTCACATTACAAAACTTTACGATTTTCAAAATCAATTTATTCTATATTTTTACCATTGAGATAGCAAATCAAAGTCCGTGAGGCGTTGCATCTGGTAACGCTTTTTGAGTTTCTTTTTGTCGTCATCTTTTTCTTCTGCCTTTGCTTCTGCTAGTTTCTTCTTGGTGGGTTTAACTTTGAGCTTCTCCGCATCTTTAATTTTCTGGACCTCGCAATTCATATCAAAAGGACATTGGTCAGCAGAGTATATTGGCATCATGACTACCGGTACATACTGCGGAGTCGTTTTCGGTAGCTGAAAAAAGAAGTTTCCAGGCTAAGCGATGCTGGCTCTAAAAATACTTTTCGTGGCTGGGGCTCGGTTTCATAAATGCAATACCTGTGATGGCAATGAGTATATATTCTAAATGCTTAAGAAGAGGTAGAGAATCGAACATTTGAAGTTCTTGCAAATGAATTTAAGGCGGCATCGGCATGGGAAATCCCCGTCATGCAACAATGTTACGCGTCGTATTCGGTTTCGGTTTAATTTACTCTTACCCACGAGCCACCAAGTTCCTGCACACGAAATAGCACGAACATGTCATGGCACACGAGATAGCACGAACATGTCATGCGATATTATGAAATATTGTCCTCTCAGCATGCTCGCAAAACCGCGACAGTTAAAGTAATGAATCCGTCTCTCTGGACACCGCCGATTACTATCTTAGTATTCAAAAACGAGCTGCATATTACGTTGCAGGACAGGAGAAGCGACATAAATACCTAAAGGATGTAGGCAACGCCTGGCCAAATGGTTGCCAAAAAGTCAAATGGGAAAAGCAATTTCCAGAGCAAAATAAAATTTTGATGGCATGCTAGCTGTCTTAATGTTAAAGAAGCAGAAGTACCTATACTAATTAGTGATTGGTTTTGGGACTTATTATTTATTTAATATAAAACCAAAGTAGAATTTAGGTAGGTAGGTAGATACATGAAAAGAAAAGGTGCTTAAAGGCAATCTCTATTCCTATATTCTGATCAAGGGCTAGGGCCGGCGCTGGCTTGTCGGCTACATTATTACCTAAGTTATATTTTTTGTTTCGCCTTCAGGACGTGATTACTGTGCCGCCGTCTTTCCTGGAGTTACTTGGTGGTGGACAGAGTCCCCAGACAGAGCGCCTGAGACGCCGGAGTCCCGCCTGCTTTGATAGAGGTGGAGTTTCGGTGTTTTAGGCATCGGGGCTGTTGCCTCCCCGACGCCTTTTTCTCCGAGCGGGAATGGCTCTCACGAGCCCGCTCAGGCTCCTTCTGTGAGACCATAGTGCTCCACAAGGAGGTCTCTGCACCACTACGGTCTCACAGAAGGAGGCCATTTCCTTCATGTTTTCTGTCTCTGCCAGCATGGCTCTCACAACTTCTGGCAAAGAAGGTCTCGCCCGATCTTAGCAATCTGCCGCTCGGAGGCTCAAGCAGAGCACTCCTCGAGCGTGTGCTGCAAGGTCGCCTCTGCAATGGGAACCACCACTCATACACGCGCGGCGCCTCGCGTTCGACATGTGCGCCAATAGAGAATTTTGAGCGAGCAATAATATAACATGAAATTTTACCTGTTCCTCTGCAGCACATTGGCAGCAGTAGCTCTGCGCCGCGGATATCGCGTTAGAGTTGACCAGATGTTGAACGATGGCTTTGAGGCGGTCTTCGTCAATGTCCGCGGGCCTCTTGTTTTCCCATTTTCCTTCAGGGTTCATTTGAACAATGAAAGGAGCCGACATGCCTAATGCATCGAATCCAGGTTTTACCAGAGGACTGTAATAAATGAATAAATACATTAGGTACCTAATCATTAATTATTAAAGCTTAACGTAGGTTTGTACCGTTGCATTGTGTTCGGAAAGAAAGGAATCCTCCCTTCTGGACAACGGCACAAACACATTTTTTTCCATTGTATATAAAATTTTTCTCAAAAATACTATTCAGTATTCGCCCCAATTAAATTGTTTAGGATTCCGTACTCAAAGGGTCTAAACGGGACCCTATTACTAAGCCTCCATTGTCCATCTGTCTGTCTGTCACCAGGCTGTATCTCATGAACCGTGATAGCTAGACAGTTAAAATTTTCACAAATGATGTATTTCTGTTGCCGCTAAAACAGAATAAAATAAACATTTAAGTGAGGCACTCATACAAAAAACGTGTTTTTTTTTTTTGCCGTTTTTTGCGATAATGGTACGGGACCCTTCGTGCGCGAGTCCGACTCGCACTTGGCTGGCTATTATTTATTTTTTTGAAAGAGGTTTGAAATATTGAGGTGAATGCGGAGGAAATTCGAAAATAAGACGCAACCCGGGAATTCCGTTATTTAAGTATTATTGTAGAATGTAAAGTTTTGGCGTAGTGTAAGCACATTATACATATGGATGAACAGGGGGGCAACCATAAGCTCTTAGAGCAAGGTTATTTTGAGTGTGCGTAAGAGACAGATGTATAAGACTTGTGACTTGTATGCATATGTTCCTTTTTTACAGTCGTATGATGATAGTTTTGACACGGCATGGTTCGGGGGCAGTACAGAAACTATCTACAAACGCTCGAAACGTTACAGTATATTGTAATGTTCGCGATAATGCTACAAAAGTGCGATACTTACATATCTGCTAGCTTAGCCATCAATTTGTTGTCAGCCATCGTAAAAATATCCCAGTACGGTCTACCAAACAATGTTAATTAAATAAGATACGAGAAATAATTTATTTGTATTTTAGAAATTTTATCTAAAAACTTTAGAATTTTATCTAAAAACTTTAGAATTTTATTGTCTTCAGTTTTTTATAAAATATTTTGTAACAACTGTCATTGTCTAGTGGACAGTAATAAAAATGTGCTCTGTGGTACCTACCTAAAATTTATATTTTTAATGAAGCGAAACCTTCATTGATAGATATCATGATTACTTAAATATTCTTCATATTTTTATCCGACTACGGTGGGTTATGTGATTTTAAAGCAGTCTATCAGTTTATCATCTATCACGGCATATCTCCTAAACTATTCATGTAGGTATGTACGCAGAGCGGGACCCTCGACCATACACGGCTTAGCACACCGCCTGATTACTTACTGTTCATTTTTTTACACCCAAATTATTCGGCTTTAAATGTTGCGCTCCAAAGATGAAGGAGTAAAGCTAACTTGAAGCAAAACTACCGCCCGCGCCAGCGGAGTTCTTCTATGTTTAAAGGAACGAAACATACGTAATTATTTAGTGCTCTGGAAGTCTGGACCCCCGTCACATCAACCGGAAAAGATTCTTCCTGGGACTTTTGGTTTAGTTTACTTATTAAGTTATATAAATAAGTTATTGACGTTTTCATATCTGAACTTCTATATCGCTATAATTTACTGGACGTTTAGTGCTCACTACCAGAAGTCTAATAATAGTAACAAGTAAAATCTTATCTTGCGAAAACACCCGATTCGAACAGTAAAACACCCATAACTTTTGAACGGCTGAACCGATTGTATTCAAACACAGCTAAGAACACAAACAAAGACTCTCTACAAAATCACCTTACAAACAAAAAAAAACTAGATCAGAATCGGTTCATCCGTTTAGGCGCTATGATGCCACAGACAGATACACAGCAACACACGTGAAACTTATAACATCCCTCTTTGGGGGTTAAAAAGGATCATATTGACTTACTTTAAAACGAATGATCAATCGTTAAAAAATATATTTTGCTACTCAAGTAGCAAGTGCTGCTTGTGTACGTGAAGTACGTCAACCCTTAAATAGGTACAGTTATTATGTCAATTCGCATGTCGCGGAGTGTCATACATACGGAGACAGACATAATTACATTACTAGAAATAGAGACCAATTAGTTCAACCAGGTTTCAGACTGGCAAAAGTGGCCTCATCTTTCATGGGGTACTGCACAAAATGTTACAATAAAATTCCTCCCCACATTCTAGAACTGAATGAGACGAAATTTAAAAATTGTATAAAACGCACACTATGCAGGCAGGCATATTATAAGTTGGGGGATTATATCACTGATAAAAATGCTTGGCTCAATGCTAGTCCTGCTCCACAACCACTAGGGCGCAAAAACAAATGATATGTTTATGTTTGTGTTGTATAGACTCGATTTCTTTTAGATTGTATAGCTGCTCAGCACGTGTGTGGGTACTATGTACCCAACTGTAAATCTACCATTTGCTATACCTATGTGTCGTTCGTTGACTTGTGTGTGCCATGGCAGTTGAGTGTGTCATGCTCTCTCAAATGTCTTTCTGATGGTGGCGCGTGTGTTGGATCATTCGGTTCCCTTCATGATGGTTGAGCTGGGTGGTGCCGATTCTACGTCATGTTCGTGAACGGGCGCCGTCAGTTGGGATTGGTCATAACTTAACTGCTTCGGATGTTAATGTTTTTCTAGTACCTATTATATAACTGCACAGTACATGTGTGAGTACTTTTAATACTTTATACCTTTACGTAGTATAGTGTGTAGTGCTATTCTGGGTGCATTGTCCTCAAATATGTGAATTTATTAATGTATGTACTCATGTACCTAAATATTGTAAAAATCATTCTTTTTTAAAAGAGTAAGTATGGAGTGTCTTGTGCATTCTTCTCCATAACTAGCTACTTGCCGAATGCACGGTAGAATCAACTTTTATTCCATGTAAATTTAAATTGTGACATTCAAAAGTGCCGCTTGGTGGCCCAGTTGAAATAAATATCTTTTGTCTTTTGTCTTTTGCAGGAGAACTAAACAAAGTTACCGACCTAGCTCGAGTATTGCGAATTTTAAATGGCAGCGGGCTGGGCACATTGGGCACATTGCTCGCAGAACGGATGACCGCGAACCGAAAGACGCTGCGTTGGAAGGCCTCCCACTAGGTGGACCGATGACCTGGTTAAGGTTGCGGGATTGCGCTGGATGTGAGACGCACGGGATCGGTCAAAGAGTGTGTCACGCTCCGGTCGACCATCAACATGCCGAAATTACCAGTCACTGGTCACTGCTAAAGTGAAGGCGCCTGGGCGAACAACAAAGGACGTCTCGGCTGAGATGATGATGATGATTATGTAAATTTATAGTACTGGAGCCAATGTAAAAAATATAAATCAAATAATAATAACAAATATTAATATCAATATATACGTGTATATGTACTGTGAGGGGGTAGCTAGGGTAAGCTGCAGTTAAACACGGAAATAACTTGATATTTATGTATATTTATCGAGAATATTACAATACGCCTGCCTCTGGGCGGCTTCAGTCCAATTCTGCCACATTGAAAATTAACAAAAAACATCTACAGCTATTCTGTTCGAAATTCATACATCTTTCAAGTAATAAATATTGCCAGTGTTTTAATAGGCAAGTAGGTTGCCTTCTCAAATGGTAAGTCCTTACATGAGCTACGCCCCTACGAATAGGCGCACAGAATCATATGAGGTGCTTCTATTCTAAGTCTTGAAAGGATATATGAATCCTACCTTATCCTAACCCGAACATTTACCTAACAGAGGAATCAAAGTACAATTGAGGTACGACCCTTAAAAGGGGAAGGCTTAATCATGACAAACGAGTTATCGGATACTCCGATATGTGCTTTTAACTTCAGCTGACGTGCACATAAGCACTAACAAATCAACGCAGTCATGCTTGAACCTCCTTGGCCAAAACCTCTGAAAAAGGTACAAGGCGTCCTCCCAACACTAATAAGAATGATGCGTCAACTCACATCGACCCGGATGGGGTTTAAATTCAAAAATTCAGATATGATACAATATTTCGATCTCGTGCGTTTATCAGGCCAGAGAAGGAAAGGCTGGATCGCATCGAATTTAAATTCTACTCATCAAACTTACACCAGGGCATAATATCATAAATATATTTACTTTTTTAAATAACAGTCATCAACTGGACCGATGATGTCTGTAGCGTATAATAAATATAGGCTGCATACTGGTGGGGCGACCGGAGAGGAGAGCGTGGTAAAGGCATCACTTGCCGCACCTCCTACCCGACCGCCGGACGAGTAAGTGCGTGGTTATCCTAGTTGGTGTATTATTTAATACTAGTATAGTGACCTGTACAAGTGGCGACCCTGCCAGGATTACAACTAGTTCACGTAAGTACCAACATAAAATTGAAAAGAAAAATTCATAACGTTGCATTAGCAATGTGTACTTGTAAATCAGTGATACCTCTATTATTGTCCCAAAATCAGTAGTAAAGTAAATTAACATAGTCAGCCCTGTGAGTATCGCACATTGCATACCTTGTTATAAACAATTACGCCTGCTTAGCGAAAGCTAAAAGTTCCTTAGTTCATTTATTATAAGAAAACAAATTAAGTTTATATTTGGTTATTAAATTTATGTTAAATGTTTATTAAATGTCTTGTTTCAATACAAATTGAACCATATAGACACAATACAGCCTGTCAGTCGACGTAGCGTAGGTACAAAAAGATCGCTGCGGCGATGACCTACTTACGAATACCCACATTTTCTTTTGTTTACGTTTGCGTCTTTTAATTATAACTTATTTATTTACAAGTTATTTGATTATATTTTGGTCAACAATTGAGGTTAAACGCTAGATGTCAGATGTAGTTTGGGTCACCAAACGGTACCTACAAATACATCGAGAGGTAGTTCGTTGATAATCTGAACGGTACCTACAAATACATCTAGAGGTAGTTCGATGATAATCTGAACGGTACCTACAAATACAGCTAGAGATAGTTCGATGAAAATCTGAACAGTAGGTACCTGAAATACAATTAGAGGTAGTTCGATAAAAATCTGAACGGTACCTACAAATACAATCTAGAGGTAGTTCGATGAAAATCTGAACGGTACCTACAAATACAATTAGAGGTAGTTCGATGAAAATCTGAACGGTACCTACAAATACAATTAGAGGTAGTTCGATGAAAATCTGAACGGTACCTACAAATACATCTAGAGGTAGTTCGATGGCAATCTGAACGGTACCTACAAATACAATTAGTACAAATACAATTAGAGGTAGTTCGATGAAAATCTGAACGGTACCTACAAATACAATTAGAGGTAGTTCGATGAAAATCTGAACGGTACCTACAAATACAATTAGAGGTAGTTCGATGAAAATCTTGAACGGTACCTACAAATACAATTAGAGGTAGTTCGATGAAAATCTGAACGGTACCTACAAATACAATTAGAGGTAGTTCGATGAAAATCTGAACGGTACCTACAAATACAATTAGAGGTAGTTCGATGAAAATCTCAACGGTACCTACAAATACAATTAGAGGTAGTTCGATGAAAATCTGAACGGTACCTACAAACAGTATTGATACTTGTTTACAGGAGTCCATGGAGTCCTTGGACTGTGACGGAGAATCAGCCTCAGTCGGTTTAATTGAATGAATACTTTTCTCCTAAACAAAGTCGCGTCTATGAACGTAATTTATTTAGGCTCATCAAGCAAGAAAGCGGAGAGAAATTTGACAAGTTCCTCGTTAGACTCGAGACATCAGTGCTCTAAGTGCAAGTTTACCGCTTCGGATGAGCACATAATAGATCAAATCACGTAGAAGTGTGAGTCAGCCAAATTTCGAAAAACAATTATAGTTCTCGGAGATGACGTCACACTTGACAAAATGTCTCAAGTGTGGGCTCGTTGGACATTTCCGAAAATTTTGTAGAACTAGGGCGAGAAAACGGATTATTCGTAGACAGCCAGCTAAAGGCCTTAGTGCTGGAAAAAATTCTAAGCCTGAAGAGGTGGATTACATATTTTATCTTGATGGTGACGACACCATCACATGCACCTTAGGAGACATAGGAATTAACATGCTCATAGATTCTGGCAGCAAATGCAATATCATTAACGAAATAACTTGGCAGATGCTTAAAAAATTATGGTGTTCGTGTTGAGAATCATCTAAAAAATCCAAGCAGGAAATTTATGGCTTACGGGAGTCGAAACCCTTTAACTGTTCTCGAGTCTTTTGATTCTTCTATAATGGTTGGCAACGGGTTTCTAAGTGTAAAAGCGACTTTTAAAGTTGTAAAGGCGGCACCAGGAATTTACTCGGGTAAGACACCGCCACGAAACTTGGAGTCCTAAAAGTAGGATTAGGCGTTAATACAGTGGATGGTATGTTCCCTAAATTCAAAGATGTTCAAATTCACATCGCTATTGATACGTCTATCCAAACCAGTCTCTCAGCCTTGTCGAAGAACCCTTAGAGACTAAAATTTATTTAAAAAAAATAAGATCTCGTCGATTTAGATATTATAGAGCCTGTTAATGGACGTTTGATGGACGTTTGATTGGGTTTCTCCTTTGGTACCAGTACTCAAGGGTGATGGAGACGTCAGAATTTGTGTAGACATGAGCCAAGACTCAAAAAGATTTTGCAAATTTTAAAAGATTACTATATCTTGCTCAATGAAGCCAAATGTGCTTTTGGGGTAAACAAATCGAATCGATCGATTTCGAGTCTTGTAATGGTGTTATACCTATAGATAAATATGTAAAAACAATCGAATCGTTTCGAGAACCCACTGTCGTAGAGGAAGTGCAAAGTTTTCTTGGGTTGGTAAACTATGTAGGTAAATGGATCCCTAACCTTGCAACATGGACCGAGCCATTACGCGAACTTTTAAGGTTAAAACTAAGCAAATGGATGAATATTATTTCGTACTGGCATGATAAACAAATTCAAGCATTTGACGGGTTAACACGAGCGATGACTCAAATTAAAACCTTAGCTTACTATGATCCGCAGGATAGGACTCAAGTCTTCGCTGATGCTAGTCCAGTTGGATTGGGGGCAGTACTTGTTCAACATGTTATAAGTGGGCCGCGAATACTTGCACGGTAATAAGAGTCTCACTGATCGCGACAAACGATATTGTCAGAACGAGAAAGAGGCCCTTGCTTTAGTTTGGGCCGTGGAGCATTTTGACATGTATTTGTTTGGCAAAGATACTTTCGAACTTGTTTGTGACCACAAGCCATTTGAAGTAATATTTGGCACCGAATCTAAACCATGTGCTAGAATCGAGCATTGGGTTTTAAGCCGACAGTCATATAACTTCAAAATCATATATAGTCCGGGCAAGAAAAATATTGCAGATTAACTATCACGGTTGTGTTCTATTGTCTGTTCACCAGTTCCGTTCAATGACGATAATTATTTGAATTTAGTAATCGATCAGTCTCTTCCTATGGCAATCACCCTGCCCGAATTGACGTAAGTTTGTGAGGGAGACCATGAACTAAAATTGGTTAAGAACGGTGTTTACAACAGTATCTGGGACCAGAGTATCAACACTTACAAAATCTTAGAACATAAACTTTGTTACCAAGACAATTTACTTTTACGTTGCAATAAAATTGTAATTCCTTTTAGTATGAGGGCAAAAGTTTTAGCAGTTGCCCATGAAGGACACTCAGGAATCGTAGCGATGAAAACGCGACTACGTTCCAAGGTGTGGTGGCCCAAAATCGACAGTGATGCGGAGCTTTATGTAAGAGCTAGTAAAGGTTGTACTCTGATTTCCGCTCCAAACCCTACTAACCTTATGCGCAGACGGGCACTTCCAGTTCAACCCTAGATTGACGTAGCCATTGACTATCTTGGACCGTTGCCTAGTGGGCATTATGTTTTGGTAAATCCACTGCAGAACTCTTTTTTAGGCATCAATTTAGGGATAGGATGCCTTCCGTTGCCGATGTTGAATTTGCAGATTTACATCTCTAAACAAAAGATAGAGATACAGAAATGAAAGCCAAAGGGAAGGAATATGCGGACAGAAAAGGACTTGCAGCGGAATGTAGTATTGACGTTGGAAAGAAAGTTTACGTGAAGAATATGACGATGGAGAATAAGTTGTCTACCACATTTAATGATACACCACACACAGTCATCAATAAGGAAGGCAATGACGTAGACGTTCAAAAAGATAGCAGCGGATAACGATTACGTATAAATATCGTACACCTCAAGCGAGTTGAAGGACAGTGGGAAGTTTGTGAAAATGACAATAATACTGATATCGCTGATGACAGTGGTTTTGTTAGAAATTAATAAGTGCCCACTTATACTAATGATGAGTTATGATTTAATATGTAAAAGTAAAAATATAATAATTATGAATTAGTAAGTGTAAGCTGAATCAGTAGTACTATAGAATTAGTTCTGAGTTGCATATGTGTAGTTATAAAACTAACAGTATTTTGATTATGTTGTATGATTGCATTTAACTGTTTTAAGAATATATTTATTATTTTTCTAATTTTGTAAAAGGCAGATGTAGCGTATAATAAATATAGGCTGCATACTGGTGGGGCGACCGGAGAGGAGAGCGTGGTAAAGGCATCACTTGCCGCACCTCCTACCCGACCGCCGGACGAGTAAGTGCGTGGTTATCCTAGTTGGTGTATTATTTAATACTAGTATAGTGACCTGTACAATGTCAACTCGACATCCTTTGCAAAGGCTATGCCCCGTTAGCAAAGTCGGATTCAGTTACAACTATTCCTCATCTATTGTATTTTATCACTAGGAGGGCCTGGTGGAAGTTTCGCACCTACAAACTTGCTCATTATATAAATAGTCGTTTCTTCGATGCATAGTTAATGTTGCCAGCCTCTTCTTCGCCCAGCAGCATACAACCCATCAGCACATCAACAGCTCATGCATCGGAAAGAAATAATTTTATTATATCTATAGATACTATTTGAAAATTTCGACAAGAAAACTATCGATACATTTTTCCTACTTTCAATTGACAACGGACCTTATTCTATATGGAAACTTTAATAACCTTAACCTATTCTTATCTATTTGGACCTATATCTTATTCTAATCGAACATTAAAAGGTTTTAATCTATTTACATGTACTATGTCCCTAAAACGCCTACTATTATTTTTTATAATTACATAATTTACATCAGTTAATCTCCTAACTATACGGTATGGGCCTTTATACAACCTACACAGTTTTAGACTTCTATTTGTGGCAAAGACCTTATACGTATTTCTTACTACTAGACTGTGCACCAAAAATTTTTGTTTAGCTAAAATGAAATCTATTATCATACACCTAGGTTAGCTATTTTCTTATAAGCGGTAGCTAACCAAAAGCGGTCCTGGTGAGAGGGTTCCCGCTGGTAGTGTGTCCTTGTCTGACATCTTGCTAGCTCAACTAATCATTGGATTTGGTAGAAATGGTAGAAAATTTTATATTTTTCATTTTTATGTTATACCAAAACGAACGAATAAAAAAAAATTAAATACGTTTCAAAGTCTATGAAACTTTGAAACGTATTTAAATATTTTTACAGTTCCTATAATTAATCAATTCATTGTATTTAAAAAAAACATTAATACTGAGTAAGAGTAGTACTTTTAAATGTTTGGGCCTGGTAATACTAAATGTAAGACCACCAGGTTGGAGTTTTTGGCCGGATTTTTTCGAGTGAAGTTCAGCGGCTGTTAATATTATTTGCAAATTGATTCCTAGTGGATATTGTGATATAAAATTGGTGTACTTTTGTGTCTCAACTGACTACGCAACTGGACAATATGTGAAATCATTGAGATCCTTTGGGGTATTTCAAAGCATCGTCTGAAGACTGCAGGATCATCTAACGCCTCTCCTTCATGAGCTTGAGAGTAAGATCAGAGAGTTTTTTTTCCTATCTATACGATGGGTCTTGAAGAATAAGACTTATGCAGACTTGGGATTTGAGGATTATCGAGTCCTCCCCGAATACACCATCGTAAACTGCTCAATTCCTCTTCGAGTTCGGTCATCTTATCGTCGGTCCGGAGTCCGGAGTGTGCGCGTGTTGTACGTTACCAGGTCCTGTCGTCGGTATTTGTTGGGGTAGCCGGATCTCGTCCGGGATTCTTTGCACCCCTTGCAATAACGTAACCTAGACCGCTACCGTAGTCGAGGTTAGGCAGGCTGCCGGGCACTAGGGGCTAAGTTTTATTTGTGCTATTCATGGGGAGTGCTTTGCAGGCGGGTTGGCGATCCCAGTATGGTTGTTACAAATGCACAGAGAACGCTGCTGATCATTATCTGGTTTGTCCCTTAGTCGCCTCTTACGACTCCAATGGAAAAACATGGGATGTCGAAATTCTGTACGCTCGACACCGACTCAGTAAGTGACGTAGATTCCAAAAAAGATGCACACATTTTTTTTTTTCAATGAATTTGGTAGGTTTAGGTAGCGTTGTTAGGTAGCATAAATACATATATTGGTATACTTACACTATTGTTTTTACAATCAATTTGTCCCTTGTTATGTTTGGTCATGGTCACCTCATTAGAAAGAGACACACTACCAACGGGAGCCCTCTCGCTCGGACCGGTTTTTGCGCCATAGTGCACAGTCTAGTAGTAAGAAGTATAAGGTCTTTGATTTGTGGTCCGTCTAGGTGTATAGAGCATCAGTAATTGATTCGGCGAAAATATTCTCAATTTAGCTTTTCTATCATACCGCATTTTCTGTTTAAGCTGTGCCTTTTTTATATTATCTATGGCACAACGTGACATGCTGTTAACTAGCTCATGACGTCCTACATAATCAACTATGTCAATATTGTTGCCATTTACTAGCATGTCGGTTTGGAATAATGGTTCTCTTGCGTATAGCAACATGTGAGGTGAAAATCTAGTGCTTGACTGTTTGCTGGCATTATAAGCAAAACACACTAGTGGAACATAACTACACCAATTTCGCTGATCGTTGGTGATATACATGGATAGCATCTGACACATTGTTCGATTAAATCGCTCAACTAAACCATTTGTTGCAGGGTGGAACGCAGTGGTGAAGCGTGACTTGGCTCCAAAATAATTTACAGTTTCTTTTACCAAACGAGATGTAAAAATTTACCCCCTATCCGACACAATTTCTATAACTCCTCCATAACGACAGAAAATTTCTTCGATTAGGAACTTGCTGATCCTCTGCGCTGTCACTCTAGGAACTGCTCTACAAACTGCATACTTCGTTGTATATTCCAAACTTACAATGATATACCTATTACCTCTCAGCGACTTCCTAAAAAGACCTAACACATCTATCCCAACTTTATCCATCAATCGGTTCACAACAATAGGTTGTAACTGGGCCACCTGATAGTCCTTCTTCCGCTCCTGGCACAACACGCAACTTCTTACATATTTATCTACCACTCTCTCTGCATCCTTGATAAAGTACCTCGCTCTAAACTTAGCCAAAGTTTTCGCCAAACCTAAATGTCCTCCTGACCATGGATCATCATGAAGTTCTTTCAACACCTCCTGTAACAAATTTTTAGGAATAACTATTAGCATTCGATCAACATTCATAATCCTGATTTTCTTACACAAAATGCCATTTATCACACTAAATCCCTTCACTGCATTACTCCCGCTAGCTGCTATCCTATCCAACCAATACCTACAAAACTCATCTCTAAGCTGGTCATCTCTTATCCTGACCACCTCGATCCTATATAACTGCATGCCATCGTCGGGGTCCTCCTCCGTCCTCTTCGGGTCCTCCTCGACTTGCACTAATGGATTCCTACTCAAAAAATCAGCAATAACGTTATCTCTGCCTGAACAATGTACAATATCGAAGTCATACGCCTGGATACACAGCGACCACCTAGCTAATCTTCCATTCATGTCCTTTCTACCTCGTAGCCAGCACAATGCCTTATGATCAGTGATAACCTTGAACTTCAGACCCCAAAGAAAATGTTTAAAATAATTTAACGCCCAGACTAATGCAAGACACTCTTTCTCCGTTGTAGAATATTTCTTCTCTCCATCACTCAACTTCCTGGATGCGTATGCTATAGGGAACAACACCTTGTCACCTTGCATGAGACAGCAGCCAAGGGCTTCCCCACTTGCGTCCACATGCAACCTAGTTGTTAATTTTTTATTACTAGAATAAAAATGCAATATCGGGGGTGATTCCATAATATTTATTATCTTCTGGAAGGCTTCTTCTTCTTTTCTTCCCCATATAAACTTGGCGTTTTTTTTTAATAATCTTGTAAGAGGTAATACTATCTCAGCAAAATTACTAATGAACTTTCTATGGTAAGAAAACAAACCCAATACAGACTTAACCTGTTTTGCATTGGTTGGAGTCTTTAATGTTTTTAATGATTGCAATTTTTTTTTATCAGGCTTAACTCCTTCACCGGAAATCTCATGCCCCAACACTGAAATTTTCTTATATCCGAAGCTGCACTTATTCGGTTTTAGCGTCAGGTTTGCTTTCTTTAATCTACACATGACTTCTTCTAACGATTCCATAAACTCCGTGAAATTATTACCCCACACTAATATATTATCTACGTAACAAATGGCCTTTTTATATTTGATACCAGCTAAGACCTTATCCATTATCCTTTGGAAAACAGCTTGACTCGTCTTTAGCCCAAAAGGTAAAACATTAAACTCATATAGACCGGAAGCAGTAATAAACGCAGTTTTATGCTTATCCTTTTCGCTCAAACGATGCTGCCAGTAGCCTGAATTTAAATCTAAATCCGCAAAGTATCGCGCCCCTGACAAATAAATCATTAAATCTTCTATGATTGGTAATGGGTAACTATCGGTAATTACTTTTTTATTTAATTTCCGATAATCAACACAGAATCTCCAGGACTGATCTGGCTTCTGTACTAATACTACCGGAGAAGCGTACGCACTCCTCGATTCCCGAATAACACCATTCTTAAGCATCTCTTCTATTTGTGTATTTATTATGTCAAGCTGTTTAGGGGATACTCTATAAGGAGGATGATGGACAGGTATATCATCTACAGTTCTAATAGTAATTTCTTCTATACTACAGCTGCCTAGATCCGAAGCCGTAAAAGCAAAATTCTCACTATAAGATGAAAGAAGATTCTTAAGCGATTCCAATTTACAGAGACTCAAGTTTGGGTTTATATCAAGTTCCCTTTTTAAATTACATTCTTTGGGTACAGTTGATATATAACTCGCATCATCACTATTCACGAAAAATACAAATAGTCATTCTTAGACACCGTATTTATACTTCTTTCTTCCATAGATTCACTATCGCCGTCCAAGACGTTATTAACTTTATTTGTTCCGTCTTGATAGCTCTTACACACCACTGGTTGTGAAATCGACGTAACGTTTTGTTCAGAGAATTTACAAAATTTAGCACAAAACTTGCCTTTAAAGAATACACATTTCTTACTGAAGTCAATGATAGCTTCATTATTATATAGAAAATCTTGGCCAAGTATTCATCATCATCATCATCATCATATCAGCCGAAAGACGTCCACTGCTGGACATAGGCCTCCCCCAAGTGTCGCCACATTGACCGGTCCCGTGCGTCCCGCATCCAGCGAATCCCCGCAACCTTCACCAAGTCATCAGACGATGCGTTGGAAGGCCTCCCACCAGGTGGACCCACCTGGTGGGAGGCCTTCCAACGCATCGTCTTCCGGTTCGCGGTCGCCACTCCAGAACTTTTCTGCCCCATCGGCCATCCGTTCTGCGAGCAATGTGCCCTGCCCACTGCCACTTAAGTTTGGCAATTCTTCGGGCTATGTCGGTAACCCTGGTTCTCTTGCGGATCTCTACATTTCTGATTCGATCACGCAAGGATACTCCGAGCATAGCCCTCTCCATTGCCCTTTGCGTGACTGTAAGCTTTCTGATGAGGCCCATTGTGAGCGACCACGTCTCAGAGCCATAGGTCATCACTGGCAACACACACTGGTCATAGACCTTCGTCTTGAGACACTGTGGTAAGTTGGACGAGAAGACACCGCGCAATTTCCCGAACGCTGCCCAGCCAGTCGGATTCGACGGTTGACCTCTTTCTCGAAGTTGGCCCTACCCAACTGGATCGTTTGTCCCAGGTAGACATAATCTTCCACAACTTCGAGTGTAGAGTCTCCAACCTTGATAGGAGTGGGTGTTACATGGGCATTCAACATAACCTTGGTTTTGTCCATGTTCATTTTAAGACCCACTCTTTTGGAAGCTCTACTGAGGTCATCGAGCATTATACTGAGGTCCTCCATGGTCTCAGCCATGACCACTATATCGTCGGCAAACCGAAGGTGAGTGATGTACTCGCCATTGACGTTGATGCCTAGCCCTCTCCAGTCCAGAACCTTGAAGACATCCTCCAGTGCAGCGGTGAACAGTTTCGGAGATATGACGTCTCCCTGTCTCACACCTCGCTGCAGAAAGATAGGTTCCGAGGCCTGATCCTGAAGTCGGACTGACATGGTGGCGTTTTTGTACAAACACTTCAACACCTCGATGTACCGGTAGTCGATTTGGCACCGTTGGAGAGACTGCAGTACAGCCCAAGTCTCGATTGAATCGAAGGCTTTCTCGTAGTCCACAAACGCTAAACAGAGAGGCAGGTTATACTCTTCGGTCTTCTGTATAACCTGCCGCAGCGTATGTATGTGGTCTACGGTGCTAAAGCCTTTTCGGAATCCGGCTTGTTCGGGAGGCTGGAAATCGTCAAACCTGCGCGCGAGACGATTCGTGATGACTCTTGAAAACAGCTTGTAGACATGGCTAAGAAGTGAGATGGGCCTATAGTTCTTCAACAGGGCATTGTCACCCTTCTTGAAAAAGAGTACCACCACACCCCTGCACCATGCCTGTGGCGCTTTCCCCTCGAGTAAGACGGCACCAAACAGCTTCTGAAGGGCCTTAAGTATTGGTTTACCACCCGCCTTCAGGAGTTCGGCCGTAATGCCGTCATCACCCGGTGCCTTGTTATTCTTAAGCTGTTTAAGAGCCATCCTAATCTCGTACAGGCCAAGTATTAGACTTTGGTTAATGTCTTTTATCACAACAAAGTCATTTGTTAAGACACACGAATCCACAATGAAGTTGATCCTCGTTTTTCCAATTACTTTTAGGTGTGCACCCGAAATGGATTTCACAAAATGTTTCGTCTCATCACCGGTATGTTTCAGACCTAGCAGCAGAACTAATTCTTCCGTAATGCAAGAGATAGAAGCACCCGTGTCAACTAATGCGTTATAAAATTGATTAGCTATACAAATATTAATAAATGGAGTTAGATCACCGTGTTTATTGACTTCGGTTGGGAGCTGCTCTTTCCTGGACACAGTGCGCAACTCCTCATCTATCTTTATTGTCTGTGTCCTGGTTCGTTTGGGTGATCGGTTGGTAGAGGGCTTCTAAATCTAGGGGCAACATGAGAG
Source organism: Orthosia gothica (assembly GCA_949775005.1). Classification (NCBI taxonomy): domain Eukaryota; kingdom Metazoa; phylum Arthropoda; class Insecta; order Lepidoptera; family Noctuidae; genus Orthosia; species Orthosia gothica. The sequence goes on along the minus strand of OX459039.1, from coordinate 31,026,343 downwards.
CGGTTATTTCTGTCTTCGAAGCGCTGCCTTGGGCGTAGATTTGACCCCGCACCTCCACCAATATGTGAGGGGGTAGCTAGGGTAAGCTGCAGTTAAACACGAAAATAACTTGATATTTATGTATATTTATCGAGAATATTACAATACGCCTGCCTCTGGGCGGCTTCAGTCCAATTCTGCCACATTGAAAATTAACAAAAAACATCTACAGCTATTCTGTTCGAAATTCATACATCTTTCAAGTAATAAATATTGCCAGTGTTTTAATAGGCAAGTAGGTTGCCTTCTCAAATGGTAAGTCCTTACAGTACTTAGCTCAATATAAATGGACTAGGCTATTAGGTTATAGTTAAAATACTTTAAAAAATGAACTGAAACCAATTATTAGCGCTGAAATAGGTACCTACTACCTCATTTGTTAGGATAGTAGCAAACTATTGAGTAAAGTAATGAACAAATTTTATTTTGGCGTTGACCCTGAAATCACGAAAAAGAATAAGCAGTTCCCTATATTTTGATCGAACTTGACCACAAATAGGTTTATAGAGATCACTCCGTTAAAAAAAATTAGGATCCGAGGTCCGCATTCGTTCATCTTCGCACGTATTTAGTTGCAGTTCATAGTTGACTTTTTGTCAGTTTGAATCTATCTAACTTCTAAACCAAAAGTCCCAGTAAGAATAATTTCTGGTTGAGATGACGGGGGTCCAGATCACTGTATAATTACATAAGTTTTGTTCTTTTATTTTCGTAAACATAGAAGGGCCTTGCTGGCGATAGCTTTGCTTCAAGTGATTTCACTTCACTCATCACATCTCATCAACAGTTAGCATTGATAGAGCTGATTAGTTTCCTAGTTCCGTGTCAAGGGCATAGCACACGCAGACAGTGTTAAAGCGAAGCGACACGATGCGTCCGTTAAAAATGAGCGTTTAGGAGGCCGAGTTACCCACGTCCGTAGGAAAGTACCCTATACGATACCCTACACGTGGACCCCGGGTGGTGCCTATCTGGTGGTAGGCTTCGGCCGAAGGCTTGCGGCCACCCACCGGGCAAATACGTACCGCCAAGCGGCCTAGCCATGTTCCGGTGCGCGCGATGCTCGGTGGAGCCATTTCAGGAGATGGGTCGGTTCCATTGCAGGCAGACCAGCTCGACGTGCGCTGTTTTGGACATATCGGTCTACTGGTCGCGGAGGGTAGCGGGATCCGAGGCTCGTTGCACCGCAGGCCAACCGCAGGTAGTTGGGGGCCCAAGTAGTGTGCCAGCTCCACACGAAATGATGCCCCGCCAACTCACGAAAAATCCCGGAATGCACGTCTAGTCCCGCAATGATAGCATCCCTTCAGTGTGTGTCTGAAGTTTAGCATCGTGGAACCGCATCTCACTTCCTTCTCCTCACCTTACTTCACTCGCATAACAAAGTGTGAAAAAGAGCAAAAAGTTCAAAGGTGAACAGCAGTTGCACTACCTCCAACTCAAAGTGCACCTCACTAACATCAGAGGTCTGCACTCCAACCTCATAGCAGTCCATTATCACCTAGAGACTGATAAGCCGGCTCTCTTTTTCATTTCGGAGATGCAGATCAGATGTCTGTCAGACGCAGACTTCCTGAGGGACCGGTCCATTCGAGTGGTTATTGATGGCCGCTCGTCTGACCAACTGGGAATTAATGCCGGGGCCCTCAGTGGTCGGTACTATCAGTAACATTGTTCTTGCTGCACAAAAATGATCTGCTAAAACCTCCAAGCCTTTGGGTATGCGGACGACAGCACTGTTGCTGAGAGATACGTTTCCGACGCGCGCGCTACTGGACCTCAGATCCGGTCTCTTCGGGAGGCCATGGTTGGGGCGCTTGAATCTGTCCTTGAAGGCAATCTCCGAATGGGGCGATGCCAATCTGGTCAGGTTTAATGTTGCTAAGACCCAGACGTGTCTTTTTTCCGCTAAAAGGAGCCAATTCCACCCGGCTCCTTGCCGAGGTGTGACCGTGCCGATAACTGACTATCTTGAGGTTCTTGGCATTACGTTGACATCGACGCTCAATTTTGGTACGTTCATTGAGGCAAAAGCTCAGCTGGCTGCCAAAAAATTGGGGATCCTCGTGAAGGTCAGACGGTAATTCACGCCAGAACAGTTGCTCAACTGGTATCAAGCGCAAGTTCGATCATGCATGGAGTACTTCTCTCATCTCTGGGACGGATCTGCCAAGTACCAGCTGAATGCACTTGAGTCGATCGAAAGGCGGGCCAAGAGGATCATCGGCAATGAAGTACTGGTCGAATCTAGGATCCAGAACCTCGACCATCGGCGCCGAGTTGCCAGCCTGTTGGTTTTTATAGGTTAGATTTCGGGGAGTGTGCATTGGAATTGCATGAACTAATACCTCCTAGCTCGTTCCATCATCGGACTACATGACGTGCAACATCGGTACATGGTGGACATCCCACCCATACGCACCAAAAGTTATGAGAATACTTTTATTATGCGTACAGCAAAGGAGTGGAATTCCCTGCCTGATTCTGTATTTCCTGATAGTTACAACCTGGGAGTTTTTAAGTCAAGAGTAAATAGGTTTATTTTAGGCAAGCGTGCTCCATCGTCGACCAGATCAGGTGAAATAGTGGACAAGCGCAAACCTATAAAAAAAAGCGTTGTGCTACGTTCATTGTGAACCTTATCTCTGCAACATAATGTACAAATTTGTATCAAGAATCAAGATGAACAAAAGTCGAGCGCATTGGTTTCGATTAGACCTGTCTAGACGCGCGTACATCACCTAATGGGCGCGTCTGCGATCAGCTAGCTCTAATAGTCCCACGTGCTGTCGCGCGTTCCTACTCAAGCGTATCTACTCGAATCAAAGCGACAACAAGTAGTAAGTTTTCAAAATTTCTATACTATGAAAACAAAAAACAAACATTTTCAATCTTCAATTAAACATTCTTTACATTAGCATTTACATTCGGCGATGGAGCTCAGATTCCAAGTAGCTCAGATTAGGATAGTAGCATTTCTTCTATGCTTGAAATGTTGTGCTCCGAATCTGAGCTTATAGATACGGTACTTTGGCTTTCAATTGATGATACAAGTTGAATCACTTTCTGATTCGCTAACAGAACTGTCTCCCGTATCTTCTGTTCTGTATTTCCTCCTGTAACTTAATTTGGATGCTCTTCTTAAAAATTCGGATACAGGTATGTGCCCGGATATGCACTCTTCATTTAAAATGTTCAATGACTCATCAAATTTTCTGTCAACACTTCTAGATTTACAATAAATACAACAATATTTATACCCTTTATAAAGGATACACGGTTTACCTTTTGCCGTATAAATCACTTTCACATCTTCGGCGTCACCGCGATCATTTTTTATGTAAAGATTGTCATAATCATGGTATAATAACATACTCCGTATACTTCGCCTGGTATTCTCTGCCCAGGATGGCCTAAGACTACGTCACCGATAAGTGTTACCATTGATTGTCCTTTTTAGAAAATTTAGGTACTTTCTCATATAGTTAATGAAAATAAAATAAATTACTAACTATAATAACTATTTAATAACTCATGTGATTCATCTATTTATTGTTAAATTTATTTGTATATTGAATTATTAGTTCATAATTGCTTTGTTAAGATAAAAATGCATTTTGCTCGGGTAATTCAATCACACACAGTGGCAACATATCGAATTGACAAGTGTCATACTGACAACTAGCCATTTCATCGCTATTGTCGTGTCGCTCACACCTATAGCGTTGTTTCGCTCTGTGAGCAAAATACTGTGGCTCCCAAACGTTTGTGGTGAACCCGTGAACTTTGATAGATACACAAGAAAAATTGTTAATTGTTCCTTAAACTATAAAAACAAAGGTAAATAAGGTTTTTTTATTTTCCCAATGAAGAGACGCTATCATATTCGTGGCTTTTGAAACTAAATTCAACTAAAATAACTGGTATGTGCCTTTCTACATAATATTTATTTTATCTACGCGTTGTAAATTCCATAATTTAAGTCATAGTTGTGTCAGTACGTCTTTACGCCCAAACTTATTAACCTAACACAATTAGTTTTTGACTTATTTTAGTCAAGTCAAGTTTAGTGGGTTTTCGACCCGAACTAAATAAAAATACTAATAAGCAAACAATTAAAAAAAAGCAAAGTAAATAAAAACAAAAAGTATCAAATATGACGATTTATTAAAAAATATAAATAAGTTGTACCTATTGTAATATTGTAACCTTTTTCCCCACTAAAAAAGTTTGAGAGCCGCAACGCAATCGATGACGTAGTCTTAGGCCAATCACGTGACCCAGCTGTCACGGGAGGAGACTACCTTGTCTTATTCAAAGACCTTATACTTCTTAATACTAGACTGTGCACCAAAAATTTTTGTTTAGCTAAAATGTAATCTATTATCATACGCCTAGGTTAGCTATTTCCTTATAAGCGGTAGCTAACCAAAAGCGGTCCTGAGCGAGAGGGTTCCCGCTGGTAGTGTGTCCTTGTCTGACATCTTGCTAGCTCAACTAATCATTGGATTTGGTAGAAATGGTAGAAAATTTTATATTTTTCATTTTTATGTTATACCAAAACGAACGAATAAAAAAAAAAAATACGTTTCAAAGTCTATGAAACTTTGAAACGTATTTAAATATTTTTACAGTTCCTATAATTAATCAATTAATTGTATTTAAAAAAAAACATTAATACTGAGTAAGAGTAGTACTTTTTTAATGTTTGGGCCTGGTAATACTAAATGTAAGACCACCAGGTTGGAGTTTTTAGCGGGATTTTTTCGAGTGAAGTTCAGCGGCTGTTAATATTATTTGCAAATTGATTCCTATTGGATATTGTGATATAAAATTGGTGTAGTTTTGTGTCTCAACTGTCTACGCAACTGGACAATTTATGAAATCATTGACAGAAGCGATCTCAGGATAGTGGAGCGGAGAATTTTATTGTAGTATTGACTACCTCCGCAAAGCTTACTGGGAAGGCTGACTCGATACAATTTGCTGCCAAATACTCCAAAAACCATTAGAATTTGTTACACCCGTATTCTAATGCATACTGAAGAATGTTAAAATTGCACTGAAGACGAGGCGAACCAGGCCTTAGCCTGCCCGAAAAGGGCGAACAAAAAAAAAAAAAAGACCACCAGGTTTGCGGCGTTTTTGGCGAGTTTTGTTCGAGTAAAATTCAGCGGCTGTTAATATTATTCGCAAATTGATTCCTAGTGGAATAAAACTGGTGTAGTTTTGTTTCTCAACTGTCTACTGAACTGGACAATATGTGAAATCATTGAGATCCTTTGGGGTATTTCAAAGCATCGTCTGAAGACTGCAGGAACATCTAACGCCTCTCCTTCATGAACTTGAGAGTAAGATCAGAGAGTTTTTTTCCCTATCTATACGATGGGTCTTGAAGAATAAGACTTATGCAGACTTGGGATTTGAGGATTATCGAGTCCTCACCGAATACACCATCGTAAACTGCTCAATTCCTCTTCGAGTTCGGTCATCTTATCGTCGGTCCGGAGTCCGGAGTGTGCGCGTGTTTTACGTTGCCAGGTCCTGTCGTCGGTATTTGTTGGGGTAGCCGTGGGTAGCCGGATCTCGTCCGTTATTCTTTGCAGCCCTTGCCATACCGTAACCTAGACCGCTACCGTAGTCGATGTTAGGCAGGCTGCCGGGCACTAGGGGCTATGTTTTATTTGTGCTATTCATGGGGAGTGCTTTGCAGGCGGGTTGGCGATCCCAGTATGGTTGTTACAAATGCACAGAGAACGCTGCTGATCATTCTCTGGTTTGTCCCTTAGTCGCCTCTTACGACACCAATGGAAAAACATGGGATGTCGAAATTCTGTACGCTGTTCCGACTCGGTAAGTGACGTAGATTCCAAAAAATATACATTAATTATTTTTTTCAATAATTTTTTTAGGTTTAGGTAGCGTAGTTAGGTAGCATAAATACATATATTGGGGTACTTACACTATTGTTTTTACAATCAATTTGTCCCCTATTATGTTTGGTCATGGTCACCTCATTAGAAAGAGACACACTACCAACGGGAGCCCTCTCGCTCGGTCCGGTTTTAAAAACCATAGTGCACAGTCTAGTAGTAAGAAATACGTATAAGGTCTTTGGTCTTATTATACCATGGTCATAATCATAGACTAATTTATAATAGATTGAGAATCATAATATTGACTGAATAATTATTAGCTCAACAAATAAATTAAGCGGCCAGGTACATACATAGCGATGACTAATAACACAATCACACACAATCAAGGAGTTTACATATATTTAGTGTCATAATTTCTAGACTATAGAGTCCGTGCCACCAAAGAAGTCTCGCAGACATGGTGCGATGAATATAATATGTCCAGCAGGCCTTTTCACTCGCCCCTGCTACTGGGTACCCGGTGGCGAAGTATGTAGCCATGAACGTTTGCTTTCACATGTACGCCAACATGGCTATACATTCGCCGCCGGGTACCCGGCACCGGCTACCCGCCAAACGGGGCGTGTGAAAAGGCACTAACTGTACCAAAAACCATTAGTTACTCAAAATCTGACCTAGATGGAAATTCCCTAGCTGGAAAATGACGTACATGGATTCTGACCTATTTGGAATCTGACGTCCTTTACCGCTTTCATTTGTGCGCATCCTAGAGAATTCGCTTCGACTATGTCTCAGTGAAAAAGTTCGAAGACATTCACCAACCCGCACTGGGGCCGCGTTTTGGATTAAGGCCCATTCCTTCTCTCACAAAGAGGAGGCCTGCAGTGACAGTAGACACATTTTAAAAAGGCTGACGATGATGATGTCTCAGTGTACTGCGGCCTCTAACGAGAAGAAAGATTTTTGGCGTAAAAAAAAGCTGCTTACTGTCCACACAATGCTGTTTTTATTTAATTTTTAAGCTGTTATAAATAGTTGTTGTAAGTCAAAAAGATAAGTGCTACCACTGAGATAGCAAGTCGAAATCCGTATGTCTGCTCAGTAGCCAAGGTTTTGGCTTGTTCAGAGGTCCACCGCCGCGTTTGAGTTCGCCGCTCTCCTTTCCCTTGCCTTTCTTGCAAGCGTGCCATATAAACCTAAAAAAAAAAATAGTTAAGATGTTTGTAAACATTTTAAACAGCGGTGTGGGAGCCACATTACTATAAAGTGCGTAGGTAGTAAAAGCACATTAAATCGATCGTATTTAACTTTAGTAGACAAGGCTTGTCAGGCCGCGTTTCAACCTAGAAGCAACTCACTTGCATATTAAATAACATAACGGCGGGCTTATTACGTAAGGAACAGCAAGTAGCAATAATTGTACAATTATTGCGCGATCAATTTAGTGACCTGGCTACTGAGGCCTTTAAGTCTTTTTTTGACAGCCACTTTTAACAGAAGCTATTTTATCTGTCCAATGATTTATAAAATGTATCGTTTGATGAATTAACCAGCTTATGAAAGAGCACTTCGTGGAGGCTGTTTTTTTACAATAATCAATTTGATTACGATTTAACTCCAATATTCCGATAAATTAATATTCGCAGATGTAAAGTATTTGTGAAAAGTAAATATGGCAGTGAAAATTGGATATTATTATTTTATTTACATAATATAATAATTGATTTGAATAATTGGATGACTAAAATGTCAATGTGTAAAAACCATTAAAATTTCTTCGATTTCTTATAAAAATCGAATTGTCGATTGTTATAAGAAATCGAACCGATAACGCATTAGGACATCATTAAATAGACTACATCATCTCGGTGCTTGCCATATAAAAAAAGAATATAATAGAAGATAACTTTTTCCGGACTAATCACATTCTAATGTGTTTGCAAGTATTTAGTAGTAATACATATAAGCTTCGCTGAGGTAGCCAACACTACAGTATAAAAAAAGCCTCCACTTTACCGAGATCACGTTTCACTGTTTCAATGATTCAACAAACAGTCCAGTTGCATAGACATTAGAGTCACAAAACAACACCAATTTGTCAATTACAATACAATATTCACTAGGAATTTGTTATTTCAATATTAACTTTTATATTATTATTCTAATTTGCGGATAATTAAAGTAGCCACAATATAACACACGAAAAAAGCCGCCAAAAACTCAAAAACTGCTTTAACTACTCAGCCATCAGCGAGCGATTGGCAATCGACCAACAACAAGGGAAAAAGTAATCGCAATCTGACAGTCACATTTAGTCTCGCCGATAGCTATCGCTCTGCTGTCAAAAACCATACGTAATACGAAATGATCGTCACCTTGCGAAAAAAAGCACATTTCAGTTAGCAGATTTTTATTGTTAGCAGTGCTGTCGTAATAGTTATTTATGCTACAAGTGCGGAAGGTAGGTGATTTCCGATGAGTGGTATTTTTATTCACGAGCGTGCGAAGTGAGTGAGTGGATAAATCGACACGAGTCGGAAATCATCTTACGTACGTGTATCATACAACATTTTACTATACATTGTGCGAGGAAATAAATAAATTAATAAAATGAAATTAATAAAATGGCCGGCTTATTCAAGCGCGTTCAGCATATCCACAGATTAACTAATAGTTCCTCGGGCATATCTTACTGCGCATGTGCAAATAGCTGTCACATCGTAACGCAATAAGGCACGAGCAAAATAAACGTTCTGCCAAACAATATTAAACATTTAATGAATATTTAAAATTAATTTATTGATCAAAATCTAAATCTAGAGTAATTAAAAACGCCTAAAATTAAGTATTGGTTTTAATTACTTTTAATTTAACTTTTATATCAATGATAATCTGTACATAACTAATTTGTAAAACTTTTCTCAAATAATAAAAACTCTGTGCATCGGGCTGACGTTGAAGTTAAAAATAAAAAAAATACAGGAAAGTAAAAGCACTAGTGAAAAAAAGTGACACTTTCCGCACAGTTTGGCTGCTTGGAAAACGCTCTTTTCGAGGACATGCATTGTAAAATTATTATTTGTGTGGCTATAGCTCATATATAATGCGGATTCGCGATTGAAGAGCAATTATTTCGCAAAAATAAGCCTTCAAATTTTTGACGTAAAGCGACAATCGCGCGATGATTGTATAATCTCTGCGCAAATATTGCTAATTGCTGTTTCATACGTAATAAGCCTGCGGGGCACAATCAAGCGGTTGATCACATTGTACCTCGGTAGTCCATAATGTAATACAACTCTGAGTGCCATATGGTACACCTGCAAGATGTCGTTTTCATTAGCCCATAAAGGGCTGCAGATTTCTTTAACGAATGCGGATGCCATAGGTCAAACGTGTGTGACTGTCCGCACCTTCAATCAAGAATACACCTAGATTCCCGGTCAGCGCTTAAAAAACGGGCCGAAAAATTGGGCCACAAATAAGTTTGTGGCCCTATTTCAAAATTAGTATGGTCCAATCATAACCAACATTAATACGTTATAACAAAAATGCCGCAATGTGTGTTCAAAAACTGTGAAAATAACCACCGTAACACCTTGATTTTGAAAGAAATATCTTTTTTTCGGTAAGTTTATATCATTAAGTGTTTTACTTATAGTAAAAACCGAATTAAATAGAAAATATGAATCAATTACCAAATATTATGAATGTTTGACCAACGTTTGCGTCGACAAAGCGAACGCGCCAACTATTGTAACAAACATTGACTGTTCTGGAACAGAGAATGCATGGAGTAGTTTGTAAAGCTATTTTTTTTTTAATTATTTAAAAAAATACTATTGTGTTATTTTGGTCCGACTACTTTTTTAAATCAGTCAAAAATATTTGACACCATAGAAAACGAAATAAAGTAACCCCGAAATTTCCTACATAGTGTTTTTAACCTTATTGCTGAAATTTTAAGTTTCATTTTTTAATAAATATTTTGTACTTACATATAACTGACTTTTAATTTTCAAGTTTTCATGCAAACCCTACCCTACCTAACTACCCTACCTACCTACCTACCCACGAATAATTTTTTTTAACTGTCTCTATTCGAGCGAACAAAACAAAAAAAAAAAATTATTCAAATCGATCCAGCCGTTTTTGAGTTTTAGCGAGACCAACGAACAGCAATTGATTTTTATAATATAGAAAGATAGGTAGGTAAGTGTGTGTGGCCATTTGAGCGACTTATTTTCGTTCCTGATTCTTAATCTAGTATTTTTATAGATCGATGATATAAAAAAATAATTGAACGTTTCGACTCCACTCATTCCTTGTCCAAGCTCAAACATAAATTTTAAAAATTCGAATATCGAATTGATTTTTTTTTGGCACATTGTGATTTAGACTTTCACTTGCGTGTAAGACTAAATTTTTATTGAGATCATAATTTTTTTATTGCTTTTTATACATCGTTTTGTGAATGCAACTTTAAACATTGCATTTAAGGTTGAATTTACATTAATGTATATTTATTACAAGTAGAATTCTTAGAATTACCTAAACACAATTGGCGTCAGTTTTAAAGATAAGTTTTGTATGGGATCCTCAATCTAGGTGTATTCTTGATCGAAGGTCCGCACGCTTTATACCGATGGATGAATTTCATCGATACGGGAAATCCCCGCAGATGGTGAATTGACCCCGTTATCGACCATTGCGTAGCATTGAACAGTTTGTATGAGAGCAGTGGTGGCCCAGTGGTAACGGCCGCGACTTACAAGTTGTAGGTAGTGGGTACGAACCCAGGCAGGCGCTTTACATTGCGTAAATTATTTCATCACCACTGCTCTCAAAAAGGTGAAGGAAAACATCATGAGGAAACCGGCATATCTGAGAACCAGACATTCGAAGATGTGTGACATCCACTAACATGCACTGGGCCCGATTGGTGGATTACGGCCCATACGGACAAAATGCCAGTCTAAGTGCAGAAAAGGGGTCCATCTATCTTATCCTTGGTAATCACTTGTCATGATATGGGCGTGTGCCGTCGAGGACCGAGGAAACAGGAAAACAGTCGCATGGAAAATTTTGAGTATGAATGTAGTTGGTCTATAAAAGTATGTAAATGCCGCAGATACACGATGGAATATCTGTGAGAGATGATTATGTCTACCCTAGTCTAGGATAGAGAAGTATGGAAGAAGATGATATGTAATGCGCTGATCCCAAATAAATTGGGATAAGGACATTATAATGATGCATTATGCAAAGGGATGATGATGATGATGGATTTAGCTTGGGATGATCCCAATGCACGAGAATGGTAAATGTTTAAGTAGTATGAACAAACCTTGGAGTCCTGACTTTCTGGTTATGGACAGGACAATTGTATTCCCAATCTGGTAGTTGTAATATATAAATAATTTCCTCATTGTCGTCAGTCGCTTCTCCTTGCTTTTGCTTAGATGTAGGGTATGGCTGTAAAATAAATAATCGAATGTACTTTTTATGTATAAACCTGGAATTATAAAAGAGTACAGCAACCATAATGCGTAATGAATTCCGCAAGGCAAAGGGCAAAGGGTATGAAAAATCGACGATCACATGCGAGATGAAAGACGCGATGTGGATTTCTGTCTTTGTGATTGGTAGATTTTTCATACTCTTTGGCCCTTTGCCTTGCCGAATTTATTTATTTTATTTAACCATTAATGTACACACACATAGTAAATAGACCAGAAGAAGGAACAGAAAATAGGTACAAAGGTATGCTTATTTCTATCGAAATCTCTTCCAGCATACCTGCGAGGGGAGACTTGCAAAAAAAGATATATAGACACCGTGTGTAGAGGGGAAATAAAAATAAAAATATTTTGAACAATACACAATAAAGAAGATTTAGCACGCAATAAGGCTGCGGGTCAAGTCAATATCCATGTAAAATGAGTGTGCAAAAAGTGATCGTGGCAAAAAAATATTGCTAAAATAGACACACGGTTCCATCTTCAAGTTTGAACAAGGATTTTCGACCATGGATTCCACACAGACTCATCCGAGCCGAAAATCATATTATGCCGTTGGTTTCGGCTGTCATGTGTAGATGATACGGGTAGTCAGAACAAGAAAATCTGACCCCAGTCTGAGAGGGGTATCGTGTTAACTAATTACTGGGTAATGGAGTTCAGATAAGCAGTTGCCTTGCATATTGGTATTCCATTGCATCCGTTTAGACTGGAAGCTACCCCAAAATAGTGTGTAATTTTATTACGCACGTGTGTCTTATATAGCTCGGTTTATGGCCCTAAAAGCGATGTAATAAGGCTCACTTTACTAGCAAGTGCGTTCAAAAAAAAAATATTATTAAAGTATTACGAAATCTATAACTATTTAATAACAAAATACGCGCTTGGTCGTGGAGTTGCGGAAACCAGCCCGTGTTGACCCGTGTTGACATAATAACAATATTAATAATATGTCGTTATTAATGTATCTAGATTGTCAATCAATCAATCAATCTTTATTCGTGAATATAGGTATTACAATAAAGTTCTTATGTGTAATTTCTGTTGAGCTCTATGTCCTACCAATGAATGATTAGGTGTTTAGTAATAAATCTGAATCTATACAATACAAAGTCAAGTTCGAGTAGATAATGTCTATTAAATGTAGGTATTATTTATAAATAATTAATCAATTATAATTTATTTTATATGCATGTCAATGGTAAATTATATTAAGAACTAGTAACGTTATATTTTAAATAATGTCAATTAAAAATACCAAATATTAATTAATCAATTACAATTTATTTTTACATGCATGTCAATGGTAAATTATAGTAAATAGCTAGTAATGTCATATTTGTTCATTTAAAAATTCTTCGATAGAGTAATATGTCTTATCTATTAGAAATAAATACAATTTACTTTTGAATTTGCGGATATTATCTTCATCCCTTATACATTTTGTTAATTTATTATAGACCCTTGGAGCCATTACAAAAATACTATTTCTGTATAGTGCAGTACTAGATCCAACTGTTTGTAACCGATCACAACGGCGCTGACTAGTGACTCGAGCAAATTTATGTGAATTCTTTCTGACGAACATACATGTTTCATAGATGTACAACGAAGGCATAGTTAATATTTTCGTATTTTTAAAAAACGGTTTGCAGCTGTCTGTTATCTGCAAATTAAATATAGCTCATATGCACCTTTTTTGGCACTTAAATACCATATTACCCGTGGCATTGCCCCAAAATATAATCCCATATCTCAATGTTGAGGCTACAAGACCATGATACGCTGTTAAGACTGTTGCTCGATTGGCCGTTTTACTTAACATGTGCAAAGCATAGGAATGTTGGTTTAGTTTACTGCATACTTTATCAACATGTGAATTCCATTTTAAATTGTTTTGTATGTTTAGTCACAGATAATATAATACTAGCATACAGATGCCTCATCCCATACAATGAAAGCGTGCCGTCGTATAATAACTAGCGTTTTTCATCTGATTAATCTTGTTATTTTTGTAAGTACATCAATCGCGTTCGATCCCGTTTCACGGCAATAGATGGTGTTAGCAGCGGCTTGCAAGTAAAAGGGTTTACTAGGTTCGTGAACATATTTTTCTTTAAATTCAGTGAAGGTTCGTTTTATAGTATTTTTTTGCACGTTTTTACAGTTTTTTTTTTTGCACCAAAATGTGTTACAATGCAAATTTTAACAATCGAGTGGAATGCCTCAGAAATTTAAAAATGCGCCATCTATTGTCATCAATTTTAAATGATCCGTTCAAATAATCTTTGAAATGTGAATTAAGAGCCCAATATTCCATAATTTTGTACTTAGGAGAGTTGATTAAACAAGAACATACAATTTAAATGTTCAATTCCAGAAAATGTTAATGGTACACATACTTCAATTGAATTGTGAGTACATGTCGCGCCATCTAGTAAGATTTATTTGAACCAAATATTCTTTCTTAGCAATGAGACCCCGAGGTTTAGTCCAAGAAATTTAGTCACATTTGTTTCATTAATAATTTTGTCCTTATATTTAATATTTAAGTCTAAGTTGTGATTTACTCTTTGTTGAAATGTCATCATTGTATTATTAATATTGTTATTAAATATTTGTAAATTTCGTTCCGTTTGCCTAGTAACGTTATAGCCAAGTAATTAATTTTGTTACGATTCTGGTGGAACGGTACACATTATCATTACTTGAACTACCTATAACGCTATTTTGAGTAACGTTTAAAGTCCCTGTCCTTAATACATTATTCTCATGGGCCGTATAAATGCGACTTAAATTCTACGACTTATAATCGTGACATCTATCAAAGCTTACCAACACCATCGCATTATTTTGGTGTTGCAAGAACGGTGCCTGCTAATATGATACCCGTAAAAACTTCGAGACTTTATTACTAGATGGCGTTAGTAGTTCAATAAAAATACTTACGAAGACGCTAGGAGCAGTCAAGGCTTCGCTTTTGTCCAAAAAGCCGTCAAGAATTTGTTGGTTGGCCTTATACTTGCGTGCCAAGTTGAAGTGTTGGGTTTGTTCTTGTGTCATAGGAAACGTAATCAAGGGACGCCTGAGAAATAATAGGAGAGTTAGTAGTATGCATTAAATAGCACTGATTTGAAAGGTAATAAATAAAATAAAAACTGACTTCCCGAGGTGCCCAAGGTTGGTATTTAAATCAAAATTATATTGTCTTTAGATAATAAATTTTGAAACAAATGTGAGTTGCAGGAGGGGAGCCCGTAATTACACAAGCGGTGCATCCCGTGGGTGCATCTCATATTTAACGAGGATCATTTGTGACAATATTGTCCATAGATGGCGCACCTTGCCATCCCGACTTGAATGTGTTAAGCTGCGTTCACACTCGTATAGTTTCTCGGTTGTTATGACAACTACTTACACTAGATATCTCGTGGCTAGGTATCTTTCACTAATATGTCACTGTACATGTAGTCAGTTTACAAACTCGTCTCAAGCCGTATTTCGTCTCATTCCCAACTCGTCCGAAGCTTATGTACAATTAAGCACAAAAGCTGTAAATAAAATATTTGGGAAAATTCGAAGACTGGTTTCAAATTCCTTCAAGGACAGGTTCAAGTGCTCAACCATGGCCTCCCGGAGAGACGGGATCTGAGGCCCAGTAGCCCGTGCGTCGGACACGTATCTCTTAGCTACAGTGCTGTCGTCTGCGTACCCAAAGCGTATTAGCAGAACGTTTATATGGAGCAAGAACAATGTTGCTGAGATTACCAACCCCTGAAGCACCCCAGCATTAATATTCAGTTGATCTGACCTCGTATTGCATCGGGGACCCATTCACTTTATAATTTTGTACGTTACTGTATATTGAACATATGTGTCGGACGAGTTGGGAAAGTGACAAAATACGGCTTAAGACGAGTATGGAAACTGACTACATGTACAAGACGAGTATGGAAACTGACTACATGTACAAAGTGACATATTAATGGAAGAGACCTATTAGAGATACCGACGAGATAGCTAGTGTGACGAGTTGTCATCACAACCAGTTTCTAATCGTCATGAGGAATGAATTGCCATGGATGTCGAATATCCCTGCGACTATACAGTGTAAACAAGACTTTATGCAGATATCAACCATAGCAGTTTTATTTAAAAATATTTACTATGTATCCTGATAGCTAAAACCTTGGGGTGTTTAAGAGTTCACCATCGACCACATCATCACTTACCATCAGGCGAGATAGTGGTCAAACGCGAGCCTATAGATAAATAATAATAATAATAAAAAAAAAATAGGTTTGTATAGGACAAGCCCTAAAAGGACACGGAGCCTGGCCCTTCCATGTGCTGATGGTGACCACCACCAACACTTAGTGAGGAACAAATCCTACACTCCCGGTCTTATCCTCAAAGACCATGCATTTTAAAAAGGTTTTCCTCCAAATGGTAACTGGTTAACCCGGTTCACCGATCAGGCTGACTGAACTTTGGCCCAGTTTGCGCACTAAACATGTTCAGTATGTATTTAAATAGTAAAAAAGCATACCTAAATGGGTCAAGATACAAGGCTCTTTTCGGCAGATTGAAGTGCGCCTTAATGTAGTCTTCATCTAGAAGTTGGAAGTCACTGTGGTCTGCGTTTGCTACTGATGCAGACGCCGGTCGTGGCCTACCGCTGCTGCCAAACTGCTTTGCTGAGCGAGTTTCATCGCGTGGCACCAGGCAGATCAGAGGAAGAGCGGCCTTAGCTGCACCGTGGGCGGAGTGGGCGCCGTGACATTGGCAACATCTGCAAAAATCAAACTAACTTAAAATACGTGAAATATACAAATACAGTCCAATAAACCTAATTAATATTAGCCATTCCTTTTTCAAACTGGCAATAAGTTGGCATTATTTTTTTTTACTAAGGCTCCTGTCTTCTACACTGGATGTACGAATGAATACGAGAAAGTGACAATTAAAAGTAAATCCACCCGAAGTTTGAAACTTCCTGGACAACCAAACTTAACCTGTCCAAGGCGAGTTGCTAAAATTGCCAAGCTCCCTGCGCTCGTCCCCGTATTCCGCTGCGCGAGACGAACCAGTAACCATGGCAGTAGTATTTCTGTCCGAGCTTAGTTCTTTAGCTCCCGTTATCTATTTAAATCGTAACCTGTCCGTGTCAGGGAGCGTAAATTCTTCAGATGCTTTTCTGTTAGTCTACAAAGTTCATCGCTGGGAAAATATTAGCCTCCTGAGTAAAAAACTTGTTCCGCGTCTGATGTGTAACTACTGCCACTATCATGGAACCAGCTATCTATCTACCTTAGTTTACAAGCCAAACGCTATCTACCGAAGTTCACACGCTTATTTGCGTAATAACTGTACTAATTATTGAGGGTCTTATAAAAAAAAAAAACTAATCTATACGTGGTTAATTTCATAAACTTGAATCCTGGCCTTATAAATAACTAGCTCACTCCCGCGGTTTCGCTCCCGTTAAAATTATAGCCTATGTTACTTGGAAAAATGTAGCTTTCCATAGGTGAAAGATTTTTTTAATCGGTCCAAACAAACAAAAAAATCTCTCCTCTTTATAATATTGGCATAGATGGAAACATTCTCTTCGCTGGCTCTCGCATCGTGCATTCTAATGATACTATAGACTTTCTGCATATAAGCACCTATATGATAAATTAATGGTAAAAACAGAATCATACGAAAAGTAAAAAAGAGCAGGGGGCATGCTAGCTTTCGCACACGGCGCATTTACATCCTTGTGGGACGTGGGTTACCTACTTATTCTGACGAATTTATTTTTTCTTATCCTTAAAAAAATCAATCAATTCAACTTACGCGGTAGCCATTTTTGTACAAATCTGAACTGATATAATTTACTTAGATAAAGACATTTTTTTGTATAATTTTATAAATGTGGACCTTAAAAATGTTTCATATAAAAATTGATTTCCGAAACTTTATGTCGAATGGTTGTCATTGCACATCGTGCACCTATGTTTTTTTGTTTTTTTATTGTTTTCCTACTTTATGGCCTTAAATAATCAGACATGAATTACGTAACGACAACCTTTTTGAAAAAATATAAAATCTATTCACGGTACATGTTTGTTTTATTCTTCTTCTGATCATGCTAAATTCCTGTGTAACCAAATACTTAACAATAGTAGTTTAGAGCCCAGCTTATGCTAACCCGTTCGGTACGCTCAACGTAAAATTGATCATATAATGTAATTTATATATATGTATATTTAAGTTTGTTTTGATCATTTTTATATTCCTTTGCTTTTCGCTTTCTTTTACTCATATTTTTTGTTGTTGTGTGTAGTGTAGTACTCCGCCGTGCTGAATAAATACTTTCTTTCAATGTTTAAAGCCAAAAATATCCGTCTAAGTTTCTGTCAAAAGGTTATTGACTCGTCAAGTTAAACAGTGTCCTGCTCCTAATCCACAGGGCAACAAAATAGAGATGAAACATTCAATAAACGGGAAGGGGCGCTCGGCGTGTGGGAGGCACGTGGCCTCCTTCTCCGACGACAGATTTACCGTCCGCCCGGGCCAAGCACACGCTGGCCTGTTTGCAAAAGAGCCGATATTTATCCATCGCCCCGGGCCACGGCTTTATTGCTTTCTACGCGCTTCACGATTTTTGCCACGTTGTTTTAAAGGTTATATTTGAGTTGGCAGACATTTTTATTTTAGAAATATTATTGTGAGGTCCATGGGCGAGGTGTAAGGTTTGTACTGGAATAAAAAAGTTTGGTGTTGTACGAATGACAATGTTTTGGTGACTGTCGCGGTCATTTGGTCATCCTGAAGCGGCAGCAGTTTTTAATCCAGACATTTGATCGTTGGGTTTTGTAAAATCATTCAATTTCTGCTTACATTTAACTAAACAAACAGCCAATACGTTTATCGTGTGTTTATAACAGTATATGGTTTTCTACTGTTTGCTTGGAAGGACAATCTTCATATTTTTAGGGTTCCGTACCTCGAAAGGAAAAAACCGAATTCCTTAGAGGATCACTTTGTTATCTGTTCCTCCGTCTGTTTGTCAAGACCCTTTTTGTTAGGAACGTGTGGAGTTATCAAGCTGAATTTATAAAAAACACTCAGGTCTACTGTTCCTTAAAGCAGTGAAAAATAAAACTTCTAAGCCAACGCAATCAAAAGATACAGCCGTTTATGGCGCTAATTTCCGAAAATTTTCAACTGTCGCAAGGTAATCAAAACCTACAGGGTACTTCGCGTGAACTCAGAATCTTGAAATTTGGTACGAAGCAATGACTTATAGCACAGATAAAGGAATAATTGCGAAAAGCGTAAATTTTTTGTTACATAATAAAAATAATTTTAATAATTTTAAACTTACTACCCCTTTCCTCATGAACGCGTAGAGGTATTAAATTGAAATTCATATCAATTCATATAATACCTTTAAGCTGAGGTTTGTACGGAACCCTCGGTGTCACACTTGGCCGGTTTATTTCAAATTGACTGACTTGATACAATAAGCATATCAGTGTGCACACTACGATTTACGCGTATAAGCTAGTCAAGGAAACGTAACAAAAAATATTTAAATCGACTCATGACTAAATAATTTTTGTTTTAAAACAAACCAATTTGGCCTCCATTGGCCCTAGAAGTCTATTATTGGCGAAGTATTTACCCTACCCTCCCTTAGGACGTCTACGAACGTGTGACTATTTGTCTAGCGAGCTGACGACAAATTGAGCGCAGTCGCGACACGTTATTGCCGCGACTGTGGCGTGATGTAACTGCTAAAAGACGAGCGTTAAACTAAAGAGAGATATAGCGATTCTTATTCCTTATATTCCTATAAGCTTCTGCCATCAGCTTCACCCGCGTGAAAGTCGAAAACTATCCCGAGGGAACATATGCCCGGGATAAAAAGGCATCCTATTATACCTGACATCTATCTCTGTGCCAAATTTCATCCCAATCCGTTCAGCCGTTCTGGCGTGATTGATTAACAAACATACGTCAGCATGATTTTTAGGGTTCCGTACCCAAAGGGTAAAAACGGGACCCTATTACTAAGACTCCGCGGTCCGTCTGTCTGTCTGTCTGTCACCAGGC
Source organism: Orthosia gothica (assembly GCA_949775005.1). Lineage (NCBI taxonomy): Eukaryota > Metazoa > Arthropoda > Insecta > Lepidoptera > Noctuidae > Orthosia > Orthosia gothica. The sequence continues at coordinate 31,006,800 of OX459039.1, read as the reverse complement.
TGTATCTCATAAACCGTGATAGCTAGACAGTTGAAATTTTCACAGATGATGTATTTCTGTTGCCACTATAACAACAAATACTAAAAACCGAATAAAAATATTATTTAAGGGGGGCTCCCATACAACAAACGTTTTTTTGCGATAATGGTACGGCGAGTCCAACTCGCACTTGGCCGGTTTTTCTTGTTTACAGCTTTTTAGTTCGCTTCTTAACCAGTCGGGTTTTTTATTTTTAAATTAGCTTCTATTAGTTCAAAATACATCTTATTATTAAAAATAAAAATATTTTTTATAATAAGATGTATTTTGAACTTTTGACTACCTATGCTTGTAGAGAAAACCTTTGTGCCGACTTAGAGTGGTAATAGTGGTCATTGCCTTTTCTCTCATATAACTTACTAGGTTACCCAAACAATATAATATAAATGCATCGTTTTAGGAAACAGGGGATCAGATCGAGGGGATCAGACCGGAACAAATCAAATGTTTTTAGGATCACGATAGAGATGTTAATTCAGCACCGGTAGCCAAGTAGACAATCTACAATCGATAACGCTAGTAGAAATCGAATCAATGTATGGGAATGGTTAAGTCACGTCAGAACAAACAAAAAGAAAGCGTTAATAATTGTAGAAAGAGATTCGATACGAAACGTTTGTAACTTGGATAGGGCAGGTCGGCTCTATTTCCTTATATCTATTTTTGATGTTGAGAAAGTCTATAAATGAATAGTTTATTAACCGCTCTTGCTATGCTGAAACAACAAAGTAGAAGTCAGAAGCAGAGATTTCAGAGCCTACTGTGCTTCGAGGGTCTACGAAGTGCTACGCGCTACGGCGTAGCATTATACTTTATGCAGTACCACCTGTAGGCGCTGGACTACGAGCTCACTAATTTTTCCTCCTTCATACTTTTTAATTTTGTATGAGGATAACAAGTCGACAAATCTTCGCAGATGAACTTTTAAGCTAACTTCTATTTCTTTTAAATAGAGTATCTACGTAACTAAAATACTGACAGTAAAGGCAATAACTATTTTTTTTTTTTACTCAATCTTTTACATTTTTCTACGCGAAATTACTACTAAGATCCAAATTTGTTTGGCCGTTGGGGCGTTATTAATCAACAAACGTACATAGGTACTTGCCTATTTAAGATTCGTGTTTTATGCGGGTCGGGCAAAGTATTATAGGATTTTCCTTCTGGAATTTTTCAGAAGAGTCTGAACTTTTACCCGGTTCATGGCAATACTCTCGCCACCATTAAATGGTATTGTACTTAAACATAACTGGCGAAATGTACCCACATTTCGCCAGTGTATATGTACACGTGTTACACGTCGGACAATTTTTATTTTTATTTTTTCTTTGTGTTTCGTCCAATGACTTCTCCCGCTCTGGGTGAAGCGGGAGGGCGTGTCAGACTTTTACTGACTAAAACCCACCCGTGTTCCTTCAGTTGCTTGAGCCAGGGCCGCGGTAACTCTTTTTCAAATTTATCCGCGACCCAGACTTAGAGACAGGTCCAAAACAGATTGGAGATGTGGTGGCACAGACTGGAGAGTGGTGGCCTGAAATTGAGCAGAAGCAAAACTGAATACTTATTTTGCGATTTTGGCGGTCTCTCCAGTTCCGAGTCCATAGCTCTCGCTAGAACGCCCATACCAATCTGCTTCGACTTACGGTACCTAGGGTCGCTTGTACAAGGGGATGGCGAGGCAGACCGAAACGTAACACACCGGATCAACTCAGGATGGATGAAACGGCGATAGGTCACTGGAACAACTTGCGACCCATGGATGCCCCTCAAGTTAAAGGGGAAAATCTACAAGACCGTGATTATCTACCTGTCATTTTTTTTGTATGGTCATTGTATGGATCAGAATTTTGGGCTGTGAAAAAGATGGATGAAAAGAGTTTGCATGTAGCGATATGAGAATGTTAAGATGGAGGTGCGGCGTGGCGAGAATGGATAAAGTGAGAAATGAGTATATTAGAGGCAGTTTGAAAATGGCGCCAGTGACAGAAAAGTTTATTTTTATTATCGATAAGCTCGCGTTTGAACACTACCTCGCCTGATGGTAAGCAATGATATGGCCTACGGTGAAGCACGCTTGCCTAGAAGTAACCTATTCACTCTTGACTTAAAGACCCCAAGGTTGTAGCTATCAGGGAACAAGACTCAGACTCCGGAAGGGAATTCCACTCCTTAGCTGTGCGCACAATGAAAGTTTTAGCAAAACGCTTTGTGCGTATGGGTGGGATGGCCACCATGTACCGATGGCGCATGACCGTACGTCTTGTAGTCTGATGATGGAAAGGGCCGCTTGTAACCGTTTGTCCTGGAATGATCATGTGATGAGGAGTTATGAATATAAATGTGGATGAATGGAGAGGGAGACGAAGGCCAAAGAAAAAATGGATGGACTGTGTGAGGAGTGATATGAAAGAAAAGGGAGTCAGTGATAGCGTGACAGGACGGTATGGAAGAAAAAAGTGACATGGGATAAGGGCAGGAAGATGATGATGATCGGCGACCCAGACAAGCATCGGCCCTAGCGGACCTCGTCTTTTTTTGTGGAAGAGAAGAGCGACTTCTGTCTAACCTACATTATGTTTATGTATGTAAATGTATGTATAAATGGGTCGTTCATTTGCCTTGTTTAATAAATAAATAAATAATATTTGTAGGCAGTAGGATAACTGTAGCTTGTCTTATTTGTAACTCGAATGGAACATCATACCATCATATATTTTTTCATCAAGCAAACATTTCATATTATCACATGAAAAAATCATAGCGAAAAACAAATATCAATAAAAAATATTGTATCGGAAAACCTTTCCATTCGATTAGACACACAAAAATTGTTTTGTACGTTTTTTTATTGATAAATTAAATTTTATGGCAACATTTACAGCCATTTGGCTAACAATGGCGGAATGTTAAAATTGATGTACCCTCCCCCATAATGTTTACCTCAGTTTCACAGTTTGAAACGAGATAACAGGGCATAAGTACCGATAGAACTTTGTGAACAAGGTAAAATAGACCTATGAAGATATCAGAGTAGACGGTAGAGGAAATTTTCAACATGAATTATTTTATAAGATTTTTATATTTTTTGTTCTTTCACTAAATACTTACAGGAGATACAAAAGATTATGGGCTTATAGTATAGAACAACAGGAATGTATCCTAGTTTATGTCCACTTGAGAGCAAAACTATCGCACAGGCACTCTAGTTTTGAACTTTAATCATATATATTATTAGAAAATAAGGATTGTAATCAAATCTTCAAGGCTAAGCAACGCTTATTGAAGTCGGACCGTAGATTGGTGACCATTTCAACATACCGAGTTTCCTAAGTGCCTCGGAAAGCACGTAAAGCCGTTGGTCCCGGTTGTCATTTAAAGATCTTCAGATCAGATCTTTCAGATCTTTGCTTGAGATCTGACACCAGTCTTGCCAAGGGGTACTGTGCGATAAGACCGCCCATTGTACACTTATCTTTATAAATGTTTTGTCCTGTAATTATTTAAGTGGTGTACAATAAAGTATATAATAAATAAATAAATACCGTGTTACCCAGTTACTGGGTTGTGAAGGTCAGATAGGCAGTCGCTCCACACACAAAAGTAAAACACGTAACAAGACACGTAAACACGTAGTAAGTAAGTATTATGGGTTAAGCTCGCCTTTGTACATGAGTTTTTCTTTTGTATTTTAAATTTTTACTTTGTTTACATTAAAGAATATGAATATGAACACTAGTACTCAGCTGAATCCGGCAAGAATGGAAGCCAAAGAATGGAAAAGGCTAGGCAGATGATGAAGGTTTGTGATCAAATAATACTAACTGTACGCGTTTTGAAGAACGGTAATTTTTTGTTAGAAACACAAAAACCAGTTTAAAGAGTCGTATATCCGACAGTTTCTGACGGTTTATCAGAAACTACCCTCTTAAATAACGTGAGTATAATTTGGTTGACCGTTGCTGATTTTGCATTGTGATATAAAACGATTACAAGGGAAGGTTCTTATCGTTATATACTAAAGAGTTGACACCCGCGGAAGCTGCTCAGGTTATTGCTGAAAGTAATTAAAGAAATCAGTTTCGGATAAAGCGTCAAAAATGATTAAATATATAGATGTTATGCAATCATTTTTATATCTTTCTAACAACTTACCGCTTCTCAAAAGCACATACAGTATTATTTGATAATAAACAATCTTTTCTAATATTTGTTATAATTTGAAATAGGATGACTGTGCAATATTTTTGCTCTCAATCGTATTTCCTATACCGTCTACATGACGAATCAAATAAAGTGTTTTAAAGTGTAAAACTAACACAACATTGTGCTTGTATTACCGGAAGGGACAGGCAGCGGTGCACTAGGCAACTATTGAATCGCGACATGATGCACAGCATGTTGCTCGTCATGTTGAACGACAACGAGGCACTTATATATGTAAGCCATTGTTGTATTGCAAATGTACCTCCAAAAATAATCTCAGCCTTACGGTATCACTTTTCAGGCCATACACTAGCTGATCGCGCAAGTTATCATCCAAACTAAATTTGTTTTATTATTAGTCATAAAATTTGAAATATTCAATTGTATATATTATTTTAATTACAATAAAGTACTTAATTTCTTTCTAACTGGTTTTAAATTCGAAATGTTTTGCTAGCTTTTTTAATTCTGTGATGTAGTCCGCGATTGTTTCCCCGATAAGCTGACGTCGTTGCCTGAATTTATACCTTTCCACCATCGGTGAAAGTTTTGGCTGAAGATGGGCAGTTAGAAGTTCCACCACCCTATTATACGTCAATTCTGATGGCTTTAGAGGACTAGCCAACGTAGATAGTAACTCATAGGCCTTCTCGCCCATTACCGTTATTAACGTCGGTAGCTTGAAATCACTCGTGACTTTGTTAACTAAAAAGGATATTTTTACTCGTTCTACATAGCCAGTCCAATTCCCTGTACTTAACTCAAACTCACGTATCTTTCCGATCTATATTGTACTAACTAATTTGAGTCCACTCACGGCACTACACTGATATTGCTTATTTATTTTTTCTTCTCGTCGCCAATGGTAAGAATGAAACACGTACACTCGGTATAACCGTATATTGAGACTGAGCGTGTACAACAATACCTTACATATATAACAGTTTAGTTAAGTTGTCTGTCCATGCAACGTCGCGGAACATGTTGAGCAACACGTGTTGCGCGTCAAATGTTGTCTAGTGAATACGAGGATTTATGTTTAAGTCCCATGTAGGCTTGCCTATTGTCATCAACCGGTCCAAATTGTGTCAAAAAGCCGGAATCTGGTTTGTTAATGAGAAATTCCAGATGGAAAAATCACGTAAACCCTTTGGCCAACCCGAGAACAGAATCTAAGACCCAAGGCCGGATCTACAGCGGAGGGGGGCGAGCCGGGCAAATGCCCAGAGCGGGGGCATTTGGAAGCATGAGGGGCGGCCAAACTGAACTAACAGCCCTTTCCTTTCATCAGAAAACCTATTTAACTACTGACAAATTAACAATTAACTTATTCGTGGTGTGGTGCTCAAATTTTCAAGGTCGCTTCGCTGTTGAATGTTATTTGTTGAAAACCATCCATTAAATAACTTAATATTCATAATTTTGCGAAAATACTTGGATGAAATTTTCGAGCTCACTTTGTTTTCCCTGCGCTCGAAGTTGTCGAAAAAGCGGCTTTATCCGATGCGACGGTTAAAAACCTATTTTTAAATAAGTAATATCCTGAAACATTTATTGCCTTATAAGGCGTCATTTTAAAGGGCGCCAAGGACGGCAAATAATGTTTATGCCCGGAACGACGAAATTGCTAGATTGGGCTCTGCTTAGACCTCATGCTCAGCAGTACTGCTTGCGAACACTAGACTAACAAGGCAGTGTGTAAAACTAAGGCCCAGTTTTGTGATCCGTGGTTATCTCAACCAATGGTTAAATATACTAACAATGGGTTGCGAATTTCGGTAAAATACTATTTTCTTCAAATATTCGCCTCATAAATAGTCAAATAAGTTGGAGAGTTAATTATTTGACTTGGCTTGTTTTTAATGGAAGTTTGTCATCCTTATTTGTAGATCAAATCCTTGATTTGAATTCCTTAGACGGGATAAGTATCATATGGGTAGGCGTATATACAAATATCCGTAGCTTGGTAAAACCTGAAATGAACTCAAAACAGAATTATAAAAGTCCTATTTGACTACCAGTATCTGATAAAAGTCCTATCACACAAAATTTACAAAGAAACCAAGCTGTTTAACATTTCTGATATATATTTATATAACACATGTATTTTAGTTCGTGAAATCTTTCCAAAGACTTACACACACAAATGACATTTACAAAAAACATACAGGCACAAAAACGATTTCTAAGTCGCGCACAAGACTTACATTACCTAGTGCTAGAACTAACTCTGGGGAAAAAACAATAATACATGATTACTTCATATTAAGCTCTTGCTACTCCTGGACAACAAAAATGTATAAATTTAAATATTGTTTAATTTATTTCTGTACAAGTGATTTGTAATCTTTAGAAATAAATTAATTCAAACCGTAAACCGTATATTCAGCAGTGGACGTCTTTTGGCTGATGATGATTATAGTTAATATATAAAATAAATAAAAATGATGATAGTAAGGCTGCACCAAATTCAAACTTGTTACAAGAAAACACAAGCAACTGAAATAAAGGAAATTCTTTTATTGGCATAAATGCAACAAAATCAAAAGTATACTATTACCGCCTCTATACCATTTCATATCTATGGTCGCCCGAGTAAAGTCATCTTCACAATTTGTTTACTTTGCGGCATATCCGATACCTGTTGAACAGACAGACAGATCAAACACTCGTTATGATGGAAAACGTCGACGCGGCTGTGTTACCACCCCTTTAGGGATCCGAGGACAATTCTGGCTTCTTTTAAACACGATTTGATAAGTCCCAAACGCTTTGGGAAACAGTTTGTTGAAGAATACTTGAGAAGTTAAATGTTGTCTTTCGCTCGTGTAATCGTGTTTAGGGTAATGTGTTAAGGATTTTCTTTTATCCGGGTAAATAAGTTAACGGCTTCATTGCGAGAACAGCGTGCTATCTTCGAAAAAAGAAATTTTACAGGAAGCGCAATTTAAAATAGAAAACGTGACAACCCAATATACCACTGTAGTGTTGTCTTTTGCGCTCATGGGGCCGCTGTCTCTGACTTAAAAAATGCCCCGTTTTCGTAAAAATAAATAGATAAAATCGCACAGTCACCCTATATTGAACTTAAATCGCAACTATTATTAGAAAATAAAATTTGTCATCAAATAATACTGTATGCCTTTTGCAAAACGGTAAGTTCTTGTTAGAAGCACTTGCGCGGATTGCGCGGGGCCTTGAGAAAATGCGATGAATGCGGCGCGTACGGCTCCTGCGGTGCGGAAAGGTGCGCGTTCATCTTTACAAGTAAATGCTCTATCTAGTCTACCTTTAAAGGACGACTATGGACCCGAAGATGACCACATGTTTCCAACACGACTCCAAATAAATAAGGATACCTAATGGCAAGAGAATGACGTTGAACATATGTATGTACATTTTCTGTTAAAATACATCTTTTTAACAGAAAAACTAAACCGACCTTCAAAACAAAACACTACAAAGCAAATAATAACTTTCTTTTCGGAAGTCGGTGTGTTTGTTACCTTTTTTTTTGGTTTTTGGTACATGGGAAAGTAATTTTTCGTACCACTTGCTCAAAAAAGTCACATTCTATGCCACAAAAAGCGAACATAACAATGGCCATTTTTAATCTTTTAAAAACAGGGAAAGAAAATTGTACTGAATTTCATTCATCCTCTAGGGGGAGAATGTGATTTAAATTTGGAATACTTACCGAAATTTATACTGAACTACATCTGTGTTTACACTATTGAGTTTGTATATAAAGCATTATACATATTTTTGAAAAAGGAATACGCATTTATTATGCAGTTATGATTATTAAATAAAATTACCAAAACCGACGAGGCCGTATGAGCTTGATGCCTTTGCATTTCCGACAAAAAGATATTAGTCTAGGAATTTGCCACGTTTTTGTTTTCTTGAAATACATAAACGTTAAGTTTATTTTAATTTATTTTTATATGTCATTATTTTTAATAAATGCTTTTCTCATATTATTATTGTGTTAATTTTTTCACAAATGGTACGAAAAGTAGAGTATTTTCCTCGGTGATAAAGCTGTCTTAGTCTTGGGTGAACTTAAATCCCTCGCTACACTCAGGACTCGTCTTAAATCCCTCGCTTCGCTCGTGATTTAAGTTTTTAACACTCTCGCTACGCTCGGGAGTAAACCTCGAGTCCTTCGTTACGCTCGCGATTTAAATCGTCACCCGCGACAGAAGACACTGCTTTATACCCTTGGTTAATAATCTACTATTTCGCTTTGTAGTTTTTAACCCCCGCCGGAAAAAGAGGGGTGTTATAAGTTTCACGTGTGTTGATGTGTATATGTGTATCTGTGTACCTGTGTATCTGTGTATCTGTGTGTCTGTCTGTGGCATCATAGCGCCTAAACGGATGAACCGATTTCGATTTAGTTTTTTTTTGTTTGAAAGGTTATTTTGTCGAGAGTGTTCTTAGCTATGTTTGTTTAAAATCGGTTCAGCCGTTCAAAAGTTATGGGCGTTTTACTGTTTGAATCAGAGTGTTTTCGCAAGATAAATGTGTCGGGGGTTTTATTAATTTTGAAATTTTACTTGTTTGTTTTGAAACTCGGTTTTTAGCCAGTAAATTTTTCAATTTCATCAAGCCTAAACAAGACTGGTATACATTGTTTTATTACGGAGTTCCGGTGCCTATCTTGCGGCATCATCACCAGAGCAGTTGGATGGTACCATTTTCTTAAGAACCATTTAAATTTGCTTCATCACAGTCATTTCCCACTTCACCAAATGATATTTTCTGAATGCAAATGCTTGCCATGTTGATGAAAATACCAAAATAACTATAAAATTTGAGGAGTTCCCTCGATTTCCATGGGATCCCTCATCAGATCCTGACTTAGTGACCTTTCAAACAAAAAAGAATTTTCAAAATCGGTTCATAATTGACGGAGTAATCAGTGAACACAAAGAAAAAAAATTATACTAGCGTCAAATCGAACATAAACCTCCTCCTTTTTGGAAAGTCGGTCAACAATCGATCGCCGTAACCTACACGGATTAAAAGTACATATACTTATATATAGACTTGTTGCGGTATCTGTTTAAATCGATAAAAGTATGACGTAAAAGATTAAGTAGTACGTCACAGTTTTTTAACTTTACTAACACATCGTGTGTATAATTTATATGGTGTGAAAAGTTTATAAAAGTTGGTATACATGTTTTCACTTTTGTATCTGTATGCTAGCACGAAAGCCAAAATCATTTATCAGTGGGTATATACATCCCAAAATGAAAATTATTTACAGGCTGACGAAATTTAAGATTAATTGAAGTCCAAACTTTTCCCAAGACTAATGTTTCGGAGAGGGTTATTGGACAACCATAACACTGTCAACGGGATCATTAGGCCATGCTTACCGATTCACAACACATTAGAAAATTGTTTTCTAATTTTATAGCTGTAGTTCTGTGTGTTATTACTCGCTCGGGACTCATTATGATTTGTGTTAGTCGTATATCAAGTAATAAATCTACCTTAATTTATGTGTAGAAAAGTAATTGATTTCGTTTGTCATTCGTAGAGAGGTGTGTGTGGTGGTGTAAATTTGGCAGGCTCGCAGGTATTAATCTTTCGTAATAAAGCTTTTAAAGAAAAGAGAGGTTAAATATTGGTCATCGGCAGCCTAATTGAATTCGGCAAGGGTTCGATCCCATCAATCGACCAAGAACGTGTAAGATGAAGGACATGTTGTGGATTTCCGTCTGTGTGATTGGTCGATTGATGGGTTCAAATCCTTCGCCTTGCCGAATTTATTTACGCAATAAGGCTGCACTGAAACCACACAAATTCTTTCGCAATATCTTACATTTTACCTGGCCTGGGGGAGGCATATGTCCAGCAGTGGACGTCTTTCGGCTGAAATGATGATGATGATGATCTTACATTTTCACAACAGGTTCGCCCCCTGACGTAATGGCGTGATGTAATGTTATGTTTTCGTCAATTCAACAATTCAAGTCATTCATTGCATGCTTTACGTTTTAGAGCAGAATAATTTTTAACACATGAAGAATATAATTCGGTTAAATAGATTCGAATTTTATTCGGTTGTGATCAAAACTGTGATTTAATGTAATGCCAATGAGGCTGCTGGTTTCGGAATTAAGAAATTACTTTTAATTTACTTTTAAGTTACTTGTCCACAACTTATCCAGGTACAGCTTTCTCCATCTACCTCTGGGGCCTTACTGTAATGTTTCAAAACTATTACGAGACGAATTGCACTATCCTTTTTTCTCCTGGCTTTCCTGGCCTCTGATCCAGCCGTCCAATAAGTCAAGAGAAGTTGCCTAATACGGTATTAGGCAACTCTCTTGAGGGTATTAGTAACACCCTCAATACATATTATTACGCCAAAACTAATTTCCACCGATAATAAAAGCTCATACACACAAAACAACAAAACAAGGGCCAAATAAGCTTTATTGTGTCGGAAAAATCAATTGGACCGATTTTATCGCGATCAGCACTCGAGTCGCGATAGGCGACGATAAACCACGCGATAACGAAATGATAACGTTATACAAACTTAGTTATATTCGTGATGATAGTGCGATATTTCTATGAGTGTCTGACAAGTTGGACTTTCATTATAGATATTTAACAATACGTGAAAAATCCTTCTGCTTTCTTTCTTAAATCCATCCAACGGTAAGACCCGGCGATTTTGTCACCCTATGAAATGGTTTCTCATATTCACTAGCTTTTATAGTGCAACCACCAAGTATAGTTCTCGCCAAATTTCTGGGCCGCCCTGAAGTAGGCTTGTGTAGTACATGTACTATGAACTATTAGGAAGCAATTCCTTTAGGTGAACGAGAACGAACTATTCTGTTTCGTTCGTTTAAATCGTTCATCTAGTACAGTGATCCAAGCGACATCGGATCGCTCGAGTGCTGAATCAGAACGATTTAGTACGGTACGAACTACGATTGCCTGAGCCTGAGCGAGTGAACGAGTTGAGAGATTTGAGAAGCGTGCGCGCGAGCGTGATGACTGATGAACAATGTACTAGTACAGTTTGCTCGGTCTACGTACGATCTCGATGACCGACATGTCGCTTAAGAATATCTTAATGAACGGTGAACTAAAATGAACTAATAGAACTAGAAGACCGAACTAGTTCACTTCAACGATTGTACTAGTTCGGAGCGTTCCATTTAGTGTCCGAGTAAGAACAAGCCCACCCTGAAGTTGGATTTCCGATGCGTAAGGCACGGATTATGAGATTTATTACTGCGCAGCCATTGTAGCCAACTTCAGGGCGGCCAAGAAGTTTGGCGAGAGCTGTAACACCGGTGTTCAGTCACAAATTATAACGACTAAAACTGCTCTTTAAGAGCGTTGCGAAGAAAAAGAAGATGACTGTGAGTTTGTACATACGTAAATAATAAAGAGATTAAAATGGTCATGGTCAAACTATGACCAATTTGCAGACTTTGTCTTTTGAACTGATTTATCTATTAATATCTTGTCCAAAGTTTTAAAACACAAACGAGTAGGTATCCTGTTATCTCTTGCCATTGCCGTGCGATTGCCGAATTATCTTGACTACTAGGGATTATTAATTAATATTCTGGATTTGATTGCCTTATTATATTTCACGTTGTTCTACATTGGAAAGCATGAATAGGCAAACGTAAGTGAGACGCCCTCAGGATAGATGTAACGACGATCTTCGTAGAGTAGTAGTAGCTGGATGAGAGTCTCCGAGAATCTAGATAAATGGCATGTGATTGGAAAGCCTATATCCACATATGGCCTGCTGTAGACTGATGTGACTCTATCCCACTCCTTGGTTACGTTCTCTCGTTTTTCCACTTTTCACGACCGCACGCTTCTTATAGTACAGAGTGCCCACGACCAATTCCATTTCGCATCGTTTTACGGTCAAAACCGTATAAAATCGCTAGATTAGATTAATCTGAACCCGGCTGTGGCCAGTACCGCCAAAACCGTCAAGGTCTTATGGGAGGGTGATTTCTGCTATATCAAAATAAATAGACGGTTTCGTTACAATGTTTCTGATGTTAATAAAAAAAAACTTTTTAACAAAAAAAAAAAACGACTTCTAAAAAGTCACAAAGTGAAAAATAACTTTCTTTTCCGAAGTCAGTGTCTATGGTACCTATTGTTTTCCGTGTTTCGACACCGACTTCGGGCAAGTAGTTATTTTTCACTTTGTAGTGTTTTTTTGGAAGTCGGTTTGTTCTTTTTTTTCTTAAAAAGTTTATTTATTTATCTCTAAGTACATCTCATGACGATTCCAATAAGCCCAAACACGACTAGTATACATTGTTTTATTTCGGAGTTCCAGTGCCTACCTGCCGGCTTCATCATCAGATCAGTTCGATGGTACTATTTTCATCAGTACTATTTATGTATAAGTATTTGCTTCATCATAGTCGTTTAACTATTCGAAATATCGTACACCCGTGAGTCCCGTGACATACTTAGCATTAATAAGTTCCATTGGCCATGTGTTGTCTTCTTCACCAGTTCCACTTCACCAACTATCTGAGTGCAAATGATTGCATTGTTAATGAAAATGCCAAAATCACTATATGTATGCCTATAATATTTGAGGAGTTCCCTTTTTTCCTCCAAGATCCCATCATCAGATCCTGACCTGATGACAATGGAACCAAATGGAAAGTAAACCCTTTCAAACAAAGGAAGAATTTTCCAAATCGGTCCAGGCGTCTTTGAGTAATCGGTGTACATACATTTAAAAAAATACCAATCGAATTGAGAACCCCCTTTTTCAGAAGTCGGTTAAACATTTACATAAGTTTCGTAATTTTGTTATGAAAAAGTTTTCAAACATTTTGCGCGTCACATATATGTCCTGAGCTCATTTTCAAATTTAACCGACCTGTCCCTTTTTTTATTTATTGTGTTCCAATTTCTTTTTAACTTTTGTACGGTTGCTGATTGTTTTCAGACATTTTAAATCACCAAAAAAGAAAAGATAATTTCGGAGTCGCTTCAAAATAATTTAATTCTACACGTAGAATCAACTAACCACTGTTCACTCAAAAACGTGATGTTCAGTTGACTTGCTATGGGTTTTTTTTTGCCTCATTTGTAATGCTCTCACATGGTATCCTGGGTAAGTCTGACCCTACTGGTGTCTGAAAATTGTGTTATCTAAAATCTATCGTTCAGCTACATTTAAAGTCAGCCAGATTGCTATGAAACCCCTCTTTATTGATTATGAACTTTAAAAAATGCCCAATTAGAGGTGGATTTTTTTTGAAATCAGTATTTTAGTAATCAGAATAAGCAAATCTATCAATTGTTGCCGGTTCTGGACGTAAAACGCTGAGACAAAAATTTTGGTCATGTGCACTCGTACCTACTATTTGACCCGATTCCATGCATTTTCACTAAGTGAAATTGCAAGTCCGTTCACATGTACGTAATGCGATTTATGCGATCTATCATCGATCGATTTTCACTTGAAATTTTGGTTGCGCCATCAAAAAAACCCTAATTTTCAAAGAAACAATACAATTGTTTCTTTTCAGTCAATAGCTTTCACGTTCTATTTAGTCAATAGCTGCAACAAGTCTATATCTGAACAGGTTATTAATAAAGGCCAATGTCAAAGTCAAACAAAGAACTTTCTCAGAGTTGTGCACGATTGGCTAGACAACAATTTATATTCCGAAGGTACAGATTTTTCCAGGTCACTTGTTACTTGGCTTTTTAACACGTCACTGAGCAATTTTTCATTGATTTGAATGCATTATAGAAAACTAGATTCTGCAAGCGGCTTCGCCCGCGTGATAATCGAGAATTATTCCAGGGGAACGAACTCCCGGGATACAAAATATCCTATGTTATTCTCAAAGACCTAATCTATACTATCCCATATCTATACAAATTAGTACTACTCGTATACAGGGTTGCAAAAATCAATGACGAATCATTGTGTGAAGAGCTTATGGTCACCCTGGTGTCAACGTATCATTTTGGGTGCCACGGAGGACAAGAATTGTACAATTTTTGGTGGATATATTTGCTCTTAATTTAAAGTGTTTTAATAGTTTAAGGTAGGAATTTGGGTAAAAATTTAAAACGAGCCACCAAATTTTAAGTATGTACTGTATATGTATTGTTTGTATCTATACTTATATCCAGTTTTTAAGTTGCATGACAGTTTGATTACGAAACAAAAAAAAGTTATGTACTTGGCAGTAAGTAAGACCTATTATTATAAGGGTGGCATACTAATGATCAAGTTTTATTATTCATATATTTTGTTGTTGCTTTTTAGAATCCAAAAACAGACCAGGGAACAGAGGCTGCTTTAAAAGTGAAAAACAGAAAGACGAAGTTTTTTTTTTGAGAAGGTTTGTTAAAGTTTATATTTGAAAATTGATTTAAAATTCCTTTTTTTGATTTAAAGACTGATTGATCTCGCTGGTGGCCATCTGATCTGGCATACAGATATTGAGTTAAAAGAAGAAAAAGAAGAGTTGTAAAAGTTGGTGAAATGATTATAATTTATTTGTTATTTCTCTGTATCTGCACCTTGGACTTAATATTGTAGATTGTTATTGTTTTGTTTTATTTAAGGGCTGGAATGTTGCTCTGGGCTGGGATTGTTGGGCTGGGCTGGGATGTTTTGTTTCGTAGTTTTGTTTGGCCAACTTTTGTAGTAGTTGTTGGCAAGTAATTTTGGGTACAAAAAGAAATGTTTTTTGTGTTTTTGTGTCATACAATTATCATTATCAGTTTATAAGATAAAAAAAAATAACAATAGGGACATTTATTAACCACCAAAAGTTATTGATAATTCCAGAGAATTTGTAATATTAGTTAAATTGAGCTTTATTAGTAATATTGAGGTTTGTGATTGAAAAATCCAATTTTGGTGCCGCTGATTATCAAATTTGTTGGGCACTTTCGATTTTGGTGGGCAATTTTAAATTTTGGTCGCCACACAGCACACTAGGCTTTGAAACAAAATATCTCAAAAAGTTATCAAGATATTTTCAGACTTCTTGATAATCCATCTAGCTTGGGAATTCTATTCTTACACCAGATCCTTGTTTTTCACGAAAACCGAAGACAAATTCCGCCATCAAAATTGAAAAAGAAATGCACTCTGGTGATATTGACCCGTAACAGACAGACCAGAGTTACTTTTGCATTTATTATATTCGTATGGATAGTTAAGAGGAATTTAGTTTGTCGAAGTCATGTAAGAATGTGTAGTGAGCCGGAGATTTTATACTGTCATGTTCGAGTTTGTAGTGAGAAAGGATACCGTCTAGGGATTTTCTGCGGACAGGTATTTTATATATATCATGTATTTTACATAACACCTTAGGTAAAAGCTTCATCAATTGAATTTTATTTTTGTATTGATGTTTTTCGTCAACGTAGCATCACGCCTGTATTTCATAAAGTAGTACGCGGTGGTATGTACTTTTGTACAAAAGGTACTGCATTTTACAAGTTATGTTTTTAACTCCCATGTAATGGAACTTGAATAAGTATATAATTTTTATATATAAAAGAGAAAGTATGTATGTTCCTTAAATACTCCAAAACGGCTGGACCGATTTCAAAAATTCTTTGGGAAGCAACAATGTCTCCGGGTGACATAGGCTACTTTTTACCCGACTGCCGAAGGAGGGTAATGTGTTTATTAGTCTATGTATGTATGTTTGTATGTATGTATGTATGTATGTATGTACATATGTATGTATGTATGTATGTTTGTTCCTATATGGTGTTCCAGAGACCAAACGCGTTGGCCGATTTTGATGATTCATACGTCAATCGATTCGTCTTAATCCTGCGAGTGTTATAGGCTACATTAAAATTGGACAATAAAAGAAATGGCAGATTTTGGGCGCCATATTGTGTGGACCCAAATTTTTTTTTTCTTCTAAACCATCCATCCATCATGTGTGTGTGTATCAAAATAAAGGGTTTTAAGAGGTGATTTCAAAAATATATAACACTTATATGTTTAAATGTATCTAATTCGAGAAAAAACTTAACTAAAAAGTAATAAATAAAAAAAGTTAAATAAAAAAATCAAAAAACCCGACTGCTTGTAAAGCGAATTTAAAAGTCGTAAACAAGGAAAAATCATGCTGTGCAGGAGGAGGATACATCTGGTTTTGGTCAGTCAGCTCGCGCGTATGTATCCTCCTACTGCACAGCATGATTCTTTCCTTGTTTACGACTTTTTAGTTCGCTTTTGAAGCAGTCGGGTTTTTTGATTTTTTGATTTAACTTTATTTTTAACCCTGTATTGCCTCTGGAACGGCTGGTACGCGGGTGAAACTGCGAAGCATCCGCTAGTTTATATAAAACGGTGTTCAGAAAAATAAGACCAACTGACGTTTTATTAATTTATACTTTATATTAAATTGTTATAAAGAAAATAATTGAATCTTCAAAATAATTGAATTTTCAAATCAGGTTGTAAGAGTGATTCCTCTAATTGTAGACCTATATCCGTGCTTCCAGCATTGAGTAAAATCTTTGAAAAAATCATGCTGGATCAGATGTTGTCTCACTTCAATTCAAATGGGATCCTGCATAGTCAGCAGTTTGGTTTCATGAAAGGTAGGTCGACAACGGACGCGGGAGTAAAACTCATCAGTCACATTTTGGAATCTTGGGCGAAGTCCCAGGATGCTATTGGCATTTTCTGTGATCTCTCATCACAACACACTGATCTGTAAATTACACCACTACGGAATTCGAGGACAAGCTGCTGATCTTGTGCTTTCATATTTATCAAACAGACAGCAAAAAGTGAATGTTAATGGGGTGACGACCTCCGGGTCTCTAGTCAAGATGGGCGTGCCCCAAGGTTCAATTCTCGGCCCTTTCCTTTTTCTTGTTTACATTAATGATCTCCCTTTTATGATGGCCAAATTATCGGATATAATTCTATTTGCTGATGATACTTCGCTAATTTTTAAAATAGATAGGAAAGATACGGATGTCTTACATGTCAACGAAAGTCTTATTATTCTCACAAAATGGTTCGCAGCTAACAATCTTTTACTGAATGCGACAAAAACTAAATGTCTTAAGTTTTTTTTACCAAATGTACCACAACGTGACCTGAATTTAAATCTTGACGGCAAAAGACTTGAAGTTATAGCTGAAACTGTATTCTTAGGGATTACTATCGATTCAAAACTGCAGTGGGGCGTGCACTTTAGAACTCTTTCGGGTAGGTTAAGTTCAGCTGCATATGCAGTAAGGAAAATAAGGCAGTTAACCGATGTAGCCACAGCTAGGTTAGTATATTATGCTTATTTCCACAGTATTATGTCTTATGGCATTCTGCTGTGGGGATCAGCAGCAGATGTTGACTCAATTTTCATCTTACAAAAGAGGGCAATCCGCGCGATCTATAAAATGGGTCCTCGCGAGTCCCTTAGAGAAAAATTTAAAGAAATCGATATACTGACTCTACCTTCACTCTATATTTTGGAATGTATTTTGTATGTCCGCAAAAATCGAGGGCTTTTCAAAACTAGAAGCGACTTACATAATTTAAATACACGCAGTAAGCACGAAATTGTAATACCCAAATTCAGATTAACAAAAACTAGCAAGTCTTTTTATATAAACAGTATACGCTTTTATAACAAGTTGCCAAAGTCAGTTATAGAACTGACCGATGGAAAGTTCAAAAACTACATCAAACGTGTCCTTATTAAAAAAGCATATTATAAAATCAAGGACTACGTTGAAGATAAAAAATTTGGCTTTAGCTCCTTCTGCGCATGCGGCTTCCCTGGTAACTCATAAACGGCACAAATATGTGGTTGTCTCTAACTATTCTCAATCTCATTAATTCTTTGTTTTTTTCCTTCTTTTGATTATTCTTTTTACAATGGTTTTCAATCATCTTCATAGCCCTTTTGCTAAGAATAGTTACAGCACTGATAACAATATTTGTGCCACATGTTAGATTTAGTCTTTTTTTTTTAATTTTACCTTTGTATAGATTCCTTTACCGATTGTTTTGTAAATGTGTGAACATTGTAGGCCTTCTAGATGCTTGTTAACATTTGTTAACATTTTAACTCGTTTTATTTTCTTTTGTTTAAATAATATGTAATCTTTTTTTTTTGTTTTCTTACGACTTATTGTCGGGCCTACGTTGTCCCCACATAACTAAGTACTAATGCTGTAACAAGAAAATATTGTAAAACCAAACCATTTTTTTTTAAAGAGTAACCATGGAGTTTCTTGCCGGTTCTTCTCCATAGGAAACGACCAACCCGAACCGTGCACCTTTTGTCGACGTTTTATAAGTGCCCATGTAGGCCTGTAGGAAATAAAAAAAATGATTTTGATTTTGATTTTGAATCACACGATGTTAAGATCGACTAACATTTTGGAAATCTATGACGATGCGGTTGGCACAGGGGTTAAGCGATCAGTTGATGCTCTGCGATTCGGTGGTTCTGGCTGTTTCTGTTTATGAGTTTAAATATTTAAACGCACCTACGACACAGGAGAAAATCCTAATCCTAGTGTGGGGCAACCACAGACACACATCTAACTAGATGAATCGCGATTGTATGTACTTCGCGTGCCAAAAAACGGAGTTAAGTTACGATCAATGATCGTAATCTGAGCTTTTCATTTAGCATTATCGGCACCGGAAATTCAGTTATATTGAGCTGTTAAGAAAGTATAGAAAAAGTTGGCCGAGGCATTGGATATGTTTTATTTCATTGGTAAGTGAATTTGTTTGTGAAAAAGTGGCACGCCTGGTTTTCATACAGATGGAGGGACTTGCGTTATCTATTTAGATTAATGTCTTTGGGGGCAACGTTTTATAAATCTCAACTCAGTCAAAAGCTATTTGCTCAAAAGCATGTTGTGGCCTCCGTAATTGTAGGCGTGTACTAATTTAATTTGTTAATAGGGACATTGTATTTTATGCGTATATCTTCCGTTGGAGGCCCATACTAATATTTTAAATGCGGAAGTAACTCTGTCTATCTCTGTACTTTTTACTTAAACCGATTTAGATAGTATTTGGCATGGTGATAGTTTGAAACACTGGCACTGTGCCGAACATATTAAGTTTTTAAGTTTTTATCATGGAAATCAACCTAAGGGAAGTTTTTGTAGGGGAAAAAATTATATTCGAAGTACTAATGCTACGCAGTCGAAGTCGCGGGCAAACGCTAGTAAACAAATAAAAAAAAAATTCTATAAATTAGCTGAAAAACATTCACAATAAGCTAAGCGGGGTTGCTGTAGGTACCGTAGCACCCCAAGGCTGGGATATGTTGGCGCAATATGTTGGCTGTCAAGGGGAAGTCGTGACGTCACACAATGGCGCTGGAATTTATGCGTCTATCTGCTGGGTTCAGCACGTGCGGCTAGGGGGTGGCAGAGGGATTTAATTGTTAAAGTTAATGTTCTATTTTGTTGGTCACACCTTATTTCTATCGGTATAATGAGATAATATAATTTGGTGTAATTAGAAAATCTAAACTATACTTGACAGTAAAACTATCGCACAGGCTCCTATTTTGAACTTATATCACAGATATAAGAAAACTAGCTTCAGCCCGCGTAAAAAGTGTTTTATCCCAAGGAAATAAAAACTATCATTTGTCCTTGCCGAGGTCTCAAACTATCTCCTTGCCAAATTTCATCTAAATCGGTTCAGTAGATCCAGAGTTTACCCCCTACAACCTCACAAGCTCACAAACGTTACCTCTTTATAATATTTGTATAGATAAAGCTTGTAATATGTATTACTGTTTGCTGTTTTGATGTACGTTAAGTTTTT
Source organism: Orthosia gothica (assembly GCA_949775005.1). Classification (NCBI taxonomy): domain Eukaryota; kingdom Metazoa; phylum Arthropoda; class Insecta; order Lepidoptera; family Noctuidae; genus Orthosia; species Orthosia gothica. The sequence goes on along the minus strand of OX459039.1, from coordinate 30,986,720 downwards.
GTAAGAAACACATAAAAACAATTGCATAAAGTCTGACTCTGTATAATCAATAGTTTCTGACGATTTATTCGAAACTAATTTCATTTATTACTTAGTCCAAACTTGAGCAGCTGCCGCGGGTGTAGTATCTTTTATGCAGTATCAAACGATAAGAACTTTCACTTGTAATAGTTTGATATCACAACAATGCACAGTCAGCAATGATCAACCGAATTATGCTCAGATAATTCAAGAGATTAGTTTCGGATGAAGCGTCAGAAATCGTATACACCAACTATATACACTCGTGTTTATGTTTTTCTAACAAGAACTTACCGGTCTTCAAAACCGGCTAAGTGTGAGTCGGACTCGCGCACCGAGAGTTCCGTACCATAATTGCAAAAAATGGCAAAATACTGACGTTTATTGTATGGGAGCCCCACTTAAATATTTATTTTATTCTGTTTTTAGTATTTGTTGTTATAGCGGCAACAGAAATACATCATCTGTGAAAATTTAAACTGTGTAGCTATCACGATTCATGAGATAACAGACAGAAAGCCACACAGACAGATGGACCGTGAAGTCTTAGTAATAGGGTCCCGTTTTTATCCTTTGGGTACGGAACAGTACGGAACAGTATACCTACAGTATTATTTGATTACATACTATATTTTCTAATAATATCTGCAACATTTTTAGGATTCCGTTCCTCAAAAGGAACAAGCTTTGTTATTTTTAAGCAACTTCAAAAAGGAAGAGGTTCTCAATTCGACAGTTCTTTTTTTATGTTGCTTGGTATTATGTCTGTTACCTCAGAACTATTTACTAGTTGAACCGATTTTTGATTGATAATTATTTTTTATTTGAAAGCTGGTGCTTCTCATGTGGTTTCACGTAAGTTTGATCAAGGACTTTGGAGATATACAACAGAACTCTTCAATAAACAACGGCGAATCTTTTGGGTTTTCTGCAATCGCGCAGCTGTTTATTGTTTACGCCATTTCATAACATAATATCATGCCGATACGCCCTAAAGGGGTAGGTACACACGTCAAACTTATAACATCCCTCTTTTTCCGTCGGGATTTAATAAAATTAATAACGTTTTCCGGGTATTTAATCGCTCCCTGGAACACGAAACAGTTTTTTCAAACCACTTGTTAGCGCTAACAGCCTCCGGGCAGAGTTGCGAACTACCGAAAAGTTCCCAGAACCCTTTGAATATATAAACCATGACGCTAGTTTTTCACGATACATATATACTTATATTGCTCGAGAAAGTCAATAAGAGCTCTTCGGGACGTACAGTCACGAGGTTAAATATGTGACAGCAAATAATATGTCCCATGATACTGATAAGTTCAGGTAAAAGCAGTTAAAAAACTAGCTTTTTAGCTTAATGTGCATTGTCATCCAAACTAAAAGTGTATTTTTTTTGCAAATTTTCAGCACAATCGGTCGGGGATAACTTTTTTGAAATTCAGTTGCAAGGTTTGATCCAAACATACTAACTAACAAACGAGGCATATTAATTAAAAAGATATTAAAAAGAGCTAGAAAGGTCACCCCATAGGTGCGTAATTACTTGTCGCTGTTTCTTGTTGGTATATTCAAAAACTATTTTCTCCTGAAGAAGAACGTTTCTAACTACATAGTATTTTCGAAATCAAACTAATGGTACCTATTATGAAATATGTCATTTCTCAGCGCTACTATCGTTCTTTAAATATAAAATTTCTTTCGAACTTTACGTAACTATTCTAATACATTTATGTATTACGCACTACACAGACTACATATTAGTTAATTATAATAAAAACTGCTTACCTACATATTTGTAATCGACTAGCTAACGGCGAGTAGGTATCAAGTGTAAATAAAATAATACTACTATAGTCTTTGGCTTTGTATTATATTAGCAAAACAGAATACACATAGTATTAATGCTAGCGACTGTACATTCTTCGTTTCCTCCATATTTACTGACTTTGACAACTCATGTGCAGTTGCATGACCATTTTTTTTACTAAACTCGCCTTGAAATCCTGGAAAATAAGATTTTAATTAACTATGCTACGTAGCAAGGCGAGTCGTCACATAATATGGAAATGATAAAGATACTGATTTTATTTACATGAAAAATAGAAAATCCCTCTGGTTGACCTAAGAGTCGAATAACTGCTAGCTAGGCTATGTTCCAATAATTATCTTATATTATACTAAGCCAGATTACGTTTTTCCGACGTCTACTTGGCAATACAAACCCAAGCTGACCAGCTTGAGTGAACTCAGTCCGTCCTGCGTCTGGCCGCGACACGAACGTACGTTTGAACAGTATGTTTATCTCTTTCTGACAACGGGGTCCTATTAAAATCTCTGTGATCTTTTAACCTACGCAGTGATAGAAATAAAGTTCCAAATTCCATAGGTCCTATGTAGGTAGCTAAAGTAGAATATCGCTACGTTTTTATTTATTTATAATGAGTATGACGTCTCTATTGGTAAAATCTCATTGATGGTCTTAGTGTTTTCACCCTAAAGAGTTCAAACTCCACTATTTCCATAGACTTATTTAGTTAGAACAGGGTGAATCACATTGCCTGACGCCGTAATTTGGTCATAAACAGGACATGCCAGACCAAAGCGCTGACGGCTATCTTCGGGACTTGGCGAGTGCGCGAGACATTTTAATTGCCGTGTTTCTTGCGTGTTGAACGAGTATTATTAGACCTTTGGATGGCCGTATCTTTACTATTACCATGCCTAATTGTAACTTCCAATACAGTTGTGTTTTTACGTATCAACCATTAATTAAATGTGAAAAGAAATATTCTGCACTACAAAAATCTACACATCCCTTGTTTAACTACCCTCACTGTGGACAGGTATCCCGTAGTTGACACCTGTACTGGCCAATGGACATAATGGCTTGCGATTTACCATAGTAATGGCCCCCGAACGAAACGCCATCGAATATTAAACGAATGCTTATTGTGTTCAGCGGAGGCGGACGAAGCCTCGCGAAAATGTGCCAGAGTAATTTTACACAGTGGAAAATTGAATTGATTTCGGACGTACGAAAGTGTTCACGATATGAAATAATGAATTGATATTGCTTTCCAAGTACAGATAGCCAGTATTTGTATGATGATTTTTAGTTACGGGAGAATTTATAAATTTATCCATGCTGGTACAAAATGGTGGACACTGTTTTATTGTTTACAATGCATGTCCTCGAAAAGAGCGGTTTTCCAAGCAGCCAAACTGTGCGGAAAGTGTCACTTTTTCTCACTAGTGCTTTTTACTTTCCTGTACTTTTTTAATTTTAACTCCAACGTCAGCCCGACGCATAGAGTTTTTATTATTTGAGAAAAGTTTTAAAAATTAGTTATGTACAGATTATCATTCATTTATAAGGTAAAATAAAACTAATACTTTATTTTAGGCGTTTTTAATTACTCTAGATTTAGATTTTGATCAATAATAGTTATTTGCTATACAAGAGTGCAATAGTACATTGTTCACCGAGAGGAGAAAGTGACCGATTACCGTCGAGGGTGTGTGGTATTTATTCAAGATCTACTTACGTTTCATAACACTCCACAATCCATCTTCACATCTTTTGATATCGCATCAATTTGTGTAACTCATTTTTATATATATTCTTTGTATTATTACCTGTAAAGCATATTTTTAGTTATTTCTGATTGTTTCTTTATTTCTTTAACTTAATTTGTATTGCTTATTTGCAAAATTATGGAATTTTTTATACTCTGACATTTTCATCTGACATGATATGTCTGTCTATTTTATTTTCTTAAAGCCATAGACATACCATAGGTACCATGGACTATAATACCTAGACCTTTCCTTAAGCTAGTTGTACATTATTGTAAGGTCAGAGCAGACTGACCCGCCTTTGTAAAGCCGTTTTTATTTCTCTGGTCTTTTTGAGATTTGAATTTGAAATTTAGAAGAAATGGAGATCGAATGAAAAACGGGCTTCATATTTTTCAGTCTTGGAACTGGTCTGAACGCGGACAGTGGTGGATACTGTGTACTAGAATACGAAGTGTATTTTTCTACTCTTGAACTCTTAAAAACGGTGAATTATCCGCTTATGTAAAAACTATTATTGTTTGAAGTGCACCAGTTAATATATATATATTTTGTGTGGTTCCCGAGAGCATTATTTCCTGAGACTTACCCTCAACGGCCATCTCGTGACATCAAAGGCCTCGCTGTTTGGCGTATTGAGCCATAGCCGGCCTCCACACACCTCGGAGCCTACGTATTTACCCGTTTGCCTGATTATCCGTCCTGCTATCTACTCTACTGCCTACCTGACTGATTTCCTGGCTTGACCACCTACCCGTGGTGTCTGCTGACCTACCTACCTCGGGCATTCCACGACTTCTTGCCCGAGCTGCTGCCTGGATAGCTGCCCACGTCGTGCGAAGCTGACCATAGTTCTGCTCTCTATATCCTTTTTATTTTCATAATTTAATTTAATTTTAACCTTTTATCTTAATTTTAATAACGTGGCTTACGTATAGCTCCACTGAGCTATACGTAACGCTACAGTTTGGCGCCCAACTTTTAAATAATTGGGCGCAACGTTGTTTGTGCGCCCAATTATCTGAATCCACCCCATCACCCACACTATACCTACTTTTCACTCTATCTTTTTTAACGTGGGCTCGACCTTTCATCATCCTTCTCAAAATTCTAAAAACATACTTACACAAGTATATACATAAGCTAACTTTTGGTTTCTCATTCAGGCCCTCATGTCATCATCATCATCTTTTGCTAGCACTTTTACTCCTTCACAATCAACTAACCTATTAGGCAATATTTTTATCCCTCTTTATGTTTTCTCTTTATTTTATTTTTCCTCTAGAGCGGTCTGCACAACTCAGAAAGCCTTATGTGCAAAGAGCGGTCCCGTAACTCTTTAAAAATAAGCCAAATGCGTGGAGTCTTCTTAAACTTCTTAATTCTCTTGAATCTTATTCTTAAAGAATGAGGTGTTACTTTAGAGCGGTTTGCATAACTCGGAAAGCCTTATATGCAAAGAGCGGTCCCGTAACTCTTTAAAAATAAGCCAAATGCGTGGAGTCTTCTTTAATATTTTTTTTTTTTTTTTTTTTTCCCTCTTGTATCCTTCCCTCTTGTATCCTTCCCTCTTGTATCCTTCCCTCTTGTATACTTCCCTCTCAAACCTAGTTCCCTCTCAACCTAGTTCCCTCTCAAACCTAGTTCCCTCTCAACCTAGTTCCCTCTCAACCTAGTTCCCTCTCAAACCTAGTTCCCTCTCAACCTAGTTCCCTCTCAACCTACTTCCCTCTCAAACCTAGTTCTCTCTAAACCTAGTTCCCTCTCAAACCTAGTTCCCTCTCAACCTAGTTCCCTCTCAACCTAGTTCCCTCTCAACCTAGTTCCCTCTTATAGACTTGAGAGTTCCCTCTTATAGATTTGAGTCCTCCTCCTCTTATAGACTTGAGTCCTCCTCCTCTTATAGACTTGAGTCCTCCTCCTCTTATAGATTTGAGTCCTCCGCCTCTTATAGACTTGAGTCCTCCTCCTCTTTGAGTTCCTCTTGTTTAATTAAATAGTTTCTTAAAGGGTTTTCAAACAGGTGCGGGTTACGACACCTATTAAAAATAAATAAGCCTTCGTTATATCTTAATAAATATTTCCTTGTGGAGTATACGTCATTGAATGTGAACTATATCCCCTAACGTGTGATTGAATGAGTGTTTGACGAATGTATGAAAGATGTTGTGTGATAGAGCAAGGATTATATTTAAACCTCAAAATTTTCTTCTAGTTGAAAATTTTTCTGGGGTCATCGGGGAAATGTGGTATTTATTCAAGATCTACTTACGTTTCATAACACTCCACAATCCATCTTCACATCTTTTGATATCGCATCAATTTGTGTAACTCATTTTTATATATATTCTTTGTATTATTACCTGTAAAGCATATTTTTAGTTATTTCTGATTGTTTCTTTATTTCTTTAACTTAATTTGTATTGCTTATTTGCAAAATTATGGAATTTTTTATACTCTGACATTTTCATCTGACATGATATGTCTGTCTATTTTATTTTCTTAAAGCCATAGACATACCATAGGTACCATGGACTATAATACCTAGACCTTTCCTTAAGCTAGTTGTACATTATTGTAAGGTCAGAGCAGACTGACCCGCCTTTGTAAAGCCGTTTTTATTTCTCTGGTCTTTTTGAGATTTGAATTTGAAATTTAGAAGAAATGGAGATCGAATGAAAAACGGGCTTCATATTTTTCAGTCTTGGAACTGGTCTGAACGCGGACAGTGGTGGATACTGTGTACTAGAATACGAAGTGTATTTTTCTACTCTTGAACTCTTAAAAACGGTGAATTATCCGCTTATGTAAAAACTATTATTGTTTGAAGTGCACCAGTTAATATATATATATTTTGTGTGGTTCCCGAGAGCATTATTTCCTGAGACTTACCCTCAACGGCCATCTCGTGACATCAAAGGCCTCGCTGTTTGGCGTATTGAGCCATAGCCGGCCTCCACACACCTCGGAGCCTACGTATTTACCCGTTTGCCTGATTATCCGTCCTGCTATCTACTCTACTGCCTACCTGACTGATTTCCTGGCTTGACCACCTACCCGTGGTGTCTGCTGACCTACCTACCTCGGGCATTCCACGACTTCTTGCCCGAGCTGCTGCCTGGATAGCTGCCCACGTCGTGCGAAGCTGACCATAGTTCTGCTCTCTATATCCTTTTTATTTTCATAATTTAATTTAATTTTAACCTTTTATCTTAATTTTAATAACGTGGCTTACGTATAGCTCCACTGAGCTATACGTAACGCTACAGGTGTCGTTTGAAGCCCGAGCCGTAGGCGAGGGCTTTAAAACACCCGAGATCGGGAATCGCACTTTCTCTCGAGTGATACATAGTGCTTTATACTACACCTACGAGGAAAATAAAAAACTAAATCTTTACTAATTGAAATTTATATTGAAATTGTTGCAGTTAGTGAAGCTTAATGTAACACTTTTTCACATGTTCTTCTTTCAAATTGTTTGACACCATCCAACACACAGCTAGTGGCCAGTGTCATTTTGCGAACTTGGAGATAAAAACTCACTGTAAAAACTTTTTGGCTTTTGATATTTAGGTTACCAGCGCATAGTCTTACCCAAAATTAAAAAAGAAAAACCACGTAAGAAATGGATTTTCATACACTTTTCTCTCCCGCTCAGATGCGTTTTCTCACCGCATATTTGTTCGATATGCATGACGTACTTTCTACCGTAAATTTGATAAAGTATCAAGGTACTTTCCGAGCAGGTGTAGTATAAAGTTGCTTTTTAACCGCGTGTTCAATTTTGATGACCGAGCAAGCGAAGGATTCTAAAATTGAATCACGAGCGCAGCGAGTGATTCAAAATTAGAATCCTGAGCGTTAGCGAGGGAATCAAAAGAGCACGAGGTGAAAAATCTTTGCACTCGAGTGCAACACGTAACTTTTCATTCCACCTCAGCGAGGAAATGACTAAATGCAAAAAAAAAACGTTTACAATCACAAGATAGGTACACTTTTATTTCAGTTTAGGTATTAATTACTACATTATGACAGGTAAGTATTACAGAATAATCTTTAAATTATAACAAAATAATACTAAGGTATAATTAAGAAAATTTTAAAGTAACGTTGCTACAGTTATTTAAATTGAGTGTAATATTTTTGTTTGGTACTGTAATATTGGTGTTAGTCACTTGTGTACTGTTTTTCGGTAAACTATCTGTCATACTTAATAGTTTTACCGATTCATCGGATTCCCTTGGCGTGAATGTTGGAGAGAGAGGGAGATGGTTAGAACCGCATACAAAGCAAATTGAAAAAAGAACACCAAGAAGGTTCCGAGTCTGAGTTTTTAACAAATTAAAAAAAAGTTGTATGATATATTCGGCACCATAGAGGTAGCAGTAAATAGGTTTAATGTTTTTTTTAATTCACAAACTTAGTGTACACGATGTTCTAAATTCAATTTACTTTATCCTCTAGTGAATAAAAACGGCTTTTCCACTCAGATATTGAAGATTAAAAATACTCTTTCCGAGATGGTGGGATGAAAATTAATTTTAAATATTCATTAAATATGTTTGGCAGAACATATATATTATAACAAAATATATTTTGCTCGTGCCTTTTTGCTTTACGATGTGACAGCTATTCGCACATGCGCAGTAGATATGCCCGAGGAACTATTAGTTAATCTGTGGATATGTTGAACGCGCTTGAATAAGCCCGCCATTTTATTAATTTCATTTTATTAATTTTGTTTATTTCCTCGCACGATGCATAGTAAAATATTGTATGATACACGTACGTAAGATGATTTCCGACTTGTGTCGATTTATCCACTCACTCGCTTCGCTCGCTCGTGAATAAAAATGCCACTCATCGGAAATCACCTACCTTCCGCACTTGTAGCATAAATAACTATTTTTACGCGGCTGCAAGGAGAGGGTTATGTTTTTTGCACGTATCTTGTATGTATGTAATATTCTTTATTACCTCGTATCTTTAAAACCACTTGACGGATTTTTATAATTAAGACATCGTTAGATAGGTTTTGGCCGCCCAAGTGTTATTAGATACGTGCCGTTAAAAAAAGAAACAGCGAATTTTGGGCGCCATATTGTAGGACTTGCAATTTTTTTATTCTTCGAAACCCATCGAGTGGGGTATCAAAATGAAGGGTTTTTAGAGGTGATTACAAAAATATATACCACCTAAATGTTTAAAAGTCATGCGGAAACAAAAGTATATCTAAAAAAGTTAACAAAATCAAAAAAACCGGCTGCAAAGATGTAAACAAGCAGAAAATCATGCTGTGCAGTCGGACGATATTATAATTTTGGTCACCTAGCTCACGAATAAGTATCCTTCAACTGCACATCATGATTTTCTTCTTTTGCATCTTTGCAGTCCGGTTTTTTGATTTTGTTTACTTTTTTTTATTACATCATTGTAATTGATATTGCCGCGGACAGCATCTATCTATTCCTTTTTCAAGCACTACATGCTGACATAAATTGACATGTCATAATACCTTTGGTGTCTTACAGTAGATAAGCTTAAAAAAATGCTTAGTAATTAATAACATTATTATGGTTTTTTTTTTGGTTTCTCGTATTACGGCCTGGGCATTAGATACAATTGGTATCAGGGTTGAAATTTTGTTCCAGGACTAGATTGAGTGAGCAGATTGAGTGAGCCCTATGTTTGCCTCGCGCGTTTCTAAACGTTCAATGACACACAGCACAAAGCACGCTCGCGTGTCACCCAATTGCCGCCAATGCCGCGCAGCAATTGTTTAAATAAGTTAGACAGGCAACGCCTCCTTTTAATTTGCCGCTGTACAACCTACTGAAAGTATATATGAACTATCGATAAAATTACATATTTCAGGGTAACCAGATTCAGTTTACCCCTTATTTGCCTCGCAAGTCTTCACGCTCAATGACACACAGCTTAAACAAGCGCGCCGCCTAGCCGCCGACGCCGCGCCGCGCTGCATTTGCATATAAGTTGGAGGCAACGCCCCCCGACACGACCCTTACCTTCTATACCTACAGTTCTAGTCACTAACACAAACAGCGACGAAAATAAAAAATTGAAAACTCAGGCGTCAAAAGGCTGAAACATTTTTATTTTTACGATTTTTCGTGTTGTCTTTGTCGAACAGAATTGGAGGGTTTTCGATTTTTGAATAATACGGACTTCGATGATTTCTTTGCCATAGATTTGTATGATGGCAAAAAAGAAACTACCATTCGTAATTCGTCGTTAAGCGTTTCGAGTTACTAAGCGTTCTGAGCACTGTTTAATATACCTGAAAATGTGACATATTTGTCAACAAAGAATTGCATAACGCGTGACAATTGTTGTTTACTAAAGCAGAAAATGTAAAAAAAAAACAAAATTGGTGTATTGTCAGATTGTCACCTGTCGCTTTTATTAAATAGGCGACTGACTTGGCCTTATTAGTAGGTATATGTGTAATGAGACATATTGCACAATTCCTCCTTGTAATTATGTGGTCTAATGCGATACATCAAATTATCACTGGAAGCAATTGACCATGAATACCCTAGATGCCTAACTATTGTCCATACCTGCTCTATTCAGACCAATACGTATTTGACAATAGGCTTCTCGTTATTATCAATTAAGCAATATAATATGTGGACTGTAAGGGTGCTTTTCCGCAAACAGTGCGCTAGGTTGCGATGCGATGCGCGAGGAAAATATCCACCAAAGGCACCACAACATCATTTTCTTAGCCAAAGTTAACGCAACTTTGGTAGAAAAGGGCTAGCAGAGCTATGTATTTTTATACACAAAAATGCGAAGAGATGTGTGCGAGGGATGTGTGCTAGGGTTGTGTGCGGGGGATGTGTGCTTGAGATGTGTGCTAGGTTTGTGTGCGGGAGATGTGTGCTTGGGATGTGTGCGAGGGCTGTGTGCAGCTCTTAGCTACATACCGTTTCAAAGCTTCGCTACGCATCCTTACAAAACTTACCTAAACATGCAAACAGTCTTTCCGCAGCTCACTACGCATCTACCCTCAGCCTCGCTATATTGCGATTGACATCTTAGGTAGCAAGTACCTGTGATAGGGTTGTGCAATTGATGGCTAGTGTATTTTTATATGCAAAAAAGCAAAATTTGCGTGCGAGTGACGTGTGCTGCAGAAATGTGTGGAAGGTATGTGACTGACAGACACATGCGAGGAATGTGTGCACACAACAAAACTTAGCTAAACACAGTTTCACTGCGCATTCTTGCGTCGCTTCGCTACCTGGCATAACTTTGATGGAAACAGTCTTTTCACAGCTTCACATATTTGATGGAAAAGCACCTTTATTGCTATGAGATATCCATTCAATACCGCTAATAGATAGTCGAACAATACCTGATCATATGTATATCGAATGCCCTGTTGATTGGTGCATGCCAATTGTTCGATTAATTACGTGGTTGAAGCGTCACAATTGGCGCCTGTAGCGCGAAGTGCTTGCAGCATAGTTTGCGAGCCTGTGGCGAACGTCGAGGGCTGCCTTTGGATGCACTGGGTTAGGGATGGGCTGAGCTAGTTCTTGATATATTTCTGAAATATGTTTCTTTTTTACAAGCCTTATATTACCTTGCTTTTGTATCCGGGAACTAGTAATATATTTATCAAGGAATTTCTGGCATCCGATTACAATGAAACTTGGTGCACTTAGGTATAGAGATAAAATAATATGGTGCTATGGAGCTGGACTCATGATGGAGCCGAAAGGTGGCCATACCAACTCCTCAACCAGACATGATAGGACAAGATCTCATCACAAGGTCTCATTGGATATGTTTTGACAACTAAAATTAAATTTTTAGTACCTTTCACTTATTTTTTTAATAATGACTTATTTGTATTGCCATGAGGATTCTCCGTCTCGATTGCTGTCTGTAGATGCACTGGATTAGGGCTGAGCTGAGCTAGTTCTTGATATATTACTGCAGTGTGTTTCTATTGAATTGGCATGGCAATTTCCCAGGAAATTCTGGCTCATTTCTGAAGGTAAGTTCTTCCTTTTTCTATTTATTTATTATATTCGTTTAGTGCCCGGTCTAAAGGGCAGCAAGTCGGGCAATATACCCATAACGACAAATATCGATAAATAACGAAAAATTACCCGTGGTTTGATAAATATTCAGACAAACACTTGCACACCCGATGTTTATTCCAACCGGTTAAGGTTTTTAATCCTACATAGGGCATGTAATACCGGAAGTTTTCAATTCCGATATTGATTACCGATATTGGATCTCAATATCGCAATTCCGATATATATATCGGAATTGCGCACTTTTGTTAAATATCGCACATTTTTTTTGTTAATTGCACAAATTTGGTATGAGGTTGGATTGAGTAAAATAAAATAAAAACATCCTTATGCCACTACATAATAGGCTTTTCTATTGTGTCTCTCTCTAATCACACGTGACTGGATAATCGGGCGCTTATTTACCTGAATTGCATATTTGTTTCCAAGAAAGAATATAAGCCATGTCTTTCTTAAAAAGGATAATGCAAAAAATCCAGTAAATAAATGTTTATCGATCAATCGGAAGGTAGTACCGATAAGTGAAATGAGTAATAATGATTTATAAATCCAGTATAAGTATCGGTCAGTGAGGCGACGCCTCCTGGGGGAGGCCTATGTTCAGCAGTGGACGTCTTATGGCTGAAATGATGATGATGATGAGAAACAATGTATTCAAGTAGTGGACGTTGATTTATTCAATAGATTATTGATCGGATAGACTAGTTTGTTGTATTCAATACTAGCAGAAGACTAGCTTTTATTAATTGAGGTTTTTAAGTAAGTAGCACATTATGCATTTGAAATAAAGTTTAACAAGGATATGTACTCTTCCCGAAACAGCTTTCTCAAAAGAATGAATTACTATCTTAGCATTCATCATCGTCATCATCACAGCCGAAAGAAGTCCACTGCTGAACATAAGCTCCCCCAAGTGTCGTCACATTGGCCGATCTCGTGCGTCTCAAATCCAGCGGATTCCCGTAATCTAAGCATTATTCAATCATCATCACCGACAGGACGATTATCGCTAATAAGCCTGATATAGTGGTGGTGGACCGAATCGAGAGGCGTGCAATGATTGTTGACATTACCGTCCCGCATGACGGGAACCTCGTGAAAGCCGAGAAAGATAAGCAAATCAAGTATCTTGACTTGGCTCGCGAGGTTGTCGACATGTGGGATGTGGACACAGCGATCATTGTACCGATAGTCGTGTCGGCCAATGGCTTAATAGCCACGAGCCTCGACCAACATCTTAGGAGGCTCTCGTTAGGCAGCTGGGTCAAGGGCCTGATCCAGAAAGCAGTATTGCTGGACACGGCTCGTATTGTTAGGAGGTTCCTCTCTCTGGAGCCCTGATTGACGGTAGCTTGGACCCTGTTCCCGATACCGGTGGGCCTCTATTTTTTATATTTTTAAATGTTTTTCTTTTTTGTATGTGTTTTTTTTAAATATTTAAAAATGTATAAAATAAGAAATTGAATAAAATAAAGGACATAATAATATAAGCCTTTATTCAGACACATTTATATTTTGACACAATAATTTTACTTAAAATATGACTCTGGTGAGTCGACATCGACAACTTGGTCTGTTTGCCCATATTTGGCAAAGGCCGCCTCCAAATCTTTACATTCTCTTCTATCCAATGCCATCCTGGTCCACGCTTTCCCTGCTATTGCTGCTATGTCATCGTCCCATCTCCGAAACTGTCTTCCGCGTTTCCTTTTTGCGTTCCTGGGATACCAAAAAACTAAGGCTTTACTCCATTTTTCAGTACCTCTTATTATGTGTCCTGTCCATTTCCACTTGAGTTTACGAATCCTGGTTATGACATCGTCTATTTTCGTGCGCTTTCTTATTGTCTTATTTCTTATTCTATCGCTTTTCCTGATATTGAGCATGCTCCTTTCCATCGCTGTCTGGCAGGTTCTTATTTTGGCGTTTTATGCTTTAGTGAGGGCCCAAGTCTGACAGCCATAAGTGAGGACTGGTAGTACACATGTATTGTACAACTTTTTCTTGACGAACATTTCTACTTCCTTGTTTTTCATGACTTCTTTTGAGCTCCAATAACTTTTCCAAGCATTTCCTATCCTTGTATATATTTCTTTAGTCATTGATTTAGTTGTTGAAATAAGTTGGCCTAAGTAGGTGTATTCCTTCACATATTCGATGGGTTTGCCATTAAGTAAGATGGTGTCTTCGATCGCGGTTGTCATGACTTTGGTTTTAGAAATATTTATCGTTTTTTTCATAAAGTGAAGTTTAAGTAATTAAGGTTAGTAAACAGGTTATACGGCCACTGCTAATCACCATAGTCAACGTGATTAACCGCGCTTTCTCGCACGACGCTTCACAAGGAGCTAAAATTAGTTTTTTTTCCCGATTCCGAGATTCCGATGTTGGATCATTCAGTATCGGAATTGAAATATCGGTAATTTCGGTCCGAGATGCCGATATTACGAGATTCCGATATTCATGACCTAATCCTACACCACCGCTAAAATTTGCGAAATTTCTTCAAATTCAAATTCAAATTCAAAATTCAAATTCAAATATTATTTATTTGCCAACATAGGTAGGGGTAAAGATGTTATACATGTTTTGATAATGTTCTCCATGCTCTGCCGTCATATGGGCATGCAAAATCTTACACATAAATTACAACTCAGTTACAAAATACAACAAATATTCAATATCAAGCCGAATAACAATAAATATTACAAAATCATTAAACTATTTTATTTTTAATGTCAAGGGGTATCGAGTAGTCAAAAATTAAATAAATGTCAGAGTAGATAATTAAATTAATGTCAATAAAATAAAATAAAGTCCTAGATAAATAATAATTGAGATCAAAGTATGTCATTATTATTTTCATTAATACTATCTGCCATAAGGATTCCCGTTTAGATACTCCTTCACACTGTAATACGCCTTATCAGTTAGAAATTCCTTTAGCTTATGCTTAAATATGTGCAAGTTGTCAATATCAGTAATGCAACATGGCAATTTATTAAAAAGTTGTCAATTTCCAATTCTGCCAACGCAATTTGATTTCATTTTCTCTCCAAGTTTTTTCCTTTTCCCTCTGTCTCCTAAAAACGACTTAATTTTTTCCAATGCTGTTCCCATCCTGAAATTGCCTTCTTATTGATATTATTATTATTTTTGTCATTGCATAAGGCGGCAAGTAGTGTATTTCCAGTGCGGCTAAATAGCTAGATCGTGCCCTGTGTAAGGCTACGTCCCTTGGGTCTATTTCTTTCAATCTTCCTAGTAAACATAATGCTTTTCAACGGTATATATATATGTTCTGTGTTTTCAAGATTGTTGGTTGGCGTTCGGATGTTAAGGCAGCATCCTCTGAATACAGATACTCATGTCACTAGAATAAAAGTATAATGGATGCCCAGTGAGGCCAGTACCAGGCCCCTCAGAAAGTATTGCGAAAAAAAGTTTTTATATATGGGAGACTGGCCAGTTATAATGTTTTTCGAAAATATGATTATTTATAAGTAAAAATAAGTAAGTTCCAATTTCAAAATTTCCCTCCACATTTTTTGCGAGTTAATTCAAAGTATTGTGTCTCACTGAAATATGGATCTGCGCCGGGAACATTTTAGAGCTATGATTTTATACGATTTCAAGTGTCGCCTGAAACCGGATGAATCGTACGATAGACTTCAAATGGCATTCATGGATGAAGGCCCTTCCAAGGCAACCGTGTATCGTTGGTATAACGAATTCAAGCGCGGTCGACCAACTTTGGGGGATGACGAAAGAAGCGGTCGCCCTTTGACGGCTGTTACCGAAGAAAACGTGCTAGCAGTGAAAAATTTAATCCAAGACAATAGGCGAATTACATATCAGGCGATTCAACACATATTGAAGATTGGATCGGGAAGCGTTCACGAGATTCTACACAGCCATCTTCGCGTGAGGAGGATAGTATCACGCTGGGTGCCGCACAACCTCACCGATGCTCAGAAGCAGGCCCGGGTGGAATGGTGCCGTGATATGCTTAACAAATTTGAAGCAGGCTCGTCTCGGCGTGTTTACGACATCGTTACAGGTGATGAGTCCTGGATTTATCAATACGACCCAGAAACCAAGCGCCAGTCGACTGTTTGGGTGTTTCAAAATGAGCCAACGCCTACCAAAGTGAAGCGATCTAGAAGCGGGGGTAAGATTTTGATCGCTAGCTTTTTTAATTTGACTGGCCACTTGGTATCAATTCCCTTATGGGATCAAAGAAGCATTAATGCCGAATGGTATACTACCAAATGTTTGCCAGAAGTTTTCTCTGTTATAAGCAACAAGCGACCAAACACAGGGCTCCGCGGGCTACTGCTCCACCACGACAATGCACCTGCGCACACCGCACTCAAAACGAGGGACTTCCTGGACAGCACGCCAGTCAAACTCCTGGGTCACCCTCCTTACAGCCCTGATCTAGCACCGTGTGACTTCTTTTTATTCCCAAAAATAAAAAATCAGCTCAAAGGGATACAATTTTCGTCGCCGGAAGATGCGCTGGCTGCGTTCGAGCAGGCTGTAAACGAGGTGTCTGCGGCGGACTGGAAAAAGTGTTTTGAAAACTGGTTTAGGCGCATGAATCTTTGTATAGAGGCTGGTGGAAAGTACTTTGAAAAGATTTAATAAAAATATATGTACGTATAGAACAATTTTTTTTAGTTTCGCAAAACTTTCTGAGTGTCCCACGTATGTACACATAAATAGACCTAACACAGAAGTTAGTTCATAATATATGTAATAAACTTAGGTGTACAGTACGCGCTATTTTTAATGCACCTCGACCTTTACCCAAATTCTAAATCCCAAATTTTATCAGTAGAAATACCTGTTCTATTGTGGGTTTCAATCGTCAAAAGTACACTTTCAACAAATATGATGCAACCCAACTTTCGCAAAGCACACAAATTGCGAGCCATTTCAATTCACCTGCAACATTTATAATTAAAATGCGTTGTAAACCTCGAAATTATCTTAATTTACTAGATTAATCTCAGCGTACGCTTCTGAAACGAATGGTTACTGGCTACGAAAAACGAAAATGAAAAAAACCGTATTCCAGCAGGCATTAAACGAGCGATACCGATACCAAGATATAAAAAGCGATGTGAAATTGCACCGTTTCGTGCATATTCTCCAACTAGCCCCTGTTCACTGCAAATTAAAATTGATAAAACTTCCTGAAGCTATTTCATTATTTCGTTACTCCTGGGTGTCGGAAATTGTTTTCGTTACAGGTTTTTCATCGATAGTTCGATGAAAAACCTGCTTGCTGCATGCTTTTATTAAGCTTTGTTTAGGGTTGCTTTGTTTAGGTTACTATTGTGTACTGTTTGTTCTTTAGTACACAGCTTTTCTATGCGAGTTGTGTATGTTTTTGTGTATTGCGTAGCCCTTAGACTTATCTACCTAGTGCCGCTATTACTACTACCTACTACTACTTCACTTCCTACTCTTGTTCTATGTTACTTTGGCTTTTTTATTTTTTGGGAGCCGATAATGTGGTTTTTGAATGCTTAACCAGTGACTTTTCCTATGGCTCAAGTCAAACTAGGAGTCATGTTATGGAGGGCTTACTTTCAAAAATTATATTTCTCTGTTGTTTGTATAAACTGACTGCACATGCCCAAGGTCACATACATACATACAGTACATCCAACATCCGACGTTCAACACCGAATAATTGGTTTGAATCCATAAATTACAGGCTGTTAAGTTCGTAATGGGTCTCGCTAGGGTTGCCCCGGCTCGCAAACTCGGCAGGCGGAGGGCTGCCACCGCAACTGGCGAGAACGCGTGCGCGTCGCCAATCGTGTGTCAACCGTGACATTGCATGTTATGTGGCCCGTGGGGCTAGGAAACGGGACTTGGGAAACGCGATATTTTTCATATATAAACATAGACATGTTTTTTTTTATTTTAGTATTTTACAGGCCTAAATAAATTGAGATAAGGGCAGGACAATGTGGCTGTGTTTTAGCTTTGCTTGCTCAAAAGAAGAGTGTGCAGAAGTTTATTGCTTTCTAAAGATTGACACGTAGGCATAGCGGGGGCCTGCGTAGCGGCTTTGTAGTTACCGCATAGGCCCGCAAAGAACTCTCGTAGACATCGCGTAGCACCGTAGAAGGGCCCACGTAGGGCACCGTAGAAGACTCATAAGCATGGCGTAGCACTTTGTAAATTTGTAGGTACCTCGTAGTTCTGCTTTAACTAGTATTTTAACTATGTTAATGTCACACCAACGACAACCCCACTTCAAGTCCAGACAATTACTGTCCATACCAGGTTGCCTGGCAGAGATCGCGCTATGCGATAAGGCCGCCCATTGTATTTGTATTAATTTTAAGTTTCTTGTTATAAATGTATTTTAAGGTGTACAATAAAACATATAATAAATAAATAACTCAAAACATCATTCGTAAAAATATCATATTCGCAAAATTCATCGCTGCACCGTTATCCGCTCCTCTCCAAGCTTCAAAATAATGCGCAACGCCTAGTTAACATCCCTCCCTCACCGAGACGGATCGCGCTTGACTAATCCTTAGTAAGGTATGACAATATGGGGACACTCGAATCAAAGGTAATGTGACAGTGATGGCACAGCCATGACCATGTTTGTTGAATGTTTCGGACGAAGCGAATAGATACGGGTAAGAGGCGTGACAATGATTTTAGTGCAGTTTTTGTTTGTTTGGAAATCAGGTGCAGTGACTGTAATTTTATTCTGATACTAGTAGTCCGCCCCGATTTTGCCTTGGTCATAATATTTGTAGCCGATAACCATCTGAAATAATGAACTTTTTAAATGGTGAAAGATTTTTACAAATAGTGGTTTCGCATCTTTATCTACCGTTAGATGGCATAACTATATGGTATTGCTCCATGTATGGATGTTCATCTTTTTAGATGGATAGGTATTCTATATCATCATCATCATCATCATTTCATCCGATAGACGTCCAATGCTGGACATAGGCCTCCCCCAAGTGTCACAACCTCGATCGGTGCTGTGAGTTTCGCGTCCAGCGGATTTCCGCTGATATAAGTCGTCCCAATATCGAAATGGGACGAGTAGGATAGGAATAGGGAGTAGTGGTGGCCCAGTGGTATCGGCCGTGACTTACAAGTTGTAGGTCATGGGTTCGAGCCCAGGCAGGCGCTTTACTTTGTGTAAATTATTTTCATCACCACTGCTCTCAAAATGGTGAAGGAATAGAATAGAATACTCTTTATTATGTACACCATAAGTTACAGAAAGTAAAACATCGTGAGGAAACCGGCATGTCCTTGAACCAAACATTCGAAGCAATGTGTCATCCACCAACCCGTACTGGGCCCGCGTGGTGGATTACGGCCCATTCCCTCTCACAGAGAAGAGGCCTGAGTCCCAGCAGTGGGAACATTAATAGGCTGATGATGATGATGAATAGCGAATTTGATTCGAGTTTTAAAGTTGCCGGAGAACCTTCAAAGGGGCACTTTATGCCGATCTAGTCAATGGTTGTCAGGATAGAGATAAGCTACCTGATACTCTGATGAAATCTTATAAAGATTCATATTGAAGTAACTTCTTGTTAAGAATCACCCACAATATTGTTCAGCGATGCGTTACACTTACACGCCTATTTTAGTACGCGTGCACGCTCCCTATATTAAATTGATATTGCCTTTCGGTGAAAATTCTCCTCGTAAAGTAAAATAATGTGAAATTGTTCGCAGAACATTAATATTCCTGTTCCTCAAACTGCGTACTTCTTTCTAGCTCAACAAATAGTTCTTGTTTTTTGGATGTGAATTTACCTAACATATGACGATTTTATGAAAGTATAATTTAAAAAATTCAAAAACTCCCGACATACTTTTATTTCATACTAAATAATTTATCTAGTAGTAGACACGCTTCGATCGACAATCTTTTGAACATGTTATTTTGACACGATATCTTGCGAAAACCGTCCGATTGAAACAGTAAAAGCCAATAACTTTTAAACGGCTGAAACATTATCGATGAAGTCACCATTCAAAAAATATCTAGTTTTGTAGTTCGTATGTGATCTTAATTTAGTTTTAACCCCGACGGAAAAAGTGGGGTTTAATAAATTAGACGTGTGTTTGTGTATTTGTTGTGTATCTGTCTGTGGCATCTTAGCTCCTAAACGTATGAACCGATTTCGATTTAGTATTTTTTTTGTAAGGTGACTTTATCGAGAGTGTAATTAGCTATGTTTGATGAAACTCGGTTAAGCCGTTCTAAAGTTATGGGCGTTTTACTATTTGAATCGAGTTGTTTTCTCAAGGTTTCGTGTCATAGTTATGTGTTCAATATATTGTCGATCGAAGCATGTCCTTACTACTAGAAAAAATATGTAGCATGAAATAAAAATGAAACAGGAACTTATTTTTTTATAATTTTACTTGTTCATAAGGAGTTGCGTAGCTTTTGATTCAAAAAGTCATCATAAACAAAACAGCAACAAGTGCAACACAAAACGCCGACAAAACAATCAAACGACCCCTAATTCAACCGGTGTGCGTATAATAAAAAAATAGGCATTTATTAATTACTGTCCCCGCGAAATTGAATTATTATTAAATGTATGGCAATATGTTTGTACGGGTGGGTTCCGTGCCATTGTTATGCACCCTAAGGGGTGCCCGATGCACCCCTCGCGCGGTCAGGGTGCATTCCGGGGCACACGTGTTGGCAACGGGTGCAAGCAAGGCGGTGCCACATTGGAATAAGTCTTTATGATGCTGATGATGGTGCGTGATACCATTAATCTATGTCTGATTAAAATGATTTACTTTTTGGTACAGGTTCATCATGGTTTTAGAGCTAATCATGTGTTTTATTACTCAATTATTGTGTCTCAGGACCTGTATCTGAAATCCTGAATGCACAATCCAAAGTAGGGAAATGAACTCCCAAAAGAAGGGGTTTTAGCCAAACTTTTTGGAGACACGAAGAACATCACTCGTTTCTTACATGGTGAAAATGCAGACCGAGATAATATTGCTGTATTTTAACTGTTTTCTATGTTGGTGGCTTAATATTTGTGATTTGCAACTGATCGATCAACCTTTAAAGGGAACTAATGGAAAGGTGTAAATCTCATTACAATAGTTTACAAGTTTATTGGACATTTCTCACAAACTTGTACCTAATATATATGTTTCACTAGCTACTGTGAAGTCGCATTTTCTAAGGGCAACACGCACTTGATTTTTCAAAGGTTATTTAAGAAGGAGCTTCGGGCCCGCCCACCTGAAAACGGGCTGATTTTCGGCTCGCGGGGGTGAAAACAGGGGTGCTTCGGGGTGAAAGGGGGGATGGTCGTATTTCACAATTAAATTTTTCTGGCGCGATCTCGGCGAGTGTGTTCGCCAAGCAACGGCGCTCTCGCCAGGGGGTGGGTAGAAGGGATCCTCAAAGTTTTGCTGAAATAAATAATGTTTTGCCAGGCTTTCTATCCGTGAGAACGAAAGACAAAACAACTATTTTTGTAGTTCGAACTTGAAAAGGAGCCGTATCCTCAGTTGCACCCGTTATGCTTGGATCTTGAAACTATAGTGAAAAAATGTAAGCTTATCGAATAATTGTTCAGCCGAGTGAGTAGATATCAACAACCAGAATGAAGTACATAGCTGATTACGACCACGATCTTCGTTAAACAGTCAGATGTCCTTTTGAGCGTAGCTGGAGCATTTACAGATCTATTCTCAACATCCCATTCCAAAAACAAAACGACAAAACGATTACCCGAAAATTACGCAAACTTTGAGCACCGCTGTAACCTAGTTTAATATCGCAGTGGCGACGACACGGCGTCACGTGCAATCGCAAAGATACACTTACACACACACACACCGATCTCACGCACACATAGACCCCGCTCCCAGTGTCCGTGTGACCCGTCTGATATCCTCTGTCATAACGGTTGAACCCGAACTTATTAAATTTCAACATTCACCGTCTTGTTTTTGGTTAATTCAAGGTCTTGTCTGTGGAATTGTGTTTTGTTTGTTTTGTCTCTTATTGTTCTTTTCTCTTAAGTTCTTTTCTTGTACTTTCAGACAGGATCGTGCCATGGCTTTGCTGAAGCAGTTTCAGGCATGTGTTGAGTTTTTTCGTGATTTTGATGTGTGAATCTCAGCAGGACAACGTCATTTTGTGTTTTGGTTTTGCCGCAATACCTGGCAGGACAGCGTCATTAGTCATTACTGATACTACAGTAGGTATATGTTTAGAATCTAGTGTTTTAAAGGGGGTGAAAGTAGTTCATAACGGGGATCAAAGCTTTTTTTGCCTTTTGAAAGAGTACCTACAGTACCTTTCTCTTTGCACGAAGATACGTAAATCTGGCACGGAATACCATAATTGAAAAAGTCTGTGTAGAACTTTATTCAACAGATATTTTGGTAAACAATTAGTAGTTGCAACTAAACACATCAACACGGTCTAGGGATATTTAAAAAAAAGCGAATTACTATCAATGTGTTAATTATTTATATGACATGTATATATTTAAAAGATACGTTATTTAATATTCTACCATTTTTTAATAATGTTTAAGGTACTTCGATTAAAATTTGAGGATTTTATGGAAAAAAAATGAAGCATAGACGGAAACATGTGCATAACTCCAGCTTCCTCATAAGTGTTAGAATAATTCTATCTATGCCAATATTTCAGGCATAATAGCAGCAATCAAAGTACCAAGTCTTTATTTAGCTGCTACGAAAACTTCGCTATTATGTGTCGTTTAGTATGAGTCAGCTGGAGTGACGTCACCCCAGCTTCCTCATTCAATACAGGCAAACTAGTGATGTTAGGGTTTTGGTCTATAGTCAAAAAAATAAGGCATAATAGCTGCACATGGAAGGAAAGAACTGAACAATAATACTTAAAAAGTGTTGAAACTATGACAAAAAAACGTGTGTGTAAGCTGATGTGACGTCACCCCAGCTGCCATGTCATATCTTCTGAACAAAAGAAGATACGATTATGCATTATAGCTTAAAACATAAGAAATAATAATAATATAACCATATATGAATTAACTTTTAATTTATGAGTAAAACTGAAAAAAATAGAAATACATTTAATTTGTGTTTATAAACTTGAAGTTAGTAGTCTGAGAAAGCGCCCATAATGTTCATAACACATCGGCAACGATTCGGCATGCTCAGAACAAGGTTGTCAATGTCTTGCTGCGGCATATTGTCCCAATTTTAACTTTATCTTTCGTTTAAAAATGAAAAAAACTGTAACTAATCGTAATTCGTATTGTTTTCTAAATTTCGCACAAATGAAAATTCCCTCTCCTACACATCAAGACATTTTTATGCCACCGAAACAAAATAATTTTCTAAAATTTGAATTTGGAATTAGTCTGAGATAAATTACAAACAAATCGGTGTATAAAAGATTCCAATGCGGCCAGTACTTTTCGAGTTATTTAATTGAGTATGAAATATCCCTAGACCGTGTTGATGTGTGTATGTATAATACATATTATCGGGGTGCCATTGAATCGATAATATGGCTATTGAATATTTAAATATGAGAAACTGAAACAATTAACATAAAATAATGATAACCTGAAAGATAGAAGAAATTAAAATAAAATAATGTTCAACATTTAAGTTATATTTTTGGGACGGAGTTCCTAATCACATGTTATAGTTCTGATTTGTTTGTAGGCTGAGGGGCTAGACCGAAAAAACACCTAGAGAACTTAAACTTTTTCAATCGATTCAGCTTGCCGTCAATTTTAAGAATATGTTAAAATGTTTATAATTTTAACGTTTACGTACCTTTTATACTAATATAAAAAAAATATAAATAATCATTTTTGAGTAATAAATTGTGCGAGGCAAAGCGGCATGCAGGATCGTACAAATGAAAATATAAGTTTCTCTGTGATGAAAATCCGCACAAAAGCGAGACGCCGCCGCCGAGGAGAGAGCCGGAGGCGCACGAAGAAAACCGAAACCGTACGAGCGCGCGCTTACTAGACATATTACTGTATATGTACATGTACCTAGTACCTACGCTAGCAGCCACTATTATGTGTTTACACTGAGCATCAGCTGTGTTGGTGTTATTTCAGTTTCGTCATATTTTACGAAACTGAATGACTGTAAACTTAATAAATCGAACTCCGTTCCAACCGGGTGTCCATGAGACACCTCTCTCTTTTTATTCGGAGTCATAGTTTAAACAAGTGACGTTCTGTCATCAACGAAAGTGTTGCGAGAGCGAAAAAACATTGCCAAGAGCCAACTAAATGTCACGTGATCCATCTATTCCATCATATCCGCTATTTTGGGCATTTGATCACCGCCATCGGTTTTGGAATAATATTTGTCTAGAGCTTCATCGTAGGAGGTAATAGTGTTTCCTACTTTTTCAATATCTTTCTAAAACTCACTTGCCACATCGGACGCAGGCATCATGTGTGCGTTTCAACTTTCCAACTTTTAGACTTATGCCCATCAGACGCGACTTATCTTCACATCCTAACTTCTAAAATATGAAACATTATACAATCTTTCCTTCAGGGTAAAGTTAGCCTCATTTTCCGCTTGTTGATTAGTTCGGAAGCAGTTGTTAGCAACACTAAGTCTGGACGGTGCAGTGTGCAGTGTGCAGTCAGTGCAAGTTACACTGGAAGCCAGCTTAAGTCATCACACGGGCGAACAATTGCGAAGTGTGTCGGCTAACTCTGCTTAATGATATAGAGATTGGGACCTGGTAATGGTGGTCGTTCTATTGAAGGACTATGATTTAGTTTTAGAGAACAGGGTTAGCTGTGTTTTAGACTCTCTTAAATAGCGTACTTCCTTATCTTTGATGGCATCCTTTCTTTTTGTTAGGACATAAAATCTGAAGTAACATTGACAGGACTTTTTTTGTGTTTCAATCTTGTTTTGCCGAATCATCGTATAGATAAAATGACTATTTCTATTTTGGATTTTGTACGCTACGTTTAGCGATTTAAAGTAGAGGATAATATATTATCTATTAACCCTTTTTTGTGAAATAGTACTTGGGATTAAGTATAGACAGCAGTTTTGACTTCTGTCTAATTGTTGTTTTCGTCCGCTCAAACGAAGGATTAAACTTTTTCATTTTGTTTTTGGCTTTATAAACACCACGTAAAAACAAAAGGTTCATGTAAATATTTCACAGTGCACAAACTAGATGACTAGATGTATGAACGTAAATTAAGCAAAAGGAATAAGGGATCGTAGCAGGCAGCGTTCTGTAGTTTCTGTCTACGCCCATGGAAAAAAGGCATGAGTTTATTTATGCCTGCACGAATTTGGCTCGACACACTATGAGTTAAAAATATTAAATTTCATTAGTATAAGTCTATTTCCAATCAACGGCATTTTTTTTTGACAAATAGATTATTCACACTTCAAAAATATTCACAAGTAAATACGGAAGTGAATTTCACTTTTACCTCTTCATTATTACTACTAAATCATCAACATATAGTACGTAGTATTCGCAAGCGTCACGATTTTGCACTGTCTCCTCGTCATATTTGAATTAAGTTAACTTTTAAGTATTTTCTGTGTTTTGTATTGGACTGAGTGATTATATTGTGTAAATTTTCTCTACAACATTTTATTTCGCCTCATTCACCCTACAAACTTACCCACATATACAGACATAAATATCGACAACAGAGCTAAGATATGAGTGTCAGAGTAGAACTGAACATTTCGCAAAGGCTGAAATTCTACTGCTTTTGAAGGCTTTTTCACTACATTGTAACAATTTTCATTGCAAGGGACTCATAACTAAATAAGTCTTGACTCTTGGTTTTCATTAATCTACAAAAAATCTGGGAATTCACCGAATTACTACTAATGTATCCTCTGTCGATGTGACACAAAGATAAAACAAGAGGTACCAAAGACACTGACTTCCGAAACGAAAGTTATTTTTATAATTTTTGGTGTTTTAATTATTGGAAGTCGGTTTATATTTCTTCTAAGGTTTTTACTTATGACAGACCAGGGGGGTGACCACAAGCTCTTAGAGTAAGGTTATTTTGAGATCGAGTAAGGGACAGATGTATCTGACTTGTATACATCTGTCACTTACTCGACCTCAAAATAACCTTACTCTAAGAGCTTGTGGTTACCCCCCTTAGAGTTACATTTTACTGACTTGATTTAAAGGTTATAAAATTGCAACCACTTATCGTTGTTTGCTACTCAATCACGCCAGAACGGCTGAACGGATCTGGATGATTTTTGGTACATAGATAGATTATAGTCAGGAATAGCACATAGGATACTTTTTATCGCGGGATTATGTTCACTCGGGAAAATTTTCGACATTCACGCGGGCGAACCTGATGGCAGAAGCTAGTGGTTTTATAACACACAAAAACATTTGCCATCTGTGGGGTTCGAACTTGAGAGCTTTCCAAACTGCAACATATCGCCCAACATTCCTATTTTTCGGACACCCTTTGCGCCAGAAAAAAAACCGGTCCTTACAAAAGATAAATAGTGTCCTGCATCACAGTATCAAAGTTTTCGTGCAACAAAACACCAGTACGCTAGTTTGCCTGCGTCGTGTGGGGGGTCCGAGTCTGCTCAGTAAGACAGTGCTGAGAGGTGGCGTTGTTCTCAACCACCCCTACTTAGTAAAGGTAATAGCTCAATTTTATTACCCTATACTAGAGGGCAACAAGTTAGCCTTCCAGGCTGAAGCTGTTATGTGTGGCGAACCTTACTGAATAAGACAATTTGACTGCATTTAGACCTTTGTTTTTTTCATTTTGGACAGCCGAAATTAAAGTTATATTCCACTTTGTTGTACATATTTGAAAGTCGGTTGAATTTTTTCGGGTAAAATTTTTGCTCTAAAACTCAACCTACAGCTTAATTTTTTTTTATGTCCAATTTTCGAGAACTATGAGAAAAATCTATTATTACCTAACGGCAGACACAAACATAGTTGGGAAAAGATTAGGCAGAGGATGGTTATTATAACTTGCGTGCCAATAGTAATCTACACGGCGGCGCGGCGGTAACCGGTTACGCAGCGTTTAATCCACGTCAACGTCCAATATTTGCAAGCTTATTACCACATTTTTAGCCGTACCCCGCATCTCGATTCTTTTGGTAACATTAATTTGCTTACCGCATACGCAACGCTTATTTTACTTTAAAATTGATCCCTCGATGCTCAAAATCGAGACCTATGAATTTGATTTGATGATTTGATGTGGCTTTTTTAAAATGCAGTCTCAATTTCCAGAAGATAAAGTCTTTCTACCGTTTACTATTTTTAATTCAACCTAACCTAACCTATTTCCTCTGAAAATTCGTATACCTAAACGAGAATTATTTGCATATCTGGTGCCTACCGCAGTATTTGAAGTATCCATGTCTATAGGTTAGGTATGTCATCTGTGGTTTGTCGTCGTGTATTCTAGTTGGCACTAACGTTTAATGCGCGGTATTTGCGTGGGCGACGATTGTATGCCCGTTTATACAGTGGGAGGCCAATAATGCGTGAGTAAAGAGTTTGTGGGACTTATTGGGTTGCGATTCTGCTTTTGCGACAGTTCTTTTTTTGAATTGTCGCGTTTGTATATCACCTGATGGTAAACAATGTTGGGGTTGACGATGGAGCATGCTTAGTGTAAGCATAAGTAGTATATAATGTTTACACTGCTAGGACACAGACCTCCTTTCTGTTATCTATAATAAATATAGAACTAGCTTAATTATGGAATATTGTGTAACTGGCTAATGCTTTGATTATAATCTGTTGTAACCATGTTGTAACTAAGTAATGACTGGTTTTGGCGGACTCCACGGATCCTACTTGATTGTACTTGTTAATAATAAATGAAGATCTTTTAATTATAAAGAATTACAGCCCACTCTCTCTGTGAGAAAGAGTGGGCTGTACTCCACCACGCGGGTGCAGCGAGGATTGGTAAAGAAATCAAAAACAAAGAAAAAATAATTTATTTGTGACTCGCACAGGAGCCAAAATATAAGCGTAAACAAAAAAACCGGCCAAGTGCGAGTCGGACTCGCGCACGAAGGGTTCCGTGCCATTTTTGCCTGCATTGCATTTTCAGTAGCAAATGGCGAAGCGGCAGGCCCAACAATTAAAATTTTTAGAGTTTAATTTTAAAGGTTAGAGCTAGAAGCATTTAAAAAACATTGGCCCATAATCGCTAATCGCTCCCCACCGCGAAAAACAATATTTCGTCATTCGAAGAAGGCGTTACACCACCATTCGGTACACGGTGAACATCTCACCCATGTGTATAAAACGTTTTGGGAATATTTTAATTGTACGTAGGTACGTCGAATTAAGAAAGTGGAATTCCGTGCTGGAGTGAGGAGTCTGAATCTGAATAGCATAACCTGGGGATCTTTAAGTATAGACTGAATAGATTCGTTCTTAAGCTGTCAAAACGATGTAGGGAAATAACGGCTTACACAAAAACTTATTGGCCTCGCACGGGGTTTGAAATATGTTGTTCTTTTTAGGGTTCACTTCTGCCTAGCACTATCCCAAAGGGTAAAAACGGAACCATATTACTAAGACTCCACGGTCCGTCTGTCTCTCTTTACGTTCTCTCTCTCTGTTTTTTTTTGCCCATTACGTGGCTATTTTAACCAGAATTTACAAAAAATATTTTAGTCATCTATATATATAAAAGAAAGTCGTGTTAGTTACTTCACTTATAACTCAAGAACGGCTGAATCGATTTAGCTGAAAATTGGCAGGGAGGTAGCTTAGAACCAGGAGAAGGACATAGGGTAGGGTAGGGTAGGGTAGGGTAGGGTAGGGTAGGGTAGTGTAGGGTAGTGTAGGGTAGTGTAGTGTAGGGTAGGGTAGTGTAGGGTAGGGTAGTGTAGGGTAGTGTAGGGTAGTGTAGGGTAGTGTAGGGTAGTGTAGGGTCGGGTAGGGTAGGGTAGTGTAGGGTAGGGTAGTGTAGGGTAGCGTAGGGTAGTGTAGGGTCGGGTAGGTTAGGGTAGGGTAGGGTAGGGTAGTGTAGGGTAGGGTAGGGTAGAGTAGGGTAGGGTAGTGTAGGGTAGGGTAGGGTAGGGTAGGGTAGGGTAGGGTAGGGTAGGGTAGGGTAGGGTAGTGTAGGGTCGGGTAGGGTAGTGTAGGGTAGGGTAGGGTAGGGTAGTGTAGGGTAGGGTAGGGTAGTGTAGGGTCGGGTAGGGTAGGGTAGTGTAGGGTCGGGTAGGTAGGGTAGATAAATGTTTGGTCTTTTTATGGCAAAACAAAGTTTGCCCGGGCCAGCTAGTTCTATATAGATAAACGATAAAAAGTTTGCCCTGTTTGTGCTAGGTACAGCCAAAGCTACCTTTGAGGATGATACTTCTTTGATATCCTATTTACTGATACCCTTGGATATATACCTATTTGCAAGGTATATTTAGTTTTTCATGAGCTTGCTTACATCCGTCGTCAAAGCTTGGTTGCTAAATATATCAAAATACCCTCATGTGGGTACACTGTGTGTTTGTTGACTCTAGAAGATCTTAGATGTCATACTATGTACACGTTTACATAGATGGGCAATAAATATACGGTCTACGAGGTCAGGTTCAGCAGTAATTTACCTATAATATCAGATGCAATCATCTTACTTTGGATATAAGTAACTCCTACATTCGAGGCATAAATCATAATTAAAAAAACTGCTTTCAAAAAAATCTTATTCCAATTTGATAATCTACGTCCCAAATGTATTGACACGCAAAAGCTTAACTTAAAATCATCCCCAAAAATTAGGGTTGATCTGTCTACGACATTACACCACCTGTTACTACCCCCCTGGGTATCACCCCTATTGGCTTCAGATAATAAATTATGTTTGGACGTGGCAATGCCGACAAGGGAAACTCAACTCTATGCTTCCGGAGAAAGTGTAGAAAATAGTGAAAGTGATTTTATTATTTCTCTAGTTTTAATTTAATCCGTTTAATGCGATTTAAATGTGCTTAAATAAAGGTAAGCAAATAGTACATGTGTTACACAAATATTTGTATTTGTAATTCTGTTGAATGAAACACGACTGTACAGACGAAATGATACGGTTGATTAATGATTTTTAAGAAAAAAAGAGAAAAGAAAAAGTTTCACACATCTTTGAATTACGATTTATTGAAACTGAATTGGTGGTGGTCTTCACAAACATTTCACACAGCATATCTTAATAAAAACTGTTACTCTGAAAGTACTTAACTAGGATTATTTCGCAGCAATGATGTTAATTTATTTGAAGAAAGGTAACAAGCAAGCATGCAAGTTTTTGCGAATTAGTTCGTCCAGAAAATTGATTTGATCGGTGCTTGCATTATTGCGTGACCGTAGCGTATTTCTGTTAGATCCTGTAGGTTCGCTCGAATTCTCACCACAGATAGCTTGCGAATGTCATAATGACATGCAAGCTACTTGCATACTTTCAATATAATTTTATTACTGTCGGCTTTATGTATTTACTGATAGTTTATACTATTAATTATCCTATTCTATGCTAAACTCAACATCACCGTTTTTCTGTCATCTACAAAATATTAACAGAAACAAAAAGATAATTTACTAAATGCGTTAAGTATTTTGTGGTGGTCTAACAGTATAAATTTTTCCAATAAAAATAAATATACAAGATTCTGATTTAAATAAATTGCAAACTATAATCTATACCAATATTATAAAGAGGAAAGATTTTTTTGTTTGTTTGTTTGTACCGAATAGGCTCCGAAACTACTGGACCGATTTGAAAAATTCTTTCACCAATAGAAAGCTACATCATTCCTGAGTCACATAGGCTATTTTATAACCCCTAAAATGGGTCCTGTGGGGTGGCCCACGGGAGCGAAGCCGCGGGCAACAGCTAGTTTGGTATATTTTTAATTATTATTGATAGGCTCGCGTTTGACCACTATCTCACCTGATCTTAACTTGTGGAGGGGCCGAGAAATAACTCGGACACTTCGACCCATTGGGATCTATTGTCTTCATCTCACCTGATGGTCAGCGATGATGTGGTCGACGATGAGGCAGGCTTGCATAGAAATAACCTATTCACTCTTGACCAGTAAATATGACTTGAAATTCAGGTCTCACTGCGTAAAATACCAATCGTGACTTAACATTGTTATTGTCTCATTTTTAGATATACTTTAACAGGTTACACCCACCCATACATAAAATCATCGCTCCACAATTACGAGCAAATGTGACATATTATAATTAATAGGTTGGCAACCCTATCGTGAATCGTGCGCAAGTGTTCGGGACGTGCGGCTACATGCGCCAGCGCTCATCAATTATATCGAACGAATTAGCACCATGCTTAACGGGCCCATATTTTTTCTAAACGGGACTTTGAAAAAACTACTGCTACTTTTTCTTGATAGCTTGCTTTTACCTAAATCTACAACATCTTGTTTATATTTTCACGCAGTGTTTCATGATATCTCGACGCTTTCGAAGCCTGCTAAAACTTGTTACAGATTCATATGGAAAATAGGTATAAACGGGTTTTGAGTTTTATAAGCGTTAAAAATTCTGTATCTGAAAATGAGTCAATTCAGTAACACGAAGTTTTACGATTTTATGTGACACGGTATTAATATTGAGCTAATGTTCTTTGGAGGGTGACCATATAAAATTGCGTTGAATTGTAACTTTACTGTTTTAGCTACGGGCAAAGTGATTCATCATCAATTCATCATTATCATTATTGAGGGTGTCGCAACTCGTAAAAAGTTTTCTTGTTCTCAATACTTCTCCATTAGTCCCATCAACTTTTTTGGTCTTGGGGATAGTTGATCGGTTTTGAAAATCTTAACAAAAGCACATGACGAGACCGAACATAAAAATAATTTAAACAGTTAAGATGCCACCAACAAAATGTTAACTTATAGAAACCTATTTATCCAAAACTTAGAGGAGTTTTTAGTTCAAGAGGCACCTTTTTCTTATTTATTAAGTTCATGACATGAGTATGACAAATTAAGTGCCCACTGGCCTGACATCATCATCACATCATCAGCCTATTAATGTGCCCAGTGCTGGGACACAGGCCTTCTCTCTGTGAGACGGAATGGGCCCTAAACCACGACGCGGGCCCAGTGTGGGTTGGTGTATGTCTCATGCCTTCGAATTTTTTGCTCTAGGACATGCCGGTTTCCTCACGATGTTTTCCTTTACCGTTTTTGAGAGCAGTAGTGATGAAATAATTTACACAAAGTAAAGCGCCTGCCTGGGTTCGAACCCACGACCTACAACTTGTAAGTTGCGGCTGATACTACTGGGCCGCCACTGCTCTCACCACTGTACTCTGCCCACTGGCCTAAACAAAACAAAACTCCAGTAATAAGTTTACGACAAGTCCATCAAAACCAGCTAAAGGGACACAGGTTAAAACCACCGTACAAACGAATGAACTTGAAAACGGTCCCTATTCACATATAAATAAAGGCGAATGTATTCAAACGCCATGAATTGCTAATTGGCCAAAAACAAAAAGGAACGTGTTCTCCAGTGCTAAACTCCGATTAGTTTCAACTCTGTCGGAGTGCGAATTACAAACGGATACATTGAAAGGCTTACAATGTCACAAAATATTTGGTACATCATATGGTTAACAAAAAGAGTGTGAAGGAAAGAAAGAAGAAGGAATTTCCGTGAACGCGGTTTCGAAAAGATTATTTTCTTTTCGAAACCGCGTTCACGGAAATTCCACGGAACACCGACCAAGTGCGAGTCGAAATCGCGCACTAAGGGTTCCGTACAATTATCGCAAAGAACGGCAAAAAATCACGTTTGTTGTATGGGAGCCCCACTTAAATATCTATTTTATTCTGTTTTTAGTATTTGTTGTTATAGCGGCTACATATATACATCATCTGTGAAAATTTCAACTGTCTTGTTATCACGGTTTATGAGTGCCTGGTGACAGACAGACAGACGGACAGTGGAGTCTTAATAATAGGGCCCCGTTTTTACCCTTTGGGTACAGAACCCTAAAAATGGTGGCACATAATGCGGCTCGGTGAGTTCACAGTTAGGCACACTTTAGAGGTATGTATTCAGTTTCAAAGCGATTCGAATTGACGGTGATACTTGATATGTAAAATTGGTTGACTTTTGTTGTTTCTTTGGCAAATATTTTTTTGTATTTATATAAAGCTGTTGAAATTTCTATTAACCGACTGCCCAAAAAAGAGGAGGTTCTCATTTCGGGTGATACATTTTTTTAAATCTTTTTCCGTATATGTTCGGGCATAACTTTGTCATGTATAGAGGGGGAATTCATTCGCAAATTCAATCTGATGATGGGATCCTATTGAAATCAAGCGGATTCCTCAATTATTATATAGCGATTTGGGTATTTCCAATAATATGGCAAGCATTTGCACTCAGAAAGTATCACTTGGTACTGAAGAAGAAGACCACAGGTGGCCACCGAAACTCCTTAATAAGTATGTCACGGGTATAAGATATCTCGAATAATAATTATACATATAAATAAAAATGGTACCATCGAACTGCTCTGATGATGAAGCCGAAAGGTAGGCACTGGAACTCCATAAAAACAATATATCCTAGTCGTGTTTGGACTTATTACAATTGAAATGAGTTGTACTCTGGCTATAAATATTTTTTTCATGGTAATATACCTCATACCTCATATTACCTACACTAAAATGAGTAAAATAAAAACTTTTTAACAAAAAAATTTAACTGAATTCTAAAGACAAACACTACAAAGAGAAAAAGTTGTTTGTTGTCCGAAGTTGGTGTCGAAAAACGAAAAACAATAGGTACCAAAGACACCGAATTCGGAAAACAAAGTTATTTTTCGCTTTGTAGTGTTTTGCTTTAGTAGCCGATTTTTTGTTTTTTGTTAAAATGTATTTTTTCAGTAGGCTGTTGAAATTCAAAGTTCTTCATAATATTTAACTTGTAGCTAACCAACCAGTACGAACTTCCAAAGGCTTATAATTATAAATTTATCTATCTTTATTCAACAGAAATAATGATAGATGTTGTTCGTTAATAAGCGTGGCAGTATTGCACTTGATAAGGATAGAATCAATTATACACTTTCTTTAAAAAGTTTTTAACATTCCGAATAATGTTTGAAGAAGATTAAAAAAGTTGCCCGGAAAATTGAAAAAATCGGCAAAGACTGATAGTGCTTTTTCTGCGAGTTTTTATGAACTCAGAGAAGAGACCAGCTAGATTGAAATATAATTTTACCTTCGCCTTGCTACGCCTTGAAACCGCAGCATTGGTAAAATTCCTAGCATATTTCAACAGTTAGTTTTGTGCTTCTGGTTTTCTCAACCTTAAAACATATCTGGTTAAATACACCCTTACTTTAAAAAAATCTCTTAGCCCCTTTACGCACTAGTAGTTGGCCACCTAGGCGGATCACCAACTTTTATACAAATAATAAAAAAAACCGGCCAAGTGCGAGTCGGACTCGCGCACGAAGGGTTCCGTGCTTGGTAAGTTGCGGTTTAGAATTTATGACGTATTAAAAAAAAACTACTTACTAGATCTCGTTCAAACCAATTTTCGGTGGTAGTTTATATGGTAATGTACATCATATATTTTTTTTTAGTTTTATCATTCACTTATTTTAGAAGTTACAGAGGGGGGGACACACATTTTACCACTTTGGAACTGTCTCTCGCGCAAACTATTCAGTTTAGAAAAAAATGATATTAGAAACCTCAATATCATTTTTGAAGACCTATCCATAGATACCCCACACGTATGGGTTTGATGAAAAAAAATATTTTTAGTTTCAGTTTCAAGTATGGGGACCCCCAAAATTGTATGTTTTTTTTCAATTTTTGTGTGAAAATCTTAATGCGGTTCACAGAATACATCTACTTACAAAGTTTCAAAAGCATAGTTCTTATAGTTTCGGAAAAAAGTGGCTGTGACATACGGACGGACAGACAGACAGACAGACAGACAGACAGACATGACGAATCTATAAGGGTTCCGTTTTTTGCCATTTGGCTACGGAACCCTAAAAATGGCCATAACAAAAAGACATGCGATCAAAAAATCGAAACTGTTTGGAATTGACATGCGCAAACGAAATTTCACGCGGGGCTAATCCCAAAATAAAACCATATTTGACATTCGTCTTTAGACTTCTATATTCTAACTGACAGGACTTACTCAACTCGAGCTGATCGAATCATTAGAAATCGTTTATTATCCAGGGGGATAACCACAAGCTCTTAGACTCTAAGAGCTTGTGGTTATCCCCCTGGACGCACACTAGAAATAACCTTGCTCTAAGTCTTAGAGCAAGGTTATTTCTAGTGTGCGTAAGGGACAGATGTATGTGACTTGAATACATCTGTCACTTTTTCGCAGTCGCACCATGATAGTTTTGACACGTCATGGTACGGGGGCAGATGGTAGCTGCTACACAGTTATAAACCAGTTGATATGTCATAGTAGCTTCAATATTACTTACAGCTAGATTAAATAGATATAATTGCCAGTGACTGCCAAACTAGACATTTAGTCTCGTGAGTTGGTTAGCAGGGTAGATCCTAATGTAATGGTGTGCTGAAGTATATGTGTGTGTGTGCTGTTGTTTATGTATGTGTGCGAGTGCTGTTGTGTGTGGTGTGTGTTGCATGTTTATTCCCAGAAATTAATAGTCAGTTTTTACGTACGGCGATGCGCCATCAGTATATGGTGGACATCACACCCACATGCAATAAACGTTTTGGAAATATTTTCGTTATGCGTATAGCTCAGGCGTGGCATTATCTGCTGGAGTCTGTGTTCCCGGTAGCTATCTTTATGTCAAGAGTGGATCAGTTTTTCTAGGCGAGTCACCGTCGACCACATGATCGCTTACCATCAGGTAGGATAGTAGTCAAGCGTGAGCGTTACTATAAAAAAAAATAAAAAATTACATTAAACAACGGTGGTGATCCTTCCAACTGCTATTACTCGTATATATAAGCTGTCAATACAAATACCCTATAAAAGTACCTACATAGAAATGTTGTACATAATGTTATGTTCATTATAGGTTATTCTATATTTAGTTAATTTGTTGGTCCCACACAAATTAATTTGAGCATTCGTTATTAACACACAGTTTCCTTGTAAATAACTTAAATATTACAGTTTTGGACAGTTACGGGAAACAATTAAGAAAAACAAATATTTATTAAATTAAATTAAAAGCCAATACCGATAAACGATCAATGCTTCGCTACTCGTATGGTTGTAAATCCTACTACTGAGCAAGTGGTCCAGAGTTTGATTCCCATGTCGGGCAGAGGTATTGTGGCTTTGGCAATGTGATGTTACTTAAGGAGTTCGTATTCCAAATAAATAGCATATTTATTTAATCTTTAGATAACAAACATACAAAAAGTCACGCCTTTTTTCCCATGGGTGTAGGCAGAAACTACAGAACGCCCCCTACTACGATCTTTATATACTTCTTTTGTTTCACTCTCGTTCATACATCTAGTCATACACGCACGCTGATTATGAGTACTGCACATCTGACCTTTCTGAAGAACCTCTCCAATAATAAGTTTGTTACCTATGAAATTGCTGTTCTTTGAAATCTGTGACAGGTTTGACATATATAAATTAAAAATCAGTTCTTCATTTGTTTATTTATAAGATCCAATAATAATAACCTTAATATAAATATTGCACAATAATTCCACATTCTGTTCGTTCATCTTCATCATAATTTCAGCCGAACGACGTCCACTGCTGGACATTATGCCTACCCCAGGCGATGCCAGTTTATCGTTCATCGTCTGTTAGTTCGGTGCAAATTAATTTGAGCGTTAGTAACTAGCTGACACTTCCTTAATCCGATTGTAGACACAGTTTGGGCAGTTCGAGGAAACAATTGTCAAAGCAAATAGCCAGTATTTACTGAATGCCGATAACGATGAATAAATACTAAATCACCAATTTGTCAATTTATTATTAGATACAATGAAAACTGCACCGTACAGAGTATCATAAAGATTCATGGAATCGAACGCAAACTCTTTGGGACCTTCCTGGTGTGTTATCTGATGGATACGTCGATGGGCCATAACGGTCGGATATCCATCGGTTATTATGCCATTTCTTTTGTGATAAAAACATTCGTATCATCATCATTTCAGTCAAAAGATGTCCACTGGATATAGACAGACTTCCTCCAAGTGTCAACAGTCCAATAATTAATTCCATATAATTTATGGATTCTGTTAAATAGATAAAAACCAACTGCCTTGGCCCACCTGGTAATCTCTAAACCGTCTACGAACCCAGGTGGGTCACTGCAAGCACAATCTACTTATATGGGGGTACTCCAATGACCCACAGTGCGATTGCTGAGCCACGTCCCAAACTATACCTCACCTTTTTTCGTGCTCTCTGTGCAACAATAACTGCATCCTAAAAGACCTTTGTGAGGCAAATGACGACGCTGTTGGCGTGGGTGAATTTGGTTCAAAATATATATAATTTTGAAATTTTGGAATAATCGATACGACGACGAATTAAATAGTTTGATGTTGGCATAACACTCAAAGTATTGCAGCTGGCAAAAGACTGAATCAATTTACACTCAATTAAAAATACAGGTTGGTGGATATAAAATGTCTTCGACCTTTTGTTTCTAGGAAATGCTGGTTTTCTCACGATGTTTTCCTTCACCGTTTTGAGAGAAGTGGTGATGAAATAATTTACACAAAGTAAAGCGCCTGCCTGGGTCCGAACCCACGGCCTACAACTTATAAGTCGCGGCCTCTCTGGGCCACCATTGCTCTTTTTAACCGACTTTCCAAAAAGGAGGAGGTTCTATGTTCGACTTAATATTTGTTTTTTTTGTGTTTGTTCTCCGATATCTCCGTCAATTGGGGGCCGATTTAAAAAATTCTTTTTTTGTTTGGATGAATATATTCCGAAATTGGTACCATTTTAATTTGGTGAAGATCTGATGAAGCACTTCATATACACCAGAACTCTTTAATGAGTAACGGCGAATCTCTCGGAATTGCTGCAATCGCATGTCTGTTTATTGTTTATACGATTTCATAACATAACATCACGCTAGTACGCTCTAAAGGGATACGCAGATTTCACATTTCACCTTGGTACACTGTCATTTCACCGGTTATGTTCAAGTTTCATGGTATTAGGGTAATCGGTTCTGGCATTAGAAGTACCTTAGTTTAGGTTAGGTTAAAACGAACTGGTTTTAGCAACTCCACGACCAAGTGCGTATTTTGCGTACCTTACTAAAGGCAAGTTGCCTATTAGGTATAGCTAAAAAGTGTAAATAAATAAACTTTTTTACAAAAATATGCTACCGACTTCCAACTAAAAACACTACAAAGTGAAAAATGACTTTCTTTTTCGAAGTCGGTGTCCATAACGAAGAAAAAAATGGTACCTACAAAAGACTTTTTTTGTAAAAATATTTTTTTTATTTCAACTATTATTTATTATAATATTAAGTATGGATAGGCCGACAGGCGTTCTAAATACCGCATCCACCTGCATGCACTGTACAAATGAACCCCGCTGTCACTAGTCACAAACTGACAGATGACAGCGCGTCACTTCGCGGCGTCTCGTCACGTCGGAGTCGCATCATCGTCACGCTGCGCCGGATAATCCGTTTACTGACAATGTGGACATCTGTCCACGGATCACTTTCATGCGTGACTTTTATACAAGCAGCTTTGTTTTAGATTAAATGTTGATACAGCTTTTATTATTTGGGTTTTAAGTTGTGCTTAATAATGTTTTCAAAGCGCGCGTTAGTTGCGCCGATTGGTTGAATGAAAGCCTGTCGTTTTACTTGACTTGCATTAAATTGACGCGTAGATATTAAAACAAAAATATCCTGGATAAGCTCGCGCTAAGCTTGATCACTACTCGTATCTCACCTGGGGGGTAACCACAAGCTCTTAGAGTAAGGTTATTTTGAGATCGAGTAAGTGACAGATGTATACAAGTCAGATACATCTGTCCCTTACTCGATCTCAAAATAACCTTACTCTAAGAGCTTGTGGTCACCCCCCTGATAGTAAGCGATGATGTGGTCGACGGTGAAGCATGCTTGCCTAGAAGTAACCTATTCACTCTTAATTGTAGCTATCGCGAAACATAGACTCCAGCAAGGATTTCCACTCCTTAGCTGTACGCATAATGAAAATATTTTCGAAATGTTTTAGTGCGTACGGGTGGAATGTTCGCTAGATCATTTATTTTCAGGAATCGGTGTATGTATGTATGTATTCGGCGATGCTTATTACAAAGAGATTTATCATTTACACAAATCAGTTTCAGGAATTTTCTATTAATTATCTACATATACCTCGTCGAGTATTCTTAAAAAACATGGACAAAATTATAATTACCTAGATTTTACCCATATACTTTTAACGAACTCATAGTCCCGTTGTTTATGTTGTAGATGTAAATAAGTTATTAACATTGTTTTGGACAGTTATAGTGTAACGGAACGTTACAATGAATTGATGTTTCGTTCTTTGTTCAATTGCCAATTGTTAGGAGGGAATAGAACGGGTGGAGGCTACAAAAGGTAACAGTTATTAAAATCAAATGTAATTAGTCTGCAATAAATTGTCTATTTTTATTTATTAAATGAGAGATTTTTTTTTATTTGATGAGTGAGAGCAGTGGTGGCCCAGTGGTATCGGCCGCGACTTACAAGTTGAAGGTCGTGGATTCGAGCCCAGGCGGGCGCATTACTTTGTGTAAATTATTTCTTCACCACTGCTCTCAAAACGGTGAAGGAAAACATCGTGAGGAAACCGGCATGTCCTAGAACCAAAAATTCGAAGACATGTGACATCCAACAATCCGCACTGGGCCCGCGTGGTGGATTAAGGCCCATTCCCTCTCACACAGAGGAGGCCTGTGTCCCAGCAGTGGGAACATTAATAGGCTGATGATGTGTGATGTGATGTGATTTATTAAATGA
This sequence comes from Orthosia gothica, assembly GCA_949775005.1. Lineage (NCBI taxonomy): Eukaryota > Metazoa > Arthropoda > Insecta > Lepidoptera > Noctuidae > Orthosia > Orthosia gothica. The sequence goes on along the minus strand of OX459039.1, from coordinate 30,946,981 downwards.
TTTTTATCCGATAAACAATATGATAGTAACCTAGATATTAGCTACAAGCTTCTGCCAGTGGCTTTCGTTTTCTTAACCCAAGGGAATATACCAAGATGAAAAGTAGCATATGTGTTATTCCAGTATAATCTATCTCTTTGCGAAATATCATCCAGATCGTTTCGGCCGTTACGTCGGGATTGAGTAACAAACATCCTTCCATTCAAAGTTTCGATATTTATACGAAGGATATATTTTTCAGGACAGCAATATATGAACGTCCTTATTAACACACTACCTACTATTCGAACTAATTGCAAAAGGGTAACAATTCTCTAGGTAGGTACATAACTGTTGTAAGACGTTTTAAACAAATAAGGGGTGAAGTAAGTCAACAAACAAGTACCCACGGTTGAAAATATTCCTCTATTATGAACTGTCAATCAAATAAAATATAATTAAGTACCTATGAGGGAGGAGCTGCCATCTAAATAATAAGGATAAGGGGTCATTCGGCCCACTATTGACTTAAGATCCTATGACCCCTAGCTGGGGCAGAGGGCTTCCACAGTAGTCCTCCATCGAGACCGGTCTTGAGCTTCGCGCTTCACCTCGCTCCACGCCATTCCGATACTCGTCGCTTCAGCCAATATGGTGCGTCGCCAGGTTTGACGGGGACGGCCTCGCTTCCTTTTTCCTTGAGGATTCCAATCTAAGGCCTGTTTAGGAATGTGATCGGAATACCTCCGGAGCGTGTGACCAATCCAACACCATTTACGCCGCTTGATCTGGCGGTCGATCGGGGTCTCGTGGCATCTCTCCAACAGCTCTACATTAGAGATGATCTCGGGCCAGTAAATTCCGAGGATGCGACGAAGACATCGGTTGACGAAGACCTGGATTTGGCGCGAGATGTCCTTTGTTACCTTCCACGTTTCGCACTCGTAGAGCAGCACGGATTTGGCATTGGACCCGAAGATTTTGAGTTTAACCCTTCGGGTCAGTTTCCGCGATTGCCACACAGGTCTCAGCTGTGCGAAGGTTGCTCGCGCTTTGGCAATCCGTGAAGTGATGTCCTCTTCAGTTCATCCAGTCTCTGACACGACCGCCCGAGGTACGTGAATTTGTGGACGCGTTCCACAACCTCTGTGCCGAGTAACATCGGAGACGAATTCTTCACACCTGTACGCATCTCCTGGGTCTTCCGGATGTTAATTTTGAGCCCAGTTTTCGCCGCCTCCTGGCACAGGTCGTCCAGTTTCGCTTGCATGTCGACATGTGTGTGACTCACCAGGCATAGATCATCAGCATAGTCCAGGTCTTCCAAGACGTTGGTCAATCTCCACTCTATCCCGCGACGCCTGCTTTCGTTAGTGCGCAACATGTCTCCGTCGAGAACGATTATAAAAAGGAGGGGCGAAAGAAGACAGCCCTGGCGGACACCAGTGTGCACTGCGATGTCCTCCGAAATAAGGCCTTCGTGAGTCACCTTACAGGAATATTTCCTATAAATGCCCTCCAACAGGTCATGGTTCTGACAAAATTCGATAAATCGATCCCCATTGTCATTGCATACTCCAAGACCGTATGTCATATGTCGTTCGCGGTTAGTGTTAACACTCCCAACCTTTGCATTCAGGTCCCCCATGACGACGACGATGTCTTGCTTCTTTATGCTCTTAAGGGTGGCGTTGAGGGCGTTGTAGAAGTCGTCTTTGGTATCCTCTGGTGATGCATTGGTTGGGGCGTAGCACTGTACAATGGAGATCTTCCGTGCTTTTGAGTTAAAACGGGCGCACATTTTCCGATCTGAGATCGGTTTCCAGCCCACAAGGCTTTTCCTTGCTGTATTAGAAATAAGGAGCACCACGCCATACTCGCGCACATCCTCCTCCCTTTCTTTACCCGAATACAGCAAAGTCAAGCCTCCGGGCGTTCTCAGCTCACCAAATCCGTTTCTTCTCACCTCGCTTACCCAGAATCTGTAGCTTGTAGCTGAGCATTACTGCCTCTGCCTGGGCCAGTCGACTGTCCTCGCTCATCGTTCGTACATTCCAAAATGCAATTCGTGTCCGTAATTTCAAGCCAAAAGTCGTTGGTAAAAAGGTCCAGTTTCTTATTACTGCTTCAGTTTCAGGAATCTATGGTTGTCGGGCAAGCGAGTGATTAGCCCACTGTGCCTTAATCCGATAGCGGGGCTGCCACTTTGGAGCCTTCGGATGTGCTCGGTTTAGTTTCGGGTACCCTCCCTAGTGAGACGATTCTGTTTTAAGGCGCAGAATATTCGCCCTTCGCCCTGCATCCGTTAGCTCAGCTGCAATACGGGGTGGCGGACGCGCGGCGGCGCGGTTGCAGCAGGTCCCAGGGAGAACGACGGGGACGTGGATGACTCGGACTGGCTAGGGCTCTGCTTTAATTCGGTACTCCGCCACGAGTACAGCAGAAGCCATTTCTGGCACTTTTTAGGTAAAGCTTTTCCCACAAACAGCGATTCCCACAAAGCCATACCTTAGCTTCTCCCCCCAGGGACCAGTTGCCCCTTTAAATTTTTTTTATGGAAAACTGGGTTCAGATCTTTTTTGTTTTTTATATAGATATTGAAAATTATAAGCATTGATAATCAAACTACCCAGAGACCAGAATCATGAAAGAAGTATTTACTGGCCCGAAAACCTAAAAAAAATTTAAAGGTGCAAAGTTGGTCCCTGGTCCCAGTTCTATAGTGGGCCGAATGAACCCAATAGTAACAGTCGCAAGGGTCGATCTTCATAAGGCCAAGCAACGCTTGCAAATGTTTGTCCGTGGATGGGTGACCATTTATAACATACCGATACTTTTCCGTGCCTGGGAAAGCTCTTTAAGCCGTTGGTTCCTGTCCATTTGTAATTTGTAGACCTTTGACACTTATACATCATCATCATATCAGACGAAAGACGTTCACTGCTGTACATAGGCCTCCCCAAGCGTTGCACATTGACCGGTCCCGTGCGACCCGCATCCAGCAGATACCCGCAACCTTCACTAGGTCATCGGTCCACTTGGTGAGAGGCCTTTCAATGCAACGTCTTCCGGTTCGCGATCGGCACTCCAGAACTTTTCTGCCCCATCGGTCATCCATTCTGCGAGCAATGTTCCTTGTCCACTGCCACTTAAGTTTGGCAATTCTTCGAGCTATGTCGGTAACCCTAGTTCTCGTACGGATCTCTCAACATATTACTGATTTGATCACGCAAGGAAACTCTGAGCATATCCCTCACCATTGCCATTTGGGTGACTGGAAGCTTTCTAATGAGGCCCATTAAGAGCAACCACGTCTCAGAGCCATAGGTTATCATTGCACACACACTGGTCATCGACTTTCGTCTTGAGACACTGTGGTAAGTTGGACGAGAAGACACCGCGCAACTCTCAGAACGATGCCCAGCCGAGTCGGAATAGACGGTTGACCTGTTTCTCGAAGTTGGCCCTACCCAACTGGATTGTTTGTCCCAGGTAGACAAAGTCATCCATAACTTCGAGTCTAGAGTCTTCGACCTTGATAGGAGTGGGTGCAACATGGGTATTCAACATCATCTTGGTTTTGTCCAAGTTTGATCTTAAGACCCACTCTTTCGGAAGCTCTACTGAGGTCATCGAGCATTGTACTGAGGTCCTCCATGGTCTCAGCCATGACCACTATAAGGTCGGCAAACCGAAGGTGAGTGATGTACTCGCTATTGACGTTGATGTCTAGCCCTCTTCAGTCCAGCACCTTGAAGACATCCTCCAGTGCAGCGGTGAACAGTTTCGGAGACATGACGTCTCTCTGTCTCAGACCTCGCTGCAAATGGATAGGTCCCGAGGTCCGATCCTGAAATCGAACTGACATGATGGCGTTTTTGTACAAATACTTCAACACTTCGATGTACTGGTAGTCGATTTGGCACCGTCGGAGAGACTGCCCAAGTCTCGATCGAATCGAAGGCTTTCTCGTAATCCACAAACGCTAAGCAGAGAGGCAGGTTCTATTCTTCAGTCTTCTGTATAGCATGCCGCAGCGTAGTATGTGGTCTACGGTACTGAAGCTTTTACAGCCGGTTGTTGTCCGGCAGGCTGGAACTCATCAAACCTGCGCGTGAGACGATTCGTGATGACTCTTGAAAACAGCTTGTAGAAAAGGCTAAGAAGTGAGATAGACCTATAGTTCTTCAGTAGGGCATTGTCACCCTTCTTGAAGAAGAGTACCACCACACCTCTGCATCATGCATGTAGCGTTTTCTCCTCGCGTACGACGGAATCAAACAGCTACTGAAGGGCCTTAAATACTGGTTTGCCACCCTTAAGAGATCGGTGGTAATTCGCTCATCACCCGGTGCCTTGTTGTTCTTAAGCTGTTACGTAACACACCCGTTTTAGAGCAATCCTGATGTCGTATAGGCTGACGCTCTCGGTATAGTGTCGGATCAATCTAGCTCTAGGTTCATTTGCTAGATTCGCGATGGGTTTACCTGTTGACGTGTACAACTGCCCATAAAATCTCTCGATCTCCCTCAGAAGCTGCGTTTTGGCGGACACGATCCTGCTGACATCGGTCTTCAGTTTCGTGAGCTGGCTCTGCCCGATAGTCAGATCTCTTGCAAAGACCTTGGAGCCCTTATTTCGCTCAATAGCGTCTTTAATACTTTTGGTATTAAGGCGGCGGGGGTCGCTTTTCAAGGACTTTGTGATCCGTCTATTTAGCTGCCATTTGGAAATTTTAAACTAGTTTGGTCTTGGCTATCTTCACATCGTATTACCCAGTTACTGGGTTGTGGATTTCCGATAAGCACCATGTAAAATTACTGGTACTAAAAGACGACCATTTTTTTTAAATCTTTGTCCACCCCTAGGAATTTCGGCTGGTATCGTGGGTGCGTTTACAAACATTTAAACTCACATACACAAGAAACCCAGATCCGGAACAACTATCTGTAGGCCATACAAATATTTGTTCCGTGCGGGAATCGAACCCGCGACACGTAGCGCACCAACCGATAGATCAACGATAATGGATTGATTGAATCGTATGAAACTTTATTAGGTATATATAGGGTTAAAGGATAAAGTGTATATTTGTGTTTACATTTATTAAATATTGATGAGTTTCCCTAAACCAGCGCCGAATATTGAGTTTATAAGTTGAATTCTATTTCTAAAATGGCGTATTGGATATTCAATATTTACCTTGAAATGAATCCATATTTAGCCACATAATTATTGAAGCTATAAAGCACTAGATTTTACGACTAATAGAATGTAATGTCTAGATTCTATACGACATAACATCACGCCCGTATTACTAAGGGGTGGGTAGAGGTGCAACTATAGTACCTATACCAATGTAATAGATGACGAACCTATTGCTATCAAACGGGCTGAAAACTCCGGACTGCTTCTGAGAAATACCAGAAGAAAAACCCAATAACACATTGCCCCGACATCGATCGCAGGCTCTCATGCTAGCTGTATCACTGTGTTGCCCAATTTCTCACGGGACATGGTAACTTTAAAAGTAAATTATTTTCTTTCAAGCTCGTTGCCTCGCCTTTATGTCAGTGTTCTACATCTGACTGCGAATATGTACAATCTGCACATCATATCTTATGGGAGTGTATTCTTTGGCAGAATGAACGTAATATTATGTTGAATAATGTACAGGCTGCATCATGAGTTGTTTACTATATGGACCTTGTGGAAACTAGAACAAATTGCCGTGCGTTCAAGCGTTTTTGCCATACCTATTATTGGAACCAAATATAACAGCTCACAATGTTAGGACCCATTAATATGTATTAATGCAATTTTTTTATCCGTGGTGCTAGGCAACTGGGCTTATCCCAGTTGTATATGACCCTTTGTGCTTTTTGGCCTTGTTTATTCTGTCTCCTGCTTGATACGGAGGGAAGTGGAAATTTACATTTTTCCTACTCCTCCGTTATTCTTTTCTGATTTATTTCGTTGCGGGTTCCAAGACAGTTAAATTCATTCTCCGGGACTTCGGCGAGCTTCATTGCCTCGGCGCTTTTCTGGTGGTCGCCACTGTTGATTCTGGCTCTCAGGAGTTGCAGTGGTTTGGGAATAGTGCGGTGCTTGGCCCAAAAAAAAAATGCTAGCTGTATCGCTACTAACGACGCATTATATACTATACGAATCAATTATCATAAATAACTTTATACCATTCCCCCTCTAAAAAGATTATTTTATTCACTGAAAACAGTGAATAAAAAGCACTTTTAATCACTGTTTTGGTGTTTGAATTTGGAACACACCAATGTATTAGACCTCCATCTCAATGCTATATAACCTCCTTGCGCCTCCTTGCGCCTCCTTGCGCAAAAAATGCTCAATACAAACTTCTTGTGCAAAGAATTCTCGACTTTCAAAATTCCATCTTTGATTTTAATTTTGAGTTTGTTTATATTTAGGATTTAACTAATGATTTTGATTTTAGTCTAGGATATTTATTGAATACTTATTTGGATTGTTATTCCAATATTAATTAAAATGGTGTTTAATTAATTATAATTATGTAACGTAACGGAGGTGGTCACCGGCTGCTGAAACACAGGAGCTGTTACCTAGCTTAGGGGTAAGGGTTTCACATTTTTTTGTAAATTTTGAAGGAAATAGACCATTTATTTTGTATTTATGAATATTCCTTGTGCTTAAATCTTTCTTTTTCTCGTAGTCATGGTATAAAATATAGTATGCAACTCTTGAATAAAACGGATTTATATCGAGGGCCATGAATCACTCGCATCGCTCATGATTTTAACACTTGAATCACTCGCTATGCTCGTGATTCAATCATCATGAATCACTCCCTACGGTCGTGATTCAGTCGTTAGAATCCTTCACTTGCTCGGGATTCATCTATGGCCCTCGCTTTAAATCCGTCTTTTATTCACTAGTTGCATAATATACTATTTTCACCTCAGCACCTCAAACAAGCAGGTTTTGCTGCTTAAAGACAGTGAGCAAAATTCGATTTTGCTGCGAGCGTGAGACAAAGTAACTTTTTAATTATTTTTTTTAAATGCCGAGTCAGTGCTGGGTCTACTCACAACATTCGAAAGATTTGAACTTCACTTTGTTCTGTCACTTTCACTTCGACACGAAAAGAGCGAGAGATAGAAACAAGTCGATTCGAAGTTCGATTTTCAAATTCCATATTTAGTAGGCTCAAAAAAAAAACCAACAATAAAACGTTCGGAAACACGTCATCTATAAAATTTAAATAATAATAAATTTTTTTTTATTGTTTTCTTCTTCTGTTGGCTAGCTACAAAGTGCGATACACGTTGGATATTATTTAAATAATAATAAATAAATATGAGTGAATCCAGTGATGATGTCTGCAATTTAACACCGGAAGAATTGAAGCAGTATGTAAAAAGCGAATCAGTGAATACTCAAACTGAAGTCGCTAAATTGTCGCTAAAACAACAATATCGGTTCCATTGGTTCCAAACAAAACTGGTAGGTACTTTTAATTTGCAAAACTGCAATAATTTTACTTTTAATTTTTACAAATATACATGTGGTTTAAATATTACCAAGTTGTATTTTTTACCTTTAGATTATTTGTTCTCGCTGCTGAAGTGAAAAGTTGTGTGTGCTACACGAGACCAAAGTTATTTTCATCTCGTGTCTTTGAATCCCTCGCTGCACTCAGGATTCTAACCTAGAATCACTCGCTACGCTCGTGATTCAAATATAGAATCCTTCGCTTACTCGGGATTCAAAATCAACACTCGCGGCAAAAACCAACTTTGCTCTCTTGTTGCACAAATAACTATTGTTTTGAATTCTTAACTACAACTGGGAAAGCGTTTTTAAGCCGGTCTGTTTGTCTTTAAGACAAGAGTGAATAGGTTACTTCTAGGCAAGCTTGATACACCGTCGACCACATCATCGTTTATTTATTTATTTATTTATTTACACTTTATTGTACACCAAGAGAAAAAATATTACAAAAAGACATCTTATATCTAAAACCAACATACAACAGGCGGCCTTATCGCGATTCGCGATCTCTTCCAGGCAACCAAGAATGGAAAGAGACAGCCTGGACACAATATGGGGTTGCACTTAGTGCAAAATTAAAAATAAAAATAAAAAGATATTAAGAAAGTAGGTACTAAATACAAAAAAAATAAAACTATAATAGATACATAAATACATACATACAACTAATATACAGACAAGAAAACAATTCAGCTTATATAAGATTATGATCACAGTAACATGTAGTGCTCCTTCACAAGTCGCTTAAAAACAGGCAGTGATTGCGCGCGCCTTATAGTAACAGGCAATGCATTCCATAGACGAGTGGCCTGGACAGTAAAAGATTTGTCTAGGAAGATAGTGGAGTGCATTGGCATTTTCAGTTTCATATTATCCGATGACCTAAGAACTTTCACGTGCGAGTCACACAGAAACTGAAACCGTTTCTTGAGATAAAGAGGGGTAGAAGGAAGAAAGAGAATATTATACAGGAGAGAAAGAATATGAGCATTCCGGCGATGGCGAATAGGCAACCACTTGAGTTTCACACGAAATTCAGAAACATGGTCATATTTGCGCAAACCAAATATGAACCTTATACAAAGATTTTGAAGCCGCTCAAGTTTATCAAGTTGCACTTCAGTGAGGTCAAGATAGCTGGCATCAGCATAATCAAGGATGGGTAGCAGAAGAGATTGTGCAAGCGCAATCTTGGTTGCAGTCGGCAGAAAATTACGCAGTCTTCTCAAAGATCCAGCAGATGCAAATAGCTTGCGGCTAACTTCCTGTAGCTGGGCAGTCCAAGAGAAGCTTTTGTCAAGGAATATACCCAAGTTCTTAACTTTCTCGCTAAAAGGGATAACAGTGTTGTCAAAAGAAACTTGGGGTAGAGTCATCCAGTCGATCCTTGAGACCGTTCTTGAACTGCCCACCACCAAAACTTGCGTCTTTATGGGATTCACCTTAAGTCCGAACCTCTTGCTCCAGTCGCATATACGGGCCAGATCACTATTAATGGTCGAGATAGCCTCAGATAGATTTCCAAGAGGAGCTCGTGAGTAAATTTGCAGATCATCTGCATAAAGGTGGTAGGAAGAAATTAATTCGTTGGAGATTGAGTTAATAAAAACAGCGAAAAGTAAGGGAGATAGAACGCCGCCCTGTGGTACCCCGGCACAAGTACTACACCAGGAAGACAAGGTCTCTCCGATGCAAATACGTTGCCGGCGGCCGAACAGGTAACTACGAAACCATTCAATTACCGTTGGAGATATGTTAAGAGAGCCAAGGATGCCAAGCAAAACATCGAAATCCACGGTATTAAAGGCATTACTAAAATCAAGTAGAGCCAAAACCGTTAGATTTCCCAGTTCCATGGCAGACCTTATATCGTCAGTAACATTCAGAAGCGCTGTAGTGGTGCTATGACCAGGGAGGAAGCCGGACTGGAAGGGGTTAAGGAGATTATTTTTGGAGAGGAAGGTGCTTATTTGGTTGTGGATTAAGCGTTCAAGGACTTTGGATAGAAATGGCAAGACAGATATTGGGCGATACTCGGCAAAGGATGTGGGATTGGATTTTTTAGGTAAAGGAATTATTTGAGCGTCTTTCCATGAGCTTGGAAAGACACTACTAGACGCGGAAAAATTGAGGATATGGCAAATGACGGGAAGGATAATGTCCAGCACCGGGAGTAGCATTTTGCGGCTGATACAGTCGCTTCCTACTGCGTTTGATGAAATCGATTGTATGCTCTTCTTAACATCACATGTAGTAAATTGACCAAAAACAAATGGAGAATAACTGGGAGTCGGAAGAGATGAAAGATGATTCAATGTATTTAATTTAGTAGTCCTATCAAAATTGGACGAAGCAGTAAAATGATTATTCATTGCATCAATATTAAGATCTTTAGGAATAGTCTCCTCCCGTGACTTACCGACCGCCAATGACCTTAGAAATTTCCAAACTTTGGATGCGTCCCCATTTTGGACAGAATCATGAATATGTTGGCGATTAGCATTCCTACACACCTTGTTGCAGTGTTTACGTATTGAGACATATCTCTCCGTCCTCTCTATCCTATCGTTTATCATCTATCCTATCGTTTATCATCAGGTGAGATATTGGACAAGCGCGAGCGAAATTTAATTTAAATAAAAAAGCTTTACTCACAACATTCCCCGATCTTTGGTCGAAAACAAAGCCTTTAAGAATTTTAAATTAGGAATACAACATAAAAAAAAATAAGAACAGCAATTAATTAAGTAACAAATAATATATAGTACATTACTGCAGCGGCAAGCAAAAGAGGCATTGATGGACGAACGTGTAAATGTGGGCCGAGGCGAAGCCGAGGCACTCCAACGTAAGTCTATCAATGCCTAGTTGTGGCCAAGGCTTCTATAGTACTTTACTCAAATAATGTACGAAAATTAAAACTATTATTTAAACATTTTGGCAAATACAATTACTGTTCAAAATCAATGACGAACAACAATTTTATTCCCGCTTTAAAGTGTTAACTTGTTTTTTTTTCAATAAACAGCCTTCTATTTGCAAGCCAGTTCGAAATTTAATTAAAACCTTTGTTAAGTTACCTCCTTGGTTACCATGTTTTGGACTAAAAGATCGTTCCATTATATTTTGTTATGTTCCGTTATATGTAATTTATTTGGCCGCAAACCACGACCGATATGGATTTTCATACAACTTTTGCCGGCCGCTGCTCGCATGTATTTGACCAGTACCTCGATTTATCTCGAAGAAAGTTGTCAAAATAGTGTTCATATTTCCAAGCATGTTTGAGAAATAGTTATTTATGCTACAAGTGCGGAAGGTAGGTGATTTCCGATGAGTGGCATTTTTATTCACGAGCGAGCGAAGCGAGTGAGTGGATAAATCGACACGAGTCGGAAATCATTTTACGTACGTGTATCATACAACATTTTACTATGCATTGTGCGAGGAAATAAATAAATTAATAAAATGAAATTATAAAATGGCGGGCGTATTCAAGCGCGTTCAGCATATCCACAGATTAACTAATAGTTCCTCGGGCATATCTACTGCGCATGTGCAAATAGCTGTCACATCGTAACGCAATAAGGCACGAGCAAAATATACGTTCTGCCAAACATATTTAATTAATATTTAAAATTAATTTATTGATTAAAATCTAAATCTAGAGCAATTAAAAACGCCTAAAATGAAGTATTAGTTTTATTCTACCTTTTATATGAATGGTAATCTGTACATAACTAAATTTTATTTTTTTTCTCAAACAATAAAAACTCTATGCGTCGGGCTGACGTTGGAGTTAAAAATTAAAAAAGTACAGGAAAGTAAAAAGCACTAGTGAAAAAAAGTGACACTTTCCACACAGTTTGGCTGCTTGGAAAACCGCTCTTTTCGAGGACATGCATTGTAAAAAATATTAAAAGTAAATGCCCCAATATTAAACGAAGTCGAAATACTATGCGTCAAGTTCCATTGAAAAAAAAGCCAATTGTACTTTAAATATTTGAAATTGAAATAAACTATCAAACAAAGGCAAATGTTTGGTGCTGTTATGCTGTGCAATGACTATTTTATTTCGAATACACACAAAAGGCTAAACTTGTTAAATAAATTCAGGAACTCAAAGGTATGCTATGATTTAGCGTCCGCCACGATATATTTTTTGGGAACTGTACTGTTGATTGATATCAATTTACTGCAAACAAAATAGGGTATTGAACTGGTTATACACACAATCTAGATAAAAAAACAGTTGTAAACGTTTTAAAATCTAAAGCACTGCATGAATGAACTGCAAGCTTCTGAAATCACTTAACAGGATTGTCCTAGTGACTTGGACTACATACAACCTACAAGTATTTGTACTACCATAAAAATAATATTTTGCCTGACAGGCATAATAAAATAAATACTTGATTTTTGAAAAACATTTGATGGACATATCCTTCATATTTTAAATCTTTATTTTGTACATTATTGATCTTAATCAAATACCAAAATTATCTTACACTGTATTGAGGTCTATTGTGAATAGATACCAAAATTACGTCACCATAATCTTTTGCTTGCATCTAAGGAATGATTTATGAATTGAGAACGTATCAAATCCTACTTTGATGCCAATTTTTTACCGATTTTCGGGTTAAAGTAGAATTTGATAAATATCAGAGATAAATCAATACAAACATTTCTCAGTCTATACATAACAATCCTCACTGCCGATTTATAATACGACCATTATAAACCTAATAATACCCTCTTTATAAACTTCATGTTTAATCATCAGGAATTTGAATCGTCTCAGCGGATTCATTTGGTGAGAATCTCATTTAATTTTATTTCAATAAAATTAACTGTTGGGGATTAATAAAATGGTAATCTTCTCGTCGCATAGTAGAAGCGATAACTTATTAAATAGGTACTTGCTTCTTCAGACTTCATTAACTTAAGAATGAGCAGGAAAATGCAGGATATTGAAAGGAATAAATGGAAGACACAAAGCGAATTCCTATTTGACATCTACGCTCTTCCTTAGCAGCTTTTATTTTTCCGAGAAATGTTTTCATCTGGCTATAGCGTTTTATTCGCTAACGATTTTGATACTTGCTTTTAAAGCAAGGAACGAGCATGTTTCGGGGGTCCAACCCTAATTTACCGAATAGCGACTTTTGCGAGGGTAAACAACGGTGTACCTGCTAGTATTTACTCTGGGTGACTTTAAATCGTCACCCTTTTTGACTCACTTCGTAGTTACGTGATTTTCAAAAAGACAGATGAAACTTAGTAAAATACACTCTACGTAATGCGAAATTTCCTATAGCTTCATGCACTTTTTTTCAAGTTCCTAGACATAGCCCATAGTAATTGAAATTTGTAGTCAATATGTGAAAAAAATCCAAGTAATTATGCTTAATATTCTGTGTGAAAAGTCCGTTGAAAGTAATTAACTTGGTATATTTCGCAGCTTATGTCTTATTTTCCTATGCTAGACAGTCCTAGACATTTAACGATGTTCCTGTTATGTCTATTAATATGGTCCGGCGCGTACGCAGGTTGTACAACGTAAGACTAACCGTTATGTCATTTCATTATAATGAGAATAGGTGTGTCGAATCGTCTGTCTGTCATACCTGCACGTCTTTGATTCTTACGATATTCTATGATAAATCCGTTGGTGATCCATCGGTTAAACGATTCATATTGTGAGAGTTAATGTCCTCTTCTATGTATACAACATAGGCTTGTTTTATGTTTAATTTTATGGGACAACTGTTTTGTTGAGGCGTCTTGTTGGATTTAATGCGTGGTCTCTTAGAAACGTTTTGTTGAAAGTGTTAAATAGTTTTGCTTTGGCATTACTTACAAGTTACGAGTGTCACAATCATCACCCAGACTACAACTAGGCAATTATTTTTGCATTTTTTGTTTCATTTTAATCTTAGTTTAGTTGTAATACAATTACTTACAACAAAAGATTATAAAACCTTTCCAATATATATTTTTTATTTTGTATTTGACCAAATGGTATAAAGGGGGCAAGCAGTAAGTGTCTAAGACAGAAGGTCATAATAGCAGTACCTACATAAAGCATTTGAAATTTTGAAGTGAGGAGGGCTAGAAATGAAAGAGCCAGCAAGAATATGATATGAGGAAGGTAAGGAGAAGAACGTTGCTTTCCTTGGCAACACTATCTGATAATATCGACCGTCATAAAACACTTTTAAATACGACAATGGAAACACAAGAATCACTAATAATGGGATTCGACATTTTAATTCTTAGTACGTGATAAATCGTCAACAAAACTACAAACTCGATAAATAGTAACCCAGTCGGTTAACGGGAAACTAGGTGTGAAACCAAGTAAATTGAATTTGGATTCACACCTGGAAATCTTTATTATATTAAAATTGTATAGCAAGAGGTACCGCTGTTACCCAGCTTCTGGGTTGTGGAGGTCAGATAGGCAGTCGCTCCATGTAAAACACTGGTACTCAGCTGAATCCTGTAAGACTGGAAGCCGATCAATGTAGTTAGGAAAAGGCTAGGCAGATTGATTGATTAAAATTGTATAGCAATTTCAAAGAGTTTGCGGTGATTAAGGCGTAGTACATGGGCGACCGAGCTCTGCTCGGGTGAAAATAGACTAACTAATGTATTAGATACATATATTCTCCAATGCTAACGCGGTAATGGCCCGGAGCCATCTCAGTGCTAGAATATCAACGTTGGACTTCCTTTAGACAGTCTTGTTGCAAAATAGTTTTTGTTTTACATAATAAGGTATGTTAAACAAAAATAATTATTTTTCCTATCAAGGCTGCGGAAATCCGCTGGATACGAAATGCACAGGACCGGTCAGTGTGGGTACGCTTGAGGGAGGCCTATGTCCAGCAGTGGACGTCTTTCGGCTGAAATAATGATGATGATTATAAGCTATTTAGGTTAAGAAGATATTTTAACCATATAATTATCTGTTTAATTTTTATAAATATCCATGTCGTTTCGGAGGAGCAGGTAAAAGAATCGAACAAATCTCGTGTTGTTGGTTATTTTTTTAAAGCAAATGTATGAGTTATACGAAAAGATCATGTTAAGAAAATTATGAACATGTATCTTTAATTTTTCAAACCATTAAATCTAGCCGTTAATAAGTAGTGACCTTAGAGTGCTCTTAGAGTAAGATTATTTTGAGATCGAGTAAGTGACAGATGTACACACGTGATATACATTTGTCCCTTACAAACACTCAAAATAACCTTGCTCTAAGAGCTTATGGTCACGTCCCTGTTGTACGACACTAATCGGGAGTAAGGCCATGTAAAATAAGTGGATCACATTTTATGTGCGTGCGGCAATCGAAGCAGGCGGTCAAACAAGGGCCTCCGGAGTCCTGACATAGTGACATTGTATCAGCGATAACGATTGTCAAAAAGTTCTGAAACGTATGGGTTACACATAACATAACTTGTGAGGAGGGCTTCCGTGTTTTTGCTCACCAGTTGGCGCCACTGACGAGTAAGGTCCTTAAATAGAGGGGACTCTAGTGAGACTTTCTCCATACAAACACATTCTGCTGTTTTCAACGTGGATAATGCCTCTAGAGCAATGATTTTTTCCATAAAATCTAGGTCTAATTAATACGTGCCTGTATAATTTCCTTTTTTCCAAAACATAATCACAAAAAGAAATATGACAATCCAAAAATCCGAAAAAAATGCCCGTTTTTACCGCCATGTTCAGAAGACTTTCAGACAAAATTTATAAGTTTTTAACAAAAAAGGAAATGATAGGAGCATAGATATACTTTTCCTCTAAATTTTGATATAAGAATTTTTTAGATCAGACCAGTTTTCATGAAGAAAACAGCAGAATACGAAACGTCTTTTAGTCAAAGTTTTTGTAGGTAAAATCAGCCTGAGCTGCAGTTGTCCCTTTCGCACTTTACAGGGTGAGGTTGGAGGTGACGCGACGGCAATAGTTTCTTCAAATACCTATTTTTCAAATTCCTGTTGACTAGAGTCCACTCTTAAAGTTTGTGATTTATTTATTAAACTTTATGCACAAGTACAAAGGCGGACTGCACAAGTACTTAGGCATTTTCTACCAGTTGATCTTGCGCAGTTATCACAAGCACAGAAGCAAAGTTTGAATTAAATCATTTCTAATGCCGTAGAAGTGCAATTTCGCGCAAAACAGAGGGTTTTTTTTTCGAAACGTTATAGCAGTGGTTGGTAAAACCTTTACCTATCTTAATATGCCATATTTGGTAAATTAGAGAACTTCTGATTTTTGAACATCACAATGGCATTAAAATTGTATAACCAAGTTACAGGCATGTGTATGTTTGCCTTTACTCTAAATTTAGGTTTGGATCTGGAGTGCTCAACATGCAGCCTGGTCCAGTACCGCATTATTGGACGATCCAGATCCATCCTCCATGCGAGCTACTGCAGGTAGCTGTTGGAACTGTTGTATGCGTCGCATCTGAGACACAACTCTTTAAACTTCGCCCGACCCTTGCATCTTTGAGAAACTTTGCGACCACGAGACCAACTATGCAGTCATGCATGGATTGACATGCGACAGTTGATCAATCAATCAATCATTACCCTTGAGTTTTCGACAATCGCTATCGCTGTTAAAATTTCACTTTGTCTAAGCTCTCTGATCGTTATTAAGCTTAAGAAAAACTGCTAGGTAGTGTTTAGAGTATACGGAAGTGATAATATCGGAACTGAAGTCCGAATCGGAGGTTTTAAATTTGTTTTTTGGGAATCGGCAACGGAACCTAAACCAAAATTGGAAACGGAACCGAAATCGGAATCGGAGGCGGAGGCTGAAGAAAGATGTGTTATGTGAAAGCAGGTTTAATAAAATAAAATAATACATATATTGTTAATCAGCTTGTTATTTTTTACCCGACTGCCGAAGGAGGGTAATGTGTTTATCAGTCTATGTATGTATGTATGTATGTATATATGTATATATGTATGTATGTATGTTTGTTCCTATATGGCGTTCCAGAGACCAAACGCGTTGGCCGATTTTGATGATTCATACGTCAATCGATTCGTCTTAATCCTGCGAGTGTCATAAGCTACATTAAAATTGGACAATAGAAAAATGGCGGATTTTGGGCGCCGTATTGTGGGGGCCCAAATTTTTTTTTTCTTCCAAATCCATCGTGTGGGGTATCAAAATAAAGGGTTTTAAAAGGTGATTTCAAAAATATATAACACTTATATGTTTAAATGTATCTAATTCGAAACAAACTTAACTAAAAAGTTATAAATAAAAAAAGTTAAATCAAAAAATCAAAAAACCCGACTGCTTCAAAAGCGAACTAAAAAGTCGTAAACAAGGAAAAACATGCTGTGCAGGAGGAGGATACATCTGGTTTGGGTCAGCCAGCTCGTGCGTATGTATCCTCCGACTGCACAGCATGTTTTTTCCTTGTTTACGACTTTTTAGTTCGCTTTTGAAGCAGTCGGGTTTTTTGATTTTTTGATTTAACTTTTTTTTTGCTTAATTATATCTTCAGCTTTAGATTTTTATCTTAGGCGCCTTTCTTACCGGGTCGGTGAGGAAGACGCCATTATACTCAAAAATTAACCGTTCTACAACAGTCACACATACTAAAACTACAACTAACCCTAAAATAGTACTTTTTCGTTTATCCATTATTATAAACCCCTCCGCACTTTCTTCTAATACTTAAATACCAAAAGGATTACCTAGAACGACGCTGACAAAATCATTACTTCCCCTTTGCCGTTCGCTTGCCATTTTCCCACCATCCGGGCATTCGCTTAATTCAGTTATGAATAATTCATGCCCTAGGTGACAATACTGTGCTCTTTAATAGCTCCCATTTAATTTGCGGTGCGTACCCCACTAGGAACTGATATATTACAGTGCTTGCTACTTGATATAATTACTATTATTACGTACTGGATGTTACGTAGGTACGTTACACGAGCTAGAATGCCATATCATGCAAAATATCCGGGGTCAAAAATAGATCTAATTGCTCACTTTCGAATAGGCTTTTTATATTTAGACTTCATGCGGAAAAGGTACAAAGGCGTACTTAACTGCATTAGCATTGCAACATAGCCATTTGGAAAAATTAACGGCGTTTTGCTTTTCATCCGGCATCTTTTGATACGAGTAGTAGAAACATACTGCTTAGACAGATCTATAGAGATTTTTTTCTAGGTTACGATGGCATAAAGTGTGAGTGTAAGTTGAGTGGCATTCGTGCTGTTGAAAGTTTTTGATATAACATGTCTGACATAATAATAATATGGGCCTGTAACTGTCCCGCTGCAGGGCAAAGGCCTCTACTCATACAGAGAAATCACAAATATTGATCAACACGCTTGCTCAATGCGGGTTGGCCATTTCAGACTTACATTAACTGTAAGTTCAGGTTTCCTCACGATGTTTTCCTTCACCGTTGTCTGTGAGGTCCAATATATACTTAGAAAGTATATATGAATTAGCAAAACTCACATTGGTACTTGCCCGGACTTAATCTTACGACCAAGCACGAGAGGCGAGGTCTTAGCCACTGGGCCACCACAACATATTTACACGACATGATTGACATAATTTGATTAAAAGTTAGTGGCTTGTTGTAGTCTGGCTTTGACAATATTCGATAGTGAATTAGGTAAGTGGTACACATACGTATTTAGTTTACTCATGACTGACCCACACTGTGGTTTATCGGCAGAGTTGACAACATCCGTGGACGCGAGACTAAATTATTAAGCTTTACAAATTGTCTTTACAAAAAGCCATTTGGCGTGTGTTGTGCAAACCTTCGCTGCAAAAGTAGAAGTCATAAAATAACTTGAATTGTTGATAGGTAATATAATCAAATTTATCTTTTCATGTATACCTAGATGTCATAGGCCAGACAACTGAATTGAACACCACACTTCAAAAGCTTTTAAAAAGATTGTTGGTACATGGTGGACATCCCACGCATACGCACTTAACGTTTTGAGAATACTTTTATTATGCGTACAGCTAAGGAGTGGCATTTCCCTGCCGGAGTCTGTGTTGCCCGATAGCTACAAACCAGGGTTTTTTATGTCAAGAGAGAATAGTTGATTCTATTAGATGAGTACTTCTAGCTAAACGTGCTTCACCGCCGACCACGTCATCGCTTACCATTAGGTGAGATAGTGGTCAATCGCGAGCCTAAGTTAAAAAAACCAACAAAAAACCAACAGACATGTTCAGTTATGTTTAATGTATTGTTAATTTGATTTGCAGGTCGAGGTATATGTTGATTCTATTAGATGAATAGTTGTGAATAGAATGGAACCAACATTGTAGCTACGTGGAGGACTGCGTGAGCTGATGAATTTTCAACTTAGTGAGTAAATCAGTTTCGATTGAACTCGACTATGGAATTGGGTTTGCTGGTTTCGGTGTGTTACTGATTGATACATTTAGGTAATAGGTCGGTCCATTTTCTGGTTTTAAAACTATTTATATCTGTAATTTACTTGGGTTGCCACCTACACCTTAATCCATGTGCATAGTTATGTATCAAAGTTGGCATTTGTCTGCATTTCATTACTTTCTTTTTTGATATAAATAATTATAAAAAGTTTTGAAAATAATAATTATCTGTTCCCGATACCGGTGGGCCTCTATTTTTTATATTTTAAATGTAATAAATTAATATTTAAAAATATTAAAAATTTAATGATTAAGAAAGACAATGAAATAAATAATAGTAATCATTTTATTGGCATTAAAATTACATAAAACAAAAGGTCGCGAAACTCTGGTGCATGTGGTACTCGTAGGTAGTTAGAACCCGTATTACAGGTTACTAAGATCACCTCTAAAATAATGAGCTATTCTTCTTTCAAATGCCATCGGGCCTCATCGATCAACAATATTCTGTTATTCTGGTCTGATATTTCTATCAACAGATAAGGATAAATGGAATGGAAAATAAAGGATAAATCTGGTGGATCGACATTTTTTTTCCAAAGGATGTCAAACCATCTTTAGTCCTCTCATAAAAGTTGTATGATGACTGAAAAACGTCCCTAAATTAAAATAATTTTAAATCATCTTTACATCGTATTTTGTAGCAACATTTTAGTAAATCCAATTAATACAGTAAGAATGGTAATAGCCTGGCATTTAAATGTAGTGCCATTTAAAGAGCAGTTGCCAGTTCCAAATGAATATAATGTCGCCTCTATTGTACACGCCGCCATTATTAGGTAGGTACGCCACACGCCACAGACTCTGGGTGAAATTGTAAATAATTTTATTAAAATCTACCCCTCACTGAAATTACTAACTTCATGACATGAATTTAGGGTACATATTTGAGTGTAACGATAAAACATTTGAAATAAAGCAGGAGACTTGCTGTCATAAAATAGTTTTCAGAGCATGATTGGCACAGGAGATATTTTTATTTTAGTTTTCAGCCTTTGACACTATTAATTAGCTAAGACAAGGATAACTTAAGAATTCTTAGAACGTAGCAAATTAGAAAAGCTTGTTGTGTTTTTCTTCTTCGTTTAGCTAGCACGACAGAATATAAAAAATCTCGTTGGCCCAAAATTTTATCACATTCTCGGCGTCCTCAGTGGCAGCGTAGAGGTTACATAGGCTGCATGTTTTCGGGCACAGATGGCGGATTAAAACTTTGGCCTCTTAATCGGAACGCATTACGCGTATGCCGTGCCGGACACATAATACATCCTACAATAATCTTATTTATATCAAGTTTTAATGTTAGCATGTATAATACTTGAATTATTGTATTCTTATGTGAATAAAGATATTTCAACTCCATAAACGTCTAAACTCAGAAGTCGTCTTTTGTGCTTTCGCAGTATGTGTCAGCAGTGAGAAGGATAACGTGTCCAGCACCGGATACAGCATACCGCAGCGTTGTGCTATCCGATCAAAAGAGGTGGGGCATAATTTGTGACACAACACCACATTCATACCTTGCTTCCGCTTGTTATGTTGACCTTAGATCTTATTAGTAAATAAATATCTCCATTAGTTAGTTTTAGTCTTGTAAATTTTGCCCCAAAAGAGGTGTTCCACAGGGCATTAACATAGGTCCCAAGTTTTTCAGTGTTCATAAGTGACTTCGTTTAGTACCCGTTTAAACTTTACCCTCGGGGACCTAAATGAACAATAGCAAACGGAATTGCTGTCTACTAACTACTTTTAGGGCTCAGTGTACTGCTCGGACAAAATACAATACATCGACATATTAAGAAGGAGAATACTCATTGCAAGTTGAGTATTAAATGTGCGACAGAAGAAATGCCGCTTACGATTTCATTTACATAAAAAAGACGTACGTAAGTCTCTTTTGCTCTTTTAGAGCTCAGAGATCATAAAATGCCCATGTAATCAGCGGCTATCCTTTGAAAATCATCCGACACTAAACTCCACAAAAAATCCCAGACCAAAACTTGGCAACATTCACTACCGTGGCAGATTCCCATATCATATCCCGTTGAGGTCTAAAAAAAACTTGTTGCCTTCCAACCTGACGAACAAATATTGTCACCACCGTCGGTAAGGCAGCGGTCATAACCCACGGCCGGCTATAGGGGATTAAGGATTAAGGTAGAAAACTATGCTGGTATTAAAGCCGAGATGGGGAGGAGGGGGGTAAAGTCGGTATCGAGAAAACAAACGAATTGTTAAGAATAGATTTATATTATTACAAGCTTTATATTACCTTGCTTTCGTCTTCGTGTCCGATGATTAGTAATCGTTTTATTAGCATTTCCTGCAGAAGATTAAGCTGAAAGTCGGAGTATATATTTACTCGGAGTATTATATGTAACTTTGGAAACATTGAAATAATATGACACTACTAGCTTCTACCAGCGCTTTCGCCCGCGTAAAAGTCGTTTTTTTTTTCGGTTTGATTAGACTTTATGACCTATTCTATTTACCAAAAGTACATAAAATAAACATAAAAATCGCTTGAGCCGTTTTGGGAGGAGTGCGAACGCAAAAACTATGACACGAAAATTTTATATATAAGGAGATGGAGCTGGTCTCATGATGGCACCATCAACCAGATAAGACCATCGTGCTTGGGCTTATTGTATGTGTATTGATAAATGATATTACATTTAATACCTTTCAGTTCACAAAGCTTATTTTAAAAAGATTTTTGCTTACTTATTCTTTGTTCTACAGGGCTTATAGTTTTGCCAAGGTTTGACCCACTTTTTTGTATATTGTGGGATGTCAATGCAATTTATATTCATAAATGATATGAATATGAAATAAGCCACTGCCATGCCCTATGATTACTAAGTGATCCATTCAGTACTTTATCAAATAGTTCTAAACCGGAGTATACGTAGTTTATTGCCCACAGACCAGACATCTTAAGCTCCGGCACCCTTCAGCCATTTTCCATAACATACGTGTCGTGCCGCGTGGCGCTGCAGGCGTGTGCACGCGCCTCTAAGCCGGCCGGCGCTCATGCGCCACTAAACGTCAAACGGAGCGATTGATAAGTCCGCCAGTGCGCACCCGCCCTTGTTTGCTCGCATTTATTGCCCGTGGGATGTTGCTCATTGTTGCTTACAATAAATACTGTGTCAATTGATGGGAAAACATTTTCCGTACAGATTTTAGTGGTGCGCAAATACTGACTTGTGGATTTACTATGTTTGTATGGTGCCGAATAAAAATAATGTCCCAATGCAGGGCTAGTTCTCATCGAATGACCCGTTTCGGTGTGGTCCTTTTATTGCCCTATTTTGTTTGTGGGGGCATCCTGTTGATCTGCTATATTGTTCCTTCTTCAGATATAACTATTCTTCAATACTTATGTGTATATTTTTATAAGAGATGCCTGTAAACACGTCATGATTTCTGCCACCAAGCACTCCATTGTCTTAAGAAGTCTACCCCTCAGCACCGGTAGTATCCTCACTTTATGAGATATCATCGAATATAGTCTTGCCAATCAGTCTGATAACGGCACCTGTACAAACAGGTCGTGTTTATGTTGTATATCAGCCATAGCAAATAGAAGGATTGTTCGGATTGAGCGCAGATAACGGTGTATTACAGGGCTCAGGGTAGCTATCTGAGGATATTACATGGTTTTCCGTGATCTGGGGCTTTGTTTATTGTTAGTAGCAAGTACCTTGTAAACATGGAGGTAGAGTAGGGATGTCCAGGTGGTTACTGCCGTGGTTTATGGGTCTATTGGTCGCAGGTTCGAATTCGACCAGAGGCTCTAAACATTATATCGACCATAACGGCCAGAAAAATGTTTATATGTTATGAAATTTCACGTGATCAATCCCTTACATTTTGGCATTTCGATCATCGCCATCACTGAAATGGAATGACACTTATCTAGAGCATCAGGTCAGGGCATTTTTGCAATTTGTTTCAGGAATACCATTCTGAAAACCGTGAAGGAATACGTGAGAAAATGTAGCTATTTTTCTTTAAAAAATCAAGGTCAGAAATTCTAAAATCTCTACAGAAATATATATGCTGTGCCTATGCAAATCAGTATTACCAGTTTGCTGCAATTTATTGAAATAATATCTTCGCCCCAAAGTTTGGATTCACTGTGAATATGGGTCTTCGGAAAATACTTCTAATTGAATTCGGTTCAGTCAAAAATAATTAAAAGACTTGTGATAATATGTCTCTTCAACAATCTTTGGGTTAAAAAGGACAAAACATTGGTAGATGTACAAAATAAAAAAATATGCACAATAATTTAAAGTCGGATATTAATAAACTACCTAATTAATTAAACAACATAAATTAGACTAATAAATATTATAATAAATACCAATTTTGTTTGTGGAAGCTACGCATCTGGTCATAAACGTTTATTTACAGTATTAGATCTATAGATTGATACGGATATCTGTAAAAAAGCTTAATCCTATCCTACCAAATATTTGAGGTGGCACACAGTATATCTTTTCTTATGATCATCACATTATATCACCCCATAGAGGTCCACTGCTCACCATAGGCCTCCTCCAAGTATCGCAACATCGAATGATCCTGTGCTTCTCGCGTCCTGTGGGTTTCTGGGAAACTTGCTGGAAATATCAAAATCATCCATGAAAACTACTTTACCTGAAACATCAGATATTAAACTCTGAGATTAGCACCATCAACATAGTGGGGGGTCCTACTTCCAAACCGCACAAAATGACAAAGTATGGTATAAAGGAGGTTCCAAGAAAAAATGTTAACCCACCTAGTTACGTTGCCGCGTTCCTGGTTTAACTTTGAACTCGCGAATGCTTACGCCTACGCTTCTTGGGTTTTATTTAAAATCTCTTTGTAGCGTTAATTGCAATTAGCAACAGGAACGTTTGAAATATGAATTCGGCTTACATTCCGGCTATGAGATTGTTTAGCTCGTGTGGTACCATGAATTTTGTTGTAAGTGTTTCAAGCTTGCTTGTGATTATTTGTGAAACTAGCTTCTGCCAGTGGCTCCGCCCACGTGATTGTTGGAATATATCCTGGCAGATTTTTTACCTTGGGTGAACAATCGGTAAAAAGTATGTCCTATATCCTTCTCCAAGATCTAATCTATCTCTATACCAAAATGTATTATTTGGTAGGTCAACGTAACAGACAGAAAGACTTACTTTCGCAATTTTCATTAGTGTGGATACGAAAGATAAAAAAATATATTTTAAATGTTAAATAATATTTCACCAGCATACAAGGTGACTTTTCAGTGACAATCTTCCAATTGTGAAAGTACTCATACGAGCAAATATGATATGAGTATGGAACCAAACCCTTTTATGAGCCACATAAAGATAAGGCCGTCTGAAAGTTCGTGTTTACTCGTTTACCATACAAGAACACAGCATTCGTGATTTTTGCGTATATGATCGCTCCCGAAAAGATCTCAAGCCAGCTTTATTGGCCGAAGGCGAACAGACAACCCAAGACAAAAACTCATGGCACAGGACAAATAAATAAATGATTGATTGATTGATTGAGTAAAAGGAAAGTGAGAAAACTCGACCTCAAATAATGCGACCAGGGAAGGAAGAAGAAGAGACGACCGCTCCCGAAGATAGCCGACTCCGGTCTCGACCGTTCTAGTATATGTATGACATATTATGCCATCAACACCTTGGGGTGTGTAATCCATTAACAAACACCTTGGGCTGTGTAATGTGCGGTCTGCTTTAGATACCATATAAGCACAAAGTATGTGAGCAGCGGCGTATAAGTCAATTATGAACAATCCGCTTATTGCTTACAGCCCACTTATTCATCCTGCTTGGATTAAATTGAGAAGCAGGGGGTCTACCACCGCTTCTTACAGCAATATTCAGAATCATCATCATCAACGGCCTTTTTTTAATGTTCCCACTGCTGGGACTCAGGCCTCCTCTTATAGAGGTAGTGGGCTATAATCCACCAAGTGAGCCCAATGCGGGTTGGTAGATGTTACATGTCTTCGAATTTTTGGTTCTAGGACACGTCGGTTTCCTCGCGATGTTTTCTTTCACCGTTTTGAGAGCAGTGGTGATGAAATAAATTACTAACTGATACGCAGCGTATCCTAAGTTGGTAACCGTTGTTGGGTATTGTATGAACGCTCAGAGCAATTGTACTGTATCATTTTACAAGTTTTTATTTAACTTGCAATGTATATATGTAAGTGTGTTCGGGTCAAATCTTGCAACTGAATTTTAAAGTAGTTATCCTCCACCGATACAGATGTAATTTTGCATAAACTTTTAAATCCAATATAGCGGACGACCCAAGATGGCGGACTAGATATTTTAGTGCACTGCCATGATAATGGGTATCAAATGAAAGGGCTTGCTGAAAAGAATACGAATAAAGATTTAAATTAATAATTTTTATTTTACTATTCTTCTCTTTTAGCTTTGTGTTTGTTGCTGTTGTGATGTGTCTGTGTCGGAAACAAAATTATTTCTATTTCAAATAGGACGGCCTCCTTACAGTTGGCCCGATGACCTGGTGAAGGTTGCGGGGATCCACTGGATGCGGACATCACATCTAAACGTTACGTACGTCTTTACTCGTTTCTCAAGCGTCTCCAAGGTGTTCACTGCTGGACGTGGGCCTCTCTCCAGTTGTACCACAATATCCAGGTGTGGAAGGAGGAGTTCCACATCCCATCTTTTCACTTTTGCCTTGTTTCATTAAAACGTCGATTAATCTAGAGTGAGGGTGAGGAATGATTCAAGTCACGCTAAATCAAAAATATTGATGAACTCAGTCTATACTAATTTATACTCACTATTAGAAAAGTTCATTATTGCCGCTGGACATAGGCTCAACAATTATGACCTTTGTGTATCTGGAATAAGATTCAGATTTTTTTATAACTCAGGCAAACTTGGCATGAGCCGGATAAACAGAATCGGACATTTAGCATAAAATCATTCAAATAATTTCACACACTACAAATACCTGCTTCTAAAGACCCCTAAGCCTTGTGTAACTGTCCGATCGACTAGCCCCATGAGGAGTGATGGTTTTATCGAGACAAGTGCCAATATAGATGATATCGCGCGCCCGCACGTTCCCACGCGTGCCCGGGGCGTGCGCGCGCGCCCCTCGCATTATACCTGTGCAGATTAGATGGGCCGCAGATGGGTGACCCTCTATTTAGGCAGAATAGCGTTTCGGCTTTCAAAAAGTATTGGCCATTAATAATTTAGACTTGGAATGTAAAATTTTGAAAAAAGAAACTTCAGTATCCAATTCAGTAAAAAAATACTAATTTGATAAATTGAGAAAGCTGAGTATATCTCATGACCTGCATTACAGTTTTTTATAATACCTCGAAAAAAACAATTGGCAAGTAGTTTTTATCTTATTCTTTATATTCAGCTGATTCTCGTGACCTTAACCAGGTCTTCAATACATCTGAAGAATTCTCGAAAATCGACCACTTTTCACCTGTAAACATAAACTACAAAAATTAAACTACTCAGATTAATTCTAGTGACCCATCTGTTCCCCCTAATCTTTGATCGAACCCGTCCTATTATTTGTACTGCGAAATATATCACAATGAATCTTTGCATGGGAACTGTTCCCACTTGTGACGTCCCTATTTGTTTGATACACTATCTGTACACTATCTGATAGTTGTGTCGCAGATTAAATGTAGCTAAATTAGCCAACTCGTAAAATTGATATGTTTTGTGTTGGGGTGTTGCTCTTTGAAAGATTTTGTGCATTCTACTGCAGCCTTTTGGATTTTTTTGTATTGTTTTATTACATTAGGTACTACTCAGACTTTTTCTTTGGTTTAGAGAATATCCTCATCCCTGGGGATCCTTTGGAGAAAACGCAGGGCCTTATCGTACTCCGACCGAATTCAACTCCATGGTATTTACGGCTATCAGGAGTCGGGGCTTTTACTAACATCCTTTGCCACTTGTATCATGAAGTAATTGATGAAATGTGACAAAAAAAAACAATGTTATGACATTTCAACATCATCCAGGATGGATTCCATTACTAGGTTAGATGAATTGTTGTTAAGATTTTTGAGAAAAAATATCTCAGTAGCCGCGTGGAGTCCAAATAGCATTTTGCCAACTATGTTGAAGACTAGTCATTAGTCATCAGTCTAAACTGATGCAGCTGAGTACCAGTTTTTTACATGCGGTGACTATCTATCTGACCTCCACGACCCAGTAACTGGATATCACTAAACCTTATACATAACTATCGAAGACGGAGGCACTATAAATACCCCTCTGGCCAACTATTTCCTAAACAAAGCCTTGGTTCCAAGTAAAACCAACCTTGAAGACCAGTGTATTTAAAAACTCACAGACAAAACAGATTTCACTTCTAGTTTTCACAGTACCCCCGATGCTAGACTACCAAATTGCACAAAGCGAGCCACAAAGAACACACTAATTGAATTACCGTTGCATGCGCACTGGTCAGCAATGATTAACGCTGGGAACTAACAACATTTGACAATTAGAATTGCTGATGGGAGACGTGGAGACAAAGGTCCATGGGACATTCTGGGTTGAACTACACGATTACTGACAAATACTTGCAATGTCTGGAACAGAAGAGGTAGGTCAACTCAAATCTGTGTGGTACTTAAACCACTGCAGATATCAAAGTTAATGTTTTTCCTATGTTTACCATTACATAAAATAAGATCATAAAATTTTAAAGAGTAAGAGTTTGTTTCGGTGTTTCTTATTAGAGTTGGGTAATTTGGGCGATGTCGTGTGACATAAAACCACCACTTAACCAGAATCTCGACGCGAATGTGCCAACAGAGGATATTATTTATCATTGATAGCCTCTGATATCTTGCGCAGTAAGCCAAAATCGCAAGATTAACCTTATCATCATCTTCCTGCCCTTGCCCCATGTTTCTTGGGTCGGCACAACACGTTTAATTCTTCCATACTGTTCTGTCAACCGTCACTCTATCACTAACTCCCTGCAGTAAGGCATCGAGTAAGGCCTGTATTGAAAATTCATTTGAAGGAACCAATCCAATCGAATTATCGGATCGGGTTAGCAGATGAAATCTTCCTCTCCCTCTCGGCAGCCTCCTTCTGCGTCCCAGGACTCTTCGCTGCCGACCATAGACTCGACTACAGCCGGCAGCGACAGGTCACTGCCTACTTCAGAGATGAGGGCACGGCGTGGCTCCTCCCAAGCGGCACACTCTGCCAGCGTATGCCGCGCCGTGTCCTCCCGGCAGTCGACGCAATGGTGACACCGGGCGTCCGGCTCCCTGTTTATGCGACACAGGTACTTCCCGAAGCAACCATGCCCCGAGAGCACCTGCGTCACCCGAAACGACAGGGAGCCGTACCTCCTCCCGAGCCAGCGCTCGAACACCGGCCGGACCGCCTCGATGGTAATGAGGCCGGCGGTAGGGCGTGAAAGCCTGTCCCGCCATTCCACCACCAGGACCTCGCGGAGCTGAGACTGACGCAACTCCATGTGTCGCTGCATCAGCCCTTAACCCCGCGCCCGCGCTTCCTCGCGCCACCGATACAGTGACGCGAGTACCTTCGCCTCTAGGTCCCAGGGCGGGATAGGGGTCAGCCTCCCTCAATCAAATTGAAAGTTATATTTTATTTTATTATTTATTTTATTTTTATTTATTTATTTAACCATTTATGCACACACACATAATATACAAACAAGAAGAAGAAACAGAAAAATAGGTGCATAGGTGATGCTTATTTCTATAGAAATCTCTTCCAGCATACCTGCGAAAGGAAAGATGAAGAAAAAAGAGATGTAGACATAGTGTGTAGGGTTGAAATAGTTATTTATGATACAAGTGCGGAAGGTAGGTGATTTCCGATGAGTGGCATTTATTCACGAGCGAGCGAAGCGAGTGAGTGGATAAATCGACACAAGTCGGAAATCATCTTACGTACGTGTATCATACAACATTTTACTATGCATTGTGCGAGGAAATAAATAAATTAATAAAATGAAATTAATAAAAGGGCGGGCTTATTCAAGCGCGTTCAGCATATCCACAGATTAACTAATAGTTCCTTGGGCATATCTACTGCGCATGTGCGAATAGCTGTCACATCGTAACGCAATAAGGCACGAGCAAAATATACGTTCTGCCAAACATATTTAATGAATATTTAAAATTAATTTATTGATGAAAATCTAAATCTAGAGTAATTAAAAACGCCTAAAATAAAGTATTAGTTTTATTTTACCTTTTATATGAATGACTAGCTGTTGCCCGCGACTTCGTCTGCGAAGCATTAGTAATTCGAATTGCTTATTTTTTATATCGCGGCTTAATATTGTAGGTTTTCCATACAAACTTCTACCCCTCTTTCCACTCCCTTAAGTATGATTTCCGTAAGTATGTTTGGATAAAAACTATCCTATGTCCTGCCCAGGGTCTCAAAATATCGCTGAACCAAATTACATTTAAATCGGTTCAGCGGTTTAAGCGTGAAAAGGTAGACAGAGAGACAGACAGAGTTACTTTCACATTTATAATATTAACTCCGCCCGCGACTTCGTTCGTGTGATGGCTACAAAAAATAAGCTGTTATTAAACCAAATAAAAATGTGGTTTCGTAAAGTTCTACGGTTTATAGGTTTGGGACGATTCGTTATTTGACTTAAAGAATAATACATTTTAGGATACCGCTACTAAGTAAAATCCGCCCCTTAAAACTTAATATACCCTTTTTCACTTAACCCTATCAGGGGGGAGGTAGTTTTAAAAAACGTATTATGAAAATTTTGATTATTTACTTTATCTCCACGGAATGAGATTGTTCATAGAAACAAATTGCCCCCTTTTCAACCCCTTAAAGGTTCAGTGGCGACTGCGAACCAGAAAATGCAGTGTGGCGGCGCTTGGGGAAGGCCTATGTTTAGTAGTGGACGTTTTTTGGCTGAAATGATGATGATGGTTAAAGGTTGATTTGCCGCAAATTCCTTCTTCGTGCTCCCCTAGATCCCTACATCAAAAACGAAACCTTGTCCAGTATGATTCATAACAAACTTTAACACCCACTAAATCCTATTTTGGGGGTAGTTACGAAAAAATATAAGGACAACCTTCTATTGTTTACCTACTTAGGTTGGTATTTATGTCAACTATCAAGTTTATTAACCCAAGACATAAAATTCTTTAAAAAAACTTTATCACCTGTTAAATCGTATTTTGGAGGCAGTTTCGAAAATCTCATAATATCAACCTTTATTGTTTGTTTAGGTTGGTATTTTTGTCAAGTATCAAGTTTATTAACCCAATAAATAAGATTTTCAAAAAACTTTAACTCCCCCTAAATCGACTTTTGAGTGTAGTTTCTAAAAACTTATAATGACAACCTTTATTGTTTACTTAAGTTGATATTTATGTCAAGTTTCTAGTTTATTAACTCAAGAAATAATATTCTTCAAAAAACCTTAACACCCCTAAAAAACCGTATTTTGAAGTTAGTTTAAAATAACTAAGAATTTCAACCTGTATTGTTTACTTAGGTTGGTATGTATGTCAAGTTTAAAGTTAAGTCAAGAAGTAAGATTCACCAAAAAAAAAAACAAATCGTCTTTTGGGGGTAGTTTTGAAAACTAATAATAACAACTTTTATTGCTTAAGTTTCAAGTTTATTAACCCAAGTAATATGATTATTCAAAAAAACTGTAACACCCCCTAAATCTGTTTTTGGGGGTAGTTTCGAAAAACTAATAATAACAACCTTATAATTTATTTAAGTTAGTATTTGTGCAATGTTTCAAGTTTAGTAACCCATGAAATAAAATTCTTCGATACAAACTTCAATACCACCTTAATCGACTTGTGAGAGTAGTTTCAAAAAACTAATAATGTCAACCTTTTATCATTTACTTAGATTACTATTTATGCCAAGTTTCAAGAATATTAGCTGAAGGAATTAGATTTTTCATACAAACTTTGTCTCCCTTTTTCTCCCGTTTAGGGGAAGAATTTAGGCAAACCCTTTCTTATCGGATACCTACGTCACACAAAAACATACTCTCCAAGTTCCAGGTCTCTACGATCAGTGGTTTAGGCTGTGCGTTGATCCGTCAGTCAGTCATTCAATGACAAAGCATTTTATATGTATAGAAGAAGATATATGGAGCAGAAGACTGGTCGGGCTTTTTGAGACCCATAATTTCGGGTGGACCAAAAATTATTTTAGTATGAAAACGAATGCTGCGTAAATTACGCGACACAACACAAAAACCTAATACAGCGTAAATTACGCAACACTAAAACGTCACTCACAACTATGTTTACCTGAGACAAACGGTCCAGTTCGGTAGTTCCCCGTATTAGTGCCATTTGATTCTTCAAAGAAACTTTAACACGCCTAAATCGTCTTCTGGGGATAATTCCGAAAAACTAATGATGCCAACCTTTATTATTTTGCCACAGGAATAAGATTTTTCATACAAATAAATGTCTCCCTTTTAACCCCTTCAAAAGTTGAATTTCCAAAAATCTCTCCTTAGTGCTCCCCTACATTTTAAAAAGAAGCTATGTGCAGTAAAAGAAATCAAAAATCTTTACCACCCCGAAATCGTATTTTAAGGGTAGTTTCGAAAAACTAATAATGAAAACCTTTATTGTTTATTTAAGTTGGTATTTAAGCAGTTTCATATTTATTGACCTAAGAAATTAGATTCTTCAAAAAAATTAACATCCCCTAAATCGTCTTTTGGGGGTAGTTTCAAAAAATAATAATAGCAACCTTAAGGTTAGTATTAGTGGCAAGTTTCAAGTTTATTGACCCTAAATATCAGATTTTTCAAAAACACTGTAATACCTCCTAAATCGTCTTTTCGGGGTAGTTGCAAAAAACTAATAATGACAACCTTTATTGTTTATTTAGGATGGTATTTATGTCAAGTTTCATGTTTATTCACCCAAGAAATCAGATTCTTCAAAAACTTGAACAGCCCCTAAATCATCTTTTGGGGGTAGTTTCGAAAAACTAACAATGAAAGCTTTTATTGTCTATTTAGATAATTAGATTCTTCAAAAAAAAAAATGTGCACCCCTAAATGGTCTTTTGGGGGTAGTTTCAAAAAATAATAATAGCAACCTTTATTGTTCATTTAGGTTAGTATTTGTGGAAAGTTTCAAGTATATTGACCCAAGAAATCAGATTTTTCCAAACCACTGTAATACCTCCTAAATCGTCTTTTGGGGGTAGTTGCAAAAAAATAATAATGACAACCTTTATTGTTTATTTAGAATGGTATTTATGTCAAGTTTCATGTTTATTCACCCAAGAAATCAGATTCTTCAAAAAAAAATTACATCCCCTAAATCATTATTTGGGGGGTAGTTTCGAAAAACCAACAATGAAAGCCTTTATTGTTTATTTAGATTGGTATTTATGTAAAGTTTCAAGTTTATTAACTGAAGTAATGAGATTCCTCAAAAAAAAATTAACACCCCTAAATCGTCTTTTGGGGGTAGTTTCAAAAAATAATAGTAGCAACCTTTATTATTCATTTAGATAAGTATTTGTGGCAAGTTTCAAGTTTCAGTTTCGAAAAACTAATGTCTAATGTCAATCTTTATCATTTACTTAGAATACTATTTGTGCTAAGTTTCAAGAATTTTGGTCGAAGGAATTAGATTTTTCATACAAACTTTCAACCCCCTTTTTACCCCCTTAGGGGTAGAATTTCCAAAAATCCTTTCTTAGTGCACATTTACGTCACTTGAAGAACCTTTCTGCCAAATTTCATGTTTCTAGGCTTAGCAGTTTTGGCTGTGCGTTGATTGATCAGTCAGTCAGTCACCTTTCGCTTTTATAGATATAGATAATCTGTAATTAACTAATTTTTAAAACTTTTCTCAAATAATAAAAACTGTATGCGTTGGGCTGACGTTGGCGTTAAAATTAAAAAAATACAGGAAAGTAAAAAGCACTAGTGGAAAAAGTGACACTTTCCGCACAGTTTGGCTGCTTGGAAAACCGCTCTTTTCGAGGACATGCATTGTAATAGTTATTTATGCTACAAGTGTGGAAAGTAGGTGATTTCCGATGAGTGACATTTTTATTCACGAGCGAGCGAAGCGAGTGAGTGGATAAATCGACACGAGTCGGAAATCATCTTACGTACGTGTATCATACAACATTTTACTATGCATTGTGCGAGGAAATAAATAAATTAATAAAATGGAATTAATAAAATGGCGGGCTTATTCAAGGGCGTTCAGCATATCCACAGATTAACTAATAGTTCCTCGGGCATATCTACTGCGCATGTGCGAATAGCTGTCACATCGTAACGCAATAAGGCACGAGCAAAATATACGTTCTGCCAAACATATTTAATGAATATTTAAAATTAATTTATTGATAAAAATCTAAATCTAGAGTAATTAAAAACGCCTAAAATGAAGTATTAGTTTTATTTTACCTTTTAAATGAGTTGATATTCTGTACATAACAAATTTGTAAAACTTTTCTCAAATAATAAAAACTCTATGCGTCGGGCTGACGTTGGAGTTAAAAATTAAAAAAAATACAGGAAAGTAAAAAGCACTAGTGAAAAAAGTGACACTTTCCGCACAGTTTGGCTGCTTGGAAAACGCTCTTTTCGAGGACATGCATTGTAAAATAATAAACACAAAACGATTTAAAACTAAGTAATAACTGATAAACAATACCGATAACAAATTAAATATACTTATGTTATAATAATATAAACAAACATATTTATAAAATAAATATTAAAACAATAAATACTAATACCTATCTATATATATATATATATAAATAAAAATACATATTTAAGCAACTATGACGGAATGGAAAGGTAGTGGTCTTTCACTCTTTTCTTAAAAACTGTAAGAGTTTGGCAGTCCCTGATGTCAGGCAGCAGAGCGTTCCACAATCGCACGGCGTACACAGTAAAAGAGTAGGAGTAGAAGTCGGTAGTGTGGGAAGGGATATTAAGATGATTTTTAAGGTGCGACCTGCAAAGTGCATCGAAGGTGTTTTAGGATTATGAAAGATGTTAAATAATAGACACAATATGCGAGAGTTCCTGCGAAGTCGAATAGGGAGCCACTTGAGTAACTTGCGAAAATCTGAAACGTGATCATACTTTTTAAGGTTGTTATATCTGGATGTTTATCGTGTTATTCTGTTGCCGTAGCGACTGAGTCGAGTGGAGTGAAAGAAGGAAGTCTCCCACATTTGCCACCTACTTACCTTACCCCAAACTGCATTCAAAGCGACCAAAGCGCTGCCACTATAGGGTCAAGTAGGTATTGGGTGGGACATCAAAACGTAATTTTACTTTATCATCGACACGACTGAAATGAGGATATCCGCAGCAGGACCAAAGTTACCGAAGCCACATACATAGCCCGAAGAATTGCGAAATTAAGAGCCAGGGCAAGGGTATAATGGTCGTAGAACGGATGGCTGATGAGGTCGAAAAGTTCTGGAGCGGCGACCACAAATCGTAAGATGCTTTGTTGGAAGACCTCCCACCAGGTGGTTTCATAAATCTGGTAAAGGTTGCGGGCTGGATGCTAGACGATCGGGATCGGTCTATGTGGCGATGCTTGGGGGAGGCATATATTAAGGTGGAGACGTCTTTCGGCGGAAATGATGATGATCGACACGATGAAGAAGATGCAGTAAGGCACTACCTTGTTGTCCGGCTAGTACTAGTACTCAAAGCACGCAGCGAAGCGATGTGGCAAGATATCTATGATGAGCGTGAATTCGCGCGTCTTCGCTCGCAGCCAGCTGCTGCCACAGCTGTGCAATGGCAATCTGACTTGCAGGTTTTTGGGACAAAGCAATATTTCAAAGATTTTTTTACCGTATAAGAATAAGTTTTTCACTTTCATGGGCTTCCGTTTGACAATTGTCTCTCCTTATGTTAGCGATAGTGCTGTCGACGTTTATAAACCAATACATAAGTCGACATTACTTTGGAAACAGACTAGACAAAAATATCATTCCATATTAGGAATTGAAGTCAATACCGGAGCAATTTGTTTGTTTTCAAGAGATTCCTCCTAAGGCCCTCAATATGTGTATAAGTTGGGGCTAGGAAAGCGGCGGGTCTCAATATTTAGGGTACATATGATTTGAATATTGGTCTTATGAAAAGTAGATAAAGCTTGTGCAAAATAATGTGAGATTGGAGATTATCTGTGAAAAACAGAGATCTTCTGGCATGATTTTATTTCCAAGAACCAGAGATCCTTGTGAGAATTCTAGTCTTTATGAAAAAGTTTCTTAAATAGTTCTGTTGGTTAGAAAAGCCACACCGGTATCAAAGTTTATTGTGTTTATTGCCGAAGTGCGTGCGATTTGATGAGCTCCAATGTGTAAAAATCTATCATATGCTTGCTTATAGTCATAATGATTTAGGATTAATTACGCAATAACTATCCATGTAGCATAAAAAGTGCCGTTATACCATTCGTCGTAAATTAATTTGCATACGAAATTAATCAAGAAACCACTTTGAAGGTATAACCACAGATAATATAATACTAGCGTATAACTAAGATCAATCGACACGGTTGGCGCAGTGGTTGAGCGATCGGTTGCTGCGCGCGCTGCGTGTCGCGGGTTAGTAGGGGGACTACTAGTTACTAGGGGGAAAAACGTTGCCTACAAACTATCAAAAAGGTATATAAAAGCATTAAAGCATTTATTTCTTATTACAAACTTTTATTTCCTTGCTTTCGTATGTTATGTGTGTCCGGCAAATAGTAATCTTTTTTTAATTTAATTTTATTTAATTTTCAAGCTATTACTGGCATCCGGTGAAGCAGAAACTTTGCGTACTTAATTACTTATTGGAAACATTGAAATATAATATCTTTATTCAAACTTGAAATTGGTAAAATATACTAATAGGTCTTATATATAAAGTGGGTACAACAATATTAAGTGCCTATACTAGGTAATTCTGTAGCACAGGCGGCAGGGAATCAAACAATGTAATTGGAAGGACAAGGTATTTTCTTAAATTGATTTAATATTGATAATCTTATAAAATCTTAATTACTAAAACAGTTGGTTCTATGGAGCTGGTCTCATGTTGGAGCTGGAAGGTGATGGAAGCGTGTGGGCTCATTGGATAGGTATTGATAAGCTATATTACATTTCGTACTTTAAAATCCAGTAAAATCTTGCTTTTAAATAGATTTTTCTTTTAATTTAAGATGCTCATATTGTTTCTGCTTTAGAAGCTTTTCGGTTCCCACCGTCCCGCTATCTTAGCGGCCTCCCTGATATTGGTGCTAGAGGCTACGCCCCACGTTCGTTTGCTGGTTGCCACAGCAACCCGCTTGGCGTAGCGAGGGTAATAGCTGAAGGGCAGCTCCTGTAGATATTACATGTCCTCCGCTCAAGAGTCGAGAAAAAGTTAATAAAACCTCCAATATGTCTGACTCCAGCGAGCTGCGGCTGTGCCCTGTTTTAAACCCATTTTGTTTTATTTTTACAAGCATATTATTACTTTGATTTCTTATGTGTGTCCGACAACTATTTATCAAGCACTTCGCTTTTAAAACTTGGCGCACTTTTGTTACTTTAGAAACATTGAAATAATATGGGATGGTGCCGGAAGATGGCCATAGTAACTCCTCAAAACGACAAGATGCCCGAACACGATGGTGATCATCGTGTTCGGGCACATTATATGTGTATTGACAAGCTATATTACTTTTCGTACGTTTAAGTCCATTAAAAGCTTGTTTTAATAAGTAAAATTTCAAAATTTAAATAAACCCCGAAAAATTTATCTTGCGAAAACACCCCGATTCAAAAAGTAAAACGCCTATAACTTTTGAAAGGCTGAACCGATATTATTCAAACATAGCTAAAAACACTCTCGACAAAATCAACTTTCAACCAAAACAAACTAAATCAGAATCAGTTTATCCGTTTAGGCGCTGTGATGCCACAGACAGACACACAGATAAACAGCAACACACGTGAAACTTATAACACCCCTCATTTTCCGGCGGGGGTTAAAAAGATTTTCAAAAACGACCGGGTGATATAAGTTTGACGGGTCTTTGTGTGTGTGTGTCTGTCTGTGGTATCGTAGCTCCCGAACGTATGTACAGATTGTGTGTTTGTTTTTTTTTTGTTTGAAAGGTGACTTTGTCGAGAGTGCTTTCAGCTATGAGGGATTAAAATCGGTTGACCAATTCAAAAGTTATCCGCGTTTAACTCTTTGAATCTGGGTTTTTTCGTATGATACATACATACATACATAAACTCACGCCTTTTTCCATGGGGGTAGGCAGAAACTACAGAACGCATTAACTTTATTTTTATTTTTCGTATGATATCATGTCATAATTACGTGATTCGATAGATTGTTGATTGAAGCAGCGTGTCTACTACTAGGTTTATTATATTAAGTTTAAAAAGCATGAAATAAAAATTAAATTTAAAATTTAGAAAGTCCCCGACAGAAAAACCTGTAAAAAACCAAAAATAAGCCTCGTACTCGCGTCGGGGAACCGCTAAGTAAACAAAATAAACTGCTGTAAACGTTGGCGGTACCCCGACGCGATGTACTTTTTGAATTTTAATTATTTATTATTCCTGTCTATGATTGCGTATTAAGCAAATACGAGTAGCAAACCGATTTTAGACATCTATTTTTCAGTTAATTTCCTCGTTGGGCTATTGGTCGCAAGCTGCTGAGCATGAGGTCCTGGGTTCGATTCCCGGTTCGGGCAAAGTTTTATTGGGTTTTTCCAACTGGCATTTCTCAGTAAGTGCCCGGAGTCTGGGTTTTTGTCTGATAGATGGTAATAGGTTCTTTTCTGTAACTCTATGGTTCATTAAGTTCACAGTATCTCCATCTATTGGTATTACAACATGGGATTTATACGAAGTGTTAACTTGGTATTTCATTGGGGTAGGGGGGGACTCTTCATCTTCGGAGGAGACCACAATTTCACATAGTTGAAGTCGAACCTTACTTACAGGTAACCTCGTTTGACTTCCTAATTATGATACATTGTGGTCTCCTCCTCGTATGATGAGAGATGATAGTGTAGATGTTTAAAGTCAAGTTGTGAAATCAATAAACATTTATTTTTGAACATAAGAAATCGTTGACATATAAAAATTAAATCCTCATATTCCTTAATTATTTAGTTTCATTAATAAACTTTAGGTAAAGTTAATCTTCAGTCTTTTTACCTAGTCATTACGTGAGACTTAAATAGAGCTGGCGAATCGGAGTGTAATATTAGGTGCACCTCTGGCTAACCTGTCGAGGAACACAAGCGTGATTATATGTTAAGTTCATTACCATCGTTATGATAATTTAGAGCTGTACCAACATTGACAAACTCTAGAGACTCCATCTAGAGATTTACAGCTAGAGCTTTTTATCTATCCCCAAAGTATATGATTATATAAGAAT
This sequence comes from Orthosia gothica, assembly GCA_949775005.1. Lineage (NCBI taxonomy): Eukaryota > Metazoa > Arthropoda > Insecta > Lepidoptera > Noctuidae > Orthosia > Orthosia gothica. The sequence goes on along the minus strand of OX459039.1, from coordinate 30,908,479 downwards.
TTGATGAATTATCTATGGTCAATGCATGCATGAATAAACATTCGTTAAATACTAAGATCACTCCGTATTTCGAACAGCACTTTAAGACGTTGATCTTAGCTGCCATTCTATTTTACCATTATAAACGTAAAGGTTTGTGTGGATGGATGGATGTTTGTAACTGTTTCACACAGAAGCTACTGAACAAACGTTTGAAGAAACTTTACAGAAATATAGCTAAGCTAGCTAATATATTGGGCGAAGTACTAATACCACGCGGGCGGATCCGTGGGTTGCGGCTAGTTGGTATATATTTGACAGATGTTACGAATTAATCAGAAGCAGACGAAAGTCAGATCACTAGTCATGCGAAAGGGTATCATGTTTACCCAGTTACTGGGTTGTAGAGGTCAGATAAGCCGCATCCGGTTAGACTTGAAACCAACTCTAGCATTGTTGGGAAAACGGTAGGCAGGTGTTATTGACTTGCAACTAAGTTTACCATTTTGAAAATTTAAATATCCTGATAAAAAGCCTGAATTTTGAAAAAAAGTCTGGACATGTTAATTACGAAAAAAAAAGTCTAATAACTAAAACCCGACTACAAAAACGACAAGATCTGAAAAGTATAAAACGAGAAAATATTCTTAAACGATAGCGTGGTAGTAAGAAAAATTACGAAATTTTGTCGAAGCGAAAAATCTAGACAATTTAAAAGGCTGGACAAAGTCAGGACAGAAGGAACTTAATATGTACCTATAATGGATAAACCAGCACAACAATTTTCTCGTGAAAAGAGTGGGTGACCATAAGCTCTTAAAGTAAGGTTATTTTGAGTGTGCGTAAGAGACAGATGTATAATATGACTTGTATACATCTGTAACTTTTTTACAGTCGAACTATGATAGTTTTGACATATCAGGGTACGGGGACAGGTCTATTCGGCATCGTATACTTTGTAAGAATGTCATACTATACTACTCGTATTATCCTCAAATATCGAAAAAGAACTAAATACCATTTAGGTAATAATTTAATGCTAAAAATATAAAAATTACTCGCGTTTCTTTCTACGTTAAATTGATGTTTGCGGACACAACTCAAACAGAAGAGGGCTCTCCTCTGAGCCACTCAGGGCTGTCAATCAGGCCAAATGTGCTGTGGGCCAAATGGTCAGATGTGGACGCGGCACAGAGCGCGGCGGGTGACCTGACCATCCATGACCCTTAGATCTGTGAAGTACTTCACATATTTGATTTTTGAGAACATCGTAATTATTTACAACTTTTTAAAACTGATTTGATAAAATTCTAAAAGTATAAATTATATCAACCAGATATAGTTTATACCTAGGCCCCGTTTCCACCTGCAATCAGCTCACGAACAAAAAAGAAGTTTTTTAACCTCCGATGGAAAAAGACGGGGGTTATGAGTTTAACGGGTGTACCCGTGTGTTCGTGTACCAGGCCCCTCAGAAAGTATTGCGAAAAAAAGTTTTTATATATGGGAGACTGGCCAGTTATAATGTTTTTCGAAAATATGATTATTTATAAGTAAAAATAAGTAAGTTCCAATTTCAAAATTTCCCTCCACATTTTTTGCGAGTTAATTCAAAGTATTGTGTCTCACTGAAATATGGATCTGCGCCGGGAACATTTTAGAGCTATGATTTTATACGATTTCAAGTGTCGCCTGAAACCGGATGAATCGTACGATAGACTTCAAATGGCATTCATGGATGAAGGCCCTTCCAAGGCAACCGTGTATCGTTGGTATAACGAATTCAAGCGCGGTCGACCAACTTTGGGGGATGACGAAAGAAGCGGTCGCCCTTTGACGGCTGTTACCGAAGAAAACGTGCTAGCAGTGAAAAATTTAATCCAAGACAATAGGCGAATTACATATCAGGAGATTCAACACATATTGAAGATTGGATCGGGAAGCGTTCACGAGATTCTACACAGCCATCTTCGCGTGAGGAGGATAGTATCACGCTGGGTGCCGCACAACCTCACCGATGCTCAGAAGCAGGCCCGGGTGGAATGGTGCCGTGATATGCTTAACAAATTTGAAGCAGGCTCGTCTCGGCGTGTTTACGACATCGTTACAGGTGATGAGTCCTGGATTTATCAATACGACCCAGAAACCAAGCGCCAGTCGACTGTTTGGGTGTTTCAAAATGAGCCAACGCCTACCAAAGTGAAGCGATCTAGAAGCGGGGGTAAGATTTTGATCGCTAGCTTTTTTAATTTGACTGGCCACTTGGTATCAATTCCCTTACGGGATCAAAGAAGCATTAATGCCGAATGGTATACTACCAAATGTTTGCCAGAAGTTTTCTCTGTTATAAGCAACAAGCGACCAAACACAGGGCTCCGCGGGCTACTGCTCCACCACGACAATGCACCTGCGCACACCGCACTCAAAACGAGGGACTTCCTGGACAGCACGCCAGTCAAACTCCTGGGTCACCCTCCTTACAGCCCTGATCTAGCACCGTGTGACTTCTTTTTATTCCCAAAAATAAAAAATCAGCTCAAAGGGATACAATTTTCGTCGCCGGAAGATGCGCTGGCTGCGTTCGAGCAGGCTGTAAACGAGGTGTCTGCGGCGGACTGGAAAAAGTGTTTTGAAAACTGGTTTAGGCGCATGAATCTTTGTATAGAGGCTGGTGGAAAGTACTTTGAAAAGATTTAATAAAAATATATGTACGTATAGAACAATTTTTTTTAGTTTCGCAAAACTTTCTGAGTGTCCCACGTAGTTGGGAAAAGGGTAGGCAGATTGATTGATAAAGAGTTATTGTGTGGGGCAGTTTTTAAAATTTTAAATTCTACTTGATATCTGTATTTTATTACATTTTTGTTTGTCATGAAAATTATACCTTGTAGGGAAGCATACATTGGATAACACAGGAGACTGCAAACCCTAAACACTTAACGATGCATCTCTAACCTTTGAAACAAAGTTAAAAATTAAGAATGAATTACTCAACAATATACCTAATACCTATACCGAAAATGAGCTTTTGGCATGCAGTTATAAGAGCGAATTTCACACACGACGCACTATTTATTTACACGATATGTATATGAGAATGCTTTGTTCACTTTATTTGCAAAAACGAGCACAGTTTTTATGCAAAAAACGTAACGTTTATCAGTTGAGTTTCCGCTGTAGTTATTTCCTTTCTGACGTGCCCGGGATGACGTCCTATTCGGTGAACTCGACTGGAATCTAGCCCACACGACGGGCAAATTTTAATGTACACGCCGTTTGAATTCCTTTGCTTTCCCCCCTTTCATTGCACATCTACATAAATGATGCATTTAGCATATACGGGACGTTAGCTCACGTTAGCTTTTAGGAATTCATGGACGTTTTCATTATTGTAATTTGGCGTTTGCTGAGAAGTGCAAAAACTTCCGACCCGTCTTTGTTCTTGGCAATCAATTTGGCATGGAAATACATATTAATCATGCGACTAAGTGCTAAAATAAATTCATATAATTTTTTTATTTTGTTTTTCTGCTGTACACGTAAAGTAAGATTTTTTACTCGTGGGTATCGTTGCATAGGCCATTAAAAATATTACGTGTCTCTGAAAAGCGTTTTTCGATTCAGGGATCCGTTTGCGTAAAATAGAGCTTTAAATTGTTAATTTTTGTTAGAGTCAAGTGTCTTCCCCCTGTTTTCTACTACTACTAGTAGTGGTAGGTAGGTAATTAACGTGAAGTTCGAAAAAAAAAGTGTTGGTCATCCGAAGTCGTGATGAAAAACGGTATTGTTGCCATCACGTGTTTTTAATCTCGATGAGGCTGACACAGGAACATTGGGATTGGCACAAGAGAAGAGGTATCTATGCCCCGCCGTGTCCAAACTTGGGTTGTGGATGACATTGTACTGTATCCCGACCCCCGGAAACTGCCCGGCCTTTTAGCCTTGACCTACCAGTGGTTATATTGGTGAATGTAGCTATCATCATCATTATTTTAGTTGAAAGACGTCCACTGATGAACTAAGGCCTCCCCCAAGCGTCGCCGCACTGACCGGACCCGTGCGTCTCGCATCCGATGTGGCAGTATGCAGCCCAAACCACTCACAACAAATTAACACCTATTTAAAGCTACTGAACGACCACAATGTATACTGTGCCAACTTTATTTAATGAATATTCCATGACAAACATTTAATCATGCAGTGATTGTCGCCTCGGAAGCGCTGAAGTATCTATATGAGGTAATTAAAAATGTTCACTACGAGGACAGCTTTAATTATTTGTCGCTGGTCCATATCATTTTGCCATTCAATTTCGTTTCGTGAAATTTGAGCATTAAATCGCTTATTTTTTTAAATTAGTTTACAGTTACGCGTCGTCATCAATGAAAGAAAAGAAAGAAAGCTAGCTGACTAATTGTTTCAGCACGATTGTAAAAGTAAAAGGCTCCTTTTAGGGTTCCGTACCCAAAGGGTAAAAACGGGACCCTATTACTGAGACTCCGCGGTCCGTCTCTGACTGTCTGTCTGTCACCAGGCTGTATCTCATGAACCGTGATAGCTAGTCAGTTGAAATTTTCACAGATGATGTATTTCCGTTGCCGCTATAACAACAAATACTAAAAAAAGAATAAAATAAATATTTAAGTGGGGCTCCCATACAACAAACATGTTTTTTCTGCCGTTTTTTGCGATTATGGTACGGAACCCTTCGTGTGCGAGTCCTACTCGCACTTGGCCGGTTTTTCAAACTTCATCATCATCAATATCATCCACAACCCAAGTTTGGACACGGCGGGGCATAGATACCTCTTCTCTTGTGCCAATCCCAATGTTCCTGTGTCAGCCTCATCGAGATTAAAAACACGTGATGGCAACAATACCGTTTTTCATCACGACTTCGGATGACCAACACTTTTCTCCCATACTACCACTGTCTATATTGTGCAGACGATTTTGTATGAATATCTAATCTGAAACATTTAAGTAATCATCGAGTGATATTCGCCCCTGAAGGTAGTTAATGAGGTTATTAAATATTTTCAAAATGCGGGCAGCTTTAATTTAATATCTTTACTGAGGATCGCTGGGTCATTTTGTCATTTGCGATTCAATTTCAACTTATAAGATTTCGGTCGTGAATTATAATTATTTATTGCATATTTTCCAGTGACACCAGTGAGAGCAGTGGTGGCCCAGTGGTATCGGCTGCGTCTTACAAGTTGTAGGTCGTGGGTTCGAGCCCAGGCAGACGCTTTAATTATTTCTTCACCACTGCTCTCAAAACGGTGAAGCAAAACATCGTGAGGAAACCGGCATGTCCTTGAATCAATAATTCGAAGACATGTGACATCCACAAACTCGCACTGGGGCCGCGTGATGGATTACGGCCCATTCCCTCACACAGAGAGGAGGTCCCAGCAGTGGGAACATTAATGGGCTAATGATTGCATATTTTTAACCCCCAGCGGAAAAAGAGGGGGGTTATAAGTTTGACGTGTGTACCTGTGTGTTTGTGTATCTGTTGTGGCATCATAGCACCTAAACGGGTGAACTAATTTTTTTTGATTGAGTTGATTTTATCAAGAGTGTTCTAAGCTATGTTTGATGAACATCGGTTCAGCCGTTATAAAGTTATGGGCGTTTTACTGTTTGAATCGGGGTGTTTTCGCAAGATATCGTGCCATAGTTACGTTTACAAACCTTCTTTTTCTTTTTCGATTTTTACCTTCATTTGTAAGTGTAACAATTCATTATAGGCTTACACCACATGCACACTTTGTGGTTATAAACATTATTATAACGTTTAATGACAGCATTGTTTTTACTTTAACTCAAGAACTAAGTTGAAAACAGAAATTAATAATAAAAAATACAGCAAATTTATAAAAGGTACTTAGTATTTAAAACACTGGTTAATAAGTAAATACGCATAATAAGTAAAATTTTAAAACAACACATAACTTATATAATCAGAAACATTAAATTAAGATTAAAAAAATACCAGATATTAAATTATAAAACAACATACAACATATACAATTAAAAGCATTGAATTAAAATTACAACAAATGAAACAACATTACTAAATTAAATTAAATTAAGTACTTAACAGCACATCGCTAATATATTTAATTATAATTAAAATCAAATAAAAATAATAATAATAAAAGCGAGTATGTAATTAAATTCTATCGGATTGGAAGATAAAATATCAAATTCTTAATATCACATTCTTAATATCTAATACATATCATATCATTAAATACTAGAATAGTGCTCCCTAATTATTTTGCAAACCGAATGTAACAAATACTTTTCTGAAACCGCTTCAAAAGCGATGCCGCGAGAAAATCGGGGACATACAAACATACGGGTCAAACTGAGAACCTCCTTTTTTTTGAAGTCGGTTATAAACGAATATTGCCAAGAATATTATATTACACTACTTGTACTCAGTTACTGGGTGGGCAAAAAGGATGCTCCATATAAAATACTGGTAGCTAGGCATATTGATTGACTTATTAATTTGAAAAAAAGGGAAACGCAGGCCTTTGCCCAGCAATGGTATAGTACAGGCTAGTTACTTTCTTAATAACTTCATTCAAATGAACCCTTTAGCTATCAAAAAAACAACTTTATTAAAAGCTCCTGACATCAGAAAATTGTTCCCATTCTATCTCATATCTTTGTGAGAACAACCCTACCTACGACCGTAGGAACGTGCCGATTTTTTGCGTTCACGCTCGTAATCTTAACGCTCGCAATCTGAGAGGGGTGAGCACAGCGTGAGGTCAGCCAATGACGTCATAAAGCGACGAAATTAAAAACATCACAGCTGGACGCACGAACAAAAGGATTCTGTAAAAGAGGATTTACTGATACTTAAAAAAAGTATTCGATCGTTCTCATTGAACACACTATGAAGTGATATTTCGGATTTTAAAGTGTCAATATTTATTTTACGTTCACGTTGTTTGCAGCCGATATCCTGAATTTAGCTAATTTCCGTTATTTACCCATTGTCAACTTGCTGCATTCGCGTTTCAAATAAAGTTCGGCTAATCGATTCTGTAAAGCTCATATCAGGTGAAGTGAGTTGTCAGAGGCTGTCAGTGATACTAGGGATGGTACATTTACAATTATATCGACAATCGGGATTATCAAATATGATTAGAGCTATTGAAAATTTTATAATTATTAAAAAAATATCGTATTTGTGAGTCTAAACAACTATTACTTATGCATAAAAAAATCAAGACCGTTGAGTATTTTATTCATGTACTTTCTTTATATTCTATGTAGTAGACACCTTACTAATGTTCAGTTGTATGTCACCTTTACATACCAACTTATTTTCATGTTGATACGTTTAAACATTAAAGTAATCCATGGCACAAAACAAAGCATAATTTTATCAGCGATGGTGATGATCGAAATGCCGACTGCAAGACCCGCAGGCTTATTACGTATGAAACAGAAATTAACAGTATTTGCGCAGAGATTGTACAATCATCGCGCGAATATCGCTTTACGTCAAAAAATTGGAAGGCTTATTTTTGCGAAATAATTGCTCTTCAATCGCGAATCCGCATTATATATGAGCTATAGCCACACCATAATAATTTTACGACAGCACTGCTAACAATAAAATTCTGTTAACTGAAATGTGCATTTATCGCAAGGTGATCGCGATAATTTCGTATTACGTATGGTTTTTGACAGCAGAGCGAAAGCGATCGGCGAGCAAATGTGGCTGTCAAATTGCGATTACTTTTTCCCTTGTTGTTGGTCGATTGCCAATCGCTCGCTGATGGCTGAGTAGTTACAGAAGTTTTTGAGTTTTTGGCGGCTTTTTTCTTATGTTATTTTGTGGCTACTTTAAGTATCCACAAATTAGAATAATAATATAAGAATAAATATTGAAATAACAAATTCTAGCCCTCTTACAAATAAACGCAGAATAAAGTTATACCAGGTATAAACCTATGAAAATGTATGGGTATACCTTTGTTATACCTGGTATAACTTTATTCCGTGTTTATTAGTAAGAGGGCTAGTGAATATTGTAAATGTAAATGACAAATTGGTGTTGTTTTGAGTCTCTAATATCTACGCAACTGGACTATTTGTTGAATCATTGAAACAGAAGTAATCACGGTAAAGTGGAGATTTTTTTTATATACAGTATAAAAAAATCCTGTGTTGGCTACCTGAGCGAAGCTTATATGTTTACCACTAAATACTTACAAACACATGAGAATGTGATAAGTCCGCAATAAGTATCTTCTATTATATATTTTTTTATATGGCAAACACCGATGTCGACTATTCTGTCAATGTCTAAATTACATTTGAAAAATCTTTTTTTACGTTTCATAGCTCAAATACGAGATAATGTAGTCTACTAAGTGATGTTCTAATGCGTTATCGATTAAATATTTAAAACAATCGACAATTCGAAGAAATTTTAATTGATTTTACACATTGACATACATGTAAATAAAATGCAAATATCAAATTTTTACTGCCATTTTTACTTTACACAAATACTTTACATCTTAATTTATATTAATTTATCGGAATATTGGAGCTAAATAGTAATCAAATTGACTATTGTAAAAAAACAGCCTCCACGAAGTGTTGCTCTTTCATAAGCTGGTTAATTCATCAAACGATACATCTGCGATACATTTTATAAATAATCGGACAGATAAAATAGCTTCTGTTAAAAGTGACTGTCAAAAAAAAAAGTCTAGACTTAAAGGCCTCAGTAGCCAGGTCACTAAATTGATCGCGCAATAATTGTACAATTATTGCTACTTGCTGTTCCTTACGTAATAAGCCCGCCGGCTGCATGGAAAGGTTTATGTTTTTCGCGCGTATCTTGTATGTATGTATGTATGTAATATTCTTTATTACCTCGTATCTTTCAAACCTCTTGACGAATTTTTATAATTAAAACATCCTTAGATAGGTCTTGGCCACCCAAGTGTTCTTAGAAAAGTGCCGTTAAAAAAACGAAACATGGCGGGTTTTGGGCGCCATATTGTAGGGGTTGCAATTTTTTTTCTTCGTAACCCATCGAGTGAGATATCAAAATGGAGGCTTTTTAGAGGTGATTAAAAAAATATATACCACTATATGTTTAAATGTCTGAACTTAAAAAACCCTTTTTAACAATACAATTTAACCGACAAAATATATTTTATTCTAGCATTTAGAGTTGGCGCCAAACAAACAATTGCCTAAATCGTGCAAAACATGCAAATCAATTGCATAAAGCGTGGCATAATTGTAGCTAGGTTGATCTTCGTTGATCGTTTGTTTAAAATGCCCGAGTTTAAGTTTTTTTTTTATTGTTCGCCTTTCAGTTTACTTAATTTCAACAGTTCACAATTGAAAATTCAGTTTGGCAAATTATCAATAAATCCTTAAGGAGTGGACTTCATTTTTGTTTAGTTTAAATGGGACCAACTTTGTACTCTATCCAATAAACAAATAATTTTTGAAATCCGACCACTGTTTAAAAAGTTATGCATGGTCATACATAAAAAATAATTATTATTTACATATCGAATTGAGAAACTCCTCCTTTTTTTTGCGTCGGTTAAAAACATAACTGGTAATCGCAGATCAATTAGTTAGTGTTTCATGCTCAATCAGGCATATTCGGTAGCGCTACCGATCAAACGTTTACAGCCTTAGTTTTTACCTGATTTTATAAAAAGGTGGAGCTTCTATGTCTCGGGATTGCTGCAATCGCATGTCCGATTATTGTACACTACTACAGATCTGGCCCATTAGGTACCACAAATGAAGGCCTTCAACAGGGCCGCCAAGTCCTGTAAGATGGTGTTGCAAAGGGCTTGGTTCGACCAAATTGGCCGAATAGGGGCCAAACTCCCTTCTTCCCAGCAGGTAGTAAATCGTTTTGGTCCCTGACTAAGTCGGTCGAGTTGAAATTTTGCCATCCCTCACCACCTCACCACTGCTGAAACTATATGGGTCGCTGGCCCGCCCTACTAAAGAAAAGGCAAATTTATTTGCGTCTCTTTTTGCGGAATCTTCACGTCTGGATCTTGGTGACGTGCAGCTCCCTACTTCTCATGATGGATATTCATGACGTCCGTAGGGAGCTGCGCAACCTCGCAGGCAATAGTTCTTAGAACCTGTGCGCCTGAACTATCTCCGATCATGACACGGCTATTCCGCCTTTCGTATGTGACTGGCAAAATGCCGAATGCTTGGAAGCAAGCTATCGTACATCCCGTGCCCAAGAAGGCTAGAGCAGACCCAGACCATCTCACCCATCTTTGTAACGTCGTTGTCGTCGAGTTATTAACACGAAGCTCCTGGCATAACTAGAAACTAACGATATCCTTAACTACCGCCAATACGGCATCCGCCGAAATCGGTCTAATGGGGATCTTACAGCCTTACCTTTCACATGTTATAGAGTGAGGCCATCGAGAAGCACGAGGAAGTGCTTGCCGTCTCCCTCGATATCTTAAAGGCTTTTGATAGGGTCTGGCATGAAAGCCTTATTGGTAAGCTTCCTTCATTCGGTCTGCCCGGTGGTTTGTATGATTGGATTGCAGACTTCCTGAAAGATTGGTCCATTAAAGTGGTTATCGATGGCTGCTATGCACTATTCCCAAACTGTGTCTTTTTTCGCTAAAAAGAGCTAACTTCACCTATCTCCAACTTTCCGAGATGTGACCAATAATGGACCATCTTGAACTTCAGCGATGGAATTGCACGATCTTATTCTACCTTGCCCGATTCATCATGGGACTACAAGAGGTACGGCGATGCGCCATCGGTTTTGGTCTGGCTGACCAAAAACTCGTGAAAATGTATCCTCCGACTGTACAGCGTGATTTTCTACTTGTTTACGTCTTTTTAGTTCGCATCTTAAGCAGGCGGCTTTTTTGATTTTATGAATTTTTCTTTCTTTTCTTTTTCACTTTGTAATGTCTCATTTGTTTAATACCTGTTTAGTTTTGTCAGACGTGGATGGAAAACCAGTCATGAAACAAAAGCTTTGAGCGTAAAATATGAGGGCCCATATAAAGCATTTTAACACTATTAAGATTTCGTATTGGTGTTTGAGATTTTGGTTTTGTTTATGGAATTTAACCTGATTCAAAACTCGTCAAAAAGTAGAAAATGCCTATATTTACAGCAACACCTGAATATAATATCGCACTGTGGGGTTTTTAAATCTCGTTGGCAGAGTATTGATAATCCAACAGTGCGATTTTGTTGAAGCATCCAATTAGGTGTCGAAAAGTCCAACTTGAAATGGATGTAATGAACAAGATAAGATTTATTCCTGACTTACTTCACTTACTTCAGTCGCTTATGATGAAAGCTCAAAGACATTAATAAGTTTAAACTTCATCAAAAACTCACAAGTCAGGTGCAATTTACATGAAAACAAGAACGATTAAGTAATGTCCCTTCTGTTTAAAATTAGGGTGGTTAAACGGATAGCTAGTTTGTATTTAAATCACGCCACGTGACCGCCGCGTGCGCACCCGCCCCTTCGCTTCAGCTCGCCTCGGCCATGTGATCGCTTTCCGATTGATATTGTTGGGGGTTGGTACTGCTGGCTATCTGTCAAATGTATCGCGGGAAGCTCGCTAGTGAAGTGATTGATTTCAAATCTGAAATGTTTAGAGAAGTTTACAGTAAGTGAAAGCTTAGAAGCTCAATTCTCTTTATTACAAAATAAAAGGTCAAAAATCGTCCAATCTGGAGGCTTTCTGGAGATTGTTTCTAAACAAAAAACATCACGCCTGTAATTATTCCTCGAAACATAGTACACCCACATTTCGACATATGAGTAGCAGTTTCTTGTAATGAATTTGATAGAATGAATAGAAGTTTCTTGATTTTAGTAAAATAAAAACACGAGTTCTTCCAATTAGCTAATCTTATACATTGTTTGAGCATAATGTGCGATTGGTCAAGGCTTTATCTCAGTATATTCTTACTGAGGTTGGAATCATGAGGTACCATTAAGCTATTTGCATAGGGCTCTACTGAAAAGTTTATCACTATCTTGGACGTAGAATTTATATATTTTGTAGGAATATTATCATCTTTCACTATTTTTCTTTGAAATACCCTACTTCTTCAAAGTCTACAGAAGCGCCACTGCCTTTGTTAGAACAAAAATCAAATTATAAAGGAATGTAAGGAAAAGACTCCATCAACACGACTTGGATAATTCAAATATTTTTACACTGTAAAAATTATGGTTAGAATGTCTTCTTAACCTACATAAGTTATCTATATCAAAAAATATTTTACAACCAAAACTATCTAAACGGAGGTCCAATATTGATATTCAAGCTCCGAGCGGGCGCACGGCCAGTACCGCGTTAACGTTGGGGAATATATACGCCTTAACAACGTGTCAAACCCTACTTTAATGCCTAAGTTTTACATGTTTCCGACTGAAGTATAGTTTGACAATACTTACTCAACATTAAATTATTAATACAGAAATTGGGGTTTATATATCAAAGCTCCCGGTGTCCGGTAACACACTGCCAGTATCCAATTGAGCTGACAATTTGCACACACGTTTGTTTCTCGTGACAATGCAATTTTTTAACCGACTTACCAAAAAAGAGGAGGTTCTGTGTTCGACTTTATGTATGTTTTTTTTTTGTTTATGTTCACTGATATCAATTGTAGACCGATTTTGAAAATTCTTTTTTGTTTGAAACAGTATGTTCCGAAATTGGTCCCATTTTAATTTGATGATGATCTGATGAAGAACTTCGGAGATTATGCAACAGAACTCTTCAATAAATAACGGCAAATCTCTCGGGATTGCTGCAATCGCATGTCTGTTTATCACGCCAGTATGCTCTAAAGGGGTACGCAGAGGTGTACAGTTCACCTTGGTACACTCTCATTTCACCGGTTATGTTCAGTTTCATGATATTCGGGTTATCTATTCTGGCATTATATGTACCTTACTAAACTACTTGCCTATTAGGTAGGTATAACTAAAAAGTGAATAACAAAAAACTTTATTATAAAAAATACTACCGACTTCCAAATAAGAAAACTATAAAGTGAAAAATAACTTTATTTATCGGAAGTCGATGTCCATAACGCAAAAAATTGGAACCAACCAAGTATTTTTTTATAAAAAAGTTTTTTTACTATAAACGCTTGTTTGAATTAGGAATACACTAACCAGTTGCTAAACAGTTCTGAGACAGCATTAGGGTACCTATGTGCTTCCTGCATGTGTTAGTGTATATCAATTTAAATTATTCGGTTAACACCTTAATTGAATTAACAAATTGGAATGTAACATTGGTCATGTTACATTACCAATTTCGACTAATTAGAATAGCTTTGCCAATCAGAACTAATTGTTTGAATACATATATAGAGATATAAATAAATTATGTCGTTATCTTAATAAGTTTGTCTATTTGTTCAGTTACGTTTGTCATTTTGTTTTTCATCTCTGACGTGTGAATTTAGCAGTTGTGCGTGCCGTGCTGAATAACTAAGTGAATAACTTAGTTCAGGAGCCAGCTGTTCAACCTGATTCTGACCACCTTTTGTACAAATGTTTAGTGTATAATTAACCTTGTGTTACTGTTTTGTACAATATACTTATTTTTGGAAAAAATATAAAAATATTATGCACCTTTTTTTTCTTTATTTAACAGTACCTGGGTGACCGATCTCTGCTCGGGTGATATATTTAATAGTTTTTAGTTTTTTGAGAAAACCGTTTTTCCAGTAAATGTAAAATTTTATTGAAATCGTTAGAGCCGTTTACGAGAACGTGATTACAAATTCGAATAAAAGCCCGAACTACGGTAAAACCTATCATAGTATTTCCGATAACTAATTAACATAACGCCGGTATTCATTGAAGGGTTACGGAGAGGTATACCAATAGCTCACCCATATTCCGTCAGTTATGACTAAGTCCCATTCAATAGGGGCCAAGCCTATTCACCCAGCACAAATCTAGACTCCGGAAGAAAATCATGTTCAAAAACCTAATAACAACTTGCCCGACCGGGTATTTAACCCCACACTCAGCAGTAGCGCTAGCAACTACTAAAACTAACAAGGCACCCACTTCACGCCTGAACAGCTGCTCAAATTGTATAAAGCGCAAGTTCGGAAATGCATGGAGTACTGCTCTCACCTTTGGGATGGACGGACGGATTCGATTGACAGACGGGCCAAGAGGCTTATCGGCAACGATGCACTGGTCGCCTCAAAGCTCCAAGGCTTCGAAAATCGACGCCAAGTGGCCAGTCTGTCGGTATTTTATCGGTTATATTTCGGGGAATGTGCGATGGAACTGCACAATTTGATTCCGCCTAGCCCTTTACATCACCGGACAACAAGAAGTACGGCAATGCGCCACCGGTACATGGTGGACATCCCACACAAACGTACAAAGCGATTTGCAAATACTTTCATTGTACGCACAGCTAAGGAGTGCAATTCCCTGCCGTAGTTTTTGTTTTCTGATAGCTACAACCTTGGGGTCTTTAAGTCAAGAGTGAATAGGTTACTTCTAGGCAAGCGTGCTTCACCGTCGATCACGTCATCAGTTACCATCAGGCGAGATAGTGGTCACGCTAAACTATAGAGAAAAAAAAGACCTATCTCTACTCTACAGTGGAATCTTATGTTTTAAAAAGGCTGCTAGTACAGATAGACGCTATAATCACCATCTGCCTTGCCCTTCCCTGTCAAAGGGGTATTGAAGGGAGTATGCTGAGCTTGACCCTAAAAGACCAGAATGGCAATCACGTGATGGCAGAAGGAAGAGAGACAGACAAGCTACAAGATGGACATATGATATAAAGATTACTAGCGGGACAATCTGGTCTGGAAAGGCTAATAATAGAGAAGAGTGGAAACAGCTGGCAGAGGCCTATGTCTCACAGGACCCGCTGATCACTAAACCGGGCAATCCGATATGTTACATAAAACAGTTTGATATTAATGTATGTTTAGTACTTGCCTTTATTGCTAAAAATGCTTAACAATAACCTTTCCCCAACTATGTTGAAGCCATCTTCCATTCAAAAGGGTTACAGATGAACATCAGTATTTGATATGGAGCCACTGTCTATTAGTTACGAGTACGTACTGGGTAACGTGGTAGCCAGTTTCATCATCAGTCTTCCGACTTCTCACTACCGGGGGTACGAGACACGACAAGGAGAACAACTCTCAAAGATAAAAAAAAAATAGTATAATTGCACCTTCAAGTAAAAAACACAAAATTTTATGGTTTACAATAAAAAATTAGCCAAAGGTAAGTAAAGTTGTAAGTTAAAGTTGCAGCCAATACCTAAATTATAGGTATCAGCGCCCACCCTCGTTAACAAATTGTAACTGTTGATCAACAATATAAACAACACGTATTTTAATTACAGGAATAGTTTTATAGATTAGTCTCATGACAAGAGCAAAAGAATTAGGGACTCTTAGGTGCAAAACTAGAATTAAAATTAACAAACAAAAAATAAATGGTGTCTGCTGGTGAGTGTATGGGTGTGTGAGTGTATGTGTGTGTGTTGGGTGTGTGGGAGTGTTATTTTTGTGTGTGCGTGTCATGTTTATGTGAGTGCGTGTGTGTGTCAAAATAAGGATCTCGCTATGTAAATATGTTGGTGACATGGTTCGACCTGCTGCAAATATTGATCTGTGCCAGCAGTAGTTCCTTCTGCGGTTTAAGAAAGAAAAAGACAAATGAGATTAAGCCCCAAGGCAAAAGCATATTATGGTAGCTGCATCTTAACTCTTACACTTCTTTACCAGATAAGTATGTTTAATTCTAGGCCTTAGGTCCTACGAAGTCCCGGGAAGCTTATTGGCAACGCACTCTTCTATTGGCACCCTGGCACTTAAAATCCTATCTTCGGGTAAAAATTGAGAAATTCTTAATGGGAAACAAAATCCCAAAACCTGGATTTGCTGTCTAATTTTTTTATCTAGTGATTTGTACATTATTAAATTTAACAGCCGGTGGAGCACGTGACTGAAGAGTACTATTATTAATGTGAGAGTTTATGAGGATGCAGGGATGGATGGATGTTTGTTACCTTGAAACTTTACAGAAATATAGCTTATAATACTAGCTGTGCCTGCGGCTTCGCTCCCATCAACTACCTACTCTACCCTACCTACCCTAACTATATACCTACCCAACCTACATACCTACCCTACCTACATACCTACCCTACCTACATACCTACCCTACCTACATACCTACCCTACCTACATACCTAACCCTACCTACATACCTACCCTACCTACATACCCACCCTACCTACCTACTATTATTTTTCTTTTTTAGGGCTCCGTACCCAAAGGGTAAAAACGGGACCCTATTACTGAGACGCCGCGGTCCGTCTGTCTGTCTGTCTGTCTGTCCGTCTGTTACCAGGCTGTATTTCATGAACCGTGATAGCTAAGCAGTTGAAATTTTAAAAGATGATGTATTTCTGTTGCCGCTATAAGAAAAAATACTAAAAACAGAATAAAATAAATATTTAAGTGGGGCTCCCATACAACAAACGTGATATTTTTGCCGTTTTTTGCGATAATGGTACGGAACCCTTCGAGAACGAGTCCGACTCGCGCTTGGTCGGTTTATTTTCTATCTAAGAACCTTCTCCTAACAATAACAAACACAACAAATAAAAAGAATTAGCGAAATAGTTAAAGCCGTTCTCAAGTTATAGCGTGACCAGGAGAAATAGGGGTTCCTTTTTATATATATAGATAGATTGGGAGAAGTACTAATAACACACGAGCAGAGCCGCGGGCGATGGCTGGTTTGTAAATAAGTCGTTGGTGCGCCTATCTCTAAAAGTATAAAACAAATTCGCTAGCCGCGTCTGTCGCGAATATTTCTGTTTCCCTAATGTTCACGATGTATCGTTAACTTCTTCTAAACCACGGATCGTATTTTGATTTGATTTTTACTAACCTTCGTCAAATATAACTGCGAACCGAACCGAATATTTCTATGGTCTACTTAGAGTTGTTCCGGGTCTGGCTACAAATTCCTAAAAAGCAATCGCAAACTGATCAGCTGACTGGCCAAAACCATATGTATTCTACAACTGCACAACATGAATTTCTTCTTGTTTAGTCTTCTTTTTAGTTCGCTTCTTAAGCAGTCGGGTGTTCTGATTTTGTTAAATTAGCTTCAATTAGCTTTTTATTTGTATTATTTAATTCTTTATTGTACATACACCAAGAAGGTTGAACGACATTAGTCAAGTCTGATATTCGTCAGACAATACATTTAAACAAATTGAACCAAAATTCATGTGCAAAGGTGAGCTTAGCTCCAAATGGAATTAGTTTTTTTTTTATATTTCTTTTTCGACTTTCTTTTAAACATGTAAGTGGTATTTATATTTTAATCACTTCTTAAAACCCTTAATATCAAGACGCCACATAATGGGCTTGGAAGAGAAAAAACTTTTTAACTAAAAATCAAACCGATTTCCAAAACAAAACACTACAAACCGAAAAATAACTTTCTTTCCAAAGTCGGTGTCTTTTGTACCCATTGCATTTCATTTTAAGACATCGACTTTGGAAAAGAAAGTTATTTTTCAGTTTGTTTTGGAGGTCAGTATGATTTTTTGTTAAAAAGTTTATATTTTAACTTTTTTAGTTTTCATATCTAGTCAAAGTACATATAATGAGGATTCCAATAAGCCCAAATACGACTAGGATACGTTGTTTTATTTCGGAGTTCCAGTGCCTACCTTCCGGCTTCATCATCAGTTTAGTTCGATGGTACCATTATCATCAGTACCATTTATTTATGAGTATTTGCTTCTTCATAGTCGGTTAACTATTCGAGATATCCGTGACATACTTAGCATTAAGGAGGCCATCTGTGTTCTTCTTCATCAGTTCCACTTCACCAAATGATGCTTTCTGAGTGCAAACGATTACATTGTTGATGAAAATACCAAAATCACTATATGTATGGCTATAATATTTTAGGAGTTCACTCGAATTTTTTAGGATGCCATCATCAGATCATGATTTGATGATCATGGGACCACCTGTGAAGTATACACTTTCAAACAAAAGAAAAGATTTTTCCAATTCGGTCCAGGCGTCTTTGAGAAATCGGGAAAATATGGCGTCCAAAAGCCGCGATTTATTCTTTTTCAGTTATAATGTACCTAGTCATTGACACTCGCAAGGTTAAGACGAATCGAATCATCAAAATCGGCCTACACGTTTGGTCTCTAGAACGCCATATAAGAACAAACATAGATATACATACAGATATAGGCTGCTAAATACATTACCCTCTTTTGCGTCGCGCAGTCGAGTTAAAAGAATTTCGCACAAGCCAAATTGAAAAAGCGGAAAAGCGTCAAAAGTGCAGCCGGTGTGACTCACTAATAGCGACACAAAAGACTCCTTTCTTCTTATTTTATTTGTTACTTCCATCCCCTTTATGGAAATGCCCGGCTATTATTTAAAGGGTGCTTCGGCATTTTGGCTTCGAGCTCCGATTTCCGAGCCGGTTTGTCACTTTTTTCGTAGAAACGGTACAATTTAACTATTATTGTCAGGTTACAGATATTTCAGTTATTTTCCAAACCTCTTAATCGCCTTTGACGACATTCACAAACGATGCTTTTATTGAGAATCCACAACTTTTTTTTAACTGACTTAAAAAAAAGATTTCGTTTCGAATGGCTTTGTCTGCTGTTGAAATAAAGGGATATTTGAAACAAATAGTTTGAAATGTACGTCCATTTTCAGGATTTTGCCGAAACCAATAAACGTTTGAGTTGGATGTTTTTTCGGGAATGGGTTTGTTCGCGTTTGACCAATCTGACTTGTGTGGTTGACGATATTAGTCTTGTGAAGTTGTAACTCAACTAACTACCTAAAGCTTCTAACGTTATTAAATGAACGTTGTTACTGAATCAAAATTGATTGGGGATGTATTTTTTTAATACTGAAAATATATTTGTATCTATTGGACTTAGAAGCGTTTACGGGACATTGGCCACAGATGGAAAACACCAAGAAGACTGGAAGACTACGGGAAACGTTTGCCCAGCAGTGGGATACAGGGATGGGTGGAATAAAAAAATTGTGGTAGGTTTAACATCTTTTCCATTCTGAACTAAAAAAACGCCGAGTTTGATTGTCTTACTTGCCTGATTCAATTTTCAAGTAAAACTCAAAATTCATAACCGTTCGTATACTGAAAGTTTGAGTACTCGTACGTATTCGCTCTTTAGCGGATCTGTGCAGTAAAGCTGCACATTATTGGGTCGATGCACTTTGGTAACATAATATAATGCTATATTAAAAAATAACGTGGATTGAAGGCGGCAAGCCGGCGCAAAGCCCACCCGTTAAAAATGCTTACGGCCATTTAAGGCAATGAGTAGACAGATTAATTTCGTAGAAGGTATTGTGGATACGAGGATACAGCCTCTGAGAGGGCTTAGTGTGTGGTTAGTTATTGTTATATGAATTTTAAGAGGCAGATGGATGTTCCTTGTGTTTCAAAGCTTAGCTTAATTTCTTGTGAAATGCTTATGTACTTTAAAATTAGTTTCTAACTGCAATGTAAATTTATATCACATACAGTGTAATAGTAAGGGTTAGCAAGCAATTTTGGTAACTCATTTCCACGAAGTACATATATAATATTTCATGTTTGGTAAATAACATGAATACTATACATATATACTTAAATTATATTTTACAAGACGAATCAAATTGCCAATCATTTAATTGGGGCATCAAGCCCCATTATAAAGAAACATTTCAGAAATCAGACAAACGCATTTCAATTGTTTTTTCAAAAGCTCTGTTGAAAACAGGTTTCTTTTCAAAAGATTGAATATTACTGTTTTATTCTGCTAAATTCATCAGTTTTGACGTAGAAGAAGCTTGAAAAACTACGAACATTTTGTATTTTGTCAAGCTTCTTTGACATCAAAACTAGTACAATACATGTAAACAAACTTTTAGTCGCATCTGCATAAATCTAACCTCATAATCTACAACACAATACAGCCCTGTGTTTACGATGGGGGAAAGCGAGTCCCTTTTCGCATAAGATTCTGTCTCCTCCATTGAAACTTCAACCTTGTTAATTTGTATATAAGGTTAGGAGTTGTGTGTGAGTTAGAAACACCCGGAATTTCCCGTATCGATGGCACGTGTGGTCCTGGTCCTTTATTGAAGATCTCGCTCCTCCCACGGGGAGACGAATGGAATACCACTTGCTTTAAATACTTGCCCCCACTTTATTGGCATCCAAAAACGTCAGTTCTTAGTAGTATTTAAGATGGGGAGACTTTTCTTAGCGCCCTTTCAGTTTTGGCTTATGTTAGATGGTAATAAGGTAGGTAAGAT
The DNA here is from genome assembly GCA_949775005.1 of Orthosia gothica. Taxonomy (NCBI): domain Eukaryota; kingdom Metazoa; phylum Arthropoda; class Insecta; order Lepidoptera; family Noctuidae; genus Orthosia; species Orthosia gothica. The sequence goes on along the minus strand of OX459039.1, from coordinate 30,888,064 downwards.
GTTGCTGAATTTTTGAAGCGCATCTTCTAATATTACGATCATTTCATTAAGTTGACTCTACCAGCAGTGTGTAGACTTTAAGTGACAGTTTTTTTCTAAGTACCCTCTAAGATTTGACATAGATAAGAAGGTAATTTTGAAGATTTTGCTACGATTTGGAAGCGTAGGAAAACACGATCATTGTATTTAGGCGTTTCTGTCAAATCTGCTTATATAAGCAAATTTTATGTGTATGTAGGATAAAAATAGCCTTAATAAGTTTGAGTTTAATAGGCTATCATAATGATCTCGGTTTAGATGTAAACAAGTTACAGTAGAGGTACTTTTGGATTAATATTCTAAGTTTAATGACAAGATTGAAATGCAAAGAAACAAGGCTTGCGTATTGTATATAGATCGTACTGGAAATTTTCTATTGCATTATATGATACCTATGCGTTATTTAATTTGTCAAGCATTTCCAATATAAAATCGTGACATCTCTGTATGTTCTTATATGTATAAGGAAATATATGTCGCAATATGCGCTGCTTTCCTTACGATTTAATATCATGGGACTCCTGCCTCATGTCTGGTATTGTACTAAGTACATAAGTATTGAAATATCTAGGCTCTCAGAACTGCCGCGTACTTCTTTCACTTTCACGTACATGGTTTTTTTTTAAAGTCCGCAACATAACTCATGTGCGATGTGTGGATGTGTGTGTGTGAAAAGGGATAACCTAACGGGTCTGTAACTTTAAATTTAAGTGATTTTTGTAGATTTTTTTTTTTAATAATTCAATACTAAATAGCAAAACTCAGGTTTTGTTGGTTGAAAGACAAAGTTCGCAAGTCCCAATAATTTCTTAAGCAGCAACTAAAACTTTAGTTATTATTAACAACAAATATTTTACAGAACAGTTTGACAATAAAACTACTCGTACTATTTGCCTAAATGGCTATAAATTGATTTTAACTGAAGGTTTTAATCTGCATTGTTATCGTATAAAACCAAAGTACCTGGGCGACAGAGCTCTGATTGGGTGAAATAAGAGAAAACTATATTTTTCGAGAAAACTAATTATACCAAATATGTAACCTAGGTAGATCGATTTTTCGCCACCGAAAACTCCCTATTGCAAATTGTATCGAAATTGTTCGAGCCGTTTTTGAGAACGTGATTACAAATATATATACATACTTAATAATATATTCATTTATAATAATATATATATATATATCAATCAATCTGCCTAGCCTTTTCCCAACTATATTGGGGTCGGCTTCCAGTCTTACCAGATTCAGCTAAGTACCAGTGTTTTACATAGAGCGACTGCCTATCTGACCTCCACAACCCAGTAACTGGGTAACACGATACCCCTTGGCAAGACTGGTGTCAGAATCTCAGGCTTCTGACTAACCGTAACGACTATCAAAGATCTTCAAATGACAGGGTCTTATATATAATAGACAAATATTGCTCATTTAACAGGTTGACTGCCACGAAATAGACACAATAGAAAATGTATTGTTTGGGGGTCACCGGTGACCCTCGTGGCAGCCAAAGTGTTAATAGAATAGGATTGGATACCGACCATAAGCGCAACTGAAATTTAGTCCCTCCATTAGAATTTTGCACCTACCAATAATTTGAGTGTTAAATCCCCATTAATCATCATCATTCTCTAGTTTGGATTCTGTGAAACAGCATAAATTTTGCCGAATGATAAAATACTCATTGAAAAAGTCTAAACAATATTGTCTATTGCACCAGGATGTTGTTGTAGCGAGTTCATTACCAAAATGAATGAGTGACAAAATGAAAGCAATAGCTTGATAGGGGCAAAACTCATGGGTTTGGGACATCTACATGCTAATGTTATTGTGCCAGTTCCCACGAAGATAATTTAAAAAATAAAAAATTAAGGCGAACCCAGAAGATGCCTGCCTGTTCTCTCTTATTTCGAAGGTTAGGGTTACATGCTTATGTATGTCCGCAATAACCCCCATTTTGTTTACTAGAAAAGTCAAAGTCCAGCCGAATATCCCAAACGTTTATGGACGTATACTTTTACGTATACGTTTAGGTTAACTTTCCACGCCTACGCCCTCTCCATTGATCGCCACTTAGTCTCGTGTCGGGGACTCGGAGTACAGATCGGTTGGGTCGAGGCTGCTAAGCGGTCGGATAGGCAGAGTGCACCCAATCCTAACCGGGCCAAATAAACATCGTACAGAAACGGAAATATCCGGCTAAGGCAAAAGCGATAGAGTTGCCCCGAAATTCAATAATATTTACTAGCATTCAGCAGCACAATTGCCCTACATATTTTCTAACATTTCACTTCTGAAATGCTGTGGTTCATGTAGTTTTCAAAAACCGGCCAAGTACGAGTCGGACTCGCACACGAAGGGTTCCGTACCGTTATCGCAAAGAACGGCAAAAAATCACGTTTGTTGTTTGGGAGCCCCACTTACATATTTATTTTATTCTGCTTTTAGTATTTTTTGTTATAGCGGCAACAGAAATACATCATCTGTAAAATTTTAGACTGTCGAACTATCACGGTTAAAGAACAGACTACAGGCTGGTGACAGACAGACAGACGGAATTCTTAAAAAGGTGCCGAAAAGCAAGAATAAAAAAAATAAAATTGTTATCTACTGGACCATCTCAACATCTGCCCAATTATATTGGGGTCGGCTTCTAGTCTTACCGGATTGAGCTGAGTACCAGTGTTTTACATGGAGCGACTGCCTATCTGACCTCCACAACCCAGTAACTGGGTAACACGATACTCCTTGGCAAGACTGGTGTCAGAATCTCAGGCTTCTGACTACCCGTAACGACTGTCAAAGATCTTCAAATGACAGCCGGGACCAACGGCTTAACGTGCTTTCCGAGGCACGGAGGAAACTCGTTATGTTGAAATGGTCACCCATCCACGGACCGACCTCGGCAAGCGTTGCTTAACCTTGAAGATCGACCTGTGTGGCTGTTATTATTTAGCCATGAGCTCCTCGTTATCTACTGGACCGATTTCAAAAATTCTTTCACCGTTGGGAAGCTACGCCGCGCTATCCCTGTGTGACATAGGCTACTTTTTATCCCTGTATTCCCACGGCATTTGGAACTACGCGGGTGAAACTGCGAAGCGTCTGCTAGTATATTATAATGCAATATTTTGAATGATGCTTGGAAATAGTTGGCGAAAATGCAACAGAAACTGCAGGGTTTGTTCATGAAACTTTCAGCTGCCTGCCGCGTGGCCAGGCAGGAACATAAACTTTACTTTAAACCGAGGTGAAAATTATCGTTTCAGTAGCCAACGAATAAATACATCTTTGTAACTTTATATTTATTAATTTGTTTATCGTTAGACAGCGTTTGTAAAACTCGTTTCTACACGATAATTTATTTAACCTACACTCACAACGTAATGTCACAAAATAGAAAGATTACAGAAGGGCCACTCCCGCCGTTTCAAAATTGACAGCTAAACTTGACAGATTCACTAAGGTTGCTTAATATAGTGATTCTAAATTTAAATAAGTCGCGGTTGTCAGTCGTGTCCGTAAGCTGCGTCCGATAATTGACTGACAACCGCGACTTATAGAGTATCTAGGTAATGAATGTACATTACGTTGTCGGACTATCGGACGTAAGTCGCGGACGTGACCTTGGGCGTTCGGACGTCTGATAGAGATCTGGCAGCCGCGTCCCATACGACTGTGCACATTTATCAGCCGCGGCTGTAAGTCGCGTCCGTCAGCCGCGTCCGATTATTTGTTCCCAGCTTTGAGTGCAACATTTTACTTCGATTTTCAAACAACATCATAAAATAACTTTTCAATTTTTATAGCTCACTTTTACTTTTAAATGCATTGCCGCTGGACTCATTGACTTAATGTAGAAAAGTAGTGTCATTGTCTATGGATGCGCACGCTGCGCAGTCATGCGCAATGAGAATCAAAAATGCCCACCATACCACATCTTTTTACCGTTTCCACTTTTGATTTATTTCAACTGTACGATTGAAGATAAAATAGTTTATGCAACTGCATTTAATTAGGTATTAAAACACTCGCGTGCTATTATCACATTCGGCTTCGCCTCATGTTATAAAACCACGCTCGTGTTTTAATAACCCCTATTATATGACCATTGCATAAACTACTATTGCCTGACTGCCTCGTTCCTCTAGTGGTCGATGTTAATGCTAAGAGAGACCTTGGCTTTGATTCCTTGGTCAGAAAGGGCCAGAATTTATCAATAGGAGTCCGGAGTTTGGATTTTTGTTGGTTTCGTGGCCCCCATTTCAAAGAACTTCAACAGAATATGCGAAATGTCGAATGTGTGTATGTAGCTTTATAGCGTGGCTTTGTGAATCTACTGTACAAGTTATATTGTAAATTGTATTTTAGAGACCAAGAGATCTTTGACAAAAGGTTAATTCAAGAGAAGGCAATTTCTATCCGTTCCGCGGGGGTGTAAACTTGTGATCTACTCTTTGATAACTTCGGATCGTACCGTACCTTATAGATAACGAGCCTTCCTGACAGCATGATATAATTTAAATTGCGTAAATAGGCGATAACGCACACGTATATTCGACAAAAATTAAGTGAAAATTATTCGAACTGCTTCGCATTGCATCCGCTTATTGGTGTATATTAAAACGAATCGCGTCAAGTCATACGGAAGGTCGCGTAACCTACTGCATAGCTAATATCAATCCATAGAGCTTATTCGTTTGACTACTTACCGCTATTTTCACTGCGTTCACACGTTGAAGATCCCACTTAGAATGCAATTTGTGTTTGACGACAGTAGAATTGAACAACTTCTGTTTGCACGGAACTTTCCTAAATAGGTGGAACAAGGTCAAGATAGGTATCTTGAATTAAACGCTTAACTTTTTCATTAGTTTAGCCAGGGGGTTACCATAAGCTCTTGGAGTAAGGTTATTTTGTGTTTGTGTGTAAGGGTCTGATATGACTTTTATATCTGTCCCTTACGCACACTCAAAATACGTACGAACCCCCTGTACGTCGTTTCCGAACTGGCTGAAACAAAAAAGGTGAGTATTGAAGTCCGAAAATAAATACCACGTGCGAACTATCGAAGATAAAATACAGTAAATCCGTTAAATTCATGTTAGATTTACAATAAAAATACCACTGAAGACGGGATGTCTTGAGTAGTATCTTAAAACCATAAAAAAAAGATTCGAGCTACTCAAATTAGAATTTAATTTGTCCCACAAAAAACATTCATAGTCAACCCATTCAACGTTTTTTTGCAATTTTCTCAAACTGTCAATACAAATCCGATTTCTTTTGGCAAATTACTTGTGTATTTGATGGTTTAACCATATTTCCTTTTTTTAAATACAACCCGTCAACGCTCACCATTTTTCTTGATCACCACACCGTTTGCCTTGAAGTGGTGACCCAACGGAGCACAATGGCCCAATGGCGGGCAAAAAATACACGCAGCGCTATTCATTGAATTTTGAGCAATGAAAACACAATAATAATTCTAGTATGAGAATTCTGAACGCGGTTAGCGGGGTAGATGCGGCGTTTAAGGAATTTCAGTTTGACTACGAATTCTCGATTTTTGGTTTTTGGACTGGTGGGTGAGAGACTTACTGAAATTTAATCATTTTGCTTTAAGTATAGCTATACCTACACCTTTATAAGTAGTAGGTATGAACGGCAATACTTCATAGGTACTACATAGGCAGGTATAATAATTATTACATAAGTAAGTTCGTTGTACTGTTGTTGTGATTTTGAATATAGATAAGTATTTATTTAATACGTTAACAGAAATACTAATAAACTACTAATTTGATGAGAATCACCACTTTGAAAACGTCTTCAGAGTAGTGTAACTTTTTATTATTTTCTATTCCAAAAAAACCTGTTTTATTATTACCATATCCACACCAAATCTCCAAACTAATCCTACATCGCTAATGTTTACACGATGGATGGTGCAAGTATGGGTTCAATGGGAGAATTGGCCTACTTGAGCCACAATAGCTCGGCAGCCCCTGCCGAGATACCACTCGTGTCTGCTGGCCGACCAATAACATGTTTTAATGCTTTTTATAACGTACTCGTGGATACTGCGAGCGATTTAGGGTTGAGTGACTCTGTTTGGATTTGAATTTTTTAATGACTGATTTTTTTGGAATCGAATATTTTTGATGGGTAGTTCAGTCGTGCTATGGCAAAATTAAAAATAAAATCTTTTGAAATGTTTTTAACTGCGTTGTAAGAACCTTTCTGCATAACAAATAGCAGAAAAAGGTGTGTTATCTTGTCGCGATATCGAGCACCAGTAGCAGTTACTGCTTCACCAGCATTATTTTTAGGGTTCCGTAGTCAACAAGAAACCCTCATAGTTGTCCATATCCGTCTGTCCGTCCGTCCGCAGCTTAGCTCATAGACTCTTAGTACTAGAAAGCTATAATTTGGTATGGATATGCATATTAAAAAAAGACATGACAAAAATTCGAAGACTTGTGACATCCACCAACCCGCACAGGGCCCGCGTGGCCCGCGATTACGGCCCATTCCCTCTCACAGAGAGGAGGCCTGTGTCCCAGCAGTGGGAACATTAAAAGGCTGATGGTGGTGAAATAAAACTAGAAAAAAAAACTTTTCTAGGGTACCCACTGTACACATAAAGTGGGAATGTTTTTTTTCCTCGTCTATTCCATGGTGTGTGGTATCGTTCGCGTCGCCTCTACCTTGCCTTGCTAAATGGATGCTTTTGGATATGTGAAAAAATTCACGACAGTAGTATAAATAACGAAATTAAAAGGAAAAATATCACAGCTAAGTAGGCTTTACAAGTTTACGAATTATATTCGACCAACTTATAAACTATATCTACTTGGAAACGTGAAAATTTTGTATATTGATATATGTATATAATGGTTTTCGTATGGCAAAGTTAATTTGGTTCTTCGTTAGCAATGTTCGGTGCTTTCATTATTTGTGAACGTTAGTAATGTTACCTATTCATTTTGGTGAATGTAGCTGTGTATACAGAACCATCTGTGCGCGAGTCAGACTAACACTTGGCCGGTTTGTCGAAATGCAGCCGCCAAACTTTCATTATTTTTGAAATATTGTTCAATAATGAAAACACGTTGTTGTAAAAAAAAAAGACAATAAAAAAGATGGCGGCCAATGCAAATCTTGCGTTAATTTTGGAAACACCTACTAATAAAATCAAAACTAATAACTAGATTGGGTTACCAATTAAACGATTAGATTTATTATAAAACAAAGCTTTATTTGTAGCATCAAACTATGTATCTTTACTTTATGCGAATATTGAGTGAAAAACTCTAAATTGTATGCAGCACGAAACATGTTGAGAAACGTAGGCTTTTCCATTTTAGGGCATCAACGGCTATCAACTATTTCGCTGAAATTATACGAGTCCCTCAAAACTGAACTCGACTAATGCTTTTTATTGTCACTGTATCAATATTTTTGAAAGCGGGTATTTTTAGTAGTACATATTTATATATATATTTGTTTTACTCTTTTAAGCTTATAGATTTTGACCTGTAAAACTTATAGTAAAAACAATTTACCTCTGTAGAATTTCAATAAATCGTTGATTTTATATAATAAAAAAGACGTACGCAAAACCAGAGGCCCAATGATTACAAACGTTCTGGGGAGTTCGCGTTTCTCAAGTTCAGGGTACCTCCGACGCAACGTTACGATAGGAACTCGATAGCGGTACACTTCACACAGGTGTAAAACAGAGCGCGCGATACTGCATAAATTGAATCCGTACAACAAATCAAGTCGAAATGAGACACGTGTGGTTAGGGACACCGATGACTTACTAAGTATTAAAAAAAGAAACATTTTTTATTTTCAGAATTTAATAATCACTGAGCGGCCCAACCGTCCATCCACGGGCTTTTTTTAACCGAAAAAACTTAATTTTTAGCCATTTTAGCAGAGCGGCGAAATATCATCGCTGTGATCTGTATAATAGGTAGGTTGTGTCATGGGTAGAATGGGCGGGGCTACGCAGAAGGGGGCCGGGTATTGGCGGATGGCTGGGGGCAGGCCCCTCGGTTTGGCACCCGAGGGTCGAAGAAGTTGCCTGGCACCATTCAGTGGCCGACCGGCGCGCTGGCAGCATCCTGCGCTCGTGACAGTGAACAGTGACTTGCATGAACAATGTTAGAATTCTACACGAATATGAACGGAGGATTGATGCAGGAGGGCATGCAGCCTCCCATCAGCTGCACTGCTAGAACAGGTCAGTTGGAAAGTGATAAATTCAAGTTTGACATGCGCGTAAAACTTTTCGTGAAAAACTTTTTTAGAAGGTCAGTGGATTTTTTGTGGTTAATAATAAATATTTTTTTATTAGATTTATTATCTAATATCTGGCACCTGATTTATTAGGTGATTAGTTAAGTAAAATAGTTATAGATTTTTTTTTTCAAATATTTTTTTATTTCAATTGTAAAAATAAAAATAAAATATTGAGTAATAAATAAAGAAAAAAAAAGTTTAATCTGATTTTATTCTAAACAAAAAAAAAATAGATATCATGTGCGTCGCAACTATTGCATAAAGTTTGTCAAACTAGAACTTATTTCGTGTAGCGATATTAAAGCTCCCGCAGACAGGCGTGATACGACTATGACACAATCGTTTTTAAAATATATTTTTACGTGTATATTATCCGCTGAACCATTTCTATAAAATGCATTGTCGTATTGTCGCGTTACGCTAGTCTGCGGGCAGCTTTATATTCAACGGACATTGATCGCTTTTATTTTGTGACAACTATATTAAGTAAAGCGAACGGTGCGTTATTTTATACATTCTACATTATATATATTTATATGTAATTTTATGAAAATATTGGAAAAATATCTCCATCATTTTAGTAGAGATTGCTTAACGGTATAGGCATAACTATTTTTGCCAAAATATTTCCTTATACTAAACGTTATATTAATAATGATCGCAGTTTTATTTCCTGAACTGATAAAGAGATTCATAATATCGTTTATCGCATTATCAAAATATTGAACTCATTAAAAATACTTATTATATTTCTAAAATGTGGGACTTATCAAAAACAATAATAACTGAATAATTTACCTACTTTAAAGTTGCGTTCTAAATAATAATTATCAAACCATATAGCTGGTAGCAGTAAACAATATTTTTCCTATGTGGAAATCCTTACGCAGTATAAAACAAAGTCGCTTCTCGCTGTCCCTATGTATGCTTAGATCTTTAAAACTACGCAACGGATTTTGATGCGGTTTATTTAATAGATAGACTGATTCAAGAGGAAGGTTTCTATGTATAATATACGCAGGCGAAGCCGCTGGCAGAAGCTAGTATATTATTAAATAATATAAATACATATATAGATAGATTTATCTTATCGTTTACTAACTACCTACTAAACCTTCAATGAATTACATCACATCACTTTAAGGAACCACTTAAACAAAAGTACAATCAGAATAAAACCTTATTCAATATTACTAATTTCCATAGCGTACTAAAGAAAACTTTTTTACAAAAAAATACTACCGACTTCCAAATAACAAAACTACAAAGTGAATAATAACTTTATTTTTGGTGTCTTTGGTAGGTACCAATTTTTTGAGTTATTGACACCGACTTTCAAAAATAAAGTTACTTTTTATTTTTCACGTTTTTGTTGTACCTACCTAATAGGCAAGTAGTTACGTAAGGTATACTTATAATGCCAGAATAGATTACTTTCGAGTAATCACGCAAGTTTCAAGTGTTCATGAAACTGAACATAACCGGAGAAATAAGAGTGTACCAAGGTACACTGTACACATCTGCGTACCCCTTTAGAGCGTACTGGCGTGATGTTATGTTATGAAATGGTGTAAACAATAAACAGACATGCATCTGCAGCAATCCCGAAAGATTTGCAGTTATTTATTGAAGAGTTCTGTTGTATATCGCCGAAGTTTAAGATCAGATCTTCACCAAATTAAAATGGGACCAATTCTGGAACATATTCTTTCAAATAAACATAAATTTCAAAATCGGTCAACAATTGACGGAGATACCGGTGAACATACATAAAAAAACATAGAACCTTCTCCTTTTTGGTAAGTCGTTTAAAAAGCGTTGAGGGCAAAGCGGGCAAACCATAAACTAGGATGCACTGAAAATAATTTTTCCAATTGTTTTATACAAGCTTGCAAAATATTATTCATATATTTTAGTGGAGCAGCCCGCGCATTGGAATTTATAAAATTTCATATCGTAAAATAATGTAAATGAGCTTACGATACTAACACCACTAAAAGTATTATGGTAGATAAAAACTATTCTGAAGCATATTGTTATTGAAATGTTAAGTAATTAATAATAGCCGGGGTTTTTAAGATATAGCCAATTTATTGTTAAGGAGGGTAGTAAAAGTGGTCGTGGGCTTACTTCGCCACTACGTTACGTTGCTGTTTTAGTTTGAATTTGGTGCAAGAACAATATTATAAACGGGAAATTGAGCAAATTCTGTTGTCTACAGAATACTTGTTTCTTTGAACACGTAAAAAAACAAAATGTCTTCAAGGAGACAAACGCATCAGTGTGCCATTTACGAAGTTCTGAAGATATTAAAGACAACAGAATACCAACTCAGAAGATATCATGAATTGTTATGAATTGAATAGGCTATAGCTGAAAATTTGCAACAATAAAAAGAAAGAACCGCGTTTTTAAGAATTGTCCAACTTGTGGCTGAAAAATTAGAAGCAATTTAGAGAAAAGCATCACTTCCTACTGTGTCGCACACGAGAACCATTTGACTCATAAAAGCTTATCATTTAAAGCTTATCTAATATTAAACGTACAGCTAAAGAGTGGAATTCCCTGCCGGAGTCTGAGTTTCCCGTTAGCTACAAGGTTACTTCTAGGCAAGCGTGCTTCATCGTCGACCATACCATCGTTTACCATCAAGTGAGATAGTGTCAAGCACGAACCAAAGATAACAATTTAAAAAAAAATAGCAAAATCTCTAAAAAGAATGTCTGAACATCAAAAAAAAATATTCTTGCAGAGTAGCAGAGTTTTATTTGAAAATTATGCATTTAAATGTAAAAGTTTAGAACAATGTTATTGTCCGAGAGAGCGTAAAATTCCTATAGAAGAACAGGCGTTTTTGATTGATCAAATACAGGAAAGAATGATTTGGATAGGTGATAATTACTGCTAAATTATAAACAGAATATCGTATTAAACTGCAGAAATTAGTGTCAACTTCGAGTGATTCTGGAGATAGCGTGACTTCTTATGATCTAATAAATTTACTATCCACAATATAAGAAGCTAAGGTAACTAAAAATACTAATAGTATTAGTTATTAATTGCTTATGTTGTCAAAAACCTGCAACCTTTATGGTATTTCTGATAAAGCAGCTGCTCCACTTGTTAATTCTGTATTCGGCGGTATTAGATCTGATTTTGAAGTGGTCGATAATTTAAAAATACAGTTGGCCATTAAGTTTTCATATATTTTTGTGCTTTTCCTTTAAAAAACATTGATTTATATTTGAAATTTGTAGGTTCTTAATGAAAGAATTGAGTTTGATTTTACCTTGTTTTACTTAAATTTTAATCGCATGCGCAGTATAAAAAATCAACTCCATGTGACTTTATTTTACCTTACATTATTTGTTTACTCAAAATACAATAAAATGTAATCTCTTTTTCGAATTCAATCATAAAACTTTTTTTTCCATTCATGAGCAACCCTACTTACTGTTTTGCCCAATCCTCAATATTAATTATCTGAATAGGAATTTCTGGCATAGTTTCCAATCCACTGAATAGGCGAGTGAAACGAAAAACTGTTCAACAATACGAGATCGGCACGTTGACCGGTTAAAATGAAAACCGGTGATTTAACGCAGCGGGCAACCGTGCGTAAACGAGGGAAGCTCGGGTAGGCACGGACTCGACGAAACTATATTAAATTTTTCATAAAATTTACAGCTGATCTGAAAATGATACACAACGAACTCGAATTGCGGTCACGTTTTTTAAATTTTAACCTATTACTATACTGTATTTCGTTTATGCCTTCGACTGTACTTAAAATAACGGACACATTTTATCTCCCTAAATTTAATTTTGCTACTTAATAAGTGTTTATTTATCACATAACGACATAATTATGTACAAAAACAGATAATGTTTTCATCTTTTAACCTTGAAGCATTATTTCGTATTTGCTTCTGCAAGCAACTTCGCCCGTGTGAAAATCCGAAAGTACAAACAATATATCCAATATATTGAATCTAGATATAAAAATCAGAAAGAGAAGAGAGGTTAAGATTCAATCTATATCTTTACGTCAAAATTCATCAAAATTGAACAAACAGACAGAAAAATCACAACAGTTTCAGTTAAACAGTTTCACAGTAACAGTTTAACCGGTTAAACTGCGCAATAATGCATGAGTTTCAGAGAAATACTGACATATTCGTGTTTCGTGTCACTAGGCAAACACTAACTAAAACATTTATTTGTAATCAACATTGAACAGTAAGTAATTAGTAGTACATATTTGATGAACAAAGCTCGTGATTCGATGCTTTGTACAAAGCATAAAGCAAATATAAACGAAATGTTTGTGCGAATACTACGAACATGATAAAAGAATATTGTTTTTGTTCTTTTGTTGAATTCCGAGGGTTTTGTTAATAAAGTGACGATGACAAGCCCATCGTTCCTTATCCTAAAACTCTAATCCCAATTATAAAATAAAAATTAAATGAGTATAGCATTTTAGCAATATCCGAATTTGGTTCAACTAGAATGCTAAAAAAGGCACTAACATTTTTAAAAATCAGGCTACATTTAAAAAATGTTTGATATACAGGCATTATTTATATCACTACATTCGACAGCTTAAAAACATTTAGTTCTTAATTCTTTATTGTACACCAAAAACAACATTACCATACAGTGTGATAATAAAGTACATGTACAAAGGCGAGCTCAAAAACATTTAGTGATGTACTAATGCGGTACCGATATTAAATTTCTTATAACAAACGACTTTATCAATGAAGAAATTTTAATCGATTTATTTATTTTATTTTCCTTATAATTTTGTATTGTTTGAAATCAAATCAAATTGCATCCATAATGCATATGCCGGTGATAAATATTAATAACAAAATCGTAAGTATTTTAGTTATTTTATTTGCTGTTTTTTTCTATATTTATATATCCATTATTACTTTTTTTTAATGTATACTTGCCACCTTTACACTGCTCTATTTACTGCTATGAAAATTCGATTAAACTGTTAATTTTAATTTCTCGGTGTATCGGGGCGAATAAGCGCTTCGCTCGCGTTTCAGTTTCAAAATCAAATCAAATCTTTTTATTGTGGGCATAGGTTATACAGACAGATGTTAGGTAAATTACAGTTCCATTATGTCCTGCCTAGTAGGCATACAATAGTTAAGTCAACATGCAAAATATTCATAGGTATCACATATCACATTTATAGCAAATCTTACAAAAAAATAATTAGATGCGTGGTGACTCCCAAAATTTATTGTTTTTTTTCTATTTTTGAGTGAAAATCTTAATGCGGTTCACAGAATACATCTACTTACCAAGTTTCAATAGTATAGTTCTTATAGTTTCGGAAAAAAGTGGCTGTGACATACGGACGGACAGACAGACAGACATGACGAATCTATAAGGGTTCCGTTTTTTGCCATTTGGCTACGGAACCCTAAAACAGGATACAGACGGCGTCATCAAATAGCAAACCTCGCGTAGCAAAATACCTTATTCTGGCTGTACACTCTCGAGCTAGAGCACGAGTAAACGCTTTACATTGAGTTTTTAAACCGAATACTTCATGATTGAACTCAGTACTTAAAGCAATTACATCATCGTCGCGGGATCATGGCAAAAGTTTACAGCCGGCATTAGAAAAGGGATTTACAATTGATGATGCTGTCCCTACTTAGAGGAAAGCGCAAGACGTAGTATCGCATTTACGTTTTTATTTGCAATATAAACGTTTTTATTTTCTGGAATAGCTCGCAAATACTTTGATCCAAATAATCATTTAATTTATTGAAACTTTTAATTGCAACTCGTACCAAATTAATGAATATTGTACAGATAGAGATATGGCTATTTAATCCAACGAAAACAAAGTAGTTGGTACTATGTTGTAGTAACCTTAATGAAGATTTTTTTTATTGGTATTCACATATACTTTTCTATCTGTTTAGGATAAACATAATAATAAATGAAGGATGACAAGTATCTTGACTTGGCTCGCGAGGTTGTCGACATGTGGGAAGTGGATACAGCGATCATTGTACCGATAGTCGTGTCAGCCAATGGCTTAATAGCCACGAGCCTCGACCAACACCTTAGGAGGCTCTCGTTAGGCGGCTGGGTCAAGGGCCTGATCCAGAAAGCAGTATTGCTGGACACGGCTCGTATTGTTAGGAGGTTCCTCTCTCTGGAGCCCTGACCGCCGGTAGCTTGGACCCTGTTCCCGATACCGGTGGGCCTCTATTTTTTATATTTTTAAATGTTCTTTTTTTTTGTCATTTAATTTATAAAATATTTAAAAATGTAAACAATAAGAAAAGAAACTGAATAAAGGAAATGATGGATGATAATATTTACTTGCTAAATAATACTGAAATCCCAAAAAAGAAATTTGCATGCAATAATAAATGGAGGTTTACATTGAATTTTAAATTATAATAAATTAATGATTCAGTTTCATAATTTTAAATGTAGCAACATTAAAGTTGTGAATTACCTGGAAAATATTTTTCTCCGTTATCAAGCCAACAAATAAAATTAAACCAATCAACGATTTAACTTACCTGCAGTTGATACTTCGAAATTGAGGATGAAAATTAAATATTATTCAATATTCATTTTGTATCTATGGATGAAATGTTATTTACAATATAATTTTATTTATTACTAGTGGTTCGCTCCGGCTTTGTCTGGGTCATAATAATTTATACTTAGCCTTTATCCACTTGGAAATTATGTTCCTTTCAAGTAGTTGTAGTGGTTCCAGAGAATAACAAACACACAATTTCGTCCTCTATCTTTATAATATAGTTAAGACTAACCTCAGCCCGCGCCTTCGCTCGCGTAAAATGTATTTTATAAATGCTAGAGAACTTTATACTGCGATGAATTGTATCTATTTGTTAATCCAGGTTATGAACCATGTACGTGAATTTTTATCGAAATCTGTTCAGCCGTTTTTGCATGATTACAACACAAACGTACATTAATACTTTCACAATTATAATATTGATATTCCAATAGCCAGATAACTTGAAGAATACGTCATGGCCATGTTTGACATAATATTTTCTACACAGAAGCTGTTGAACCAATCTGAGAAACATAATAAGTTGCAAGTCTAATAAATGTGAATTCGACGCTTAGAAAATGTAGAAAATATAAATACCTATTTAGTAGAAATTACAAGTAACTTGCTTCTGCCCGCGGCTTCGCACGCGTAAATAGCCAAGGGAGCACGCTATCGGGATAAAAAATTCTATGTCCTTTCCAGGGTCTCAAACTATCGCCATACTAAAATTTATCTAAATCGGTTCTGCCGAGAAAAAGTAAGAAACAAAAACAATCAGTGTTACTTTCAAATATATCATGTTAGTATGGATACATAAAATAAGTAGTGCTTTTATCAACTCATCATAAATTGCAACCTCAACAGAAAATATTATCGAATTTTAATGGAAAATATGATTTTCTACAAAAATCTTTTCTGAAACCGACTAATCCATTTAACCACATGCAATACGTGTTCAGCCTTTATAAAAAATAATAAAATAAAAAAAGGCTTTTCACGCGAATGATTCTCCGATTTAAGCCTAGTCGCACTTCTTTTGTGCCCTGGCATTCCAACGACTCATTGAGCGTAGACAGTGCTACGAGGCTACGGCGTAGCGGCGTCGTAGCCCCGTAGTCGCCTACGCGAATCAATAGCGCGATTCCCTTTGTTGGCTGAACACTGATAAGGTTGGCGACTGATAACATTACTCGGACTTGTATGCCTGCCGCTGGTTGTTAGCTACAAGACTTTTTTATTTCGTTATCTCTGGGTTTTATCGTCACAGGATTCTAAAGCTAAATAAAATCTGAATACTGAAGTTTTACAAGAAATTGCCATAAAGAGCTAATAAAAACAAACGATTATTATCTTTAACATTACAAGCCAGTTTCTATATCCAATAGTGTAAGTACAATAAATTCGCTGTCCGCTGCATGTGGAAGTCATTCCTGTTTCGCCGCTAACTTCTTCTACTTCACGGAACGGATTTTGATCAGGTGTTTACTAATACATAGAAAGAGCTATAAACGAGGAAGGTTTTTGTATATATTTTGTCCCGTGTGAATCCGGGGGAAAAGTTCAATATCACAGTGTTTTGACGCAGTTTGTTTTGATGAGAACAAAACATACATAACATCACGCCTATATGACGAAGGGTTGTGCAGATAGATGATCTATCAACATCATCCACATTTCGCCAATTATGTTTCAGTTCAAAGTTCCAGGTCAAAGAAATGAAAAAGGACTGAAGGAAATAATAAATACTGACGTAAAGTCACACAAACGAGTCTTGGCGACCGAGTTCGCAGAACCCGTAAAAATATCAGATTAGCTCGTGACCAGTTTAAGGGCGGTCACGCACTATATCCGATCCGTGTCCGTGATTTGTGTGCCGAGTTGAGAATGTTCTGAAGGATAGAGTTCCGATGAGTTGACGGATTTAGTGCGTAAGCTTCCCTACAACTTCTTGTACTACGGCTACTTCGGAACTGAAATTTTGTCGGATTCGGATCGGATGTAGTGCGTAACCGATGATGGATGGGTGGTATTTTACGCTAGAATTAGAAAAATACAAAGTTTGCTCACTGCATTGACCAAATATTAAACGACGATTAAAATTTAAAAATCTAGAATTCCCGGATGAAATATAATTGAATTTCAGCTAGACTGCCAGACTAAATAAAAGACAACCAAAATGAAAATGGAGTATTTAAATCGTGACGAATTTTCCATTCGTACTCAAAAACTTTTTAACAGTCGTATTAAGACAGAAGAAGTTTTGATTGTTTTAATACGTCTTTATTAATATTCTTATACAAGGGTGAACCCCTTGTATAGTAGGTATTATCTCATTCCACAATGTAGGCATGCTAGCAAGTAGATGCAAACGTATAGTGAAGGCATTTGTCCCGCGGTTTCAGCCCAAGGTGCCTGAAACCGCAGCTCGAGCATAGCTAGGCATATCTATAGTTTTATACATATATATTATATGCTTGTCTCTTTCGTCTACGAACGAAAGAAGAGTACGAAAGATGTGTTAAAGCAGAAATGTTACACTTGGTTTAGGATATTTAATAATGGCCATTTTTTAAAGAGCGTCATAATTTTTAAACGGAAGATGTTTTATCACGTTATCTATTCTTTATCCCGTGAACCGATTAGAATTGCACACCTTTTATAACGTGCATTTCGAGGGGTCGTGGTTCGTGCAGTGGACTTGTTTTTTTTTTTTATTGATGAATTATCTTAATTTCGAGAGGTGTCTTAATGGATTCAAAGCACCGTTTTTTTAATATTGAATTAAACTTCTGAGGAATAGAAAAATCGGTTTGGAAAATACGGGTTACTGTGAAGACGTTTCCCTTCGTGTTGGCTAGACTTCCAATTACTAGGCGCACGTTTCTATTCGTCTCATTGTTTGTACTTTTGGCGGTCACATATAAAACTGTGGTCGGATAAGTAGTGGTTTAAGCCCTACTGTGGGACATCGATTAGCCTTCAAAATAACTATTGTTTTTCGCTGAAATTTTGTTGGCTGGGTTGATTGCCGTGACCCCAAGGTTAGGGCACGCCCCTCTCCGGGGCGTGTCTTCCCCGCAGTCTAAGGAGCGCGGTAAGGCGCCTTATTTTACTCCGCAGCTTTCGACAGTAGCTATAGATACGTGTAGGTATGTAACCTATACTCGATGGGTGGTGTATTCTAGCTGAGTTCGCGATTTAATCAATAGTTCGCCCCGAGGGTGAACGACAGGATCTTTAACCTTCATTTAATCTCAGATGCGAGATTTGAGTAGTCTAATCCTTGATGTAAAAGTTTGCCCTTGTATGAAAGCTAGGTGAAAATAAAAATAATATTAATTATATATTTAAAAATATTTGCATAATGTAAAAATACTTCGAAAGAAAAATATATTTTTACGCCAAATATTACGTAACTAAGTATGGCATAAAAAAACGAGAAAATAAAACATAGTCAATACCTAAGTACAAAAATTGGGCAAATAAGCTTTGCTTTTATTTTTGTTCAAGTTATAGAGAAATTCAGTGTAAGCCGGCTAAGGTAAAAAATTACAAAAAAAATCTTAATTCACAAATAAGCCTCCTTGGTACCTACAGAATTCAATACTCAACAAATATGAAACTTTGTATACAGTCGCATAAAACACTCGCAATCTCTTACAATATTTTAAACCGTAAATAATGTCCACAATTTCAAATTATTTCATAAATGTTGCATTTGCGAATACCTGCGAAGTTTTCAGAATTAATACAATTTACGAAATATGTAGTGCAACTCAGTAAAAATTTCGCCGTGATAACTGTACGGGTGAAGTAATTTGTCAATCCCTAGCATCAATTGAAATGAGATATACATAATAACTTAATATAGCAACATACTAACTTTACCTAAGTTTTCACGGTGAGTCTTTTTACAGACTGCAAGGAAAGGGTTATTTACAAAATCGACAGACTGTGAATAACTCCTCTATCAAATAATTTATTTGTCTGTTACTTAACTTTTTATTTTTACTTCTTCGTAATTATTTTTATGTTTTGTATTGTGTTACAGCAATTAAATCTGGAAATGAGATTACATTTTCTTAACGAATAATTTTCGACAAGAGTTTTAGTGGTCTACTATTTTTTTTTGTAAATCTCGGTTTTAAGTGAGATCTCATTTTCAGATTCAAAGCCCATTCATATGCAGATTGACTATGCAGTGTTACATACAAAAGTTATGCTTATGTCTGATTAGAGTGCATGTAAGGTTTTTAAAGAGTGCGTCACCGTCTAAGCTATTAGTAGACCGAATTGAAAAAACTTATAAAATTCCCCAGAATTATTAAAACTTCAATGTAAATAAGGACGAAATTCCTATAAATTCACAGTAAGATAATTAGTGAATTCGCTTGTACAGGCAGAGAAATTGATTACTTATCACCTAAAGGTTGAATGCCACTCACTTGCACGCAAAGACCTTATACGTTAAGAAGTATAAGGTCTTTGCTTGCACGTTATAAAATGACATGTCTCTAAAGAAAGTCACATTCTGTCAGCGAAAATGATTTTGAAAAAGTTCGTAATGTACCGGAGACATGCGCTACCGAAATTCATGAACCTAGTCAATCCCAAACATTTAACATATCGTCTTTTATCTAAGCCCTAAGGTCTATTTGCCTTTGTCGCAGATAGATTCAAACTTACTGAATTTTACTGAGAATCGTAGTCAATTTCCCTGATTTATAAAGCAACAAAAGTAAACGTTTTGTGAGTCAGTCGTGGTGCGTCCTACTGCAAAAAACTCATGGATGATCGCCCGCGCCTGTGCCGAGCTCGGCAACTTTGTCACCGAGCGTTTACCGACCGCGACGCCCGCACGTTGCCCGACAGCAGTAACTCAACCGTGTCTCTTGCTTTTGAATAAGTTTGCCAAAATATATCTATTACATAGAGGGTCTGACCTAGACAAAGTGACATTCTACCAGCAGCTGTATCGATTGTCAAAAAGTTCCAATTGATGCGTTTCCTAAATGTGGCTGTGTCCACATGAGGCTTTAGACACTTGTCCCGCCACCGACGATGAAATTAGCTATTGATCGATCGTATAACAAAAGACACAGATCCTTTGCCAATAAAAGAGACACATATATTAGTTGTTGATCGCTGGCTGGTCCCACTGCCGGCAAGTTTGTCCCAGTGACAACAGCTATCAAAAATAACACTCGTACAGCGATACACGCTCGGCGTTGCTCGCTTGGTGGTCAGAACTCACGCCGAGATACTAAAAAAACCAAATCGTGCAGGACTGACTGCCCGAGTGAGTGGTGCGACTAATCGCCTGTCGCACAAAAACACTCGCTCATAGCCGAGCGGGAAAACTATCGGAACTACAAATTCGCTTCTCGCTGCTCTCCAACTCGTATCTAGGTGCTATCTGTACTCGTTGCTCCGTATTCGTTGGCGGTGGGACAAGTGCCCCAGACAAGTATCATTCGATGGCCAAAATCAAAAGATGGTCGAAATTCCAAAATCAAGGTACTAATCATGTGATATTTCGATAGCGCTTGACAATTCCAAACGCTTTCGTTGATATAACGTCTCTTGTCTTGAGCATATGGTAAATCCCTTACACGTATATTTATTATGTACCTAACAGGATACTACACCTTGGCCCACCTGGTAATCTCTAAACCGACTACGAAGCCAGGTGGGTCGCTGCAGGCACAACCTAGTTAGATGGGGGTACTCCAATGACCCACAGTGTGATTGCGGAGCCAGGTCCCAAACAATGCCTCACCTTTTGTCGTGCTCTCTGTGCAACAACACCTGCACCTTAAAAGACCTCTGTGAGGCAAATGACAACGCTGTTGGCGTGGCTGAATTCTGGTCAAAATATATTTAACTTTGGAATCATCGATACGAGAAGAAGAAGAACAGGATATTTAATATCTAGACTTGAGACAGATATTCAAATTTAAAATAACAAAGTGTAGATACAGAAACCGCAAATTAGGCACTCCCACGCATTGAAATACAATTAAAGGGGGCAACCAGTTAACATCAATTTTCATTCTATGAGCAGGATCAATGTAATCATGAATAATTCTATCTGTATCCTGTATAAAAACTATGTAAAACCTTACATTCGCTAGGCACTATCCATCATGATATACTCAGCTAAATCATTTTACACTGCATACACAAAATCGCAGCCAGGCGCAAACTATTTGCCATCTATAGTGTTCTAGCACACTTGCAAAAGTTTGGCTCCAATTTTGTTTTGAAGCAGAAATATTCGTATTTAAGTGAACTCAAACTAAATGCTTAGTGTTTCTAAACTACCATCTGGAATGTTGATATTGAGCTTCTGTGGAAGTTTGTACTGTTTTAAGCGTTTAATGAAATATGATGTGATGAAAAATAGTTTGTTCTCAAATGGAAATCATACACGTGTTCAACTCGTTTTTGCTTCAACTTTCACACGAAAGTTCTCAATTTATTATAACCCAGAGGTTGACTGTTGATTAACAAACATTTATATTGTTGGACCTGCCACATACTGCTAACCTTGGCGATGTTACCACAGAGCTCAGTGCCAGCATCAAGCGGGAGAAGATCGTGGAGATCTGCGAGGGCTGCGGCCAGAAGATCCAGGACCGCTACCTGATGCGCGTGGGGGAGTTGTCCTGGCACGAGCACTGCCTCAGCTGCTGCGTCTGCGGCTGCCCCCTCGCGCACACCTGCTACACCCGCAACGCCAAGCTTTACTGCAAGCCCGACTACGATAGGTAACTCCTCGATAAAACCTTCGACGGCAAAATTAAATTTTGCTCTTGAAGGTTTTGTTTTGTTTACAGTCTTCTTGATTTTCAGTTGTCCTCATAACCATAATTAGGGTAAAATTATTGATCATAGGATACGACATATGTGCACAACAGCGAATACTCCTCTGCTAAATGCTAGCGTAATGCCATGCGACTTGCTAAGCGATTGAATCTTAATCTTGTTATTGCAATAATCAGTTGTTGTCCTATAGATTGTTCGGGGTCAAGTGCACCAGGTGCGGCGACCGGCTCCTGCCGCAAGAGATGGTCATGCGAGCTCAGCAGTACGTGTTCCACATACAGTGCTTTGTGTGCGTTATGTGCTGCCAGCCGCTACAGAAAGGAGAACAATACGTGATCCGAGCGGGACAGATCTTCTGCCGCCAGGATTTTGAAAAGGAAATGTATTTGATGCAACACGCCGAAGACGATATGATACTAGATGATTCCGAACGCCCGCGAGACGGACGGCGAGGCCCAAAGCGCCCGCGCACTATACTAACTTCAGCCCAGCGCAGACAATTTAAAGCTTCCTTCGAAGTTAGTCCAAAGCCATGCAGAAAAGTGCGAGAAGCATTGGCAAAGGACACCGGGTTAAGCGTCCGAGTTGTGCAGGTGTGGTTCCAGAACCAGAGGGCTAAGATGAAGAAGATCCAGAGGAAGGCGAAGCAGGAGGGCGAGAAGAACAACGACAAAGAAAAGGACAAAGATGAAAAGAGCATCAAACAGGAGTCCCCGTCAAGCGAGCACGGAAACTATCTAGGTCTGGATGGATCCTACTCTGCCTCGAGCCAGCCGCTGAACCCTAATCTACCATATTCTCCTGACGGTATGACCTTGCACCATTCATTTCAACTATAAAGTATGCACTAGACTTTTCCACTTGCACGGTTAATTCACTTACAAAAACAGCGTGAATACCGAGTAGTTTTACAAAAATAAAAATAAACTTTAACCATTTGATTACATTCATTTCCGACGCTGAACGTCGAACACTCGCTAGACAATAGGTATGCAGAACGAGCGTGAACTTACAACATTTTGCTTTCACTCTATAAAATTATTCTTCATTCAAATTTTTTAGTTTAGTATTTTCATTCATGCGGCGTCTTGAATGGGCGAGTATTTTTACGTTTGCAATAAAAATAAATTTGTTTGTTTTCAGACTACCCAGCGCACTCGGGAGACAGTTTCTGCAGTTCAGACATATCGTTGGACGGAAGTAACTTCGACCAGTTAGACGAAGGTGCGTCTGATACGATGAGCCTGCAGAATTTGGAGGTGCAGCATCACTCGCATCAGCACCCTGGGCACTCTGCGCACGAGCCGTTGAACCTGGGCACAGGATCGGTGGTGAACCCCATTGATAAGTTATACCTGATGCAGAACTCTTACTTCAGCACTGATCATTGATTCAGCGTGGGTCGTGGCGCTGCCGCCGGCCTGGTTCCCCTGTTCGGCCAGCGACAGCGCCCGGCCACGGTCCCAATAAAATGCACTGAGACTGCGACTAGTCACAACCTGGCGTTCACCGACACTTATCAAACGGCCGCATTGAACCTGACTGATACTCCGTTGAACCATATTAGGTAAAGTGATTGAGTGTTAAACAGTTTTACAATAAATGTTCAGTAGTAAATTGTAGATCACGAAGTAAGGGCAGATACTTTGAGTATGGTAGCTACAGGAAAATTTTGTTAGGAAAAATGAATAGTTGAACATACAAGCTTTTCTACCTACATGTTTTACTGTAGTTGCTGGACCCACATAGTTTATTGTGCATTCAAAGGCTACCATTACTCATATACATAAACAAACGCCACATAGAGGAAAAGTCCCGCGCTAAAAAAAATATATTATGTTCAGAAGAGCCTTTTTACATGTAATTTCATCATTATAAAAAAAATCTGCTGAAACATTCTTTATAAAAAAGTTTCTGGTGATTAACTAATTGATGTCGTTAGAATGGATCCAGTCTCTAATTAACATTGTACCTTTTCTTTAAGTGCCAATAAATTCAGCTTTCCTAAAATAATTATGCTTCACAGAAGTATCTATAACTAGTGGTTGTCAGGGTCTTCAATTATTTAGTATTTTCACTTCTTATAATGAAATTGATCAGTATTATGTGATGTGGTTTACCTACTACTTGTTGTTACAATGTTTATCAGAGAGATTTCAAAGATCAGTGGCATTAAAATACTATGGATTTTCTATTTTACAAGAAAACCAGTAAAAACACTATATTTTACAGACCTCTTTTTTTAATTATCTTTGGGAATGTCCTAGCTTTCTCAACTATGCGGCGTTAGTTTATTCCGCCCTATATATTACTCAATAAAAAACACAGTAACATTTTACGTAAATCTTGATGTCATGCGTTTGGAAATAAAATAGGTACCGTTGTAGTGAACACTCATATCTTCAAAATATTTAACAATATTCTCAAACTATCATAATTAGATTAGAGTTTTATTGGCTGCATTTATAATTCTAAAATAGATTTTATATATTGTATATAATGTACAGAGAATAATAAAAGTAAGAGAATTAGGTTTTCAACCTATACCTACTAGGCCAAGATTTGAAAATATGATTGTGTAGAATATTCTTTTGAGATATAGTCCATGTAACGACTGTAGTTAAATCATAAAATGTACATACATCAAATTAAATGTGGGTATAAGTAGTGGGTGTCTAAATAATGTATGTGTTATAAATAAACCCTTAAATATTATAAATGTTTACAAATCAATCCGACACGTATAGTAGATTTCAATTATCATGAATATTATACAATTTTGTCTTCTCTTTAAATCTTCCTCAGACGTGTCTGACGCGACAATGCAACAGCGCATTTTCAAAGATTTAGAATGGCTCTATAAAAAACGACGAAAACTAGTTGTCTTATTGTCACGACACACCTTTCTGTGGAAGCCCTTATGTGTCTAACAAATCAACTCTATTTTAATGTAATCGATGTGTTTCCAAATTATGTTAATAATAATAATTTTAGAATAATCACTTTAAACACCCCTTCTAAGATACAGTTATAGATGTTGTATAATAAATATACATGTTTACAGTAGTTATGGCCTATTTATCCACATAATAACTTCAGGCAAACCTAGTCATTTCTTATTGTTTCTTAGTCAAAATAGTTCAATAGTTTTAGAAGTTATTTTATTATTTCTAAGAAAGTTCGTTTACGTTAATGTTTTAAATGTAAGTAGGTACAAATAACCCGCGGACAAACGTCTCTAGTCAAACTACTTGATTGTTATGTCCATAGTCATCTTTGCGAACATCTGTAAGGACTCGTATTATATCAGGCGCGGATCTAAAAAGACCAAAGTGACTGATGGTTTCCGATTTTTGAAACGGGTTTCATGACCTTTTTAAATGTGGTCGAGGATCCGCCACTGTGTATTATATAGTTTATTCGGTAATTTTATAAATTGATGTAAATTAAAATGATATAAAGAGTTACTTGTTTCATTGATCTCACACTGAATTCCACCAGCAACGCCATCACTGAAGCCGAGGGTGGCTGCGGTGGCAAAATACCTGAAGCTCGAAGTAAATGGAGTACGTCCCTAAGCTTAGTAAAGTTCACGGTAAAGTATACTAAAGGTAAGCTCATGATTTGATCTATCCATTGACCTATTCACACATATACCCACTCTATATAACATCATAGACGATGTAAATTCCTTCATCATTATCCTCATCAGCCTACAGCAGTCCACAAGACATAGGCCTCTCCAAATGCACGTCATTTGTTTCGGTTCCGGCAACACTCGTCCAGTTGCTACCGGCCACTCTGCCAAAATCGTTGCTCCACCTAGCCCGAAGGCTTCCAACATTACGGTTACCAGTACGCAGTCTGCACTCAAGAACACATCTACCCCAAGTCCCCAACGGTCATTGGTTCTACGGCTAATATGGCCAGCCTATTGCCACTTCAGCTTGCATATTCTGTGAACTACGTCGGCAACTGTGGTTCCCTGCATAGACCATTCCATAGTTCGCTGAGCGACCTTAAACTGTTGCAACAGCCGTATCGTGAGTATCCATGTCAAGTGGTCACAACAGATACCGCTAGACATGCATGAGATTCTAGGTTCGAGTTCCGGGGAAAAGCATCATTGCATTTTCCATCAAATTTTTTTCAGTAGCAGCCCAGACTTCGTATTTGTCATAGGTGGTATCTATATGTGAGTGTAGTAGAAACTTCTCCCTGAGTTTTCGGGTAAAACAGAGGTGATGTTTTATTATAATATAAGCTACTGAAGCAAAACCAAATCACGATGTAGACTAACATACCTACCTACATCTAGTAGGTAGATACAGTCAAGGTTTGGGTCATGAATGAATCATGTCTACTCTAACTCATTAAATTTTGCTAAGTTAGGTATTTCATTTTGCCGCAACAGACTTGGTCAGGGTTCCGAGGATTGCCAAAAGTAAGTAGTAAGTATCTTCTTTGGTGGTGGTAGTGTAAGTAATTAAAATTAGGTACCTATCTTCTCACTTAAGGATTAGGCACCTGCTTAAGCCGGTAGACAAAATTGTCATCGTTGTACAATCCATCAGGATAAGGATACTAGCTATGGGCGCCGGCAGGGGTGCAAGAAAGTTAACTTAAACCCCCCTAACTTTCAAAAGCATGTATATATAAATCATCCAAAAATTAAATAGTAAGTATATAAAAAGCCTCTGATTAAAGAACCAAGCATATCCGAGGTGAGGTGATTAAATTTTTCAGCTTGCTTGACTCACTCTAGCATCTTTCTGCTTTATTTCCTATTCAAGGCGTGGGTCGTGAAGATGCAACTCCTGAAAATAGTTGGCGCCCCTGAACCTACCCAAATCGTGGCGGCACCTCACCTCTCGTGCGAGATCGTAGGTTGAAATCCGGGCACTGCCAATCTGTGTGACATTTTCTATTCATATGTGCTATCTAAGTTTATGTGGGTCATCTCTGGCAACGGTGAAGGAAAACATCGTAGGAAAATCTGTTTTTTTAGTTAATATAAGTTTAAAATCACCAACCCGTATGAGAAGAGTCCAATTCCCTGCAGTGAGACAGTAACAGGCTGGAGTTATTATTATTATTCGAGGTGAGGTCCTGAAGAAGTACCGTCTTAAAACAATCCTGCCAGCGCCCAGGAACCTAACCATTTAGTTAGGTTCAATATCCTAACTATAATTAGAACCTATGATAACTTTCACCCACACAAAGCACAAGCTATGGTGAATGAAAGCTGTGTGTTCTTCATCTCAAATGTCTAATAAAAAACTTTTTTGCAAAAAAATACTACCGACTTCCAAATAAAAAACTACAAAGTGAAAAATAACTTTAATTTTGGAAGTCGGTGTCTTTCTTTTTTCCCATTTTTTTGCGATATGGACACCGACTTCCAAAATTAAAGTTATTTTTCACTTTGTAGTTTTTTATTTGGAAGTCGGTAGTATTTTTTTGCAAAAAAGTTTTTTATTTTTCCCTTTTTAGTTGTACCTAAATAAAATAGGCAAGTTGTTTAATAAGGTAGGTACCTATAACGCCAGAATTGATTACCCGAATAACATGAAACTTGAACATAACCGGTGAAATGAGAGATCTGCGTACCCCTTTAGTGCGTACTGGCGTGATGTTATGTTATGAAATGGTATATACAATAAACAGACATGCGATTGCAGCAATCCCGAGAGTTTTGCCGTTATTTATTGAAGAGTTCTGTTGTGTATCTCCGAAGTTCTTCATCAGACCTTTACCAAATTAAAATGGGACCAATTTCGAAACATACTCTTTCAAACAAAAAAAGAACTTTCAAAATCAGTCCACAATTGACGGAGATATCGGTGAACATACATAAAAAAATAAAAAAAAAAAAAAAAAAAAAAAAAACATACAAGAAGTCGAACATAGAACCTCCTCCTTTTTTGTAAGTCGGTTAAAAACTTTGTAAATAAGTACTAGAACGTATGCGTAAGTTGCGGACTCCAGCTTTACTCAACTTATGTTAGTCAGTAATGAGTTCAAACAATGGTTATATGGAATTGCCGTTCTGCAGTACTGGCTATCAAATTTGTTTTTGTTTGGCTATAACCCCCAGTTTCCCAGCTCAAAATTATCGGAGAATTAATGTGATCTACAGCTGAATTAGCAGCATCTTTCGACGGTAGCATTAAAACAATATTGATCCATATGCGTCAAATTAGCAAGGTAAAAAGCTTGACAAATGGGTGTCCCACGAACTTAATGATCGCCAGAGCGAAGTCCGAGTCCAGACGTGCTTTGCACTGCACAACAGGCACACAAACGAAGGCATTTTTTACCGCATTGTTACCTGCGACGAAAAATGGATTCTGTCTGACAATCGCAAGCGCTCAGCAAGTTGGTTGTATCCTCGTTCAGCACCTAATCAATGCCCTAAACGAAAACTTACCCCTAGAAAAGTGATGGTCTAGCTAGAACCTGTATGATTCATCACAGCTTCTTACCAAACGGGATGAGCATTACTGCGGATGTATACTGTGAAGAACTGTACACGAAGAATTATGGAGAAGTTCGCACGCCTCCAACCAGCGTTGGTCAATCCCTCGTCTCCACTGCTGCACGACAAAGCGTGACCTCATACTGCACAGCAGACTGTCTCCAAGTTACAAGACCAGGTGTTGGTAGCTCTCCGTCATCCGCCATACTCACCAGACCTTGCACCTACAGACTTCTACTTTTGCCATAATTTGGATAACTTCTTGGCGGGAAAGAAATTCAATACTCGAGAGGCAGTACAAAATGCCTGTGAAGAATTTGTTGCCTCCCGTCTAGCTGATTTCTTCAAGAATTAATCTACATTAAACATCGATTGCATGGTTGATTACTTTCATAGGTACAGACCTAATAACATAATCTAACTAATGGTCAAACAATTAACTCTCCAACAAACTTGACCATTTGTGATGTTATTGATGAAAACAGGCATTCTACTGAAATTTGAAATCATTGGCTAGTATATATAACCATTGGTTAAGTTAACTACGGATCAATAAACTGGGCCAAAGCGCGTATTTTGGGGTGGTATAAATTTTCATTCGATTAACCCCAGCTCCTCGTGGATGGCCAGGAAGGGACGTCTCTTGAGGAAATATGTAGGTAATGATATCTTATTAGCTATTTATAAGTACTAGTAAATACCTAGGTACTTCATACAAAATCTAAAAGCGACGATAATCATCACATAAGCATGTCGCTGACGCGAACTCGTAAGTTTTAACCATACCAAAAATCTCATAACGCGGCTAAAGAAGTGTTTACTTCAAAATTATCCTTCATTCAAGTTAATTCCTTTTTTCTTTTTCTTTATGAAACATCCACACCAAGGTGACATTACGTGACCGTGTCGTAACAATTACTTTCGGTGTAGTGACATCTATATTTAAATAATTAGGATTTTTGTTACAAGATGCAGTATTTACTCTATACCTTGATGGTTCACAAAAATTTAGATAGATGGCGCCACTTGAAACTATCCAGAAAGCACCTTGTAATCTGTCTTGTGTGTCTGTCGTTCTTCCAATTGTAATTATATTGTAATTGTTGTTCTTATAATGTGATGACTACAGATATATGACGTTACTTACCTAATCAAATCACGAGATGCTTCGAAACAAAGTGGATAATTATTAACGCCATCTATAAAATGATTACTAAACCATAAAGATGTATGGAGAAGGTCCAAGTCGCGACGTCTTTCTACAATGACATGTACTCTTGAACTCTAAAAAGTTTCCAAAATAGCCACCATAAACAAAGGGCGCTATCCGCGCCCGGCAGGACAATCAATGATAGTCCCGAGACTTTTGGGATAGTGGGAATGGCTGGGACGCCTGGGACTGTTTCGGTATAATTAATCAAAATCGCCATGTTACTATGAGCGTACTCCCTTCGGCCCGCAGACGCATCTATTTAAGCATGAATGGAAGAGCTAGAATAATACCATTCCTCGCGAGTCCCTTCGAGAAAAATTTAAAGAAATCGATATACTGACTCTACCTTCACACTATATTTTGGAATGTATTTTGTATGTCCGCAAAAATCGAGGGCGTTTCAAAACTAGAAGCGACTTACATTATTTAAATACACGCAATAAGCACGAAATTGTAATACCCAAATTCAGATTAACAAAAACTAGCAAGTCTTTTTAACCCCCGCCGGAAAAAGAAGGGGTGTTATAAGTTTCACGTGTGTTGCTGTGTATCTGTGTATCTGTGTATCTGTGTATCTGTGTATCTGTGTGTCTGTCTGTGGCATCATAGCGCCTAAACGGATGAACCGATTTCAATTTAGTTTTTTTTGTTGGAAAGGTAATTTTGTCGAGAGTGTTCTTAGCTATGTTTGAATAAAATCGGTTCAGCCGTTCAAAAGTTATGGCCATTTTACTGTATGAATCGGGGTGTTTTCGCAACGTAAATGCGTCGGGGGTTTTTTAAATTGTGAAGTTTTACTTGTCGCAAGATAAATGCGTCGGGGGTTTTTGAAATTGTGAAATTTTTCTTGTTCCAAAAACAGTATATGCTTTTATAACAAGTTGCCAAAGTTAGTTATAGAACTGACCGATGGAAAGTTCAAAAACTACATCAAACGTGTCCTTATTAAAAAAAGCATATTATAAAATCAAGGACTACGTTGAAGATAAAAAAATTGGCTTTAGCTCCTTCTGCGCATGCGGCTTCCCTGGTAACTCATAAACGGCACAAATATGTGGTTGTCTCTAACTATTCTCAATCTCATTAATTCTTTGTTTTTTTTCCTTCTTTTGATTATTCTTTTTACAATGGTTTTCAATCATCTTCATAGCCCTTTGCTAAGAATAGTTACAGCACTGATAACAATATTTGTGCCACATGTTAGATTTAGTCTTTTTTTATTTTTTATTTTACTTTTGTATAGATTCCTTTACCGATTGTTTTGTAAATGTGTGAACATTGTAGGCCTTCTAGATGCTTGTTAACATTTGTTAACTTTTTAACTCGTTTTATTTTCTTTTGTTTAAATAATATGTGATCTTTTTTTTTTGTTTTTCTTACGACTTATTGTCGGGCCTACGTTGTCCCCACATATCTAAGTACTAATGCTGTAACAAGGAAATATTGTAAAACCAAACCATTTTTTTAAAAGAGTAACCATGGAGTTTCTTGCCGGTTCTTCTCCATAGGAAACGACCAACCCGAACCGTGCACCTTTTTCGACGTTTTATAAGTGCCCATGTAGGCCTATATGAAATAAAAAAATTGATTTTGATTTTGATTCTTTTTTTTAGGGGAAAATTTTGCCCGAGTGGGAATCGAACCAACAGCACTTGGCGCAGCGCTAGTGGCACTTAAACCACTTCTGCAACCGTGCAGTCAATCTTGGTCAATTAATTACAACTATCATTCTATTATAATTTATCGTAACAATTAAAAGAATTTGTTATTTTTCTGGACAATGATGATGTTCCTTTTTGGCTCACCTACCAGTCTGGACATTGTAAATAAATCCGACATGGAAATTATAAGATATTGTTCGCGCCACTTGTACGTGCGAATATTGTTTACACTGAAAAAAATAAAACGAGACTTTTTACTGTTGTTGTACAGTAAAAAAAAAAACAGTTCAGGAAACTTATTTTTATGTTAAAATAATTGATTATTGACCGTGCACTGAAATGGGCAAAAACAGTAAAGAGCTAAACAGTTATTTCAATTGGATGAACATTAAAGTTTACTGAAACAAACAGTTCCTTTTAAGTATTGCCGTTTTCAGAGCTTTACTGACATCGTAGCAGTTATTTTGACTGCTTCTGAACAGTTATTGTAGCATACAGTAAAGAGCTAAACAGTTATTTCAATGGTTTGAATATTAACGTTAACTAAAACAAGCAGTTTTTTTTAAGTATTGCCGTGTTCAGGCTTTACTGATATCGTAGCAGTTATTTTTACTGCTTCTGAACAGTTTCCGTAGCATACAGTTAGAAGCTAAACAATTAAAATCAACTGTTTGAACATTTAACTGTTACTGGTACAAGCAGTTTCTTTTAAGTATTGTCGTATTGAGGCTTTACTGATAATGTAGCAGTTAGTTTTTCTGCTTCTCAACAGTTTCTGTAGCATACAGTAAGGAGTTAAACAGTTAATATCAACTGTTCGTTTACTGATACAAGCAGTTTCTTTTAAGTAGTGCCGTGTTTAGGCTTTACTGATATCATAGCAGTTATTTTTACTGCTTCTGAACAGTTTCTATAGCATACAGTAAGTAGTTAAACAGTTAATATCAACTGTTCGTTTACTGATACAAGCAGTTTTTTTTAAGTATTCCCGTGTTTAGGCTTTACTGATATCGTAGCAGTTATTTTTACTGCTTCTGAACAGTTTCTGTAGCATACAGTAAGTAGTTAAACAGTTAATATCAACTGTTCGTTTACTGATACAAGCAGTTTCTTTTAAGTATTGCCGTGTTTAGGCTTTACTGATATCATAGCAGTTATTTTTACTGCTTCTGAACAGTTTCTATAGCATACAGTAAGTAGTTAAACAGTTAATATCAACTGTTCGTTTACTGATACAAGCAGTTTCTTTTAAGTATTCCCGTGTTTAGGCTTTACTGATATCGTAGCAGTTATTTTTACTGCTTCTGAACAGTTTCTGTAGCATACAGTAAGTAGTTAACCAGTTAATATCAACTGTTCGTTTACCGATACAAGCAGTTTCTTTTAAGTATTGCCGTGTTTAGGCTTTACTGATATCGTAGCAGTTATTTTTACTGCTTCGGAACAGTTTCTGTAGCATAGAGTAAGTAGTTAAACAGTTAATATCAACTGTTCGTTTACTGATACAAGCAGTTTTTTTTAAGTATTCCCGTGTTTAGGCTTTACTGATATCGTAGCAGTTATTTTTACTGCTTCTGAACAGTTTCTGTAGCATACAGTAAGTAGTTAAACAGTTAATTTCAACTGTTCGTTTACTGATACAAGCAGTTTCTTTTAAGTATTGCCGTGTTTAGGCTTTACTGATATCATAGCAGTTATTTTTACTGCTTCTGAACAGTTTCTATAGCATACAGTAAGTAGTTAAACAGTTAATATCAACTGTTCGTTTACTGATACAAGCAGTTTCTTTTAAGTATTCCCGTGTTTAGGCTTTACTGATATCGTAGCAGTTATTTTTACTGCTTCTGAACAGTTTCTGTAGCATACAGTAAGTAGTTAAACAGTTAATATCAACTGTTCGTTTACTGATACAAGCAGTTTCTTTTAAGTATTGCCGTGTTTAGGCTTTACTGATATCGTAGCAGTTATTTTTACTGCTTCGGAACAGTTTCTGTAGCATACAGTAAGGAGTTAAACAGTTAAAATCAACTGTTTGAACATTTAACAGTTACTGAAGCAAGCAGTTTCTTTTAAGTATTGCCGTGTTTAGGCTTTACTGATATCATAGCAGTTATTTTTTCTGCTTCTGAACAGTTTCTGTAGCATACAGTAAGGAGCTTAACAGTTAAAATCAACTGTTTGTTTACTGATACAAGCAGTTTCTTTTAAGTATTGCCGTGTTTGGGCTTTACTGATATCATAGCAGTTATTTTTACTGCTTCTGAACAGTTTCTATAGCAATACAGTAAAGAGCTTAACAGTTAAAATCAACTGTTTGAACATTTAACAGTTACTGAAGCAAGCAGTTTCTTTTAAGTATTGCCGTGTTTAGGCTTTACTGATATTGTAGCAGTTATTTTTACTGCTTCTAAACAGTTTCTGTAGCAAACAGTAAGGAGTTAAACAGTTAATATCAACTGTTCTTTTACTGATACAAGCAGTTTCTTTTAAGTATTGCCATGTTTGGGCTTTACTGATATCATAGCAGTTATTTTTACTGCTTCTGAACAGTTTCTATAGCATACAGTAAAGAGCTTAACAGTTAAATCAACTGTTTGAACATTTAACAGTTACTGAAGCAAGCAGTTTCTTTTAAGTATTGCCGTGTTTAGGCTTTACTGATATCATAGCAGTTATTTTTTCTGCTTCTGAACAGTTTCTGTAGCATACAGTAAGGAGCTTAACAGTTAAAATCAACTGTTTGTTTACTGATACAAGCAGTTTCTTTTAAGTATTGCCGTGTTTGGGCTTTACTGATATCATAGCAGTTATTTTTACTGCTTCTGAACAGTTTCTATAGCAATACAGTAAAGAGCTTAACAGTTAAAATCAACTGTTTGAACATTTAACAGTTACTGAAGCAAGCAGTTTCTTTTAAGTATTGCCGTGTTTAGGCTTTACTGATATTGTAGCAGTTATTTTTACTGCTTCTAAACAGTTTCTGTAGCAAACAGTAAGGAGTTAAACAGTTAATATCAACTGTTCTTTTACTGATACAAGCAGTTTCTTTTAAGTATTGCCGTGTTTAGGCTTTACTGATATCGTAGCAGTTATTATTACTGCTTCTGAACAGTTTCTGTAGCATACAGTAAGGAGTTAAACAGTTAATATCAACTGTTCGTTTACTGATTTAAGCAGTTTCTTTTAAGTATTGCCGTGTTTAGGCTTTACTGATATCGTAGCAGTTATTTTTACTGCTTCTCAACAGTTTCTGTAGCATACAGTAAGGAGTTAAACAATTAAAATCAACTGTTTGAACATTTAAAAGTTACTGAAGCAAGCAGTTACTTTTAAGTGTTGCCGTTTTCTGGCTTAACTGATATCGTAGCAGTTATTTTTTCTGTTTCTGAACAGTTTTTATACCTAGCTTACAGTAAGGAGCAAAAAAAAACAGTTAATACTATCAATTGTGTGAACATATTTTTTAATAGCCTATATCATCCCACTGCTGGGCAAAGACCTCCGCCGCACACTTCCAAGCATCCCGGTCTTTCGCAGACTCCCACCACTCTCGGCCATGAGATCGTCCTGCCACTTTTTACGAGGCCGACCCCATCGTCGTCTCCCATCTTCTGGATGTCAAGGAATTATACCATTGGCCCATCTCAGTAATATTCAGTATTTTTATTGCATAACAAAAATATTACAGAGTTTTGTAAATAATAGGGGTTAAAGTATGAAATTGCCGTTGATAGTAATAGACACTTCGAATTGACATAAAATCGTTATGGTGTAAGATTTTCGTGTGAAACTTTTTTCACGTGATACCTATGAGGCGCAAAAGGTCGCTTTCTCATAATCTCGCTTTCGCAGAATGTCGCTTTCGCAGAATGACTCTTCTCAAAAGGTCGCTTATTCTCCTATGAAAAATCGATAAATTCCTGAGTGTAGATTGGGATAAAGTACCTTTTTTTGTTCTTTATTATAGTAAGTTCAGCGAGGGCAGTATGAGCAGGCAAGAAGTCGTGACGGCTTTGAGACTCCGATCCGGACACGTTCCGCTCAATAGCTTCGGGTTTATGATGCGCAAAGTCGATTCACCAAATTGAGATGTCTGTGCATGGAGTCATAGAAGAATATGTGCATCATGTCCTGACGGAGTGTGCTCGTGTGGGGGTCCAAAGGCGTCAAGCTTTTGTCAATACCTACTTAGTTTTAATGTTGACTTCTTTAATAGCGTTCTGGCCTCACCATTGTCCGATGAGGCTAGAACGCTTTATTCTGTTATTATTACGGTTATAAGGTTGCGGGTAGGCTAGTTTAATATAAGGTACCTACATATGTTTTTTAATTGTATGTATTGTATCTAATCATCCTAATCCACTTCGTAAATAAATAAAGATTTAAAATAAAAACCCTGATTTTTATGCTGCAGTAGGCAGGTATCTACTTAAACATATTAAAACTATTTACAGCGTAAGTAACCTAATAGGTAGTACCTACCTACCTATGGGTAATGAAAATGGGTAGGTTAGGGTATAAGTATATCTAATACGTAAGTAAACAAGAAGTAAGAATATTTTCTTTAATAAAGTAGGTATGGTTTACAACTAGGTAGTTACTTATCCATTGTGTCTAGGTTACATTAAATTTATTCATAAACATCTCTTTTGGAGAAGAAAAATTGTTTTGTTGTACCTACCTACCTAACATTACAATCTGCTTAGTTATGCAGATCTCGATCAGCCCAATTCAACGATTGGCCCACCACATTTAGATAAATTATCATTACATTTAATAATAATACTCTGTATGCTACAGAACCTCTTCAAAAGCAGTAAAAATAACTGCTACAAAAATAAACGTATTGTTCAAACAGTAGACGGACAGGCTATACAATATGTCGATGAGTACATCTACCTACTTGGGCCAGATAGCATCCTCCCTTATCAGGCACGATAAAGAAATCGAACGTCGGGTCGTATCGAGAATACCGGGAAGAGCTTCTGGTCCTTATAGGCGCAAATGAAGGGCGACCTTCCACTCACACTAAAACGCACTACTCAAGATTTTCCAAAGGGCGATGGAGCGAGCATTCTAGGCTTCAAACGGATTGACCGAGTGCCCAACATAATGTTACGCTCACTAACAGGCATTGCCGATGTAGGAGAGAAGACCGCCAGGTTAAAATGGGATTGGGCTGGCCACGTCAGTCGTATGAAACCCGGAGAGATCAACATCTAGGTACCTACCTAATTAATTACTTCATCTGCCTAGCCTTTTTCCCAACTATATTGGGGTCGGCTTCCAGTCTTACCGGATTCAGCTGGGTAACAGTGTTTTACATGGAGCGACTGCCTATCTGACCTTCACAACCCAGTAACTGGGTAACACGGTACCCCTTGGCAAGACTGGTGTCAGATCTCAAGCTTCTGACTACCCATAACGACTGTCAAAGATCTTCAAATGACAGCCGGGACCAACGGCTTAACGTGCTTTCCGAGGCACGGAGGAAACTCGGTATGTTGAAATTGTCACCCATCCACGGACCGACCTCGTCAAGCGTTGCTTAACCTTGGTGATCGACCAGTGCGGCTGTTATTATTTAGCCACGAGCTCCTCTACCTAATTAATTACTTGAAATTTATTAATTGTAGGTACCTACTTGACTCGTGTTATTTTTTTACCTACCTAATTAATTACTTGAAATTTATTAATTGTAGGTACCTACTTGTCTCGTGTTATTTTCTTTTTTGGTTTGCACTCGTGGGAGAGATGGCTGAATCGTTCTGTACCAGATACCCTTAGTCAAAGACCTTTCATCAAAGTATTCTGGCCCTGAGTTCTGACCATGCTTGAGTACATTTGTCTCTGACCATGGTAAGAGCTCAGTATGCCAAGGAGAAGAAGGGATACATTTCTCCATCAGATTGTTCTGAAATAAATTCACAACCATAAATGTAAGTAGGTATATATTTTTGGAAGGTAAGTAACTAGGCAGGTAGGTAGGTAGCTGTTGTCAGCTTGCAAATTGGGGGTAAGAAAACTATAGGTACTTACCTAACTATGTACCTAACTATATGATAATTATGTAATATTGTCTAACTCAAAAGTGAGCGCGAGTGACGGCGGAGCCACAGTAGGTAGGTACATATTCTGTGGCGGAGCATTGATATTACCTGTCTACCTACCCGATGCATCTAAGTACTCTAGATTTATCAGACTTTGCTAGGTTAGTACCTACATATTTGGCATTTAGGGTAGGTTAAATAGGTAGAACGTACATATATATGAATATCAGACCCTACTCCTTTATAATCAAAGCCCTACTCTTTCTTAAATGTAACAAGAGCAATTTCGCATCTCTGCCTAATTAAAGTACCTAGTAAAGTATCTACCTAGACAAAAGAAAAGTATTTTCATGGCCTTCCGCCTTAAATGTTTAAAACATTAGCATTAAATCATAGCAAAACATTTAAAATAACTGTCTAACGTTAACGTGGCGTGATTGGGAAGGTAGCGGGGCGCCGGGCGCGGGGCGTGGAGTGCCAGTGGCCCAGTCTTGAATGCGTTCGTTCGTTCATTTCATTGCGTTGCGTTCGACTAGTCAGTTCGCTCCCGCCAAAGCTCCCGCTGTGTCGCATAGCCGCGATTCGCATGACCGCGTAATTTTTTTTTAACAAACAAATAAGTAGTGACAACGCAGTTTATCAAGTCTGTGCAAAGAAAAGGAACCAAAACCAAATATGGAATGTTTAATGAAGGAGTGGGGCTTCGAGAAATATGTCGACAAATTTATTGGTAAGTAACTAAGTAAGTATTTACCTACTTCCCAGCGTACGTTCCTACCAATTTTAGGGCCAAATTGAATAAGATTTAATTTATGTTTCAGAGATGACTTCTTGGTGTCCATTCACGTCCTAGAGTTTAATGGTAATATAATAACCTACACACTTTGGAATGCTCTGTGATGTTTTTAACTTTTCACCTTGTGAAGATTCACGTTAGGCCGTGTCGGGGCAGTCCCGTGGACACGGTATTACATGAATCTTCCTATAGGTTGGGGATGGGATTGCTTGTACCATTGCATCTCTGTGTCGGCTATATATGTTTGCTA
Source organism: Orthosia gothica (assembly GCA_949775005.1). NCBI lineage: Eukaryota > Metazoa > Arthropoda > Insecta > Lepidoptera > Noctuidae > Orthosia > Orthosia gothica. Next base: position 30,849,862 of record OX459039.1, on the reverse strand, counting down.
TGTATGTACCTATGGCTTTATGGTTTCTATTTTATCTAAATGTAGGTACGTAAAAACTCTAAAAACTGCTTGCATCGTGTACCTAGTACCTACCAAGGTATAGCTTCCTACTCGTGCAGGTCAGTAGCTTGACTGGCTTACACTGTTTACATGTGTTGCGAGCTACTGACTGCACAGTAGGTAGACTGTCGAGTGCGTAACGTAAAATAAACTATACTAATAAATTTTGCTAATGAAAATCTGTGTTGGCATGTGCCGCTGTCTGTATCTGTATGCAAGACTGTAATTAATTTAATTATAATACTTTGTTATTTCAGAACATGAAATTGACTTAGAGGCGCTGCCTTTGCTCGAAGATGAGCAAATCCGGGTGTTAATACCAGCTTTTGGACCACAAGCCAAATTTAAAAGAGCGCTTCAGAAGTGGAATGCTTCCAAGCTAAATTCCGATGTAACCGAGTGTAATCAAGTAAGCACACAATAATGTACCTACACAAGTATAAAAATATAGGCACGCCTTGGCATCTATTTTTTGTGAACTTAAGTACAGTTCAAGGGTCAAAAGTGCAGTCATACTCTACCAAAACAGAAAAGGCAATTTTTTTGTAGACAGCAGAATTTCAACTTTTCGTGATTAGTAGGAATAATCTTTACTTTAAGTTCTATACAAAATATGAAATCAGTTGTGGATAATTTAACTTCTTCTACAAAAACTAGCCATTTGAGTTTTGGGAGAGTATGACTGCACTTTTGACCCTTGACTGTACCTAGGTATATGTTTTTTTTAAAGATTTGTGACAATCTTGAAAACCTTGTGGAAGTGTATGGAGAGAATGTTGGTGGACTTACAAATTCACCAATAAGTTCGGCATTATCGTCACCAAGCACCTCGTCGTCATGCAAATCCATGTTCCTATGTCTCGATGTAAGTTATCTATCAATTAACACTATTTCTGTATCAGCCTAATATTTTTCGTGTTTGGGCGGATCGTCAATCGCCTTTCAAACTCATAGTTCCCAACTGGGATATAATTTTATTTAATTACTAGCTGCGTTATCAATAAATAAACTAAACTAAACACTAGGCCAATGAGGCGGTCTAAAACTAAAACTGACTAAGTTTAAAGTAAGACTAAACTAATTCTAAACTAGGTCTTAATAGGTAGTGTGCTCTCATTAACAATCTGTCCTGTTTTCAGAGTCTCACAACGCTGCTCGCTAAAACTCCCGATGGCCAGCAGCTTCTAAAAGAAAGTCAACAACCATTGGGAGAACAAAACCGTAAGGTACTAGTTCGAGAAATAGCTACACACACACTTCGGGCAAATCCGAAGGCCCCCGTAACAGCCGAAACATATATTACTTGGATAAATGAAATAAGTAAGTTTATTAATCACAAGCACACATATGTACATAGGTTCATTTCATATGCCAAATCAGTAAATCAGTTTGTGAAGCCATATTAAATATCGACAAGTATAATATAATAAGTAGCGACTCCTACTTTGCCACATTTTTAAATTAGTTATGTACTTGTTTTACTTACAGAGAAAGTGTTTCCAAAAGAGAATAGCAGCATTTATTATACGAAACCCAATGGGTCATTGGGACGGGCTCACGGTCGACTCTTTGATGCCATTACCAATTTAAAGGCAAAATATCGCCGCAACAAAGTCTTTGAACCACGGGCACGTCGTTCACTTGAAAAAATATTAACACCGAAACCATCTACCAGTTCATCTAGCGAGAGGTCTACAACTCATTTCGATGACTTGATTGCTGCTGATAATGACGACGACACTAACCAGGAGATACAGGAAATGATAGAATGGCTAAAAAGCAATGTTCATGATTACAGTTCATGTGCAGAAAAATGGGACAAAACTAACAAGGAACGACTAAAACGCATTTTATCAAATGAAAAAGAATCATACACCCAGGAATTTCCCTGCATTCGACGCTCTTGGGGCTATACCTTGGTATGTATTATTATCATATTAATATTTTAAATGCAAAAGTTTGTGTCTGTTTAAGTTTGTCGCCTCAATACACCAAATCGGCCGAACAAATTAAAAGTTAATCAAGATCCACGAGGGCCATGCATGACCTACATAAAATTATACATTAGTATAGGTACTAAAAAATCTTAATATAAGTATTTTGTTTTCAGCTAATTGCCGACTTCCATGCTTGGTACCCAGGAAACGAAACCTCATTCGATGACAAATTCCCTCTGCTCAATGTAAAGTTGCTACATTTTTTTAATGGTGTGGCAGTGGTGAGGAGGAAGACACCACACCTAAAAAACAAAATATAGTTTTTCTCTCTCAATTTGACAGATAATATTATGATATCGCACCGGAAAAACGCTACATGATATTCATAATATCACAGATTATCGATATATATAATTGTCATCTACTAAAAGTAATAATCATACAAAATAAATATAATTCTTACGAGTTTTTGCATTTATTACTGAAATTCCACACTGCTGCTGAAATAACGCTATACATCGTTTAATGTTTAATAATACGATTTAAACAGTAGTAATTACTACTGTATATCGTAATATTCAATATTACGATATTCGGAACTGTTCATTCGCAATGACGGGTACTATTACATCACAGTAATTACTGGGTACCCCCTGTAATTACTGTGATATAATAGTACCTGTCTCTGCGAATGAACAGTAGTAAGTACTGTAAGCGAACTTTATTCGGAACTGTTCATTCGCGGTGACAGGTACCTAATGTTCTTAATGTTCAAACATTAATTTATACAGTAGTAATTACTGGGTTGGGTACCCAGTAATTACTGTGATGTAACAGGTACCTGTCACTGCGAATGAACAGTTCCGAATAAAGTTCGCTTACAGTACTTACAACTTAGCTTCTACAGTACCCGTTCCTGTGATAATACGTTATAGTAACTGAGTCTCACAGTGCTAGGTAATGCGCGGTCACTGCATGTTACTGTGGAAATATGTACCTAAACCTGTAAGGCACAGTTTCTTTTAATGGAGACACAGTTGTTATAACTGATAATCACGGTATACCTTAATGTGCCCACATTTCCTAGTAGCAAATCTCACAGTATCTTTTAAAGTATTTTCATAGTATCTGATACCTGACAGTCAGTATTTGTTACTGTTTTCGCACAGTAACTAGTAACGTATTTCCACTGTACAAATAACTGAGAGGGAACGGTTGTTATTAAATTGTACTATCAATTATTTTAACTGATATCCAAGGTACTGCCAACTGGACAGCAAGGTGTATTTTAATGAGCAACCAAAGTATACCTTACTGTGAATTACATGCCTGTTACTGTGAGAAAACGGTCACTACTAATGCATACTTACAATGAACAGAACTAGTCACTTACAGTTCGTTCTACTGGATCGCACAGTAACTGCTAAAGTCCTGCACAAATTACCTGCTACTGTTGCTTACAGTACTTATAACTGGCCTTCTATAGTTACTACTACGTTGATCCCACAGTACTCATTCATGTTGTCCCACGTAGTAAGTACTGTGTAAACACAGTAAAATCAACGTACTGCCCACTGGACAGCAAGGTATATTTTAATGAGCAACCAAAGTATACCTTACTGTGAATTACATGCCTGTTACTGTGAGGAAACGGTCACTACTAATGCATACTTACAATGAACAGAACTAGTCACTTACAGTTCGTTCTACTGGATCGCACAGTAACTGCTAAAGTACTGCACAAATTACCTGCTACTGTTGCTTACAGTACTTTTAACTGGCCTTCCATAGTTACTACTACGTTGATCCCACAGTACTCATTCATGTTGTCCCATGTAGTATGTACTGTGTAAACACAGTAAAATCAACTGTTTGCTTAAAGTTGTATGACAGTTATAGATATATCATAGTTCAGTTAGACCTACTGTTAGAAACACTTACTTGACAGTAAAAAAAAACAGTAAAGAAGACATTCTTTACTGTTTTTTTTTACTGTATATTCTGATTTACCTTTACTGTCTTACAAACAGTAAAAATAGTCGACCAGAAAACAGTTGCAGATGCACAGTAAAATCTACTGTTATAACTCAACTGTTTTTTTTCAGTTAGTTTTACTTCTTTGGACAATAGGCTCTATTTTTACTGCCCAAAGCGGTGAATATTACCGAAAAATCGATTGGGTTTACCGATTTTTTTTTTCAGTGTAGTTACCCACATTTCTCTTAATGTTTTATCTATCCATTCTTGACAATTTTCGCTGCATTAAATAGTCTACGTTCGGCCCTCGTCGAGGGTAGCCTCACCGCTCATGATAGTCAACCGTCTGGCTAATCACCCTGATTCCTCACCCGCTGTGAGATCCCACCGCTTTATCACCGCTTTATAAAACGGCATCGTCTGCGATCGACTATTGTCGCCGTCGGATTCGTGGTGATCACCTCTGATCATCACCTTGAGCCAGCATCACGTGGCTCACCGTTCTACCGCACCGCATACAGTCCACTCTCGCGTCAGCAAATTGTGCCAGTACCCATGGAACTTCAAATCAAGACGTCCAGTGGAACAGACAAGGAGCGCTGCCAGGATTAACCAGAACGAGCACGAGGAAACCCGCCTCTGAGGTTAGTCGTAGCTTTGTTTAATGCAGCATCTCTCTCATCATACCGACCCGTCCATTTTCCCTAGGTCTAGGCTTTCTACTTCTTGAACCTAGCGCACCGCACGTGCATTGGCGTGCTCAGTGCTATTACTGCGCTGCCGCGCCGACACAGATATACAGAAACAAAACCTTAAAATCCAAAATAATAGAATTTGAAAATATAATAAGCATCATAAATAATTTAAAGGTTTTGAAAAATAAAGAATTAAATCACGGAATAGCGATTTTCGGAACTTAACCTAAAAGCAGAACCATTAAACTTATTTAAAGGAATACTTCAAATGAAAAAAACCGGCCAAGTGCGAGTCGGACTCACGCACGAAGGGTTCCGTACTTGGTAAATTGTGGTTTACGATTTATGACGTATTAAAAAAAAACTACTTACTAGATCTCGTTCAAACCAATTTTCGTGGCAGAAACATTCTACCCCGGGGATAGAAGGGAAGACGACAGAGAGGAGCACAAGCGCGTTAGAGCACAAGCTGAAAAAGTGAACGTCATGGGTCATGATGAAAAACATGACCCACCGTTCACCATTGAGGAGCTCAACTCCTCTTTGCGCACATTCAACCCTAAAAAGGCCCCCGGGGCGGATGGCCTCACGGCCGATATCTGCCAGCATTCGATCGACTATAATCCGGGAACTTTCCTGGCACTGGCCAATAAGTGCCTGGAGCTGGGCTATTTTCCCGGGACCTGGAAGGAAGCCACAGTTGTGATCCTAAGGAAACCCGGGAAAGAGAGCTATATAGCTCCAAAATCTTACAGACCAATTGGACTGTTGCCGGTGCTAGGAAAAGTCTTGGAAAAAATGGTCATAAACAGAGTGAAATGGCACATTATACCGAAACTCAGTACTCGCCAGTACGGGTTCATGCCCCAGAAGAGCACGGAAGACTCTCTCTATGATCTAGTTGGGCACATACGCAGCAAGCTAGCAGAGCGTAAGCTGATCGTGATGGTGTCGCTAGACATAGAGGGAGCTTTCGACAGCGCATGGTGGCCAGCTATTAGAACCAGACTGGCTGAGGAAAAATGCCCGGTAAATTTGAGGAGAATTATGGACAGCTACCTCAATAACCGAAGGGTCAGGGTCAGGTACGCAGGAGAAGAGGTGGTGAGGGAGACGTCGAAGGGCTGTGTACAGGGATCGATTGGAGGACCGATCCTCTGGAACACCCTACTGGACCCCCTACTAAAGGGGCTGGAGGAGCGGGGAGACTACTGCCAAGCTTTTGCTGACGACGTGGTGCTAGTAATTGATGGCGACTCAGCGATTGAGATTGAGCGAAAGGCGAATGACGCCCTCGCCCATGTTTATCAGTGGGGTGTTAGTAATAAGTTGAAATTCGCACCGCATAAAACGAATGCGATGGTAATAACGCGGAAACGGAAATACGACATCCCGCGGCTAGGCATGGGAGGGGTAGCCATTGGCATGACGCAGGAAATCAAAATCCTGGGGCTAATCATCGACAACAAACTCACATTTAACAAGCACGTTGCTAATGTGTGCAAAAAAGCGATTGGTTTTTACCATCAGTTGTCGAGGGCTGCGAAGGTCAGCTGGGGCCTCCACCCCGACGTCATCCGCACCATGTATACGGCAGTAGTTGAACCCGTCATTCTGTACGCGGCGAGTGCGTGGGCATCTGCAGCTACAAAGAAGTGCGTAAAGAAGAGGCTACTTGCGGTCCAAAGGGGATTCGCGCAGAAACTGTGCAAATCCTACCGCACCGTTTCCCTGAACTCGGCACTGGTGCTGGCTGGGATACTGCCCCTCGATCTCAGAGTGCAAGAGGCAGCTGCCCTGTACGAAGCGAGGAGGGGGGTACCCCGGTCAGAGCTAGGAGATAGGGACGTCGAGCGACGAACCGCATTTGCCTCCACACCACACCCGGCAGAGCATATGAGCCTGCAGTTCATTTGCCTGGCAGGCCAAGAATCACTCGGTGACCACTGCGCACAAGCAGTGCAGATCTACACGGACGGCAGTAAAATTGAAGGCAAGGTGGGGGCGGCATTGTCTCTCTGGAGCAATGGCGCCGAAACCAAAAGCCTGAAGTTGAAGCTTTCGTCCCACTGCACGGTCTACCAGGCCGAACTATTGGCCATATGTAAAGCCACCAGGGAGATACTTAAGAGCGCTAAAGAGACCTTTGGCATCTTTAGCGACTCTCGATCCTCACTTGAAACGGTCGCAAACCACCGTTCTTCTCATCCCCTTGCAGTCGAAACCAGAGAGAATCTGCGGCAGGGCAGATCCCAGGGCAAAGATATATCATTGTTCTGGATCAAGGCCCATGCGGGACTGGAAGGGAATGAGAGAGCCGACCTGTTGGCTAAGGATGCGGCGCTGAAATTGAAGAGGAGACCGGATTACGACCAGTGCCCGGTGTCATTCGTCAAGCGGCAAATCCGAAAGGATGCGCTTGACGAGTGGAACCGGCGGTACAGAATAGGTGACACAGCCGCGATCACCAAGTTGTTCTTTCCGGACGCGATCGACGCGTACAGAACCGTCAGGAAGTTGAAGCCGACAGGTGTAATCACGCAAATAATGACAGGACATGGTGGGTTTGCCGAATACTTGAACAGATTCAAGTGTAAGGAAAGCCCATCATGTACCTGTGACCCAGACATTGACGAGACAGTGACACACTTGTTGACTGACTGCCCGGCCTATGGCCTGGAGAGGTACGACCTAGAACAAAAACTAGGGATTAATATCAGAGCTGAGAATTTTAAAGAGCTTATAGCAGACAAAAGATATCGCACAGAGTTTATCGAATACTGTGTCAAAACGGCACAAAGCACGATAAACAGGAACAAAAACTAACAGCAATGCTCAAAACTGTACATTTGTATATACAGCTGGAAGCAAACAGTACGATATGGTATCTGTAAACAAAACAGAAGCAAGATATCGTAAAGAACAAGCTGTGAATTGGCTAAAATAAGTCTGTAGAAAATAAGTAATATAAGAAACTCATAGGTAATAGTATTAATTTTTAATAGAAAATAAGAAGTATGTAGAAATTTACGTGGCGTAAATTTAGTTGGCGCCGTCTTCAATTATTAAAAAAAAAAAAAAAAAAACAATTTTCGTTGGAAGTTTACATATTTTTTTTAGTTTTATCATTCTCTTATTTTAGAAGTTACAGGGGGGGGGGGGGGACACACACATTTTCCCACTTTGGAAGTGTCTCTCGCGCAAACTATTCAGTTTAGAAAAAAATGATATTAGAAACCTCAATAACATTTTTGAAGACCTATTCATAGATACCCCACATGTAGGTATGGGTTCGATGAAAAAATTGTTTTTTTAGTTTCAGTTTCAAGTTTATAGTAGTAGAACCCCCAAAATTTATGTTTTTATTTCTATTTTTGTGTGAAAATCTTATTGCGGTTCACAAAATACATCTACTTACCAAGTTTCAACAGCATATTTCTTATAGTTTCGGGAAAAAGTGGCTGTGACATACGGACAGACAGACAGACAGACATGACTAATCTATAAGGGTTCCGTATTTTGCCATTTGGCTACGGAACCCTAAAAACGATATGTTATGACCAGTTACTTCTGTCAGGTCATTACGTAAATCAGAAAAAGTGGGGGGCCTAAAATACTGCCCTTTGGAACTCCTATGCAATTGTAGCCTAATTTGGATTGAAAGTCAGTTCACCGTTTTGATTTGGTTAATCCACAGTAATTTCTACAAATTGCGATCTGTTTGCAAGGCAACTTTTTAACCATGTATTTGCTTTACCACGTATTCCATATTTATCACATTTTGTTAGTAGTAGCTTATGTGATACAAAGTCATGCCGCTGTGGTGGTTGATTTCATTTTTTGGAATCTATACTGTTCTTGCTTCAAAATTTGGATCGTAACGATAAAATTTACTAATTGCGTATGCATGACCTTTTCGTAAACTCTCGCTAAAATAGGCAAGAGGGCTATCAGTTTGTAATCATCAACAAGTTTTTTATTACCTTTTTAGGGTTCCTAAAGGGTAAAAACGGGACCCTATTACTAAGACTCCGCGGTCCGTCTGTCTTTCCGTCTGTCACCAAGCTGTATCTCATGAACCGTGATAGCTAGGCAGTTGAAATTTGAGTTGAAAATTTTACAGATGATGTATTTCTGTTGCCGCAATAACAACAAATACTAAAACCAAAATAATTTTTTTGCGATAATGGTACGGAAGTCTTCGTGCGCGAGTCCGACTCGCGCTTCGACGATTTTGTATATATTGGTTTAATAGCTATAATTTTCAATTTCTCAGGCAACACTCCCGTTAATAATGATAAGACTATTAGATGTAGTAGTATCATTTCGTTAGAACAATGTTCGGTGCTTTAATTGTTTATGATTAAGTTAATAAAAACAAAATCTTCGGGGTTTTTGTAGACTCCTCGACTACTTCAAACATGGGTATGACTGTTACTCAAATCGACTTACTTTAACGACTGAATGTATCTGGATTAAATTTGGCACAGAGATAGATTATAGTCTGGAATAGCATAGGCTACTTTTCATTCCGGTTTAAAGTTCCCTTGTGGCAAGAAAACACTTTTCAGGCGGGCGAAGCCGCTGGCAGAAGCTAGTAGAAAACACAAACTGACAGATAGTAAAAAGTTAAGTGATGTCAAAAATACCAGTCTCAGCAATGGCCGTCGGAAAATGCCTGAGAGCACACAGAAACTTATATATATAAAGACAGATCAGAGACCCTACGCGAGGTTGATAAATGATACACAACGTGTACGGTAGAGATAGAGATCACAATTGACAACGCTTTTCCCGCTTCTGGTAAGAAGATCTTTTGCCCGTTCTTGGATGCTTCTAGGACATCGACAACGGTTAGAATGAACTTAGGACTTTGATTTCTAGGCTTATGGTAAGAAAACGATAACTGAAAATATACTTTTATTTACAGCAAGTTTAATGCCTTGAGATTTTTACTAAAGTAACTATGCGTGTCATAAGTCACAATGTATAACTCTAAAATGCATTATTATAAATAGGGAAAAGTTTAACCAGAATAGAGTTTCTACCTTATTCATTAGGCTCTTCAAAAGCTCCATCAAAAGAAGTTAGTAGAAAGGCTGATACATGGATTAATAGATAATTTATTAGGTACAAAAAAAAACACGGTACACAGAAGCGCAAGAAAATTATATAAAACAAAAATATATAAGGCATAATTTAAGAGGCAGTGCCAATAAAATAAATAAACACCACGATAAAAAGAAAGAAAATGGCACTATGGCGTCATTAAAGAAAATATTCAGCAAAGGAACACAACATGCGGTAAGTAATAATAATAATAAAATAATAAAAATATATTTATTTCTCACCACAATATTACACAATACATCATTTGTCTTAACAAGCTTATTACTATTGTGGGAGACTGGTGCCTAAACTAGGCTGCAAGCCTGTATTTCAGGACACCAGAAAAAAGTGTCTCAAAGTTGTGTCGATGGGAGTCCAGAAGCCCAATACAAGGTGACATTCTAAATTCTATCATAGATAGCGTGGCGATAGCGATTGGAAAAATTAAAAAAATGTATGGTATCATCAAACGCGCGATATCGATTCTAGAAATGCCAAAATGTAAAGGATTAATCACGTGACATTTCGATAAAGTTTGTCATTACCATATTTTTTTGTAATTTTACCCCCGACGGAAAAAGAGGGCTTTTATAAGTTTGACGTCTGTGTGTATGTGTATTTGTGTATCTGTCTGTGGCATCATAGATCCTAAACATGTGAACCGATTTTGATTTATTTTTTTGTTTGAAAGGTGACTTCATCGAGAGTGTAGTTAGCTATGTTTGATGAAAATTTGTTCAACCGTTTAAAGTTATTTGGGTTTTACTGTTTGAATCGGCCTGTTTTCGCGAGATATCGTGTCATTATAACGTGTTCAATAGATTCTCGATCGAAGCGTGTCTACCACTAGATAATTTAAGTAGCATGAAATAACATAATGACACTTGTCTAAGGATCTCAGCATAATATTTGTTAAGCATACCTAGAAGCTGATATTGCACTGGATCCCCATCTAGAATATGTAGATAGACTACCAAAATAGTAATTGACGTATTCAATATCCACTGCCTTGTTTGTACTCGCTCCCTTGGAGGCTCGCGGATATACTTCTCGATCGATGCGTAACGCGATCGGCAGAGATGGATAGGGAGATGGATCTTCCAGATTTTTCTACTGGCTTATGGCGATTGGGTCTGACTCGCTCAGCATCAGCAACAGATACAGAAAGCTTTATAGTAATAACTTTGCCCTCAGGAATTCCAGTCACCTCGATGTCTTTAGGCATCAGGCCCTGATCATGTTCGTTCAGTTGCCATTGCATTGAAGCAATGGTATCGTCTACCGAAGGTCTTTTCGATTTTGAGCTGGTGCCCTTGTTAGTTTCAAGTTTGTTCAAGTTTTCCTTTAGTTGGTCCAATTCAGTGCGTAGTTGCTGGAATTCTTGATGCATCTGATGAATCTCTTCTCGCAGATCCTCTTTGGATGACCTCAGCTGTTCTGTGAAATCAGGGTAGAAGTTAATAGTGGCGTCTAAGCTAGAGCAGTTTAAAGGGATTGAGGTCATGAGGTCCTCAAATATGCTGTATTTCACTGGGCAGAACGGTATACCTTCATGTACCCATCTACTAACAGTCAAGGGTGTTTAGCATAAGTACCAAGTTTTTGGTGTGTATAGTTTTATATTATGGTATATATATATATGGTATATTGTATATGCGCATGGCACGCGACTTAATACTGTGCCGCTGCTATATTTACAAGAATTAAAATACAATATCATACTTTATTATTTCAATTAGAAATTACATTACATGTTAATGTGAATGGAGTCCCCATTTTTATTACGACTTATTGTCGGGCCTACGTTGTCCCCACATATCTAAGTACTAATGCTGACAAGGTAATATTGTAAAACTAAACTATTTTTTTAAATAGTAACCATGGAGTTTCTTGCCGGTTCTTCTCCATAGGAAACGACCAACCCGAACCGTGCACCTTTTGTCGACTTTTTATAAATGCCCATGTAGGCCTATATGAAAAAAAAAAAAAAAAAATGATTTTTGAGGTTTACAATGCCTGTATTAGAAGGCTCCGCTCTTCTAACATCATTGTCTTACACTTATTCTAATTCGAGCTGATACGAGTAGATATTATAGTGAACTGTGACCTAGGTAAATATGCAATGTAAGTACATTAAAAAAAAATTATATAAGTAAAGTTGCAATTTAAATTATTAAGAGTGAAATAAAACTTGTAAAACTTATCCTAGTCTGTGCAGGTGATGTAAAGTGTGGTGTGGTAACTATTATGGTTGTGTGGTATTTGGTGAGGCGCGCGATGTGCTGTGATATGTGGCGTGGTGCGTATTGTGTTGTGAGGTGTGTGATATGTGGTATGGTTTGTGGTGTGGTGTGGTGTGGTGTGTATGGTATATTTCGGCTACTCAATATGTTCCAGGAGTGCCTCGGTTTCCTCATAGGTAAGTGAAAATTAAACTTTCAAAGTTCCCAAAATTAAACTTTTCTTCTTTTAGCCTTTTGCTTATCATTATATGGTACGTTTTATGTTTTTTTTTTTTTGTATTGTGTGGGTTATGTACAGTTTCGTTACAGAGAGTAAATTACTTATTTGGTATAAGCTTGCAGTGGAGGAACTTTTATTTTTTAAATACATTATTTTTATTCAAGCACGCTGCGCTCGTTCTATGTTTATAAATTTTGATTTTATTGTACCGCCCCAAATTGGGATACAATATTATAGTACAGACTGGGCCATTGCCACATATATTTCAATTAGGAGATTTCTAGGACGGTTTTTACAGCTCTCTCAAATCCAGAAAGCACGCGTATAACGGCGTGTTCCTGTCAGTGTAGTATTGGACTGCCTGCTTAAGACAAAATAACGCGCTCTCCGTAGAAAGCTCACTCCTGAAACCAAAATGTGGCCTATGTACTTCCTAAGGGTGTTATTAAGCAGGCTGTCAAACACTTTAGCCAACACCGTAGCCAGCGAAATAGGCTGATAGTTACCCTCGTCAGACAGATCCCCAGTTTTGTTCTTCACAACCGAAGCAACTAACGTTCTAGTGAGATCATCGGGCAAATAACTATGACATAAACAAAGATTGCAAAACATGGCAAGCACGCGCAGCAGGTGAAAACCCGCATATTTTAGATTTTCAATACTGAGACTGTCGCACCCGGGGGACTTCCCTCGCTGCATGCTGTGCTACGTCACATGAGTAGATAAACAGAAGCTACGTCTGCGCAGCCTTTCCTTTGAGTCTCGGTTTCGAGAGTAACTACATAACATTTTATTTATGTTTTGTAAGTCTCAAGCATACCTTGACATATATGCAATGAGAAATGTGAATTGGATCTTAAACGCTCTTGACGCTAAATGGTAACGAATACATTTAAAATTATATTATTTAATATAAATTTGCGTTAAGTTTTCTTGTAGCTGACCACCTTGACAAAAGAAACAGATGCCTGTCTGTTTTTGTAGACCACAAAAAAGCATTCGACACCGTCTCAGTCCCAATCCTTGTGATCAAGCTGGAACAAGAAGGACGGCCCTCAGTTTACTCAAAAACTACCTCTCCAACAGGAACTTGCAAAGTTCCCAAAATTAAAATTTTCTTCTTTTAGCTTTTTGCTTATCATTATATGGTATGTTTATATGTTTTTTTAGTAATGTTTGGGTTATGTACAGTTTCCTTACAGAGAGTAAATTACTTATTTGCATATATTATATTTACTTATAGATTGCAGTGGAGAATCTTTTATTTTAAAAAACCATTATTTTTATTAATGCACGCTGCGCTCGTTCTATGTTGATAAATTTTATTTTTGTTGTACCGCCCCAAATTGGGATACAATGTTTGTGCAAAGATTGTGGTAATGTGCTGTTATTTGTGCCCATTCCATTTTGACCGCGCGCTTACTAGAGGGCGTTAGGGTAATGATTGCACACGGGCGCTACATAAGCAAGAGACGCCTCTGGACAGCATCGCGACAACGGCGAACAAGATGCGAGTTTAAATCCTGCGTTGAGAATCTTATTGTTTTGCTGTTAATTTAAAATTTATTTAATAATAAGTATTTCTTACATTATTGTAAGGAAATATAGACGGACACAAAATGGTTCGCAGCTAACAATCTTTTACTGAATGCGACAAAAACTAAATGTCTTAAGTTCTCTTTACCAAATGTACCACTACGTGACCTAAATTTAAATCTTGACGGCAAAAGTCTTGAAGTTATAGCTGAAACTGTATTCTTAGGGATTACTATCGATTCAAAACTGCAGTGGGGCGTGCACTTTAGAACTCTTTCGGGTAGGTTAAGTTTAGCTGCATATGCAGTAAGGAAAATAAGGCAGTTAACCGATGTAGCCACAGCTAGGTTAGTATATTATGCTTATTTCCACAGTATTATGTCTTATGGCATTCTGCTGTGGGGATCAGCAGCAGATGTTGACTCAATTTTCATCTTACAAAAGAGGGCAATCCGCGCGCGCGCTATAAAATGGGTCCTCGCGAGTCCCTTAGAGAAAAATTTAAAGAAATCGATATACTGACTCAACCTTCACTCTATATTTTGGGATGTATTTTGTATGTCCGCAAAAATCGAGGGCTTTTCAAAACTAGAAGCGACTTACATAATTTAAATACACGCAGTAAGCACGAAATTGTAATACCCAAATTCAGATTAACAAAAACTAGCAAGTCTTTTCATATAAACAGTATACGCTTTTATAAAAAGTTGCCAAAGTCAGTTATAGAACTGACCGATGGAAAGTTCAAAAACTACATCAAACGTGTCCTTATTAAAAAAGCATATTATAAAATCATCATCATCATAAACGGCACAAATATGTGGTTGTCTCTAACTATTCTCAATCTCATTTATTTTTTTTATTTTTTTCCTCCTTTTTTTTTTACAATGATTTTCAATCATCTTCATAGCCCTTTGCTAAGAATAGTTACAGCACTGATAACAATATTTGTGCCACATGTTAGATATATTAGTTTTTTTATTTTACTTTTTTTTAGATTCCTTTACCGATTGTTTTGTAAATGGGTGAACATTGTAGGCCTTCTAGATGTTTGTTAACATTTGTTAACTTTTTAACTCGTTTTATTTTATTTTGTTTAAATAATATGTAATCTTTTTTTTTTTGTTTTTCTTACGACTTATTGTCGGGCCTACGTTGTCCCCACATATCTAAGTACTAATGCTGTAACAAGGAAATATTGTAAAGCCAAACCATTTTTTTAAAAGAGTAACCATGGATTTTCTTGCCGGTTCTTCTCCATAGGAAACGACCAACCCGAACCGTGCACCTTTTGTCGACGTTTTATAAGTGCCCATGTAGGCCTATGTGAAATAAAAAAATTGATATTGTATTTTTTTTATTTTGACACAATCTTCAAATAAAAAATGTCTAAATTGGTAATATTTTCGCCAATAAGTGGATGAAAGTTGAAAGACAAATATGCGTATTCATTATAAAGCTGGTAGTCAAATGTTACTAAGGTTACCGGTAGGAAAACAAGAATGAACCGTGACAATAAAACTAAAGCCATTCTACGCACGATTGCAGTGACTACGCGAACTGTTTTATTAGATCTTTGGTGACTAAGTTTCTTTGAAACACAAACTCATCTACCGAGCTCGCTGGTCCGTTGAGAATTTCACGTAGCGAAATCGAATGATTTACGTCTCCATAGGAGGTAGCCCCCAGCGTAGTCACTTAGGTTTAAGCTTTTTGTGCCTGGCTGAAGGCTCTGGTTTAATCTCCACAGCAAGCCCGGTTAAGCAGTTGCTAAATCTTTTGATTTAATTGTGAGACGAAAAAACAAAAAATTGGCACAGACGGTCTCCAGCTCTACAACAAGAACAACAACAGGAATAAATCTGAAGATACGAAGCAAGAAAGTATTTTCATTAAAAATCAAGAAACCCCAACAAATGTACAGTTCACTACAGCATAACATAGAAAGTACGCTTTTTTTATTGGGACAATCCCATCGCACTATTCCCAAACCACTGCAACTCCTGAAAGCCAGAATCAACAGTGGCAACTACCAGAAAAGCGCCGAGGCAATGAATCTCGACGAAGTCCCGGAGAATGAATTTAACTGTCTTGGAGCCCGCAACGAAATATAAATTCCGCTTAGAAAGTACGCTTACATACTTTATGAATACAGTTAGATACTAACTTTCTAATCATAATTATATTCTTTGAAAATATCAAGAACAAGCACCAGCCATTCCCATAATTTTATATCAAAAATATATTATGATGTTAGATAAATGAAGATATAACAATTTACTTGACTGTAATAATGAGCATAAATAAAACCAGCACGTAAGAATTTTTAGTTTCAGATAAAATCAAGTTATGAATTAACTATTATTAGATCTTTGGTGACTTAGTTTCTTTGAAACACAAACTCATCTACCGAGCTCGCTGGTCCGTTGAGAATTTCACGTAGCGAAATCGAATGATTTACGTCTCCATAGGAGGTAGCCCCCAGCGTATTCACTTAGGTTTAAGCTTTTTGTGCCTGGCTGAAGGCTCTGGTTTAATCTCCACAGCAAGCCCGGTTAAGCAGTTGCTAAATCTTTTGATTTAATTGTGAGACGAAAAAACAAAAAATTGGCACAGACGGTCTCCAGCTCTACAACAAGAACAACAACAGGAATAAATCTGAAGATACGAAGCAAGAAAGTATTTTCATTAAAAATCAAGAAACCCCAACAAATGTACAGTTCACTACAGCATAACATAGAAAGTACGCTTTTTTTTATTGGGACAATCCCATCGCACTATTCCCAAACCACTGCAACTCCTGAAAGCCAGAATCAACAGTGGCAACTACCAGAAAAGCGCCGAGGCAATGAATCTCGACGAAGTCCCGGAGAATGAATTTAACTGTCTTGGAGCCCGCAACGAAATATAAATTCCGCTTAGAAAGTACGCTTAATACTTTATGAATACAGTTAGAAACTAACTTTCTAATCATAATTATATTCTTTGAAAATATCAAGAACAAGCACCAGCCATTCTCATAATTTTATATCAAAAATATATTATGATGTTAGATAAATGAAGATATAACAATTTACTTGACTGTAATAATGAGCATAAATAAAACCAGCACGTAAGAATTTTTAGTTTCAGATAAAATCAAGTTATGAATTAACTATTATTAGATCTTTGGTGACTTAGTTTCTTTGAAACACGTCCGTTGAGAATTTCACGTAGGGAAATCGAACGAGTTCAAACAGTAATTTACCAAAGGCAAACTGATGTAGATATTAGCAATTTTGTTTAATATTAGCCTGGTACTAAGCTAAATCCGGTAAGAATGGAAGCCGGAATGGAAGATGTGGAGGGGTTGCCATTTATGTCCGAGGAGATATCAGTTATAAGATAGTTGACCAGTCTCCGACTGTCTACACAAAATTTGCTGAACACCTTTTTGTTGAAATAGACTTCCAACATACTAAGCTACTTTTAGGAGTCTATTATAGTCCCTCATGCCAAATCGATTACTTTTCCTTCTTCGAAGCCAATTTGGAAAATCTTTCCGCACAATATGAGCATACGATTATTCTCGGCGACTTCAACACTTGTCTGCTGAAAGGAGATTCGCGCAGCCGTAAACTCCAATCTTTTGTCACTTCTGTTAATATGCACATACTTCCGTCAATTGCTACTCACAGGGCTCCTCACTGTTCTCCTTCTCTATTAGATCTCATCCTAGTTTCTGACCCTAATAAAGTAGCCAAACATGGACAGCTTTCTGCTCCTTTTTCCAACCATGACCTCATTAATCTATCCTATAAGATTCGACCTCCTAAACGCAAGGCCAAATTTCTTTATCTTCGTAGTTTTAAAAACATTGATGTGGAGCGTTTGCGAGCTGATGCGGGTGGTATTGACAGGTTTCCTGTGTTGGCCTGTGAGGATATGGACACCATTGTGTCAGTCTTCACCAGGACATTGTTGGATTTATATGAGGCACACGCGCCCCTAAAAAAGGTGAGAGTCAAACACCTTTCTGCGCCATGGCTATCTCCAGCAATAAAAACCAGATGGCTAAGCGAGACAAGGCCTAACGCTTGTACAGGAAGCAGCCAACTGAGGAAAACTGGGACTTTTATAAATGGATGCGAAAAGGCGCCACATTCACAGCTCAATTGACAACTTTAACCCAATACAAGTATGGCAATTTTTTAAGACTCTCGGTATTGCCAAAGCCTCTAGCAAGAGTTCTTCTGATAAGATGGACCTAAATGCACATAATGCTCACTTTTCTAAGTCCCCAATCACCCTTGATGATCATGTTAAATATTCCACTCTTAACGATCTCTTTAATCTTCCATTGTCAGCAAATACTTCTTTCTCTTTCCACACAATTGCTGAACTAGATATTAAAAAAATATATACAATCTATCTCCACTAAGGCGGTAGGTGACGATGGCCTTCAACTAAAAATGTTCCTACCTATTTTGAATGAAATAGTTCCTGTCGTAACTCATATTGTTAATTTTTCGCTTTTCAACAACTCCTTTCCTTCAGCTTGGAAGAGGGCTCACGTCCTACCACTTCCCAAAGTTTCAAATCCTTCTTCACCATCTCATTTCCGTCCAATATCCATCCTCCCAATCCTCTCCAAAGTCCTCGAGAGTATTGTTCAGAAAAAAATATCTTGTTATTTATCCTCTAATAGCCTGCTGAGTCCTTACCAATCTGGTTTCAGACCTGGCCATAGCACCGTTACGACTCTAGTCAAAATATCCGATGACATACGACTGGCTATGGAAAATAAATGTCTAACTATATTAGTTCTACTTGACTTCAGCAGTGCTTTTAACTCAGTTGACTTTGACATTCTCTTTGGAATCCTTTCCTCCCTAAATGTCTCTGCTCCGGTAATTGAGTGGTTCAAATCTTATCTCCGGGGTCGCTCGCAGTCTGTTCGTTCCGATGAGGATTCCTCTGAATGGTGTGACTTGGCTGCGGGCGTTCCTCAAGGTGGTGTTCTCTCTCCTCTTCTCTTCTCGATTTTTATAAATGCTATCACTAAGGTCCTAATTTCTAACTTTCATCTCTATGCAGACGACTTGCAGTTATATCGCCATTTTAAAGTGGGTGAACTCGCCGAGTTTGTGGCTGCCATCAATGGTGACCTTGAGAATATCAACAGGTGGACTCAGTCTTTTGGACTCCTCCTGAACCCAACTAAATTTAAAGCGCTCATTATTGGTGGCAGATACATGCTCAATCTATTGGATCCCCAGTCTCTACCGCTAGTAAAGTATAACTCAGTGCCCATATATTACTCCGAAAGCGCGAAAAACTTGGGCGTCCATATAGACACTAACCTCTCTTGGGAGGTTCATATTGCTGATGTGAGTCTAGTCTGAGAGAGAGAAGGTCTTCTACTCCTTTCAGTCTCTTAAACGTCTCTATAAATTCTTACCATTTCACACTAAGGTCACTCTTGCTGAATCTCTTCTTCTACCGCTCATACATAGGCTGCACTTAAAGTATCGGGAATGGAATATTTCCACTGTTTCTGTCATATTAAAATATTTTTAATTGAAAACTCCTTGGTTTTAAAAATCGAATACTATTTATTTATTTATTTAAAAAAAGATTCTCGGTCTTGTCACAAGGTTGTGTAAAACTTGTTTAGTCGTTGAGAAAATGGAATTGACTCGAGAAAATTCAAGAGCGATGATTTATTATGACTTTCGAAGTGGTTTAACACAAAAACAGTGTGTTGACCGGATGATTTCTGCATTTGGTGATGAAGCCCCATCCAAAGCCACAATTTATCGCTGGTTTTCTGAATTTCAACGTGGACGTGTCAAGCTCAGTGATGATCCCCGTCAAGGTCGTCCAAAAACTGCAGTCACCCAAGAAAACGTTGATGCTGTGCATAAGCTGATTGAGGAAGATCGACATGTGACCATTATTACCTCAATGCATGTGACATACCGCGAAATTCAATCAATTTCAGACATTGGCATGAGTCAAATACAAATAATCTTGCATGAACAATTAAGTGTAAAAAAGTTGTTTTCCCGACGGATACCGCATTCACTCTGTGAAGAGCAAAAAGCGGCTCGCGTTACTTGGTGCGTCAGAACTCTCGAAAGATTCCACGCAGGATCCTCAAATGCTGTATACAACATCGTATCCGGTGACGAATCCTGGATATACGCGTACGAACCCGAAACAAAAAACCAGTCACGAGTTTGGGTGTTCGAAAATGAGTTAAAGCCAACAAAAATTGTTCGTTCACGGAGTGTTGCAAAAAAAATGGTGGCCACGTTTGTCTCCAAAACCGGCCATGTTGCGACTATTCTCTTGAGGGACAAAGAACGGTTAATGCAGAATGGTATGCTAGCATTTGTTTTCCACAGGTCGTTTCTGAACTCCGTAAAGAGAACTGCAACCGCCGCATCATCCTCCATCACGACAATGCGAGTTCTCACACCGCGCACAGAACAAAAGAGTTTTTAGAGCAAGAAAACATAGAATTATAGACCATCCGCCGTACAGCCCCAACCTAAGCCCTAATAATTTCTATACTTTCCCTAAAATAAGAATAAATTGCGTGGTCAGAGATTTCCATCACCTGAAGAAGCTGTGGACGCCTACAAAACGGCCATTTTGGAGACCCCAACATCCGAATGAAATGGTTGCTTCAATGATTGGTTCAATCGTATGGAAAAATGTGTCAAATTTCGCGGAGAATACTTCGAAAAGCAATAAATACATTTTTAAATAGTAATGTTGTGTCAATTTTTTGATTCCCGAAATTTTCAGTGCCGCCCTCGTAGACTATGCGGATGTCTGTTTTCTAGATGCAACGGAGATACTCCTAAAGGAAGTTTACTACTGTTTTACACTGGATCCTACCCTCTTTTGTCATCATTCTCTGTCACTCTCTAGGGTTTGCTGTAAGAGAACTCAACATTGAGTTAAGCTCGCCTTTGTACATGTACTTTATTATCACATTGTATTGAATATTGTTTTTGGTGTACAATAAAGAATTAAGAAGCCGAGACCCCAGCATAGTTGGGAAAAGGTTAGGCAGATGATGATGCCCTTCGCTAACACTTATATTAACCGTCTGTATGATAGTGGGCAGTGTAAAAATCTCTGTGAAAACCCTATATTTAAGTAAATTAGCTGTAACATACCGCCGATGTTACTTCCACTGCCCTGGTTGGAAGGGAGGCCCACGGTGGTGTTCCCAGATGGTGCTTGCGGGCAGTTAAGTTCGTCAGTTCCATCTCGGCAGTTGAGATAACCATCGCAGAAAACCCAAGATTGAAGGCATTCACCGGAACCACATTGGAAGCTGTCTTCCGCGCAATCTAGGATGGGAAAAACATCCGATTAATTATGGGTTATTTAAGAAAGTTATTTTCAACACACTTGCTCGTAAAGTGAGCCTTATTAAATCGCTTTCACACGTGCGTAATAAAATGACACACCAGTGCGTAATATAATTATCCCTACAAAGTTAAATCAGTACTTCTCTGCAAGTTATATGCGAATAAACAGAGCATTTTCAATTTAACCGGGTATAATAATACAGTTTTTTTTTTGTCCAAAATCCAAATCCAAAATCCATTTACATTTTTGGAATAAATAAATGTGTACATTCTTAATTAAGTTAAACAAATGTTTATTATTATCAGATTATTCATAATTCACAATAATTTGATAAACATTATTAAAATATTTACATTTCATCGCTTAAAATTATAATTTTGAAGTAGGCTGTATGTTCAGTCACCTTGCATGAGGCGCGTGAAAAAAAAAAGCTTGCGCGCCATTTGACCATTTCCCATAATTTTAATATTTTGATTTTATCGCATTTGTCGCTGGTGGTAAATTATTTTAGAAAGGTTATGTTTTCGCGCAGAAGATGAACAATTGATAGAGTTGACCCCGCCAGAACTACTAAATGAAGCACAAAATGCAAGCGATATCCTAAATCACCACAAAATCTAGAGAAAAGTGCTTAGCTGCTTATAATATTTCCTACAATGGAAGAGCAAGATTAATTTCCAATCATTTTATGAAAATGTGTTTTTGTCGTACTCCTCTGAACTCACCAATACATAAATGCCCAGCTCCCTGTGTTGCTCAAACATGGTGTTGATATCAAAACGTACTGTAACCTGTTGGCATTTATGAAGAGACGGCTCGGACAGATATATTGGTCGGAAATCAAATTGTTTTGTCACCAACCGACGTTGAAAAGTTTTTGAATGAGGCTCCGGATAGTCAGTAGCTAGCAACAAAGGTACGTTGAATATTATTAAACTAAACATATCTAAATAATTGCGTGAACCGAACATAACTGCTTACAACTAATTAATTGGTTTCGTTACAGGTTGCCTTAATATTCGGTGTTAATGGTGCGTGTAGACGACAAGAGCTTTATAATAGGTATTACAACAAATAATGTAAAAACCCGAAAGCAGGCTCTATTCATAGCAATGCGAAAATCAGTGACAAAATAACGCAAGCAATTAATTTTGAGCCAAAGTCTATAAAGATTTGACCTCAACCACAACCATGTTCATCTCGTAGCATGAGTTATTTGGTTTCTATTGTTCTATGATTTGCTTTTGTTGCCGACATTTACATAAGAAGAAAACGAAAGTATGTATCTCCTAAGAAATGGCAAGCATCAATGGAACACAAACTCTAAAATTGCCATACAAATCAATTCAATACCGCTTTGAAACTTGTACATTCACCCATTGTTTTAATAATTAAACGATATAAGCAATACATGTTTGTTTTTTCCTCGTAAAAGTGCTGAAACACGTCGTATGAAACTCGTGAGCTCTGCTCATTACACGCTTGGCTGAATTACGCCCTCGCCAACAGCCCGGGCTGCAACCCACAGCCTCGTGTGTAATGAGCAACTTAGCTCACTTGTATCATAATATATATATTATATTAGTATCTAACGATTCTCACACTGTCGAAACATACAGGAAAATCTTACGATTGTAGAGATTAATACTCGATTTTTTTAGTACATCTCTGCAGAATCCAGTAAGTAAGCCTTCCTGGCCAAGTATGAGTTAACCGGACTGAACCGCAGGTGAGGTCCTAGAATAGTGGTCGGTTCCTGGCGAGAAGTAGATGGCTGCGGAGTCAGGCTTAGCTGCTGTTGACGCGATGTAGACGCTGCGGGGAGCTGGAAGATGGTGTGTTTTGAGTATTCAATTTGATTTTTTTATTTATATTGCTTGTAATTTCACTTTTATTTTCTAATGACTCTTCTATGTATCCTTCTGCAACTCGGTCCGATTTCCACCCCCCGTGTCGTTTTATTGTCGTGAGATTGGCTCGAGAGTCAGCAAGAAGGGTAGCAGACGACCTCCGGAAACAATGGCCAGTATAGCTTTCTGGATTTGGTAAATTCAAATATTCAGCTATGTGTTTAGGCATTGCGGCAATCTTATGACGACCGATGTTTTGCCGCAAGCATGTCCCGTTTCTCTAATTGATAAAAAAATGATCACTTTTCATATACTAATATATAATATATAATAATATATAATAATTCATACGCGCTCGAGTCGCTGCGAACGGACGCGTTTACTATTTTTAACACAAAATTAAAGTTATAATTATTGTCTTCACTCAAAATTGGACTTTATTGTCGGGATCAGAAAAATCAAAGTTGTCGCGCGGCGTCATATTCCTGTCTTATCGTTCTAGCCACAGACCTGTGAACGGATAGACAGTCAGGCTGTCAAGATGTCGGACTCACCAAAAACATTTGCGCATTCACTCCC
This sequence comes from Orthosia gothica, assembly GCA_949775005.1. Taxonomy (NCBI): domain Eukaryota; kingdom Metazoa; phylum Arthropoda; class Insecta; order Lepidoptera; family Noctuidae; genus Orthosia; species Orthosia gothica. Next base: position 30,826,285 of record OX459039.1, on the reverse strand, counting down.
AGATCTCTCCGTGGACCAAACAGCTGAAGGATCACAGGAAAATGTCAAACATCGCCGCAAATATAAGCGTGGGCATGATGCCGAATGCGACCTGCGATTTGAGGAGTTCACCAATAAAATATCGAAAATACTAAACGACTGGAAAATTGATTTCGGACGGGACATATCAGAGATCAATATAACGATGAAGAACCTCAACCAAAGCACCCAGGAATTAAAGTCAGAAATAGCCAGTATCAGAAAAGAATATACAAAGATGAAAAATACCGTTCATAGTTTGGAATCTAGACAGACCAAGATGGCAGAGGGACTTGATTCACTTCAAAAGTCGATGCAATTCCACAGCAACGAATATGAAGACGTAAAGAAGAAACTCGAAGTTCATACTAAAGAATTGAAGAATTTAAATACTCTTAAAACTGAATTGGCGGAAATCAAAGACCAGAATAGGAAACTAAGATCTGATGTAAACGCAAACGAGCAACGTGAAAGGCAATTAAATATTGAAATTGTTGGCATACCTGAACATAAGGATGAAAACTTGATTGAAATTATCTTAAAGATCGGTAAATTTACTGATATGGAAGTTACAAGGGATGATATTCTGCAAGTGAACAGAGTTACTGCGAAGTCTAAGATTCAGGGTAGGCCAAGAAATATAGTAGCGAAATTGCGCAATCGTCAGCTGAAAGACAATATTATTTCTCAAGCACGTAAACGTCGCCTGTCAACCAAGGACCTGGGCATTCAGGGCAAAGGTGTTCCAGTGTATGTTAATGAACACTTAACAGTGTTTAATAAAAGTCTTCTAAAAAAAACTAAAGAAATGGCCAAAATTAAGGAATACCAGTTCACGTGGACAAAAAACTGCAAAATCCATGTGAGGAAAGCAGTTACTATTCCTGCTATATTTATCATGGACGAAGAGGATCTGAAAAAAATTGTTTAACTTGTCGGGCAAGTCTTCTACTCACTGTTTATAAAGTTGACATTTTGTTTTGTCATTATGTTTTTGTTTGTAATTTTTTACAGGATTGTTTACCTAATATTGATGTGAGCGAGGTTGGTTGTTTGTCATTAGTTTTTGCCGAGTCTGTGTTTACCGTGTTCTGTGTTTTGTTCGAGCAATGTGCGGTAGTTGAAGAACGTGTAAAGGAAGCGCGCTTAGTGAGGGTGCGACGATTGAGGTACGCATCATACTTACATAATTTGTTCGCTTATGAGTGTGTTTCTTACGGGAGCGAAGGTGCGATGTTGGGGAGTTTATTTGAATGTTATTTTGATTTTGTGGCTATTCTAATAATTAAAAAAAAGTTATTCTCAAAAAATACAGTCTAGCAACTTTTGTGTGTGCATGTTATCGCATTCGTAACAATTATATGGAACTACATGGGAATCTTATATTGGGCATTCTGCATAGTCATACGACTTACCTAGAATATAAAATCACTACTATTGCTATAGTCGCGCTGTGTCGGGACGCACCTACGCGTGGCGCATGTGTTTTACATGTTAGCTGTCTTACAACGTACTTTTATTACTTTTTAGCAACTTGCCCACATCATTTTGCAATAGTAATTTATTTATTAACTTACCCAAACATCTGTAGTTATTGTTTGAAGATTAAGCAAATTATTTTTATTGTAGATAGTAGTGCGTTGGAGTTGGATCACTCCTCCCCGGGAGCCGTGTCGTTGCCAGACCCGATTACTACTGTTTATTATTATTGTACCCACGAGTGGCTCGTTGCGTTTGCTCAGTTTTTGCCTAATTGTCCATTGTTGGTTATTTTTTCTGGATATGCTTTCAGTCGAAGAAACCTTTTACAATGAAGCCCCGAACCCTAAATGTTTACGATCAGAACTGTCGTGGTTTAAGGACTAAAACTGCACAATTCCATCAAAACATTATGTGTAATTGTTATGATTTAATTATTATAACGGAAACGTGGTTACACGGCGGCATTTTTGATAGGGAATTGTGTGACGATAGATATGATGTGTTTCGTAAAGACCGTGATTTGGGCGCGACTGGCAAATCCTCAGGTGGCGGTGTCATGATACTCTCGCGACACGAGCTGGGTGCGTGGTGCGTTGAACACGAGCAAAATGCTATTGCTACGGAATTGTTGACCATAGTAATACCGGCTCGCGCGCTGTCGGCGACAGCTGATCTTTGCGTCAGCGTTGCCTACGTACCGCCGGATAATCATCGGATACCCTCGGATATCGACTACATTTTGCAAGGTGTCACGAATGCATTTACTCACAACACTAATTCATGGAATTGCCTTCTTGTGGGCGATTTCAATCTTCCATGTATAAAATGGAATAAAAGCGGGCCGACTTATCTTAAACAAGGTGCCGTCGAAGTGCAGAACGCTGCCTCGCGGTTAGTAAATGATCTGTCGTTTTTAGGCGTAACACAGTACAATACACTACCTAACCACAAGGGGCATACTCTTGATTTGGCTTTCTCCAACTTGCCACTTGAAATAACTGAATGTCTATCACCCCTTGTGAAGACTGACCTACCTCATCCAGTAATTACTATCGAAATATCTGACCTTGCAGTTTCTCCGCTCCGTGAGTTGTCCACTTCTAGACATAATTACCGCAAAGCGGACTTCAGCATGTTGAATACTTATTTTTCTGAACTTGATTGGCACTCAGTTTTACACAATAAATCAATAAATGCTGCTGTGGATATATTCTATGAAATAATTCAAACAGGAGTTGATAAATACGTACCTTTTAATCGAAGGTCAGGATCACATAAATATCCTGTCTGGTATAGCAACTCATTAATTAAAATCATTAAAGAAAAAAGCAAGGCACACTCGCGATGGAAACGGTATGGTAACTTATTAGACTACGACGAATTCGCATTATTACGAGATAGACAGCGGCAAGTCCACGAAATTTGTTATAATAAACACGTGCAGGAAATGGAAAGCAGTTTAAAAAAAGAACCGAAAAAGTTTTGGACCTACATAAAAAACATGCGTGGTGGCTCCAATTATCCAAAAATGTTATCTCACAACAACGTCAATTATTCAGGGGGTCGGGAAATTTGTGAGGCTTTCAATGACTTCTTCCACGACGTATTTGGTGAACCCTCTGACTGTAGCCTCACTAATTCTTTGATAGCGGATGAAAAGGATCACTGTCCTGACATAATTTCTAACTTACAATTCACTTCGTCAACTGTGGAGAGGTCGTTGTGTGCCTTAAGCGTTGATAAGGGCCCTGGATGCGACGGTGTGCCCCCAATATTTTGGAAGAACTGTGCAAAATCTTTAGCACCTCCAATTAGTACTATTTTTAATATTTCATTAAAAGAAGGCACCTTCCCAAATGAATGGAAAAAAGCTTTCATTGTTCCAATTCATAAAAAGGGTTCGCGGACAATGATAGGAAATTACAGGGGTATTTCTATACTAAATACAATTGGTAAAGTATTTGAGAAACTGGTATACAACGCTATCTATCCATATATCCTCAGAGGAATCTCTTGCAATCAGCACGGTTTTTTAAGGAAACGCTCGACTGTCTCTAACTTAGCCAGTTTCTCAAACTTTGTTCTTGAGAATACAGATAGCGGGGGGCAGGTTGACGTGATCTACACGGATTTCGAAAAAGCTTTTGATCGTGTGGATCACGTCATCTTGCTCAGTAAGCTGTACAGACTGGGTATACGCGGGGATCTTTTACGATGGGTGCAGTCATATTTATTTAAACGCTCACAAGCTGTCGTACTAGGAGGTTACCGTTCCAACTTTATTGAAATCCCTAGCGGCGTACCACAGGGATCTCATTTAGGACCTCTTTTTTACAACGCATATCTATTTGACATCACTGATTCTTTTCAACACTCTGATCACTTAATGTACGCTGATGACAAAAAAATATTTTATAAAATAAGAACACCCGATGATTGTAAGGCCCTTCAAGAGGATCTTAATCGTTTAAATAATTATTACACAAAAAACAAGATCACTGTAAACGTTGCTAAGTGTCAATGTATAAGTTACACGCGTAAGAGGAACCCGATTGTTTACTCATATAATTTTGATGGAATTGTCATGAATAAGGTCCATATGGTTAGGGATTTAGGAGTTATGTTTGATAGTAAATTAATGTTCTCAGATCACATAGACCTCATTAGCACTAAAGCTTATAAGAACCTAGGATTTGTTCTTAGGTCATGTAAGGTATTTAAAAACATTGGGGCTCTTAAATCTGTTTATTTTGCATATGTGCGCAGCGTTTTAGAGTATGCGTGCCCAATCTGGTCCCCACAATACATAATTTATAAGAACCAAATAGAAAAGATTCAAAAAAGATTTATTAACCATCTTAACTATCGCCTTCGTAAACCTCCAATGTCTTACGAGGATAGCTGTCGAACATATGGTCTGCTAACACTCGAAGAAAGGCGTAAAGTGATGGACATGTGTCTGCTCTATGACATACTCAATGGACGCCTTGATTGCCCGGAGTTGGTCGCACAGATAGCTTTTAGTACTCCCCTACGGCGCACTCGTCACACGCCAATGTTACACGTTCCTCGTCACTCCACTAACTATGCCAAGAACTGTGTACTGACTCGCATTGCTCGAAATTATAACTCGGAATTCTCACAAGTTGATATATTTAACTGTAATAAACCTACATTCAAGAAACGAATATTGAAGGCTATAGATGGAGACAAGTGACAGTCAACCGGTCTTCTATCTTCTGTTATTCAACCTTTTTATTTAACTATTTAACCATTTCAAAATTGTGATTTAACTTAATTTAATTTAACTTAACCTTTTAGAAAATTGGATTGTATTGCATCTTTTAATTTAAATTTGTAGCATTAGTTCGTTCGCATGTTTTATACATTTATCCCAGTTACACAGGGAAACCTTTAATTGGCCATACAAATTGTAATAGGCATATTTTGTAAAATATTTTTAAGTATCGCTGTTGGTTACCTAAATAAATAAAATAAAAAAAAAAAAAAAAAAAATTAAAGGGCGCAGGTCATGACTCCTTCTGTATAACAAAAGAGCGATAAACTTTTGGTTTTTTTTCTCGTAATTTTACCAAAATTATTTCATTATTGTATTCCACGTCACTGTTTTTAATATTACAGAGCTCCATTCTTCGGCAGGCGCCATTAACTTCCATAATATAGTAATTACCTAAAACAAAAAAATAACTTTCTAAATCGAGAAATTAAAATAAGTTTCTGTTAATTGGAACCAGATTTAATAGCATATTTATATTATTACAACTGACTAACAGACAACTTACATCACAACAAGTTAAATTAAATAAGTAACTAAAATAAATATTACCTTCACAGCTAAATAAACATCATCGGGTGCTTCATTTATAAACTTCTATATGTTTTTGCTGGTAAATACATAAGATTTTTTTCCTTTGTAGCCAGTCGATTGTCTTTTCAACCAAGTGATTAAATTGGATAATTCCTAATGTTTTTTTTTTGATAATTTAATTGGATAATATCGTGTTTATTTTGCACTACACATCGAAGCATAGAATACACAGCCTATAAATTTGTTGGCTGCATTGTTTGGCGAATAAAGCAGAAACATGCCAAGAATACATTTTCAGACCAACTATTGGCTTGTTTTTCTGCCTTCCACTTCATTATTTTTTCATCAGTTTTCATATATCGCTTCTTGAATTTTGGAGGAAGTAAATTGTTTTTTGCTAATTCGGCTTCAGCTTTTAAAACAGGAGGAAACCAGGAGGAACACCAGCAAAACACATGGTTCTATTATTGTTGTGGCACGTGTGAAGTGCAAGTAGTTTGCGGCGCTCAAATGACATCGGAGTCGTTACATCACTCGGGTCCGATAACACTTAAACGAGGATGTAACTTGCAGGGTGACTCATTTATGTTGCACGCATACATAGAACATAAAAGTGACGCTATAGTCAATGAACCATTCGCCATGATAATACCCACGGTCTCGTCTATCAACAACATCATCAATGCGTCGATCTGTAACTCGTAATTGCCTATCGAAACGCACGAAGAAATGTTCCAGAAGATTGACACACAACTGCGCTCGATTAAAGAGCAAACAAACCTGGAAACCTTATCCCCCCACGACATTTACCACTACACCGCAATCTATGTTGTAATAACGATTAGTATTGCACTGTCGATAACATCGGTGTACTTTTGGAGAAAGACGAGCACCAAAAGACAGGGGGAGGGTTCGCGAGATATTTTGCACCTTGAATTTCGTTTTTAATTTTGTTTTTTCTCTTTTTTATTTATTCTTTATTGTACAACAAGACATTACATTTTAACAAATTAATAATAAAATTCATGTACAAAGGCGAGCTTAACTCCAAATGGAATTTTCTTCCAGCAAACCTTTGAGTGATAGAGATCATAATAGAGGGCAGTAAGAGAGGGAGGGTAGTAGTTTGTTCTTTTGGTTTTCTTGCAATGACAAGAATATTTACTTTTTAAAGTATTATATTATTTTATTTTAATTATTGTGACTGTGAGGATTATGTAGATCACTTTTTTTGTTTTTTATTTTATCTTAGTTAGTTTTTAATCATGGTCTGGCAGTTTGAGTAGTTTATGCAGCCTACCCGAATGTCCTTTCTTTGTTTGGTATTGTCCGTCGAATCGTTGAGCTCCTTAAATTCTGAGTTGAGCTGCTCGGTTATTGACAAATGCGTGCGCTGACTCCAGTCAGTCAGGTCCACTCAATCTGGCTGGTTCTTTCCTCAAAAGACCATTTCAAACATCAGTCTACATGGTCTTCACATGATCTAATCAAGAATTTGTCAGGACTTTAAAAGAGACTTTGGTCTCTGAGTTTGTTTCAGCCTTTCTTCTCAGAGTAGAAAACGCCGACCTCATATAGTTTTAAAAAATATGATCAACATGTAAAGTGTTTGTACCGATTTATATGCGGAATGTAAGGTACTTACTGTGAGGCAGCTCTTTGTGCTCCAAGCCACTCTCCGGGCTCATAGGCAGTCCCCTTTACCAGACCCTTCCAAACGTAAAGCCAAAACTACATGCGCATCAGTGTCTCATAATACGACCTTCGCTAGTCGCCAGCTTTACGTGGTAAGTTCACTTATTTATAGGAAAATTAGCAAACGCATCCAAATAAATAAGCTAAATAGATATGAATTTAAGACTAAATTAAAACATTGGCTGTATGATCAGGACTGCTCCCGTACAGAGTAGACAGAGAGAGACAGTAACCTACCCACTGTTGTTACGCAGTTGTACTTTCATAGTCACACACAGTCACTTCACTCCAAAAACAATTTTATCCTATCCATTGATGTATTAAAAGGAGGAAGATATGTTACGCGCTAACATCGCGATCAAAAAACCTGGGCTCGGTGCACGATTACATGCACCGAAACTCACACATCTGTGTTCAGTGTTATTACTAGTCCCAAACCTACAGTTACCGATAGACAAGGACAGAGATAGGAGACGGCGCTGTAGTGCGAGTGAAATCGCGTTAGCCGCCGAATGTTGGCCGAATGTTTACTATTATGAATGAAATGACATTGCAAAATGTGCGTATCGTGTCTATCACGCATGTTTGTAATATCTATCTCGCTCTCACAAATATGGCGTAGCAAACATTTAATATTATTGTAATTTTCAACAAATTAACATTTTTGACTGTACTTACGAGTGGTAAGTGATCCCGTGTGACTTATTTTTCTTCCTGGTATTATTTAAACACTGTTAGCTACACAAGAAGTCATTTTGGTGCGTATTTATTGCAAAAAAACATAAAAACACTGGAATTAATGAGCTGTGTGATCAACAATGTGCCGTGTGCGCGACTTAGGCTTGTTGAAAAAATATCGATACATCGATATATCGATATTATTTTTTCAATATATCGATATTTTTGAGCGATATTTAATAGTTCGATATATCGATGTATCGATATAAAATTCTAAGTATCGAAAAGGTATAAAAACCGATATTTTTTTCAGACCAATAAACATTCATAAAAAAGAAAAGAAAAAAAGTTGTTTGATTTATTAAAAATTATGTATATTAATTAATATTTATCTAGAAATGTAAGATGATTGAATTAGATAAGACCAAATAAATTATTTTTTAGAGCACGAATATTCTCTGTCAAATCATACCGATATATCGATATTTTTTAATAAAAATATCAATATCGATATTGATATTTTCAAAAAACATCGATACGATATATATCGATACTTTATTGCATTTCCGACATCCCTAGCGCGACTGAGTACCCGCTACGGGCATGCACTTAGATTAGTAGGACCAAGCGCTGTGAGCAGTCCCGTATCTTCCTTTTTTTAATACATCAATGATCCTATCATATTCGTTTATAGTAAGTACTTACATTACATTACCAAACATCACTAGCGGTGTGCCAACTGAAAATCAGCGCTGGGTGTCTGACGCCCAGCAAATGCTGAGTTGGTAACCCTTTCGGTGTGGGCACGCTTGGCGCAATCACTCTTATACCAAGTTTGTACTTTTACTATTCTTCTCTGTTACTTTGTGATTGTTGTTGTTGTGTTGTGTCTATGTCGAATAAATGTTTTCTATTCTTTTTTAATTCTATTCACACAAACGAGCACGCGCTCGCACACGCACACACACATCCTCACATACACCCTCTATCACACTTTCACATCCATGCATACACTCACACCCACACGCACACAACAAAAAATATAATAATTGAATTGAATAAAACACAAAATACTCACATATCCCACTCTGCATAACCTTATCTCACATTGAACGATTTTGGTTAATAATTGTTATTACCCCCATTATGTAATTAGGTTGTTCATCATAAACAACACACGGATTTTAACAGGGAATGGATCCCTGTAAAAAAATTAAATAGTCATCACTTTTTACCCGACTGCCGAAGGAGGGTAATGTGTTTATCAGTCTATGTATGTATGTATGTATGTATGTTTGTTCCTATATGGCGTTCCAATGACCAAACGCGAAGGCCGATTTTGATGATTCATTCGTCAATCGATTCGTCTTAACCCTGCGAGTTTCATAGGCTACACTAAAATTGGACAATAGAAAAATGGCAGCTTTTGGGTGCCATATTGTGGGGCTCAAATTTTTTTTCTTCCAAACCCATCGTGTGGGGTATCAAAATAAAGGGTTGTAAGAGGTGATTTGAAAAATATATACCACTTATATGTTTAAATGTATCTAATTCGAAAAAAAGCTAACTAAAAAGTTATTAATAAAAAAAAAATAAATCAAAAAACCCGACTGCTTCAAAATCGAACTAAAAAGTCGTAACCAAGTAAAAAATCATGCTGTGCAGGCCCAGGATACACCAGATTTAGGTCAGCCAGCCCGCGAATATTGTATCCTCCGCCTTTTTCCTTTCAATTCACCTTTTTCTTTTTCCTTTCAATGTCCACCTTGTAGTTTTAACAAGTAAAAACAACAGGGAATGGATCCCTGTAAAAAAATCAAATAGTAGACACTTTTTACTTGTTATAACTGCAAGGTGGACATTGAAAGACGTGAGGGTAGCAATCAGGTAGTAATAATTAAAGTAAAAATAATAACACGAGTTTGATTAATTTACACAAACGGTGAGTTGACAAGCTATCTTGATATCAGAATGGCTGGTCATTTTGAAATCTCTTTATTTTGTTTCAAAGGTAGGTAGCAATTAATTGACTATAGGTAGTAAAAAGTAGCAAATAGGTAGCAATTTTTGGTCATCAGCCTGACGCGAACCGATACAGACAAACATCCATTATTACTTCGCGATGATCATAAACAAGAGTTAAAGCAGACCCTGGCATTAGGCAGTCATTTCATTCCAATGAATTAAATTGTCTAAATTCTGCCAGCGCTACGTCTGAATCATGCACTTGACAATATTGTTCATTGATTTCATATGGTGTTGCTCATAGTCTCTCATTGGTTGTGTAGCTTCCTAAAATGTACTTACCACAGTTTTGTTCGTCAGATGAGTCTGCGCAGTCGTATTGACCATCACATTTCTTGTGCTGTGCAATACATTCGCCGTCCCTCTCGCAGCGAAATTCATCAGGTCGACATTCTAAAGTTGCATAAAAACAAATAGTTGTAATACCTACATTACGAGTAAATAAATCCTGCTCTAACGACTGAACATATTTGGAAAAATTTAATAATACAAGAGTAGATAGTGATCTACAAAAACCTTTTTAACAAAAAAAACAAACTGTCTTACAAAATTAAACACTACAAAGCGCAAAAGGCGTTAAGGCGTTTCGGCTTGAGCTACGCAATCTGATTTTCTGGACTGGACGATGCTGCGGACTAAGTGGACGAGGAGTAGAGCCGTATTAGAAAGGCCTATAAAGAAACCAGCTCCGTGGTCCTTGGGCATGAATGAACTAATGCGCGCGACGACTGGATGTCACTTCACACGTGGAGCCTCATTGAGAATAGAAGGAAGTTACACTTCAAACTGCTTGAGACGCGTGATGATGCCGAACGAGCCGACCTCAATGCCCAATACCATCAGAAGCGCAAAGCGATTCATCGCAGTACGCGTGCAGACAGAAGGCATTGGGCTGATGATATTGCTGATCGTGCTCAACAGGCTGCGTACACTGGCAACTTAAAAGAGCTGTATAAACCCACGAAGACCTAGGCAGGAAACAGAAGGCTCAAGAAGAAGAAGCCGCTTAAATCCAAAGAGGGGCAGCTTATTGTGACGTCGGAAGGGCGGCTGCAGCGCTGGCGCCAGCACTTTGAGGAGGTCTTCCGATTGCCAGCATCTCTGACGCCTGACGCGCTGCAAGTAGGTTCTACTCCACCTCAACCTCTTGACATCGACACGGAACCACCCTCAGCCTCTGAAGTGACTGAAGCGATCCTGTCTTTGAAGGCAGGCAAAGCAGCTGGACTCGACCTGATAACTGCGGAAATGTTGCCGACTTAGCATCCGCTGTCGACGTGCTGACGCCTTTAATTGAAAGGATATGGACTGCTGAAGAACTCCCGGATGACTGGAACAAGGGACTTTTACCGTGCCCAAGAAAGGTGATCTCAGCAGTTGCGATAACTGGAGAGGCATTACGTTGCTGTCGACTCCCTCTAAGGTCTTCTGTAAGGTACTACTTGATAGGCTGTCGAAGGCCGTTGTGCCTCTTCTGCGCGGGGAACAGACGGGTTTCCGTTCGAGCCGCTCATGCACGGACCAGATCAACACTCTTCGTATCATTCTCGAGCAGGCAGCGGAATGGCAAAAGGAAATTTATCTCACTTTTGTCGACTTCGAAAAGGCCTTTGATACGCTGAAGTGGTCCAGCATCTGGTCCCGCCTGTTAGACATAGGAGTGCCGGCAAAAATAGTCCGCCTGCTGGAAGCTGAAGCTGAAGGGCATTTATAGGAAATATGCCTGTAAGGTGACTCACGAAGGCCTCATTTCGGAGGACATCGCAGTGCACGCTGGTGTCCGCGAGGGCTGTCTCCTTGCGCTCCTCCTTTTTATAATCGTTCTCGACGGAGTCATGTTGCGCACAGCTGAGACCTGTGCGGCAATCGCGGCAACTGACCCGAAGGGTTAAACTCAAAATCTTCAACCGCTGTCTCCGTCGCATTCTCGGAATTTACTGGCCAGAGACCATCTTCAACGTAGAGCTGTTGGAGAAATGCCACGAGAGCCCTATCGACCGCCAGAGATGGATTGGCCACACACTTTGAAGGGGTCCCGATCACATACCCAAGCAAGCTTTGGACTGGAATCCCCAAGGGAAAACAAAGCGTGGCCATCCCTGTCAAAACTGACGTCGTACCGTTTTGGCAGAAGTGACGAGCATCGGATAGGCGTGGAGCGAGGTGAAGCGCGAAGCTCAAGACCGGTCTCGATGGAGGACTACTGTGGAAGCCCTCTGCCCCAGCTAGGGGTAATAGGATCTTAAGTCAAGTCAAAGCGCAAAAAATAACTTTCTTTTTCGAACTGTTTTATATCCTTTGCTTTCCGTTTTTCGACAGCGGCTTCGCTAAGGAAAGTTATTTTTCGCTTTGTAGTGTTTTGTTTTGGAATTCGGTTTGATTTTTGGTTAAAGTTTTTTATTTTTCTCTTTTTAGTTTTGGTTCCTTCAATTAACATGAAAATTATTTATAGCCAAAGTACATCTCATGGCGATTCCAATAGGCTCAAACATGTGCGTTATTTCGGAGTTCCAGTGCTAATTTACCAGCTTCATCATTAGATCAGTTCGATGGTACCATTTAAATCAGTACAATTTATTGATAAGTATTTGCTTCATCATAGTCGGTTACTATTCGAGATATCTTATACCAGTGACATACTTAGCATTAAGATAAGGAGTTCCAGTGGCCATCTGTGGTCTTCTTTATCAGTTCCACTTCACCAAATGATACTGAGTGCAAATGATTACATTGTTGATGAAAATACCAAAATCACTATAATATTTGAGGAGTTCTCTCGATTTTTCTCAGATGCCATCATCAGATTCTGACCTGATGAAAATGGAACCACCTTTAGAACGAAGAAATAATTTACAAAATTAGTCCAGGTAGGTAAGTAATCGGGGAACAAACATAAAAAAAGATTCCGACGAATTGAGAACCTCCTACTTTTTTTGAAGTCGGTTAAAAAGGATGTCGTATAATTTTTCTACCGGTAGTCCCCTAATATAATTACAGACTTTAACGAGGGTGAAACTTCTGGTAAAAGCTAGTTGCTAATATTTATTTATTTATTTATTTATTATATACTTTATTGTACACCAAGATAATAACATTACATACGGAAACCTTAAAATAACAACAACATACAACAGGCGGCCTTATCGCGATCTGCGATCTCTTCCAGGCAACCCTGAATGGAGAGAGATAGCCTGGACACGACATGGGGTTGCACTTGGTCCAATATTAAAATTAAATAATAAGTTACAACAGAAACACTAAATATAAAATACTAAAATAAATACATACATACATTTATAAATATACAGGCAAGAAAACAATACAGCTCCAACAAGAACATGATTACAGTGACAGGTAGTGCTCTTTTACCAGTCTTTTAAAGATCGGGAGTGATTGCGCGCGTTTTATGGTCACAGGCAATGCATTCCATAGACGAGCGGCCTGGACAGTAAATGATTTGTCTAGGAAGATAGTGGAATGCATTGGCATTTTAAGTTTCAAGTTATCCGATGACCTAAGAACCTTCGTGTGCGAGTCACATAAAAAGTGAAATCGGTTTTTGAGGTAAAGAGGGGTAGACGGAAAAAAAAGTACATTATACAGGAGGGAAAGAATATGAGCATTCCGGCGAAGGCGAATTGGCAACCAGATGAGTTTTTCGCGGCATTCAGAAACATGGTCATATTTGCGCAAACCGAATATGAACCTTATACAAGCATTTTGAAGTCGCTCAAGTTTATCAAGTTGTACTTCAGTGAGGTCAAGATAGCTGGCATCAGCATAATCAAGGATGGGTAGAAGAAGAGATTGTGCAAGCGCAATCTTGGTGGCAGTCGGCAGAAAATTACGCAGTCTTCTCAGAGAAAATTACGCAGTCTTCTTCTAATATGTACTTCGATATTACTTAGAACAAGCAAAAAATGTATTTTAATACCTAGTAGAAATAATTTAGAAACAGATTGTTTGTATTAGTTATCCCTATTATCATTCTAGTTTGGACATTATTATCATTAATGTTTCAGGTAGATGATAAATTAATGTTGTATCAAATTTAGAAGATATTTACCGCAGCCAAGTTCGTCATCCTGGTCGGGGCAGTCGTATATGCTATTACAGCGGCGGCTTGACTCGATGCAGTCGCCGTTTCGGCACTGGTAATCGTCGGGACGACATGTTCCTGTTAACAAAGAAAAATAGTAATTAACTTGGTGAAATAATAATATACCAACTAGCAGCGCCATCTAGAAACGTTGCTAGATACTACTGTATCCCGCAGGGACATTGTTGTTGATAAATCGGGCGATTTATCGAGGCCCTAGACAAGTGACATTCTATCATCCAAAGCATGGCGATAGCGATTGTCAAAAAGTCAAAATGTTATGGGATGGACCAACGATGCCGAAAAATAACGTGATGTATTAACATTTTGACATTTCGGCTATCGCCTTCCCTGACATCGAATTCCACTTTGTCTAGAGTGTACGGTGCACGTACATGGGTTTTAAAATTGCTTATTATGGGCCTACATACCCTTTAGTGCCTAAAACGGTAACTTTCTAAAGCATCACATCACAACATCAGCCTAGTAATGTTCCCACTGCTGGGACACAGGCCTCCTCTCGGGAATGGGCCGTAATCCACCACGCGGGCCCAGTGCGGGTTGGTGGATGTCACATGTCTTCGAATTTTTGGTTCTAGGACATGCCGGTTTCCTCACGATGTTTTTCTTCTCCGTTTTGAGAGCAGTGGTGAAGAAATAATTTACACAAAGTGAAGCGCCTGTCTGGGCTCGAACCCACGACCTACAACTTGTAAGTCGCGGCCGATACCACTGGGCCACCACTGCTCCCTTAACTCCTTAGTAACTCATAGTAACGACTAGGTTTTTAAGATTTGACAAAAAAATAAAAAAAATAGATTCATGTACATAATTTTGAACACAAGGTTTTTCGTTTAACTAATAGCTTTGCTTTAAAAAAAACAACACGATATTTTTTCGCAACTTTTGGAAACTTCCAGGAAAAATCTGCTCTTTTTCATGTTTTTTTTTAAACGTTTTTTTCATTTCGGAAAAAAATGCCGTTTTTTTACAATTCTACGCTCGCATGCATCACTCCAAACGACTTGGATGTTTAAAAATATTTTTGCACAGAACAATTGATGCCTGGAATTTCTTTCTTCATAACTAACATAACATATGTAAATCAAATAATATTTTGCAAACAAAACTGTTCAAAAGGAGGTTCAATATTGATTTTTTGGCATCGAGCGGGCGCACGGCCAGTACTGCGTTAACATTGGGGCGTAAAAAAAGAGTTGTGCAAAAAGTAGGCTCGCACCTTTGCACTTAAACGTGCGACCTACTTTAGATATGATAATCATGCAGCAGCAGCAAGCAGAGCATTGATGATGCATTTGTACCAACCTGGACCTGTTTGGCAATCGCGGCAACTAACCCGAAAGATTAAACTCAAATTCTCTATCCAATGTCAAATCCGTGCGGCTCTACGGGTGCGAAACGTGGAAGGTCACAAAGGACATTTCACGCCAAGAACAAGTCTTCGTCAACCGCTGTCTCCGTCGCATTCTCGGAATTTACTGGCCAGAGACCATCTTCAACGTAGAGCTGTTGGAGAAATGCCACGAGAGCCCGATCGACCGCCAGATCAAGCGTCGCAAGTGGAGATGGATTGGCCACACACTTCGAAGTGGTCCCGATCCCCAAGCAAGCTTTGGACTGGAATCCCCAAGGGAAAAGAAAGCGTGGCTGCCCCTGTCAAACCTGACGTCTTACCGTGTTGGCAGAATTGACGAGCATCGGAATGACATGGAGCGAGGT
The DNA here is from genome assembly GCA_949775005.1 of Orthosia gothica. Lineage (NCBI taxonomy): Eukaryota > Metazoa > Arthropoda > Insecta > Lepidoptera > Noctuidae > Orthosia > Orthosia gothica. The sequence continues at coordinate 30,810,719 of OX459039.1, read as the reverse complement.
GAAACGTGAAGCTCAAGACCGATCGCGATGGAGGACATCTGTGGGCGCCCTCTGCCCCATCTTGGGGTTATAGGACATTAACTTAAGTAAGTTGTTATTGCAAGAAGAAACAGCTGATGGCGATTACGTTACACTACGTGCGTTAGTTGATCAAGGCTCACAAATAATCCTGATCACTGAGAATGCAGCTCAAAGACTGGAAGTAAAGCGTCAACAGCTAAACGCGAGCATAAGTGGGATCGGCACCCTATCCAACAGGAGCAAAGGAAAGGTGAACCTACTTTGTAGGTCCGTACACAACGACTTCCAGTTTACCACGGCATTAGTCATGCCCCGGGTGGTAAACAATCTGCTTAACGCAACCTTTACAAAAAGAACTCGGACTCACGTAACAGACATCACATTAGCCGATCCAAAATACAACAGCTGATGGTGATTATACATTGGAGGGAAACTAACCAAGGTCCCCTTAATGAGTACAAGCTATGCACAGTGACATTTGGAGCTAAGCCTGCACCGTTTCTAGCACTTCCGACGCAGCAACTAGCAAACGATGACGCAGAGAAATATCCGTTGGCAGCTGTTGTCATTACTAACGAAATGTATATTGATGACGTACTAAGTGGAAGTAACTCCATCGAGCGAGCACAAGAAATACAGTACCAACTCATCAACATGCTGAGCGGAGCAGGACTGACGCTATGGAAATGGTCAAGCAACGAGCCGACCGTGATTAAAAGTTTATCATCATCAGACATAAACCAAACTACAATGCACTTTACAAACGATGGATCTACAAAAGCCCTGGGTGTACAGTGGAACCCTAAAACTAACACATTTGCATTCACTGGCAAAATAAACTTTGACAACAATAAACCATTGACAAAACGGATGCTACTGTCTGAGATATCAAAAATCTTCGACCCACTAGGCTGGCTGACACCTCTGACATTGAAAGCAAAATTGATGTTCCAAGGCGTTTGGCTGTCAGGATGCGACAGGGAATCTTACCTATAAGCGTACAAGAAGAATGGAAGCGGTTTACAAGCGACTTGCACAACATAACGCGATACAAGATACCGAGATGGTTGGGAGATACAACTAAACCCTTCCAAGTACAATGATACTGCGATGCCTCAGAAAAGGCCTACGCATACACTATTTATCTACTGACATTAGACAGCAAAAACAAACCCTTAAGTCGATTAATAGCTGCAAAATCTAGACTATCGCCAATCAATAAAAAAATTACACTACCACGGCTTGAACTATGCGGAGCCTTATTACTTTCCCGACTGATGAAAAAGGTCCGTAAAGCATGCAAGTGCGGCAACATTGACAAAAATACATACGCCTGGACGGAATCCATGATTGTACTAGGCATGGTGACGTCACAAAATGGAAGTCGTTCGTGAGCAACAGAGTGCAGCAAGTGCATGAAGTCATACCGAAACAACACTGGAGGTACGTCAAATCAGAAGAAAACGCAGCACACTGTGCATCACGCGGCATCAGTTGCTCCTAGCTATTGCAACATCCTTTGTGGTGGCAAGGATCAGAATGGGTGAAAAATTACAATGACAAAACAGCTGATAAAGTTGCAATATACGGAGTATGTTATTATACCATGGTTGCAATCATACCGACAACATGCGAATCAAAACAAAAACAAATGAAAGCATATGTTGTGAAATTCGAGCCGTACTCAATTTAAATTTTTCTTTCTATTTCTTTTTATAAAAAAACCTTGCCCTACACTAGGAATTTCCAAACATTTAAACTCAAATAAAGTCGGCGTGCCTACTACCCCAGATCGTCCGTTTTAGATGTCGAAAGTCGGCCGTTTTAGATGTCGTATAAATCACCGTCTTATTTAGTGCTAAATATTACACATAACAATTTTTCTCAATTAGAAACTTTACAAAATAATGTGTATGATTCGTGCCAAATTATTATTATTTAAAATTCAAAGACTCAGTTTTATTTTACTATTACAATAAGTTTTTCAGATTCATCATAACTTAAGAACTTAAACCAATAAGTTAATTTATCTTTAAAATTATGTATTTAGTTTGCATAGTGAGATCCTTTTATTAATTTCATTGTAAAGCCTGGAACTCAATGCGTTGTAGTATCGCTGCGTGAAAGCTGTTCTAAATTGCACAGAGGTACAAACAAGCGCACGACTTCGTTTTTTAAACCTTTCTTACTTAGAGGAAGTAGTGAGTGAACCGGAGCATCGTGCGGAGAATAAACAGCTGTCGCATCGTCAACACCTTGCAATCCCTGTATAGTTATATGGTAGAATAGTCGTGCGGCTTACCTAGCATGACCTTGAGGATAGACCTTTGTGCCCCCTCCAATTTAAAAAACAAAGTCTTGTAAGTTCCACCCCACGCAGGCACAGAATAACCCAATATTGATTGACATAGTGCAAGATAGAGACGGTCGGCAAACAGACGAAGACTTTTAAAAACATACAGTAGTTTTCTGACACGCCGATTAGGGTCTCCACTTGTGGACACCAGTCCAATCGTTCAACAACTAAAACACCAAGATACCTTAAAAAGTTATGCAACATTGGATAACGATTACAAGGTGTTGTAGATCTGGCATACGTGTAGGCAGTAAGTGTTATAGTTTCTACTGATGACGTTGAGGTGTTGGGGAGATAAGAACGAAAGTATTTCGATTTATCTGCATTCAACGTATATAAGTACTCGTAGATTAGAAGATAACCATAGCATGACTTCCCTCAGATTACTCTCGGCCTGTATTTTAGCCTCCACCCAGTTATTCTCATACACTAAGAGTGTTGTGTATTCCGCATATGTAAACATATTACAGTTTTTTAGTTTCATCTTGCACAAGTCGTTGATGAACAATGTAGGACCAAGAATACTCCCTTGTGGGACTCCATATTTGATTTCTCCGTCCTCACTCACCACAGTATCAGTATCAACTTTCACTTCCCGGTTACGATTGGTCAGATAATCTTTAAATATATTTAATGACAGACCACGAACTCCAATGTGCTCCAGTTTTGATATAAGGGTTGGGACAGAGACCGTATCAAAAGCTTTCGATATATCCAAAAATATTTTATTTATTTATTTCAGACACAATTCCAGTCCATAGCTACACATACATCACAATTTTAAAACAGATAAAAAATCCAAAACAAAATTACAGAATAATTAAAATTAGTCAACAAGTAATTTAAAGTTATAATTAAAACAGACCAATAAAATTATAAAAATGTTAGAAATGTATAAAAGAATGTCAAATTTTACATTTGACATTCATTTATACATTTCTATTGATTGATATTCATTTATATTGATAGTTGTAGAATGTTATGAAATTGACAAAATATTAAAAATTTAAATTATATAAATTATAAAACAAAATAATAATATTGCTAAAAAACCAGGAGGAACACCAGTAACACATCAAATTCAAAAATTTAAATTCAAAAATCACATGGTTCTATTATTGTTGTGGCACGTGCGAAGTGCAAGTAGTTTGCGGCGCTCAAATGACATCGGAGTCGTTACATCACTCTGGTCCGATTACACTTAAACGAGGATGTAACTTGCAGGGTGACTCATTTATGTTGCACGCATATATAGAACATAAAAGTGACGTTATAGTCAATGAACCATTCGCCATGATAATACCCAAGGTCTCGTCTATCAACAACATCATCAATGCGTCGATCAGTAACTCGTCATTGCTTATCGAAACACACGAAGAAATGTTCCAGAAGATTGACACACAACTGCGCTCGATTAAAGAGCAAACAAACCTGGAAACCTTATCCCCCCACGACATTTACCACTACACCGCAATCTATGTTGTAATAACTATTAGTATTGCACTGTCTATAACACCGGTGTACTTTTGGAGAAAGACGAGCACCAAAAGACAGGGGGAGGGTTCGCGAGATATTTTGCACTGTGAATTTTGTTATTAATTTTGACTTTTTCTTTTTTTGTTTTCTTGCAATGACGAGAGTATTTACTATTAAAGTATTATGTTAATTATTGTGAATGTGAAGACTATGTAGATCACTTTTTTTTTGTTTTTATTCTATCTTAGTTAGTTTTTAATCATGGTCTGGCAGTTTGAGTAGTTTATGCAGCCTACCCGAATGTTCTTTCTTTCGTATTATTCGTCGAATCGTTGAGCTCCTTAAATTCTGAGTTGAGCTGCTCGGTTATTGGAAAATGCGTGCACTGACTGGACAGGTCCACTCAATCTGGCTGGTTCGTTCCTCAAAAGACCATTTCAGACATCAGTCTACAATGTAGTATGAAGACCATGTAGACTCTACATGGTCTTCACATGATCTAGCCGAGATTTTGTCAGGACTTTAAATGAGACTGTGACCTCTGAGTTTGTTTCGGCCTTTCTTCTCAGAGTAGTTAGATAGGAAACGCTGACCTCATATAGTTTTAAAAAATATGATCAACATGTAAAGTGTTTGTACCTACCGATTTATATGCCGAATTACTGTGAGGCAACTCTTTGTGCTCCAAGCCACTTGCCGGGCTCATAGGCAGTCCCTTTTACCAGACCCTTCCAAACGTAAAGCCAAAACTACTTGCGCAACAGTGTCTCATAATACGACCTTCGCTAGTCACCAGCTTTACGTGGTAAGTTCACTTATTTATAGGAAAATTAGCAAACACAACCAAATAAATGAGCTAAATAGACATGAAGTTAAGACTAAATTAAAACATGATCAGGACTACTCCCGTACAGAGGACTTAGTTACCTACCCACTGTTGTCACGCAGTTGTACTTACATAGTCACACACAGTCCTTTCACTCCAAAAACAATTTTATCCTATCATATTCGTTTATTGTAAGTACTTAAATTACATTACCAAAAACGCGCAACACACTAGCGCGCTCGCGCTCGTACACGCACACACACATCCTCACATACACCCTTTCTATCACACTTTCACATCCAGGCATACACTCACACCCTAATAACACGCACACAACAAAAATTAATAATAATTTAATTGAATAAAACACAAAATACTCACATATCCCACTGTGCATAACTTATCTCACATTGAACGATTTTGGTTAATAATTGTTATTACCACCATTATATAATTAGGTTCTTCTTCATAAAGTAACAGTAGAACACTGACTCCTAAGTCACAGATTTCCCCTAGTTTAGGAGACAGGGTTTCCAATATTTAAGCAACCTTTATTTATCTGAACTTGTAACCTAATCGCTAAGTACTATATTGTAACAAAGGTTATCTGTATCAATAAAGTTATATTATTATTAAACCAACTTAACAGAATTAAAATCATTTATCATATACATATATATGTATTAACACAATGGATAGCTGTATTCCAATAAAAATAAACATTATAGTAATCGTTTTATACTGCTTTGTTTCAATAATCGTAATCCATTCCCTGTAAAAAAATCAAATGAACATAACTTTTTACTTGTTAAAACTACAAGGTGGACATTGAAAGACGTGAGGTAGTAATAATTAAAGTAAAAATAATAACACGAATTTGATTAATTTACACAAACGGAGAGTTGACCAGCTATCCTTATATCAGAATGGCTGGTCATTTTGAAATCTCTTTATTTTGTTTCAAAGTTAGGTAGCAATTAATTGACTATAGATAGTAAAAAAAACTTAATTCAAAAAATCAAAAAACGCGACTGCTTCAAAAACGAACTAAAAAGTCGTAAACAAGGCAAAAATCATGCTGTGCAGTCGGAGGATACATATTCGCGGGCTGGCTGACCAAAATCTGGTGTATCCTCCGCCTGCACAGCATGATTTTTGCCTTGTTTACGACTTTTTAGTTCGTTTTTGAAGCAGTCGCGTTTTTTGATTTTTTGAATTAAGTTTTTTTTATTTATAACTTTTTAGTTAGTTTTTTTTCGAATTAGATACATTTAAACATATAATTGTTATATATTTTTGAAATCACCTCTTAAAGCCCTTTATTTTGATATCCCACACGATACGTTTGGAAGAACAAAAAATTTGGGCTCCCACAATTTGGCACCCAAAATCCGCCATTTTTCTATTGTCCAATTTTAATGTAGCCTGTGACACTCGCAGGGTTAAGACGAATCGATTGACGTATGAATCATCAAAATCGGCCAACGCGTTTGGTCTCTGGAACGCCATATAGGAACAAACATACATACATACTTACATACATACTTACATACATACATAGACTGTTAAACACATTACCCTCTGTTGGTTAGACAAAGCTGGCATGCGAACTTACTTGGGAAATCTTTCTGCGGAGTCCTCGCTCTCCTCGGGATAGAAGGTCTGTCCAGGGCGCACTTTGATACACACAAAAGGATATACGTATGGTTTATACGACCGACGCGCGCGCCTTACCGTCACAAGGGTCGTTCCACGATAGATGACACCCAAAATCGCGCCACACTCTACTACCAACACAAGAGAAAAAATTGCAATGCTAATCTGAGTGTGGACACGTTCAAAAATTACACCTATTATTTTGGCATGATTAGAAATTACAAATAACATTGGTTTTGGCACGAAACATACCGCTCACCTTAAAAGAATGTAAATCTTTTAACACTTAACTCTACGATTGAACTGATACTAAACTTGAAATCTTAACACATACTACATATCTTACGTTAAACTATGCTTAGAAACTAAATTACGCTTCGGGAACGATTACTCTAAAGGTAGTTTACATACTTTGACAACAGCCCGTTTGAAAAGGCTCTTGCCCGATTGCAAAGTTACAACTCGCACTTTGCCATCTGAACCTGGATGGAGTGCATATACACGAGCGAGTCTCCATTGGAGAGGAGGTAGATTGTCATCCACTACGACAACAATGTCACCCACACAGATGGGAGAACCGCGATCAGTATACCATTTGCTACGTTGTTGAATTTCGTGTAAATATTCGCGACTCCAACGTTTCCAAAAGTGTTGGACACATTGTTGTATCCAACGCCATCGAAGAAGTCTCCCTGGATTCGTTTCTGTCAGGGGGACGTCAGGTATAGCAGTCAAGGGACCTCCTATAAGAAAGTGCGCGGGAGTTAATGGAAGCGGATCTGACGCATCCGCGCTCAAGACGCATAAAGGTCGCGAATTAAGAATCGCCTCAATTTGGCACAATAAAGTGTGCATCTCGTCATATGTTTGCATTTGGGTACCTACAACGCGGTGAAAACAATGTTTGAAACTACGTACTGCAGCTTCAAACAGGCCACCAAAATGGGAAGCATATGGTGGCTGAAAATGCCATGTAATACCTTCCTTCAAGGTTTGCGAATTCAAGGCGCTCTGCACAGCGTCGTTCATAAGGAAAGAGTACAACTCCTTCAGGTAGTTGTTGCAACCTACAAAGTTCCGTCCTCCGTCGGTAAAAATATCTCTCACCAATCCCCTGCGGGATGTGAAGCGTCGTAAAGCCGCTAAGAAAGCCGGTGTCGAAAGCTCACTTACGATTTCTAAATGCGTGCTTTTTACACTTAAACACACAAAGACGGCCACATAGCATTTAACTATTTTAGCATTTCGAACCTTATTAGCACGCACGTAGAATGGTCCCGCGAAGTCGATTGCTGTTTTTAAAAACGGACGCTCAGGACGTATCCGCGCGGGCGGAAGGGGTGCTATTGCCGGTTGTGGACGTACGGGACGTGCACGGAAACAACGAACACATCGAAAAACTTGTTTACGAATTGCATCACGATTAGATAATATCCAATACCTTTGTAAGAGTAGGTATTGTACCGATTGGGTACCCGCATGAAGATGCGTAATGTGCGCATCGTCAATGATTAAATTCGTTAAAGTGTGTTTTTTAGGTAAAATCAATTGATGTTTAGACTCGTATGACAACAAAGATTTGTGAAGACGTCCACCAACACGCAAAAAACTATCCTTATCAATAAAGGGATTCAGACGTCTCAATTGATGCGAGGGCGCTTTTCCCTGCGTGATATTTTTGAAATCCTCTTGAAACACTTGTTGTTGTACTAAATAGATTTAGGGCAAAGTTATATTCGTGGACTGTAACACAACTTGGACTTGGAAAAACCGAAATATATAGGATGTGACACGTATCAATTTACCTAAGGTCGAAAATCTATTAATTATTTCAACCTCCTCGACCAGCGTAACTGGTGCTGACGCGACTGGCAAATCGCATTTTTCTTCACAATCATGTACTTGATATTATTTTTTTCACAGGCCACGCGGTGGGTTCCTCGCGAAGCCACTGTGGACCGAAAAACCACAACTCATTCTGCAATAATGCAGACGGCATAATGCCCCTAGAGGGAGCATCTGCTGGATTAGTAGAGTACCGAGGACGGTACGTGTCTCCATTTACAATCCGGAACTCGAGAAAGAATCTCACTCGTACGATTCGAGACAAATGTTTTCCACTCATATGGTGGGGATCGAAGCCACGCCAACACAACAGACGAGTCTGACCAAGCGCACACCTCCTCAATGTCAAAGTGGCTACGATAGGTATTTAATACCTTCTCAAGAAGTTTAGACAGCATCACCGCTCCCAAGAGCTCAATGCGCGATATCGACAAGCACGGGGAGATTGGTGCGACTCGCGATTTCGCTAGCAGGAGAAACGTTTTGATTTGATTAGGTGAGTTCATAAGCCGCGCATATACGCATGCTGAATACGCGCGTGAACTTCCATCACTGAACCCGTGAATGGATATGCTATCCTTATACGAAAAAACAAAACGTGGTATTGAGATTTGTGATAAAAGTGGCGATTCTTGAATGAACGCACGCCATGCGGTTACAATGCTGTCACATGGAGTATCGTCCCACTGGACACCCGATATCCATAATAACTGCATAAGATGCTTCGCGAACACTGTAACGGGCGATAGCCAGCCCATTGGATCATAGATCTTGGCGATCTGCGAAAGAATGGTTCTCTTCGTTATTTTATCAGCCGCGCACTGAACACTAAACGTAAACTAGTCACACTGAGGGTTCCAGTGGTATCGGCCGCGACTTACAAGTTGTAGGTCGTGGGTTCGAGCCCAGGCAGGCGCTTTACTTTGTGTTAATTATTTCTTCACCACTGCTCCCAAAACGGTGAAGGAAAACATCGTGAGGAAACCGGCATGTCCTAGAACCAAAAATTCGAAGACATGACACCAATCCGCACTGGGCCCGCGTGGTGGATTAAGGCCCATTCCCTCTCACACAGAGGAGGCCTGTGTCCCAGTAGTGGGAACATTAATAGGCTGATGATGATGATGATGATGATGAGGGTTCCACTGAAGCCCCAGGACCTTCGTTTGATTGTCCTTTTCCAAAGAAGCGAAAGAAACCTCTTCATGCCGCTCACCATGAACAACTGGCGCCTGCACGGCAGCTACGACCGCTAGCGAGTTACTATGCCATTTACGAAGCTCGAAGCCGGCTGATTTACAAATTCCTATCAATTCCTTTTGCAATGCGAGGGCTTGTGACTCATCATCTGCACCGGAGACTACGTCATCAACAAACACTTGGTCTAACAACACCTTAGACGCAAGCGGGAAATGTGATTGTTCGTCATAAGCCAACTGCTTAATGACGCGAAGCGCTAAATAGGGGGATGCATTTACCCCGAAGGTAACAGTATTCAGACGAAACTCACGAATAGGCTCAGAGCTCGACGTGCGCCACAGAATACGCTGTAAGTCCCTATCTGATTCATGCACTAAAATGTTTCTATACATTTGTTTTATGTCGGCCGTAAGCGCAACACGATGAACACGGAACTTTAACAGGATATCAATAATATCCTGATGTAGCTTAGGACCATTCAGAAGAATATCGTTCAAGCTGGTCCCGTTAGAGCTCGGAGAATTTGCATCAAAGACTACTCTCGTTCTAGTCGTTTGAGACGATTCTTTTACCACGCAGTGGTGAGGTATGACAAAATGATTACCTAACTCAGGAGGGTCGGAAACCGGCTCCATATGAATCAACTCCAAATATTCACGTAAACACGAATGATATTCTTCCGTTCTAAACGTTGCTCTAATTTGAGGAACCGAGAGAGGGCAATTTCCTTTGAGTCACCTAGTGGCTTGGCATCAGGCTTACGAGGTAAGGCTACCGAATACCGGCCAGTGACGTCACGACGATGTGAGTTCTCGAAAATAGATTCGCAAAGACGTTCCTCGGGAGAAAGTACCTTCACTTCGGGTACGGATTCCAACTCCCAAAATTTTTTCAAGTTGTCGTCATCGGAGAATGAGCTAAAACAAGCTTGAACTGCGCCGGGAGCCGGGGAAGGGAACGCTAGTTTTCCCATTAATAAATAACCGAAAATGCTATTTATTGCAATTGGTGTACCAGGTGGACCAGTAATCACGTCACTCAATAAAATTTGAGACATCACTTCTACACCTAAAATACAATCTACTCGTTCTGGAATGTGAAAAAGATCATCCGCCAAATTCAAATTTTCGATGTGTGACCATCCTGTTTAAGGCAAACGTATCGATGGCAATTGCGGAATAAGTTTTGGTAAAACTAAAGCATCCATTGAAATAAACTTCTCACGCTTATCTCTTGGTGCGATACAACATGACACCATCCCTCGTGGACGAATTGGTTTTGTATCACCAATCCCGTAAACAGGTACATCAGCATACCGTCTACTCAAACCTAATCTCTGTACACACTCCTCAGAGAAAAAAATTGCCATCGCTCCGGAATCAATCATGCACCTAACGGTGCCTCGTTTCTCATTGTCTACAAATACATCGATAAGCGCGGTTGACAACAATACCGTATGCGCGCGATCATATGGCGCAGTGGATGACGAACACTGAATAGGAGTCGAGGAGCCGGGTGACGTCACGCCATGTTGAATATGCGCGGACGCAGCGCCCTCTTCCGCCAATGCGGGAACCGAGACGTTTGTCTCCGTTGCCCGACGCATAGTATCTTCCGTAGGAAAATGAATAAGCGTGTGATGTTTTTTCTGACACGATCGACACACGAAAGTCGACTTACATTGAGACACATTATGACCCATACCCAAACAATTGAAACACACATTTTTATTTTTAATCAATGAATACCTCTCGTTAGGTATAAGTCTTAAGAATTTGGGGCACTTCGATAGTGTATGGTTATCCCCGCAAATCACACAACTTTTGTCTTTGTTTGCATTTTGAGCATCAGAACGAAGCTGGCTCTTATCAGTCGTAGCAACAAAGGAACGCTTCACATTACTCGGAGGCGTGTTAATGCGGGTAGTCGGACTATCCTCACTCGCACTTTTTTTGTCGTCGAAAGCGATTATTTCGTTTGCCGCCAGTTCTCGTTCTAAAAACTCAATTAACTCGCTAACTTTAGGTATAATCGACGGTTTAGGTAATGATAACTCGAACCTTTTACGTATGGAAATAGGGATTTTACGAAGTAAAATATGCAACAACAAAAAACTCCATTCTTTGATCGGAAATCGCATTACCTCGAGTGCTCGTATGTTTTCGTGATACGTATTTAACAAGTTACGCAAATGTATGTTAGATTTATCATTACACTGGAAAATATTAAGAATGTTATCTAAATGCTTCGAAGCTATCACTCGTTTGTTCTCGTAACGGGCAATTAATATGTCTAATGCAGTGGAATAATTTCCGTCAGTGATAGGAATCGACTTAATCAAATTGTACGGTTCATTTTTCAATGTAAGCAAAAGGTATCTGAATTTCTCCGATTCTGTGTAGGCATCATTGCGGTGCACTACCGATTCAAACAGGTCGTAGTAAGGTGTCCATTCCGTTGGTTCACCGAAAAACTGTGGTAACGGAAGGGTAGGTAATTTATTTATGCAACTATTGCCATGATTGGGAACAATAGAAACTCGGCTCTTGCGCCGGCACTCCTCCTGAACCTCCTTCAAATCATCTAAATGACTAACAATTGCATAATAACTATCATTGAATTGGTTTCGGAAGCGTAATTGTTCTTCGCGATCAAATGTTTGTGTTTTCAACAAAGACCTTTCAATTTTAGTTTGCAATTTAAGGAATTTTCGCTGAATTGTTTGAATATCTTTAGCTCGCACTCGAAATTGTTGCTCATCAATTTCGTAAAACTCTAAAATACGTTTGACCTCATCGAGAATTATTTCTCGTTCGAATAAATCTTGTTCCGCCATTTTGCGTAACAAGAATGGCTCAAAAAACAAGTTAACAATACTGAAATATTGCCGGGACGCGTACCGTCGCTACGACAATCCCACAAATATGTAACAAAACTATACTTTTAACAAGAAATATAAAACAGTGCCAACAGGTGAATTTAAGAACGTGAACGCAACACAGAAAAACAATGTCTCCGGCTCGAACGACTCAAAATTTATGTTGGTTAGACAAAGCTGGCATGCGAACTTACTTGGGAAATCTTTCTGCGGAGTCCACGCTCTCCTCGGGATAGAAGGTCTGTCCAGGGCGCACTTTGATACACACAAAAGGATATACGTATGGTTTATACGACCGACGCGCGCGCCATACCGTCACAAGGGTCGTTCCACGATAGATGACACCCAAAATCGCGCCACACTCTACTACCGACATACGAGAAAAATTGCAATGCTAATCTGAGTGTGGACACGTTCAAAAATTACACCTATTATTTTGGCATGATTAGAAATTACAAATAACATTGGTTTTGGCACGAAACACCCTCCTTCGGCAGTCGGGTAAAAAGTAGCAAATAGGTAGCAATTTTTGGTCATCAGCCTGACTCGAACAGTAACAGACAAACAGCCATTATTACTTCGCGATGACCATAAACAAGAGTTAAAGCAGACCCTGGCATTAGGCAGTCATTTCATTCCAATGAATACTCTAAATTCTGCCAGCGCTACGTCTGAATCATGCATTTGCCAATCTGCTTCATTGATTTCATATGGTGTTGCTCATAGTCTCTCATTGGTTGTGTAGCTTCCTAAAATGTACTTACCACAGTTTTGTTCGTCAGATGAGTCCGCGCAGTCGTATTGACCATCACATTTCTTGTGCTGTGCAATACATTCGCCATCCCTCTCGCAGCGAAATTCATCAGGTCGACATTCTAAAGTTGCATAAAAACAAATAGTTGTAATACCCATATTACGAGTAAATAAATCCTGCTCTAACGACTGAACATATTTGGATAAATTAATAATACACGAGCAGATCGTAATCTAGAACAAAATATTAACAAAAATAAACACTACAAAGCGAAAAATAACTTCCTTTTCCGAAGTCTTTTGTATCCATTGTTTTCCGTTTTTCGACACCGACTTCGGAATAGAAAATGATTTTTCGCTTTGTAGTGTTTTGTTTTGGAAGTTTTTTTGTTTTTCTCTATTTAGTTTTGGTAGGTACCTACTTACAATCAACATGAAAATCATTTATAGCCAAAGTACATCTTATGGTGATTCCAATAAGCTCAAACACGGCTAGGACACATTGTGTTATTTCGGAGTTCCAGTGCCAATTTGCCAGCTTCATCATCAGATCAGTTCGATGGTACCATTTACATCAGTTCCATTTATTTATAAGTATTTGCTTCATCATAGTCGGTTAACTATTCGAGATATCTTATACCAGTGACATACTTAGCATTAAGATAAGGAGTTCCAGTGGCCACCTGTGGTCTTCTTTATCAGTTCCACTTCACCAAATGATACTGAGTGCTAATGATTACATTGTTGATGAAAGTACCAAAATCACTATATATATACGTTAAGGAAGTAAAGCGTTTTGGTCCCTGGCTAAGTCGGTCGAGTCGAACTTTTGCCGTCCCTCACTACCACCACTGCTGAAACCCGATGGGTCGCTGGCACACTCCGCTGAGGAGAAGGCAAATTTATTTGCCTCTCTTTTTGCGGAATCTTCACGTCTGAATCCTGGTGACGCGCAGCCCCCTCCTTCTTCTGATGGATGCGAGACAAGTATGTCGGACATTCGTATCCACCAAAAGGACGTCCGTAGGGTGCTGAGCCACCTCGACGTGAACAAGGCTAGCGGCCCTGATGGCATTCCAGCAATTGTTCTTAGAACCTGTGCGCCTGAACTGTCTCCGATCTTGACACGCCTATTCCGCCTTTCGTATGAGGCTGGAAAAGTGCCGAATGCTTGGAAGCAAGCTAACGTACAGCCCGTGCCCAAGAAGGGCAGTCGAGCTGACCCGGCCAACTACAGACCCATATCTGTAACCTCCATACTCTGTAAGAGTATGGAACGTGTACTCAATAATAAGCTCCTGGCATACCTAGAAGCTAACGATATTCTTAGTGACCGCCAATACGGCTTCCGCCGAAATCGGTCTACTGGGGATCTTCTAGCGTATGCCATTCACATCTGGAGTGAGGCCATCGAGAAGCACGGGGAAGCGCTTGCCGTCTCCCTCGACATCTCGAAGGCTTTTGATAGGGTCTGGCACGAAAGCCTAATTGGTAAGCTTCCTTCATTCGGTTTGCCCGGTGGTCTGTGTGATTGGATTGCAGACTTCCTGAGAGATCGGTCCATTCGAGTGGTTATCGATGGCTGCTCGTCGGACCAATTGGATATCAATGCCGGGGTCCCTCAGGGGTCGGTACTCTCAGCAACTTTATTCTTGCTGCATATTAACGATCTGCTAAAACCCGGCACCTTTGGGTATGCAGACGACAGCACTGTTGCTGAGAGATACATGTCCAACGCTCGAGCTACCGGACCTCAGATCCAGTCTCTGCGGGAGGCCATGGTGGAGCGCCTGAACCTGTCCTTGCAGGCAGTCTCCGAATGGGGCGATGCCAATCTGGTCAGGTTTAATGCTGCTAAAACCCAGGCGTGTCTTTTTTCCGCTAAAAAGAGCCAATTCCAACCGGCTCCAACTTTCCGAGATGTGACCGTGCCAATAACTGACCATCTTGAGCTTCTTGGCGTTACGTTGACATCGACTCTCAATTTTGGCCCATACATTGAGGCAAAGGCTCAGCTGGCTGCCAAAAAGCTGGGGATCCTTGCAAAGGTTAGAAGGTACTTCACGCCAGAACAGCTGCTCAGCTTGTATCAAGCGCAAGTTCGATCATGCATGGAGTACTGTTCTCATCTCTGGGACGGATCCGCCAAATACCAGCTTGATGCACTAGAGTCGATCGAAAAGCGGGCCAAAAGGCTCATCGGCGATGAGGCACTGGTTGGGTCGAAGCTCCAGAGCCTTGAACATCGTCGCCGAGTTGCCAGCTTGTCGGTCTTTTATCGGTTGCATTTCGGGGAGTGTGCGATGGAATTGCATGATCTAATTCCGCCAAGCCCGTTTCATCATCGGACTACAAGACGTACGGCGATGCGCCATCGCTACATGGTAGACATACCACCCATACGCACTAAACGTTTTGGAAATACTTTCATTATGCGTACAGCTAAGGAGTGGAATTCCCTGCCGGAGTCTGTGTTTCCCGATAGCTACAATCTAGGAGTCTTTAAGTCAAGAGTGAATAGGTTACTTCTAGGCAAGCGTGCTTCACCGTCGACCACATCATCGCTTACCATCAGGTGTGATAGTGGTCAAGCGCGAGCCTATAATATATAAAAAAAAAAAAAAAAAAAAAAAAAAAAAATATATGCATATAATATTTGAGGAGTTCTCTCGATTTATCTAAGATGCCATCATCAGATTCTGACCTGATGACCAATATATAATGTTCAAAATCGCTACAGGCGTATTTGAGTAATCGGGGAACAAACATAAAAAAAGATTGCGACGAATTGAGAACCTCCTCCTTTTTTTTTGAAGTCGGTTAAACTGAAATTTTACGAGGGTTAAACTTCTGGTAAAAGCTAGTTGCTAATATGAATAAATAATTTTATTGCAATACCTAGTAACATTAACATAAACTAGAATGATAATAGGGATAACCTAATGGTTATCCCTATTATCATTCTAGTTTGGAGATTATTATCATTAATGTTTCAGGTAGATGATAGATTAATGTTGTATCAAATTTAGAAGATATTTACCGCAGCCAAGTTCGTCATCCTGGTCGGGGCAGTCGTATACGCTATTACAGCGGCGGCTTAACTCGATGCAGTCGCCGTTTTGGCACTGGTAATCGTCGGCACCACATGTTCCTGTTAACAAAGAAAAATAAACATTAACTTGGTGACATAATATTATGCGGGAGGCTATGGTGGAGTGCTTGAACCTGTCCTTGCAGGCAGTCTCCGAATGGGACGATGCCAATCTGGTCAGGTTTAATGCTGCTAAAACCCAGGCGTGTCTTTTTTCCGCTAAAAAGAGCCAATTTCACCCGGCTCCAACCTTCCGAGATGTGACCGTGCCAATAACTTACCAAATTGAGCTTCTTGGCGTTACGTTGACATCGACTCTCAATTTTGGCCCATATATTGAGTAAAGGCTCAGCTGGCTGCCAAAAAGCTGGGGATCCTTGCAAAGGTTAGAAGGTACTTCACGCCAGAACAGCTGCTCAGCTTGTATCAAGCGCAACTTCGATCATGCATGGAGTACTGTTCTCATCTCTGGGACGGATCTGCCAAATACTGGCTTGATGCACTAGAGTCGATCGAAAAGCGGGCCTAAAGGCTCATCGGCATTGAGGCACTGGTTAAGACAAAGCTCCAGAGCCTTGAACATCTTCGCCGAGTTGCCAGCTTGTCGGTTTTTTATCGGTTGCATTTCGGGGAGTGTGCGATGGAATTGCATGATCTAATTCCACCAAGCCCGTTTCATCATCGGTCTACAAGACGTACGGCGATGCGCCATCGGTACATGGTAGACATCCCACCCATACGTACTAAAAGTTTTGGAAATACTTTCATTATGTGTACAGCTAAGGAGTGGAATTCCCTGCCGGAGTCTGTGTTTCCCGATAGCTACAATCTAGGGGTATTTAAGTCAAGAGTGAATAGGTTACTTCTAGGCAAGCGTGCTTCACTGTCGACCGCATCATCGCTTACTATCAGGTGATATAGTGATCAAGCGCGAGCCTATAATTTATATAAAAAAAAAAAAACAACTAGCAGCGATTGTCAAAAAGTCAAAATTTTATGGGATTGACAAGCGATGCCGAAAAATAACGTGATCATGCCCTAGTTTTCTCTGTCTACGTCATGCCCTAACATTTTGACATTTCGGCTATCGCCTTCCCTGACATCGAATTCCACTTTACACTACCAAAAGCTAAAGTTAAGTTAAAGTTTTAAACTACCAATCACAACGCTGTATTTGCATAAACTGAGTTTAGTTTAACTAATCGCGATTAGTTTCATTGGTGAAATCGGCCCTAACTATTGAGGAATAAACGCATTTTACCGAAATTTGAAACCATTGGTTAGCAAGTTTAACCATTGATTGAGTTAACTACGGATAAAAAAGTGGGCCTTAAATTTCTACATTTTTAACCGACTGCCCGAAGAGGAGGAGGTTCTTTGTTCGACATTATGTTTGTTTTGAGGGTTCCGTAGCCAAATGGCAAAAAACGGAACCCTTATAGATTCGTCATGTCTGTCTGTCTGTCCGTCCGTATGTCACAGCCACTTTTTTCCGAAACTATAAGAACTATGCTGTTGAAACTTGGTAAGTAGATGTATTCTGTGAACCGCATTAAGATTTTCACACTCACATTTTTTTTATTTCTTCAGACCCATACGTATGGGATATCTGTGGATAGGTCTTGAAAAATGATATTGAGGTTTCTAATATATTTTTTTTCTAAACTGAATAGTTTGCGCGGGAGACACTTCCAAAGCGGTAAAATGTGTGTGTCCCCCCCTGTAACTTCTAAAATAAGAGAATGATAAAACTAAAAAAATATATATTATGATGTACATTACCAGGTAAACTTCCACCGAAAATTGGTTTGAACGAGATCTAGTAAGTAGTTTTTTTTTAATACTTCATAAATCGTAAACCGCAATTTACCAAGTAAGGAACCCTTCGTGCGCGAGTCCGACTCGCACTACGCCGGTTTTTTTATTATTGTTTATTTTCACCGATGTGTCCGTCAATTGTTTCGAAATTGGTCCCATTTTAATTTGGTGAAGATATGATGAAGAACTTCGAAGATATACCATAGAACTCTTCAATAAGTAACGGTAAATCTCTCGAAATTGCTCAATCGCATGTCTGTTTATTGTTTATACCATTTCATAACATAACATCACGCCAGTACGCTCTTAGAGGGTACGCAGATCTCTCAATTCAACGGTTATGTTCAAGCTTCATGATATTCTGGCGTTATAGGTACCTTACTAAACAACTTCAATATTAGGTAAGTACAACTAGAAAGTAAAAAATAAAAAAAGCTTTACAAAAAAAGTGAAAGGAAAAAGTTTCCTACACCTTTTTATCTGTGCAAATAATACTACAAATAATAAACTATACTTTACTTAACTTTAAAAAAATACTATCAACTTCCAAATAAAAAACTACAAAGTGAAAAATAACTTTATTTTTGAAAGTCGGTGTCCTTAACGCAATAAATTGGTACCTACGAAAGACACCGACTTCCAAAAATAAAGTTATTTTTCACTTTGTAGTTTTTTATTTGGAAGTTGGTAGTATTATTTGGAATAAGTTTTTTTTTTACTTTAAATACTTGCTAATATATTATTTAATGTTGTAAAGAAGCAAAACTGTTTGTATTTTTGTAATATCACTGGAAGTACTGAAGCGATTACAAAATAGTTTAGTATGATACAAGTGAGCGAAGTTGCTCATTATTACAGACGCGTGTTACATGGAGGTTACATGAGAAGGTCAAAAGTAACGAAAAATTTAACAATAGTTTGATTCTGGCAAAGCTGCTTCAAAAATGCAAACATGTTACAGCAGTAGCTTAACCCATAGAATAGATGCACCACAGGGAGCTGGACTTGTATGTATTGGCGAGTTCAGAGAAATACGCCAAAAATACATTTTGAGAAAATTACCTATGAAACTATCATAGGCCACTACTTACTAGAGTAGTACTTTTCTCTAGATTTTGCGGGGATTAGGCTATCGTTTCAATTAGTATTTCTGGGGGGTTTAACTCTATCATTTAGTCACCTTCTGCAGTAAAACTTGTCATTTTTTACCACACAGCGACAAATAAGATAAAAACAAAATATGAAAATTATGGCAAATGGCGCGCAAGTTTCTTTTTTCACGCGACAAATGCAAGGTGAGTGAACATACAGCCTACGTCAAAATAATAATTTTAAGGTCGAGTTTCTCACTGCTAAACTATCGCAGAATTAATGTGACAAATTGTTAATCACGTATTGTTATAGGTCTACCAGAATCTCATTGGCATTTTTTATTTTATTTTAATTGTGATTTCCATATGGCAATGTCAATTGTCACCTGTCAAATCAAAGTACTTGATGTGTCAACCGTTGCTGAATCATTTTGATATTATCTTGAAAATTTGTTATTTTTGAGAAAATGTCGAAAAACCCACTTCGATCTCAAGCGAGACATATTGTTTTCAATGTGTATCATAAAATAAGGGAAGAAGAAAGCGTAAATCAAACTCAATCTTTGATTTTAAAGTGCGTCGTAGAGTGGACCGGTAAGTTGGACTGGCTTGTTTTGATACTTTTAGTTTATTTTATATTTTTCTTACTTAATTTTTATTTCTTTCCATTACTATTATATGGTAAATACACAGGGCACATCGAATGATGGCCGGAAGGAAATGGCAACAGTAATGTAACTGTTACTAATTCTTCGACAAGATATTGATTTTAACGGAGATAGAGAATCTTTGACGTAAGAAAAATATTAAGTAATAATCTGCGCCCTGCAGTGGGACGTGTATATAGACGGGAGTTTTTGGCGGGATTTGGTCGAGTGAAGTTCAGTGGCTGTTAATATTATTTGCAAATTGATTCCTAGTGGATATTGTGATATATTATTGGTGTAGTTTTGTGTCTCAACTGTCTACGCAACTGGACAATTTGTAAAATCATTGAGAGAAGCGATCTCGGGATAGTGGAGCGGAGTATTTTATTGTAGTATTGACTGCCTCTGCAAAGCTTACTGGGAAGACTGACTCGATACAATTTGCTGCCAAATACTCCAAAAAACATTAGAATCTGTTACATCCGCATTCTAATGCATACTAAAGAATAAATATAAGATCCAAAACTCTTTCCAAAGACGTGGCTAAAAGGTCCTAGCAACCAGGCCATAAAACTTACATAAAAAAAGTATATATAGACTGATGATGATGAAGGACTATAAGTAACATGATACATTTTATTATTTTTTACAGACTTTATACATAAAGAGATTGGTTTTGAATATGTTAAATGCCAATGAAAAAGAACCATTTTGATGGAGAGAGATGACATAAAACTACAAAGAAACTTGTATCTTTGTAGTTGGAATCGTATTCTAGTTCTGAATGAGGTTTTTAAGTTATTAGTATGATTTAAATGATATATAATAAATTAGTACATAAATTAATATTCAATTGATTTATTTTTCCTATGTTAAGAACCCGATGTATGACAACATTATTCATACACATACCTATAATACTCACAGTGGATCTTTGTGTCTCTGAATTGGTTGCAAAACTTTCACTCGCTCATATATGTCACATCGTCCTATCTCGCTTACTCTATGCAGTATACTCGATGACAAACTGTTTCTAACGCAATGGTTGGCAGGACCAAGTTCAAAGACACAAAGATCCGCTGTGACTACTATAATATAGGTACATGTTCATTAATACTAAAGACATAAATAAAAATTAAACAGTATCAAGATCGTTTAATCCAATTTCCCCAGTATTGCGCACAACAAATTTTTATTTCCACATTTGCCATGAGATTCCGGTAGACCTATATCTGCTGTGATTGGTTGGATGAATTTTCAACAGCCAATCACAGCAGGTAACCGGCGATCATTTGTGGATTATGTTACCAGCCCGATAATCGAGTGTCGAGAAACCGGGGTAACTGATAAAATGCAAATATATTTATTACTAATGATTGTGAATTATGAATAATTTGATAAATGTAATGTCTTGAGTATATGTATGTATGTAATAAAAATCATTTTTGCAAAAAAATACTACCGACTTACAAACAAAAAACTGCAAAGTGAAAATAACTTAATTTTGGAAGTCGATGTCTTTCTTGTTTCCCATTTTTTGCGATATGGACACCGACTTCCAAAATAGAGTTATTTTTCACTTTGTAGTTTTTTGTTTGTAAGTCGGTAGTATTTTTTTGCAAAAATGTTTTTTTATTTTTCCCTTTTTAGTTGTACCTACCTAAAATAGGCAAGTTGTTTAGTAAGGTGCCTATAAAGCCAGAATAGATTACCCGAATAACACGATACTTGAACATAACCGGTGAAATGAGAGAACTGCGTATCCCTTTCGAGCGTACTGGCGTGATGTTATGTTATGAAATGGTATAAACAATAAACCCACATGCAATTGCAGCAATCCCGAATGATTTGCCGTCATTTATTGAAGAGTTCTGTTGTATATCTCCGAAGTTCTTCATCAGATCCTCACCAAATTAAATGGGACCAATTTCAAAACATACTCTTTCAAACAAAATAAGAATTTTCAAAATCGGTCTACAATTGACGGAGATATCGGTGAACATACATAAAAAATAAAAATAAACATACAAGAAGTCGAACATAGAACCTCCTCCTTTTTGGTAAGTCGGTTAAAAATAGACATTATTCACCAATGGCTCAGTACAATAAATTGCAGCACTTATGTAAGCCTTACCCTACGGGCCGAGGTTTAATCAGATCCTGACTTGGAGACCACAACAGTTCAACGGTAGCCACACACTGTGATCATACGGAATTGGAAATCTCTCGATTGCCCTTAGAAGCTTCAGTTTGGCAGATACGATACTGCTATCATCGGTCTACAGTTTTGTGAGCTGGCTCTGACCAATAGTCAGATCTCTTGCAAAGACCTTATTCCGCTCAATCGCGTCTTTAATACTTTTGGTATTAACATGTTGAATTTAGCGCCTACTTGGTTTAGCACTAAACTCTGAGTTGGTTGATTTGGTATTAACATGTAGAAGCTAGCGCCTGCTAGGTTTAGCACTAAACTCTGAGTTGGTTGATTTGGTATTAACATGTAGAATTTAGCGCCTGCTTGGTTTAGCACTAAACTCCATGAGTTGGTTGATTTGGTATTAACATGTAGAAGTTAGCGACTGCTAGGTTTAGCACTAAACTCTGAGTTGGTTGATTTGGTATTAACATGTAGAATTTAGCGCCTGCTTGGTTTAGCACTAAACTCCATGAGTTGGTTAATTTGGTATTAACATGTAGAAGTTAGCGCCTGCTAGGTTTGGCACTAAACTCTGAGTTGGTTGATTTGGTATTAACATGTAGAAGTTAGCGCCTGCTAGGTTTAGCACTAAACTCTGAGTTGGTTGATTTGGTATTAACATGTAGAATTTAGCGCCTGCTTGGTTTAGCACTAAACTCTGAGTTGGTTGATTTGGTATTAACATGTAGAAGTTAGCGCCTGCTAAGTTTAGCACTAAACTCTGAGTTGGTTGATTTGGTATTAACATGTAGAAGTTAGCGCCTTCTAGGTTTAGCACTAAACTCTGAGTTGGTTGATTTGGTATTGACATGTAGAATTTAGCACCTGCTTGGTTTAGCACTAAACTCCATGAGTTGGTTGATTTGGTATTAACATGTAGAAGTTAGCGCCTGCTAGGTTTAGCACTAAACTCTGAGTTGGTTGATTTGGTATTAACATGTAGAATTTAGCGCCTGCTTGGTTTAGCACTAAACTCTGAGTTGGTTGATTTGGTATTAACATGTAGAAGTTAGCGCCTGCTAAGTTTAGCACTAAAATCTGAGTTGGTTGATTTGGTATTAACATGTAGAAGTTAGCGCCTTCTAGGTTTAGCACTAAACTCTGAGTTGGTTGATTTGGTATTGACATGTAGAATTTAGCACCTGCTTGGTTTAGCACTAAACTCCATGAGTTGGTTGATTTGGTATTAACATGTAGAAGTTAGCGACTGCTAGGTTTAGCACTAAACTCTGAGTTGGTTGATTTGGTATTAACATGTAGAAGTTAGCGCCTGCTAGGTTTAGCACTAAACTCTGAGTTGGTTGATTTGGTATTAACATGTAGAATTTAGCGCCTGCTTGGTTTAGCACTAAACTCCATGAGTTGGTTGATTTGGTATTAACATGTAGAAGTTAGCGACTGCTAGGTTTAGCACTAAACTCTGAGTTGGTTGATTTGGTATTAACATGTAGAATTTAGCGCCTGCTTGGTTTAGCACTAAACTCCATGAGTTGGTTAATTTGGTATTAACATGTAGAAGTTAGCGCCTGCTAGGTTTGGAACTCTGAGCTGGTTGATTTGGTATTAACATGTAGAATTTAGCGCCTGCTAGGTTTAGCACTAAACTCCATGAGTTGGTTGATTTGGTTGACTTTATATTAATGACTGGTAATGGTTTGGTTACTGGTTTACGATCACTGGTTTAATATTATTTTTGATTTGAAAAATATTTTTGTGTTGGATAGTCCATTTATCGAGGAAGGTTATAGGCTATATAACATCACGCTACGACCAATAGGGGCGGAGCATAAATAAAAATGTTGCAAAAACGGGAAAATCACCAACTTAATAATTGTTAAATTAAATGTTATTATTTATGTATTGTTTAAATCCAGTAAATAAACGATTAATACCTGTTTATTTGTTAGAGTGGCCTTCTATGGTCCACCCACCTTAACCCCTTGTATCGAACGCAGATCTACGCGAGACACACAATGGCTTTTTAATTGTTTCAGTTGATTACGGCATACAAAGGGTTAATAAAGCTCATGGGGTAGGCTTTTGCCCTGCAATTGAATATTACAGTCTAATAGGTACTTATGGATACAATAGAGACAAAGGCAAATCAGTAAAAATACAGTGGATATTCAAATGAAAATAGTGATAATAACAGGCTAAAAGTAGTACAGTTTAATCTAGACCAATGAAAAGCACCTTAATCGAAATTATTTTCACTTTATATTCTTTAAGCATCCAGTATTAGAATGTAGTTGAACGATAGATTTTAGAAACCGATTACAAAAATTTCAGGCACCATAGTAGCGTCACACGTATACAGGATACCATTTGAGAACATAGCAAATCGTCTTCATGTATTCGAGTGAACATGCATTGTAGATATGCAGTTATGTACCATACAGAGTCAGCAAAATTATGTCCTCTGCTAACCTTTACAGGTCATAGGCAAAAAAAAATAAGATTGTTATTAATAAGACTACTTACTTGCCCATGGATCCGCGACATCGTTGCCTTTACTGAAATATGATAAAAATGTCTCGTTTAAAAATATATTGAAGCTGTGTGATAAGACTATCATTTTGTACACAAATATAAATTTATTTTTAATGAATTGTTTTACTGTTTTGGTGTACAATAAAGTATGTATTTCTATTTATAATATAATTTTAGTTACTGCAATTGATTGCCAACCTTAAATAAATCTTTCTGTACTAACTAAATAGTAAATTATCGGTCGTCTCCGGACGATGTCGGTTTCATTATTTCTATATCATCGTGATTTGGAATATGTACGCCTCGTTTCAAAATACCATACTTGAACAGAGAGATCATAACTAACCAAAAGCCTTACTGAGCTGATGTGGCTAAACAGAAATAGACGGATCATGAAGGTGATAAAACCGCACGGTAGGTACTACAACAACAGTACTATACTGCTAAACTGTAAATATCTAACCGTAAAAACTGAGGAGAACTCTCAATGAGGTGGATTTTTTGATGTTACGGAGACTGTCAGAAACTAGAGTCCTACCTTCTATAAAATACTGGTTAGGCAGTTTTTTTTTTCAAAAGGCTACATATAGATCGCTTACCTGCTAGTGTCGTCAGGAATCTCGGTAGTGGTTTCCGCTTCCGTAGAAAACAAGCCAAAGGGATCTGAAATAATACGAATTAAGATTATTTCCAAATTTACATCCAGTATAAATATATTTTAGCTAGAATAAATTTAATAATGTTATTTATAACAGTAAGGTGGAAAGAAGGGTAGCCAGGCCTTTGTCCTGCAGTGGGGCAGTACAGGCTGATAATAATAATAATAAAAGAAGAAAGAATACATTTAATTGCAATTGATTTGTTCTCAAAAGTCGTAAGCAATTATCATCACTGACTTTAGACTTTTAGAGCGAATAACGTTACATTTGTTGTTTGAAATCATGAAATCTTTAAAAAATATTTACCAAAGTATAGCTACAAAAATATTTATTGTCAAAAAAGACACAAAGTCACGTAAATGAGAACAATTCTTAAAATAAATCATATTTAATTCATCACAGACGTCACGGCAGCAATTATGATGCACCCATCCAATGCATTCAGCTTTAAGGAAGGGTGTCATTTGTGATTAAATATGCAGCTAATTGAGTTTTGAATGCATTGAATGAGTGCAACCTTTTTATACATGAGGGTATTTTGTTAAATAATTGTGCTCATTCATAAGTTATATTTATTTTGCCAAACTTAGTTCTCATCTTCGGCAAAATCAGTAAACTAGCTCGGTGACTGCTACGTTGGGTTACTTGTTTTAGTTTAATAAACAATAAGTTAGTGTGTATACTTTTGTTGAGTGCCTTATGGATAAAAATACATGTATTGTAAATATATAACTGTCTAATGTTCATTATTTTGGTTTCTTCATAGATTTTTTATTATTATTATTAATACTTTTATTTCAGATGTCAAATCCATACACAAAACAAAACATTAAATAATTAAAACAAAAATTAAAACATAGAATCACAAATTAGATTATTAAAACATTAAATTAAATTATATTCAATTAAACAAACATTAAAATTATTAAAATAACGTCTAAATAACGTCAAAAGGTGTTAGTACATTGCTTATAAACTATGTTAGTAAGCGCCCATAACAATGCGCATCCATTTGTTCTGGATTGGGCAATCCGTTCGAGACGCAATCATTTGCAAGATGCCGTTACTACTGCCTCGCACGCGCTGCCACAAGGAGGCTACCCTCTTGCGTATAACCGCATGGAGACCGTCCGTCCGCGCCTCCGCAAACATGCCGGACGCACTACAATAGCGAGGCAGCCGCATCAGCACCCTGAACATATTATTGTATTGGACACGCAGAGCACTAGCAGCCCGTTGGGTGTAATTCACCCACAAACTGCTCGAGTAGAAGGATTGGCAATACGCCTTAAAAAGAGTTATCTTAACTTCCCTCGAGCAGCGTGCAAACCGACGCGCAATCATATTCCCCCGGACTGCCAGCGCCCTGCGTTCCATCTCTATGTTAGCATCATCCTGCAACTCGTCAGTCACAATGTGCCCCAGATATTTAAATCTTGTCACTACACGCAAAGCCACACCATTAAGCATAATAGGCGGAACACGGACTGGACCACGCTTTCCACTCTTGAAGACAAGAACTTCGCTCTTCTTAGAATTATATCTCAGTCCATGATCCGCCGCGTATGCTTCACAAATCGCAACCAGTTTACGAACAGCCCCCACCGAAGGGCCCAGCAGCACCATGTCATCTGCATAACTGATGTTATTTACGCAAACCCCATCCACATAACAACCCGTATGGGTGCTGCTGAGCTCACCGATAAGGTCATTAACATATAGGTTGAAGAGCAGAGGAGAGGTGATGCCCCCCCGCCGCACACCACACTCCATGCCGTATTCATCAGATAGAGCCCCCGCCCATCGCACCTGGTTTCGCTGACAACGATACCAACATTCTAACACCGATACAACTGCCGCCGGCACACCCGCATCCCCCAGCTTCCTCCAAAGCCTCTTATACAAGACAGTATCAAAGGCTTTGGCGAAATCCAGAAAGCACGCGTGTCCCTGTCAGTAGTGTATAATTGGGGGTTCTGGATCACTTGCTCTCGCTTTGCTCGAGCGCGTGATCCAGAACTCCCCAATCATACACTACTATAACATTTACACCTGTAAACCTGCGTGTGTCTAGTAGTCTCCCATTTTTCATTATCAACCTGTTTGTTGCTAACATTAACGAATGTGCGAAGATGCTCACCAGACTCGCTTTTTAAGTGCAATGTGACATCCTATACATATACACTTTAATAGGGTAAGTATTCCAAACACTTTTTTGTAATATAGTTTGTGCCCTTCACAGCGTTTAAATAAAAACATTTAGGAAAATGTATGGCATGTTGCGTCCAAGGATCATCATAAATCTCCCAATCTTCAATAACACCACCACATGAGAAACATGCTGCAATATCATTTATACTATTTCCATAATAAAAGAATCCTGCGTCAGCCATTTCCATCACTAATCTTTTCTTTTTATTAAGTGTCCCCCAGTAATAATTAAATGAAAATTCACGCATTTTAAATGTGTTATACATGTCATAACGAGGTTTGTATTCATTTTGAGACATGTTTTATTGACTTTCTAATTCAATTAGGTACAAACGTATAATGGTATGGTCCAGCTTTTGTCAGCAACATATAAAGACTGGACAGAAGTAGGAGGAGGGGAAAGAAAACTAAGATGCATTTCACCTAACTACAGAAATAAAAACAATAAAATATTTATTTTAGAATTTTATTGTCAACGCACCACTTATTTAAACACAATACATTTTTTAAAGCACATACAGAGTCATGATAAATACAGTTATATAAATCTTGAGAATATTTATATTGATCGTATAAGCTTATCAAACTTGAACATCCTTTATCTTCTAAATTGAATATATTACAATTACTATTTCTTAAAATATGCTTTAACCACAACACTTTTTCTAAACCCTTAACGTAGATACATTTATCTCTTAAAATATCTATAACCAAATTCTGATAATTAGAATAGGGAACAAATCCTTCACACCAGCATATCTTTCTGTTACGTTCAATCCAACTTACTTGTTTTTTTTCTTGCTTCGTTAATTTTGAAAATGGAAATGGTGGCTTAATTAAAAATATTTGTAATGTTTTATTATACAATATAGCGATTTCTTTTATTATAAATTCATTTGTTTCTGTTTTAAAGCCTTGAATATCCACAATAGCAATCATGATAACCTGCGCACAATGTTGCTGAGAGGTTTGTATTCTACAAGTCGATCGTTTATAATCAAACAATATGCAGTCGTCTTATCTGGTATTGCTGTAGAACATTCAATTTCCAACCTCACGTCCACTGGACCAGTTTTCAGGCTATCGTTTTGTCTTGAGCAGTCTAAGATAAAGAGAGGGGCTTTTTCTTTGAATTCCTTTAGGTCAAGCAACGGGTCTACTGGATAGTTGTAATACGACTGACGAAATTTCACAAACATTTCGTATAATATACTATATTTGTTCTCAGAAAACTTTAAACCTAAAGGTTCATATGGATAATATTGTGAATTCAAAAAGAGCGTAACGTTTGTTACTTCGCAATGATCGAATACTGAACTGTCTTTAGTTTTATTATTTTTTCGATTAGTTTGTAAACAAAAAATTACATATCTGGGTTTTTCTAATTGTGAAGCAGTTTTAATAGACCAAGAATGCTTTGTGGTTTTAGGTAGTAATGGATACTCATATAAATCCCAATTTCTATACGCCATCTGAATAGGTTTATCTTTTTCTAAATGTTTTAAAAGTGACAGTCGTTCTCGGTCTGATACTTTTATGTGCGGCACCCTCCACTGAACTCTTTGCACATCTATTTGAAAATTAACAACATCATCAGTAAGGATAACGCTATTTAAATTAGTGTTACTTCTGTTCAGTATAAGTTCATGTTTACAATTTATCACTATTTTATTGTAATCCTCTGCAAACCCTAAAACTTTATTTAGTGGTATTACAGCACTAAAATGCCCATCACTTTGAAATCCCTCTAAACACCAACCCCATAGGGCTGCAACTTTATTTTCTGCTTCATTTAATGAGATGTATGATTTTATTGTTGACGTTATTCCAGAATTTTTTATGCGGTCTATTTCAATACCATTCATTTCGTATCTAATGTCTTGAAACAAAAACATAACAGGGTTGTTAGTGAACGCAACAATTTTCTTGATTGGATTCCCATCTTTACCGAAGAGCTTCGCTTGTCCTTCGATGTAAATTGAACTGGCTGATGGTAGCACGTATATGTCTTGCTGGTGGATGGGAATTCTGATTTCATCGTTTTCTCTAAAGCTGCTATTGTAGGGATTGTATGAATGGACTTCATAACTTTCGATCGAAGTGTCAAAGTGCGGTAATTCAGCAATCTGTAGTATATTCATATTTTAAATCCTAGAGCTTTAAGAAAATCTTTATTTACTTTAGTCAATTTCTTAACTTTTTTCTTGCGTCTTTGCACCTTAGCAATCGCAGAAGAACTAAGTCGTTTTTCATTCGCTTGAGTGTTTTTATAATATACTATCATTTTGTTTTTCTTAAATGAAGACGTAACTGAATTTGTTTCCCTCCAAAGTTAACACAGTGGCCAAATTGATCTACAATCTTAACCGATACTAATGAAATTATATTTTTGTTTACTGGAAAGTAAATAACATTTTGCGGTATTTCCACACACTGATGACCTGGAGTAGTATCAGACACGAATTCGTGAATAAAATGAGTTGGTAATCCGTTGCAATACGAACCGTGAACAAGATCACATTCGATTTTGATTACAGACAGACCTCTGTTAATAATGGGGATATTTGGTGTTGATTGTAATACTGAAAAGTATATCAAACCGCACTCATATTGATCTGTCAAATGCAGCGGTGGTTGAAAGTATGAAACCAATTCAGATTTATGTCCAGAGATGGTAAACGTAGTAGACATGCTTCTATACTGACTTCTTTCGACAGATCCTGTTTATTTTATCCCCCCCCACTACACCAAAAATTCTTCAAAAAGTTTAAACAAAGATGTCCACAATTATAAGGGTGATCACGTTGAATATTATCATAATTATAATGAACTTTGGATCCCAAGTATTTTATAAATTCCTTTGGAGGCTTAAGATTTCCATAACTATCAAAATATTCAATATAATCATTGTATTTTGCATAGGCTACCCAATGAGAACCAAGATTTTTAGAGCTATCTAAATTTATAACACCGCATTCTTTTTTAAAAGGGTATTTAGGGAGCTTATCTCTCATAAAGACGCCTCTGAAATAGGGAATATTATTTCCATACTTCAAAATGTCTAAATTACTCAAGGCTCGATTGGGTAGCCGATATCTTAGTTTTTTTCTTTCGATACAAAAATTCCGAGTCCACCTTTATGTGGTTTAAGGTGTAGTCCTTTTCCGATGCAGAGAGCTTCCATTTTTTCATTGTGTCTCCTCGATTCTATCAACAATTTTTTTGCCATCTTGAATTCATTTATGGTTTTAGCAATACCGGCTGCACCGCCTGCTAAAGCTCCCGCCGCAGATAAGCCCGCAAAAATCGGAATCAAAGGCAATACTCCACCAGTTTTTGGTATAGGAATAACACGAGGAAGTTTAACGGATGAATCATCAGCTAATTTTCTGGCAGCAGCCATAGCTAATTCTATTGCCACTTTCTTGCATTTCGGTTTTAATTTTTTGATATGTCTTTTCGTTTTTCTAATAACATTTTTAAATTTGTTTTTTAATGCTTTTTCAGGTTTAATTTTGGGAGAACACTTTTTGCTATCTTTTTTTAGGCCAAAACCAGTTTTGATTTTTGTTGCCATAGCGCTGCTTACTAAGCGTGCTGACAGTTTTTCTCCTACAGTCGCATCTGAGGCAAGTGCTCGCTCTTTAGCCATATTTAACAAAACTAAATCTGCCTTGTGGCGATCCTTTAGGTTTGAAGACTTGTGATAGGCAATGTCGTGTTGTTTGCAATATTCGTCTAATTTATTAACACCTTTATCTCCACGCGCAAGCCTTTTAATTAATTTAGTGCCAGGCCCGCAATAATTGTATCCCGGTAAATGTAACTCAAATGGTAAATGATTTATAATCCAATTGAGAAGACTACTCTCTTCAATACCCATCATAAGACTGAAACATTTGGACTGAACACTTAATAAATATTCGATTTATCAATCCAACTGTTTTCAGAAGAAGGCAAGCCTAACCATTTTACCAAAACCCGGTTTCCTTTCCTTCTAAGAACTTTTTCAACCAAATATACATTAGGATTTTTTGTCTTTTGAAGCTCTTGTACATAAAATGCACCTAGAATGGGCTGGCCCCTGATTGCATCTTCAATTAAATAGGTGATAGGAGTTGTTTTTTGAATTTTTTGAATTTTAAATATTTCTGTCGACCAGTTGGGAGTATATCCTTTTTCAAATGTCCCCTTATACTTACTAATGCGTACATAATCACCCTCTTTAAACTTGCTTTTTATGCTATCGGTTTTTACCAGCCTAAAATATCTTTGTAATATGCGTTTTTTATTAGTATTGTCCACGTTTGCGGGGATTTCATCAATTGTGCGATGATAGGTGTGATTGTATTCATAAATAACTTTATTAAGAGTATTATCGATCCAGTTATAGCTTCCTTTTAGACTAAATTCTTTATAAAGTTTAGACTTCAATGTTCTGATGAATCGCTCAACAATTGAAGCTTTTTTTGTTGAGAAGGTTGAATAATGATTAATATGATAAGATCTCACAAGTTTTTTAAATTTATCATTATAAAACTCTGCCCCATTATCAGTTTGCAGATTTTTAGGCATACGCCCTTTTTCCAATAAAATCTTGAAAGAATTGCATACAACATCTTTGGTCTTACTTTTCAAAGGAAAGATCCATGCATATTTTGAAAATGTGTCAATAACAGCAAGAATAAATCGAAAATTTTTATTGTCTTTAGAAATTGATTGCATATCAATTAAGTCCGCTTGCCATAAATCATCTATATCTTTCATAATAACATGTCTTCGCGGAAAGTTTACCCTTGCATTTTTATGAATTTCGTTTACTACGTCGGCTTTACTCATATCTTTAATTCAGTATATCAACATTTGTCTTGAACCCACCATTGATACTGAATAAAAACCATAGTATCTCCACTATTTATTATTGAATTATGTCAGCTTCTTTTAATTCTTCAACTATCGATAAAATTTCATTATCATGATTGGTATTGCCAGCATCTCTCGAAGCTACTAATAATTTTAATCTCTCAACCAATTCATTGGGATCATCCCAATATATCAAGTCGGTGTTGGTTTTGTACTTCTTTAACTTTGGCAAGTTTCCTCCAAATTTAGTGTGAACAAGTTTATCATCGTTTGACGATTCGGAAAATAGGTGTTTGATTATTTTACAATATTTTATACCTTTGTCACCTCTTATTTGACCTTTAGGATTAAAATCTCTTTTATGCGCATTTGTATAATGTAACATATCCTTATAGACAAGTTTATCTTCGCTCGATATTAACTTTAAATCAGGTTTTCTTCGGAGTAAAAGTTCTTTTAGACCAGCAGTTAAATTGTAAGCTTTGTCACCGATTTTAATTAAAATGGTACTTTCGTTATTCAAATTATCAATTTTAGAAAATGATACTGTTGAATTACCCATCAATAAAGTATTGTTTTCACTTCTAATTCCAAACGGTATACTAATACCATCATAAATACCAAAGATGTCATCACCTTCTAATGAAAATTCTAAATTATCAATCGATTCCTTTTTAGCATTTTGTTCGACTAATTGGGTAGATTTTATTTTTGGATCGTAATAGTCATTGATCTTTATAGATGAACTAGCATTATTTTCATCGGATTCGATTCCTCCAAAATTTTTTAGAGTTGTATTATCATTTTTATTATTTTTTTCTGCAGATCTATTAGAATTAACTAAAGTCTGAAGAGGATCTGTCACAGGTTTTAGCATTTTATCAAGTGACAAGTTCATTGCATGTTCCTGATTTTTCATATGTTTTATTTTATTTTTTATGGAGTCAACAGACTTCATTAATTCCATTTTAATATTTTTCTCCATATTATGTAACCACAACTGTGTTCAACTAAGAGAGGACTAACACTAGCAATGTTTTTGTATACAATTCATTTATATGTACATGTATTTGCTTTCATTCAAATTTAAAAAAAAAATCAAAATTCTGTCTGTACCTTCCATTATTTAATGATGAATCTTTGTTAATAAGAAGAAAGTTGTAAGGGTTACTCCAAACACTTTTACAAATATCTTTGAACTGATTCCACGGTACATCAGAGTTGACATGTTCTTCATAGATGTGCTTTAAGTTCACATCATCTTGTTTAAATATTATAAGAAAGTTAGCATTATCGCGTAACAACTGTTTCGGGATTTTTGAATAGGTTTGCGATAAATAAAAGCAATCAATTAGCTTATGTCTACCCATACAGAAATAATTACGGATATTTGTTTGATTTTCACATACAACATCATCAAATATAAATACAGAATTTGGTAAAGCTTCACTCGGAGATATGACATCTTTATCGTCATTGAACTCATAAAATTTTATCTGAGGCACTCTTCTTAATACTTCCCGTAAAAAACAATATTTTGGTTGAAAATTAGTCTTCGAGTAAAGGTAAAGGTTTTGAAATTTGAGCCCATTTTCATGCAGTAACAAACTGATCACAACGTTTGTTTTACCACAATTTGAGGGGCCGCAAATTATACAACGAATCGTATTTGGCAACAAAGCGCTATGTCTAATCTCTTGAGGAGACTCACCAAGATTTATATTTTTAACGTTAAGTGATATGGGTTGTTTGATCAACTTCATCTTGCCAATTAATTTAATTATTAACTAACATAAACATATATACTTTATTTGGGGACTATCTTTAGACTTGTCCCAACAGGAATGGTTCTAGTCTCATCTTACAAGATAGGCATGTATAAATAAGAGCTACGTAATGATCCATATTACTCATCGCAAATCAAATTATTTTTGCATGTGTTATAAAAATAAGCGATCACTTCTCAGCTGGTGTTCTATGCATAAGCAGATCGTTTTTGTTAACGATTTTATATTTTCAAGGTAAGGTATTTTTTTTTTAAATTTATTTAATTAATTATTTAAACTAATAATAATAATTATTTAATGCATCTCTTTTTTTACAGAATTATGTCACACTCACCATCGTACAGCCCCGTTGTAGATATGGCCGCCCCACAAAATTTAGCGGTATGTAACTATTAAGATTATCTTAAATCAAACATTAAATCCATAGTTCATGCTGTTTAGTTATAATATTCTTGGTATTCTTTCAGAATGCGATAGAAGACTCAGACCCTGTCACCAATCCGTTTTACTATGCTCAAGATGGGGAGAGCTGGTATGCGGAAGTAGCAGCTAAAACATGTGAGGAGAGTCGAAAAAAAAAAATAGAGGAACGAAGATTGAAGAAGAAAAAAAGTAAATCTTTTAAAAACTCTTCTTTTATCATGCGTAAGGAGCAAGGACGTGTTCACCAATTAATAAAAATTATGGTCTTTGATCTGGATGGCCGTGATATGGAAGAAATAGACACTGAAACTGATAATGCGAGTGTGAATGTGCAGTATTTAGTGACAAGTGACTATGACGATATCGTTGACAAAACTGATCATTTAGTAAGTAAAATAGTGCAAAAGTTAAGCAAATCTAATGTATAATGTTTTATTATTGTAAAAAGTTAATTTAGTTATTATTTGAATGTATTCTTGGTAAAGCAAAATAAATGTTTAAATTTAGTTAAAAATTAAGTTCACCTACAGATAGACCTTAAATGCAGTTCATATGTTATTGTTTAATTAAATGTGTAATAATAAATTAAAATTGATTCTACATAATGTGTTTTAATCGCCTAATAAATTAGAACAGATGAAACTTCTTATTAATAAACACTGCATATAGTTATGACAAACTTATATAAATAAAAACTATGGCATCATCTATGCACAGTGTTTATAAATAAGAGGTAAAATCTTTCGGAAAGGGAAAACAAAAACAAATGAATATAGATTATACATTTATTGATTATACGATTATAGTTACATTCATTTTATGAACATAGATTATACATTTATTGATTATATGATTATAGTTACATTCATTTTTT
The DNA here is from genome assembly GCA_949775005.1 of Orthosia gothica. Classification (NCBI taxonomy): domain Eukaryota; kingdom Metazoa; phylum Arthropoda; class Insecta; order Lepidoptera; family Noctuidae; genus Orthosia; species Orthosia gothica. Next base: position 30,775,557 of record OX459039.1, on the reverse strand, counting down.
TACATTTTTTATTCGATTATTTATGTTGATGCAAGGCTTACTTAAACATTAAAAATATTAACTTAAAGCTCATTTTTAACAGTAAAATGTGGCTAGATTGGTCAAATTAGTTTAGATTTGATTATCGTAGTCAGTTTTGTTACTTTTCAATGTAAAAAGCAGCATTATGATTTGCGGTTACTATAACAGCAAACCAAAACACAGCTTTTTTCATTAAAAAGTAGCAAACTGACTACAATAATCAAATCTAAACTAATTTGACCTATCCAGTCACATTTAACTGTTAAAAATGAACTTTAAGTTGATATTTTTAAAGTTTAAGTTAGCCTTGCGTCGACATGTACATATTACATACTTATATAAATTTAAAATTTTAAGTAGCTTTTATATCTTACGATATAGGTTTAGCTCAGTAGAACAAATAGAGTACTAAAGTATTGAACTATAATGTCCCCATGGTAAAGTGTTGAAACAATCCTCAATTCTCTGCCTTTTATCGTCATCACTATTAAGTATGAGCTTATTTAATTTTTGTGTAAAAAGTTGATGATTTTTAGATCTTATAACATACATATCATCTCGTAGGTTATCATTAAACATTAATGCCCTTTTATATTTTTGAATATCCAATTTTTTCGTTATTGGCTTTGTTACTCCCTTTGCTTTCTTTATTGTTTTATTTTCAGTGCGTACACAATACAACTTAGCTCGTAAACCTACAAATTCTGAAATAATCTCTCCACCCAATTCGTCTTTGAAATAGCCGGGCATTTTCATGTTGGCTTTAGGTAACCCATATATATTGTTATCCTCAAAATTGCTTGTGTCAAAATAACGAATATTGTTTTTCATATCCTCATAAAAATCATCAGTTTTTACAAAATAAAGCAAACTGTCAGTATCAGTATAACATAAAATTACATTGTTTCCATATTTTTTTTTAATTACAGAATAATGAAAATTGTATAAATGTGTTTTAGAAATTTCAAGAATAGAAAATCCGATATAAATAGGACGATCTAATATAACTTTTGTCTTATTTAATTGAATAGCTACTAAACTTTCGGATAAAATTGACAAATCTTTAAAATGTGGTGCGCTAATATACCTTTCAGCACCAAACAATTTGTTGGTTGTATTTAACTTATCTTTCCATAATTTTACGAGCCTAACATCAACTTGTTTCCGTTTGTTTTCAATTGTTTTCCCAAAAATAGAATTGTTTTGTTTCTTAAAAAAATCTTTTTCAAAATCAGATTTAGCTTTTTGCCTGAGAGAAGTATTTAATACTATATAAGGTTTTAAAAAGTTATCTTGATAGAATGATAATATTTTATATATTTTCAGCAATATTAAACCATTTTCTAAGCACTCTTGTAAATGTGCATAATGGATAACAAAGTGATGTTTGCTGTATAAATTTGCAATTAACTTTTTACACTTGCTTTGCATAGGAGAATATTTTTCGGCAGCAAATGGCAGATCCGAATGAGCATTATGAATGTTAGGGGGGTAATATAAATCTACCTCTAAAATGTATCCTTCATCACCGTTTTTGTTAACATCATTTATATTGAACTTATTTATTTCATTATCACTAAGAAATCGGAAGTTACGCATTGGAAGTTTCTGCATCATTGCAAAGCCGTATAAATTCACACAGTCAAGATAAATAAGGTATGTGCTTGCCTTGTCCTTATTATACGATGATTGATATTTGTTATTAGCTTTGGCATATCTTAATGAACATTGGGCAAGGCCTCCCCGAATTCCATTTTCTAGCATTTGGTACATTTCTACATCCGATATTAAATCAAGCTCTACTTTAGTGTACAATAGCATAGCATCCCAACTTAACGATGGTGATGAAACATAATAGCATGGATCTAAATTATAATAAAGTAAACTCATTTCTCGAAACTTTTCGAAAATATCGCATAATAACAGTACATCACATTTTAAATAAAGGTCTGTATACTCTCCCAAATTTTTTATTTTAAAAGTTTGCCATACGTTTAAAGCATGTTGATAATCTTCAGTTGAAATATTTTCTCCCGATAGTTTACTGAAAAATTTTGACTGTTCAGGCAGCTGCGTTTCATCATATTTTTCCCATTTGTCTACATAGTCATAACAATATACGCCTTTTCTACACGCTAAATTAAATAAACGATCATGATTGAAAAACAAGCGCATGTTTAGAAAATCATCCGAGTGCAACGTTTTTACCAATTTATCTAAACTAGTACTTAAAAAGTTAAACGAATCAATAAATTTCAACTGAACTATATTTTTATTATCAATAGGTATGAATTTTGTAAACGATATGTACTTTTCTTTTGATTTAGGAATTAAAGTAATTTTGCCAATTATATCAGACAGCTCTTTTATAAATAAATGGCAATCATATCCAGATAGATTATGAAAAATTATAGGTATGTATTGACATTGTTTCAAATTTAAATTACAAGCATTGTGTGCAGGACCTCTATATTTACCTGTGAAATGATCATGATCTTTAACTTTTTTATCATTTTGTACAAACTTGGTTTTACATATGTGGCACAATTGAGCTGTTTTAAATGAGTTTAACTCATCAGAAGTAAGAGGCAGCATTGGCTGTTTATTTTGTAAAATTGTATACAACCTTTCTACGTCATTTGTAATGGTTTCAACAAATGTTTGTGCACAGTTTGGACCTCTATAACTAACAAAATCATTTAATTCAGGTTTAGATTTACAACAAATATAATAAGCATACGATGATGCTTGATGTGACTGTACAGATTCAGTAAAAAGAGATTTATTTTTGTCTGAGTATTTGCAAAGCAAACTTTCAAAATCTCCGTATATTACAATTGGAATTCTCTGGGTTCTCTCAATGTTTGAAAATTGTAATTTGCTATGTTCATTGGGCAAAACTGTTTTTATTTTACCGCAATTGTGATTTAATAATTTATATTCATTGTCATAATACAAAAAACACTCATCACATAAAAATACTTTAGATTTATGTTTGGTTAATTGTCGGTGCACAAGGCGACTAAAGTTTTTTATTAAACAAAAATGTGCTTTACCATCTTTAGTTATGTACAATAAATTGGCATGTGTAAGCTTTCGTTCACGCGTTAAATATAGAGGACCCGTTACATGATTATTAGCTTCAAGACCATAAACATTCACACTTATAGAAGGATTATTTTTCTCAAAGATTTTAATATCAGTGAAACTTGGTGGAAAAGACATATCATTTATGTTTAAAAGCAACGTATAGTGTGGGTACGATTTCATTCTATTAGCATTCACTCTTTTCGGAAACATATGAGCAATAATACACCACAAAAAACAATTATTGTCATTGTTGCGTATATTCAAACATGACTTTGTGTTTTTTATAACCGCAGGCAATTCTAAATATGTTCCAGCTCTTAAAGGATTGTACTTATTTATGTTTATTTCCAAATGGTTTATACAATTAATAGCCCAACCAGATTCAGCAAGTTCAAACTCTAAACATTTAGATATTAATTTTTCAGAGCATTTCAAATACATATTATAAATATTTGTGTTCGGAACTGCTATCATATATTTAGTGTTGAAAGATTTCATAGAGCTTTCATTATTTTTTGGCAAATTGTATGACACAAATAATTCAAAATTAACTTTAATTGCTTTATGTTTTTGAATCATAAGATTGATAACTTCACATACAGATTTTGAAATTTGATTTAAAAACGTTTCTGGAATTATTGTATCTTCACTAGATTTAAGTGGATTCACTTTGTAACTTATGATTCTATTTTTAAACGCAGTAGCAATAATTTGAATATTTTTGAATTCAGAGCAGAGTAATCGATTAGATTTATGAATATTTGTTCTACTGTGTGCTGTTAATTTTGATACATAAATATTACAGTCTTTACAAAAAAACATGTTCATTTAACTTATCTCAAATTTACAAAAAAGCTTTTTTTTACTAAATGTACTTGTATTTTTATTACAGTTATTCTATTCTTTATATTTTTTATAACAGTAATTCAATTTTTATTTAACAGATGGTAAATTCTCATTTTAAAATTTCTTAGTTTTTAATATCTTATTTCGGGTTTTTAAATTTCTTAGTTTTTAATATCTTATTTCGGGTTTTTAAATTTCTTATTTTTCAATTTCGATTTTACATCGAAACTCTGAAAAAAAAGGTACATGTATTAAAATTATTATTCTAAATCAAATAAATGTTCTCATATTTCTTTATAAAGACTGTATCTAATATAAAATCAGTTTGTAAAAATATGTAAAAGAGATTAAATAGATTTATATAAAAAAAGGTTAAACAATTTATATTAAAGTTATTCGCAAATTACAAAAAAAACTTGCACATAAAGAGAGCATAGAAACTGAATAAAATTAATTTTAATTTAATTTAAGGTTTACTGTATAGAACAGGCTGAATTTCTTTAAACTCTTCCTTTCCAGTATTCACAAGGTGTGTCAAAGCCTTCCACACAACATTATCTTTATCGGTCGATAATTTTAACGTTACAAGAGATTGTTTCCAACGCTCGTTTGGGGCAAGCTTTTCCACTTCGTTTGTACAGGGTGGGCCAATAATTTTTGCAAATTGCAACACTAAATTTCTCGAATACCGTTGGAGGGAGGGGTGCGCGGGTGGCGGGAAACTATGCGTCGCTACATGCAATTTTAGTCACGATGGAGCGCTTCACGGGACAACAGCGTGCTTTTTGTGTTAAACAATTTTACAAAAACAACGATTCCTACGTTACTGTACGACGCCTGTTTCGAATTGAATATGGATTACGCCGTGTAAGCGAGTGTCCAAGTGTGAATTTAATCAAAGCTTGGGTCGTGAAGTTCGAGCAAACGGGATCGACAACGAATATTAAACAAACAGGCCGGCCACGTTCAAGAAGAAGCGATGAGAACATTCGAGAGGTTGAAATTAATAATCAAGGAAATAATGTAACTGTGAATTCAGCGGAATACGTCAAGATGTTGCGAGAGTTTTTGACGCCGCAGTTGCATGAATTTCAAGGATACAACAGCAGGACCTGGATGCAACAAGATGGAGCAACATGCCACACGTCAAATGTGACTTTACCGGTAGTCAAAGAAATGTTTCCGAATAAATTGATTTCTCGCAGAGGTGATATTCCATGGCCTCCGAGAAGCCCGGATCTTACACCATGCGATTTTTTCTTATGGGGATACCTGAAAAGTCGAGTCTACCTTAATAAACCGACGAATATATCCCAATTAAAACGAAACATCCACGACGAGATAGCCGCGATCCCCCGCAGCATGTGTCAGCGAGTTTTCCAAAGTTTGCGTAGTCGATTGCTAGAGTGCCAACGACGAGACGGTGCACATCTCGACGATGTCATTTTTAAAAAATAAATTTCATTAAATTTTCAAAACGTTAAAAATATAATCAACAAAATAACAGTTGTAGTTTTATTTCTATTCATGTTTTAAAAGTGCAAAAATTATTGGCCCACCCTGTATTATAAACTCTTAATTCAAAATAATACTTTCCAACCCTGCCCGGGTCTGATTGAAAAGTATAACCATCAGCCACTCGCTGACTGATGCAGCTCTTCAGTGTGGCAGCACGGACCAGCGGTCGAGATGATTCCTCCTGAAATACATAAGATAGCTAGTTTTAATAAAAATAATAAAACGCAAGGGCACCACGTCGATTAATCTACCTTTATAATACTTATAAATAATCTTTTAGAAAAGTCTATTTAAACGCATGGACCTACGAGTAGTTGAAGTAGTAGAGTAGCAAATAAGTATAATTTGATGGAGAAATCGCACACTGCAAAAACACTGATAGTTTATGAATGTTTCTAAATGAAATGGAAATTTAACGTTTGAATGTTTAAAAATTAAAAAAATTGAAAAAAATCTTACCTCAGAGTCTGAAACGATGGAAATCCGTTTTCTTTTTGGAGCTAGTGTTGTAGCAACTGCAAGCCCGTCGCTATCAGACTCTGATTCTGAAGCGAAAGGGCTTTTAGAAAGCAAAGCCTTCTTCTTCCGAGACACTTTTTTATCTCTCTTCACAGCTTTTTTTTTTGAGCTGCCCCCGATTTTTTCTTTTGTTGCTCGAGAAGTTGAAGGCGTGGAGTCCTCTTCTTCAACCCAAAAAGGATTATTCATCGACTGCGCCCTGAAATCATTGTTAAAATGCAATAAATAATTTTTGTTACCAACATTTCGAGCAACATGAAACAACAGCATCTGTATTCTTCAAAGGGTTAGATAAAGAGGTGGGGTTAGGCCTCCCCTACTTTTACAGGAACTTTTTGAAATCTCATCGAATAGGGAATAATATATTTACAGTATCAGACAAAAAAAACCTTAAGAATCGAACCCAGGTCTTATGTTTATTGCATGATAGAGCAACGAAGCAAGAATTGTTAAAAGTTTGTAAAAATATTAATATTATTATGAAACTACAAATACAGTACCTAAAAGTACAGTAGTTTTAAAATATTAAACTAATATATTGTCTTAACTTAATTGAGTAACTTCAGTCATAATACATGTAATTAAACCGTCGTATAAATCGAAGAAAAAATTATTAAGGATCGATTTTTTAATAGTCAGTTAGGTTTTACCTGAGGAATAAAAATGGTAGCTTGACAGCTTTTGTATAGAAAATTATGTCAAAAATGTCTTATTTATTCTTCAGTAAAAAATTACCTGGCTATTGAAAAATCGCCTAAAAGAAAATATAATACTCACATACTTTGTATCAGCAACACTTGAGAACAACCACAAACAAATTTAAACTCACTGTTCAGTGAAATGCACTTCAGCACAACAATGACAAAAATAAAAGGAATAATATCTCAGATGCTTATTTTATAGACCTGAATCCTAAAGCCTTAGTCATATGTTAGTTTCCAACAAAAATTGCTTCGAATATTTAATTAAAACAATATTTGTTACTAGAATTTCATCTCTATCACCGGAGCACTTAAAGTAGATTTTTATTTTATTCATTTCTCATATTGAAATCACAATGTGAATGCTTCCTATTACTCTAGTTAAAGAAAGTGTTTTCGCAGCACTTTATCCTTATTAGAGTTTTTGGAGGCAACTGGAGACGAAAATCGTAAAAGGAATGAGGTGTCAATTAACTCTGGCTGATTACATACAAACAATACAAGAAACCAATAAAATTAGAGCTCTGATAGTTATTTGTCTTGTATACAGAAATGTCGCCTTATTCTTTAAGCTCTCAAGTTGTAAAGACTGTGCTAGATATAGCTATCCTGCTCATTTTAATGGTAATGGAAAGGGGTGGCAATGGATTTCAACATTATTATTTGTTATAGAATTCGTATTATGATATTGCAGAATTAGGCTGGGTGAATATTGAATGTTGGGAAATACAACAAACAGAATTTTATTTTTTAATATTTTAATTAAAATAGTAGATAATTACCTAATCTTCCAAGACATAATTCCTTACCTAATGTAACATCTATATTAAGTTGTGTAACCATAGGACAAAGTGGTCCAATATTTTATCACATCTTTGACAACACATTGGCTAAGAGCTCGACTCGCTGTATCACAATGCAAATAGTAGGTTTAATAGATGCTGCAACTAGTCCGCCAAAGTGTTGCGGGTTCGATTCCCACACGGAACAAATGCACATTTGTTCGGGTTTGTTTGGATTTTTGTTTTTATGATTTTTACTAGCTTTTCATATAGTTTGTTCCCTTCACGACGTTTAAATAAAAACATTTAGGAAAATGTGTACCATATGTTGCATCCAAGGATCATCGTAAATCTTCCAATCTGAAAAGCGATCCAGTAATTTTGCCATATTTTCGACGACACGTTTGGCGCTTTGAATAAGAGCTCGACTCGCTGCATCACAATGTAAATATTAGTTTATAAGCTACTAAATGCGTCAAGTGTCGCGGGTTCGATTCACTCACGGAACAAATAAGTATTTGTTCCGGTCTGGATTTTGTTTTCATGTTTTATATTTTGTCATTATTTAATTGAATATAAATAATAATATTATTATATAGAATTTATCGGGCGCAAATCTAAACACCTCGCTATTAAGAATTATTTTATAGAACATAAATAACACTTGGACTTGGAAATCGAACTGGGTGCCTCATGCTCGGCAATCGCAAAATTGAAATCGCTAGACCAATGAACGAACTACATATTATGCAAGTAAATTGTTGATCTACTAATTGATGCACTCTGCATTGTTCTACCTATGAATATCATAGGTCGATTCGTCAAGTAATAAAATGTAGAGACATAAGTTGATCAACGAGTCGAACTTGATATTATTGTTTATAAACTTGAAGTACACATCGCGCCGTTGATTAGAACGTTTTGCATGACAACCGCTCCGACTGGTAAAAACAAACCTGTATCAAGCTGTCCACGATCCACTTTGAATGAAACACAATACTCAATCTATATTAAGAACTATATCGCAGATCGCGTTAGTAGTGTATGATTGGGGAGTTCTGGATCACGCGCTCGAGCAAAGCGAGAGCAAGTGATCCAGAACCCCCAATTATACACTACTGTGGTGATCCAGAAAATTAATTCAAAATAAATCTAAGAAGGCGGTGCATATTAAGTACCAAGCTGCATTACAAAATATCATCATAGAAACCGCTTGACATTTAAAGATGAAATTTGGCAGGGTTTCTCAAGTGCGTATTATTATGAAAGGATTTTTGGAAATTCCACCCCTAAGAGGGTAAAAAGTGGGTTGAAAGTTTGAATGGAATTTCTATAGTTCGTAAGTTGGACACGTGTAGACTTACGCTCTTGGTTGATAAAAAAAAAATGTATTAATTGTGTTTTGGAAATTCCACCCCTAAGGAAGTGAAAAGATGGAAAGAACAATGGCAGGTGCCCATACATTTTTTTAGCTGAGATTTAATTCCTACGTCTTTAAATGAAAAATATCTGGTTTAACTCAGGGTGATGTTCTGAATTAGTTTGTGCAAGAATTTTTGTTCGAAAATGTCGAGAATAATAGATATTTAGTCATAAACTTTTGTAGGTTATGTCTGGGTAACTTTTAATAATGTGTTTAATAGGTAATATTATTCAATTTCGTGGAAGTAAAAGGGGAATATCGCATTAGCATTTCCCTTACCTAGTTATTTCAGCATAAAATGTATGATATACTCTTTGGAAAGAGTATATTTATTTAAACTAAGCGACTTTGACGTTTATCAAAAGGTCGTCGTCCTCGTCAACAACCAAGCTATATTTTTTAAACTTGGATACTAGTCTTTTTGCCAATCATTAATTAAAAGTAATTCATTTATTTCTACTGCACTACAATATTCTTACCTACCTGCGAGGAACATCTATACTTAGACATAAACTGTATTGTTAACTTACTTACTGCAATAAATACATTAATTATATTATTAATTAATATAGTTACTACTTGTCACTTAGCATATAAAATATATAATGGCAACACTAAGCTAAAGAAATTAACTAAAAAATCAAATAACTTTTTATTTATTATGATTTTTTTTTATCCGTTTTGAACCAGCCCAATAATATATTTAAAAAATGTAGACAATTAATAGAACGTCTTTCGTATATAACTCACTTTCAGACGCTCAAATTTAAGTCAGCTAAAATCTCGCCATTGTTCTTTGAAATTTTGCCATA